>CM031243.1:320806639-322236568 GCA_018340775.1 Taxus wallichiana var. yunnanensis
TTGATGTCAAGTCGTGGCCCCATCCTTGTCTCATTCTTATATATATATATATTTGAGGAACCATAGATTTTATATATAATTTTATGTTTATAAATAAATGGTTTTCCTTTTCAAAAATTCTCAAAAACTTATCTGTATTATCTTAGTGCAAGGGAAAGTGAATAAAATCTTGGGTTTTCTTTTCATAACTCAATCATTTTGTATTTGTGATAGTAACTCCTTTCTTTGAAATAATTCAAGATCAGTCTAATTTATTTAAACATATGGTTGTATGCAAAATCTTACAAAAATGCAAATATGTATCTGTGTGTGTGTGTGTGTGTGTGTGTGTGTGTGTGTGTGTGTGTGTGTGTGTGTGTGTGTGTGTGTGTGTGTGTGTGTGTGTGTGAGTGATTTGTTTTATGTCTCTATATATACACATAACTAAGTCTATATGCTACAATTGACAAACCGTTGTTAGAATAATGTAATTTATACCTGACTTGCTAAACCATAAAGTAATTGTTGGCTAGATTTTCTACATAGCTGAAAACCTAGGCAGTCATGAGATAAATATCCCTCATTTACCGGTGAGGCTCCGTGTAAGATTTTTTCAGTTATATATCCTAATATCTATTTGTGGGTATTACTTTAACCGTGTAGCTCATGAACCATAGCTATACGGTTTTGCAACAAGTAAGCAACTGTAAAAGAAAGGAAAAATCTGCAGAAGAAGAAAATAATAGGAAATGGAAGAAAGTAGAGAGGATGTGCAACCCAATCAATAGTTTACGAGTTGATTGTATGCACATAGATAGAACAAATAGATCTTGACATACAAAATTCAAAGCAAAGGAAAATTTCATATCTAGATCTAAAATAACACAAAGTTTACGAACATATCTAGAAAGAAAGTATGAAGTAAAATGCACCGTTGACAAAAATTTCTCCAGAAATATATTCTATATTCCTCTACTACTTGCAGAAATCAAGGATTTCAACTCAAATTCTGGAACACAAGAATGCTAATTACATATTTTCTTTAACCTATAGGTTCTTCCTCTATTTATAGTGTATAAAAGGAAAATACAAATAGGAAGTTTTAAATGAATTCCCACATGCATAAACTATGAAAAGGGAAACAACTAGCAATCTTCCTCCTGAAATTCCTCTTTTCATGACATGCATGATTTATAACTGAAAAATAGAACCTTCTATTTTGCATGTTTGCCACCTATTTCCAAGTAATTGACTTCTTCAAGTAACGACTTTTAAACCAATCACTTAAGTTTTATAATTTAATTGATTGTTCAATTACTTTGTTGGAGAAAATAAAAGAAAGATGAAAAGAAATAAGAAGAAAGTTGAAACCCTCCTAGTCTTGTTATTCTTTCATATTCTTCATGCAATTGACTCTTTTGCCTTTGATTCTCACCAAACTGGATCTAGAAGCAGGTGACTATGATTTTCTTGTGGGTATTGTCTTTGCCTTGTCTTCCCTCTTATCCTTGAAGATTTTGTAATTCTTCTTTAATACATGCAAAGTAAATTCAATGAAGGCTTCAACTAGAAGATTGGGAGCACATGCACAAGATCCTGGAAGGAATTTTTAATGCATTGACTTCTACACGGGCTGTGTTGGAAACAAGAGGATAAAATTTTTTGTCGAAATCCTTTGCAATTATGAGATCTAGATCTATCAATTAAATCGGTGATAGGTTCAGGGCCTATGTTTGTATCATTGAATTCAAAAAAATTGGAAGCTATGCATGATTCGCAATATTTCTCTTTCATCATGCTTCAACATGGCTGGAACAATCTTTGTCTGAGCTCTTTTTCTTTTAATTCTGCCAGAATCCCTTGCAATTGGATCCATTTGTGCAAATCTGACAACTTCTTCAGATTCAAAAGATATATTTAATGTACCTGACATTTATTTAAGCACCTGTGATGAATACCTGTAATTAATTTAGACACAGATGAAGTCCAGAGCATGAATACTTGATTTCTATCACCAATAATCTACATATGAAGCCTTACGCCTAAAATTTGAGGTTTTGATTGCATGCAAAGCAAGAAAAAATATAATTTAATTCACCAGAGAACTTATACCAACATGTAGATAATTATCATAGTAAGAATCAAGCCACTCCAACCCTAGACGCCAAACCTTGAAGCTCCCTGGCAATGAAAAACACTCTTTAATGCAAAAACCCTCCTTCCTTGGGTGCCATAAATGTCTGGGCTGCAATCCTCTACTAAAATAATTAATTACATCTTCATTATGGCAGCCCATGCTTATATAACTCTCAACATTCTATTTTTAATAATTGCCCCTCCTATTCCTGGCAATTAATTAATAAACAATGATGTTTATTCACCCAAATTGGGCACCTATTTTTGCATGTTGTTGGCTGCCATTAAATAAATTAAATTTATTTATTTTTAGCATGCTACCTTCAGTTCACTTTGACTTAACATCATGCATTGACCTTCTATTTATCCATGGCACAAAAATTAGGAATAAAAGTAATTAATAAATGCCATTAAAAGCATTGTTTAATCACCAAATGGGTCGCACTTTTTGGCATGGGTGAATTCTAAATTTAAGAAGTCAACTTCTGATGGGAATTTTCACCCTGCACCACAGCTCTAAAAATCCCTTCTTCCACTTAAGTGATTTGACTTTCATCATGGGAATTTTTACCCTGCAAGGCAGGTAATAAATTCCCACTTGCTTGTTGCTTCTAATTTTCCCACTGCAGCTTAAGTGACTTTCCAAAAAGTGTGACTTGTATTAAAATTAGCCTCCTTTGAAAAAGTGTGACTTGTTTGGGTGAATAAAACCTTCTGATGGGAAAAGTTAGCTTGTTAGGCAGGCGGAAAATTCCCATTGGTGCTTTAAGTGATTTTTTCTTTATTTTATAATGGGAATTTTTACCCTGCAAGGTAGGTAATAAATTCCCTCCTGCCTACCACCTCTAATTTTCCCATCATGATTAAGTGACTTCACCATTTTTGGTTAGAAGCTTGAATTTTGAGGTTAATTCCTTCTGGATTTGTGTTGGTAGATGATCTCTAGATGCTTCAGGCAATTAAATAGACTATACTAGAGAAATAATTGACCTAGGGGAATTTCACAAAGAAATCGAGGAGAAAACCGAAGAAAAATGGAAAAAAGAAAGAAATAAAAGCGAAAAACGTTGCTAGAAGTTGCAGACAAATCTCAAGATTCATTTCGATGAAAACCCAATTGATATATGTGAATATTGCCATGAAAAAATTCAATAGGGTTCAACTAGAGCACAATTTACTTCAAACAAGGCACTATTTATTTAATAAATAACTACATAAAAATTTCCGTAGAAAAACTTGTGAGAGGGATTAAATGAGTTTGGGCATCCGGGTATTTGTCGTAATTGGCTCATATGATACAATGGGAATATCCTAACATAATACTGAGACATCTTCGGAAATAAAAACATGAAAAAACCCGATATTTTAAAAAGAACAAAAAAAATTCAAATGGGTAGTTCTAGATTTCAGGTGAAATCTGGGACACCACTCGGCTCCGTCTCGAGGACATCTTTGCCTCTGTCAGAATGACGAAGTAAAGATGAGATCCAAAAATATCTGGTTTTGTATCTTGTCAATTGGGCTGTGGTCAGGACCACAAAACAAAAAAAAGAAAAGGAAAGAAAACAACAAAAGTTTTATTTATATACAAACAGGTTTTACCATGTATCTCAACTTACGAATGAGCAGATTCGGATCTTTGCCGTTGAAAGGAAATGGTAGCTCAATAGGCAATAAATAAAGTGTCCATTCCAGAAAATTTTTTGATCATGAAGGGCCCTTTCTAGAGTGAATTAGTTATGTCATGCATGCCTTTCGGTTCATGTCTCTTGTCCCACCAGAGTACCTAGTCTCCGATCTTGAACTTCCTTTCTCTGGCCTTCTTGTCAAATACCTTAGGCAAGTCCTTATCAACTTCATTTGGTGGTGGCTCATCCTTTCTTCTCTATGTGGTGGATAAGTCTGCATCAAATTCCTCTGTTCCTAGATTTACTGTTGTATTTCTGAGGAAGAACTATCACCATATTCTTTATTCTTCTCCAAGTACTGATCACGCTTGTTGAAAGTCTCCACTAAGGAAACTAAACCCTTGGGGATTTTGTTACCTTTTGGTTGGATTATTCCACTATTTTCATCATAACTGGATCAATTTTTCCTGTGATTGTTCATCGTGGTGGTGATTTATTCCCTTCAACATGTAGACATGTAGATGTTTGTTTGTCGTCATTGAAAGTCTGTCATTGTTCAACACTATCAACAACTTTAGGGCGGTAGACCATCTCCACTTTATAGTTTCCTTGTCTGAACATGGATGGTGGTCTATCCTG
This sequence comes from Taxus wallichiana var. yunnanensis, assembly GCA_018340775.1. Lineage (NCBI taxonomy): Eukaryota > Viridiplantae > Streptophyta > Pinopsida > Cupressales > Taxaceae > Taxus > Taxus wallichiana. The sequence continues at coordinate 320,811,022 of CM031243.1, forward strand.
ATTCAATAGTGTAGCCGTGATTACTAAAGAATATGCCTTGGAGTTTTGATTGGTTGGAATGAAGTTATTATAGAAGGCTACAAAATCCAGTGTGGCAGAAAGCACTTTATCTCTTTAATGCTTCAGCTCATCTCTTTTGACTTGATTTTTCCCTTGAACTTTCTTTACTAGAAATTCAACATCTCCTTAGGCTTTGAGTAGTTTTACTCCTTTCTTTCTAGCTCGCTCCATTCCTAACAACAATGCTTCATACTCCATCATATCGTTGGTGTTCTTGAACATCAGCTTGTGGGAGTATGGGAATATCTCATGATCTGGAGATATTAGTAGAATTCCAGCTTCTGATCCAAAAGAACAACATGTGCCTTTAAACTCCAGAGTCCAAACTTTTTCTTCTTACTTCGTTGGCTCTAGCTCTGGTTGAAGTTCTAGTTCTGGTACATCTTTATCAATTTCTAAGAAATAGACCCCATGGTCGATTCGAAAAAAATCGAGATCTAGGATCCCCGAGATTTGTAAGCGTGTACTTGGACTTCTTTCATGGCTCCAACTTCTGGCTTATTCCTTTGATAGGAATATGGGCACAGGACCAATCCATCTTTACTTCCCCTCCCATAGGAGACAAGAATATCTCCTATAGGAGACACGGGAATATATTTGCGAAGTTTGTTCTTAGCAACATCCCATAGGAGACAGGAATATCTGTAACTAAGATTGTCATCTTTAATCTTTTGTCAAGAAAAGCTGCTAGAAAATCTTGTGCATATTTGATTTGTCTGATTAAAGGGACTTGTCTCTCCATGGAATAACATCTTCCTATGGTCTTTGTCAGGGTAATCCCAAGAGCATCTGTAACTTTAGTTGGCATGACATTTTCAAAAACACCTAAATCTAAAATGCAGTTGCTTAACTTGAAACCATTAAGCAATAGGAAACATAGAATGGTTCCACTCTTTCAGAAGATGGTGAGGATTTAACAACTACAACGTTGTTCTAGGGAGGAGTATCTTTGGGATTAGGAAAAAGTCCTTTTGATGTATTGGATTGGCCTAGAGATTGTACATATCTGACTAACCTATTTAACTACTCAGGAAAGGCTCTCAAGTATTCAGCTTCTGACATTTGAACTCTAGTTTTCTTTGCATGGTCAATAAAGTCAAAAGAAGGAATAGATTCATATACCTGAGCTGCTTTCTATGGTTGAGACAAAGAACTCACATTCTTATCTTTACGAGTTAAGGAATAAGGTAAAGTGATTCTTCTTTTGTGTTCATCAGCTAATGCCTCAACTTGGTGAGTTTGTGATTTTGTAAATACTACATATGTATGACCATGATCATCTTCATGAAGCTTCTCATCGTCATGTTTAGATTTGTAGTTTAGGTAATTAATGTTGGAGTCGCCAATAGGACCTACAAAATCATCATTCTTAAGCTAATCAATGTCAACTTATTCATCTTCTTCCCATATTGTTTCGGGAGTAGCTTTAATCGCTAATCTTTAGGAACCAATAATGCAATATTGTTTCCTTGAGCCATTTGATCCATTTTTTTCTTCATCTGCGACATCTCATTTGCTAACTTTTGCAATAGTGAATCGGATGTAGTAGCAGAAGATGAACTTTCAGCTCTAGAAGTGTTGCTCTTTATTTTTCCAGCCATGATGAGGTCGTCTTCAATTTCAACCGCCATGTTTTGGGCTGCTAACAAATCAGCAGGACGTTCTCTTCACAGTTGATAGCTTACTTCAGGAAGTAAAGCATTGATGAATAATACCTTTTGATTCTCATCATTCAGAGAAGCAGATGCCGGAATTTTGTATAGCAATCTTTGGAATTTTGCAATAAAATCCCTGCATGTGCTCATGTGGCTCCTTCTTCAACTGAGTCGAGTTGAGTTATCAATGTACTGGAATCTTTAGCTACCTTGAATATTTTCAGGAATGCATCCCGCATAGTATCCCAGTTGGTTATGGTGCCAAGAGCTAGCTGGTAGAACCATTCTCCAGCCAAGTCATGTAGAGTCTCTATGAAGAGCCTGACAGATACATCTTCATGTTCGACTACAAGCACTCCATAGGATATGAAAAATCCATCCAAGTCATCATGTGGATTCTGCTTGCCATCTCCAAAGAATTTTGGAAAATTATTTCTTGTCCCTTTAAGTAGATCATGCATAGGAGGATTTAGATTCAGAGGTCCAAAGGTTGCACCCCATGGAACAGGCATTGTAGGAGGAAGTGGGTGATTTAACATCATGAAAGGAGCACGTATTCTTTGAGAATAGACTGGGTGAATAATCCCAGCTACTAGATTGTGTTGGACACGATCCGGATCTGGAGGAGTTTGCACTCTTCTTCCTAGTGAAAGACTGGATCTGTGACTTCTAACTTGAGGAGGATGATTGAAATTGAATTGCTCCTGCAATCTATAAAAATGGTTGATCCTTCCTTGAGCTTTACTAGACTGCGTGAATGGACATTCTACCAGGTTGAGCTTATAATATAAAAGGGAACTGGCAAGAAAAATATTTGATCTGCTAATTTGTGTTGTTCCCTAGCAGAGTTGCTAAAACTATTGGCTAGATTTTCTACATAGCTAAAAACCTAGGCAGTCATGAGATAAATCTCCCTCATTTAATGGTGAGGCTCCCATGTAAGATTTTGTCGTTATATATCCTAATATCTATTTGTGGGTATTACTTTAACCGTGTAGCTCATGAACCATAGCTATACGGTTATGCAACAAGTAAGCAGCTGTAAAAGAAAGGAAAGATCTACGTAAGAAGAAACTAATAGGAAATGGAAGAAAGTAGAGACGATGCGTAACCCAATCAATAGTTTATAGAGTTGATTGCATGCACATAGATAGAACAAATAGATCTTGACATACATAATTCAAAGCAAAGGAAACTTTCATATCTAGATCTAAAATAACACAAAGTTTATAAACATGTCTAGAAAGAAAGTATGAAATAAAATGCACCGTTGACACAAAGTTCTCCAAAAATCTCTTCTATATTTGTCTCGCTTGTAGAAATAAGGGGTTTCAACTCAAAGTCTGGAACACAAGAATGCTGATTACAAATTCTCTTTATCCCATAGGTTCTTCCTCTATTTATAGTGTATAAAGGAAATTACAAATAAGAAGTTTTAAATGAATTCCCGCATGCATAAGCTATGAAAAGGGAAACAATGGAAATCTTCCTCCTGAAATTCCTCTTTGCATGACATGCATGATTTATAACTAAAAAATAGAACCTTCTATTTTGCATGTCTGCCACCTATTTCCAAGTAATTGACTTCTTCAAGTAACAACTTTTAAACCAATCACTTAAGTTTTATAATTTAATTGATTGCTCAATTACTTTGTCGGAGAAAATAAAAGAAAGAGGAAAAGAAATAAGAAGAAAGCTACAACCCTCTCAGTCTTGTTCTTCTTCCATATTCTACATGCAGTTGACTCTTTTACCTTTGATTCTCACCAAATTGGATCTGGAAGCAGGTGACTATGATTTTCTTGTAGGTATTGTCTTTGCCTTGTCTTCCCTCTTATCCTTGAAGCTTTTGTAATTCTTCTTCAATACATGAAAATTAAATTTAATGAAGGCTTCAACTAGAATATTGGGAGCACATACAAAAGATCCCGAAAGGAATTTTCCATGCATTGACTTCTACACGGGCTATGTTGGAAACAAGAAGATAATTTTTTTGGAAGCCTTTGCAATTATGAGATCTGGATCTGTTAATTAAATCGGTGATAGGTTTAGGGCCTATGTCTATATCATTGACTTTAGTAAATATGGAAGCTATGCATGATTCTGCAGATCTTTCTCTTTCATCATGCTTCAACATGGCTAGAATAATCTTTATCTAAGCTCTTTTTCTTTTAATTTTGCTAGAATCCCTTGTAATTGGATCCATTTGTGTAGATCTGACAACTTCTTCAGATTCAGAAGATATATTCAATGTACCTGACATTGATTTGAGCACCTATGATGAATACCTACAATTAATTCAGACAAAGATGAAGTCCAGAGCATGAATACTTGATTTCTGTCACCAAGAATCTGCATATGAAGCATGCTACCCTAAAATTTTAGGTTTTACTTGCATGCAAAGCAAGAAAAAATATTATTTAATTCACTAGAGCACTTATACCAACATGCAGATAATTATCATAGCAAGAATCAAGCCATTCCAACCCTAGGCGCCAAACCTTGAAGCTCCCTGGCAATGAAAAACACTCTTTAATGCAAAAACCCTCCTTTCTTGGGTGCCAAAACTATCTGGGATGTAATCCTCTACTAAAATAATTAATTACATCTTCATTATGGAAGTCGATGCTTATATAAATCTCAACATTCTATTTTTAATAATTGCCCCTCCTATTCCTGGCAATTAATTAATAAACAATGATGTTTATTCACCCAAATTGGGCGCCTATTTTTACATGTTGTTGGCTGCCATTAAATAAATTAAATTTATTTATTTTTAGCATGCTACCTTTAGTTCACTTTGACTTAACATCATGCATTGACCTTCTATTTATCCATGGCGCCAAAATTAGGAATAAAAACAATTAATAAATGCCATTAAAAGCATTGTTTAATCACCAAATGGGTCGCACTTTTTGGCATGGGTGAATTCTAAATTTAAGAAGTCAACTTCTGATGGGAATTTTCACCCTGCACTGCAGCTCTAAAAATCCCTTCTTCCACTTAAGTGATTTGACTTTCATCATGGGAATTTTTACCCTGCAAGGCAGGTAATAAATTCTCACTGCTTACTGCTTCTAATTTTCCCACTGCAGCTTAAGTGACTTTCCAAAAAGTGTGACTTGCATTAAAATTAGCCTCCTTTGAAAAAGTGTGACTTGTTTGGGTGAATAAAACCTTCTGATGGGAAAAGTTAGCCTGCTAGGCAGGTGAAAAATTCCCATCGGTGCTTTAAGTGATTTTTTCTTTATTTTATAATGGGAATTTTTACCTGCAAGGTAGGTAAGAAATTCCCACTGTCTGCCGCCTCTAATTTTCCCATCGCAGCTTAAGTGAATTTGAATTCATGGGAATTTTCACCCTGCAAGGCAGGTAATAAATTCCCACCTACTTGTTGCTACCAAAATCCCACTGCAGCTTAAACCTATTCATTCCCAAAAAGTGTGACTTGCTTGGGAGAGGCTTTTTGTGCATGACTTCATCATTTTTGGTTAGAAGCTTGCATTTTGAGGCTGATTCCTTCTGGCATTGTGTTGGTAGATGATCTCTAGATGCTTCGGGAAATTAAATAGACTATACTGGTGAAAGAATTGACCTAGGGGAATTTCATAGAGAAACCGAGGAGAAACTGAAGAAAAACACAAAATAAAGAAATAAAAGCAAAAACATTCCCGAAGATGACAAAGCTCATGATTCATTTTTGATGAAAAACCTATTGATATATGTGAATATTGGCATGCAAAACTTCAACTAGAGCACAATTTACTTCAAACGGGGCACTATTTATTTAATAAATAATTAAATAAAAATTTCCCACAGACAAAACTTGGCGGAGGGATAAAACAAGTTTGGGCATCTGGGTATTTGTCGAAATTGGCTCATATGATACACTGGGAATATCCTAACATAATACAGATATCTTCTAGCAATAAAAACACGAAAAGACCCATTATTTTAAAAAGAACAAAAAAAATTCAAATCGATAGTCCCAGATTTCAGGGTGAAATCTGGGGACACCAATAATAGAATGAAAGTAATAACTAGAGACCATAATTTCTCCTCCATAAAATTATAACAAGCTAAGAGAGATAATATAAATAATGAATTTTATGCACAATATTACCTCTTTGGAAAACCTTTGAAATACTACAAAAAAATTTATTTCCCCTTTTCTCTTAAGAAATATCAACATCTACGTATATATAAATATTAAATTTAATTATTCTTGTTTTGACACCATAGAATGCTACTCTTAATAAAGCAACCATGTATTTTAATAGCATTTTTAATACAAGAGAGAATAAATTATTTTCCATATTCCAAGAAATATCCCAATTTTATTTTTACTTATATGTACATGATACACACATAATTTTACTCCTTTTCACAATAAGAACAAAATTAGAAGTTCTATTAATCTCAATCACTCCAACAAAAGTGTTACAAGATGGTTCACGATGAAATTTTTGTTTTATTTTATCTATCATCTTTTCATTTCATAACGAATATTACAACACATAATGGACTTAATAATGCAAGTTACAAGCCTCCCATGACATGGGAACAACTTGCCCAAAGACTAACTTTTTTTAATCAACTCTCCTCCAACCAATAAACTCCAAGAATGTCTCCAAGTTTAGCTCCAAGCTCCAAATTTATCAAGTGCTCCAAACACCACAAAGAAAGGATTGTAAACCTCCCAACCATAGGAATCAACACATGCTTATTTCCCAAGAGTATGCATGCTAACCTTCCCCAAGCCCATGGGAAATAGGGATAGTATGCCACCAAGATGCCCAAGTAAAACAACAAATATCCAACTTAGATAAACAATACAATCAATTGAAGGAAAAATCCAATCTCTACTAAATCAAAAGAATACTCAAGTACCAAAAGACCAAAACCAAAGGAAATTAGAAGAGGGGGAAGAGGGATCCCAAAAACAAAAGTATAACATATAGTTCCAAGATCATCCTAAAAATATATGATAACTCCACAACTCCAAATAACCCACCAATATCCTTATTTTTCCACATTCTCTTCCTTGCCAAGGATTTTCAAGCCTTGGATGCTTCATTGGCAAGGATAGGAGGATATTTCCAAGCCAAATGGAAATGCCTCATACTTCCATCAAGGAAGGGATTAACATAAATTATCATTCACGGCTTCCCAAGATGCCATGAGAAATGAAGAGAAGGTCCCTTCCTCCTTCCCAAATCCACTCCCCATTAGGGGTGGAGGAAAAAACAAAAATACCAACAAGATAAAGGATAAAACAACCAAAGTTCAACTCCCATAACCAAACAAACATTCCAAACAATATCAATTCAATAATATTTCTATGCATTGCTTAACAATAAGAAAAAGAAAAGAGGTGAAGTCTACTTAAAAACCGAGACAAATTACAAAATCTCTGAAAGCTTCAATAGACTTCACCAAAATCTCTAGCTCCAAGAAAGCAAAAGAATCACTCCCCAAAAATGTCTCAAAAACTCAAAAATGGGGATAGAAATAGAGTAATTTATCCCAATCACTAATCCCATGGGAGGGTGATATGTGTCACCATTCCAAATAGGCACATCATACTCATCAAGGTCCCCATTCACCTACTCACACAATAATAAATGCAAAGGAATTAAATTTCAAAATACAATCCCCAAAAGCATGCTACCTAATCCCAAATTCACCCACAAAAGACAAAAGAGAGGAAGGATGGTGACTTGAGAGAGGATTATGAGAGGGAAAACACTTTTGGGGTTTATAAAAAGTTCCCTCTACCCATAGGTTAGGTCAAAGGGGTATTTTTAAGGTAAGAGAGACCCCAAGCTTTCCAAACAAGCCTCCAAAATTTCACTTTTTCCCAAATCCGAGATTTGAGAGAAAGTGGAGCTTTTAAGATGCTTGGTGGTCCCACCAAAAGTAAGGTTAGGTGATCCCAAGATTCAATTAAACACACTTAACAATAATAAACCACCTAATTACCAAAAGCACCAACAAATGAAAATTAAGCAATAAACACCTCTGAACAATAGGATTAACACCAAGATTGATTTTGTAGGGTGAGATGAGGTGAAAAAATAATAAAGGGGACTAACACACAAAATCAAGGTGAATTACATGGATAATAACAAGGTATAATAACCGGTGAGGATGGGTTCAGGCTAAGTGGCTTGTACATCTTGGAGGTATTACCTCTCGAGTCTCATGTTCTCCTTGTGGCACAACCTATAGTCCCGCATACTCAAGAAAAACCTCATACCTACTCGATCTAAAATCAAATCAAATACGGATACAAATAATCATGGTAATATCCACATCTACATCAACTGAATAAAAATATGTCACATCTAACTATCCAAAGAATATAAAAATTACAATCAAAATCCATGATACATCCAATATATTAAACATATCCATATCATCACATAATCATCAATATAGTCATAAAAACCCATGTAAAATGTCTATAACATGGATAATTAGTTAGTGTCACAAATAATGTCAACTCAAGTGTAAGTGTGTCATAACCAACATGATGATAAAGCATAGAAGCATATAATCACCAACTAGCATGATTGAGTGTTTAATGTCTCCATATGAAATAATAAATTGTTTATAAGGAATCAACAAAACATAAGGAAGGGATAAAATAGTGGGCACTACACTAATCTACAAAGAAATAGGGTTGATAAATGTTAGCGAAGATTTGGTGCAATATTTGGAGAACGAAAAGAAGATTGATAAGTTTGAAGACCTTTTGAACTATAAGAGAAGAGGGAACCTTTCCCATTACTGATAATTAGGACCCACGAGTAAGAGTCGTAGTATGACTAATGAATTATCAACTAGCGGGTACAGAAAGATGGATGAAGATTAACAAGAAATTATTGTATATTGTGCATAAAATGGTACAAGGGGCCCAATATAATTTCTCCCAATTATTTTCAAACGCATGATGCAAATATGGATCATAGTAAGCCATCAATAAAATTACAATGGGGCATGATTCTCCTACCACTAGTATTCAATGAAATGTGTGTCCTTGATGGTGAAGGAGAACCTACACGGATATACACTTTGAAGAACGATTCTCCATCCAAAACATATCAGCAATTCCTAGTGCCCACAACTCTTAACAATACTTATAAATCCAAGTTGGGAAATTGACTAAAACACTTACAAGGTGTGTTTGAGCAAGGCTAGAGAATCATGTGCCAACTTCCCAAAGAATTGGATGGGGAAGTAAAGTTTATAGTGGTGTAATATTACTACTTAGAGAGATTCAAGTGAATTGGTAGGAATTGGTACATTTGGGACAAATTTTCCTACACCTTTGACCGTATACTAATTTGTTCCATTTATAAATAAAAATCAAAGAGGTAAAAAAAAAAATAATTGATGCTCTAAGGGTGTATTTTGATATCCTGTACCCTCCACAAATCTTATAATTCTCGTAGGATGAGAAGAATATATGGAAAAACATGAGTCATATATCTGATCCTCGGTCAAGTGGAGAGAATAATAGTAAAAAACAAGGCACATAAGTTGTTCTACTATTTAAGGCCAAAGAAAAATTAATACATGACAAGCCCATAGGAGGAGGAAGAGCCATATGAGCAGATGATTCTATCCCTGGGAAAAAGGAAAAGGGGTAAAAAGGTTATGGTATAAAAATACTACTTCTATAGAAGAAGAGGGACCAAAGGACCTATCTAAAAAAACAAAGGGAGAGTGTAGCAAAAAACATTGTAACTACATTGTAAACCACCCAAAAGGAGGATGATGAAAAACATAACAAAAGTAGCACAGAACAACCATTACTCTAGAGGGGTTTCACACCAAACAAATAGACACCCGGGAAGGGTTGGGGGTGAAAAACCACTTTTTCCAAAGAGAGGAGGGGAGGTAGGAATAAACGAGGCAAATCAAAACACTCCCCTAAGGAAACCTATCCCTTCCATAGGTTATTACCATGTAGTAGATGAACCAGAAAATATAGGAAACCCTAAAGACTCAAGCACAAGAACGTCGTCACATCCCAAACCGACCTCAAAGGTGGTAATCATGAAGATGAAGAAACGTGAGATATTGGGGAAGAGGAAGAACATGGGTTTGATGGAGGCACATGGGGCGATCATGAAGATGAAGAGGAGGAAGAAGAGAGTTTTCAAGATAAAGGGAAGCATGAACTATAAGAATGAGAAGAAGATGATGACGAGTAGGATGGATAATTCAATGTAAATATGAAACAAACTTGAAACTTCATCCACATAAGATACCAATAGGGGAAGGATGTGAAGTATTTTTTTCTTAGGATTACTTGAGGGAATCAATAGTGATAAAGTGTGCTAAGAAGGTGCTATCATTTTCCCTTAATGAGGCCTTCTTGAACCACCTTTCCACATAGGATGGGGATACGGTTTCCTTGTCGATACTTGCCACCTTTCTAAAACACAAGTAGGTGAGGCATTACTCAAGATATATGAAGAGGTGGTACACCATAATTTGAATAATAACGTAGACTCCACGATATAGAGAAGAAGGGTAAATGAGCTAGAGAAGGATCTCATAGAAAGAAAAAATAAATTTTATGAGCTAACCAGGGAACATAAAACCCTACAAGATAAATATGTGCATGTTGATGTCTGTAGTCTTGTATTTCACCAACAGCTCAAGGTTCATTAGCACATCACTCAGCCAAAGCTAAGTGCTCACCCAAAGTGCGCAAGGGTACCAAGTCCCTCTTTTATGGAATCTTTGTCAAGGAGTTAGCATGATCATATAAATATTCCAGATCCATAATATCCATTCAAGAATAAAGCATAACATGAACTAGATCTAGATCTTAACCATATGCAATATTAACTCATACAAGAATCAAGATTAACTTTACCATGCAAGAACCAGTCACAGATATGTCAACAACTAATATCCAACCACAAAGATCCATTATATTAATTGTTGTAAAACACAGAAGTTGCATACATACATAGTAATGTCACCATAAGTCATGTGCACTCATAAACCAACATCATAACTCTTACAAAACATGGATGATGATGATGAAGATCCCTAAACTGTGTAAATCAATACATATATATAGGGGTAGGGACTTTTCCTTCACCACTCGATGCATCCTAAAAATAGGCTACATGCTAAGAATAGCCATGCGCCCTTACATGATAAATACAAAAGCATGCAAACTCACTAATAATATATTATCTAATAATATCAACTACATATCTAATCCTATTAATAGCTCTAAAACTATGCATGTCGCTTGATCTTCCACTTGTCCAAAATAGCCTTTGCATGCTTTCCAAGTCTTCTACAAAACATGCTCCACACTCAACATCTATATTTAGCCTCATATAGAAAATGGATAAGTTGTGACTTCATGTTTTCCTGGGTGTACCCTATTACATTATATTTTTCTATGTGTAGCTACGTGCCCTATGTCTGTATGCCCAATCCTTATGCACCTTTAGTACTTAGGATACAATTCTTTAGCCTAACATTAACCTACACTTGCTTCATTTATGTCCTGGTAATGGGTAAAAAGATTCATTTCTCCATGAATAAAGATTAAATAGTGAAAGAATATCTACACAAAAAGAATGAAATAATACTTGGGCGCTCTATCCTGCCACATGTAGAATTAACTCGATATTCAACTTTTACCTCTTCTTCTAACTCATTCCAATCACTTAGCACCTTATTAGTTTTTTAGGGGATGTCTTCCAATACCCCATCCAACTCATCCAAAGTCATGTTCTCACCTTCATTTTGCAACACCCTGAGAACATTTTCTAGGCTTGAGATCATCCCTTCCATGACATCCATCCGCCACACGATGAGTTTTCCAATCTCTTTAATCCTTTCCTTGTGAGGGTCCTGGGCTGCTGCAAGTGCATCACACTTCTCCACTACCAAAGTGAGCCTCTCCTCATGCCCAAGTGTCTCATTCTTCACTTATTTAAGGACCTCATCCTCTTCTTCCATAGTCCCCTGTCTTTATTATTACATCAGGGGCTGCACATATATTCAATGCTAAATCTATCTTTTTAGTTCATCCTTCAAGGTCTACAGTATAGATTCATAACTAGTAATATTTTGTGCAACCATTTCCATGGCCTTCTCTACCTATGCTATAGTGTCATTTTGTATTGGCATGCACACTGGACCTTCATCCATCACCATATGAATAAGTGTGTGCAAATAGTGCATTACATAGGGAACATTTTCGGCACTTTATCTTCTAAATCTGGCCTTTCCTTCAAAATTTCATCTCCAATTTTTTCTTCCATACTCACTAATGTGCTCACCTTTTCCTTAGCTTTCTCCTTTTCCTCCGTTAGGTGCTTTATCTCGAGTATATTTATCTTTTCTATCTTCTAGAAGCACCTGAATAGTTGTCACTTTATCTATGTTTCAAAGTGCATAACCTCTATAGATACCTTTGTTAGTGCATTACTCACCTACTCATCTAACATCTATGTGGGCTTGATAGTAACATGGTATGAATGTGGTGCTTTATTCATTCTTTGCAAGATGCATGACTCTTTACACACATCAAAATCAGGCTTATCCATGTGATTCTGCATGATCCATGATAGTTTCTTCCATGTGTGTATGGTTGCCATTTTAGATTCCATCAATTCCCATCCATACAGGTCCTTGGGCTCTAAAGTGATTTGGAACCTAGATCATATAATCTTGATTGGGTCATTAACATACAGTTGTAGGAGTTTCATATGTTTCTTCCTCCTCCTTTCCAGAGCACTTACCCTTAGGAATGTGTATGCGATCAAATACAACACTATTCCTCCATCAATCTTTGTATCATTATTCTCACAAGAAGGCTTGCATTTATCCTCAATGACCTTTGTATCAATGGCACCATTTTCTATCTCCTACCCTTTCAAATCCTCTGTATCCTATTTCAATTCTTCCTCCTGAGGTTATTCTACATCTTCTTAGTGTTGACCAGAGTTCTCGACGCATTGTCTTCATATTCCTCACCTTCATCATGCTTAATAGGGATGTACCTGTGCCTTTTCTTTACTGGTTCTACCTTTACAAGAGAATTCCTAGGCAACCTCCTTAGTGGTTGTGAAGGTCCTACGCCTTGAGTTTTGGTTCTTCTCAACACTCTTTTGTATTGTTTGTCCCCAAAGACCTTCTCCTGAACCTATCTCTTATATGCCTATCTCAATTCCCACTCCCTCATCTTCTTTCTAAAATAGAGGGGTTTCTTTATGCTCTCTCTTTTCTCTTTTATGATGGGTTTTTTTATCCTATCATGCTCTAATCCACCATTCTCTTCTTTAATTTATTCTTCTTCTTCTTCATCACCAAGGGGAAAAGTGTCCTCTTCATCCTACAACATGCCCACAATATGCTTTCCCTTGGGTGCCTCAGGAGCTTGAACTCATTCTCTACATATTTTCCATTCTCCAACTTGGGCTTAAGGTAGATATATACCTTAGCCACTCCAATCTTCCCAATTTCTAAGCTCATAGAACTGATATGAATATCATTTGAAATTAATTTCTCAATATATGTAGACTTACTCGGGTAAACATACGTCTTTCGGAGTGTATGATAGTCACAATCCACTTTGTTTGCATTAAAGATCAACCTACACACATTTGAGAACATATGTACCGATGCTCGAAAGTAGTAGGTAGTGAAGGCATAGGGAGCTTGCACCAAGGGCTCCACTTCCCATCCTTCATGCCAAAGTGCCCTATGCAAAAATCGTTGGTAAATAGTAAATCTGTACCTATTTTTCCAATACCAAAGGAATATCCTTGGGTATTCTCCACTCATGCTCAAACGCAGCGTGCAAGTGCTCATACCAAATTTTTATTATTTTCTTATAGGCTCCACTCATGGATCCATCACATGTGTACTTTGAAAATCTATCTGCAAGGGACCTCTTTTCTTCTAGGTATTGCCAAATCTTATCCTTTGGCCCATCAGGAACTCCAATCTCTATAAAAACAATAGATAGAAGGATCGCATCGAAACTTATCTTCTCACCTTAGTGCACCTCTTCAACAATGGTCTCAGAAATGAAGTTTTCCAAATTGTATACTAATCCTTACGCTGCCTTCTCTATAATATATAACCATGCCTTATTCACTTGCGACCAACACTCTTGGTTGTTCAACTTAGTAAGGATGTGCATGCCACCTGAAAAATAGGGTACTTATCCAACTTGGTAATATCCATTACACGCCCTCCCTTCATGTATCCTAACACTTTCTTGGTTTCTTTTATTTCGTCCTTATTAGTGAGGTCACTACCTATTTCAGTACCTAAACTCCTTAATCCGCTAGTCTCCCAATCGGGGGCACAAGTAAGGCTCATTCATCGCCAAACAAACCAAATTAAGTCCTCATGGAATCTTCTCATAAACCATTGATACAAATTTTTTTGTTTTCCAAAGTAAGGAGTTCATAAAGTTGCAAATATCCCACATTTCACAACAACTTTTCCCCCGCATCATCATATACCACCATATCATTCTCTATTCTCATAGTTGTCTTTACTACCAAAGAACTTGTCTAATTCATCTTTGTTATCCTTAGTTTTATGGTTATAGTCACTTACTTTGCAACGTCAAACGTGTGACTCCCAATCATGGCCCATAAAAACCCCTTCGAATATTGCATCTCTAAAAATTAGCTTTCGGGGGTCTTTTCAACTTTTATTTCGACTTCCTTCTATTTTCTACCCTTGTAGTCACTCCAGGTGCTCGCTTTGGTGTCATAAAGCAACTATAAAAGTGTGTTCTTATAACTAATTCAAGATTTGCAACTTAAAACCTACGTTCCCTAGCTCAAACTTGAATCCTAAATTATGATTCTCCTCCCCACATGCCTTTGTTTTTCTCAAACACCTTCTCCAATGGAGCATCGATAAATCTCGTGCTCAAATCTATCTTGTTCAGTTTCATATCACAACTCCTTGCACTTCACACACAACTCACTCTTCAACTCACTTGAATGCTTCTTAATCGCAAGGTAAAAATGATGTCACAAAACCACCTTTTATAAACTTTGTAAATTTTCCACATTTATTTCTCTCCACCTACCACCGTACTCAACAATAAATGGTGTTTCTTTTCTTTTCCGCGCTGATTTTTCCGTGCCTTAGTCATAACCTTATGGTGTGCCCACTACTCCTTGGCCACTGCACCTCCTTCCATGCACCTTCATGCACTGAAGTACCTATCCATTACGCCTTTCACCAAGTAGTTTCTAGTATTGTAGCCTACCTCGCGTTACACCGTGTGTTCATTCATCCACTCGTGGTCTTTATTTGAGAGAAATTATTCTTTATCTCGCACCCTTATTCCAAGCACCTATATAATTTTTCTCTATGCATATCCATCTTTTAGAGAACATTTAAACTCAATCCATTTATACTGTATATACTCCACCCCACACTAAAACTATGTGCATTCCTCTGCGCATGAATTCAATACATAGTAATTAGCTTCTAGCACGCAAGCGTGCTTATTACACAAAACACCGAACTAAATTAACAAATCATAGTAACGATGAAAGGAAACACATATAAATGAAATACATTAAAGGAAATCTAATTTAATGACAATATTTCCTTATTACAAACACCAAGAAGACTTATTTATAGTAGGGCTTCATCCTACTCCCATTGAAGTAACCGAAAAACTATGTCCCATCCAAAGGCCTATAACTAGCAAGTGCTTGAATCAAGTATGTAAGTCACAACATATGGTCCTAACCAATGCACTTTGAGATTTCTAGGGTGGCACAAGAACTTGGAATCATAAAGAAGAACCATATGTCCAACTTCAAGCTTCTTATCCTTAATATGCCTATCATGTCATGCCTTCTACCCGGAATTTTTGTCTTCGAATCTATCTCGGAAATGGCGCGCCTTTCATCCAACTACATTGGTTTATCAATATGCTCTTCAAGTGCTTTCTCATCAGTCAAACCTCCTGCGTGCACAATACGTAGATAAGGTAACATGAATTCCATGGGTAAAACATCCTATGCACCAAACACCAATTAAAAGGGTGTGGATTTGTTCAATCTTTTATAAGTTATCCTGTATGCCCAAAGTACAACAAAGAATTTATCATCCCATTATTTCCTTCCAACATCACAAATATTATTCAATGTATGTCCTAATATATTGTTGAAAGCCTCAATAGTTCCATTTGCTTATGGGTGATAGGGTGTTGTTTTATGGTGTGCCACCATAAATTCTACCAATAATATCTTGATAGTCTCATTAAGAAAATGAGTACCCCTATCACTTGTCAAACTTAATGGGCATCCATACCTATTGATAATTTTCTCCCACATAAACCTTGTTGTTGTAGTTGTTGTGCAATCCTTTGTAGGCGCCACTTCTACCCACCTTGTAATATAATCTGTAAAATTTATAATGTAGTGTGATCCAGTCCTCGCAGGTGGGGAAAGAGGGACCACAAAGTCAATTTCCCATTTTTCAAAAGGTTATGCACTTACAATAGGCCTTAAATTAATTTCATCTCTATGCCTAGGATTTCCAAGGTGCTGACAATGATCACATGCCTTACAATATTCTTTATAATCCTTATACAAAGTGTTTCCCACCATAGGCCAACCAATAAAATCTTGTGCATGGTAGCATCTCTGCATAATGTTTGAACAACATCATGAACTAGCACAAGACACTTCAAGAGTAGATAGATGGTTTGTGTGACATTTCAGAATCGGGGATCACACCTATCTACTTGTTTTCATTCAAGATTTGAGGAAGTGGATAGCACCTTCATAAGGGTTTTGATCTAACCCTCACTATTTTAGGTTGTGCCTATCAACCAAGGCAAGAGAACCTATATTGCAGCCCTTGTATGGTTAAGGAGGTAGAGATATCCTTGTGTTTTGCATATGATATGAAAGAGGCCTAGTGAAAACATGATCAAGTATCCATTATCCAAACTCAAAGGAGTTGTCACTACTAAATGATGGATATGCTTTCAAAACAAAGCTAGGGCTGCTAAAGACATAATAAAACCCTGATATGCTTTGTGCATTTTTGTGAAAGGATTGAGTTCTTTTGTTGATACACAATGCAATGTAGGGGTAGTATGGGTAGGATGAATTAGTTTGAATGAAATTTGATGGGAGAAGTTTAGACAAGACAAGATAAGGAATTACCAACTTCTTTGGGAACCTTTGCAAAAGAATTACAACACCTAAATAGAGATGTTTCAATGAGTTTGAAGTGCTCTTTCAACCAGGATGTGTGCACAAATGGAGGCCCAAATCTGCACTATTCCACACAAACTTTGATAACCTGCCACAAAATCTTGAAGCAAAATATCAATGAAGCATCTAGAAACCCTTATTTGATCATGACCTAAGGTACACCCAAAGGTTTACAAACACCCTCAATATTCAAGGAAAGTAAGATGAATTTAAATTTGTTTATCTTCACTCAAATGAATGCTCTTCTGAATGAAAGATTGTAGATGCCTTCAAACCCTCTACAAGAAATGAGGCCATGTATGATCAAAAGAGATCCCAAACACAAGATTGCAACATGAGCATGAAACACAAATTGAAAACATACTGAAATACAAGTGTATGCAAGTTTTTCCAAGAGATAAAACCAGTCAATCCATAAATTTGATCAAATACACCAGCAAGGGAATGTTATTAAGACAATCTCAAATCTTTTTGATGGCTTTATAGCTAAAACCAACTCACCATGATGAACATTTGATGCAAGAAGGAATTAAAAATGGCTCTCAAGTAGTTTCTCCAAAAGAAATGGACTACTTCCATTTTCCTCGTAAAATTCTTCTTCTTTTTCCAAAAATCTCAATATGCCTTAACAAAAATGCTTCAAAATTACAACTTATACCCTATGCCAACTTGGATCCTTGCATCCCAAGCAAAGAATATGCTCCAAGGATCAAATTTGTTACAAAACCCTATCCATTTGATGAAAAATGATATTAAACTGTGAAACAACTCACAAAATGCTAGGGATGCACAAAAACAATAAAATATTACATGATCTTGGATCCTTATCCATCCTAGGGTCACGTTTTTGTCATTCCAACATGCCAGCATGCATTTGCAATCATTTTCCACCTTTTTCCCTCATCATTTTTAACTTTGCAACTTTAACTTTTTACTTTTCTCATTTTTACACAGGGCTGAGAAAAATATTTCATGAAAAACACTATAGGGCACCGAAATAGCTCAAATGAATGATGCCATTGCATTCAGAAGGCCGAGGGGATGTGAATTCATATAAAATTTCATGTAATTTGGTGTAAAAACTGATGAATCCAAGCATCTTGGAGCTCCCATGGTGGCAAGAAATGAAAATACTCAGCAACCGTCGATCCAAATTCAACTTTAAATTTGTGCCATCCACGTGTCCAAAATCTCCCCCTTTTTGCCTTTGGATAAGGCAAACACGTGGCCAAATATGATTGGAGTGGGCCCCCAATCCTTAAAATGCATTTTAAACCTTTTTTGAACTTTGGGAAAATTTTGAAAATTTTCCCCCTTGCCCCTGGACCCGCCACGTGTCCTTAGGTGGGCCCCACTAAAAGCCATGGGCCAAAATAATGAAATTTTCTCCTTTTTTGAGAAAAGGAAAATTTCCTCAAAACCTCCAACGGGCCCAAACACTTGTTGCTTCTTCTGCCACGTGGCGGTCTCCCATTCACTGCTGGAGCCGACATTCCTATTTTTCCTTCATTCCTCCGCGAGCACAAAATCCTCCTGTGGCCCGCGCTCCCCTTTTTTTCCTTTTGGAATAGGCCATGTGTCACCCCCTAATTGGCTGTAGGGGACACCTCCAAATTTTCCGTGGGTCCATTTTTACTTTGAGATTTTTCACCAAAATTTTGCAAAGTTTTCCACTTTCTCTCCGCGCTCCAAACCTCCACCAAATTTTGGACACGTGTCCTCCTCTAATTGGACACGGGCCTTCGGGAAAAAATTTTCTTTTGTAACTTTAAGCCCAAAAACAACAAAATTTTGAAGTCCCCGCCGCTCCATTTGACCTTCCTAGACACGTGTCCACTTTTCATTGGAGGTGGGCCCATTTTTCATTTTTTACCTTGCAAACATAAAGGCAAAATTTCATAAAATTTTCCTTTGGCCCCTTCTTCCATCTTGCCTCCTAGACACATGTCTTCCTCCAATTGGTCGCGGGCTCTCGGGCCAAATTTTTCCTTTGGCATTTTGAAGCCAAAAACTTCAAATTTTTCCAACTCTTCACCTCTTCGTTTGACCCTCCTAGACACGTGTCCTCTTTTCATTGGATGTGGGCCCTCGGGTCAAAATTTCCCCCGAAACCCCGAATCAAAATTTTTCTCCAACTCCCCCCATCCGCCTGATCTCCCCGCCACGTGTCCACTTCCCATTGGACATGGGCCTTCGGACCAAAAATGACTTTGAGAAATTTTCCAAAATGGAAGAAAATTTTCTAAGTGACCCCCGCCACCCGCCGATCCTCCAACCAATCAAATCATGCCACATAGGCACATCACTGTAGCAAATGCGGGGCCGAAGCAAAAATTTTCCTTTGTCAATTTTTCAAAAGTAACAACTTATAACATTTTTCGACCGCCCCCGGCCAATAGAAACCTGCCACATCACCAAAAGGATGCAAGGATGAATTTGATGGGAAAATGACACCCGTATGCCCGTCAAAACATAAAAATGTAGGGGATGCCCTAGAAATAAAAAAAATCACAAGGAGGGTAGATTTCTTAGTTTTAACTCCAATGAAACATGATTTTACATTGATTTAGGCCTGGGAATGAGATTTTAACAATAAACAACTCAGATTTGATCCATTTTAATTTTTTGCACATGAATTTGACAAAGGGAAAATGGCTCAACCCAAAAAAATGAAGAAATTAGGGCACAAAAGAGGGGAACTTGGAAATTTGTTTCAATTTAGGGAAAAATCATGACAATGTGAGAAATTCAAAGGCATTCAATTGGAAAATATGAATTGCAGGTCACCAATTTGAGCAAATGAAACATTTTCTGAGAAAAACTGGATATGGAAAATCAGGGCACAACTACAAAGTTAAAATTTACACCAACAATGGCTCCTGCTTAGGGATGGGCACTCTCATTGAGTGCCACAAGATCACAACATAGACCAAGTGCCAAAAATCCATTGGGCAAGGAGTTTAAAAATGCAAGAGCAGCCCAAAAACAGAAATTTCACCAAAAATAGACCGAGAAAACCAGACCAGAAATGGTTGCCAAGGACAAAAGGGAAAACCACAAGCCAACAAACAAAAGAAAAAAAATCAAAACAAGAGGACTATAAAAATGTACAACTTTTTCATACCTCACATGGGGATTTAATCCAAGAAATGTTTTAAATGTCTACCATTAACAGCAACTCCAACAAATCCCCATCCAAATCCTTGAGAAAAAATGTATTTTCTCCAATCCTGATATCAATGGCATAAGGGCCCATCCATAGAGCATCAAACTTGCCATGCTTTCCCTTGTCTTCATGCCTACTATCCCACAGCAAAACCAGATCTCCAACACTGAAGGCTCTAGGAGTGACCTTCTTATCAAACAACTTCTTCAATTTCTCTCTAAATCTAACATGCCTTTGGTGAGAAGCTCTTCTTTCTTCATCCAACTCAATGATCTGATTGATCCTTGATTCATATGGGCCATGTTCTTGATCTTCCAACTGTTGGGAAAACTGAAAAGTGGATAATTGCAGGTGTAAGGGCAGCAATGCTTGAGTTCCATACACCAATTCAAATGGACTTTTACCAGTTGCTCTTTTTGGAGTTATTCTATCAGCCCAAACTACAAATTTCAATTGCTCTCCCCACTTCTTCTTGTTGATTTCCAAGGTCCTTCTGATGATCTTGAGCAAGTTCTTGTTACTTGACTTAGCTTGTCCATTGCCTTGTGGATTGTAGTTTGAAGAATAAGTCAGATTTATCCCATATTCATTGCACATTGCCATCAAAGGCTTGGCTCTAAAACACATGGCATTATTAGATACAATCTTAACTAGAACTCCAAATCTGCATATGATATGATTCAATAAGAAATCCATTACCACTTGGTGTGTTTTTCTAGATGGAATTTCCTCAACCCATTTTGTAAAATAATCAGTTGCTACAAGGATCCATTTATGACCAGCACTAGAAGGATCTGAAATCTCACCAATGAAATCCATTCCCCATTGTTTGAAAGGAGCTTCAATTGATACAAGCTGCAAAGGAAGGGAGCCTGAAGCTTTCAATCTTCTAGAGAAACGTTGGTAACTATCACACTTTCTAACCAATTGGGTTGCATCTTTAAAAAGAGTAGGCCACCAATAACCAACCCTCTTAAAATCTTATGTGTTGTCACTTTCCTGGAAAAATTTCCTCCACAAACTCCCCCATGGAAATCAGCAATCAACTTGGGAGCTTCATCTTTAGTTATGCATTTCAAGAGGACACCTTCAGGGTTTTTCCAAGCTAGCCCAAGGTCTGTTATGATATATTTTTGAGAAGCCAACTTGAGGGCTCTTTTCTAATTTTTATTCAAGTGACTAGGACAACATAGGTGTCTGAGGTAGAAAATCACATCTTTGTACCACTCAGATCTCATCAATTTGTCAAGAAGGTCTACCCTTTCTTCCTCTAGCTGATTCACTTCTACATTTTGCAAATTGCTCTCAGCCATGAGCTTGGCAAGACCCAAACCTCTTACCAGCTTTGTTGTTTGGATATCTATATCATATTCTTGTAATTTGTTGACCCATCTACATCTCTTGCTTGATATCTCCATGTCTGATAAGATGTCTTTAACCATGGTGTGGGGAACATAAGCAACAACTTTTGAACTCAATATATAGGGCCTGAAAATCTTTGTTGCTTTTACCAATGCAAATGCCTATTTTTCCATGATTGTATACTTCAACTCAGCTACTTGTAAAGCCTTGCTAAAGAAGGAAATAGGCCTCTCAGCTCCATTCTCATCCTTTTGTAACAAAACTGAAGCAATAGTGAATTCAGAGGCAAAAGAAAAGATTTGGAAAGGTCTCTTGTAGTTTGGGGCTGCTAAAATAGGTGCATGCTTAAGTGCATCCTTTATTCCTTCAAAAGCTTGAATGGCAGCCTCCTCCCACTTGATAATTTGATCCTTTCTTAGCATGCTTGTGATTGGAAGAGTTAGCTCAACAAAATTGGAAACAAACCTTCTAATGAAATTGATTTGGCCAAAGAAAGATTGGATACCTTTCTTGGTTCTTGGAATGGGAACTTTGTTGATTGCTTCCACTCTCTCAGGGTCTATCATAACACCTTCTTTGGACACAATATGTCCCAACAGACTTGGCCTTTTACACACCAAAATGACACTTCTTTGGATTAAGTGAAATTCCATACTCTCTACATCTGATCAACATCTTTTCTAGGTGTGCTGCAAATGGTCTCCTCGCTACCTTGAAAAAATAGTCACATCATCTTGGTAAACAACAATAAATTCATTGATATAACCAACAAAGGCAACATCCATTGCCCTTTGAAAAGTAGCACCAGCATTCATCAATCCAAAAGGCATCCTTACAAAAACATAAGTCCCCCAAGGAGTAGTGAAGGTTGTCTTAAGTCTTTTTGATTCTTTGACAACTACTTGATTGTATCCGGAGAAACCATCCAAAGTAGAAAGCATCTCTGACCCTATTACAAGTTACAACATATTCTCCATGTTTGGAAAAGGATATTTTCCTTCATAGATGCTTTGTTTAGATTCCTAAAATCCACACAAAGTCTGATATCTCCATTCTTCTTTCTAATTGGGACAAGGTTTGCCACCCAAGATGAGTATCTAGTAGGCTAAATGATGCCACCATCTCTCAATTTCTTCAACTCTTCTTGCATTTTCATGGAAAGAAGTGGGTTAATAGGCCTTTGTTTTTGTCTAAATGGCTTGGTTTTGGCCTCAAGAGGAATCTCATGCTGAAATAAATCTTCTCTATATGCCTTCAGCTCTGAATAAGACCAGGCAAGGCAGTCTTGATACTTCTTTAAAATTTGGGCATATGACTGTTTTTCCTCTTTGCTGAGATGGCTGCCCAACCAAATCTTCCTTGGTTTATCCTTAGTTCCCAAGTTGTGCTCTTCCACATCCCTTGAAGTAGACATCTTTCTATTTATGATGCAATCAACATTGTTAAAATTGGATTCAAGTGCAACAAGACCTTTGGGAATGGTGTTTGTCTTCAATTGTATAATATCCTTGTCAAACAAAGTTTCTCTACCTTCATTCATGCATACCATTGGTTCCCAATCAATATATGACTGACCAGAAAAATCACCTTGGCATTGTAAAAATCTCAATACTTGGGCATCATTATAAAAACCGCCAATGTTTCACATTATCCGGGACAACTAGCCCTTGTTAGCACTTCAATGTTATATTCACAAAAAGGTGAAATGGTGCAATTGTCAAATCTAGAACCAAGGATAGCTAGCTTATCAACAGCAGCATTAAGACTTCTATCATGGTAAACAATGTTAAAGGAATCAAACATTTCAATCAAGTCCCAAACAGCATGCTTATATTGTTTCATACGCTGATTTTTTGTAGCATACAACTTTCTTACTTGCTTGACAACCAGCTCTGAATCTCCTTTAGCAACAATATCCTTTACTCCATACTTCCATGCAATCCTTAATCCCAACAATAATGCCTCATACTCAGCAATGTTGTTAGTGCATTCAAAATTAAGTTTGAAGGAAAAAGGAAACTCTTCCAAACTAGGAGAAACCAACACTATACCAGCACCATTTCCAAATTTGGAGCAAGCTCCATCAAATAGCAAGGTCCAAGGAGAACCTATCATATCAAGGCATTCTGATTTATCCATCATGTTCTCCTTTCCATCAGCAAAACCAATGAAGTTGTCAACATCCACATCAGCAAACAACACTTCATAAGAGGCATTGTTGGGATCTTCAATCAAGTGTAACATCTTCTTTTCACCATAGAGTTTGACAAGGCTGCCTTCAATGGGAATGGTGGTGAAAGACATGTCCATTTGAACACTACCACCAACACTTGCAGCCCACTTTCTTGACAAAAGCATACCCCATTTGGCAGGGAAATCAACAATTACAACATCAAGTTTTAAATTCTTACCCGGATAGGCTGCAAGTTGCACTACTAAACCCTTCACACAACCAACAACCGGCACTTCCCTTGAATCCATGGCTGTACACTTCCCATATGCTATTGTCACCTTGATATCCAACTCATTCATGACTTCTAGAGGCATGACATTACATGATGCACCGGAATCAAACATGCAATTGTGAAGCAACCTATCTTTTATGAGAAAAGTTGTGAAGAATGGATCAACATTCAATTGGGAATCAACCAAGGATGTCCCAAATATACTTTAGGTGCCTCTCCAAAATCTTCCATTGGTGGTGGTGTTTCAAGGCCAGCAATGCTTTGAAGAGGATTCTCAACAACATTTACATTTCTGCTTGGGGTAATCTTTTCTTCTTTCAATCCCAAGTACTTGAATGCTCTCTTCTTATGCTCAGAATTCTAAGCAATTCAATAATTGGAACACTCACTTTAATTTGGCTCAAAACCTAGGCTATATCATATGGAACATTCTTTGGTAAGACAACATTGGAAGGGAAACAAGAAGGTTCATCAAATGGAGAAGTATTCTTGGCAGCCTGGGCATGAAGAGGACTGATATTTTTGCATGGGACAACAAGGTTCTTGGCAATTGTTTCTTTTCTAGGATTGTCTTTGGGAATGCTTGTGAGCAAGGGTGTCTTTGGTTTGGCTTGAGGACCAGCTCCTCTAACAAATTTACTTCTAGTATTGTACTCTTTCTCTTGACCAACCACAACATTCATTAACAATTGTCTATCTTCCTCGAAGGAATACCACCATCATACTTCTTGATCATTAAAGCCCTTAGATATTCAAAGTCATTATTAGGAATTTCAAAGGCCTAAACTACATCTACATCATGAGCTTGAGGAAGAGAAAGAAATGGTACCCTCTTTATGCAATCCCAAAAGGTTGCAGCAGTCCTTACACTTATCACATCTGTTGATGTTGCTACTTGTTGTGAGCCTAAAGAGCTGCCCATCATACAAATGTCATCATCCATTTCATTCTCATTATCATCATCAACTTGTTGGTCCATTTCACATGGAGGATGAGGAAGAAAACATCTATCACACCAATCCATATCAGCAATTTATTGAACAAAAAGCAACCTTGCAGTTAGAGGGTCAGGCACCACTCTATTTTCACATGCTTGGGGTTGTCTATTTGCAGATCCAACAGGCCCTTTACCTCTATCATCTTGTCTTTGATCACCCCTAGGATGATTGCCAAATCTATCATGGTTTTGAGTTCTTTGTTTTCCTTGTGAACTTTTCCCAATACCTTTCTCATCCCAGGCTAATTTGTAAGAAATTTCTTTGACAGCCCCTGCCAAAGTCTTGACAACATCTTCTAAATCAGCACCCTTGCTAGCTTGAGGCTTCTCAGGGTTTATCAGCTTCACACCATCCCTCTTAAGTGGTTTACCAATAACTTTAATATTATTTTCAATTTGGAGTGCCATAGTGAAAGCTTGCCTCAAGTTTGTAGGATTTTTGTCTCTCAAGTAATAGGCTGCCTTTTTATCAAATGCATCTACATATTTGATCAAGCAAGATTCATCACAAGGCCTCAAAATGACAGGCAGCCTTCTCAATGTTTTATTGAATCTTGTATTGAAGTCATGGACCATCTCATTTGGGTTCTTCTTGATATTTTCAAATTCAGACAAAAGAAATCTAGGATCAGTCCTGTCACCATACTGCAATCTAAATGCATTTTTCATCTCATTCCATGAATCAATAGAGTTATTAGGTAGAGCCTTGTACCAATCCCTAACATCTTCTTCAAGTGTATGGATAAACAAATTGATATACACATCCTCAAATTCTATCTCAAAATCTTCCATCATATTATCAAATAGTTTGAGATGTTGATCACCGTAATGGCATTGTTACCTTGGAATTTTGGTAACCTATTTCTCACATCTTGTGGGATAGCATTTGGATAACCATCCATTCCTCCAAAATTTATAGGACCAAAGGTGTTAACAACAAATGGAGGTCTAGGCTGAGCCATATTGTTTGGTGGGGGTGATCTTGGAGGTGAAACAAGCTGGTTAGGAGTAGTAATGGGTCTGATTGGAATAGATGAGTGATCTTTAAAATGAAAACCCCCAAAGGCTCTCTCTCTTGATAAAATTTAGCAAACTTAGAAACCACAGGAGCAGATTTAGGAGCAAGTTTTTAAATACACAAGAAGGTCCCTCACCTAATGGAGAATGAAAATCAGCAAGAAGATTTCTGAATCAGATCTACTTGAAGAAGAATTATAATCTTCAATAACAACTTTGCTCTCCTTCAAATTCAACTATGGGGATCTCTTTTCTTGCAACCAAATCACCAACCACTTTCCACACTCTTCTTCCTTCTAGTTCTGAGCTTCTTGATTTGGTGAGCAACTTCTTAGAAGAGTCCTTGATGAAGAGGGATCTCCTTCCCTCCAGCTTGATGATTTAAACAACAAGTTTCAAATGACAGAAATGTATAAGACAACTGGTATTTCAAGATCCAAACAACATGGAGTCACCACTAAGGATTTCCACCTTAGTTGTGCAAGAAAGCACTAAAATATTTTGTCAAATGTATGCTATGACTGAAAACTTTGCAAGGGTTTACAATTCAGATCTTCTTCTTCTTGATTCAACCAAAAACAATGCATCCAAATCATATAAACTGCTAGTAAATGAGAAGAGCAGGCTGAGTTTGAAATCCTTTTTTACCCAAAACATGTAGATCTGAAGTATGAAATGATATCTCAAGAATGTAACAGCTCAAATACTTGATCACACAAATGCTCAAACCTTTCAAACACTTCAAAACCACCAAGAAATTCAAGAAGTCCCTGGAAATGGCGCCACTGGTGTTGGTATCCAATTTTAGTCTCCTTCACAACTTGAACAACATCATGAACTAGCACAAGACACTTCAAGAGTAGATAGATGGTTTGTGTGTCATTTGTAGCTGGGGATCACACCTATCTACTTGTTTGCATTCAATATTTGAGGAAGTGGATAGCACCTTCATAAGGGTTTTGATCTAACCCTCACTATTTTAGGTTGTGCCTATCAACCAAGGCAAGAGAACCTATATTGCAGCCCTTGTATGGTTAAGGAGGTAGAGATATCCTTGTGTTTTGCATATGATATGAAAGAGGCCTTGTGAAAACATGATCAAGTATCCATTATCCAAACTCAAAGGAGTTGTCACTACTAAATGATGGATATGCTTTCAAAACAAAGCTAGGGCTGCTAAAGACATAATAAAACCCTGATATGCTTTGTGCATTTTGTGAAAGGATTGAGTTCTTTTGTTGATACACAATGCAATGTAGGGGTAGTATGGGTAGGATGAATTAGTTTGAATGAAATTTTGATGGGAGAAGTTTAGAAAAGACAAGATAAGGAATTACCAACTTCTTTGGGAACCTTTGCAAAAGAATTACAACACCTAAACAATAGAGATGTTTCAATGAGTTTGAAGTGCTCTTTCAACCAGGATGTGTGCACAAATGGAGGCCCAAATCTACACTATTCCACACAAACTTTGATAACCTGCCACAAAATCTTGAAGAAAAATATCAATGAAGCATCTAGAAACCCTTATTTGATCATGACCTAAGGTACACCCAAAGGTTTACAAACACCCTCAATATTCAAGGAAAGTAAGATGAATTTAAATTTGTTTATCTTCACTCAAATGAATGCTCTTCTGAATGAAAGATTGTAGATGCCTTCAAACCCTCTACAAGAAATGAGGCCATGTATGATCAAAAGAGATCCCAAACACAAGATTGCAACATGAGCATGAAACAAAAATTGAAAACATACTGAAATACAAGTGTATGCAAGTTTTGCCAAGAGATAAAACCAGTCAATCCATAAATTTGATCAAATACACCAGCAAGGGAATGTTATTAAGACAATCTCAAAGCTTGTTGATGGCTTTACAGCTGAAACCAACTCAACATGATGAACATTTGATGCAAGAAGGAATTAAAAATGGCTCTCGCAAGTTTCTCCAAAAGAAATGGACTACTTCCAGTTTTCCTCGTGAAAATTCTTCTTTCTTTCTCCAAAAATCTCAATAGGCCTTACAAAATGCTTCAAAATTACAACTTATACCCTATGCCAACTTGGATCCTTGCATCCCAAGCAAAGAATATGCTCAAAGGATCAAATTTGTTACAAAACCCTATCCATTTGATGAAAAATGATATTAAACTATGAAACAACTCGTAAAATGCCAGGGATGCACAAAAATAATAAAATATTACATGGCTCGGATCCTTATCCATCCCAAGGTCACATTTTTGTCATTCCAACATGCCAACATGCATTTGCAATCATTTTCCACCTTTTTCCCTCATCATTTTTAACTCTGCAACTTTAACTTTTTACTTTTCTCATTTTTACATGGGCTGAGAAAAATATTTCATGAAAAACACTATAGGGCACCAAATTAGCTCAAATGAATGATGCCATTACATTTAGAAGGCTGAGGGGATGTGAATTCATATAAAATTTCATGCAATTTGGTGCAAAAACGATGAATCCAAGCATCTTGGAGCTCATGGTGGCAAGAAATGAAAATACTCAGCAACCATCGATCCAAATTCAACTTTAAATTTGCACCATCCACGTGTCCAAAATCTCCCCCTTTTTTCCTTTGGATAAGGTGGACACGTGGCCAAATATGATTGGAGTGGCCCCCAATCCTTAAAATGCATTTTAAACCTTTTTGAACTTCGGGAAAATTTTGAAAATTTTCCCCTCTTGTCCTGGACCCGCCACGTGTCCTTAGGTGGGCCCCACTAAAAGCCGGGCCAAAATAATGAAATTTTCTCCTTTTTTGAGAAAAGGAAAATTTCCTCAAAAACCTCCGTGGGCCCGAACACCCATTGCTTCTTCTACCACGTGGCGGTCTCCCATTCGTTGGAGCCGACATTCCTATTTTTCCTTCATTCCTCCGCAAGCACAAAATCCTCCTGTAGGGCCCGCGCTCCCCTTTTTTTCCTTTTGGAATAGGCCACGTGTCACCCCCTAATTGGCTATGGGGGACACCTCCAAATTTTCCGCGGGTCCATTTTTTACTTCGAGATTTTTCACCAAAATTTTGCAAAGTTTTCCACTTTCTCTCCACGCTCCAAACCTTCACCAAATTTTGGACACGTGTCCTCTTCGGGAAAAATTTTCTTTTGTAACTTTAAGCCCAAAAACAACAAATTTTTTTGAAGTCCCGCCACTCCATTTGACCTTCCTGGACACGTGTCCACTTTTCATTGGAGGCGGGCCCATTTTTCATTTTTTACCTTGCAAACATAAAGGAAAAATTTCATAAAATTTTCCTTCGGCCCCTTCTTCCATCTCACCTCCTAGACACGTGTCTTCCTCTAATTGGTCATGGGCTCTCGGGCCAAATTTTTCCTTTGGCATTTTGAAGCCAAAAACTTCAAATTTTTCCAACTCTTCACCTCTCCATTTGACCCTCCTGGACACGTGTCCTCTTTTCATTGGATGCGGGCCCTCGGGTCAAAATTTTCCCCGAAACCCCGAATCAAAATTTCTACAACTTCCCCGCCATCCGCCTGATCTCCCCGCCATATGTCCACTTCCCATTGGACGTGGGCCTTGAACCAAAAATGACTTTGAGAAATTTTCCAAAATGGAAGAAAATTTTCTAAGTGACCCCGCCACCCGCCGATCCTCCAACCAATCAAATCATGCCACGTAGGCACATCACTGTAGAAAATGCGGGGCCGCAGAGCAAAATTTTCCTTTGTCAATTTTTCAAAAAGTAACAACTTATAACATTTTCCCGACCGCCCCGGCCAATAGAAACCTGCCACGTCACCAAAAGGATGCAAGGATGAATTTGATGGGAAAATGACACCCGTATGCCCGTCAAAACGTAAAAAATGTAGGGGATGCCCTAGAAATAAAAAAAAATCACAAGGAGGGTAGATTTCTCGATTTTAACTCCAATGAAACATGATTTTACATTGATTTAGGCCTAGGGAATGAGATTTTAACAGCAAACAACTCAGATTCGATCCATTTTAATTTTTTGCACGAATTTGACAAAGGGAAAATGGCTCAAGCCCGAAAAAATGAAGAAATTAGGGCACAAAAGAGGGGAACTTGGAAATTTGTTTCAATTTAGGGAAAAATCATGACAATGTGAGCAATTCAAAGGCATTCAATTGGAAAATATGAATTGTAGGTCACCAATTTGAGCAAATGAAACGTTTTCGAGCAAAACTGGATATGGAAAATCAGGGCACAATCAGTAAAATTAAAATTTGCACCATAATAGGTGTTGTAGTAAGCTTTTCCTTCAATGTCTCAAACGTACGTTGTTGTGCTTCACCCCAATGGAACTTGCCTTTACTATTCAATAATTATTCTAAGGGCATAGCGATCTTGGCATAACCTTTGATAAACTTCCTGTAATAACTGTGTGCCCTAAAATCCATGCACCTCACTCTGGTTAGTAGGTTCCTCTAAGCCCAAAATAACAACAACCTTAGTAGGGTCTACTAATAAGCCTTCTTTACAGATAATATGCCCCAAAAAGTCCCAAAGGGTGTAGTAAAAATGCACTTCTTAATGTTTAAGGAGATGCTCAACTACAAAGCACCTCTCAAACATAGGTCTTCAATCATCACATTGATATTTTACTATCCTATAAACCGTCCAATTATCTAATTAAACCTGTAAGAACTTCTAAATGAAATCGATATGTTTGCACCACAATGCATGAAAAGACTGTAGGTGCATTATTCAATCCAAAAGGCATAAGTTTGTATTCAAAACTTCTCCACTCGGTGGTGAAATTTTTCTTCTCTTGATCCTCTTTAGCAATCCGCACTTGATGATATCCGGAAAATATATCGGTGAAGGATTAGATCTCATGCCCTATAACACCTTTCATAATTTCTTCTTAAATGGTGTGGGAAATGGATCTATTACACAAGCAACATTTAAATCTCTATAGTCCACACAAATTCTTATCCTTCCATATTTCTTTATATTGATCACCATACAGCTAACCCATTCTAACTCCTCGATGGGATCAATTATTCTGAATTCAAGCATCTTATCAATTTCTTCCTATACCTTGATGCACTGATTAGGACTCATCCTATAAGGCCTCTTCCTAACCGGGCACACACCTTCCTTTAACTTGGTCCTCATCTCACCCAAAGAGTGATGTAATCATTTCAACTCATGATAGCCTCTAAGAAATAAGTCTTGGAAGTCACGTAACAAATCTATTATCTTAGCAACCTCCAAGTCAAACCAATAATCTCCAATAATGGATTCTTTAGGTTCAACATTTTTCCCAATGTTAACCTTATTCATTTTCATGGGCTCATGGTACATGCATGCCTTCTCATTTGCATTGTCTAAGACCTTGTGTGTACCCACAATATGGTCAACATCCATATTCTCAACTTCTTCATCATCAATCATGTAAACCAGTTTACCTTTTTCTTTCTCTAGCCAAGCGCACATGTTCGCTTTCTGCATCTGTCTCTTCTTTTTCAAAGTGTGCCCCCAAATCTACCTCACCTATTAAATCCCTGAGTAATTTCATCATCCTTTGCACTATCTCACATAATCAAGCACTTCATAGCATGTAACGCCTCATTCACTAGAGGTTTAGTAGAAAAATAGTCAAAGGTATGAATCATACCTGCAGTTAGTTCTTGCCAATTCCCTGTCTCTCTATATAACTCTAAATAAAAATACCATGTGTGCATGCATCCTTGCAAGGTGAAGTAGAATTTGTGTACCCACAAAAGTTGGTAAGGCCTCCTGCCCCTCTATCCAGAGTCTCTCACACTGCTGAACGTGATGCAAAGAAGAATCCTTCCCATGAAATTCACATGTCTTGGTAGGTACATTACTCTAAAGAAATATAGCAGAGAAGGCAATTCTCACTTCTCGCCACTCTAAAATACCATCTCTATGTACCATCCACCAGCCCTTTGATATTCCACACAAGGTATACACCAAGCATATTCCTTCTTTAAACTTGGTTTGTCCATTAGGATTCCATATACGCATAGATACTTTATGATTTCCTTCACCAGTGTACTTTGGTACCTGGTCACTACCCAAATTCCTAACACAATGCGGCCTACTTATGCATGTAATTGCACTCTTCATCTCATGCCCAATCATTTCATAATTCCCATGTGCCCAGTTGTCACAAGAAATGTTGGTCGCATCACTCATAGATTGTGCATAATCCCACTAAATAACTCCTTCCTTTGATTGTTCAAGCACTTCAGGATCTCTAATGGTGCGCACATAAATTCTATTCAAATCCTCTTCACTCAAATTTTCTACGAGAATGTGCATATTTTATGTCTTTCAAAGGAATGATGAAATTATCTTCCTTGTTCTCAAAACTGATATTCTATATTAAAACATTGATCATAATTATTCACATAACACCAAGGGAAACCAAGTAATTCTAGATAACGTTCTTCCCTGTACATGCGCCAAGACCTCAAATTCCTTAGTAAACTTGGCCCCTTATGTAATAATAGTAGCATCCTTCAAGACTTTGATTGGCATGGCTTTAGTCCTCTTTTCCATAAACAACACATTTGAAGATGGATATACTTGGTGGCCTCTCAATTTGATTCCACGTATCCAAGGTGAGTACAATAACTTATGCACCTATATCAATCAAAATGCTACTTAGCAGCCATTTGTCAACAACTGCATTCAAAGTGATCTCTTTATCATAATCCAGACTATGAGGAGGTAAGTTAGCATGTAAAATTTGTCGCTCATGCTCTCAACTCCAAGATACAACATCTTCCCCTTAGTCATTCCCCTAATAAAGGAATTATGTTTTCTTGTTGCAACATCTTACAACTCTCCTTCAAATCATCAACATCCTTATGGGGAAGCTCAACTAATTTTTCTTGCTCTAGCTTCTGTGACTGATCCTTTAAGCATTGTATCTCACCCTAAAAGTTTCTAATAAATTCCATGGTTTCTTGATAAACTTATTTCGATGAGTAGGGTCTAGATACTTTGTATGTAATACCTCCTCTTTTGTAATAATAGGATTCTACTTTATAAATTCCTGTCGTGTGAAGCCTCGGCGCGTGTAATGACTAACACAGGAAACATCTTAGGATCGGGTGCTATTTTTGATAGTCATTGATCTCCCATAAAGCACGTTATACTCTAACCATTCTCACGCCCTTATCTTAGTTTTTCTTATTTCTTGGGTGTTCATAAAAATTTGGGCATTATTCATAATTTTGGTTCTTTCCACAAAAGGAGAAAATAATATTTTGAGGGCATTTGTGCTTATAATGATCAAGGGATCTACATGTATAACATGTTCCATGAGGGAACTCACTTCTTCCACCATTGTGACCTCGACCTCTAAATCCTCCACGGTATCCTCTACCTCTACCACCTCCATCAAAGTTCCCTTCATTATAATTATGATCATGATGCTCACCTTGTTCCTTAGGATTATTCACAACACTAGTCTGGCGAACACCAAGATTATCAATAACATCAAGAATCTGATCAATCAACCTGTAATTATTTGTTTCATGTGTTGTAGACCTATATATATATATATAATGTAGAACACATTCTTCCTTATCACACATTGCAACAATGGGCACCTACTTGAATCATGATCCAAGTGACAGATCTCACAATCCAACAACATGGCGCTGCGTACCGATTTACAAGGGAAACTATCCTTAGTGCATCCTTCCACCTTGCAATTTGTACACCAAATACGACTGTGTGTCTCATAAGATGAATTAGCTGACAAATTTTCCAATTATTTTTCCATAGCCACAATTTGAGCCTCCAAAAATGGGCTAACTCCAGTGTCTACACTCTTAACTAGCTCTACGCAAAGAGCTTCCTCAAGTGCCTTGCACAGATCTGTATAAGTCTTGTGTAAGAGCACCCTTCTAAAAGGTGTGATCAACCCTCCACCAAACCATTGTGCATGCTAACTTGGGTGAATGTCATAAGATAACTTTTGACAGAAGAGTTTTGAATCTTGCATCATACTCTGTAACACTCTCATCCATGCTCGGTTTGATGTCCTTCAACATGTTGATGCTCTTCTACTCAACTCAGGTATATGAAAATCTACTAAGAAATCATCGCACAACATGGTATAGTCTACACAAGTCTGATTCGAGATCATATTTCCTATACCAACTATGTGTGCACCCTTGTAAAGTAGTAAAATTTGAATTTCCTTACACTCAGGAGTTATAATACCCTTAACACATCATAGCATCTCACATATATGCATGTTCTCAATTGCATATTCAATTCCTCTATATTCTAGGAGATGAAGAGACATCTCAAAATACATTTTTGGGGTTGGTGCGGACCGTTCCCACTAGATCCAAAACCTATATTACCTCTTGTGTTTCCTTTGCCTCTAGAACCACTAGATCCACTAGATCCTGAGCCACCTGACCCTCCTAATCCTCCTCTTGTAGTAGGAAATGGACTAGAGGATGTGTTGCCTTATGTTCCAACCATTTTACTAAAATTAACTCCCATGGTCTGTGAAGTTGTACTACTTCCATACGTAATACCAATGTTCTGTGCACCCACATTTTGTGTTGATGACGCACTAGAAAATATACCTCCAACTAGACCTCTAAATAACACAAACAATGATTACGCTTCCATAGATGAATATACTAACTTAATAACTCTTGAATTTGATGGAAAATTAACTCTATATGTCGTTACTATACTGCCCACACTATCGTGCTTACTAATGACTATCATAGAAACTGGAAAACCAAGCACAAGGGCTAGGTCGCCATGAGGGATAAAATACGTGCCAACGGTCCTTGTAGTTTCCATCGGCATACTCTCATCTGAGGTCATAGAGGGTTCTCTATCATGCTTACCCAAATGGGGGAGTTCGGATGCTCCAGATCCACATCCTCCACATGAGCTTTAAATCCTTCGCAAGCCATCTCTCTCTACAATACCATTCATTCCAAAAATTCTAGTTGCTTCTCCAAATCCCTCTCGCACACCTCATTAAACTTGAGCCAATTTTCTTCCCTCTTCCTTTTTTCCGCTAGGTCTACCATCTTTCACCACACCTTCTCATGCCCCCACGTGTGGTGGGTTTTAGCTAGCCATAGGAAGTTCTTCCAAATCTAGATTTACAATGAAGATCTTAATCACTAAAGGGATAGTGCACAAATAAGATCCTTTTGGTTCACGTAGGAATTGAAACTCAATAACCTTTGGATAGGAATAAGTATAAACTACGTACTCCAAATGTAGATATTCAAAACACCACTCCTCTAATGATCTACAACACACGTCTAAGTCAGATCAGCATCATGCAAAGCCTAGAATTCTTCCTGTGTCTAAACAAGCACTCTAAAATTCCAATTTATCTTTTATGTGCATCTTTGGAAACCACTCGTACATCTCTATAGGAAAACAAGAAAATAAAATCTCATAAATTTCATGGCATGATTCTATTCAAACCACGCACATGCATCAAATTTAGGTCCAGTGTTAAATCTGTGATCATGCTCTTCCTCTAAATTCTTTAACCAATCCTCAATACTACCCAAATTAAACCAAGATGTCTTCATCATGCAACATCTTGGAAAATAACTCAAAAATAGGTCTTGACAATGAAACCAAAATTTAGTCTTTTATTTCACCAACACCCAAGGTGCATGCTGACACATTGCTCATCCAGAGCTAAGTGGTCACCCAAAGTGCACAAGGGTATCAGGTCCCTATTTTATGGCATATTTTTCAAGAGTGTTAGCATGATCATAAAAATATTCTAGATCCATAATATCCATTCAAGAATAAAGCATAACATGAACTAGATCTAGATCTTAACCATATGCAAGATTAACTCATACAAGAATCAAGATTAACTTTACCATGCAAGAACCAGTCACAAATATGTCAATAACCAATATCCAACCACAAATATCCATTATATTAATTGTTGTAAAACATAGAAGCTGCATACATACATAGTAATATCACCATAAGTCATGCACACCCATAAACCAACAACATAACTCTTACAAAACATGGATGATGATGATGATGATCCCTAAACCATGCAAATCAATACATATATATAGGGGTGGGGACTTTCCCTTCACCGCCTATGCATCCTCAAAATAGGCTACATGATAAGAATAGACATGCACCCTTATATGATAAATAGAAAAACATGCAATCTCGCTAATAATATATTATCTAATAATATCAACTACGGATCTAATCCTATTAATAGACCCAAAAATTTACATGTTTCTTGATCTTCCGCTTGTCCAAAATAGCCTTTGTGTGCTTTCCAAGTCTTCTACAAAACGTGCTCCACACTCAATATCTATATTTAGCCTCATATGGAAACTAGCTCAGTCTTGACTTCATGCTTTCTTATGCACACCCTGTTTCATTATACTTCCGTGTGCACCTACGCGCCCTATGTTCGCATGCCCAATCCTCATGTGCCTTCAGTACTTAGGCTACAATTATTCAGCCCAATAATGTCAAGGAAAAAGAGTTAGGTGAGAATTTTGTCTTCAATGAACCTAATCTCATAGAAAAACATCTAATCATTTCAAGTGAGCATATAGAAGAACTCGAGCAATTGTTCAATCTATTTTTAAAAAGATAGATGTCGATAGAAAATGGGAAAAATAAAATAATGGCGAATAGGAAAACATTAGGATTTTTTATGGGAAGAAATTGGAAGTATTTTTAGAGCTCGCAAATGAAGTTAAGCATAAATCTTCCTATCCGAGATAATCTCCTTAAGGGGTTTTTCAAGAAAATATGTATTATTAGTGCACGAATGAGGTAAGATACCAAGAAATAAACAACCCTAGAATCCCAAATGGATAAATAAATAATAGAAAAGGGTATTGTTTCCTTTTCAGTCACCATGGTGTATTTTAGGTCTGAGAGATCACTCATCAAGAAAAATACTATGTTCATGAGGTCAAAACATAGTCAAAATCAGAATTACATGAGTTAAACACTTATTTTTGTTCCAAATTAGCTTTTGAGGAACAAATAGAACTATTCCTTCATTCCCTCAATTCCTCAATTTACCACTTTAACTAACGAGGTACAAAATAAAGGAAAATCAGATTTTGGTGACGCATGAGGAATCGTTCCTTAATTCCGCCGCCTCACATAATCGATTCAATTGATTGGGGTCAAGTCGCTTTTGGAGGAAAATATAGAACTATTCCTTTGTTCATCGAGTTCTCTGCATAAATGATTTGGATTATTTAAGATCATTATAAATGTAGAGGCATTTAAGTTGTCTTGGGGAGGAATAGATGAAACAGTAGATTAAGTCAGCCCTAGGAGGAATAGATGGAACAATTGGCCAAGTTTTCCTCAGATGAAATAGGAGGAGCTATTTCTAAGTTCCTCTAGTTCCCTGATTCTCTAATTTAAAGTGATGGTGATGTTGTAAATGGAAAAAAGGCCCAGAATATCATGTTGATTAGTTATGGGAATTACATGTTTAGTCTTGGATTAAAACCCCAGTTTTATCATTTTGGTCAGCTTTAAAGTACAAAGCAAGTTAGAGTGAAGAGAAGTCAAGAATGCAAGGGAAAGATGAAGGAGAGTTGAATCATGTGTTAAAAGAACATGCAATAGGTCATATTAGATACCATTTACTCCATGGTTAGTTTCAGGTTTGTGAACTACATGATTTCATAGTATTGGTATTTTTAACTCTTGCATGCTCTTTCCTCTCTAAAGTTAATTTCTCCTATATATACAAGAGATTATTCATTAAAGAGGATACCTTTGGCTCATTGTGGCTGATATTTTCTAGTTTATGTACTTTTGTAACTTTTAGATTAATAGAGGAACCATTTTTACCTTCTCACAACTTGTGTATTATGTAGAATTATGAGATAGCTGATTTTATCTCATGATAGAGGTTTTTTATCCTTAATTTATAGTCATATTTCCTTACCTTTAGGCAGGGATACATTCATTTATAGGTCATAGTTAGTGTTTTCATCAAGTTTATGTAGGATTAAAATTTGGAGCTTCACCATTTGAGCCCTTATAAATCCATTTTATTCCCCTTCTGTGTGTTTTCATAAACTTTAGGCCTCTCTATGAAACACTTATGCATAATTATGTCAAATTGTGAGTTTTGTATAGTGTGTTGGTCCCCCTAATCCTCTTTTGTATAATCAGGAAAGTAGAGGTCCTCAAACATTTGGGTGCATCACCTTGTTTTCAACTTTTGTTTCAGTCTTATGCTTAGTTCTTACCCATTTTCCTTGTTGTAGCAAAGTAGAGTAGAGTTTTTAAGGTGTTACACTAGGGAAGGGGCCCTCTCTGAGACTTACTCTAACTTTAGGTCACCCATATCCTAGGAGTGTTTCATTTTTTTCGCTTAGAAGGGGATTCATCAAACCACTCCCCAAATGATGCATTCCTTCATAATAAAGAACTACTTATAACAAGCTCATGGAGGAGTATGAGATGATTGGTGAAGAATCTGTTGAAAAGAGGTAAAAATCAAGCAATGATTGGTTCAAGCAGTGAAAGTTGTGCGATAAAGCTAACACCAAGCTAGAATCCATGTGAACAGAGGCTAGAAATAAGTTCAAAGTTATACATAAAGTAGCCACTACTTGAGTCAAAGGCACAATGGATTTTTCTGAACTAGATGTGCAATTAGACCACATAACTCATCTCTTTTGTAAAGCAATAGATAATTCATAGGCATGTGAAGATGTACTAAAAAAAGGTGTCAGAGTTATTTGAGGAGCCACAAAGACCGTTTCCTAAGGGTGTATAAAAAAATTAGTGTGGGTGATGTTAGGCCCCAAAAATTTTTATATTATGTATTGTTTGTGTCCCACATTGGGGGCTTATTGTTCTTTATTCTTTATCATTATTTGATTGGTTCACATAAAAATTATAGAAAGGTTGTGTATATAAAGGAGAGAGAAGAAATGTAAAGGAAGGTTGAAAAATAGGCACACAAAGGATGGAAGTATTCGTGTGCAAGGATAACAAGGAGTACAAGTGCAAGAGTTTCGGAAGAGATAACATAAAAGGGTGGTAGATTACCCAAGGTCTAGAAAGAAGTACAATGGATTGGATAAGGTAGCATAGAGTTTCACAAGAGGACTAGAAGACACGTGGGTAGAAATTATGAACATGAAATAATAGAGGAGTGTGCAAAAATAGACAGAATAGAAATAGACAAGGAACTAACTATTCGGGTTACTTGCATGTAGACAATGTAAAAACAAGTGAATTTAATTGGAGATGGATGATCTAAAGATAACACTCAAAGTGAGTAAAACAAGGACATGGATAAGTATAGTCAAGAATTTCCTAGAAAGATTACCATGTAGAAGTAAGGTATGGTGACATGTGGCCTAGCCACCGCTATTATGTAATAATTAAATGGTAGTAATAGAACTCGAGGGCTAAGAATGTATTTTGTAAGACTAGAAAAGGGTAAAGCCTCACTAGTATGTATACCCCTTGAAGGGTTCATTATAAAGAGAGAGAAGGAGAGAGAGAAAATTAGGTATGAGAGATAAGCATGAATTGATGTCAATTTATTTAATAAGTAATCAATATAAAGAGAAGAATGTGTTATGGAGAAATTAGACTATCCGAGCATGATGATGTTAATATAGTAATTTTTCTAATTAATGGTTATGTGGTGTTAATTTCTAATTATTTCCTTATCATAATGATAATCATGATCAAGCCTATATTTTCTCATGCCTTCGGTGAGTGTGCCAAGTTTTCTCTTTTGTGTGATAGGTGACACGAGGGGTGAACAAAATTGTGTGTACCAATAAAACATCATTTCATAGGCATAAGTCTTGTTTGGTAAAGTGAAACTAGATGCTCAAAAACATACCTAAATATATGCATCTACAAAACTAATAGTTGTAATAATAGAATATAATCTAGAGGGGTGGTCATGGCATCCACAATCAACTATGCAAGAAACAAAAGGAAGAAATCAAAATTATGAATCAATTACTTGTAAACATATATTAAGATAAAATTATCATTACTTCTATAGTAAAATTATGATTAATTACTTGTATGAAGAAGTAATCGGAACTATTTATGTCCTCATTATCTCACTCGATACTACCCTCACCTACTCTAAGAATCGAAGGGGATACATGGATGTCCTATACATCTCTCTATATAACATCCCTAGATGGTGGAGTAACTATAGTTGGCATAGACTACTACATAGAGTACTACAAAGTGGTATCATCGGGCTCTACAAACATGAATGCAAGCTCTACATATGTAGTATGTGTAGATGGTCCAACACACATCATCTCATAAGGTAAACATTTATGCCCTTAAAATGTAATTCCATTACTACCTATTCCACCACCGAACAACCATATGTACTGCCACATGAACCATCAAAACTATGAGGGGAACTACGAATCACACTACCACGAGTTGCCCCTACAATTTGATAAATGTGTACCCCAAATATGCTTCCCATGGGAAATCAATGTATCTTTCATATTGGAAAGTGAATGAATGGTCTCCTTGCATGCATTGTGATGAATTTCACTATGGATGGAAACATGTACTTTGTCCTCCTACCTCTTGGGGTATGGTTTTTAAATTTTAGCCTCACCTAACACTAGGTCTCTCATTTGATTACCCAAATCCTCTTCCCTAAAATGATCTAAAATCAAAATAATTTGGCTTTCTATTAAGCACAAACTCACAATATAGTTTTTTTTTTAAATACACGAAAACCTCATTATTGTTACATGGAGGCTCATCAAAGACCATCCACCACCTATCCCAAAAAAAAAAATTCATTTATTCATGGATACACCAATCAATGCTAATATGTTTCCTACTCATTGGTTGTGGATCATTGCTTCCAGGATTACAAAACAAATAAAAATTTTCTTGTTTTGATATTTTCATGCCTTTTATGGTATCATATGAAAATCCATCAACAAATAATAATTTTCATGCATCCATTTCACTTTGCATTAAATATAATTTTTTTTTTTTTAAAATTACTTTGTTCCAAACACTTTCCAACATATTTGCAAGAGCATTGTGTGCATTGTTGATTGAGGAATTATGCAAACTATTCATGATTATTTCCAATTGTTGTTGGTTTATATTATATCCTTGTAATAATTCATCTTCTTCGTGTCTACATGGGCTGTCATGGATTTGGTGGATTTTCTTGTGGATTATCAAGATGTTTTCATACCCCCATATTCCCTTTAGACAATGCCTCCATTAACATATATTTATGAAAAACAAAATTTGGATTTTAATTTCTATTTTAAAACCCCTAATTTATCAAAAAAAAAATAACAAAACAAATTGTTAAAATAAACTCAAGTGGGCCCATAGGAGAAACGTTGGTATGTGCAAGATGAAGTATAATTGGGAATTTTTTTCCAAATGGCGTACATGTTTTGGTTTTGAGCTTCAAGTCCTTTTTCTTCAACTCATGGGTTTAAATCATACAGGTTGTGTTTTAATTTTGTGTTATCTACTAAAAGTGTGTAAACCCTTCTAGTAAAAATGTGTATGCCGTTTATAGTGAAAAGGGTGTGTTCTGTTTGAATTACAAAGGGTGAGGCACCTTTTTACTATAAAGGGTGTATTCCCTTTTTCTTTCTATCCCCCAAATCTATTCAAA
Source organism: Taxus wallichiana var. yunnanensis (assembly GCA_018340775.1). Lineage (NCBI taxonomy): Eukaryota > Viridiplantae > Streptophyta > Pinopsida > Cupressales > Taxaceae > Taxus > Taxus wallichiana. Next base: position 320,852,665 of record CM031243.1, read on the forward strand.
ATAGGTTTTGGGAGAATTTTATAAAGGGTCTATGCACTTTTTAAAAATACATATGTAGTTTTTCAAAATACATACACACTTTTAAAATGACATACACAATTTGTGAAAAATATACAAAGTGGCCACAAATTTGACCCCCAACTTTATGCATCTACCCATAAATGATCATTTTTGTGTGTGTTATTCCTATAATTATATGATTAAATCTTGTTGTAGACACTTTGAAATCGTGTCATAATCACCTTGGTCCCCTAAGACGGCCCTATAATCACTTCCTCATCCTCAACACCTTATCACCTACCTCCTACACCCCCACACATTTTAATTTAATTACTTTAATTACATTAATGCCATTTACCTCCATACACATTAATTTAATTAATTTAATTAAGTTAATAGCCTTTTTCCCACATACATATTAATTTAATTATTTACATTAAATTAATTCACCACACTCACACATCTATTTAATATAATTGTCTTTATTAAATGCACCTCACCTAACCACCCCCACCCTTTGACCCATCAACCTAAACCCTAAACCAATAGCCTAAATAAAACCTAACATTATACCCATCCCCTCACCTTACATTACTTGTTATCCAAATTCACCCCAGGTTAATTTGATAACACGATCGAAATTCTCAAGTCTCGGGCAAATGGATTGATTCAGGGAAAAAATCATGTTTTTAGGGTCCCCTCAGATTTTTTCTAACTCCCCTGGCCGAAGGAGGAAAGAGCAAGCTTTGAGAAAATGCTGAAAAGTTGCAAAAAACAAGCTTGGGCCAGAAAAAATTATGAAAATTGGCTAAGTCCTAGTCCTTGCAGCAGTCGGGACATGAGGGACGTCTGGGCGCGAATCGGCCGAAAGGCCGCCAGGTAGTCTACAGGGCAAAGGAACATCCGGGCCGTCGGGACGTGCGTGGGATGCGGAAAGCCGGTTCGGCCGAAGGAGAAGGAAATCGACTAACTGCTCTGGGACAAGTGGGACAAGAAGACACGAAGGACGTGAACCGCCGGATCGGCCGAAGAGGAGAACTTTTGCACTAAACATTCGAGACATTTGGGCCGTGAGGACGCGAACCGGCTGAATCGGGTGAATCGGAAGAATTTGTCCCAGACAGTCTGGGACAGTTGGAACAAATGTACGTGAAGGACACGAACCGGCCGGTTCGGCCGAAAGGGGAACTTCAACACTGGGACAGTTGGGACAAAGGGACACGTGGGGCGAGATAGCCGAAGGGCGAAAGCCAATCAAGCAACGCCACGTGTCATCGGTGAATGAGGAGCAAGGAAGCCCATTTCGAGGCGGATTAGAAGTTTTTGTCCCAAGGCAAGACTTTGGGACATCGGGACAAATGGACGCGGTGGATGCGAAAAGAGCGGAGACCACGGACCAATCAAATCATGACACGTGTCACAAAGGAAAAGGTCCAAAAGTAAAGGGTGAGTTTTGAAGGGTCGGCCGAGCAATCGAGAAGAGGACACGTGTCTGTGGAGCAAGGAACATGGAGCAAGGAAGGAGAGAGAAATTACACATCAATCAGCGCTTGACACGTGTCATCCAGGTGGCAGAGCGCGGGAAAGATTTTCAAAACACGTTTTCACCTGTTTTGTGCCCTAAATCTTCATATCGACATATCTTTCGATCCAGAGCTTGGATTTGCACATTCTTTATATCAACGGAAAGCTTATGAAATTCTCTACGTGATTATGGGGTTAATCTTGAATTTTGGTGTAGTCGGAGAGAGAAAATTGAGAAACGCCTCGGCGCGTAATAATGAAGAAAGTAATGCTCCAACAACCAGCTTTAATGCAGCAGACAGTTCACCGTTTCTGTTAGATAGCCCGCCGTTTTGCCAGGATCCACCACTTCTGCCATAATGAGATGATTTTAAATGTGACCTAGAAGTGGTTGGGGTAGATTCTGGATTTCCTCTCTCTTCCCTCTCTCATTCTTTCTATATATTGTAAAGAGGGGCTTCTTAAAAAGGTCGAACATTTTTCTATTTTGCTCCTCCCTTTTTCTCCTATCAGGTGAATTTGTGGAGTTCGAACCTCTCATTTGAACTGTAATACGACTCTACCTCTTGGCATTTTGTAGTGTATTGTATCAATCTTTGGAGCAAGTAATACATGTCTGTGGATGATTCTCACCCCTCTCTGTGTTCATTTTGCATCCTCCTGGTCTTTCACTGCAAGTTATGTTATTTGTGCATGATCTTATATCACATTTGAATGGTCTATGTTTACTGGCAAGATAGGTGTTCTTCATTCCTCGGTGCATCACCATTTTCAGTTAGTTTCAATTTTTGCATTTCTATCCCTGCCCCCTGGCAATTTAGAGTAGGATTAGGATCTGAACCTCTGTAGTTTTGCAAAATATAGATCTAAATCAGAGGAGTTTGAGGAACCAGCCTCTAATCTGGAGATTCCTCTCTCAGTTTCACAAGTCCCCACACTTGGAGAGAGGTTTCCATGTTGTGCAATCACACTTTGGATGCTAGAGTGATCAACCTAGAACACGATCTGCATCCGGGGGTCTTTGTGAGCTGCAAGCAACGGTTTTGGCACACCCGGTGGGACTAGAGGTCTCATTTTTATTGTAGCAGGGTTGATGTGCATCTGCTGCTACATTTTCTTGCTTAAAAAGAGCTATTATTTGCATATCTGGTGACTCCAAGGGGAAAAATCAATTGGTTTCAGCAGTGCGTAGGCACGAAAACTCATGAGAAGAATCACCTGAGGTCAAGAGTTGGAGAAGAAGAAGTGTTGTTTGAATACCTGCAATTATCTCGAGAAGAAGGCAAAGAGGAAGAAGGATTCAAAGGTCTCCATCTCCACCAAATAGAACTCTCTCAACTCCTCCACCTGGTAGGCCTTTCATTCAGTCAACAAGGGTTTTAAGACCAATTAGAATGGCTCAGAACAACCCCTACGTCAACTTCACAGGTAGCAGCCCACTTGCTCTCAATGCACAACATCCAGTTCCTATTGCAGCCTTGAAGAACATTCCCTACTTCACTGGAGAAAATCAGACTACTCCAGGTGATCATGTTAAAGATATTGCTAACCTTTGTGCAATCCATGAAATCAATGAAATGCAAGTGGCTATCAAATTATTGGCATCTTCATTCAAGGGTAAAGCATTGCAATGGTTTAGGAGCCTTGGAGCTGGTTCTATCACAAATTGGAATCAGCTGTGTATTGCACTTCATGAGCAATTTGGAGAGAAGGGAGACAACTTGTCTCTTTTGGAGCAGCTGACAACTATCAAGAGAGCTCCCAATGAGCAGCTGGCCGATTTCAACTTCAGATTTCAAAAGACTTGGGAGAGGATTCCAGTGGCAGTCAGGCCAACAGCAGAAGGTGCTTTTCTCTACTATCTCAAAGCTTTAAATTCTGATATTTCTATGTTAATTCAATCTATGGGAGGCACAACTATCCCTATGGCTTATAGCATTGCCATTAGGGCTGAAAATTGTCTTATTCATCAAGGTGGCAAACTTGCCCCTAGGCCTCCATGCCCCTTGTTTCCAAGTTTAGAAAATCCAAGCACTAGTCAAGCACCAATTTGGCTCCTCTCCCACCCCTAGAAATCAAAGTTCAATGAAACTTCTACTTCATCCTCAAGTGCCCCAAATGAGCTCCAAGAGGTCATGAAGCAATTGCAAAACCTAGGCAATGAGCTAGTTACTCTCGAGGCAGCAAGCCCAAGGTTTGAGACCTTCTTATCAACCCCAAGCTCAACCTAATAGCAGCCAGCCATACCACCACAAAGACCACCTAATCCAGCTGCAAATATGAATCAAACAAGGCCTCCGCGATAGACCATTCCAGCCCTATAATCCAAATGTCATATCGCCTCTAAAGGCATTAGTGCCAACACGAGAACAACATTGCTCGGGAATATGATTGGTGTTTTCCATGCAATGAGCCTCATAACCAATCCATGTGCTTGATGGTGCTCTCAATCAAGCATTGATGGTGACAACTCTTGGTGTGGAGGGTGAGGGCGATCGAGGAAAGCGACCAACAAAGAAACATTCCAACAAGCAATCAGCCCCAAATGACACCACATTGGTGGTGAGCGCAAGCAGAAGATTTGTGGCATGAATCAGCGGTTTCTCAAGGTGTTGCAGCCAACACAAGGTCAAAGAGGAGAAATTTGGGTGAAGATCAGCCATTAGCCCTAGCCAATCCACAACCTCCCATGGCTCCACAAATGATTGGCAAGCAAAGTCCAATTTCAAATGCACAAGGGCAGCCAAGAACAGCCCCTAGGCCAACTCAAATGCAGTTGTTGCTGCCCACGTACAAGGAGTAAATGTGTAAACCAAGGGACAAGCAAAAGAGATCCTTCATCACCATTCGGTATCATTGATCAGATGAAGAAGACAAATGTCAATATATCTATGTGGGAATCCCTATCCATCCCAGGCCAAAGAGATCTGCTGCAAGCTGCCATGAAGGATTGGCCAACTTCAAATCGGTGGGTTCGAGATGCGAGACAAAAGTGCTTACAAATGCTGCCTGACACTGGGAAATCATGGAGGACAAGCAAGGTAAGATGTTGAAGCCCCCTCCTTTCTATGTTTCGTTAATCATTGGAAATCAGCTAGTACAATTGCATGATTGATTCGGGGCAAGTAGATTCTGTAATGCCTAAACAAATAGCTGATCGGCTAGGGCTCTAGTATGAAATAACATCTAAAGGGTAGTGCGGTTAGATGGGAACAACAATAGCTTGATTGGAGTGATTAGAAATTTGAGTCTTACCTTGCATGCATGTCCAAATGTTGTTGTTTTACAAGATGTATCAATCATAGACCTTCCACCACTCTTTGCCCTATTTGCTTGTCGAGGACTTCTGACCAAGATTGGGGGGTATTTGTCTGCTGATTGGTCACACATGCTATTCAGAACAAGATATGGAACTAAGGCCACAATTAGGTCTGAACCTATTGCAAACTTCCATATTGAGCCTTACACTCCAAGTCAGATTAATGCCAATTGCTCATCATTTGATCAAGAAGATCACCCTAGCACTGATGAGGCTGACACCAAGGTTGGAAGCATCCCAGATTTGACTCTTGATGAATGGGCAAGCAAGGTGCATGCTTTTGATCCTTATCAAGAAGTAGAAGAATCTAAGCTAGGAGTTTATTGTTTACATGAAGAGAATCAACCTCTCCCCAGCATCACCAAGCCAGATCATAAGGACAAGAATGAAGTATGGCAATTGTTCTTTGATGGATCAAGGAGTAGACAAAGTGCGGGAGGAGGAGCTATGCTCATTTCACCACAAGATATAAGGTATTACTCGGCCTTCCGTTTCAGTTTTCTGTTCAAACAACACGGTGAGTATGAAGCCTTAATTCATGGACTGCACTGCCTTGGAAGCGATGAAGAAAGGCATCGAGGAATTTACAAGTATTTGGTGATAGTGAGCTGATTGTAAACCAAGTCAAAGGGAAAAATGCTGCCAAAAATGATCTGTTGAAGAACTACAAAAATCGGGTATGGGATCTTATTGAAGATTTTGAAGCTTTTAGCATCAATTCCATCCCAAGAAAAAAGAATGAAGCCGCTGACAGACTGGCAGCAATTGGGGCTGCATTTGACGTTGTAGAAAATATCAAAAGTGAAAAACCTCAGCCTCATATCAAAGTGGTTGTGAGACCAGCTATTCCGGATAACAATACAAGTTGGCAAGTCTTCGAGAATGATCAGCAAATTGTTAATTTCCTACAAGAAGAAGCTGAGTTCTCCGCCTAGGAATCAAGACAAGCTGCATCAGCAGTATGGTGACCAAGTGGTGCGGTGAGAACTAACAAATTGCCAAAAGGCCTCATAACCTTGGAGTCGATCTTGACCCGAATGATCGATTCGGAAGGAGAAAGCGAACATTCAAGTAAAGGGTGAAGATTGAGCCTATTTTAGTGGAAGAAGGCAAAACATTGCAGATTGGCAAAGTAAGTACCTCACAAGAGAAATCTGATTTTGTTCGGCTTTGTCGAGAGTTCCCGGATGTCTTTGCTTGGACTTACAAAGATCTAAGAGGTTTTGACCCAAAGTTGGCACAACATACTATTGAGTTGGATCGGAATCCAAGCTGTCGGGAAAAAGCAAAGGCGGTGAATCCCATATTGAACCTCTCATGAGAAAAGAGTTAAGCAAAGCTTATTGAGGCGGTATCATCTTCCCCATCAAACACTCAAGTTGGGTCGCCAACTTAGTCCCGATCGAGAAAGAAGAATGGAGAGATCGGGTTGTGTGTCGACTTCGAGAGACTTGAATAGAGCCTCTCTCGAGGATCATTATCCACTCCCTTCCATGGAGCAAATATTGCAGGTTGTAGCTGGTTAGAAAGGTTTTCACTACTTGATGGCTACTCGGCTACAATCAGTTATGGTGAGGAGGAAGATCGGTTCAAGATAGCCTTCACTGACCAAATGGGAACATATGCCTACAAGAAGATGCCATTTGGCCTATCAAATCTTGGAGCCACTTTCCAAAGGGCAATGGATATGGCATTGAGGGTTGATCAATGAAATAGTTTTGATATATCTTGATGACATCACTTTGTATTCTCAAAAATGCGGTGGATCACCTTTTTCATCATCGAGGCGAGGTATTTGAGTGTAGAAGATTTGGGGTATCATTGAATCCCAAAAATGCATATTCTTGGCTCATGAGGAAACTTCTAGGCCATATTGTTCGAAAGAAGGGATTGATGATTGACCGAGAAAGAGTTGAAGCCATAAGAGCACTACCATTGCCAAGTCATAAGAAGGCTCTTGAGCTTCTTGGGAAGGATCAATTTTGTGCGAGGTTTGTCCCAGATTTTGCAGCCCTTGTCAAGCCCATCACCAAAATGTTAAAGAAGAGCATGGCTTTTAAGTGGACGAGAAGGCAAGGAGAGTTTTGAAGCAATCAAAGAAGCTATCTCTCAAGCACCAACTCTCATTGACCCGAGACTTCTCAAGGATTTCATCCTCTATGCATTTGGAGGTGATGACACTATTTACTGCCATTACAGTGCAGTGCAGAGAACAAAGATAATGATGAGCAGCCGGTTGCCTTCTTCCCGAGCCTAGATGAGCTATGAGGTGAGGTACTCTTTTATTGAAAAGCATGTACTTGCGTAATCGAAGCTTGAAGAAATTCAAGCATTTAGTCTCAAACAACAAGGTCAGTTCTGGTCTCACATCTTTGGGAGTTAAGGACTTCCTCCTCAACAAGGATTTGAATGAGAAAAGGGCAGGTTGGATCACCGTGTCATGGAGTATGACATTGAGATCAAGATCACCAAGCTAGTAAGAGGAAAGGATTGTGTGAGCAGCTGGTTTTGGGGAAGCAAAAAAGAAGTATGCAACAAAGAAGAAACTATTTTGTGATCCGGGACAGCCATGAGCCAAGTGGCAATCATGAAGAAGACAATGCTTCCCCCACTCCTTGTTGGACCCAGGTATTATGCACTTCTAGGCACGAGCCTATGCCCTCGAGAGATGAACAAGACCCAAAGGAGACACTTGGATTGCGAGGTTGTCCGTATGCCATTGTTGATGGAGTTTTGTTCAAGAAAGATGTGAATGGAGTCTTTCTTTGAGATGCATTAGCACAAATCAGATTCAAAGGGTGTTGGAAGAGTTTCATGGTGGACAGTGGTGGCCATTTTGCACTAAGAGTGACAGACTCTAAAAATCATGAAGGCTGGTTATTATTGGCCTAAAATCTTGAGTGATTCTATGCATGGATCAAGAGGTGTAAGAATTGTGCATTCTTCACGGGAAAAGAGAAGTTTGCTGCCCTTCCATTGCATCAATCTCAGTTGACCAGCCATTCATGCAATGGGGTTTGGACTTCATTGGAGTCATTAATCCCATTTCAAGCCAAGGGCACAAATGGATTTTGACAGCCACAGACTACTTCACCAAATGGACAAAAGCAGTAGCACTCAAAGAGGCGAATGAGTCTAGCATCTTAGACTTTTATGAGGGGATAACAACCAGATTTGGTGTACCTGCCACAATAATCTCTGATAATGCATTGGCATTCATTGGATCTAGGGTGACTGAGTGGGCTGTCAAGAACGGTATTTACCTAAGCACTTCATCGAACTATTACCCTCAGGGTAATGGCCAGGCCGAGTCTACAAACAAGAACTTGTTGAGGATCATTAGGAGGACTCTTGATGAGAATCAAGAGGTCTTGGCATACCAAATGAAATCAGCCTTATGGGCTGATAGGATAACTCCCAAAAGATCCACGGGTAACTCTCCATTCAGGCTTGTCTATGGAAGAGAGGCAATCTTGCCCATGTCACTTGAGTTGCCAACGTTGGAACTCATGAAGCAGCTGGAGTTGCTTGAATTTGAGCCCATGGAGGTGAGGTATGCAGAGTTGATGGAGCTGCAAGAGATCAGAAATTAGGCATCCCAAGCAATGGAAAAGGATCAAGCTTTGATCAAGAAGACCTTTGATAGAAAGGCCAAGGATAGATCTTTTCAAGTTGGAGATCTAGTGTTGAAATGGGATGTGGACAGAGAAAAAGCGGGAAGGCATTCAAAATTTGATGCCATTTGGAGTGGCCCATACATGGTCACAAAGTGCAAGAACAACAATGCTTTCAATTAGCCTCTTTGGAGGGTGAAGAACTGCAGATTCTAGTCAATGGAATCTATCTCAGCGTTGCTTCTAGAGGGAAGTTCACTACCTCTGTAAATATTAGATTAGATTTTCTTTCCTCCAAGTGCTTGTGCACATTGTTTTGTTGTAGGTTAGTCTTGTTTTCCCTAAGTGCTTTGGCACAACTTGCTATCCATGGAGATGTTTAGCAGTCCTTGCCTTCATCAGGTGACATTCCATCTTCCTCCTTGCACATTATGAGTCAGTTGAGGTTCTAAATAGAATATTTGATGACTCCATGCCCAATGGACTGCTTCAGGAAACTGGTATCTTCTACCTAGCAGGCAGGTAACCCATTGAGTCGCCAATTGTTATCCAAATTCACCCCCCAGGGTTAATTTGATAACATACATCAGAATTCTCAAGTCTCAGGCAAATGGATTGATTCAGGGCAAAAATCATGTTTTTAGGTCCCCTCAGATTTTTTCTAACTCCCCTGGCTGAAGAAGGAAAGAGAAAGCTCTGAGAAAATGTGAAAAAGTTGCAGAAAACAAGCTTGGGCCAGAAAAAATTGTGAAAATTGGCTAAGTCCTAGTCCTCGCAAAATGAGTCGGGACATGAGGGACATCGGGCGCGAATCGACCGAAAGGCCGCAGGCAGTCTGTAGGGCAAAGGAACATCCGGGCCGTCGGGACGCGTGGGACGCGGAAAGCCGGTTCAGCCGAAGGAGAAGAAAATCGACTAACTGCTCTGGGACAAGTGGGACAAGAAGACGCGAAGGACGCAAACCGCCCGGATCGGCCGAAAAGGAGAACTTTCGCACTAAACATTCGGGACATTTGGGCCGTGAGGACGCGAACCAGCCGAATCGGGTGAATCGGAAGAATTTGTCCCAGACAGTCCGGGACAGTTGGAACAAATGTGCGCGTGAAGGACACGAACCGGCAGTTCGGCCGAAAGCGGGAACTTCAACACTTTGGGGCGGTTGGGACAAAGGGACGCGTGGGGGCGCGGATAGCGAAGGAGGCGAAAGCCAATCAAGCAACGCCACGTGTCATCGGTGAATGAGGAGCAAGGAAGCCCATTTCGGGTGGATCAAAAATTTTTGTCCTAGAGCGCACCTTTGGGACATCTAGGACAAATGGACATGGTGGGATTGAAAAGAGGCGAGACCGCGGACCAATCAAATCACGACACGTGTCACGAGGGAAAAGGTCCAAAAGTCAAAAGGCGAGTTTTGAAGGGTCGAAATAGAGCCAATCGAGAAGAGGACACATGTCTATGAGAGCAAGGAATGCGGAGCGAGGGAAGGAGAGAGAATTACGCATCAATCAGCGCTTGACATGTGTCATCCAGGTGGCGGGCGCGGGAAAGATTTTCAAACACATGTTTTCACTGTTTTGTGCCCTAAATCTTCAGATCGACATATCTTTCGATCCAGAGCTCGGATTTGCACGTTCTTTATATCAACGGAAAGCTTATGAAATTCTCTACATGATTCTAGGGTTAATCTTGAATTTTGGTGTAGTCTAGAGAGAGAAAATTGAGAAACACCTCTGGCACGTAATAATAGACAGAAGTAATGCTTCAACAACCAGCTTTAATGCAGCAGACAGTTCGCCGTTTCTGTTAGACAGCCCACCGTTTTGCCAGGATCCACCACTTCTGCCATAATGAGATGATTTTAAATGTGACCTAGAAGTGGTTGGGGTAGATTCTAGATTTCCTCTCTCTTCCCTCTCTCATTCTTTCTATATATTGTAAAGAGGGGCTTCTTAAAAAGGTCGAACATTTTCTGTTTTGCTCCTCCCTTTTTCTCCTATCAGGTGAATTTGTGGAGTTCGAACCTCTCATTTGAACTGTAATATGACTCTACCTCTTGGCATTCTATAGTGTATTGTATCAATCTTTGGAGCAAGTAATACATGTCTGTGGATGATTCTCACCCCTCTCTGTGTTCATTTTTGCATCCTCCTGGTCTTTCACTGCAAGTTATGTTATCTGTGCATGATCTTATATCACATTTGAATGGTCTGTGTTTACTGGCAAGATAGGTGTTCTTCATTCCTCGGTGCATCACCATTTCAGTTAGTTTCAATTTTTGCATTTCTATCCCTTTTTGTGATTTAGAGTAGGATTAGGATGCGAACCTCTGTAGTTTTGCAAAAATATAGATCTAAATGCGACACGAGAACAAAGATTGATTTGGGATCAACTAAGGAAACCAAATACACTGGCACAACAGTGAGAATTTCTTCCCAACATCCTCCAATGCAACAACTTATTCATTATTCTTCAAACATGTACCTCACAGAAGAGTAAGTATCCTCCTTCCATCTGTTTCATTTTCTTATCATCAATCTGTAGTCTTTGGGGTAAAGGAACCTAGTATTTTACTCTCTGTCCATTCCCTCTCTCTAATTGCAGCCACCTTCCATACCCAATCATCTTAACACTTGGCCTAATTTCCTATTTGACCTCCTCAGTAGTCTCAGACCTTCGTAACATATCTACACCCCCTCTGTGATCAATCCCCATCTTCTATCCACTCCACATTTTCCCAAAACTCCAAAAACCTGGACTATGTGATCCCACCAGCCTCGACTTAACCATCGTCGTTCATCTCTAACTATCACCGGTTACAGTAAAACCATCATCGATCTCATAAAGCGTGAGTCGGTCTCTATGTCACCTAATTTTTTCCAGAATAACAACCTATTTCTGACATATACCTACTTGAACACCTATTTGACCTTCAAATTTGTATCTAACCTAGCCTGTTAGCTCAGATTCACCTATAACCAACCTACTTGACCTCTAGATCTCCTTCTAGCCTAGCCTATTAGATTAGATCTAGCCTATTGCATTTGTATGAGATGCCTAAATCATATTAAACTACAGTAGGACAATATTTAATTTGTTTTCAGCATTGAATTGTTTTAAATAGTGGATTGATAGCCATCTAGGAAGTATCGCACTTCCAGGATCTAGCATATGCTAGGCAGTCCATTGCATATATTGTTTAACTCTCTTTGGTGGTCTTGTTTTGATTCTTATACAAGTAGTTCCTCCTAGCCAAAAGGAAGGTCTCATAATCACTTTGATTCAGGATTCAAATACATGCACATATAACCTTCAACCATCTCAAACTGGTATTCCTCTTACCACCTTTACCTTATCTGTTTCATCAAGTACTTCTTAGAAAAACTAAGAAATCAGGTGAAACATTTTGGCATGCCGGTGGGACCCATTCGGGGTTCCTTGCATCTTTCTTCATTCCTAGGTGAAAAATTGTGTGTGTTTGTTTCCCTTCTAAGTAGCATTCACATTAAAACTTTCTCCTTGGTAACATTCTCTTCTTTCTACTTGCTCCAAAAGACACATTTCTTTTGGTGTATTTAAAAAGAACCTTCTTATTCTTGTTTTCTGCATTTTAGTGAAAGAGCATCCCTCTTCCTGTTCATCTATTACTATCATCGAATATCATACTTTCGATTTGGGTTTAAAACAAGTGCACTACATTCTGATTTAACTCATTAGCTCACATTAATTGAGGGCAACCTATATGCTAGAAGTCATGACCAGCTGATGGTTGACAAACAAATCGTAGAAAAGCACTTCTATCCTTTTCTCTTTCTCTGAGTCTTACCAAATCACACAAAAATTCAAAATACATACATTCTTAAACAACATCCTACCTAGAAGAAGCTGTAGGTGATCACACGATCACGATACGGTGGGAACCCTTGACTCATTGCTCTTTGAGTCATACTTCATAGCGAAGCCGGCCCATTACCATAACATTCCTAAAACCTCACCCTTTAGAATTATTTCTTCGTAGGAAGCCTTCCTCACCAAGAAATTCTATTTTTTGTTCATGTGATCGGTCCATACAATAGCATATTTGAACAAATGTAATAGAATAGGCACTCTAGAGCGTTCTTTCCTAGTGTTCTTCTTGATTTGCATTTTGAGGTGAGAGCTTTCAATCATCATTTTTGTCTTTCCTTGCACACTCCTAATCATATTCGGTGTATTCGACTTCTTTTGAGTGTTCTAGACCACATCGCATCATTCTCGGACTTCTAAGTTTGATTCAACACCAGATTTTATAAATCACAACCATCTTTCTTATTCTCTATTTCAATTTCACAGTAACCGACTGTGGTTACCTTTAACCGGCATCGATTTAACCCAACCGGTGTTGTTCTAAAGTCTTCTTGGATATCTATATAAAAGAAACCTATTTCACTTTCTAAGCTGTAAAAGGCTCCTATCACCTTTCATATTGTCATTACTTGAATCACAGTCACCTTACATCTCATCCTGTGCAGAAATTGTTAGTCTAGGACCATCATTTAACAGATTGTTGGTTTTCACGATGAACTTGCACTAGTTAAGCCTAACTAGCATCAGTTTACCCAAACCAACGTCGGTCACCCTGTGTTGTTTTACAGTTCACGGTAACCGACCTAATTCACTCACCATTGACTATTTTCCTAGTTCTATTGTGTTATGTGCCATTCAGACATAATATAGTCTCACCAAATCAGTTCCTACCCACATGGTGCTAACCCGTAGTCAGGTGAGCACCCTCGTATTTGACGCTAGTCAACTACCGCTCCGACTCAGCCCTTAGCCTTCGTCACCTAGTCCTTCACCACCTTCCATCTCATCATCCATGGATCCTAATCAACCTATCACCATTCCTATAGGTGACACGGAGTTTGCACGACTCCTGGATCAGAATCCCGCTGCTTTGAGCCACTACCTCACCCATGCCTCCACTCGAGATGCCTCAAGTCAATTGATCTATGGCATGCCCATATCCTTATCTCCATCCCTAATGATCACTTCCACCTCAGCTCCACCTCCTACCATGGTGACCTCACCTGTTTTATCCCCAGTTGTGTCACAACTAGGTCCCATGCCAACTTTGACCACCACATCCACCACCTCTATTGCACCTGTAGTCTCCACCATACCTTCATCCACCACCCAAAACATAGCATCATCTACACCTGTTGTCTCATATATACCAGTTGCAATGCTACCACCCTTGGTGTCGTTAACCTCTACCCCATTTCAAAATGTTGTCCTTTCTATTCCCCAATCTCTACCTCCCATCTCTACTAGGGTCACTACGAGTGTCCCACCCTCACATACCTACTACCAGCCACCTCCTGTTTCATCGGTCATTCAATCTAGGTATATACCCTTGATGTCTATCTCTTAATTCCTACCTCCATATTTGACACCAACATACTCTGGAATGTCATATTCTTTATATGTCCAACAACAACCTCCTTTCACTCCGGGGGTACCCAATCTTCACAACCTAACAATGAATTTATCAAGTTAATGATGGAAAAGATACGAGACATTAGAAGCATCTATTTCCGGCTCCATGCAATTCACTCACCTATGATGAGATTTGTATTGAACCTATTCTCCCATCCATTCCCATTCGCCCATATCTCGTACTTTGGGAGATGCCTAAGTTTAACCACTTTAACATTGAGTAAGGAAGACCCACGAGTACCATCTGATCTTTCAAACATGGGTGTTACTTAATTTCCCATGATGATTCTTTGCTTTTCTGAACCTTTCCCATGTCCCTAACTGGTTCAACATTGGACTGGTATAGTGGATTACCTAGACATTCCATCTTCTCATTCAACCAAATAGCCCAAGCCTTCTTGGATCATTTTTCAATTAACGTCATCAAGAAGGTTACCATGACCGATATTTATTCCCGCGTCAATATGATGATGAATATATCACATATTTTTTCGCTCGTTGGCGTAGCCTAATCAACCAACTCACTTTCCAATTACCGCAAACTAAACTCATAGAGCTCTTCACATGAGCCTGTGCTAGACATATCTCACCTACCTTACAAGTACAAACCTTTCAAACATTTGATGAGGCTTTCACCATGGCACATAAGCTCAAAATTCACACCATCGAAGAGAAGAAGATACAATTACGAAACAAGAACTCTTCATTTAAATCACACGATACTTCCTCTTCCTTGAAACCTTAGATGAGTTATTCCAAATCCAAAGGAACTACCAATGTAGTGGTACTTAAGGCTGGCCCTACCCATCCATCCAATCATGCTAAACCTTCATCCAATCTGTCACCGGTCCAAGCCTTCCAATTCAAACAAGAACAAAAGAAATACACCTCAATTGGGGAACCATATTCATTTGTTTTAGAAAAGCTTATTAAAGATAATGCCATCACCCTTCCTCCTATCAAACCACATACTATTTTTGACCCCTCTCACCCCATACTAGGTTGGTACAAGGAAAATGACTACTATAACTATCATCATGTAAATGGTCATAGTGATAGCAATTGTATCACCTTTAAAAACATTGTTCAGGGAATGCTTGAGAGTGGTGAGTTAGTCCTGGATAACCCTAATGCACCTACCAATCAAGACCTTCATATATTTAAGAAACCATTCCCTAACCATTCCCCATCTAATGATCAAACTGGTGATGTCTCACACAACGAAAGTAATACACGAGAGGTACATGTTATCTTTACCGACTTACCACTTGATTCCCAAATATCTTCTATCCCCTCCATCAAGGAAATCCTATCCCGAAATCCTCTACCCACACAGGAACCCACTTTATATGTTCCTCTACCCATAGAGGAAAGCCCTTCACCTCCACGTACACCTACGGAGGAGTCTCTCATTAGCACTAATATCATTCCCCCTTGACTTCCCTACCTTGTAAGCCACTACCAATTATACCTCCTCCACCCACAGAGGAGTACCCATCATCTTCTCCACCTATTCAGGATCCAATAGATTTTTTGTTGCCACTCGGTGACCATTCTCCATCAGCTACCCAAGATCCCATGGACCTACTTTTGGCTCTCTTACCTATGATCGAAGCCAGTTGAATTCCTTATTTCTCGAGACACATTTTACAAGAATTGCCACTCACTCCACATCTACCTCATCTACCACAGTGTCATTCTCACGTTTGGCCATTGCTAGACTATGTTCACAGGGCTTCACTTTAAGGGCATCTCTTACTCCCGGTCTCGACCCAAATGCAATCATCTTCCACTAACACTTCTACCATTTATCTCGAAGAAGTTTCAACAACCCAAACCACACATGAACATAACTCTCGATACATCTTCTATTGCATCATCCTCATCTATACCCGCCTCTCTACCTACTAGCCGACGTGTTCCAACACCATCTCTTGTATCTAAACCCACTAGTGTTCTAGGGGTCACACCCACATCAAACCTTGCACATCCTCCTGTCAAGATACACTTGACCACATCTTCCCATATACCTATTGAACCAATCCCTCAACCTAAATGAAAAACCCAACCTTCTAATCCGCATGCACCGACCTCACCAACTACACCTTTATCACCTTCACCCTTACCATCCATCTTGGGACCTCACCCCTCTACCTTAACAAAATCTACTCTCTCCAGGGGTAAACCTAAAATTCCCTTGACCCCTTTACCACAACCTGTAGCTCTACCTAGGTGAACCTTATGTCCTTCATCACCATCTATAACTTCTTTGCCTCCTATACCACCATTACCTTTTGTACCTCCTTCACTACCCATGACATTTACTCCTACCTCACCTATACCTCCCTCTTGACCTCAACTAACACCTACTTTGTACCTCGGTTTTCCCCTTGGGTCACTTGTCCTCTCCCACCATCTGCCTTGCCATCTACATCACCTGCTCCCCTACACCTCTACCTAAGAAAAAGTGCCAAAACTTGAAAAATCCATTAAGTTCCAAAGAGGTGGTTACACTTACCCCCTCTTTTGCGTTGCTGCACCTACACCAAAGAAAGTACAACCCAAATCCAAGACTAGCGCATCACCTCAACTACCCAATCTTCCAACAAAACCTACTTTTACTTTGCATTGCAATCCACTTTGGTGGGATCATACGCCACCATCTTGGCTAACCTCTTGGAAAGCTCTACTATCACCCTCCCTCCTCTTAAATCTTATGACCCTCTTAAACCTAAGCCGAGAAGGGTTTGATGATACTAAAATTTGTGCCTACCATCGTGTGCCGGGCATGATGTTAAGAAGCTATGAACGGTCTAAAGGCTTCCCACATTCAATTATGTCCTTGACCCCAATTTTGATGACAATGACTTCCTAGATGATGAACCTATTTCACCCCACCACCACCTTTTTCACATCTTCCTCCTACACCTATATCACAAACTCCATCTTCACCACCACGACCTTCCTTTCCATCTCTGAAATTCGAAATTAACATGGTTTGCATCAGAGAACTTGCCATGCCTCCATCCAAATATCGTTGCACCCAACTAACCTCACAAGGATTTTCTCCTCCAGTAGGTTTTTACCCTTCATGTTGCTACGCCACTTACCCTACACCTTCTCCATTTACCAACTTCCCTCAAATCAACATGGTACACGTCACTACACGTGTGCAAAAGGGAAAAGATAATGTAGCTGACCCACTAACCAATCCTATACCCAACATACCATCTATACCCATACCTAAGATAAGTATCTGCGGCCTCGCATACCCCATTTCTAATGGCGTCACGCATCACACCATGCTCAAACAACTACACCAATATCCCCTCAAAATGTCCTTATACGATCTCATCCAAACCTTGGAGTCACATCGTCAAGCCCTCATAGAGGCCCTTAAATCTATTGAGGTTTTACCTAATGACCCCACACCTGTAACATCTATTATCACACCTCATCATGTCGCCTCACTCACCAAATTTCCATCTACCTCATCACCTCCACCTATTCACCAAGTTGTTATCCTTAGTTTCTCTGGATGATGAAATTGTCCCCCACCAAACCGATGACCCAGATCCTACACTTTTCATCTCCATCCATATCGGTAATATATGTGTTTGACGTGTTATGATCGATGGGGGCACTAGCATTAACATCATCTCCTCTCACACATTCGAAAAAATGCGCATACCCAACAATTGCATGCATAAACATCCGGTCATGTTGTGTTCATTCAATGACGCTATCACCTCTACACTCGGCACTATCATCCTCCACATTCGTGTGGGTCCCCATATTGTTCCCGAGTTGTTCTACATTTTGGAAGGGGATTTTCAATACAATTTTTGCTCGGAAGACCCTGGATTCGTGTCATGGGTTGTGTTCCTTCTACTTTGCACCGATGTGTAAAGTTCAAACATGAAGGACGTTCCTATACCATTCGCTGACCCATCACCTTTCAAAACTGTAACATGCTTTACCAGCCCAATGATGTCCTTGTACCTGTTAAGGCATCTACCTCCCTGCCTACATCTTCTTCACACATGATCCCATCCACTAGTGTCATTGCAACCTCACCTTCTCCTAAATCTTCTATTCCCACCGTTGTTATCACTTCTACCAGTCACACATCAGCTTCCCAACTAACCGACACCTCTGCTGATCTAACTTCTAATGCTTCCTCTATTCCAGCCACCAATATATCAACCATTGATCCCTTGGAAGGTGTTTTTCAATGCCTCACTATGGGGGAGTATCACTGTACAATGTCAATACATTCCTTACTCCACAAGAGTATGGAAACCTTCACCAACATCCTCACTACGATCACCGCATATGTGAACATCTCGTTTATGGTCCTCCCCACCTCCGTACCCATCTTACCTATGGGGGACTTGACATTTCCACTTACACACCCGAACCACCATCACAAACCCGACATTTTTGGTTGACCTTCAATCACTTACCAACCACCGCTTTGCTCACACTTTCCTACACTGTTGTTGTTCATAGAAGGGTTTCAGCTTTGGCCTTTACGAACAAGTTTGTCACACCATTATTTCATATACCAGGTGTAAACACAATGATCGTAGTGGAATCGGTTTTACCGAACTACCTACCAAAAATCCCCGTATTTAACTCATTGAAGACATTGACCCCTCTCCACCTTCACCACCTTCACCAATGGAGTCGATGGATCTTGAATCTATCCCTCCTACCTTTTTTCCATAAATACCATTTCCTTGGGGCCTCTAATCTATCACCGCGATGGCGAGGCTTCTTCCTCTCTTCCTTTCTTATATCCTGACATGATAGGGGACAATACTCCTTCTATTGATGTCATTCAATGTCAGGATGATGAGTCCATACTCACCTACCTTGGTGCTGAAGACTCTTATATTCACCGATCGTTACCTTCTGAGATGCAAACAATGTTGAATGAATCGACTATCGAAGTCAACATCCACACTCAGGATGACCCCCACATTCTCAAGATTGGCCAATCTCTGGATGTTGTTGAACAAGAAGCCCTCACTTCTTTTCTTAAAAATCATAGCCATGCTTTCACTTGGTCCTATGTTGACATGCCTAGCATTGATCCCACTATCATGGTCCATAATATTGTAACCATTCCCGATGCCAAACCCGTAAAACAAAAGTTGAGGAAAATGCACCCTCGCATTGCTCTTCTTGTCAAATAAGAACTTCAACGCCTTCTCTCAGTTTCCTTCATCTTACCCATCGACTACCCCAATGGATTTCTAACATTGTCCTTGTCACTAAGGTGACAGGGGGACTTTGTATTTGCACCGATTTCCATGATCTCAACCTTGCTTGCCCAAAAGATGATTTTAAACTACACGGTATTGACTAGTTGGTTGACCTTCTTGCTGGCCATGAGATATGATCACTTATGGATGGTTTCTCGGGTTATAACCAAATCTTGCTCATTTGCTGCAAAGGATCAACACAAAGCGCATTCATTACCCCTTGGGGGACCTTTTGCTATTGAGTCATGCCTTTTGGCCTTAAAAATGATGGTGCTACATATCAGCGTGCTATCACTTACATCTTCCATGATATCATACATCACATATTAGAAGATTATGTGGATGATCTCTTAGCTAAATATAAACATCAGGCTGAGCACCTCACCATCCTTGAAACCATCTTTGACCACCTCATTAAGTATTGCATTCGCCTTCAACCTAAAAAGTGTGTCTTCGTGGTTCTCTCAGGAAAACTCCTAGGATTTATTGTTTCCCTTTGTGGTATAGAATTTGACGTTGCTAAAGTCAAGGCCATTCTGGAAATGCCTCCGCCCACTAACCTTAAACAACTTCATAGCCTACAAGGTAAATTGCAATCCATTCACTGTTTCATTTCACAATTATCTGACCGTTGTCAACCATTTCATCACCTTCTCAAAAAGGATGTCTGTTTCAAATGGGATGATGACTTCCACAACGCTTTCGAGGCCTTAAAACAACACCTTCTCCAACCACCCATACTCATTCCACCTAAAGATGACCAACCCTTCTACCTATACATCTCTGCTACCGATCACTCCTTAAGGGCTATGCTTACTCATCATGATGAACAACATAGGGAGCAGACGGTTTATTACATAAGCCGTACCCTTCTAGACTATGAAACGATACACTCACCCTGAAAAACTTTGCTTAGCCTTAGTTTTTGTTGCCACCAAACTTCTCCATTACCTACTCAACCACAAAACCTATGTTGTGACCAAAACTGACCCCTTACACTTCATGTATGCTAAACCCTACCAAAATCAATGTGCCGCACGTTGGCTCATGCTTCTTGCTGACCTAGACCTTGAATTCATCCACCAAAAATATATCAAGGGCCAGGCCATTGCTGACCAGCTCGCTGATGTGCCTCTTTCTAGGAATCAATCTTTGAATTTTGATTTCCCTGACGAATCCATTGCTAACCTCTCTTTGGATGATGACCCTTACCAAATGACCTTATTCTTCGACGGTTCCAAATGTCAGCATGGGGTGGTGCGGGCATTATCCTCATTCCTCTTGATGGTGAACCCATGCCTTTATCATTTAAACTCGAATTTGAATGCACCAACAATATCACCAAATACAAAGCACTCGTATTAGGTTTCATGACTGCTTATACCTTAGATGTCATATCCATTAATATATTTGGTAACTCTCAACTGGTAGTAAACCAAGTCAATGGTGTTTATCAGTGTCATAATGAAATTCTTTAAGAGAACAAATGTTACATCGGCATCATGTTGACTACCTTTGACCGCTATAAAATTTAAACCATTCCATGATCCACCAATAAATTCACGAGATACCATGGCCTTCCTCGCTTCCCAAATACTAGCTTCACATGCTAATTCAGACATCTTTGTTACCATAAAACACATACCGAGACCATCTTATAAATCTTGTTGTGTTAACCTCGTCTGAACTACCTCACTAAATGCACAAGACCTTTGGTATAAGCAGCTTGTAGACTACCTTTCCCTTTCTATATTGCCTCCTAATCTCACACGTAATGGACAATGCACCTTTCTCAAAAAGGCCTCTCATTATGTCATCATGGGTGGCCTTCTCTATAAACAAGGCTTTGACGGTATTCTCTTACGATGCCTCACTAGCTTTGAAATCCCCTATACCATTAAATAAGTTCATGATGGCATATGCGAAGGTCACTTGATGGCTTTTGTTCTTAAATGCATTCTTCACCTAGGCTATTATTGGCCAACCCTCAATCATGATTGTTGTGACTATGTTAAGCATTGTGTAAAATGCCAACAACATGCCAATCTTCATCACACACCTAGTCATGCCTTACAAGTCACTCGTGACCTTTGGCCCTTCTCTTAATGGGGTTTGGATCTTGTCGAAGAGATCAATCCTCACTCTTCCCTAAAACATCAATGGATCATCACCGTTGCTAAGAATATTACACCAAATGGGTTGAATTCATACCCCTCATCTCCACTAAAGATAAGAAAATATGTGAGTTCATCAATCATCACATTATTTGTCACTTCGGTGTTCCACATCGCCTTATCATTGATAATGGAAAACAATTCAAAAATAAAAACTCTCTGACGAAACTTTTGACGCCTTTGGTATCCATCTTAGCTTCTCCTCACTATATTACCCATAAACCAATGGCCAAGCCGAATCCACCAACAAAACCCTAAACAAAATTCTCATGAAAGTGGTTAACGATATTGGGAAGGATTGGCATACGCACATTCCTTTCGCTCTTTGGGCATACCATACTAGTATTTGCACCTCCACCACTGCCACTCCCTTTTCTCTGGTCTACGGTACCAAGGCTATTTTGCCTCTCGAAGTCCAGATCCCATCTCTCTGTATCTCTCTTCAAGATATGCTTACTGATGATGACTTTTTCCAAGACTGTTTAACACAACTTGAGTTATTAGATGAATGTCGTCTTCACGCTCTCGACCATCTCCAAGTCTACCAAAAACACATCAAGCATGCCTTGAAAAACGTGTCCATGAACGCACCTTCAAGGTTGGTGATCTCATCCTTAAGGAAAATCAACACGTAACCAAAGTAGAAAAAAGCAAGCGGGGCAAATTTTCTCCTAATTAGCTTGGACCATACATCATGACCCATGACCATGGATCGGGTGCTTATCACTTGTCTTCACTTGATGGTAAGCTGAACTTGATCCCCTCGATGCCTTACATCTTCAACCATTCTCTTTGTTGACCTCTAGTCCTACATCATTATTTATCTAGTTCATGCTCATCCCTTGAGCACCATTTACCCTTCTCTTTTCCACCCCTCCACCTCAATGACTAAACAAAAATCATGTGATTACCCATTACCCTTTTTCCTCCTCTTAAATATGTGCACCATGGCTCTCGCACATGGCATGATTCTCATGGATCTTGTTTGTCTTCTTTTAGATGAGATTTCATGGTCGTTCACCCTTGCGTTCTCAACAAGAACCAAATGCTTCGTTATAGTCTAGTTCATGACTTAAAAGCCAAAAATTACCTCAAAATAAGGGATCAACTCCTTGAGTCAAACTTCCAATATAAAAGATGAATCCCTCAGAAGGACATCTTCTACCTTCAATTGTCACTATAAGTAGACTGCTCCCTCGAAGGACAGCTATAAAAAGCTCACAACTCTCTACATAGTCTTTCCAAAAAGAGGACTATTTTCTCAAAAATCAAAATTTAGAAGCTTCCGCATCGATTAGCTTCACGAAGACCTCAAGGAGACATATATTCCTCCCGTATAGACTTCCCACATCAATCAGTCTATCTAAAAAGTCAAAAAGAAAAGAAAAAGAAAAATAAGCTTTTTCGTCATGGACTTGCCTATTGTGATCTTGGCTCTATTGCCCAAGGCATTCTATTTCCCATTTTATGACCCAATTACCTTCACCTCCTTACCCATTGTCTTTTCACTTATGCCTCAAGGGACCTACTAAACCTATGACATTTGGTGATTCTGTGACTATTCTTCACCTTTAGAGTAATCAATCATGCAATGTCTTTAGGGTCTTACGTTCACTAGCCTATATGTAGATGTGTTTCATATGTTTGATCCTTGCCAATCGGGTGGCTTTCTTGCCCCCTCTTATCTTTTCTCTTCTTCATTACCTTTTGATCTTCTATATAGGACTAGAACCTCAACACCTGTCTTTTGGGATTTTCTTCTCCCACCTCAATCAACCTAAAATCACCTTTACATATCTACCTATTCGTAACCCCAAAATCAATTCCTTTAACCTAATTATACCTATGACCTAGAATCAACACTACCTATTGACCTAAAATCACCCATACCTATCTACCTATATTCCACCTCACCTAATCAACCTTGACCTCATCATCCCTCTGACCTGGACTCAACCCTAACTATCAACCTCACTACCTATTCTTCTATCTTCTCATATTCTTCCCTAGCTTATGGGAGAACTACATTGGTCTAAGGTCCCTTTTCGTCGGGACTATGTAGGTAGCACTTCCAGGGCATGGGGCCCTAGAAGGTTAGCTCGGCCACTCTTTACCACTTTCCCCACCTTTACTTGATTTCTTGTTCATATCAAAAACCTCGACATCTAAACCATATACCACATAACTTTTACCACTTATATTATTTCACATTTTCATACATAACCAACATTTTCCACATTTTACACCATCTCATGCATTTATATTTCCATTTGTTATCAAAATACTGAAATGAACATCCATGCCTAAACCAACCTGACTCCACCATGCCTAAACCAACCTAACTCCACCATTCCTAAACCAACCTAACTTAATCCATGCCTATCACCTAACTCAACCATGCCTATAACCTAACTCATCCATGCCTATAACCTGACTCAACCATGCCTAAACAACCTGACTCAATCCATGCCTAACAACCTGACTCAATCCATGCCTAGCCAAACCTAACTCAACCATGCCTAACCAACCTGACTCGATCCATGCCTAAACTGACCTAACTCCATCATGCCTAACTCACCTAATTTCCATCCATATCAAACCAACAAACCCATATCTCATCTAATACAAAGTAACAAATCCATATCTCATCTAACACAAGCCATAAACCAATATCTCATCAACACATCACAAAATACCATGTATCTCATCATATAAATCAATAACTGTGTATCTCAAAATACATGCACATCTCATCATGGCCATCATCTCAAAAATGTCGGCATGCAGGGTGATATACAATACAAAATGTCATCAGCACACAAGCCGGTCTCATATATACAAAAAGCATGAATGAATCAATAAAAAAATCTTCGGCACGCAAGCCGGTATCATGTACAACACAATAATAAATACAAAATATCTTCGGCATGCAGGCCAGGTCTCATATATAATACATACAAAAATGACTCGGCACGCAGGCCGGTCCACAGTAGGTCAATCATCTCCTATCTGATGTCGGGGAATGCTCCCTATGCTTGTGTCTCTCCCGACCCCTCTGTCACACTGTATGGGTCCCGACACCTGCCTCACCTCCTGTTGATGGCCCCTCACCTAGGGCTGGCATCTGCACACTAGTGGCCTCACCACGACCATGTCCTTGGGCTCGCCAGCCCCTATACTCTCCACACTATGAGTACATGATCTAGTCCTCTCACTTTGGAGGCTTATTGTGCTCTATACTTGGCATAGGAGGGTACATCTAGCCCAGCAACTAACAAATGATCCTGGTAATACCGTGCCTCTCCTAGGGCATCTCTAAACCTAGCCATCGGCACTATCTGTGGAGGTGCCATGGGTCTCACTACCTCCGTGGGTACCTATAAAATGGGGCCCTCCGTCACTGAACCTACACCGAGCCACTGTCTTTGGTGCTAGAGCACTGAGTCGGCCCTAGAGCTGTGCTATATATAGGGCTGCGGGGTAGTAATCTATGCCTATTTTGTCGTTGGCTCTGCCACGGACTGTAACCTACTCTTACATTGTGGCCAACTGGCCCTATAAAGCCTACACCTGTGCTTGTAGAGCAGCTATCTCCCCTCCATCTCCACCTACCTCCTCTCCATCTCCATCTCCCCCTGCCTCTGCCTACGTAGGTACCTATCCCTACGCTACGTGAGCATGCAGCATCACTATATGGGCCTGTAATGTGGCAACATGTGCCTCTGAACCTGTGAGCTACCCCTGCATAATCCCAAGCTGCATCACCAAGGTAGCACACCTCTATAGGGAATCCCTTTGTATTGTGATGGTGGCTAAGTCTGGTTGCCCTAGCCTCGGTGGTATGGCTCTCAGTTGTGCCACCCACCACTTCCTATACCCATCTGCAACCCCAAAGCATCATCAATCTGGGTATCTACTGGCTGCTCCTCCTACCCAGTCGGCACTGTGGGTCATGGTGGAGACATAGGTCTCTCCACATCATCTCTCTCTGTAGTATGGGAACGGAGGCGGTACACCCTAGACTAATCCAAACTAGCATCTAACCCGCTCTATGGGTATCTGCTCATGCTCTCCCACTCTCCTCCCCTCTATCCAAAGATGTATCTGTATCCCAGCAATGTAGTAGTACGATGCGGCGGATGTTGAACCTCTATAGTCACCTGTAGGCCCATAGCTCTCTATACACCTGTGTCGATAATGTAGGTGCCCATACGAACCATGTCTATTATATCATCATGTCATGCAGGACTCCCATTAGTGACCTCGGGAATCTCCCACCCTCTGCATCGGCGTGCACTGAAGCAGCACATTGCCTCCATCATGAGTACCACTAACCTCATCTCCTCTAGATGAGCTCTATACATCGCTCCATAGCTCATGCTAGCACTATGGAACATCAGGTCTACTACACCCTCACCAAAAACATGTGCTAGTAGCTCCTTAGACACCTGTAAAGAGATAGAATAATCCTAGGCCCCCAATATGGGCAACGGCAGGATCCTGTAGATGTCCTCTAGGGTGATTTTCATCTCACCCATCGGTAAATGAAAGATGTTGGTCGCCAAGTCCCATCTATCGATGAGGGAAACCATAAGACTCACCTCCCAGGCTACATGTCGGTAGTGCCTCACCCCTATCAATCCCACCTCTACCACATGCTGTCACTCTACCTACGTCACGCTCACCCATACATCGATAACAAGGGCGGCACACTGGGCCCTCATCCACAACTCGCCTCTCGTGGCCGCATCCCACACAAGCAATGTATTAGTACACATTTCCCAACTTACCTATTTCACCTCACATCATAACCTAATCTCCTTCCCCACCCCCATCTCATTAGCCTTGTCACTAATCTAACCTACCCAAACCCATCCACCCGACACTATCTACCCTACCCAAACCCATCCACCTAAGACTATCTACCCTACCCTCACCCAAGCCATCCTACCCTTCCTATCTACCCTAACCCTCACCCAAACCTACCTAAACCCATCCCACTGAACCTATCTACCCTACCCCTCACCCAAACCTACCCAAACCCATCCACCCGAAACTATCTACCCTACCTCTCACCCAAGCCACACCCTAATCCCTTCTATTTACCCTAACCCTCACCCAACCCTACCCAAACCCATCTACCCTACCTATCTACTCTAACCCTCACCCTGACCCTACCCCAACCCATCCACCCGGTCTCCTCCCGAGTCGACCACGGTCTCCCTTGACCGGCACGATCCTTGTTCTTATGGATCGGTACCGGTCACTATCCATGATGTCGCCACAATTCGACCAGAGCATCGGTCCTCACATGCCACCTGCCCAACTTCCCAACCCTACATTTTCCCTTCCTAGTCATTCTACCCACCCAAATCCCTCCTTACACCCTTATTTGTTCCTACATTACCCTTTTTCCCTACCCCCTACCCTTACCCATTCCCATTTCCCTCTATCTTATCTTACCCCCACCACGAACTTACCCATGTTGTGACTTATCTACCTAGACCCAGAAAACTATTTGTGACCTTTGAACCATGTGTTTCGCTTTATACCTTGTAGCCTTTATTACTGTGTTGATTGACCTAATGACCTTACCTAGACTATTGCCGTGAGCATTTATCCTAACCCTACCTTTGGTGTCCAGGAACATACCTAATCGTTCTGCGCTAACTGCGTTGTGATTCTGACCTTATCCTATACCTTGGATACAGAATCACTTTAACCTTATTTGGATAAACCTATCAACCTTAGACGATGTAGAGTTTGTAAGCTCTTCAACCAATCTTGTGTCACATTTTGTATGTGTGCATGCGTTCAACTACCCCTACCTTTGACCTTGGCCCGTTTACTGTTTACCTATATACCCATGTTTCCTTGACCCCATTCCTCATTTCTCATCATTCTACTTTGCATCAAATTTTATCAAACCACTCACCGATTCTCCCTATCACCTCATCAGTTCTGGTTTGAGGGGGATCACCCTCATTCCCACTTGGGGCAACCACACTCTATTTTTTTCACGTCACTTACCAATACAAGCTACGCAACAAAAAGGGAAAAATGTAGACATTGAAATTGTGTCGTAATCACCTTGGTCCCCTAGCATGGCCCTATAATCACTTCCTCATCCTCAACACCTTATCACCTACCTCCTGCACCCCAC
This sequence comes from Taxus wallichiana var. yunnanensis, assembly GCA_018340775.1. Lineage (NCBI taxonomy): Eukaryota > Viridiplantae > Streptophyta > Pinopsida > Cupressales > Taxaceae > Taxus > Taxus wallichiana. The sequence goes on from CM031243.1 coordinate 320,880,204, forward strand.
ACATTTTAATTTAATTACTTTAATTACATTAATGCCATTTACCTCCATACACATTAATTTAATTATTTTAATTAAGTTAATAGCCTTTACCCACACACATATTAATTTAATTATTTACATTAAATTAATTCATTACCCTCACACATCTATTTAATATAATTACCTTTATTAAATGCACCTCACCTAACCACCCCATCATTTGACCCCTTGACCTAAACCCTAAACCAATGTCCTAAATAAAACCTAACATTATACCCATCCCCTCACCTTACATTTAAAATCCTCCTAAGGTCAGTTTTCATCCCGAGGAAAAGAAGAGACCCGTATCAAAAAGGCGGAACAAATTCCCGAGAAGCTTTTGAATAGCTGAGATATCTCACCCAAACCGATGTCGTTTCACCTAAACCAATGTCGGTTGCCCCTAAACCGATGTCGGTTATACCAGAATGGACCAAATGGCCTATTTAGCCCCATCTATAGCTTTGTAATATGGGTTAGGTTGTTGTTTAAAAGGCTTCGATCTTGAGTTTGATCTCTTTAGACGCAACAGCAGAATGAAGATTGATTTGGGATTAACTAAGGCAACCAAATACACTGGCACAATAGTGAGACTTTCTTCCCAGCATCCTCCAATGTAACAACTTCTTCATTATTCTTCAGACTTGTACCTCACTAGAAGAGTAAGTATCCTCCTTCCATTTGTTTCATTTTCTTATCATCGGTTGTAGTCTTAGGGGTAAAGGAACCTAGTATTTTACTCTATGTCCATTCCCCTCTCTCCAATTGCAACCACTTCCTTCCATACCCAATCATCTTAACATATCTACACCCCCTCTATGATCAATCCCCATCTTTTATCCACTCCACTTTTTCCCCAAAACTCCAAAAACCCAGACTGTGTGATTCCACCAGCCCCAGACTTAACCGTCATCGGTCATCTCTAACCGTCTCCGGTTACAATAAAACCATCATCGATCTCATAAAACCATGGTCGGTCTTTGTGTCACCTGATTTCTGCTAGAATAACAACCTGTTTCTGACATATACCTACTTGAACACCTATTTGACCTTCAGATCTATATCTAACCTAGCTTGTTAGCTCAGATTCACCTATAACCAACCTATTTGACCTCTAGATCTCCTTCTAGCCTAGCTTGTTAGATTAGATCTAGCCTATTGCATTTTGTATGAGATGCCTAAATCATATTAAACTATAGTAGGACAATATTTACTTTGTTTCAACATTGAATTGTTTTAAACAAAGTGGATTGTGACCATCTATGAATTATCACACTTCCGAGGAGCTAGCATATGCTAGATAGTCCACTACATATTTTGTTTAACTCTCTTTGGTGGTCTTATTTTAATTCTTATACAGGTAGTTCCTCCTAGCCAAAAGGAAGGTCTCATAATCACTTTGATTCGGGATTCGGATATGCGTGCATCTGACCTTCAACCATCTCAAACCCGGTATTCCTCTTACCACCTTTATCTTATCTGTTTCGTCAAGAAATTCTTAGAAAAACTAAGAAATTAGGTGAAACACTTGCTTATGTGTTATCATGATATTGAATTCAAAACTATATTCTCCATGTGTGGTTTTGAGGGTCGTATGGTCTAAACAACTATTCATTGAGCACCCTAACTTTGTATGTAAAAATGGAAGTCTATATATGTTATGTAATATGTGTAGTGATTCCAAAGGATCTAAGCTAGAGAATAATTGTGGTATAGTGGAATAAGGTACTAGATAGATTAGGATGGTGCCTTAAATTGGTAATTTTATGTATAAATTTTATGCATGTTAGAATAAGTGCCAAATTCCATATTTTTAAGTGCTCGAGATCATATCTCGTGTTCTACAATCGCCCCCTTTTAATATAGTATTGAAAATTCTTAAATCATAGATCAATTGTCTAAAATATTGAGTGTTTGCAAAATCCACATATAACTTGAAAATCACATAGTGAAGATGTGTGGATTAATGCTTGATAATGATATATAAATTTGTAAATTGAATTAAAAAAATTTGTAGTTAGAATGCTTAAAATAATGTGAAATGTGCAAAAGAATGGTAACATATGGCTGGTCGGGCCAAACCATGTCAATAATTTGATAAATGTGGAAAGTGTCATGAAATTTTCATCTATAAATTTTTTTATCATATTTTAGATCATCACCTTGTTAGTAGCAAGCAACATTTTTACCTCAATAGTCTTTCTTGTAGCATGGAATACTTTACTAACTTAATAGCCTTGTCACTTGCATGAATATTTTCATAAATTAATATACTTGCTTGGTAACATGAAACTATTACTAGATTAATAATATTTTTAGTAAGTTGACATCTCTTTTAACTTATTATGGTATTGAGACCGAGTTTCTTAACTTTATGTATGTGATAAGATTATTGATCTCTATGATAAGTGAACAAATTTGATCTAAATTGTGTAAAATCAATTTGAAAACTTTGAAAAGTGAATAAATATGATATAAACTATGTGAAATTCCATCAATATATATAAATATTTATAATTTTGTGAACTTCTAAAATATGTTGCTACATGTGACTCAACTCAAAAGGGAAATGTGTGTAAATGTATCATGTGTAATAGGAACATATAGATAAACTATATAGAAATTGTGTACTAAACATGGTTGTGCAAATAAAAATGAATATGATATGATAATTAAAAACAAGCATGATATGTGTCCTCTCAAGAGTAAACATAATGTGAAAATTGTTAACAATATGTTGAAAACATGTTGGTGAAATAATTTGTTTTAGTGTTGATGATTGGTTTTCACCAACGGTCACGGAGCTAAGACCTTATTTCTTGGGTACAGGAGGTTCCCATTAGTGAATGTAAACTAAATATAATTTGGGGTGGCCATTAGGTTGGGGATGAATATTCCACTAAACATATGAAAATTGTTTATACAATGTACAAGGGAGGAATTAGCTTGGAAAGAGGTAAAGGGGAGTATGAGAAATAGAGAGAGAGAGAGAGGGTTAATTTTATGAGTAAGAAGTAGCATATTATCACCAACAGTAAAGAGTAGGTCCACATTCAATATAAGAACACAAAAATGTAAGAAACAACAAGACTAATAAATCAAAGACACAAAGTTCTATAGATCCATTAATCAAGGACACAAATTTCCTTCTTGGTTGTACAAGATTACAATGCTTGCAAAGTTGGAAAGTAGAGAGAATGGAGGAACATAGACAAGGAGATAGAAGAAATGTATCTTTATTACTTGCAGTAGTAGTAAAACCCAACAACTTACAACAATTAATAATTTTCAACCCTTTCGAATGGAGGAGTCATTCCAATTTAATTCTTACAAAAATGTCCTTTCATCTCCCCCAAATAAATTTTCACCTATCTCATCACTTATGACCTTTCATATTCCTAGGGAATAAAATTGATCCTTTTTCTTATTAATGAAAAAGAACTCTTATAATGTCAAATTAAAGGTCACTTAAGTGAATAAGAAAAAATAGTCAAAAGGTACGCTATTAATGAAGAATTATAATATGGAGAGAGAAGAATATATGTATCAATCGAAGAAGAAAAATCCTCTTCCAATTAAGAACTATCCCTCGGTAAACTATGAGGATAAACTCCTAGGATGATATCATAACATTTGAACTCTTTAGTGAAAATAATTTCCACAGTGCCATCTTTTCTAATTTTAGAATAAGAAATTAGCTCTCATGTCTCGGGAACATCATTGATATTATTGCATTGATTAAAACATGCCTTATGATAATCCACAACGTTAGATATTGAGCCTCAAATTTCTGTAATGGACTTGTCGTCACATGGATCACACACTTGCTGAATCATCAGATGATCCAATGCAACATGAGAACATCCCCAAGGTGTGGGACCTTGGATCCTTGGGATGAATCTTTGGATAAGGTTGGATTCCTTCTAAACTAAGTGCATCTAATATAATATTAGACCTGTGAAAGCTACATTTCTAATAAAACTAACTAAACCATCTAATTTTCCAGAGAAAGGGGTAGAAAGATAACTAAAAATATATTAAAAGAAGGTGATGTACCAAAAGTTTGATGAACAAGTAGATCTGCTTCACATGCACAGAGTACTTCTACATAATAATATATGACATGCACAACTTCTTATTCTCTTTTCCAACAAAATTCTTATGAATATAAAACTTAGAGATAATAGAAGGGATTTTATCTATTCCACAACTGAGATAAATAAGTTTATAAACCACAACTTGTAATTTGACTAGAGAAATATAGTTAATGTGAAGGCAAGATAAATCATCACATACAAGGAATTAAGAGAATTCACAAGTATTGAATGAGTTATTGAAATACACAACACATTAAATAGTCGAAGGAAAAATATTATTTCTGTATATTACTAAGGCTAAAACCTATATATGAGAACTCCCAAAATGGTAGAGCCTCCTTATAATAAGATCTAAAAGTCCTGTATTACATAATGCATTCTTCTATTTATAGATTAAGGGGGTTGAGCAATTATAACTACTCCCCTTAATCATTACATGCTAAAAATAAAATGCATTTACACTTGAGAAACAATCTCCCACAAAAATAGCTAAGTGGTTGTGCAGGTTTGATTGAGTCAAACCTACAACTCGAATGGTGTTGCAGCTTGGAGACTATGCAAAAATGGAAGCCAAGTTCAGCTAGGGCTGGCACCACCCTTTCCTTGATCTGATTCTTCCTTCCTTCTTCACCAACTACCTTGTGCTTGTAATCAAGAAATTGTTTGATGATTTCTTGAACTTATTTTTCATCTGGTCCACATGCATAGTGATTCAGGACCTCGGCCAATTCAACTGCTTTGATTAGTTTCCCAAGTAACTTCTTAGTCTGATTTATGACTTTCTTGAGTTGGCTCAAGAAATTTTGGTATAATACCAACTTGTGAATAGATTTGAGACCAAAAGACTTGGTTACCTCATTATCTTCATTTACCAGGCTCTTGAACTAGGAAACAATTTGTTCTATTGGAAGTGCATCAATATTATCATCAAGAAACCTATAGTGGATGATGTCAAATTCATCTGTGATGTCATTGAGAACATCAATTGCCTCAAATAAATTCTCGTTCATCTTAGATATTGCCTCTGATAACATTCGGACCCAAAATCCATGGCTTCACTATACTTGGACAATTTTTAAGAATCATAAATGATCCCTTATTTTAAAAGTAGATCAGACTCAATGTTTTGTACCTCTTTCCAAGCTTTGAGTGTGAGCTCCAAATTGTCACATTCCTCTATTAGAATTCCATCCTTTTGGTGATGGTGTCCTTTTCAGAATCCAACTCATTATAAAGATTGACAACATCCTTAATTACCTGTTCTCCTTCCTGAATTAGGATTTTGATCCAAGCCTCGACTGCCCGACTTTGTTGTCCAATTTTCTCAACCACAGAGAAAGAGGTGTCATCAAAACTTGTAGGTACAGCAAGAGAAGTTGTATGAATAGGTTGTGTGATCTTATGCAGGATGGCAATCAATTATTCAACCTTATCTTTGAGTTCATCCTTTGTGACCTTATCCTTGTCAAATTTATCTAGAAGGTTTTTGAGGAAACCTACACATCCTGTTTGGATCCTTCATGAGTAGATTTACCAAGAGAAAACCTTGAGATTTGTAATCTGGTGTGGTGATAGTTTCCCTTGTATTGCCATTAGCTAGAGTTGGTATCTCAAAAATCTCTCCCAGTTTGATCGATTGAAAGGTTAGAAATGACCCTTGGCCTCTTTTCTTATCATCAAGGAGTTAGATCTGGGATGCTAAGGTCAACAACATCTCCATGGGAACCTTCTTCTTCTACTTGGGAGTCTTCATGTTCAACCATGTAGGGATAGAAGAAGAAGATAATTGTTCAATGGATGACATAGGCATTGTCATCTCAGTAGTAGGTTGGGTAGGTATTACTAGGGCACTTTTTTTTAGGCAATGATGTGGTGAAAAACAAAGGTGGAGTGGAGAGTATGGCCAAAAATATGAAGAAATGGGGAGAGTTTGTTAGGGAAGAGGAGTCCCAAGAGGGATCCTAAAGCTAGAACATCTTTGGATGAAAGAGAGGGAGAGAGGAAAAATGTGGACCATGAAAGGGGATGAGGTGAGGAGCGTAGGAGAAATGGGGAAATAAGAAATTAAATGTGTCCACGATCAAATTGAGAGTGAGAGGTGGAGGAGAAGGAGGAATTGAAAATGGTGAAGAGGGAAGAGGTGGAGAATATGGTGATTATAACATTTGAGTTGTATGGTTGGTGAGGAACTGATTCAATAATCTCCATTGATAGAACCTTTGGAGGGGTAACTTCTGTTGAGGGAACCTTAGAGGAATATTATAGACCTCTACAAATAATGGTGATCTTACAAGGCTTTGGAGTGGGTTTAGAAGCAAGGCCTTCTTCCTTTTGAAGAGGTGGGATGGCCCACCGGTGGTTGTACTTGAATTATCTCAATAAGAAGTTGTTTTGATGCCTTTGGCATGATTCCCAATGATATCAACCATTGATAGGTTCGGTTGAGAATAGGAGCCACTTGTTCTTTTGAATTGATACACTCTTGAAGTGACAAATCAATCCACAGAAAGGGTTGATTTTTTACATTTTTATGATCATAGATGGGGTTAAAAACCTATCCATCATCATCAAGACCTTCAAGGACATCTGCAATTCCATACTGGGCCACTTCTTGAAGAGTTATCCTTTCAAATTCCCTTTCTCGTATCATGACTTCATCTCTTGCAATTAAACCAGATATCTTCTAATTGTGGTATGTGAGCATTGGTTGGCCCATGTCCATCAAGCTTGTCCTAATAATCAAAACTGACACGCAAGTGAAATGTCTTCAAATTCATTTTCTACATTTCCCCTTCAACATTCTTTTCTTTATATGTGGAAGCACAAGTATACCTTCCCAAAACTATGGGAAATTGAGCTCTGTCTTATGTCTATCATGTTGGATCTTGTGAAAATGTAACAATTTCTAAACTAACTCCATCAAGACCCATTTGTCCATGGGGCACCTTGGTAACTTGTAGGAAGCACCTGAGAATCCTATCACCCTAAGATACATGAATGTTGGAAATTGTAAGTAAATGCCTCCCTATTCTCTCAGCACTTTCTAGGAACTATTTGAAATCCTTTATTTGTAGAGATCTTTGTCAAAGAAATACAAGATAACAACAAAGAATGCATCATTAACTCTTCTGAAATGCTTTACCCCTTCCTTCATTGTAAGTTGGGGATAAAATTCGTAAATTTGAGATGAATTCCTTAGCCCTACAGGTAAAAAACCTAGGTAATTTATCATTCCTGCAATTGTATACACAAGATAGGAAGTCATGAAGAAATTACCAAAGGTTAGGACATCTGATAGTTAGAAATGGATGGCATCGTTGATATGCTCTACCCATCGGATAAGATCAACATTCTTTCGAATAGTGGTAATGTATAAATACATCCAATCTTGGAAATCCTTAAAAGAAGGGAGTCTATAACTCGCTTAACAAAGCAATGATGTCATTTACCTTTTGAATAAATCTAATCATGGGATAGTTTTAGGGACCCTAGCCAATGAAGGCTTAGATTTCATCAAGTAGCTTTTGTTAAGGACCCTAGTACAAGTATCAGAATTTATATCCCAATGTTGAAGAGAGGATTTTGGGGAAATTTTGGCATATTCTTCGACATCGGGAAGCTTCAATAAGTCTTTATCATAGTGTCCCATCATCATCTCTAACTATTTGGTAATACTTATCATAGTGTGTACGGTAGCCTACAAGAAAAAACTTTGGGCATTGCATTAATGGAGGAAAAGCAAAAGCCATAGGAATCCTACTATCAAAGATTCCTTGCATCCATGCCTTTTTATTTATATCCTAACTTTTTCCAAAAATTTAGGCGAGTTCAATGCCAAAGGTCTATATCTTTGATATTGTCAACATCTCGATGTGATACTTGAAGGGAAGGTACCCCTTGGAAACTATATTGCATATTTTTCTTTCCTTTTGATGACGATACAAACATTTTCCCTTCGAGAAATCCCTAAAAAATATTCTGAAAATGAGAGCAGAAGTCCACCCCCGTAATGCATCCTTACGGTTCTAAAGCGCACTTCGACGTACATTTCTACTTTTGAAACCTTTATGGCAGAAGTTAGACCCTACAATGTAGCCCTACGTTCCAAATCCTGTACTTCCAATGTTAACCTCCACCATTGAATTACACCTCTTCAATTCCACCTTGACTTCCTCTGCTTTACTTCCGATGGCAAGAGTTAGAGCTCAATCTTAATCTAACTTGATTCGACATGAAATTTCATTGTAGGAGTTGGGGCCTACTCTACACCTTGAAATATTCAAGCAATCTTCTAATTATGAATTCTCCTTCTCTTCTCAAGAAACCGATATTTTTAAGCCTAAGCTTCAAAAACAACCAAAACCATGAAGGCAGTAATAACATAGGAAGATTAAGTTCAAAACATAAGAATGAAACCTCGAGAAATGACACAAAGTGGAAAATGTGATGGGCACCCATGAGTCTAAATGAACATTTTGACAAGAAAAAACCCTAGAAAGAAACTAGAAAAACCCTACAAAAGACAACTTGCAAAACTTACCTAAATATCATATAGATTAATGAGAAAATCACAAAAATGCTCAAAATCCACCTAAGGCATATGGTGGAGGTCAAAGAGGCGTCAGGCAGTCGGTGTTCCAAAATTTCATGTGAAAAAGATAAGTAAATTTTTTCCTTTAAATAGAAAATTGAGAATTAATTATGATGGGGTTGACACATGCAAGTAGTTGGCAATAAAACCCGATCTGTAGTTTGCATGCAAATTGTATTTTGGACTCGACTTCTTATTTGCGAATTTCTTAAATAATGTGGGTTTCACATTTTAGAAGTCACTAAGCATTTTCTATGTAAAGCGCATCCCGACTTCGAAATCTGAAATATGAAGTTTTTCAATCACTTAGGCAATTTTTTAAAAACAAAAATTAGAAAAAATAATACTTGGTACAAGGAAAAATTTTGTAAGAAAAATGTTAAGAGTACTCTTAGAAAGGGAACTTGGAAATTTAAATAGGAATCTAAATTATCCTTGTTGAAGGAGAAAGGGTCACTTGCCTCTTTCTTGTCCAACTCTTGGAAGGAACTAACAAGTCCTTCTAAAGAGAGCCTAGCTTTCATACGGTTTCGACATTATATAAAATCTCGAAGGCATGTTTCCTACAAGATTCAAGTTCAGTGATAACATCATTTATCATGTCACATTTTTTAATTCATTGTGCACATCTAAATTGGTGATAGGTTCTAAGCAGCACATACGAACACATTCCTACTCACAAGAGTGTAGGAATTGAGACAACTCATTTTAGACACAAGTGGGAACACATCTATCCCAATTAGTCTTCTCCCTCTCAATCTCTTCCCTTGTCATCTTTACTTTCAAAATAGTGGCAAGAACATAATTGAACAAGGAGATAACCTCGAAGTAGCCATGCCCTTCCTTTTTTGAGAATCTTTTTAACCCACTTATCATTCTATTTCCCTTGCATAGTGTAACCTTGAGATCTCTTGATCAATTGAGTATAAAATTTGTTGATGGGAGGGATGAATTCCATAGGAGGAAGGGGTATTGCATTAGGATCTAGGAAGGATTGCACATGGGAAGTGAGAGTTCTCACATGTTCTTCCAATTGCTCCATAGTTTGTTTGTACTCTTCATTGCTAGCAAGAAATAAATCAGTAGACTCCTTGAACATGTGTGCATATCCTTTGTAATTATATTTCCCAAGGGGATAATTTTCATCTTTTAATCATCTTGATCATCTATTCCATTGGTTTACAAATTTGGGCCGATGTACCTCTACATACTAGGATCCAAAGGCCCTAGAGAAGAAATGGGAGGCTACTTGTGCTTTCTTTCTTCATTTGGTTTTCATGAATTTTGAGATATCCTCAAAATTAGATGTTGCGTATATTCTGCACCATCCTTTACTCACTTCAAAAAGCTCTTGAATCCCTGGGAAAATTTCCTTGAAGTGGACACAACATCGAGTATGGGGGCCCTTTCAGTGCTTGGTAAAGGATCACATTTTTCTCATGCGGGGATGATTTTTTTGTTGATAAGGATACACTTGGATGTTAATGGTGGACAACATATTGTGAATGATCAATTTCACCTAGCTTGAGAGGCTCAATGGGATCTTCGGTGATCTTATCCTTATTCTAATGCCTCCTAGGGGAGAAAATTCAAGTGTGTTCCTCTTCCACAATATTTCTTTTTGAAGATTATTTTGATTGAGTAGAAATTTTTATTTTTCAAATGCCCTTAGAGAGGAAGTGTTAGACACATATCTAGATAGAGTAAGGAGACCACCAAAATCAATAAAATTAACTCTCTTCATGTTGAACCATTCTCTTGATTTTTGGATTACTACTACAGTCCTCTCCTTAATACCACCTAATTCTCTATTATTCTATGGTGTCCGAGGAAGGGATGAAGATTTCACCACTTGGTACTTGGGATCAAACAAGTATGACTCATCATGTTTTATTCCTTGATAAAAAAATTAAATTTGAGATCCCTCATCTGGTCTACCATCATCTACATATAGTCTCTTTTTCATACCTCAAAATCATCTGCGTAATTGGCCCAACAATCTTCTATTTCAGGCATATGGTGCAATCCTAGAAAGGTAAGGTATCTAGATTTATCCTTATATCAAAGCTAGACCTAGATGTGTAAGAGTAGAGAGTGAGGTCAATGAAGGATGCTTCGATGGTCATCACATATGTGATATTGTTGCATGAATATATTCCCATAGAGATGGGAAATGACGCACCTTTATTTTTGGAATTCTTACACTTGACATGAACATGAGCTAACTATCTACATATATCAAACATTATGATTTTTTCATTTGTATACTTGGGTAGCTTGTGAGGAAGAAGATCATATCCTGCAACTCCAATGTAGGTGAAGGTAGGGAATTGGATGAAGTGGATCCCATACTTTTCAATCATTAGAACTACTTGGGAAGAGATCCTTCATTTTGGACTTCCCTCAAGGATCATGATGATGAAAATGGTGAATGCATCATTCACCATATCATAGTGTTAATTTCTCTCCTTATGAGTCGAGGTGCTGAGATACTTCTCTTATGAAGGTGATTTTTAGGCACATGAGGAGTAGTAGACAATCCTATTAAGGCTCTTATGGCAGGGAACTACATCATTTATCGATGGATGTTGTCAATGATGATCTACCCCTAAGCCACTATCTAGTTTCCTTTTTTTCATACTACGATGAGTGGATCCATCCAACTCTAAAATTATTTTACCATCTCCTCACCCATTACTCTACTCATAAGGACAATGGAATCTAAATAGGCTTCATGGAATTCATTCCATGACGGTTGTTTTGCAATAACTGAGAGGGTTTTCTTCCTTGTTTGAGTTAGGAACCCACTATTATCCCTTACAAATAAGATTCAATCCTTTCCCACTCTTCTAAAAAAAAATTGGTTATGATTACCATGTTATTGCTAGTGGGAATATGTAGGCATGGGTATAAGTTGTTTGAATACCAAGATGAGTTTGTTCCTAAGTGTAAAAGTGGAAATGGGTGAGTTGTGAGAAATAAAAAAACACATGGGGATCATAATTTTTTGTCCCTCGTGTCCCTTTCAACCTCGGTGAAATCCAAGGGGATATCATGGGTGATAAAATGTGCCATGGGTCCAAATACATGAGAAGGGGGCATGTTAGATGCATGTTTATGAAGTGTCTAGGTATGAAAGTGATGAGCTTCAATTTGTGAGAAGTTTCCAACCCGGGAGGTGCAATTTGGTGTATTACTTGTCCCCCTTACACTTTGGGGAAAATACAAAGGGATATAAAGTGATTATAGATGCGCCAAGGGGTTAACTTATAATGAAAAAGGGACTTGGAAACTTAACTCCTTCATGTGTTCCACCCAACACTTCAAGTCGTGTTTTTAAGTGATGGAATATAAAAAATGGATGAGGAGCATGATTTGGTGTCCCCCTTGTCCCATTTTCACCTTAGGGACAATACAAGGGGACACTAAGGGTGAAAAATTCCACCCAATCTATTTTTAAATGTTTATATCACCCACCAAATGCAAATTAGGACACCGACAAGCAGTGTGTTTTCTCGCTTACGGGAGCATGGGAGGGTGTTTTGGGGTCAAACCTTACATTATATTGAATCCAAATCACATGTTTAAATCATTATAGAAATTATTAGGATCCAATTCTATGTACAATTTTATTTTTAGGGCTTGTTTCATTCTTGACTCGAATGGACGGTTGTAATGTCCTTTATTATCACAAAATATTTTTAAGTCTTGGAATAAAAGTGATGTATCCATCATGTAGAGGGTTCCAATATATTTCCGTTTATTATTTTTTCCTCCCAAATCCTTTTGAAACTCCTAGAATCATCGGAAAAGTTAAATTTTTCCATTGGAGTATGTCATTCCATGCATCCAAAATGACCCTATCTTTCTCAAGTTGTTCCGACATCAATTTCTTCCAAAAATTTTCCTTAAACTACCTTGGGAAAATTTATTCTCTCTATAAAACTCCCATGTTTCTTAACTATTCCCTATTAGCTTCTAGAGGGTATACACCAGTTGCAAAATGGCCAAAAATGGCCCTTTCTAGGCCTCCGAGGATAGTTGTTTTGTTTGGGATATTAGTAACTTCATCAATCACCTTAAGCATACATCCCTACATGTGAAGAACACTATAAAATCATGTTAGTACATTCCTCCTATCTAGAATGAGGATGACACCATGGGTAGGCTAGCTAAAGGAATTTTTATAATGACCAAGAGATGAATTTTTAAGTGGGGGCTTAGTTGTCATGGCTAAAATTTTCAATTTTGCATGCTAGATATTTATTATGACAATATTTGGCTCTAACTCGGGACATTACATCATAAAGGGTAATGAATAACCTCATGTATCTCATGGGTAAGCGGAAAAATTCCTTGACAAGCTGGGAAAGAGAATCATTCTTTCACCAACTAATACAAATAGTAACATGAACAAGGACAAACAAAATAAATACAATAAATAGAAAGGTAAACACAAAACATAAGAGAAAACTATGATACATGAGAGGGAAAGTTACAAAGGTGGGTGAATAATATACAAGATTTACACACACCTGACAACATGATGATAAAACTAGGTACCATCATGAAATAGTGGCTTGAATTCATACCACTTCTAAAGCTAAAAAAATAGTTGGTTGAGCCACACTCTCATGATGAATCTGCATGGTTTGAGAAGAATAAGGGAAACTAGATCCTATTAATATTGCATAGAATACACATTTGTGTCCAATGACTAATTTTTACTTGTTTGAAAGTTCTTTCTCTCTGTAGTCTCTGTTTGATATCTTGTGACCATATGAATCCATTCTTCCATGTTTCCAAAAATAGAATCTTTTCTCTCAACATGAAGGTATCCACTATCATTGTGTAAAATTTTTAGCATGGATTCATTTCCGAGAATTATCCAGTTTCAAAAATGATGATAATAAGTTCATTCTCTCCCATTCATAGGATTCTTCTAGCCTCTTATTTTATTACTCTAAATGATTCCTTTCTATACATACAAATTCATCCTTGATATAGAAAGACCCATATGATACATCCTCCTCATGAAGAGAGAAAGGACACAATATCATAGCTACAACATGGGAAGAGTCATTTATTCCATCCTGGCCATATTCTAGAGAGTCCTCTTATTTGTAGGGAAAAGAGAAGAATCTATATTCACAATATGATTGCTATCACACCCTCTTAGTGATGACAGGGAAACCAAATCATCATAAAGTTCATGTACGCTTTTCTTATCAACGAATAATTTGAGAGGGAAATTGAACTCTTTAATTTTCTCTATTTCACTATGGGGCATCATTTCATCAAATGAAGATCCAAAATTAGAAAGGAAATAATCAATAATTACCTCAAAATCATTCTCTTGAAGAACCTATGGAAGAGAAGGAGGATTCATCTCTTAAATGTCTTCACGGTCAGTTGAAGTATCAAAAAGCATTGGATCATCTATTATGATACGATAATTCTCATATCCCATGCACATTTATTCTCCAAAGGATTATGCTCCAGGATGAAGTGCAACTATGGATGGATATTCAACTTCTATGCTTCTTTCATTTTCTATCAAGGTGTTGAGTTGAAATTCATTGGAATGCTTAGGAAGAGGACATTCATGAGAGGCACTTAAGAGTATTCCTGGAATAAACACTTCATAGTATGGATAATCAACATAATATGCTTATAGAATATGGATATTCTCCTCCTTGCTATGAAGTGCCTCAAGTTGCTCATACTTTTTTTGCATAGCCACAACATAGTTCAAAATTTCAAGATTGGTTTGAGGGTCAGAACTTCCTTCTGCAACTCTCAAAATTATTTGCACATACTCATTTTTCAAGGTTGTCATTTCTTCATCTCCATAAGCAATAAAATCATCCAAAGGAAGAGAAACAAAAGACAATGTTTTGAGTTTTTCATCCAGAAATGTATAATTCAAAACATTACCTTCAAGAGATTATTCTTTTCTTACTTCATCTAGAGATTCATCCTCATGTTTTTCATACAACATTTCATATATTTTCTGCATTCTTCTCATTAGGAACTTAGATTCTTGATCATCAGTTGATGTAATCCCTATTTTATTTCCTCTATAAGAACTTTATTTGAATTAAATCCACAAGGATTTGATAGTAGGATCTTCATATGTAAAAATTTTATCCATTCTAGATATCCTTTCCATAACTTGTGCAGGAATGTTATTGACCTTCTTTCCTTTTGTTGATTGCACATTTTTAATCGAAATGAGAGACCTCTTTGTTGTGTTAGGATCCATAATTTTGTAAGAGATGGTCTAGAATTATGGCTAATGATAAATCTAGATATCTTTCTTCATTGTTTTTATCACTTATTAATGTTGAACACCAATCATGAAACTTCATCATCATGATGCGGGAAATGAACGTGACATGTATTTTTTCCTTGATAGATTATCTTTTAAAAATATATAATTTGGAATATATATAGGGTTTTAGAAATATTTATAGGGTGCACAAGTGCAGATCTTCCCGATAGAGTTGAGAAAATTGTTAGTGAAATAATTTATCGTAGTGCAGATTATTTTTTTCAACAATGTTCACGGGGCTAAGCCCTTACTTATTCGGTATGGGAGGCTCCCATTATTGATTTTAAACTAAATAAATTTGTGGGGCAGTCATTAGGTTGGGGATAACATAATAATACTCCACTAAACCTATGGAAAAAAATTTATGTAATGTACAAGGGAGGAATTAGCTTGGAAAGAGGTAAAGGGGAGTAGGAGAAATAGAGAGAGAGGGTTAATGTTGTGAGTAGGAACTAGCATATTCTCACAAATAGTAACCAAAGTAGGTCCACATTCAATAGAAGAACACAACAATGTAAGCAACAACAAGACTAATAAATCATAGACACAAAGTTCTATGGATCCATTAATCAAGGACACAAAGTTCCTTCTTGGTTGTATAAGATTACAATGCTTGCAAAGTTGGAAAGAAGAGAGATTGGAGAAACATAGACAAGGTGATAGAAGAGATATATCTATATTTCTTGTACTAGTAGTGAAACCCAACAACTTACAAACATAAAAAAATTTAACTCTTTGGAATGGAGGAGCCATTCACATTTATAGCTTACAAAAATTTCCTTTCATCTCCCCACATGACTTTTCACCTATCCCATCACTTGTGACCTTTCATATTCCTAGGGAATAAAAGTGATCCTTTTTCTTATTAATGAAAAATAACTCTTACAATGTCAAATTAAAGGTCACTTAAGTGAATAAGACAAAATAGTGAAAAAGTACATTCTTAATGAAGAATTAAAATATGGAGAGAGAAGAAAGGAGGGAGAGAAGAAGAGATGTATCAATATGATGAATATGAAGCATATACCAATGAAGAACTAGCCATTGATGAATCATGAGAATAAAATCAGATTGAGATCCTATACATTGAAATATTTACCATAATAGGATGCCATAGGTACCACCTTTTGACTTCTAGAATACGAACGTAGCTCATCACTTTAATCCATGTCTTGGGAACATCACCGATAATATTGCATTGGTTAAATCAAACCTTACGATATGTCATAGTATTAGAGATTTATCCTTTGATATCTGCAAGGGAATCCAAAATTATCCTCATTAAATGAGAAAGGATCGCCTATCTCTTTCTTGACCAACTCTTAGAAGGAACTAATGAGTCCTTTTGAAGATGAATTTTAAATGAGTGGATGTGATCCTAGCTTTTGTACACGAGCATCGACATCATTTAAAATCTCAAAGGAATGTTTCCCACAAGATTCAATTTTGGTGATAATATCATTTATTATTTCATATCTGACATTAATTATGTGGGTCCATATGCAAACACAATCCTATTCACGAGAGTGTGGGAATTGAGGAAACTCATTTCAAACACAAATGGGAACACACTATCCCAATGAGTCTTGTCCCTCTCAATCTATTCCTTGTCATATTTACTTTGAAAATAGTGGCAAGAATATAATTGAAAAAGGAGAGAACATTTGGTAGCAATTACCTTCCTTTCTTAAGAATATTTTCAACACACTTATCATTGGCTTTACCTTGCATGGCATAACCTTGGGCTCTCTTTATCAACTGAGGATCAAATTTTCTGATGGGAGAGATGAATTCCATAGGAGGAATGGGTATTGCATTAGGATTTAGGAATAATTGCACATAGGAAATGACAATTATCACATGTTCCTCCAATTGCTCCATAGTTTGTTTCTATTATTCATTCCTAGCAAACAAGCGAGCCACAAACTCCTTAAACAAGTGTGCATATTCTTCATGATCAACTTACTCCAAGGGGATCATTGTCATCTTACAATCCTCTTGAGTCATATC
Source organism: Taxus wallichiana var. yunnanensis (assembly GCA_018340775.1). Taxonomy (NCBI): domain Eukaryota; kingdom Viridiplantae; phylum Streptophyta; class Pinopsida; order Cupressales; family Taxaceae; genus Taxus; species Taxus wallichiana. Next base: position 320,897,254 of record CM031243.1, read on the forward strand.
TTTGACAAGTTGTATAACTTTGGGATGAGCTACCTCTACATATTGGGATTTAGAGGCCTCATAGAAGAAACATGAGGCTACTTGTGATTTTTTGCTTCGTTTGGTTTTCATGAATTTTTAGGTAGCCTCAAAGATAGATGTTGCATCTTGATACACTATTTTTGACTCACTCACAAGTAGCTCTTGAATCCAAGGAAATTTTCCTCCAAAGTAGACATAACATCAAGCATGGGGGCACTTTCAGGTTCTTGGTAAGGGATCATATTTTTCTCATGATGGGATGATTTTACTGTTGAGAAGGATACACTTGGGTGTCATTAGTGGACATAATACTTTTGTGAAGGATCAATTTAACCTAGCGTGAGAGGCTCAATGGGATCTTTAATGATCTTCTCCATATTTTGAATCCTCCTATGGGGAGAAAATTCATTTTGTTACTATTCCACAATATTTCTTTTTGAAGATTATTTTGAGTGAGTGGAACCTATGTCTTTTTGGGTGCCTTTAGAGATGAAATGTTAAAAACTTGTCTAGATAGATTTGGGAGACCACCAGACTTGATGAAATCAAATCTCTTCCTTTTGAACCATTATCTTGATCTTTGGATTACTACTGTAGTTCTCTCCTTAATACCACATGATTCTCTGTCATATTCCAAGGATTCGAGAGGAAGGGGTGAATATTTCACTGCTTGGTACTCATGATCAAACAAGTATGACCCATCATCTTTTATCCCTTTTGTAAACCAATCAAATTTGATATCCCTCATATATTATACCATCATCCACATATATTCCATTTTCTTTACCTCAAAATCATCGTAGGCGTAATTGGCCCAAAAATCTTCTATTTCAAGCATGTGGTGCAAACCTATAAATGTGAAGGTATCTAGATTTATCCCGATATCAATGTCATGCCTAGATGTGTACAAGTAGAGATACTAAGGTCAAAGAAAGGATTCTTCGATGTTCACCTCATCCGTGATATTATAGCATGAATATATTCCCAAGGGGATGGGAAGTGACACACCTTTATTTTTGGCATTCTTATACTTGAAATAAACATGATCCAACTATCGCACATCTCAAACATTATGCTTTTGTCACTTTGGTAACGGGTAGCTGCGAGAACAAGATCATAACTGTAACACTGATGTAGGTGAAGGAAGAGAAATGGATGAAGTGGCTCATGTATTGTTTTATCATTGTAATTGCTTGGGAAGAGATTATTTGTTATGGATTTCCCTCAAGGAGCATGATGATGAACATGGTGAATACATCATTCACTCTAGCATAGTGGGAATTTCTCTCCTTATGAGCCTACTACAAATACATCTCATATGCGGGTGATTTTGAGGAACATGGGGAGTAGTATAAAATCCTATGAAGGCAAGGGCATACACTAGGTAAGAATTCATGGTGAAATTATAAGTGATGGGAAACTACATCAATTGCCTATGGATGTTGTTGGTGATGATCTTCCCCAATCCACCATCTGGGTTCCTTTTATTTCCACTAGGATGAATTGAGCCATACAATCACGAAAGTATTTTTTTGTCTACTTAGATATTACTTTACTTAGAAGTAAAATGGAATATGAATGGGATTCATTTAATTCACTCCATGATAGTTTCTTTGGGATCTAAGAGGGTTTTCTACCTTATTTGAGCCAAGAACCCACTATTAGGCCTTGTAAATAGGATTCAACCTCACCCACTCTTAGAACAAAATTCCTTAGTTATGATGAAAATTTTATTGCTAGTAATAATTTGTAGTCACTAATAAATTCACTTTGGATTGAGTACTATGAGGATTGAGTCATCATTTTCCATGATTGTTACGGTGTTAGGATCATTAATGATGCACACATGCGGGGACAAGTTTGGTGTTATAAATAGATAGTGGATGTCCTCCTACCCTGAATAGTCCACTTGAGAGTATATTTTCATCCATCGCTCCTTATGTCTCGTTCATCATTCTATCCTTCAAGTCTTCCAGGTCCATGTAGGTGACATCATAGTCTCCCACACCAGAGTATTTAGTGATCAAAGTGGAGATTGGCTCTAAGCTGGATGCTTAAACTTCATGATGTAAAAAAGTAGTCAGATAGGTGGAATGTGAGTTGACACAAGTTACTTGATCTCAATTTCGATACCTTCTATTTTTAGTAGGTCATATTTAGGATAGCTATTTTTAGTAAGTTTTCACAATTTTCACCTTTTAATGGTTTTTGCTTGTTTGGAGTATCACGGGTGTTGAGAATTTGTTGTTTTGGAAAATTACTATATTTGGACATGTGAAGCCTTGAAAATTTAATATTTTTATATGGAGGTGTTATGGATGTTAGATTAAAATGAAGTATTCTCAAATTATTAGGTTTTATCTCATGACCTTTTGCTCCAATTTTTGAGGTTTTCATTCACGAACTCTATAGATCGAAAAGGAAACTTCACGAGAATAAAATATAAAATAGATGATATATTGTACATAAAATAAATGATGTTTCTCTTATAGTCATCTTGAATTAGTTTTTTGAATGAGTACACTAGTAAATTTTGATGAAAATCAAGTGCACGGTTTGTGAGTTATGAGCAGTTTTGGAGTATGGATGTCTAGAAAAATACAGCAAAGTGTGTCTAGTGAAAATGGATTTTTGTTAGGGAAATACAATATCTTAGAGTTTGAAAAATTATTGAGTTTATTTGATATTGGATTTATGGAGTTACTCACATTCAAAAATGGCTTCTGAGAGCTTAAAAATGAATTCTCGTGTGATACGAAGTTGAGAGGAAGAACATGGGGAACACATTTGTGTCCCCTTTTCACCTAGTGTAATCCAATAGTACAAAATGGGTGAGGAAATTCTCCATGGGGGTATGGTCATGAAGAGGGGGCATGGAGATAAGTTGTTTGCAAGATGAGGTTGTTCCTAGGTATAAAAGTGGTAATGGGTAAGTTGTGAGGAATGACAACACATAGGGTGGCACACATTTATGTCTCCCATTTCCCTTTATACCTTAGTTAAATACAAGGGGACATCATGGATGATAAAATTATCCATGGTTTCAAGCACAAGAGAAGGAGGCATGTTAGATGTATGTTTGTGATGTGTCAGGTGTGAAAGTGACGAGCTTTAAGTTACGAGAAGTTTTCCAACCTAGGGACACACTTTGGTTTCCCCATTGTCCCCATTACAGCTTGGGGAAAATACCGGGGAAATAAATTGATTATAAATGTGTCAAGGGGTTAATTTATCATGAAAAGGGGACTTGGCAACTTAACTCTTTCATATTCTCTACCTAGCACCTCAAGTCATGTTTTTAAGTAGAAAAACATCAAAATAGATGGGGAAGCACACTTTGGTGTACCCCTTACACAATTTTCACCTTTTTCCTCCCAAATCCTTTCGGAATTCCCAGAATCATCTAGACAAGTTATCTTTCACCATTGAAGTATGTCATTCCCGCACCCAAAATGACCCGATCTTTATCAAGTTGTTCAGACATCAATTTATTCCAAAAAAATCCCTAAATTACCTTGGACAACTTCATTACTCTATTATACAACTCCCAAATGGCTTGATTCTTCCCTGTCATTTTCCATAAGGTATACACCAGTTGTAAATGGCCAAATATGGTCCTTTCTAGGACTGCGAGGATAGTTGTTCCTCTTGGGATATAAATAAATTTTGTAACCACCTTAGGCATACATCCGTGCACATGAAGAACACTAGAAAATCATGTCATCATGATCTCTTATCCTAAATGAGGATGGTAATGTGGGAAGACTCAGCTAGAGGAAGGTTTTACAATTACTAAGAGAGGAATTTTAAAGTTGGGGCTTATTTTTCATGGCTAAATTTTTGTTTTGCATGCTTTAGACATTTAACATGACAGCAAAATAGTAGCTAAAGTTTAATAAAAAAACTAGGTAGGTATGTTAACATATGCACAACACGACAAAAAAATATTCTTTTCGTACTAATGAAATGACATGATGATACAATGGACCCACCAAAATACATTTGAAAACATGACCGACATGAAATCTTGATGACATGATGATTTGAGCAACAAAATTGTTAGTAGCAATCATGTAGTAAGCATTAAATGATGAAATATATAATAAATAATCATCATATGTAGAATCATATAGCTTAACGCATATAAGTGTCATATAATATAAATCAAGCACTTGTCAAATAATATAGAGAAGGTATGTCATAGAGTTGTTGCTCTACACACTAAGCATGCAATAATCACACTAGAAAATTATTCATGACATACAATAAGCATAGAAAATACTTCCACAAAGTAAATAATTCATACAGTAAACATGTATTATATACAAGATCTCAAGGCCTATAGGAAAAATAATTTAACATATGTAAAAACATATATGATACATTAATATAGAACCTAATATAATTAGTAACAAGTAAGTATGGATCATGCAATGTCATGACATATAAGTCGAGTGCAATACATCTAGTAAATATCTCTCTATCACCAATGGACATGCATACAAAATATATAACATGATAATGTTTAGTGTAGGATTCCCATAGTACAAACATGTCTCGAATGTGGAGGGTTTCCTTGGGGAGTAGCACTTAAGAAGTCACAAATCATGTGTGTATGTGTCCATGGACAAGGTATATCCTATAACTAACTCATGCATAACATTATGATTCATTTCATAGATAATTAGCTACATAAATTTCTAAAGCACAATAAAATTAGCATCCTAGTCTATTTCATAACAAAGCAAGCCACATACAAGTCCTAGTTTTATATTTTCTAAAGATGTGACTATCATTTTGTATTTACTTCAATAATTGACAAATGAAAAATCTATTATTAGTAGGTACCCTAAGCCATATGGATGGGATCCTAGGTAAGTATGATTATCTCAAAAATCTCATTGAATCCCTAAAATGTACCACATCATAAGATTATGCATAGGTGTCAATTTTAGACTAGGTGTCAAAGGAATAGATAGTGTAAACTCAAGTAAAAATTGTTGTTTTCAAAGTAAAAGAATATAGTAAGTGACAAAGGATAAATGCTAAAAAAATAGTAAGACAAAAAAAGAGGATTGTTACATGAGTATTTCGTCAAGTGGGTGTTATTAAAAAGGTCCCATGAGGTCTAAGGTAACATCATCATTTCTACTTGTAAGGATTTTTGTAGATGATAGAGGGTCTATAATAATGTCATCATGCTTGGATACATGAAGTTATGGAAATTGAGATTAAGGATAAAATTGAGAGGGTTCATGTGCATCCTCAACCTCAAGAATAAGGGAGTGAATATTTATAACATTTTTCCTCATACTTGATCATCGCCTTATATTAATGGTTGAAGGACAATTACTTGGAGGAAAATTCCTCAAGGATAAAATGTGGTAAGAAATGTCTACCAAAGAACTATCATTTTTTTGTGGGTTGATAAAGGAAATTTCTTAAGACATCCTTATTGTGTATGATATTTTAATAAACACCTTCTTTTGAATCTTGTTGAATTTCAAGAATAGGTTTAAAGTAAACATTATAGTCTATATTGGTATAGAAATGGATGAAGAATTGTTGTTTTAGCGTAGGGAACAAGTCAACAAAAGAAAAAGATAAGTATACCACTCATTGGGCCAAAATTAATAATATTTTGGGAAAATCTTTAAGTAATATAGTTTTGTTATCAATATACACAATAAAAGAAACTAACAAAATCTGCTAAATGTGCACTAATACATCTTGTGGGATGGAATATGAGTAAAACAAGCATAATAAAATACAATGGATAATGAGTATATTTGACAATAGGTCATAAAGGGTGACCATGGATACAATAATTCCATTGTGTTAAGAGGGGTTTGAGTATAGTTTTAAGCTCATCTAAGATTTTTCTAACATGCCTAAATACATTATCTTGACATATATAAAATTTTCCAATTTTGTCATCAAGTAAATTAATACACTCAAGGATAAAGGGTGGTGGGTGTTTATGATAAATGTTAATGCAAATTTTGAGCCTAACAAACAATTCATTTGTTATAACATCAAAGTGACTATAATTTGAAGCCATTAGGTGATGTAAATTAGATATAAGCAAGGGCAGGTTTTGATAAAATCCCTAGGACTAAAAGATCATAGAAATAAAATTGGAATTTTTAAATCCTAAGGGTGAATAATGAAACCCTAGGTTGGCATAGTTTGATAGATAAGTAGGCCCACCAAAATGTAATATAAAATTAGGATTTTTCATAATTTAATATATTGTACAACAATGATAATTTAAAAAGAAGATAAATAGTCCTAAATCATGATACATTTTCATTTTCCAACATATTTACCAATAATAAAATCAATAGGTACAATTAGGGTTTATGGTTAGAGACGAAACTAGACTTTTATGATCAAAATCTCTAATAAAGTGATCATAATGCATATAGAAGCATATAAATATGTCATAAATATGCTATGAAAATCCTAAGAGTTGAAAATGTGCGAAGTAAAGTTCACGGGTATTTGTACACCTTTTCGGTTTGACCTATCTCATAGGACTATAAACATGTTCTTTATACCTACGCACTCCCTATAAATTCTATAACCCATCCCAATAGGTATGGGTTTTGGGTTTCTATATGTTAAATAATTATGTTTTGATGAGGTGTAAAATAATAAAAGGGTTTAGTAATGATTGGGATGAATTATATCACCATATCCTCATTAATGTGATGAACATTGCATTACATATCACTAATCGAATATGGACCAAGCCACATGTAGTTCTCCCAAACCTATAACAAGACACATGTGATATAGAATAATAATAAAAATGGAGCCCCTAATCCAACCCTCACACTTGGAAATACGCACTTGATACTTTAAATGTTATGTATTATGTGCAAAGTGATTCTTGAGGAGCTAAGCTAGAGAATAGTTTTCATTTAGTAGACTTATGAACAAAATAAAGCGGGAGAGTGTAATGTCCCCAAATGGACATTCTTCAACCCCAAACGGATTTGAGGGAAATCCCACTCCAAAAGACAAATTATAGGAAATATGCAATAAAAATTTAATGCATATATGAATTTTAAACAATAATGGCAACTTGCATAGGAGATGAAAATCACCCAAAACTGAAATGAAATCACACTTTTTATTATCAAAATGGAACAACTGATTTTTATAATGTAAATGCACAAGAAAAATACCAAATTCAGGTCCAATTGAAGGTTGGTTTATTTATTAAAAAATTGCAAACCCTTTTCTTTAGACACATTTGAAAATATGATGTTTTAGAGCCAAAATCTACTCTTAAAAGGTTGATTTGGATGATTAAAAATCTACTATTATAATATCAGCCCAAATATGATTTTATCAGCTCCCAACACCTCCAAACATTCTTCTATGTAGGTTACTTCACCTTAAAAGGTCTGAAAATAAATAATAACTACATAAACAAGTCTTCTCCTTCAAACCCTTATACAAATCTGTAACTTTTAGCCTCAATATTCTTTGGAAAACACACTAACTCCTTGATCACAATGGAAACCCTTAAATGGAGAATCCTCACAATTTAAAAGAAGAGTTTTCATTCTTCTTCTATATATCTAGAGGGTTTTCATCCTCAAGAGATAATCTCTAAGGGTTTTGTCCTTAGATATTAATTTTGCAAAGCATTAAGCTCGAGACAAAAATCAGAATTTTATAAAAATGAAAGAGATGCTTTATCTGACCAAGTGCACTTGCTTTTATAAGCAATATTGGCTTAGTAGCCACCCACGACCACCAATCAAATTCCTTTTCCCACATTTAATTCTTTTTGGATTTTATTTCATCCTCAACATGGGTCACATTTTTCCCCAAAGGAAATAAAAATATAAAGTGACCTTTTTTCTTTTTCTTTTCTAATTTCACTTTATATTTTCTCTTTTATTTTTATTAAGTCATTAATAAATTAATATAAGTGTTTTTTATAAAGTTTCTTTTTATGCACTTTATAATAATTTATTAAGACTATAGTTTCCCTTTCCTTTTTATCACCCCTTAGCCGTTAGGAAACAAAATTGGGCTAAGGGTCTTCGACCAAGAAGGGGATATTACAATCCTCCCTTCCCCAAATTGTTTTCCCTCGAGAAATTTTAACTCTTATGCCCAAGTTTCATATGCAATAGATAAAACATATTGTTGTGCTCCAAAAGTCTTGGTCATGTACTGTCGAATGAGAGAGCTCTTACCAAAATATATAGCTCTCTTAATGCTCATAGACATGAACTTGGATCAATGGCTCAACATACTCCATATAGTAAACTTCATCTTTTATCTTAGAATCATGCAACCATTGTGTCCCAAGAAGAACCTCATCTCTAGAAAACTCAATCTCACAAAATATATCACATACATCATGTTCTTTCAATGAAAGGGGTTGTTGTACTATTCTCTTTGTGCAAGGCATGGTGATACCATTGACAAGAGTCGCCCTTGAAATCAATTTCTCTTCATTATCAACAGATTGTACCTTGTTTCTTTGAAGACTTTGAGGACCAAATGCCCCCACTAACCCTTCCAAAGGTTCCCCCATGTTGCTGATATAAAAATCATCTCTATTAATAAAGCTTCTTCTCCTCTCTTTATGACTGTTGTTATGCACAGTTCAACAATCTGAAATTGATCAAAAATTGTTCTCTTACCCTTTATTACCATCAGAAAACCAGCATTAGTACCTTGAGAGGTACTCTCCCTTCTTGCACCAGAGTCTCCAAAGAAGAAACCATGTTTTCCCACACTTGTAATCCCAAAAAATAATTATAAATTCTTTCTTTCCCTTATGAAATCAATCACAAAGTTTTCAAAATCAAAAGTGGTAACTTTAGACAAATTTTTATGTAACATATTACTTGGATCCCATACCTTATAATGTCCATGAAAATCTTCATCACTCTTTTTCTTCATGATAACTTGATTTTGATGTACTAAATCCTTAGCATTCTTATCCTCAACGGGTTGGATACTATCATGATAAAACTATTGTAATGACATATGATGAATATGATGAAATAAATCCATGCTACTACTAACCTCCTTATAAAGAATGTCATCAAAAGTTTCACCTTCTATTGTTGATTTAGAAGAATCCAAAACAACACCATCCCTATTGTGACTCATGATTTCAGGCACAACACAAGAATCAACACTCTTCACCATTTCATGCCCATCAATATTATGGCTTGGTAAATCCATCCATATGACAATGACTCATTGATGTGTACCTTTGGAACTGAAACATCTTTTTCAACTTTGCATCCAACAATCAATGTTTGTTCCTCACTAATACAATTATTTTGCTCATTAGGAGTCATACCTTTTTTCCTTGAAGCCTCTTCTTCTTCACTTTGCATGGTGGAATACTCTATGGGCTGATTTCTCTCCAATTTTTGCATGGTAATTTTCTCCTGTTGATATCTTCTATTTTTCCTTGTGCCTTTACTATCTTTCAACTCACAAAAATCTTTGAAGGTCAACATAGCTCTTACCTTGGAACTGAGTGTTGCATACTCTTTTCCCCATATCTCCATGTCATCATCCTCAATTGGTTGTTCCTCCTTTTGGAGAAACTTGGCTCTGCAAAACTGATGTGGAGGCTTGATAGATGTTCTAGTTGATCTAGTAGAGCTTCCTTCACCCTTGTTGCCTTGATTTCCTTGAGATATTTTTATGGTAGTAATCGTCCATTGTATAAATCTACTCAAATCAGCAAATGCTCATATAACAAATTTTCTTAAATCTCTCTGAGCATCCACCCAACAAGTTTGCAACTCTCTGTGGCCTTTGGTGATCACTTCATTCAGATAGCTTATCTTATCTGTAGTAGGAGCTCTCTGATAATGCTCTTCCATGGTCTTCTTCTTTGTCTCCAAATCTAACTTTTTTTCTCTTCACATGATGGGATAATACATTGCTCGATACGGTGTAATGTCCCCAAATGGACATTCATCAACCCGAATAGATTTAAGGAAAATCCAACTCCATAAGACAAATTATAGGAAATATGCAATAAAAATTTAATGCAGATATGAATTTTAAATAGTAATGGTGACTTGCACAAGAGATGAAAATCACCCAAAACTAAAATGAAATCACACTTCTTATTATCAAAATAGAATAGTTGATTTTTATAATATAAATACACAAGAAAAATATCAAATTCATGTACAATTGAATGTTGGTTTATTCATTAAAAATCAAAACCCTTGTCTTTAGACATAATTGGAAATATGATGTTTTAGAGCCAAAATCCACTCTTACAAGATTGATTTGGATGACTAAAAATCGTAATTAGAACAATAACCCGAGATCTAATTTTTATCATATCCCAACATCTTCAAACAATCTTCTATGTAGGTTTCTTCACCTTAAAAGGCTGAAAATAAAGAAGAACTACAACAAGTATTCACCTTCAAACCTTTGTACAAATCTACAACTTTCAACCTCAATAATACTAGAAAACTATAGGAAAACACAGCTAAGTCCTTGATCCGTAATGGAAATTCCTAAATGGAGAATCCTCTCAATTTAGAAGAAGATTTTTGTTCTTATTCTAGATCTCTAGAGGGTTTTAATCCTCAAGAGATAATCTCTAATGGTTTTTGTCCTTAGAAATTAATTTTGCAAAGCATCAAGCTCAAACAAATATCATAATTTTATAAAAATGAAAGATGCTTTACAAAGCCAAGTACACTTGCTTTTATAAGAAATCTTGGCTTAGTAGACACCTGACCACCAAGCAAATGCATTTTCCCACATTTAATTGTTTTTGCATTCATTTCATCCTCAACATGGGTCACATTTTTCCCTTAGGCGAAATAAAAATATAAAGTGACATTTTTCTTTTTCTTTTCTAATTTCACTTTATCTTTTCTCTTTTGTTTTTATTAAGTCATTAATAAATTAATATAAGTATTTTTATAAAGTGTCTTTTTATGCACTTTATAATAATTTATTAAGACTACAATTTCCTTTTTTTATCACCCCTTAGCCATCGGGAAACAAAATTGGGCTAAGGGTCTTGACAAGAAAGGGATATTACAAAGAGTGCCTTAAATTGGTCATTTTATGTATAAATGAGATAAGTATTGGAATAAATTTCAAATGCCATATTATTAAGTGCTTTGACTAGATTTCAAGTACTACACATATATAACATGGAATACCCACACTAGTTATTTGAGTTATGCATTTATACAAATTTGTCTAATTAATATCACAATATTGTCTAAATTATATATTTTTAAATTTGGACGTATCAATTTATTAAAAATCAATATAAAATGGTTTTAATAAAAGGTGGCTAAAGAGATCATGACCTAAAGAACGCCAAAAACACACATGGAAGCACAACAATACCACAGTAGTGAGCAAGCACCAAAAAGTAACATCGGAAAAACACATAACACCAAGACAATGCCGAAATTGACAACCCAAAACAAACTAGATTATATGTATGAAATGGAAGAGTATCGAGCACAAGTGGAAATAACACTAGAGGTGGTGGTGGATCATCATTGGGAGGAATACCCCTAACAAAATGTTCCTCTGAGCATATCTACATTGGTCCGCCCATCTAGATTATGTGAATTATCTTGAAATGTATTGCGGGCTAAGAATGTGTCTCATATGGCTCGCACTCCTAAATATTTAATTCTACAAGTTTATGAGGCAATGAAGAGGAGACACACATAAGCCAACACACAAATGATTAATTTTTAAAGGGGCTTTAGTGAGCGCTAGTTGCGTATATCAAAGTGCGGTAATCCCTACACTAGGTCAACCTAGGGTTTCAAGGCATGTGGTCAGAGAGAGGAGAGTAAGTACCCTTATAGGATATTGGTTGATGGGGGAGAGGTATAGATTGATGGGAATATAATACAAGCATGCACAATATACTTCGCTGATATAGCTGAAATAAAGGAAAGGAAATCTAAGGAGTTGATCATATAAGAGCACTATACTAACTAGCACTAATGTACATACAATACTAAGCTAACATAGAGCAATGGGGAAGGGAAATGAACTAATCTATACAAAATGACCAAGAGGGTTAGAGAACTTACCTGTGGGGTTGTCGTTGATTCATCTATCTCTCTAGAGAAGTAGTACACCAAGAGAGAATCACTATGGGTGGAGAAGGGAACACCATTCTTGTCCTATAATCACTATAGATGACCCAGTAGTGCAAGCAATCCAACAATCAAGAAGAGTGTCCAATCCAAGTCAAATGTAAGATAAACCAAGAGTAAAGTGATAAGATGCAAAGATGGCGAATAATAACATAGCAGATGGCTAGTTATAACATAGCGAGATGGCTAGTTCTTGTGATCTTTCTTCCTTTCTTATGAATGTCTAGGTGTGGTGTGTATATATACTCGACGCCATCGCTCGCATGGCGATGGTGTCCACCAAGGGAAACCTAATACTGACACCATCATCCACAGGAAATGGTGTCGTCCAAGGAGACCTAAATGTCAAAAATGGTGCAATGTGTCGTGGATCAAGAAAGAATAAGTGAAAAAGGTGCCAATGATGGAGTCAGATGCAAGTAAGTGTCGGGAGTGCTAGTGTGTGCAACAAAGAAGGACAAGGATAACTAAAGCTAGGATCATATAACGATATGTCTCTATGTGTATTGTCTCTAACCCATAATGACCATGTGAATAGTCATACCCCATTCCCGGTAGGCCCCTTAAGGTACCTACTCAATAAATAGATGCATCAGTGACCCTTATCTACACAAAGGAATTGTTAGTAACATGTATGAAAGATTAGGATGAAAAATTAGGTGTATATAGGTTGGTGGTGGATCATCATTGGGAGGGAATACCACCTAACCAAAATGTTCCTCTGACAAGCAGATCTCTGATGGTCCACCCATCTAGATTTAGTTAATTATCTTAAATAGTAAAAGACACCATGATGTGTTATCACGGAGGAGGAGACACGACCACAATAACCCAACATTGAGCCGGATGTGTCGAGCGTGATGAACCGACAATCACCTTACCTTAAGGAGGTGGAAAACTCCAACTAGCTCTCCGAAATGGTGACCATACACTAAGGAAGAGTGGTGGGTGTGCAAGTGGCTCTTTCTACACCTAGTAGAAGTAGGTGGAAGGCTCCAACCATGGAAGATCTAGTGGAACTCAGCTCATGGTGTATGGCGCACTTCCATAGTAGTTGAGCGATTGTTGTAAATACTAAATTCAAATGTCAGTTTTTGTCTTGGACTTGTATATAAAAGAACACCTAATAAATCACATCAACCTTTTCATTAGTGGAAAATTGTTGTGAGATATCATCATTAACTAAATATAAAAACATTCCCAACTTTCACGAATTAAATAAAATTATTTTATTTTATTTATAATAATTTAATTATATGAATTCGTTATCATAACTCTGACACGAAATAAGAACCATATTTGATTATTATTTTGTGGATCCCCATTAAATATTTACATGACTTGAAACTTCCACTTAATGTCAACAAGACAATATCTCATGCTTATCTTACAATCATTATGTTGTGTGAACATAACTCTTTGATTTCCTTCTTTCGCATCTACATTTTAGATATGTAGCCATCAATGCAATTAGAATTAGTGACTGATTTAGAAGTGAAGAGAAACAAAATGTTTTTTTTTTTTAATTATCACTAAGCAAAGCGCTCAACGAAACTAGATTCCAAATGGCCCTTTCGGGTGGAGTGGCATTTGACTCTAGGATTGTGTCATAGGTCTTTCTATTTATTGGTCCCAAATTACCTCTACCTAACAAGTTTTCCTTTTTTCCCTAGGGATATTGAAATAAATAAAAATAGATTGCTAATGCCATTCCTTTGATTTTAGTAATCATTTCTCATGGTTTTGGGACATAAAACTATTTATTTTGAAAACTCGTTAAATCCCTTGAATAATTTACATTTTGATATTCGATAAACCAATATGAGGATGATGAATAGCCACATAAATAAACCCTAAAACCTCCCTCTTTTGCAACTCGATACTCTCTAATTAATATATTTGGTAAATCTGTTAATGGCAACGTCCTTCAGTTTTTTCTTCATACTGTATTTACAAAATTATATGAAATATATAACAAAAAAATTATCGAAATTAAAGACAGCGGGGATAGCTCAGTTGGGAGAGCGTCAGACTGAAGATCTGAAGGTCGCGTGTTCGATCCACGCTCACCGCATTTTTATTATTTAAAAAACCTTTAGAAGATTCGTTCAAACACTATTTCAATATTTTTTTAAATTAATAGAAATCTTGAGGTGGTGGTGGTGGGGCGCATTAAATTTGGAAAAGCTTTGTTAACCAAAGATATAGCGTAGATTATATTATCAATTGTCTTACAACTAGCAATCGCATGTGTACAATGCAATGTGAACGCATGGTATTTGTTATTCGACTTAGAAAGACAATTATTACTTTTGTAGAAAACTATTAGATGTCCTCCAAATTTGACCCGGTCTCTAAGCTTTCCAATTATTAGTAGTTGATGTGGTTTGCAATTATTTCGGAGTAATTGTGTTAGTATTGCATCTATTGTTTGGTTGGTCTTTTGTTGACAAAAACTCTGGAGAAGTGTGAAAGGTTTTTAATTTTGGATTATTTTCTACATGAAGACTTTTGTTTATAGAAAGAAACTATATACAAGCAAACTCGTTAAGGGACATGTTAATTAGAGAGAAATGGTAGGCCATTTAGGGAGGAAAAAGACTTTAGCAGACAATAACATAATGGTATTATTGGCCAACTTAAAGGAAAGATAATAGCAGAAGAGTGAAAGGGTGAAGAATTGGCCAGGTGGTAAAGGGCAGAAGTCAAAACATGTGAATGTAGACCCTATTGCATGTTCCTATTTGACTATGAGATAATATTTCAATGGATTTTATTTTGAATCTACCTATAACACAATGGGTGACTCGATCCTTGTTATTGTTGATAGATTTTTTTAAATGGATTGTTTCCTACCTTGTAGAAAGACTAAGGATGCTTGACAAGTTGCGAATATGTTTTTTAAAGAATTTGTTTGCCAATTTGTTTTTTAAAGAATTTGTGAGGATGCACGAACAACGAAGAAGCATTACTTCTAAATCAGACACAAAATTGCTAAGCTATTTTTTGAAAACTCTTCTAAAAAAAATGAATACCAGGTTACAATTTAATTATGTTGTGCATATCACCGACAAACTGATGGGCGAACAAAAATATTTATAGGTCACTTGGCAATCTATTGAAGTGTCTAGCTGGAGAGAAACCAGAACAATCATATAGAGTGATACCTCAGGCAGAATTTGCATAAATAAAACTAAAGAGTTCACGCTATTCCAAATTGTATATGGTAGCAATCCTATAGGAATTGCAGATTTGGTAAATCTACCAAATGAAGCAATACAAAATCATTAAACAATGTCATATGATGCCCCGCTTTTCCTCAATTTGAAAACAAAAATTGAATAAGTAAATTAAATTATTTGGCAAGCACTTTTAAGATATAAATATAATTCAGGTCCTTAGAAACTCTCTGAACGATGTGAAGCTCTCCTTAACCAAAACAATTTTACTATGCAATGTAAATGAGTTAATTTGCTACGAAGCTCATATTTTGTAATCAATCCATCAATCAACACCAAAGCCTAAGAAGAACACAAAGCAAAAGAAGATGATGGAGGGTAGAAAAGAGAGGATGACAAAGGACAAAGTTGTTTGAGTCACAAAACTTACTGCGAATTTGAAAAGAAATTGCTGGAGGAATTGTTGGATGAATGTTTTGTGCCCCATGTGCGAAGATTGTTGGATGAATTTCCGTGCACTGTGCGAAGAATTTGTTTGCTTCTACAAATCTCTTGCAAATAAGAACACTGAACTTCAAAGAGAGAATATATATATAACTGTAGTATTGCTAAATATACCCGGTATTCAAAGCATGCTAAACTAAAAATAGCAAACCCGCATTCAAGCATGCAAAAACGAAAAGGTAAAACTGTTGAAAATAGCCAGGAAAAATGTGAAAGTCAAAAAGGCCGTCATAACCGTCATTATTAGAACTTCTGAGAAATCTAAATAGCCAACGAAGCACGCTACAAAGACAAAATGGATATGGACAAGATTTGTTCGAGCGTTTGACGATCAACGTTACAAATGCAATTACTCCTCATCAAACCAGAACAGACTAGAGAAAATCAACTGTGGGCCTACAAATTGATGGTGGGAGGTCGTAATAAATTAAGGCGGGCGTAGACAATTACATGGCTAAAAAATAAGAAACCCGTATATTTTTTTAATATTTTTTCATTATGTAGTTTGTGAAAATATAAAAAATGGAAATTTTTATAAAAAAATAGAATTCCCAGCCACCTTAGCGATCTAAGCCGTCAACAAATTTTGATTTGAGAGGCACCGATAATTTGAATGTCATGTAGTATGATTTCTTTAAAATTCACCTGCTCTCTTCTTCAATTGAAATAATCCTAATTTTGAAAGAAATTGTAGCAATTTTAACTTAAATACTTTGTTGTGGTTGGTAGTGTGGTAGTGAGGTACTTAAATACTATATATATATATATATATATATATATATATATATATATATATATATATATATATATATATATATATATATAGCATTCACCATCCAATTGTTAAAAACGAAAAAGCTAAAAATATCTTTTAAAAAATTAAAAAAATAAAAGCAAAATTGTTAGAAAAGCAAAAATAAAATTGTTAAAAATAGCAAAACCATCATTTAGGCCGTCAAATTTGACACAGTCCCATGAATGTCCACAAAGCCTTTTCCCATAGGGGTAACACCTTTGGCGTAATTACTTAAAAACATATAAATGATCTTATATTAAATTACATTGTTCATTGAAGTGTTCAATTAATAAAGAAAAATACATGTTTGAGTTGTAATTAGGTTAATCCCACTTTAGTAAGAATATTGAGAGAGAGTTGCCTTGTGCATCAACTAACAATAACAATTGGGACAATATGGGAAAGGACCCTATAGTTGTGCATGGACCAAAACATGTACATTTGTTTTCACCATAGGTTATTGAAAAAAGGACCAATAGTTGTTCACTTTTTTATTAATGACACTTTTAAGAACCAATGACAATGTGACACATAGGGCACTCAGTCATTGGTCCCTCTTTCAAATGCTTTATATTAATTTTCTTCATTTTAAATCAATTCAAAACTAATTTTCCCTCCAAATAAACATGTGAAACGAAAATGTTGATGTGGCACAATGGTTCGTTACACGATGATATTTTTTTATGCTAACGAGACCCCTACATATATCTACCTACCCCTAAAGTGAGGGTGCGCGGCTATAGGGTCCTCTCCCCTAGTGGCATAAAAAGCATTACATGCTTCAAAAGCTTTGCCAACCGAGAATTAAACAAGGCGACGAGAATCCTATGTTGAAAGCCTTCAAATATACACATAGATGTTTGGGTTGTATTTTGGTTAATCCCACATTAGTAAGAATGTTGAGACAAAGGTGACATAAAGGCATTACATGCTTCAAAAGCTTTACCAATAGAGAATTAAACAAGACAACTAGAAAGCCATGTTGAAGCCTTCAAATATACACATAGATGTTTGGGTTGTATTTGATTAATCCCACAGTAGTAAGAATGTTGAGACAAAGGTGACATAAAGGCAATACATGCTTCAAAAAATTTGCCAATAGGGAAATGGGTAAGGAGCCCACAAAATAGATTACATTCACTATTTCTTGACCCTTGAAAATTGCTCGTTGAAGCCTTGAATTAGTAAACACATATACTTGTTTAGTTGTCATTGGAATAATCATATATTAGTGAAAATATTGAATATAAAAGGCATGACATGCTTCAAAAATCTTTTTGAATGGGGAAATAAGAAAGAGGGTGAGAAGTCAAAAGCTATATTACATTCACAATTCCTCCACCTATGAACAAGCTAAGTAAATTCCCTTAATAAATATCATCTTCAAATGATTCGAATAAAATCCTATAGAATATAACTTAATTAAACTAAATAATCCTAAATTAGTATAAGAATTTTGAGACAAGGGTAGCCTATAAGGCAATATATGCTCCAAAATATTTTCCAATGGGGGAGGCTAGAGGATGAGAAGCCTAGAGTCATAGACCTTATGATTATTACCAATAAAATATGTGTAATTTGTAAATAAGTGAAATATGGTTAAATTAAGAAACACTAAATACAATTAACACCTAATTAATTTTTCGAATCAATATTGGATGATGCACTTAGGGTTTAGAGGCTATCTCGAATGAGTTACAACGTGAACATTGTAATCTAAACATGGATATGGAATTGCATTATTGGTCCTATCACATAACTTGTTTGGAAAAAGAAAGTGTCATGCACAATTGCCAAGAGCATTATCACTTCATATTAGGAGTCAAGAATGCCAACACTTTTAGTCAAGTGTTAGAAGCACCTTTTATTCTTGTCATGCGATGAAAAACTCTATAATGAATTCACAAATGGGTTCACATGGTTCCAAGCTATTATTTCCTAGCCCCGATTTGTGCATTGTAACTCCCACGTACTTACGAAATAGATTTTCTTTTTGCCCTAAAATGAATCTAATGTGGCAATGATATCTGAAGACTTAAAGAAAACCAAAGCAACTTTAATGGCTTGTAATAAAGCTAATAAATAGTGTGACTATATTGTTAGTTGTTAAGGACCTAAAGGGTGGGAATCACAATGTAGAAAATAATGAATTACATACAAGAAATACTTTCAAAATTATTAAGTGCATAACATAGATATAACCTAGTTCATTTACAATATGTGCTCCATAGGAAAACACTAGCTTCTGCTAATTTCTCTAGTGATTTCTTGATTTCTCTCAAGTACATATTAGTGCACAATAGAACGTCATGAATGTTTAGTGTTCTTCTTGACACTTTTAGTAGCACATATCAAATTAACTACAAGGTTTGTGTATATAGAGAACTGAATTTAATTTAGGACCTTACTTGTGTCCTATGACTTAGAGAAGACCAAAATAAAAATGACTAGGAGTGTCGACATTTTTTCCATAAAGACCTATAAAAATGGAAGAGAGACAAGTCTCGGGGAATGAGAAGAAAGAGGCAAGGCCATCAAAAGTTGAAAAACATGCAAATATTGCATTATTTGCACCAATAATAGACAAATAGATGATCATGCTACAAAATATGAAATAAAAATTGATAAATGTCTTGATGACTTCTTTAGGTGTTTAAATATCATCCACCTTGAGAGGTGTGTGTTTGTGTAAACACATAATTCATAGTAATAGAAAAAGGATATAATTGCATGTTTGGATTGCATTTTGATGCTTCTTATTAACATTATATCATATTAGCTACAATACTTGTGTATTTATAGACATGTGGATTCAAATTAGGACCTTATTAGTGTGCAACGACGACATCAAATTAATATAAGCAATAAAGACGAGAAAAATAGGATGGGTGCACCATAACTTAGAAAAGACCACACAAAAAGAGACCATAAATGTATAACATTTCTTTCACGGAGACCTAGAAACATGGAAATCGAGAGACAAACTTAGCATTATGCTAGCACATGCATTCTAGACCACTACCCTCTCACATTCCATTAGAATTCACCCACATCCCTTTAGAATTAATTTAATTAATTCTATCATGCTTAAAGCATACATTCACACCCCTTGGCTAATTTAATTAGTTATTTAAATAAATAAATAGCTAATTATCCACTCACCTCCACTTCACCATCCAACTCACTCAAGTTGAACTATCTCACTCCACTCAAGTTATAGAACCCTACAAAAGTGGAAGAAAAATATTCATGTACAACCACCTTTTGAATAAAATCAAAAGCCAACTAAATATTCATTTCCCCTTAAATTAATATTCAAACCATCTAATTGCATAGACCAAATCAACTTGTTAATTCAAGAAAATGCATTCATTTCCTTGCAACTCATTCAAACCCACAATCTATGACCTCTCCTTCAGCTATAAATATGAGGCTCAATCCTTCAAAATTCACCCTTGGGAAGCTTTAAGCATTTGCAGCAATACAATGCAAAATTGCCACTAGAATTTACATACCGAAAGGTTGTCCATTTGATCATTTGTTTCTTGTAGCCTCCTTCCATTTGGAACCAAGTTTGAAGCATTCAAAACCAAATCATCCAAAGATATCCAACAAGCGTGGTACTCCATTCCACACTTCAGCTATCTCATTAGAGGTTGCAAGAGAACTTTAAGGAAGATTTGCATTTGTTTTTCATTATTTGTTTCTTCATTTGCTTTCAGCTTTTATTGATACATTCTTACACGCTTGGTGGGACTCCCAAGCATTCTTTATCATTTTTAGCTTGTTTCTTTCCAAACTAACTTTTTTTTTTTTTTTTTTTGTTACGTTTTTTGTTTCAAACTTAGTGTCAAAGGTTAAGGGTATTTAGTGGAGTGAACTGGAAGAAAATCCCAAAACACATTCATTTTTTCGTGTTTTTCTTCATTCTTTATGCATCTACAAGATCCATGTGCTATTGTATTAGTAAATGCGCTACTATCACCAAAGTGAAACGTGTCGGATAGCATTACACGTGCTAGTGTATCACTACACATACTAGTGTTCAATTGTCTATTAACTCTATCATTGTGCATGCACGCGCTAAGCATAACACTAAACACGCTTACGTTCAAATTTTTTTAACTCTATCGTTATGCACGCCTTTGGAGTATCTTTACATGTGCTAACATTCAAATTTTTGTTAAGTTTGTCTCTATGCACATGCTAGCATATCACTTGCATGCACTAACATTCAACTTTTTGTTTACTCTATCTCTCTACACACGCTACATGTAACCATTTCTACGAACTTGAAGAAGCATTTGTCATGTTAGTGCACCTACTTGAGTATACTATCGTAACACATGGTAGTGCACCTACTTGAGTGCGCTACCATATCCCTTCACACTATCGCACCTAATTGCATGTGCTAGTGTTCGAGCATTTGTTTTTGTTGTTTTATAATTTTCTAAAGTATTAATTTATTTTGTATTACTATTTAAGCACCATTTTTGAACTTATTAAGCGTAGGTTTCATAAAAAAATCTAACACTTATTTTTTAAATCTTTATCTAATCTAATCTAATCAAACCAACAGCACATGCTCTTCTCTCGCGACCTCTTGGGTGAGCTTGAGAATCATAAACGGTGAAGTTTGTTTCCTTGTTTTACATCATGTTTTCTCTGTAGGGAAATTACTAATTTATTGTGTGCGTAACCACACCGCACAAAGAATAGCTTGAAAACTTAATCAAACTCTTAACATCATATGCATGTTTCCTTGGTCGAAGACTACAAAACAAAACAAACTTTATAAAAATTTACATTCAGGTTCGGATAAGGGTTTATTCCTATTCGCTTTAACTGTGGGTAGTGCTTCGACATAGTCCTAAAACTCATTATGAGGAGTACCACAGCCAACAAAATAGGTACCCCAACCCACTAACTATTGATACATGTGAGGAAACCATAAGTAGCCCATGGTGATGGAACCATTCTTAATTGATTATGGGGTATAATCTGTATCTAGGAAATCAATTTCCTAGCATGAGTACATTCAAGCACTTTGTTGAGTAAAATTTCTCACTAACCCCTAGGAATCTTGACAAACCGAAGCTAATAACAACATTGTTATCCAAATTACTTGATTCAAATTAGTTTATGTTTGACATTCTTCTCTCAAATCACATCATATTCCATTCCCATCAAAATCAAACTCTCTTCAAAATTTGTAAACTCTTCTCTTTTGAATACCCATTCCAAATTGAATTGAATCAAGTCTAATCCTTACTCTTTGGATTCACTTTCCAAGTTTAAGCATATCATTCAATCCAAATCAATTCCAAGCCTTACTCTTTGGATTCAATTTCCATGTTTAAGCACATTGTTCAATCTAAATCAAGTCCAAGCCTTACTCTTTGGATTCACTTTCCAAGTTAAAGCACATCGTTCAATCCTTATCAAGTTTAAACACAATAAAATTCAATCACAAGTCTTTTTTTTTTGTATTAATTTTATCCAAGCTAAGAAAATCCACAAGTCAAGTGTAAAAGTCTTAAATTTGGGGTACCCATATCCAAATTTAAGCAATCAATTCTAACTCATAAGTGTTATACTTTGATATTCCCTTTATCAAGTTTAAGTGCAATCAACTTCCATCCAATTCTTATACGTTGAATATTCACACTATTAATGTATTAAGAAACTCAAATCCACATCTAAAATTTATACATTGAACATTCACTTTGTTCACATATTAAGTAAAACTCAATCCAATTCAATCAAAACAATTTTCAATCTCAAACTTACGTTTTTATTATCTCTAACAAAGTTTAAAACAATCATTCTTATCCATATTTTTAGTTCAAAATTTGTCGCAACTTCTACAAAATCTCAAACACATTATTCACTTAGGTATTTACCTATAACACAATGGTGTTTACATGTAGTAAAAGTACTCATGTCCTTGACAATTCTGAAATATTCTACCCTTTTGGGCATAGCCCTTTCAAGACAAAGACATTGGAGGACAACCTAAACTATTAACAAGTGAGAAAAAATCTATTGATCATGTTATAACATAAAATAAAAATCAATATTTGCTTCACCTTTTCGAAATGGGAGAAAAGCTACCCTCTAATTTCAAGCATGAACATTTAAAATAATTAATCAAAAATCTCAAGTCTAGTATGAAAAATGCTAAATCAACCACTGTGATTCGATTCATCGAAATAATAGTTGATATCCAAAATCGAGGAGTTACAATGCCAACTCAAAAACAACAAAAATCCTAAAACAGGGGAAGAGCACAAATCAACACATGACAATGATGTCACCATGGACATTCCTCAAGCCAACTCTCCATTCACACAAGAATGGAAGAGTATGAAAGAAACTTTAATGGGACTCCAAAATCACACAAAGTAATTCAATTTCGATGAACTATGTCCTTACCAATTCGATAGGTATATGTTAAGTGTACCGTTCCATAAATATTTTAAAACACCCAAATTTTATAATAAGGGCAAACATGATACAAGAGAGCATGTCAAATAATTTTTCATGACATGTCAAGAAGTGGCATACAATTATATATTTCTCTTACGCCTCTTCCCTAAAATTTTAGGAGGGAAATCTTTGGATTGGTTCTTACACCTTCCAAAGGGATCGATCACGACATTCACATGGACCTCTCGGAGAAATTTGTCAAACATTTCTCATTCAATATTGATTATGAAATTGCAGTGACAAACCTTTACAACACAAAGCAAAGGAATAATGAAACTTTCATGTCATTTCTTCAATGATGGCAAGGAATCGTAAGATGATTCCCTTGCTCTATACCCGAGAATAAATTAGTTAGCATCTTCATTCCAAATCTCAATTTAGAGTTATCTTTTCAAATGAAAATGCATTGTTTGACTAACTTTGAAGAAGTAATAAAAAAGGACAACAAATTGAGAGGGATCTTATTGCAAAGGGCCTAATCAAGACACCTTCAAAAGATCAACCCAATAATCAAAACAACAATCACAATCAAAATCACGATAAATCTAAATTTGTGAATCAAAATAGAAATGTTGTAAAAAATAGAATCACTGATTCTCGTCATGTTCAAACTATACAAAAATGATTCTATTATTTCCTTGTTATATCATACACCTGATTACATGGTTGACACTGTAAAATTTAACCCTCATACTTGTGTTGTAACAATGCGACTTAAATAGGTTTTGGTTCCCACTACTAAACAACCTTCTACATCAACAATGTGACAACAAGTGTCTAAACGTGAGTCCGCCACAAATGCACAATCCTCAAATGGAAAGTCTTCGTTTGATTACTACAATATAATCAAACTATTAGATAATACCATTGAAAAAATTTCTCTCATGGAATTTCTCAATACATCTCCTTCTCTTCAAAGTATATTTACTCGTGTACTCTATGAGGCACATGTTCCTAAGGATATCGACTCCCAAAAATTTCAGCTTCCATTGCAAATTTATCATCCAATAATCGCATTTTTTCATTTGGTCCTTATGACCTCTTAAACCCTAACGTTACCAATAATAATTCCTTATAGATATAAGCATTTGTCACCCATCATAAAATCAAATGTGTGATTATAGAAAATGGAGCTACATTGAACATATGCTCCATGAAATTGTTGTGATGTCTAGGTTATATTGAGGAAATTCTAGGCACTAACATCATTACCATTCGTGGTTATGATAATAACAAAAGGCAATCCACGGGTAATATCTCTTTATAGATCAAATTTGGACCCCAAACTCTAGACACATTTTTCCATGTTGTGGATGTGGAAACATCCTATAATATCCTCCTAGGCCACCCATGGATTCACACCATGCAATTCGTTCCTTCTACATACCATCAAAGTGCATCAAATTCCCTATGAAGGAAAATAATTCACATTGCGTGCAGATGTTAAACCCTTTGAGTATTGCAAACTCTTAGAAGGTAGACATACGCATGTAAACTATTTTCCTTATGTGGATAAATCCTTGGCTCCTCGCCTTATCCCATTCATAGATGAAACCCACATATATCCTAAAGTCTCAACCATCCACTTCCTCCACCCCATCTACATTGAAAATCATAGACAAACGTCTTAGAGAGTATGAACTCCAAATTCCCTTCACATTGGCAACCTATTGTCATCCCCACATAGTTATGGTCAATCTAATGTTTCCCATATTAAAAATCCTCCTATTTGTAATCTTGGTAATTTTGTATGAAGAACACATTCCAATTTCTTCCGAATCTTGTCTATATTATGACGTATATGATTCTTTCTAAGAATCATATGAGTATACAAAAGTGCACAGAATCATGAAAAATATACAGTGGAAAAAAAATAGACTTGGGTAAAATGAACAAGGATGTCTTGATCCAATACCTTACACATAAAATATTTATCGGTATGGTCTTGGTTATCGTACATTTGAAAACTCAGACGTAATTCTTAATGTCTCGACTATTTTTATGAGGAAACTGAATCGATGATGAGACATGTTCCACACATAACCTCTTTGATAACCTTGCCAAAACAAACCTATTTATTGAAAACCTCTCCATCAATACTATCAAATTCAACCTTGTCTACCCTACCCTCATAAGTCATGACCAACTAAATCATGTCTCCATGGACCTCTTTCAAAACAACGAGGCCATTGAAGAGTTTCTCGGGACTCGGGATCCCATCCCCCTTTCTTATCATAGGAAGGGATTCGATATTGACCTTGGTGCAACCACCTACTTTGGCGAGGAACTAGAGTACCCTATTCCACAAAAAATTAAAAGTTAAATGATGATACGCGCTTAACCTATTGCTTGTATTAGGATATGAGTAGCCGACTTATGGTTTACCATATCATTTTATTATATCATTTATACTTTCTCATGCTTAATAGGTCAGCATTGGTGATGGCCATAGCATATGAATAGTATATATAGGGGATTGTAGGTAGTATTTCATTATCATTTGAGCATTTGAGTCTTATTATATGGTTTAGAGGTTGCCCCCTCAAAGTGGCGAAGCTATTCTAATTGCATATTGAGATCATTATTCTAAAATATTGTGTTATTTGGTGTTCTATTTTTTCTCATAATCTGAATTATACAAGTAATTTCATTACAAGTGGTATCGTAGTGCGATGATCGGGCCAAAATTAGGCAAAAACCCTATTAACAATTTCCGCCATATATTGTAAAATAGAGATAATTGGTGGGAGATATTTTTACCAGACTTGTGAAAAATTTCAAGTAAGATTATGTGAAAATTGCAGACTTTTTTTATTTATTTTGTAAAAGTTATTACAAATTTAGGTGTTTTCATAAAATTTCTCCCTAGGGTGCAAATTGTGGAATATTTTCAAGTTCTTTACATTTTCGGAAATATCTCAAAAAAATAGTATTATTATATTCTCTGTGTTTTTTCTTTTTCGGCCGAATTTGTATCGAAACCCTAAACCCTAAGGTTTGACATCATGGCGGGGCCTTCCACAAGAGCAAAAAAGAATTCGATTACTCTGGGTAAAACCCCAGATAAATATGGGGTAGTGATTGAAGAGATGGAGTTAGAAGGGGTAAATATAGATTCCTCAAGCAGTAGGGTTTCCCTCAATTGATCATAAGGTGAGCCAACTTGAGTATGAGCTACGAAATGTACAATCTGAGATGGCCTCTAAAGGAGACATAAACCAAATCAATCATCGGTTGGATGATATCATGCAACATGTAAAGGGTAAACAATATGGCCCAAATCTAGCCCATATCAACCAAGGAGGATCTTCAGTTCAAAATCATGGACAAAATAACCATGTTGGATCACTTTTCCATACCAATCAGAATCCAACTTATTCGCAACCATAAAACATGATGCCGAAAGTGGATATGTGCAAATTTGATGGTAAGGATCCCCTGAATTGGATAAATCAAATGGAGAACTTCTTTGAGTTACATCAAACACCATTAGGAAAAAAGGTGACATTGGCATCCCTTTATCTTAAATCGACCAATTCGTTTGGTATCGATGGTTATGTGCTCAAAGGCAGAAGAATGGTCTTAGTGTCACTTGGACAGTTTTTACCGAGGAGTTGTAATTGCACTATAGTTCCAGTGTTTCAGAGAACTACTTTAGTCAATTAGAAAATTTACGACAAACAGGATCAGTCAAAGATTATGTGCATCAATTCCAGAACCTATCCTTAAGGGTGGAGAATATTCCAAGAAGAGAATCTAAATGACCTATTTCTTGGGGTCTTAAGGACCACATCGAGCATGAGGTACGTATGTTTAATCCACTCAAGATTTCTGATTCTATTATCATGGCACATCTCTGCAGAGGAAAAAATTATTTGTAGTAGGAGGCCACCTTTCATTAACACCAGAGACCATAGTATCTCTTCCCCTTCATTTGCTAGGCCAATTAGACTAACTCCTCAACAAATGGAAGAAAAGAGAGCAAAAGGATTATGTTTTAACTGTGATAGAAAATATGGACCGGGACATAAATGTGTTGAGAATAAGTTTTTCTATATTGATGGAGGTAATGAGGATGATGAGGAAGCTGAAATTATAGGAGAGGTTGAGGAACCAGTAGAAGATGAAGTAGAGGATCACCAACCTACAATTTCTTGCCATGCATTGTCAGGTATTATTACTCCTCAAACACTCAAGGTTATTGGATATCTCAAAAAATAGAAGGTGACGATGTTGATTGACTCGGGGAGTACTCATAACTTCATAAATAGTAAGTTAGCTGCCCACCTCAATTTTTTTATTTACCTAGCTCCAGAAATGCAAGTTATGATTGCGGATGGTGGGTCAAGTGCATAGGAAAGTTCCATAGTATCAAGATTTCCATGGGAGACTACATGTTAGACTCACCTATGTTTGCTATTTCTATGGGAGGGGCAGATATTGTTTTGGGTGTCCAATGGCTCACAACCTTAGGTATTATAGAGATGAATTTCCAAGAATTGTTCATGTGATTTCATTCAGATGGAAGGACAATACAATTGAATGGGATGGTAGCTAAGTCTCCACAGATTATTAGCTCTCATCAGATGCAAAAGGTTCTTAGAAAATGAGTAGATGGATTTATAACAAAGTTATTTTCCATAGAAGTATAAAATATAGAGTCTTCAATGCCACCCGATCTTTAGAAGATTGTTGATGCTCACTCATTTGTTTTTGATGTAATTCCAAAGGGACTACCACCAATTAGGGATCATGATCATGTCATTCAGTTGATTCCAAGGAGCCAAACACCTAACATCAGACCATACAGATACCCATATTCCCAGAAAAGTGAGATCGAGAAAATGGTTGAGGAAATGTTGAAGGTAGGTATCATCAGGCATAGCCAGAGTGCATATTCTTCACCAGTGGTCATGGTACGTAAGAAGGATGAAACATGGAGGATGTGTCCAGATTATCGAGAACTCAACAAGTACACCATCAAAGATAAGTTTCCTATTCCAGTAATTGATGATTTACTTGATGAATTGCATGGTGTTGTTTATTTCACAAAATTAGATCTTCATTCGAGGTACCATCAAATTAGAATAAAAGAGGAAGATGTTCATAAAATAACTTTCAAGACTCATGAGGGCCATTATGAGTTTTTGGTAATGCATTTTGGTCTTACAAATGCGCCTTCAACCTTTCAAAGCTTATGAACACTATTGTTTTTAGGCCATTTTAAAGGAAATTTGTAGTAGTTTTCTTTTATGACATATTGATTTACAAGAAGACATGGGAAGAACACTTACAACATGTAAATCAAGTGTTGGAAATTTTGGAGAAACATACTCTCTATGTAAAGCCATCCAAATGTTATTTTAGTGTATAAGAGGTAGAGTACTTGGGTCACATTGTATCCCATGAAGGCGTCAAAGTTGATCCTCAGAAGATCAAAGCTATGGTGGAATGGCCAAGGCCAAAAATCTCAAAAATATTTGTGGGTTCCTAAGACTAACAGGGTACTATATAATATTTGTGCAGGGATATGGTAGAATAGAAACCCCACTCACAACATTTCTAAAAAAGGATGCCTTCCATTGGACAGCCATAGCCACTAAATCCTTTGAGCAAATTGCGGGTGAAGGAGCCATGTGCAACACCCCAGTTTTGGCTACTCCCAACTTCTCAAAAACCTTCATTGTTGAATGTGATGCTTCAGGATCAGGATTGGGAGTAGTTCTAATGCAGGAAGGAAGACCAATTACATTTGAGAATCACCAATTCAAAGTAAAATATCTTTTCAAACCTTTCTATGATGGTTATTCTTCATGCGGTCAAGCAATGGAGGCCCTATCTCATGGGTAGACACTTCAAGGTAAAAACTAGTCATGATAGTCTCAAATACTTTTTGAAGCAAAGGTTATCATCGAGGAAAAAAAAGTGGGTAAAAAAATGTTGGGTTATGATTTTGAAATCATATACAAAAAGGGTAAAGAAAATGTAGTAGTTGATGCGTTGTCTAGAAGGGATACATCCGCAGATGCCTTACTATGTGGAATGTCCATGTTGACGGCCGATTGGGTGGATGAAGCACGATTGGAATGGAATCAAGAAAAGGATAAAAATCTCTAATACAGAATATCAAGCAAGGATCTATGACATCTAACAAATTTTAGTAGAAAGGTAATGCCCTATGGTACAGGACAAAGTTATACTTGAGTAAAGATTCTGAGTTAAAGCATAAGATTCTTGCAGAGCTA
This sequence comes from Taxus wallichiana var. yunnanensis, assembly GCA_018340775.1. Classification (NCBI taxonomy): domain Eukaryota; kingdom Viridiplantae; phylum Streptophyta; class Pinopsida; order Cupressales; family Taxaceae; genus Taxus; species Taxus wallichiana. The sequence continues at coordinate 320,926,646 of CM031243.1, forward strand.
CATGCCTCACCTGTTGGAGGACACTGGGTTTTTGAAGACATATCATAGAATAAAAAGAGAATTATTTTGGGAAGGACTTAAGGGGGATGTACAAAATTTTGTATCAGAGTGTTTAGTGTGCCAACAGAATAAAGGGGAAACAATTAAGACACCAAGTTTGTTGTAACCCTTACCAATTCCTAGCCAGAGATGGGAGGAGGTCTCCATGGATTTCATCACCAAATTTCCTTGTTCAGAGGGTAAGAATGTTATTTTTGTGATTGTGGATAGGCTCACAAAATATGCCCATTTTTGTGCCCTATCACATCCATTTGCAGCCAATACAGTCGCAACTATTTTTTTGGAGACAGTTCAAAGGCTACATGGAACCCCAAAGATAATTGTAAGTGATCGTGATCCTATTTTCACAAGTAATTTTTGGATGAAATTATTTTCATGTTTGGGTACTCAACTAGCTCACAGTTCATCTTATCATCCTCAAATTAATGGGAAAATGGAAGTGGTCAACAAATGCTTAGAGGGGTATCTACATTTTTTTATCAAATAAGTAGGAAAGGTGGATTAAATGGCTACCACTTGAAGAATGGTGGTATAACACATCTTTTCATACCTCTTCTCAAATGACCCCATTTTTAGCATTATATGGTTACCATCCAACTTCTATCACTTCCTCCTTAAGGGTGCAAACTAAGGTCAGACATGTTGAGGAACACATTCAACATCAACAGCAGGTTTTGGCTAGTTTGAAGGAGAATTTAGCATTAGCACAAAACATGATGAAACAAGTATATCAACACCATAGTGAAAGACATTTTGAAATTGGTGACTAGGTTTTTGTACGTTTCCAGCCTTATAAATAGATGTCCCTAAAGAAATAGAAAAAGGACAACAAACTTTCTCCTAAATATTATGGCCCTTATCAGGTTCTACAAAAAATTGGCAGTGTTGCTTATAAACTAGAGTTACCTCCATCTTCACACATACACCCAATATTCCATGTTTCATGCCTGAAGAAGGTTATTAGAAATAAATTTGAATCCCAGACAGAGTTACCAGAACTTGACGAGGAAGGAAGAATCATTTTGGAGCCAGAGAAGATTCTACAAACACATACTAAGAGGCCGAGAACCGAGACGTTAAGGAATATCCGATCAAGTGGAAGAAGTGAGCATAGAAGACGCAACATAGGAGGATGAAGGTTTTCAGTAGCAACATGTAGGATTATTCAATGTTGAGGAAAACATTGGTTTGAAGGGTAAGGGAAAGCTACGCCCTTAACCTATTACTTGTATTAGGATATGAGTAGTGATATCATTTTATTATATCATTTATACTTTCTCACGCTTAATAGGTAGGCCTTGGTGATGGCCATAACATATGAATAGTATATATAGGGGATTGTAGGTAGTATTTCATTATCATTTGAGCATTTAAGTCTTATTATATGGTTTGGAGGTTTCCCCCTCGAAGTGGCGAAGATATTCTAATTGCATATTGAGATCATTATTCTGAAATATTGTGTTATTTGGTGTTCTATTGTTGCTCATAATCTGAATTATACAAGTAATTTCATTACAAATGAAAACTGAAAAATCAAATCTCCCATAGTGAAAACCTCACTAAGGAACTATTGGAGAAACACAAAAGTAAAAAAATGAAAAATAGTAAAAATAAAAGGGATGTATCTCCTAGTGAAAACCTTTCTGAGGAACTATAGAGAGGGGAATCTCATTCATCATCAACTAAATATTTACATCAACCAAAAAGATCCTTTTCGAAAATAGATACATCTAAAATGTTGGTGGAAGAAACAATAGAAATTAACATTTGCACACATGAACAATCAAGATTTTACAACTTGGTGCAAGTCTTCCAAATCAATAAAAAGAATAATTCATATCACTCTTTATAGAATTTCAACATATTTTCACATGGACATGAAAGATATACCAGACTAGATCCATCTCTTGTGGTGCACCACCTTGTAGTACATCCGGATGAAAAACCTATCAAGCAAAAATTAAGAAAGATGCATCCCAAAGTTACATTTCTTGTCAAAGATGAACTTCAAAAACTTTTGGAAGCCGACTTCATTTGACTGATAGACTATTTTGCATGGATTTAAAACATCGTACTTGTGGTAAAAAAACTTTGGACATCAAAATATGTATATACTGTGGAAAGAAATGTGTGTTATGCATAACATCAGAAAAATACTATGATTTATTGTCTCATCAACAGTATCAAAGTATACCCCACAAAGGTAAAGGCAATCATGGAAATTCCTCCTCCCCAAAATATTAGGAAACTTAGGGGTCTTCAAGGAAAGATTCAATCAATCAGAAGGTTCATTTCACAATTGGCAGATAAGTGTCACCACTTTAATCAACTATTGAAGAAATATGTACAATTTTGGTGGAACCAAGAATGTCAAGATTCTTTTGCTAAGTTAAAATAATATCTATCAAGTCCACTTGGTTCTCATGCCACCCATATCAGATAAACCAATGCTTCTCTACACATTTGCTACAAAACATGCAATAGGGGCATTGTTGGCACAACATAAAAAATTAGGGGCAAGAGAAAGCAGTCCACTATCTTAGTAGAATGCTTATTGATTACGAGCTTAAATATTCACGCGTTGAGAAATTGTGTTTAGTAGTAAATTTTGTATGCAGTGAATAATGTGTCTCAACATCTTCTACTCCTAAATCATTCCTTCCACAAGGGTATAAAGGAAATGAGTAGAAGCACACATGCACCTTTGGCATACAAGGGGGTAGACCTAAAGGGGCTACAATGAGCATTAGGGTCACATATTTATAGGGCAGTAATCCCTACACTAGGTCAACCTAGGCTTTCCAAGGCCCACGGCCAAGATAGAGGAAGGAATCCTACTAAGATATCGGTCGTTGGGTGTGGAGAAGTATACATAAAAAATAAATGAAACTCGAAAGGAAAGTGATTATAAACAGGAGTTGATAATGGATAAAATTACTATGCTAACTAGCATCTAAACATGTATAATAATAAGCTAACATAACATAATGAAGAAGGAAATGAACTTATCTATGAAAAATGACAAGATATGGTTAGAGCACTCACCTTGTACCTATAGGGTGCTCACTGGTGCATCTATCTCTCCAGAAGAAGCAGCATGTCGAGAGAGAGTCATTATTAGGTGGAGAAGGGGAACACCGTTCCTATCCTAGACTCATAATAGGTGACCTAATAGTGCAAGAAACCATATAAGAAGAAGAGTATCCAATCAAATCCAATAAAGGTGCAAGATGAACTGAGAGCTAGGTGAGAAAATGTGAAGATGGCGCAAAAGAGAAAAAAATGACAATTTAAATGATCTTGACTTCCTTTTCTTATGAGTGTCAAATAAGGTGATGTTATATATAGAAACCATCTCCCATGAGAAAATGCAACAACAACACCATCACCCATGGGAGATGGTGTCAGTCAAGGGTAGTGAAATGAGGTAATGTGTTACGTAAAGTAAAAATATTATGTTGTAGATCATGGATGTGGATAAGCAAATTTTTGAGTGATGAGATGCAAGCAAGGAGCTATGAATGTGGTGTGCATGAGACCGGGAGGATAATGATAACTATTGCAAGGAAAACTAATGCCAAGACCCAAAACAACACTCTCTCGTGTATTGTCTCTAACCCATAATGGTTATGTGAATAGCCATTCCACATTCCTCAAGATGCCCCTTAAGGTACCAAATCTAGAAATAGATGCATTGGTGACCTTTATCTACTAAAATAAAATTAAAAATAACATGTGTGAAAGATAAAAAATGAAAAATTAGGTGTATACATATGCCCTATTCGTTGATCACCAAATGTTACAATAAGCGAAACATGGGGTGGTCAATGGAAAAATAGATTCCATAGCACAAATATTGAAAGTAATTACTGAAAGAAATGATGAAAGGAATAATTAAAATGAAATATAGCCACCAATGCGTACTTGATAGTTTCGATCGTACTTAATTTTCTAGTGTATTAATGTATGTTTATTACTATTTAAGCACCGTTTTTCAACTTATTAATCGTAGGTTTTATAAAAAATCTAACACTTATTTTTAAAATATTTATCTAATCTAATCTAATCAAACCAACTGCACATGCTCTTCTCTCGCACCCTCTTGGGTGAGCTTGAGAATCATAAACGGTGAAGTTTTTTTCCTTGTTTTACATCGTGTTTTCTCTGCAAGGAAACTACTAATTTATTGTGTGCAGGACCACATCGTATAAATAATACCTTGAAAACTTAATCAAAATCTTAACATCATATGCATGTTTCCTTGGTCGAAGACTACAAAACAAAACAAACTTTATAAAATTTACATTTTAGGTTCGAGATAAGGGCTTATTCTCATTCGCTTTAATCGTGGGTAGTGCTTCGACATAGACCTAAAAATCATTATGAAGAGTACCACAACCAACAAAACAAAAAACCCTAACCCACTTAACTATAGATATCTGTGAGGAAACCATAAGTAGCCCATGGTGATGGCACCATTCTTAATTGATTGTGGGGTATAGTCTATAGCTAGGAAAGCAATTTCCTAGCATGAGTACTCATTCAGCACTTTGGTGAGTGAAAGTTCTCCCTAACCCCTAGGAATCTTGACAAACTGAAGCTAATAACAACATTGTTATCCAAATTACTTGATTCAGATTAGTTTTTGTTTCATATTCTTCTCTAAAATTATATCATATTCCATTCTCATCAAAATCAAACTCCCTTCAAAATTTGTAAACTCTTCTCTTTTCAATACCCATTCCAAATTGAATGAATCAAGTTTAATATTTACTCTTTGGATTCACTTTCAAAGTTTAAACATATCGTTCAATCCAAATCAATTCCAAGCCTTACTCTTTGGATTCAATTTCCAAGTTTAAGCACATCGTTCAATCTAAATCAAGTCCAAGCCTTACTCTTTGGATTCAATTTCCAAGTTTAAGCACATCGTTCAATCCTTATCAAGTCTAAACACAATCAAAATTCAATCACAAGTCTTTTTTTTAGGTATTCATTTTATCCAAGCTAAGAAAATCCACAATTCAAGTATAAAAGTCTTAAATTTGTGATACCCATATCCAAATTTAAACAATCAATTCTAACTCAATCTTATACTTTGATATCCCTTTATCAAGTTTAAGTGCAATCAACTTCCATCCAATTCTTATACGTTGAATATTCACACTATTAATGTATTAAGAAACTCAAATCCACATCTAAACTTTATACATTGGACATTCACTTTATTCATACTTTAAGTTAAACTCAATCCAACTCAATGGAAACAATTTTCAATCTCAAACTTAGGTTTTTATTATCTCTAACAAAGTCTAAAACAATCATTCTTATCTATATTTTTACTTCAAAATTTGTTGCAAATTCTACAAAATCTCAAATACATTATTCACTTATGTATTTAACCATAAAAATATGGTGTTTACACATGGTAAAAGTGAGAAAAAAATCTATTGATCATGTTATAACGTAAAATAAAAATCAATATCTGCTTCACCTTTTTTACATGGGAGCAAAGCTACCCTCTAACTTTAGGCATGGAAATTTAAAAGAATTAATCGAAAAACTCAAGTCTAGTATGAAAAATGCTAAATTAACCACTACATCTGATTCATCAAAATAATAGTTGATAGCCAAAATCAAGGAGTTACAATGCCAACTCAAAAACACCAAAAATCCTAAAACATGGGAAGATCACAAATCAACACATGATAATGACGTCACCATGTACATTCCTCAAGTCAACTCTCGATTCACACAATAATGGAAGAGTATGAAAGAAACTTTAATGGGACTCCAAAAGCACACAAAGCAATTCAATTTCAATGAACTGTGTCCTTACCAATTCAATAGGTATATGTTAAGTGTACCTTTCCCTAAATATTTTAAAACACCCAAATTTTATAATAAGGGAAAACATGATCCAAGAGAGCATATCAAATAATTTTTCATGACATGTCAAGAAGTGGCATACAATGATATATTTCTCTTACGCCTCTTCCCTAAAATTTTAGGAGGGAAATATTTGGATTGGTTCTTACACCTTCCAAAGGGATCGATCACCACATTTACATATCTCTCGGAGAAATTTTTCGAACATTTATCATTCAATATTGATTATGAAATTGTAGTGATGGACCTTTGCAACACAAAGAAAAGGAATAATGAAACTTTTGTGTCATTTCTTCAATAGTCGCGAGGAATCACAAGACTATTCCCTTGCTCTATCCCCGATAAGAAATCACTTAGCATCTTTATTCCAAATCTCAATTTAGAGTTATCTTTTCAAATGAAAATGCATTTTTGACTAACTTTGAAGAAGTAATCAAAAAATGAAAACAGATTGAGAGAGATCTTATTGCAAAGGGCCTAATCAAGACACCTTCAAAAGATTAACCCAGTAATCAAAAGAACAGTCACAATCAAAATCACAATAAATCTACATTTGTGAATCAAAATAGAAATGTTGTAAAAATAGAATCACCAATTCTCGTCGTGTTCAAAATATACAAAATTGAACTCTACTGAAACTGGAAAATCAAAAATCTAAACAACCTTTAATACTATCTAGCAAATAAACTACTCCACGTGAGGTAAAAAGATGACAATTTACACCTCTTGGATAAATCCTTTCAAGTTTCCTCCATCAACTCACAAGTGCTAAAATGGTGACATACCCATTCACATGTCCTTTCAAAGAAGGAAAAACTAAACCCACATAATATAAATAGAATGAATATTTTCACTACAATCTTATACACGGTCATCCAATAGATCATTGTGTAAGACTATGTCACTATATACATGACTTAATTTCTAATGGGGACATCATAATATAAGGATCATCTAATAACAAGACACCAAACGAGAATTTAAAGGTCTTCTCGGGACCCATTCCCTAAGCATGGAACAAACAATGATGTAAAAGACAAAGTTTGGTCACCACATAATGTCAATTTTGATTCTATTATTTCCTTGTTAGATCATACACCGGACATGGTCAAACCGTAAAATTTAACCCTCATACTTGTGTTGTAACAATGTGACTTAAATAGGTTTTGGTTCCCACTACTAAAAAACCTTCTACATCAACAATGTGACAACAAGTGTCTAAACTTGAGTCCACCACAAATGCACAATCCTCAAATGCAAAGTCTTCGTTTGATTCCTACAATATAATCAAACAATTAGAGAAGACCATTGCACAAATTTCTCTCATGGAATTTCTCAAGACATCTCCTGCACTTCAAAGTATATTTACTCATGTACTCTATATGGCACATGTTCCTAAGGATATCAACTCCCAACAATTCCAGGCTTCCATTGCAAATTTATCATCCAATAATCACATTTTTTCATTTGGTCCTCATGACCTCTTAAACCCTAACATTACCAATAATAATTCCTTATATGTAGAAGCATTTATCACCCATCATAAAATCAAATGTGTGCTTATAGAAAATGGAGCTACATTGAACATATGCTCCATGAAATTGTTGAGATGTCTAGGTTATACTGAGGAAAGTCTAGGCACTAACATCATTACCATTCGTGGTTATGATAATAACAAAAGGCAATCCACGGGTAATATCTCTTTGCAGATCGGGGCCATAGAGGAATTCATCGAAGGACATGCAAGAAGTGTTTCGCAACTCAGCGGTGTCCCGATGACTCTTTGGGGCAATGAGAAAGAGAGTAAAAGAACCAGAGAGGAGCTCGATAAGACGGATGCTGCTCATATGACCACGCTGGGTATGTACCATGCTTGGAAAAAAGTAAAGATGAGTATTGATCAAGCGGCCAAGAAGTAGTCCTGTTTTACTACTGCTTCTTGGCTGTAGGCTTGCTGTTTTGTTGCCGTTGTTTTGCTGTTAAGTCTCGTTTGTGTTGCTGTTTCTAGGCTTCGGTGTTCTTTGCTGTAACTTTTGTGCTTTGATACAGCTTCTCTGCTCCTCTCTCTTATTCAGGCTTTTAGGCCTCCTTTTGTACACAAGGGTATAGTCCCTTTCAAAAAACTATTTACCAATATTAAAAAAATATCTCTTTGCAGATCAAATTTGGACCCCAAACTCTAGACACATTTTTCCATGTTGTGGATGTGGAAACATCCTATAATATCCTCCTAGGCCACCCATGGATTCACACCATGCAAGTCGTTCCTTCTACATACCATCAGTGCATCAAATTCCCCTATGAAGGAAAATAATTCACATTGCATGCATATGTTAAACCCTTTGAGTATTGAAAAATATTAGAAGGTATACATACACATGAAAATATTATCCTTATGTGGATAAATCCTTGGATCCTCACCTTATCCCATTCATAGATGAAACCCACATACATCCTAAAGTCTCAACCATCCAATTCCTCCACCCCATCTACATTGAAAATCATAGACAAAGGTCTTAGAGAGTATGAACTCCATAATTCCCTTCACGTTGGCAACCTACCATTATCCCCACGTAGTTATGGTCAATCTAATGCTCCCCATATTAAAAATCCTCCTATTTGTAGTCTTGGTAATTTTGTAAGAAGAACACATTCCAAGTTCTTCCGGATCTTGTCTATATGATGACAGATATGATTCTTTCTAAGAATCATATGAGTATACAAAAGTGCAGCGAGTAATCATGAAAATATATAGTGGAAATAATAGACTTGGGGAAAATGAACAAGGACGTCTTGATCCAATACCTTACACGTAAAACATTTATCGATATGGTCCTCGGTTATCGTACATTTAAAAACTCACACGTAATTCTTAATGTCTCGACTAGCCGTGAGGAAACTGAATCTGATGATGAGACATGTTCCACATATAACCTCTTTGATAACCTTGCCAAAACAAACCTATTTATTGAAAACCTATCCATCAATACTATCGAATTCAACCTTGTCTACCCTACCCTCATAAGTCATGACCAACTAAATCATGTCTCCATGGAACTCTTTCAAAACAACGAGGCCATTGAAGAATTTATCGAGAATCGGGATCCCATCCCCCTTTCTTATCATAGGAAGGGATTCTATATTGACCTTATCTGCAACTACCTACTATGGCAAGGAACTAGAGTACCCTATTCCACAATAAAATTGAAATGAAAAATCAAATCTCCCATAGTGAAAACCTCGTTGAAAAACTATTGGAGAAATAAAAAAGTTAAAAAAAATGAAAATTTTTAAAAATAAAAGGGACGTATCTCCTAGTGAAATCCTTTCTGAGCCACTATAAAGAGGGGAATCTCATTCATCATCAACTAAATATTTACATCAACTAAAAACATCCTTTTCGGAAATAGATACATCTCAAATTTTGGTGGAAGAAACAATAGAACTTAACATTTCCACACATGAACAATCAAAGATTTTAAAACTTGGTGCAAGTCTTCCAAATCAATAAAAATAAGAATTCATATCACTAGTTATATAATTTCAACATATTTTCACATGCACATAGAAAGATATACCAGACTAGATCCATCTATTGTGGTGCACCACATTGAAAGCACATCCGGATGAAAAACATATCAAGCAAAAATTAAGAAATATGCATCCCAAAGTTTCATTTCTTGTCATAGATGAACTTCAAAAAAATTTGGAAGCCGACTTTATTTGACTAATAGACTATTTTGCATGGATTTAAAACATCGTACTTGTGGTAAAAAAACTTTGACATCAAAATATGTATAGACTGTGGAAAGAAATGTGTGTTATGCATAACATTAGGAAAAATACTATGATTTATTGTCTCATCGAGAGGCATCAAAGTATACCCCACAAAGGTAAAGGAAATCATGGAAATTCCTCCTCCCCAAAATATTAGGAAACTTAGGGTTCTTCAAGGAAAGATTCAATCAATCATAAGGTTCATTTCACAATTTTCGAGATAAGTGTCACCACTTTAATCAACTATTGAAGAAATATGTACAATTTCGGTGGAACCAAGAATGTGAAGATTCTTTTGCTAAGTTAAAATAATATCTACCAAGTCCACTGGTTCTCATGCCACCCATATCATATAAGCTGATTCTTCTCTACACATCTGCTACAAAACACGCAATAGGAGCATTGTTGGCACACCATAAAAAATTAGGGGCAAGAGAAAGCAGTCCACTATCTTAGTAGAATGCTTATTGATCACGAGCTTAAATATTCACACGTTGACAAAGTGTGTTTAGTAGTAAATTTTGTATGCAGTGAAGAATGTGTCTCAATATCTTACACTCCTAAATCATTTGTTCCACAAGGGTATAAAGGAAACGAGTAGGAAACACACATGCACTGGCATACAAGTAGGTAGACCTAAAGGGGCTACAATGAGCATTAGGGTCACATATTTAGAGGGCAGTAATCCCTACACTAGGTCAACCGAGGCTTTCCAAGGCCCACGGCCAAGATAGAGGAAGGAAACCTACTAAGATATCGCTCGTTGGGTGTGGAGAAGTATAGATAAAAAATAAATGAAACTCGAAAGAAAAGTGGTTATAACCAAGCAAAGTTGATAATGGATAAAAGTACTATGCTAACTAGCATCTAAACATGTAAAATAATAAGATAACATAACATAATGAAGAAGGAAATGAACTTATCTATGAAAAATGACAAGATATGGTTAGAACACTCACCTCAGACCTATAGGGTGCTCATGGTGCATCTATCTCTCCGAGATGAAGACGCCGAGAGAAAGTCATTATTAGGTAGAGAAGGGGAACACTGTTCCTATCCTAGACTCATTATAGGTGACCTAATAGTGTAAGAAACCATCTAAAAAGAAGAGTATCCAATCCAATCCAATAAATATGCAAGATGAATGTAGAGCTAGGAGAGAAAATGCAAAGATGGCGCAAAAGAGCAGTAAAAATGACAATTTAAATGATCTTGACTTCCTTTTCTTATGAGTGTCAAATAAGGTGAGGTTATATATAGGACACCATCTCCCATGAGAAAATGTAACACCAACACCATCACCCACGGGAGATGGTGTCAGTAAAGGGTAGTGAAATGAGGTAATGTGTTACGTAAAGTAAAAATATTATGTCGTAGATCATGGGTGTGGATAAGCAAATTGTAGAGTGATGAGATGCAAGCAAGGAGTTGTGAATGTGGTGTGCATGAGACCCGGGAGGATAATGATAACTATTGCAAGGAAAACTAAGGCCAAGACCCAAAAACAACACCCTCTGTGTATTGTCTCTAACCCATAATGGTTACGTGAATAACCATTCCACATTCTTAACATGCCCCTTAAGGTACCAAATATAGAAATAGATGCATGAGTGACCTTTATTTGCTAAAAGAAAATTAAAAATAACATGTGTGAAAGATGAAAATTGAAAAATTAGGTGTATACATATGCCCCATTCGTTGATCACCAAATGTTGCAATAGTGAAACAGGGTTGGTCAACGTAAAAATAGATTCCATAGCACACATATTGAAAGTAAGTACTGAAAGAAATGATGAAAGGACTAATTAAAATTAAATATACCCACCAATGCATACTTGATAGTTTTGATCATCCTACCACATGTGGGTGCAATCCATGCTATAAAAACCCTAGAGGATCATTAGTAAAATAAAAGATAGGTCACCTATCTAGGGGCCCATGGGATGGATGTTGTGATATCATGATGTTGAGATGTCGTGGTGGTATATTCTCATAAAAATGGGTGAAAATTGAAGATTTTCAAAAGTAGTCATGTAATAGGTTGAAACAAATGACATGAGATTATGGTCATAACACAAAAAACAAAGTGTGGTGCAAAGTTTGGGAATAAAAATGACGGTCATTTGGAAGATTTGGGTTGATCACGACCGATTTTGAATAGGAATTTGAGTTTTATATAGTGATTTTGAATTTATTTGGTTATTGCTATTTTTGTAATTGAGAGAACTAAGCTCTAGAATTCCAAAAAAATCTGTATTTAAACTTCATAACACGAGTAAAAGTCAGTGATAGAGGATGATGAGGCGGAGCATGCGGCAAGGTGGTGATGGAGGATGATGAGGTGGAGCATGTGATGGGTCGCGAGTATGGGTAAATAATCGCATTTAATCCCGTTGAGTAGATTAGGTGTAATTAAATTATTTTTTTTTTCTTAGTCATTAAAGCACGTAAAAATTAGTCAAACTTGTGTCATGGGGTAGGTTAGGATGAAATGCAAGTGGGTTTGGGAGGGATTTACTTTTTGTTTTTTCATTTTTTCGCATTGTGAAAGTCAAAATTTGAAAGTCGTGGCCACTTTTAGACCAGACACTATCAGCCCCTTTGGAACAAGAGGGTCAATGGTGTTGGGATGGGGGATAGTTGTTAGGGGCTGATGGCATCTACCATAGGGCCAATGTCGTAGGAGAAATTTTTCCAAGGGGCAATGGCATAAGGACTTTCCAAGAAAAGGTTTTATGTTTTTATTTTTCATTCCAAAATTGATTTTTTAGATTTATAATGTTTTCTTGTTATCTCTTTTTGGATATAGGTAGAGCAAAAAATCTACCTATGGTAGATCATCATAGGTGTGTCATGTCTTAGTGCAATGATTTCCATATTATCACATGCATAGGTTTCCTAGTTCTGTGGTTGAGGATTTGGGGACATCATGTATATGTTTAGGATACCATTGATATGGATATTATAGATGTTCTTGATGCATGAGAGACTAGGTCTAACACCTTTCAAAGTGTTGTACATGGCAAGATATGATGGAGATGGTCTTGACTTTAGAGGATGTGCATCAGTATTGTAGGGTTATCGATTAGTGGCACCTATATGTATTGTGACCTAACACGTGATGCTACATAGTGGAGATCATTGGCCATATGGGTTACGAAGAGCAATACATATGATGAGATCATGTTGTACGTTCGACTCAACATAGTGCAGTAACATAGATTCAATATATCCGGAAGGTGGCTATGGGGATTGTGGTGGCATGTACTAGTATGCCACAAGGTAGATGGATACATCCCATTGTTCTTGGTTGTAGTATGTAGAGACGTGGTTGATTACGTGGTCTTATTCATTGGGAACAACACCATATGGGTGCAATTAGTACATGCTTTTTACATGGTACAATGTAGAGGCCAGAGGGTCATGAGACCCATGATATTATCGATAGCTTGGATTTATGAGAGGTTCTAGATATAAAGGTCAACATGGACACCATAGGTACTAGTAGAAGATGCCATGAGAGTACTTCATTGGGCATAAGGCCCGATAAAGTGAGAGAACTTCGGGTATATTGACCATTAGCACAGTGGGTCTAGGTTATGTGGTATGATATCCCTATATTAGGAATGTAGATCGGTGGCCTAACTATCCTAGAGTAGATTTTTGGATATCATGGTAAAGATGACGAGACATTATGTTTATTGGGTGGAGACCCACATAATGAGAAGGGTCTTGAGACATTTTGGGCTACCGGTGCCCATGGCAATACCACCATTGTCACTCTACCAATGTCGTCGTGTTAGAGAGGATGTGGGAGCATAGGTCAAGTTACAAAAACTTTGACCCCATATGAGGCATCCGAGGATATGGCAAGACCTTTATGGAGATACTTAAGCATCCAGGTATGCATGATAGTATGTTATTTAAATGATTTTGATAGATGTATGTGTTATCCAAATTTCACCCCCCAGAGTTAATTTGATAACATGCATCAGAGTTTTTAGTTCCAAGCAAGTAGATTGATTCAGGAGAAAATCGTAAAATTGGCTAAGTCCTGCTCAAGACCACCTTTGGGATAGTTGGAACAATTATACGCGGAAGGCGCAGATCGGCCGAAAAGCCTCCAGGTGGCCCAAACAGAAAAGGGACATCTGGGACAAATGGACACGAAATGCCCGAATCGGCCGAAAGAAAGAAAATTTGTCCAAGTCCTTTACTCGGGAGCAAGTGGGACAAGAGTGCGCGGAGGACGCGAACCGGCCGGTTCGGCTGAAACAAGAAACTTCAGCACAAGGACAAGTGGGACAAAGGGGCGCGCGGGACGTGGATAGCCGAAGGAGCCAAAAGCCAATCAGATCACGCCACGTGTCACCGGCAGAAAAGGGACATGGAAGCCCATTTTGGGCGGATCGGAGGATTCTGTCCCGCAAAGCACTGGGACATCCAGGACAAAAGGATGCGGTGGACGTGAAAATCCGGCAGGCCCATAGACAAATCACAGCATGACACGTGTCGCCAAGGAAAAAGGTCCAAAAAGTCAAAGGGGCGAGTTTTCGAGCACTGATCCGAACCAATGAAATAGTGCCACGTGTCCAAGTTTAAGGGGCCCACAAGAAAAGCCCGCGGAAAGGTGGAGAGAGAGAATTACTCAGCGAATCAGGGCCTGCCACGTGTCATCTAGATGGCAGAGCACGGGAAAAGATTTTAAAACTTGTTCTTGCCTGTTTTGTGCCCTAAATCTTCAGACCTTCGTATCTTTCGATCCAGAGCTCGGATTTACACGTTCTTTATATCAACGGAAAGCTGTTGAAATTCTCTACATGATTCTGGGATCAATCTTGCATTTTGGTGTAGTTTGGAGGGAGAAAATTAAGAAAATGTCTCTGACGCGTGGTGATAGACAAAAGTAATGCTTCAACAACCAACTTTAATGAAGCAGACAGCTCGCGCTCTGTTAGACAAAAACCATTTTTGCTAGGATCCACCGCTTCTCATCATAATGAGATGATTTTAAATGCTACCAAGAAGTGGTTGGGGCGATTCTAGATTTCCTCTCTCTTCCTCTCTCATTTATTGATATATATTGTAAAGAGGAGCTTTTAAGGGGTCGAAAATTTTTGTTTTGCATCCTCCCTTATTCCCTCGCTTGCACAGAGAATTTCAGGAGCTTTCAAACCTCCCATATGGGTCAGTAATGCCAGTATTTTTGCCTCTTGGCCACTGCAATGTACTGTATCGACTCTTGAGCAATAATATATGTGTTGTGATTGACTCTTAACCCTCTCATGTATTCATTGCTGTCATTTTGATCTCTTATTGCAGTTTGGTTACCTGTGCATGGTGTTTGTATTGCGTCTATGTGGTCTGTGTTAAATTTGCAAAACGAATGTCTAACATTCCTCGGTGCATCACCTTTGTAGTTTAGGTTTTATTCTATGCATTTTCTTACCCTGTCTCCTTGGCAAGTTAGATTAGGTTTTAGCAAACCCTCTGCATTTTTTGTGTGCATCTGAATAGAGGAATAGGAACTAGCCTTCTCTGGAGAATCTTTTCTCATCTTTACAAGTCCCACGCTTGGAGAAAGGATTCCATGTTGTGCAATCACACTGGATGCTTGAACATCAACCTAGAAGCCTGATTTGCATCCAGGGGTGCTGTGAGTCTGCAACAATAGTTTTGGCACACCCGGTGGGACCTAGAGGTCTCATTTTTATTGCAGTAAAGTTGATATGCATCTGCTACAGTTTTCTTGCTTATAAGAGCTATTATTTGCATATCTCGCGACTCCAAGGGGAAGAATCAACCGGTTTCAAAAAGTGTAGGCCTGAAAACTCATGAGAAGAATCACCACAAGGTTAAGAGTTGGAGAAGAAGAAGTGTTGTTTGAATACCCGCAGCTTATCTCCAAGAAGAAGGCAAAGAGGAAGAAGGATTCAAAGGTCTCCATCTCCACCAAACAGAACTCTCTCGACTCCCCCACCGATGTGCCTTTCATTTAGTATACAAGGGTTTTAAGACCGATTAGAATGGCTCAGAACAATCCCTACATCAACTTCACAGGCAGCAGCCCACTTGCTCTCAATGCACAACATCCAGTTCCTATTGCAACCTTGAAGAACATTCCCTACTTCACCGGAGAAAATCAGACTACTCCAGGTGATCATGTTAAAGATATTGCTAACCTTTGCGCAATCCATGAAATCAACGAAATGCAAGTGGCTGTCAAGTTACTGGCATCTTCCTTCAAGGGTAAAGCATTACAATGGTTTAGGAGCCTTGGAGCTGGTTCTATCACAAACTGGAATCAGCTGTGTATTGCACTTCACGAGTAATTTGGAGAGAAGGGAGACAACTTGTCTCTTTTGGAGCAGCTGACAACTATCAAGAGAGCCCCCAACGAGCAACTGACTGACTTCAACTTTAGATTTCAAAGGTCTTGGGATAGGATTCCGGTGGTAGTCGTGCCAAGCAAATAAGGTGCTTTTCTATATTACCTTAAAGCTTTGAATTCTGATATTTCTATGTTAATTCAGTCCATGGGAGGCACAACAATCCCTATGGCTTATAGCATTGCCATTAGAGCCGAAAACTGTCTTATTCAAGCTGGTAAACTGGCTCCTAGGCCTCCCATGCCCTTGTATCCAAACTTAGAAAATCCAAGCACTAGTCAAGCACCCACTTTGGCTCCTGTTCCCACTCCTAGAAATCAGAGTTCAAGTGAAGCTTCCACTTCATCTCCAAGTGCTTCGAATGAACTCCAAGAGGTCATGAAACAGTTGCAAAATTTGGGAAATGAGCTGGTTACTATTAAGAGGCAACAAGCCCAAGGTTTCAGACCTTCCTATCAACCTCAAGCTCAGCCTAATAGGCAGCCATACCAACCACAAAGACCACCTAATCCAGTTGCAAATGTGAATCAAACAAGGCCTCCCTCTAATAGACCATTCCAACCCTATAATCCAAATGTTATATCTGCCTCTAAGGCATTAGTGCCAACACATAACAACATTGCTCAGGAATATGACTGGTGCTTTCCATGCAACGAGCCTCATAACCAATCCATGTGTTTCAATGGTGCTCTCAATCAAGCACTGATGGTGACAAACTCGGTGTGGAAGGCGAGGGGTCAAGGAAATAGTCAACAACAAGAAACATTCCAACAGCAATCAGCCCCAAATGACACCACGTTGGTGAACTGGCAAGCAGAATATTTCTGTGGCATGAATCAAGTAGTTTCTCAAGGTGTCGCAGCCAACACAAGGTCAAAGAGGAGAAATTTGGGTGAAGAATAGCCATTAGCCCCAGCCAATCCACCACCTTCCACGGCTCCACAAATGATTGGCAAGCAGAGTCCAGTTTCAAATACACAAGGGCAGCCAAGAATAGCCCCTAGGCCAACTCAAATGCTAGTTGTTGCTGCCCACGTACAAGGAGTAAGTGTACAAACCAAGGGACAACAAAAGGATACTTCATCCCCATTCAGTATCATTGAACAAATGAAGAAGACTAATGTCAATATATCAATGTGGGAATACCTATCCATCCCAGGACAAAGAGATCTGCTACAAGCTGCCATGAAGGATTGGACAACTTCGAATCAGCAGGTTCAGATGCAAGACAAAGTGCTTACAAATGCTGCCCAGCCTGAAGGAAGCCATGGAGGGCAACAAGGTAAAATGTCGAAGCCCCCTCCTTTCTATGTTTCATTAATCATGGGGATAAACTAGTACACAATTGCATGATTGATTCGGGGCAAGTAGCTCGGTGATGCCCAAGCAAATAGCTAACCAAAATTGGTCTCCAATATGAAGTAATGTCTAAAGGGGTAGTACAATTGGATGGGACAGCAATAAGAATATTGGAGTGATTAAAAACTTGAGTCTTACCTTACATGCATGTCCAAATGTTGTTTTCTTACAAGATATATCAATCATAAACCTTCCACCACTCTTTGCCCTTTGCTTGTCAAGGGACTTCATAGCCAAGATTGGGGGTATTTGTCTCGCATTGATTGGTCTCACATGTTGTTTAGAACAAGGTATGGAACTAAGGCTACTATTAGGTGTGAACCTATTACAAACTTCTGTTATCCAAAATTTACCCCTGTGGTAATTTTGATAACATGCATCAGAATATTCAAGTCCCTTGTCTGAGAGGAAAAGAGCAAGCTCTGAGAAAATGCAAAAAGGTTGCAGAAAGGCAAATAAGTTGATCCAGGAAAAAGTGTAAAAATTGGCTAAGTCCTGCTCAAGGGAGCAACTGGGACATTTGGGACGTCAAGGCGTGGATCGGCCGAAAAGCCTCCAGGCGGCCCAAATTGCATTTGGGACAATCGGGCCAGAAGTACGCGGCGGGCGCGAAAAGCCGATCCGGCCGAAAGAAGAAAAATTGGCTAAGTGTTGCTCAGGACGTTTGGGACAGAAAGACCGAACTAGCCAGATCGGCCGAAATGAGCACAGGCAGTCAAAAAGCAAATGGGAAAAGTGAGCCACGAGTACGCGAACCGGCTGAACCGGACAAAAAAGATCGAGGCAGCCCAAAGCAAATTGGGACATCCGGGACGAAAAGACGCGAACCGGCCGAAAGAGCCGGCAGGGCCGAGAACCAACCAGATCACGCCGCGTGTCTCAAGGAGAAAAGTCAAAAGTCAAAGGGGCAAGGTTTGAAGCGCTGGCCTGAGCCAATAGGAATTGGACACGTGTCTAATTCAGCAGGAAAGTGCAGAGCTTGGGGGAAGTTAGAGAATTTGGCCGAGTTCCCCAAAAAGGCTAAAAGTAAAGGAAGCCCCGCGCCCTGTCCTCCAACAAGATCATGCCACGTGTCATCCAAATGGCGGGAGCGCGGGAAAAGGGTGGAAAAAGTCCCAAAATCATCAAAAGTCAAAATTTCAAAGGACAGCCCACGAAAAGACGGAGGAGAGAGAATTGCTCGTCCAGTCAGAGCGTGCCACGTGTCATCCAAGTGGAAGAGCGTGGGAAAGATTTCAAAACATGTTTTCGCCTGTTTTGTGCCCTAAAACTTCAGACCTCCATAACTTTCGATCCAGAGCTCAGATTTGCACGTTCCTTATATCAACGGAAAGCTAGTGAAATTCTCTACATGATTCTGGGATCAATCTTGAGTTTTTGTGCAGTTGAAGAGAGAAAATCGAGAAACGGCTCGACGCATGTTCATGGCCAAAAATGACATTCCAGCGACCAGATTTAATGCAAAATGGGTCGCATTCTCCTGTAATCCGGTCAAGGTAAGAGGGAATGGGTTTGTAAGGTCCCCCATGCTGATTTAATGCACCTATAGTCATGAGGAATGGGCTTTCACGTTTTCCCACGTTTCTGTCCCCTGGGCTCGACCCATGCAATGTAAAAGCTAGATTTGGCTCATTTTGAAAAAAAGGTTGTTCATTCTTTCTGCTCTGCCCTCCCTTCTTTTCTTCTCTAGGGTTGAAAATGGAGTTCGAACCTCCTCCCTTGCTCTGTAATGGTGTTTTTGCCTTTTACTAATGGAATGATGTTCTCATGCAAACTTACGGAGCAACAAAACGTGTTTTGTGATGCATCCGTCCATCCTTCCTCGTTTTTGCTTGTTCTCTTCTTCCTCTCTTCATTGCAGGTATTTTGTGCATGTTTGAATGTTCATTGCAGGTCCGGAGCGTGTTCATGGAGTTTTGGGACATTTTCTCGTGTGAAATCTATCCTTGGTCCCGTGATGCTTCGTCCATCCTTCCCATTGCTCACCTCTCCTTGTCCCATGGCAGCTTTGATAGATATTCAACATTCTCCTTCTCTGGTGTATCACCGTTTTAGTGTAGGCTTTTGCTGTTTTTTCCTTTCTCTCTCTCTCTCTCTCTCCTTGGCATGGTTAGATTAGGATTAGATTAGCTTTCCTGCACTGGAATAGCTTGTGGTAGGTAGTTTAGGAGCAGGAACCAGCCTTCTCTGGAGATTCCTCTCTCGGTTTCACAAGTCCCACGCTTGGAGAGAGGTTTCCATGTTGTGCAATCACACTAGATGCTTGAACATCAACCTAGAAGCCTGATGTGCGTCCAGGGGTGCTGTGATTTTGTGATAACAGTTTTGGCACGCCCGGTGGGACCTTAGAAGTCTTCCACTTCATCTTTGCAGGTTGGTGTGTTCCTGTGAAGATTTCAGCCTTTGGAGGCACTTACAAACACATCTGGTGACTCCATCTGATCAGTAACTCATTCTCTGAGTTGCAGACCCGTTTTTCATCCATTTTCATCCATCTTTCTTTCCATCCCTTTCATTCTTTTCCATTCCATGAAGTTGTGCAATCATGACTTCATTTCCATCGTGGAATTCACATCAACAACAACAGTATTTTCCACCTCCAACATGTTTTACAAATCCTCCAGATCAGCATGCATACTCATATGAACAACAGTGCCAAAGTCAGTTTGGCTATGGAGCTTTCCAAGAGCAAGAGTATGCAGACAATGAAGACCATCAGATCCAAGATGCTGGTCTATTGGAGAAAATCCAAAAGATGGAGGTGGGGATGGTGCAGTCCAGGGCTCAAGCACAAATGAAAGCTTTTGGAATCGGTTGTGGAGCACCCTGTCCATGGGTGGGACCTTTTCCAAGGCATTACAGCCCTCAGGAGAAGCTTGACTTCATGATTGCAACGCTGCCTTTGCTTGCAAAGTGGATTGAAGAAATAGAGGTGTATGAGAGGAGTTTTCAACAACCTTGTCAACGGGTAAGCACACCTTCTCATGCCTTTTCTTTTCCTCTTTCCCAATCTGTATCATTTCAGCAGTGTCAAGTTTCAAAACCTCCATCTGCTGTCCCAAATGTTGAATCCATGTCTCCACCTCTCAGTCTTCCATCTCATCTCGATTCTTCTTTCCTTTTCCCTTCCAAACAGTCATCCCCTCCACAAGAGCTAACAGAAATACCCCCTCCTCCAAGGAAACAAGAGTTTCCATCTCCTCCACCACCACAAAAAAATGTCAAATCAGTTGAGTTTCAACCCATCCCTCCTTTTGCATTCCCAAATCCATGTTGGGAGGATGAAAATCAGAATGCCAGTCAAGGAAAACAACAGCAAAAAGAGAGGCCAAACAAAGATGAAGAAATTCAAAGTCTGAAGAGTTGGGCTCTCAAATTTGGGATAACAAAGATCCCCTTGATGGTTAAACTTACAGAAAAGGCTAGGGTTGGAGAACAGGTGGTGGTTAGGACTGATTTTGTTGCAGCAGAAGAAGAAGATCTTGCAGTCCCAACTTGTCCTCTAGAGCAGCAGATTGAAGAGTTTGACTTGACAAACTTCATGCTGGAGGAGGAGTTCAATCAAGAGCAAGATTGTCTTCAAACATTGGAGGAAGGAGAAGCTGCTCCAAATCCAAAAGAAGAGGAGCACATTCTAGCTGTGGAGGAGAAAAGTGCAGATCCAAGGGCTTTGAGCACAAAGCAGGCTACAGGAAAACCTTCAGTTCTTCTTTCCACTTCATCTCTCTCAAGTTCTAGTACTAAAGAGGAGTTTGATCTCTCAAACTCAATATTGGAGAGTGAAGGAAACCATGGTGGTCAAGTTGCAGATCAAGAGGACACCATGGAGGAAGTTGAGCATTTGCAGCAGGACAGCAATGAGGCAGTTTACCTGTCAGATTTGGAGGACTGTTTTGATGGAGAAGAGCCGGTTGAGTTTTCACCATTCTCTCTTTCATCATCCACATTCCAAACACCAGAGCCTGCTGCCATGAAGGAGAGCTTTCATTTGCAGCAGCCTGCATCTTACAACCCTTTGGAATCAAAATTGGAAGATTCTAATCTTCCCTGTTCTTCATTGGAGGAAGAGAAAGGGCAGAAGGGTTCTACCATTGCTTCCACACCATCCATTCAAGGTCTACAAGAGGACTCCATTCTTGGAGTTGAAAATCAGAGCTATGGGCATATCAAATGGATCAGACCTTGCCCAATCAGGTATTTGGCTTCATTGGAGCCAAAGGAGAAGCCACAACCAGTCATGCTTGCTTCTGAGCATGAGGATGAGCTACAAAGTACCAAGGATCAGCTGCCATACCTCTCCAATCCAAATGCAGAGCAACTAAAAGAGGTATTGGATTTATTTTCAGTTGATACCTTGATGATTTGGATAGAAGACCAGCTTCTTGTTGATTTTCCATCCATCCAAACAGCCATGATCAGTGCCAAATCAGTTGCATGGCTGCCAATTTTGAAGAAAGGAGCTATTTTACACAACCAACATGCAGTGAGGTTTGTTTAGCTTGCCTTTGCTTCCAGCTAAAGTAGAGTAGCTAGGTTTGCTTTTTCAAGAGAAGAAGTGCTTGTGCACACTCGCATGTTCCATTTGGAGCATGTATGATTTTCAGTTTTGTACATAGTTTTTGCTGTTGCTGGTTTTGCTCTTGCACAGTTCTTGTCAGTGGCCTTTTGGTGAGAACAACTCCAGGTTCAACGGGTTTCAAGTGGCTCAAAGGGAGGTTTTCAAAGTTCAGATCAGTTTTCAGGCTTGCTTATGACTCCATGCCCAATGGATTGCTTCAGGCAACTGGTCTTTTCATCTAGCAGGCAGATGACCCCACTGAGTCGCCAAATTGTTATCCAAAATTCACCCCCCCAGGGTAATTTTGATAACATGCATCAGAATATTCAAGTCCCTTGTTCGAGAGGAAAAGAGCAAGCTCTGAGAAAATGCAAAAAGGTTGCAGAAAGGCAAATAAGTTGATCCAGGAAAAAGTGTAAAATTGGCTAAGTCCTCGCTCAAGGGAGCAATAGGACATTTGGGACGCCAAGGCGTGGATCGCTGAAAAGCCTCCAGCGGCCCAAATTACATTTGGGACAATCGGGCGAAGTGCACGCGGCGCAAAAAGCCGATCCGGTCGAAAGAAGAAAAATTGGCTAAGTGTTGCTCGGGACGTTTGGGACAGAAGATCTGAACGCCGGATCGGCCGAAATGAGCACAGCTGATCAAAAAGCAAATGGGACAAGCGAGCCATGAGTACGTGAACCGGCTGAATCGGGTGAAAAAGGTCGAGGAATTCCAAAGCAAATTGGGACATCTCGGGACGAAAAGACGCGAACAGTCGAAAAGAGCCGGCAGGGCCGAGAACCAACTAGATCACGCCGCATGTCTCAAGGAGAAAAGTCAAAAGTCAAAGGGGCAATGTTTGAAGCGCTGGCCCGAGCCAATAGGAATTGGACACGTGTCCAATTCAGCGATAAAAGAAAGTGCAGAGCTCGGGGAAGTTAGAGAATTTGGCTGAGTTCCCAAAAAGGCTAAAAGTAAAGGAAGCCCCGCGCCCTGTCCTCCAACAAGATCATGCCACGTGTCATCCAAATGGCGGGAGCGCGGGAAAAGGGTGGAAAAAGTCCCAAAATCATCAAAAGTCAAAATTTCAAAGGACAGCCCACCGAAAAGATGGAGGAGAGAGAATTTCTCGTCCAGTCAGAGCGTGCCATGTGTCATCCAAGTGGCAGAGCGCGGGAAAGATTTCAAAACATGTTTTCACCTGTTTTGTGCCCTAAAACTTCAGACCTCCATAACTTTCGATCCAGAGCTCAGATTTGCACGTTCCTTATATCAACGGAAAGCTGGTGAAATTATCTACATGATTTTGGGATCAATCTTGAGTTTTGGTGGAGTCTAAAGAGAGAAAATTGAGAAACGGCTCGACGCATGTTCATGGCCGAAATGACATTCCAAATGACTGATTTAATGCAGAATGGGTCGCATTCTCCGTAATCCACCAAGGTAACAGGTATGGGTTTGTAAGGTCCCCATGCGATTTAATGCACATGCAGTCATGAGGAATGGGCTTGCACGTTTTCCCATGTTTCTGTCCCCGGGCTCGACCCATGTAATGTAAAAGCGATTTGGCTCATTTTGAAAAAAGGTTGTTCATTCTTTTTGCTCCGCCTCCTTCTTTTCTTCTCTAGGGTTGAAAATGGAGTTTGAACCTCCTCCCTTGCTCGTAATGGCGTTTTTGCCTTTACTAATGGAATGATGTTCTGTGCAAACTTACGGAGCAACAAAACGTGTTTTGTGATGCATCTTTCCATCCTTCCTCATTTTTGCTTGTTCTCTTCGCTCTCTCTTCATTGCAGGTATTTGTGCATGTTTGAATGTTCATTACAGTGTCCTGAGCCGTGTTCATGGAGTTTTGGGACATTTTACGTGTGAAATCTATCCTTGGGCCTCGTGATGCTTCGTCCATCCTTCCCATTGCTCACCTCTCCTTGTCCCATGGCAGTTTTGATAGATGTTCAACATTCTCCTTCTCTGGTGTATCACCGTTTTAGTGTAGGCTTTGCTGTTTTTCCTTTCTCTCTCTCTCTGTCTCCTTGGCATGGTTAGATTAGGATTAGATTAGCTTGCATCTGGAATAGCTTGTGGCAGGTAGTTTAGGAGCAGGAACCAGCCTTCTCTGGAGATTCCTCTCTCGGTTTCACAAGTCCCACGCTTGGAGAGAGGTTTCCATGTTGTGCAATCACACTGGATGCTCGAACATCAACCTAGAAGCCTCGATGTGCGTCAGTGGGTGCTTTGTGATTTTGTGATAACACTTCCATATTGAGCCTTACACTCCTAGTCAGATTAATGCCAATTGCTCAGCATTTGATCAAGAAGATCACCCTAGTACTGATGAGGCTGACACCAAGGTTGGAAGTATCCCGGACCTAACTCTCGATGAATGGGCAAACAAGATACATGCTTTTGATCCCTATCAAGAAGTAGAAGAATCAATCGGGAGTCTATCAGTATACACGAAGAAAATCAACCTGTTCCTAGCATCACCAAGCCAAGCCATAATGATGACAATGAGGTATGGCGGCTGTTTTTTGATGGATCAAGGAGTAGGCAAGGTGCAGGAGGTGGAGCCATGCTTGTTTCACCTCAAGGCATCAAATATTATTCAGCTTTTCATTTCCAGTTTTCTTGTTCAAACAACACAGCTGAATATGAGGCCTTGATTCATGGACTTCATTGGGCTAGGAAAAAGGGGATAAATAACTTGCAGGTGTTCGGGGATAGCGAGCTAATCATCAACCAAGTTAGAGGACAACATGCTACGAAGAACGACTTGCTGAGGAGCTACAAGAATAGGGTATGGGACCTCATTGAAGATTTCGAAGCTTTCAACATTGTGTCCATACCCAGGAAGAAAAATGAAGCCACGGATAGGCTCGTAGCTTGGTTGAGCAACGTTTGATGTGGTTGACAACATCAAAAGGGAAAAAACACAGCCACATATCCATGTGATTGTGAGGCCAGCATTCGAGATAATAACACAAGTCGGGCAGTGTTTGAGAACGATCAACAGATCATCAATTTTCTACAGAAGAGGCTGAATTCTCACTAGAAATCGGGGATTAGAGCAGCAAGATGGGGATCAAGTAGTGCAAGGACAAACAAGCTTCCTAAGGGTTTAGTAACGTTGGAGTCTATCTTCAACCCTAACGACCGTTCCGTAAGGAAAAGGATAACATACACAGTCAAGAGAGAAGATTTAGAGCCAATTTCGGTTGGGAAGGAAAAATACTTCAAATTGGTAAAGTGGCCATCGACCAAGAGAAATCAGATTTCATACAAACTTTTCCAAGAATTTCCAGATGTCTTCACTGGAGCTATGAAGACTTGAGAGGATTCAATCGAAGTTGGCACAACATACCATAGAATTGGATCCAGATGCTAAACCCATCAAAGGTGAAGTAGAGACACATCAACCCTCACATTCAAACCTCTAATGAAGAAAGAGCTTAACAAGCTAATAGAGGCAAGCATTATATTCCCGATCAAGCACTCAAGCTGGGTTGCAAACTTGGTCTCGGTCAGGAAGAAGAGCGGAGAAATCAGGTTGTGTGTAGATTTCTGGGACCTCAATAGGGCATCTCTCAAAGACCATTACCCACTTCCTTCAATGGAACAAATATTGCAAGTAGTATCCGGTTCAGAGAGATTCTCTCTCCTAGATGGCTACTCAGGGTATAATCAGGTGATGGTGAAAGAAGATGACCAATTCAAGATGGCTTTCACCACCAAATGGGGGACCTATGCCTACAAGAAGATGCCATTTGGACTATCAAATGCTGGAGCCACCTTCCAAAGGGCAATGGATATGGCATTTAAGGGGTTGATCAACAAAATAGTTCTAATATATCTTGACGACATCACTGTATTCTCAAAAACGAAGCGGATCACCTCCGTCATTGAGGCAAGTATTTCGAGATGTATAAGATTTGGGGTATCATTGAATCCCAAAAAGTGCATATTCTTGGCTCACGAGGGAAAACTTCTAGGCCATATTGTTTCAAAGGAAGGGTTGACGATTGACCGAGCGGGTTCAAGCAATTCAAGCATTGCCATTGCCAAGTCACAAGAGGGCCCTTCAAAGCTTTGGGAAGGATCAATTTTGTCCGCAGATTTGTTCCAAACTTTGCAGCTCTCGTAAAGCCAATAACGCTGATGTTAAAGAAGAGCATGTCATTTAAGTGGACATCTGAAGGCAAGGTAAGTTTTGAGGCAATAAAAGAGGCTATATCTCAAGCCCCAACTCTCGTCAATCCAGACTTCTCCAAGGACTTCGTGCTATATGCCTTTGGTGGTGGAGACACAATTTCTATAATCCTGGCACAAAAAAATAAAGAAGGATTAGAACAACCAGTTGCTTTCTTCAGTCAAGGCTTGGAGGAATACGAAACTAGATACTCTTTCATTGAAAAGCATGTACTTGCAGTGATCAGGAGTTTAAAGAAATTCAAGCACCTAGTCTCAAACAACAAGATCCAATTATTGGTCTCTCATGCGGGAGTCAAGGACTTCCTTCTAAACAAGGATCTGAATGAGAAGCGTGTGCGGGTGGATAACTCGTGTCATGGAATATGACATCGAGATCAAGGTCACCAAACTAGTACGTGGAAAGGGACTATGTGAACAGCTAGCCTTGAGTCAACAGGTTGAAGCAGGTGATGAAAAAGAGACTGTCTTGGTACTACAGGATGGCCAAGAACATGAAAATGATGATGTGCCTACTCCTTGTTGGACTCAGAATATGATACACTTCCTACAGACAGGACTATGCCCTCCGGAAATGAGCAAAGCAAAGAGGAGATACTTCAGATTACAAGCCATTCCATATGTGCTTGTTGATGGTGTTTTGTTTAAGAAAGACATCAATGGGGTTCTATTGAGGTGCATTGGGACTGGTCAAATTGAGAGGGTGTTACGAGATTTTCACGATGGAGATTCTGGAGGACATTTTGCCCCACGAGTAACAACTCTCAAGATAATAAAGGCAGGGTATTATTGGCCCATGGTGTTCAATGACTGCTATACATGGATAAGAAAGTGTAAGAAATGTGCACTCTTCACAGGCAAAGAAAGACTAGCAGCGCTTCCATTGCACCCAATCTTGGTTGACCAACCATTTCTGCAATGGGGATTGGACTTCATCGGGGTCATCAACCCAAACTCAAGCCAAGGCCACAAGTGGATTCTCACGGCAACGGACTACTTCACCAAGTGGACTGAAGCAGTAGCACTTAAAGAGGCAAACGAGTCTAATATACTAGAATTTTATGAAGGAATAGTGACCAGGTTCGGTGTGCCGGCCACTATCATATCAGACAATGCATTGGCATTCGTAGGTTCCAAGATTATAGAATGGGCTGTCAAGAATGGAATCTACTTGAGCACCTCTTCCAATTATTACCCACAGGGTAATGGACAGGCAGAGTCCACGAACAAAAACTTGTTGAGGATCATTAGGAGAACTCTTGACGAGAATCAGAGGTCTTGGCATACCAAGCTGAAATCAGCCTTATGGGCTGATAGGATCACTCCCAAAAGATCCACAGGTAACTCTCCATTCAGGCTTGTCTATGGAAGAGAGGCAATCTTGCCCATGTCATTAGAACTAGCCTGCATTGGAGTTCATGAAGTAGTTGGAGTTGGCTGAGTTCGAACCAATGGAGGCCAGGTATGCAGAGTTGATGGAATTGGAAGAAATTAGAGAACGTGTAGTTCAAACAATTGAGAAAGATCAGGCCTTAGTGAAAAGATGGTTTGATAAGAAAGCAAGAGCAAGGACCTTCCAGGAAGGGGACCTAGTTCTGAAATGGGATGCAGATCGGGCAAAACCAGGAAGACATTCCAAGTTTGATGCCATTTGGAGCGGCCCCTACATGGTCATGGAATGTAAGAATAGCAATGCCTTCCAATTGTCTACATTGGACGGAGAAGAACTCCCGATTCCAGTCAACGGAATCTATCTTAAACATTGCTACTGAAAAAAATAAGAGGTTCACCCTTGTAAATATTAGCCTAGATTTCAATTCCTCTAAGTGCGTATGCACATTGTCTTGTTGTAGTTAGGTTTCAATTTCCCTAAGTGCTTTGGCGCAGGTTTTGTCGCTCCTAGATTGAGTTTTTACAGTTCAGTGTGCTCTCGTACAGGGAGTTACAACATCAGGCTCATTTTAGGTTATTGCTTATGACTCCATGCCCAATGGATCACTAAAAGGCCACTGATCTTCTACCTAGCAGGCAGGTGACCCTAAAAAGTCACCAAATTGTTATCCAAATTTCACCCCCCAGAGTTAATTTGATAACATGCATCAGAGTTTTTAGTTCCAAGCAAGTAGATTGATTCAGGAGAAAATCATAAAATTGGCTAAGTCCTGCTCAAGACCGCCTTTGGGACAGTTGGAACAATTATATGTCAAGGTGTGAATCGGCCGAAAAGCCTGTGCGACCCAAAAAGAAAAGGGACATCTGGGACAAATGGGCGCGAAATGCCCGAATCTGCCGAAAGAAAGAAAATTTGTCCAAGTCCTTTACCAGAGCAAGCGGGACAAGAGTGCGCGGAGGACGCGAACCGGCCGGTTCGGCCGAAACAGGAAACTTCAGCACAAGGACAAGTGGGACAAAGGGGCGCGTGGGACGCGGATAGCCGAAGGAGCCGAAAGCCAATCAGATCATGCCACGTGTCACCGGCAGAAAAGGGACATGGAAGCCCATTTCGGGTGGATCGGAGGATTCTGTCCCGTGAAGCACTGGGACATCCGGGACAAAAGGACGCGGTGGACGTGAAAATCTGGCAGGCCCGTAGACAAATCACAGCATGACACGTGTCGCCAAGGAAAAAGGTCCAAAAAGTCAAAGGGGCGAGTTTTCGAGCACTGATCCGAACCAATGAAATAGTGCCACATGTCCAAGTTTAAGGGGCCCACAAGAAAAGCCCGCGAAAAGGTGGAGAGAGAGAATTACTCAGCGAATCAGGGCCTGCCACGTGTCATCCAGATGGCAGAGCGCGGGAAAAGATTTTAAAACCTGTTCTTGCCTGTTTTGTGCCCTAAATCTTCAGACCTTCGTATCTTTCGATCCAGAGCTCGGATTTGCACGTTCTTTATATCAACGGAAAGCTGTTGAAATTCTCTACATGATTCTGGGATCAATCTCACATTTTGGTGTAGTTTGGAGGGAGAAAATTAAGAAAACGTCTCTGACGCGTGGTGATAGACAGAAGTAATGCTTCAACAACCAACTTTAATGAAGCAGACAGCTCGCCGCTCCTGTTAGACAGCCCATTGTTTTGCTAGGATCCGCCACTTCTGTCATAATGAGATGATTTTAAATGCTACCAAGAAGTGGTTGGGGCAGATTCTAGATTTCCTCTCTCTTCCCTCTCTCATTTCTTGATATATATTGTAAAGAGGAGCTTTTAAGGGGTCAGACATTTTTGTTTTGCATCCTCCCTTATTCCCTCGCTTGCCAGAGAATTTGTGGAGCTTTCAAACCTCCCATATGGGTTGTAATGCCAGTATTTTTGCCTCTTGGCCACTGCAATGTACTGTATCGACTCTTGAGCAATAATATATGTGTTGTGATTGACTCTTAACCCTCTCATGTATTCATTGTTGTCATTTTGATCTCTTATTGCAGTTTGGTTACCTGTGCATGGTGTTTGTATTGCGTCTATGTGGTCTATGTTAAATTTACAAAACGAATGTCTAACATTCCTCGGTGCATCACCTTTGTAGTTTAGGTTTTATTCTATGCATTTTCTTACCCTGTCTCCTTGGCAAGTTAGATTAGGTTTTAGCAAACCCTCTACATTTTTTGTGTGCATCTAAACAGAGGAATAAGAACCAGCCTTCTCTGGAGAATCTTTTCTCATCTTTACAAGTCCCACGCTTAGAGAAAGGATTCCATGTTGTGCAATCACACTGGATGCCTAAACATCAACCTAGAAGCCTGATTTGCATCCAGGGGTGTTGTGAGTCTGCAACAACAGTATGTGATATTGTTAGTGATGTGTGCCATTTTTCAGTTTTACAGAGTGGACGGTGGAGGATTAGCACTCGTTGATTGATATCATCCACCATGAGATCCTTGACTCTGTGTTAGATGTCTAGGATATTGTAGTAATGATGGATCCAATAGCACCTTCATCAAAGATTTAGTGAGGTCATTTTGTCTAGTGTGTGAGGTATCTAGAACATTGAAGAGATATTGGGATGCACATGTGCAGGAGGCCCTGGTACAAGAGCATACAACTTGCCTATCATATTCCAAGAGAGATGCGAAGTAGATTAATGTTGGTTCAAAAATTTGTCGGGTGGACGGATCTATGGAAAGACGAGCCACACAGTGTGCATGGCATAGCCCCTCTTTCGAGATCTATGAAAAACACAGACTTTTGTAAAACTCGGTGAACTAAAGATCTCTATCTAGCCCAGATCTATGGATCTCTGAAGAAAATTTTCAGTTTGGAGCATTTTTTTGCAAACATTTTGGATTTCAGACAAAAAGTTAAAATTTGCAAACCGGTAGTGATTTTTGACTTTTTCTTGATTTTCAAACATACCACTACCATATATCCGTTAGGTCTGTTCGATCCCCAGTAGAGTCGCTAAAAACTGTTGGTTCAAAAATCTGTCGGGTGGACAGATCTATGGAAAGATGAGCCAACAGTGTGAAGGGAATAGCCCCTCTTTGAGTCAACAAAGCGAAACTGGTTTATTGCTATTCTACCAGCAGGAATCTTGTGCAAGTCTCACAATATTCTGCCTTCAAGGGTTGGGATCTCATCCCAGTAGAGGTGTTTCCAATTGTAAAAGAAGGGAAAGAAACGAGGTGGGGAGATAGGAAAGATCTGAAGGGAGAAAAGAAATGAATTCCAAAGCAGAAAGGTCAGAAGGTCTATGATTTGGGTTGGTAGTAAACAGAGCCGAACCTACTTGCATAGACGAATAAAGCAATACTGATGAATAAATGACAACAAAGTAGAAGTAGATTCAACAGAACAATCATACAGATCTAACATAAGAAAGGTCTGATGTAAAACACATGTATTCAACACAAAGTCTAAATATTGTATTAATATTTGTTTCTGTTACAAAAAGCTCAAAGTCTTTTCTTCTTACTTCTATTTCTCATCTGAAAAGTATCCACCCCTGAATACAACAAGTATTCCAAGTATTTATAGAAGAAGAGAAGAAAAGAAGGCAAAAACAAACCAACCACTTAATTACAAAAATATCTTACAAAATATCCTAAAGTCATTTGTTGACTTTTGACAACTTTATGGATGACATCATCCCATGGTGCAACATGGATGATGTCATCATTTGTGTCAACATACTTTAGATGTTTACAAAGAAAAGATCGAGAAGAATGAAACTATTCATCATCGTCCCATGGCTGAAAGGGGGTATCCTACTTTTGTTGCTACTCAGGAGATGAGATGTGGAACTGGGCACGGTATTCCATGAACTTGCTGATCATGGGCTGAAGTTGATCCTGGGAAGGATCCTTGTGATGATCACTGATAGCCTCGCAAGTCTCCCGCTCATTTGTGAGCTTTTCTGGGAGCTTGGAATATTCATTTTCTACCTCTATCAGGTACCCTATGAAGTCATGATAGGCTAGCAGGGTGTTGATGGATTCGGTGTCGAAAGTGACTTCTGGTCCCAGCCCTTGCGAAACGATCTCCTTGAAGATCCGAATAGTTTCATCAACCTTTCTTAAGGCGAAAGAAGGAGTGAGCAAGCCGGAGACATTCTCAGGACAATTTGCTCCATTTGATGCATTGCATCCAGGGCTTCCTCCTTGATTTTTTCAATCTTTTCTAGGACAAACTCTAACTGATCGACCCGGTAATCCAGAGTAGAAAGGATTTTGTTGAGGGCTCTGGGGTGACCGAAGACGCCGAACTTGACCAAATCTTCGACTGAACAGTCAATCATTTTCTGAAAGGTCTCATGCTACATCCTGGCATGGTCCAACTCTTCGAGAGATGGGTCCTGCTATCGCCTGGAGCTCTTTGTTCACCCGATTGATATTCTGATACAATCTGGTGAACTTGGTGATTACTCCCTCACTTTCCTTGAGGATTTGGCTTCTCTAGAGAAAACTGCCATACCCTACTTGCCGATTTTGGTGTATTCATTAATCTTATCCTGGCTCAGAGGCTCAGGAGTTTCGGCGGTAATTATAGGAGGTGCACTGCCCATTTTCTGCAAGGCATGGAAAAGATGTTTAGTTGGCTCCTTTAACAGCCTCTTTTCTTCCTTTTCTTCTTGGAGCTTCTTGCAAAGGGTGTCAACTGTAGATAGGGCCTCTCCTTGAAGGCTTTCTAAAGATGTCCCCATTGTGACTTGGGTCACTATATAATCTGTCAAAGACAGATCCTTTTTATCCTTTAAAGGATTGGGATACGCTATCTCCATTACTCTCTCTCCTGACGCACTCTGAGAGAAGTGGGTTATAGGCTTTTGCTTCTTGGCCCCCTTTGATGGGATGACGGAGAAGTCCATCAGTGTGATGGAAAATTTCCTCTTTTGTTGGCTCAAGTGCTGAGAGATCCATGCTGGACTTATGGGAGAGGGGCCGGAAGTAGAAAAGGGAGCAGCTACAGCAGTAGAGGGAAAGTGCGTTGAGACACTTGGAGGCGGCATTGAGAGGGAGGCCGAGAAAGTGCTCACGGGAGGAAGAGATACTACAGGGGAGGAAGACATGGAAATGGAAGGGAGCTGAGAGATGAGGGAAGAAATGGTGGGGGACAGCTCCGCGAGAGAAGAGAAGATGGATGACGAGGAAGGGGGAACAATAGAAGATGGGGGAGAGGATACGACCAAAGGAATGGTCGCTTGGGTCACGCGAGGAGGGGAAGGAGGAGAGGGAGAAGGGATAGAAGGGACCTCAACAGTTGCAGTAGTGGCAACATCCTGAGTGGATGTGCCCATCAGAACATCTTTGACCGCTTCTTTCTCTGGAGAAGCCAGAGTTACAACTTGTTCTCGTGTGGCGAAGGGGACTCTCGGGATCCTCTTCTTGTGCAAATCTTGACTCACCCTCCTTGTCTTTACCTCTCGCTCTTTGGCATATGTTTTGGTCTAGAAGGTGCGTTGCCTAATGGAGATGTGGTGAAATCAACTCCGAGGTAGATGAGGCCATTCATCCTGCACCAGTGCTCTATTCTCCGCAGATTTTCTGTAACCCTTTCTTCAATGGTTTGGGGCGCTTTAGTTCTGTCAATTACAGAAAATGGCCAGTTGTCCCCATCCGTGTCAAGATATACCTGATCAACTTCTTGATCAGTAGTTTGATAACCCTTTGGGACAATGGCCACGCCATACTGAATGATTTCAGCCAAAGCCAAGTGGGAGTGATCTTTCCTTCTGAGCTCGACCTCATGATACAGGTCGATATAAATATCCTCAATCTGTGGAATGTGGATTGGATCGAGTTTGGCCCTGGGAAGGCAATTCCTTGGGTCAAAAGTGGGCCTTTCCGGGAATTTGTGCTTTAGATTGAGCAGTTCAGCTCTGCAAACATCTCCCGGGCTTTGTGGTGGGAAAGACAAGTGTACCTGCCCACTATGAGGGGGAAAGGAGTTCCACCCTTCTTTCTCTTCAAGCACTTTTCGTGGTAGGTTATGAGCTGTCTGGATAGCTCCAACAGGATCAGCTTGGGGCCGGCATATCTTGGCAATTTGGTGGGTTCCCCAAGAAGTTGGCTGCCCTTAGATAGGTGAAGGTGGGGAATTGCGTGAATAAGGCCCCCACTTCTCCGTTGCTGTAACAATGCTCTTGGTCGTACGACCATGAGTCATGTTTGGCCTCAAAAGGTAGATGATGCCGTAGAAGAAAGTGTCATTGATCTTTGTAAAACGTGAAATGCTGTTTTCCAGCTTTAGTTCTAGGTAGTATTCATATATTTTCACTTGGGGCCAAACCCCACACCGCATCAACGCTGGATAATCCCTCTCCGAGGCTGCAAAGCATAAACTACGTAGGAGTTCATGTAGAACCTCCCCATTGTGGTGAGTTGTTGGAGCTACTCGGATATAGTGCTGCTTATGATCTCCGCCCACTCGAAGCATTGATCTGGCACATTCTTGTTCATTGTCTCCAGGTACCTAAGCATCCATTTATGAAAGTAGTGGGTGTCGGAAAGCCCAAATACTCTACTTAGGAAAGTGATGGTATCACTTAGTTCCTTAGAGAAATCACTGCGATGAATTACATGTGGCCATCTGGTTACCACCTTCTTGTTTTTGAGTACACTTCATTCATCAATTACATACACCTGGTCTTTGTTGTCTTCCCAAGCCTTAGTGCGGTCTTCTTGGCTTACGGCCACAAAGTGCGGTGGTGAGGAATGCCAAACATAATTTCAAAGTTCCAGGTAGTGAGGTTGATCACGACCTTGCCCTTCTCATTTTGGACACACCTCGTGTCTTTGTTGTAGCAGCGGGCCACTACCATCATGAATTCATTGTTCACTGCACTGACTGGGATCCCCCCAGCAAAATGCAGGCCACTGCCTACTAGTTTGTCCATCCAAGGACTTCCTGTGACCCTCCTGGTTCTGGCCTAGAAATCTTCCATATCAATGTGACCGAGCTCGGAGTCTCTTATGTCCAGGTCACATTCTTCCTGGGATTCGGGCATCCTGACCCTCTGATATTTATACTTCATCTCTTCTTCCGTAAGCTTGGCTTTACCCTTAGACTTGGTTGGTCTCTTGCTTGATGTAGACATATGTAGTTCTGAACTCAGTTGCTGATCTGCAAGAAGGAGAAGTGAAACCCAACGCAGAAGAGTCATGTTAGCTATTTGATCTCCCATTAAAGCATTGACAGAAGGAAGAGTTAGCAATTTTAAGGCATCAGGGTGCAGGGCGCATGAACACTGCAGACTGCAGGGTTAAATAGTATGGCGCACAGAAAAAGGGTGTTACAAGGGACAAATCAGCGCCAAAGGGCGCAAGGCGCATGGATACTGCACATGACATTTTTGTTGTTGCAAGCGGAAGTGTGCCTGCGCCATTTACATGCGTTTTATAACGGGCGCAAATATTTTTCATGTTACACGGGTACAGGATGCACCAAAGGGTGTAGGTTTAGTGTGTGTAACATCATCTTTGCATGCGCAATAGGGGAACTTGGTACGGCGCATGAAAGGTTTGCATGGCAATGTGTTACTGTAACAGGGGATGTGCCTGTGCCGTTTAAAGTAGTGTTATACTTGGCGCAAGTAAAGTTGGTGTTGCATGGGTGCAGGGTGCGCCAATGGCGCAGGTCTTTGCAATGTTACATAGGAGTTTGGTGCGCCTAGAGGGGCACAGGGCTTTCAGTGTTGCAGGCAAGGAAAGTGCACTTTGAGGGCGCAACTATTTTTTATGCAGCAAGCATGGCGAGATGCGCCAAGAGGAAAAGTGCAGTCTACCAACTTTTAAGTCTTGGTTCTTTCTCTGGAGGGGTTTGCATGGGTTTTAAGCCTCTTCTGCAGGGTTTCTTGGATAGTGAAGAGGGCACAACGAAAAGATCCAAGTGTTTTTGAGGTAGAGCTCTCTTTACCAGCAGATTTGGAAAGAGGAGGAAGAGCTTGGGAGGGAAAACAAGGATCAACAAAAGGGGTTTCAGTGGCTTCACAGATCCATCTATCCTACCACACAAACAAACAACCAACAGAAAAAACATAAGAGGAAAAGGACCACCTACCCGGATTAAATATAATGTGAGAGATGAAGCGGGGTCCACGAGCGTGATACGAGGATGACAGGTGAGCTGACAGATGCAGAGGAATAAAATCTATCACGTGTTTTTTTATTGTGAAAGTGACAGGGCGGATGCACCTATATATAGGCAAGGGTGCAATAAATGTGCCAACCACTTTTTGAAGAGGCGCATCAAAACACCTGTCAACACTTCAAACCTTGCACCCTTTGGCACACCAAAACGCGTGTTAACACGTTGTTATGTGCGCCTTGGCAGCAAAAATACTATCAACATGGAAATACGTGCACCTTTGGCGCACCAAAATGTGGTGCAACAAAAATGTTGTTGACACAAACGCGCATGCAAGAAAGGCGCAACACGGGGAGGCACACCAAAATGTGTGTCGACACTTCGAAGGGTGTGCCAAAGGAAATGAAGGGGGCACATAGTTATCTGTGTTACATCAGACATAAGGTGCGCCCAACCAAAAAGGACCAAAAATGGCTAAGTTCGGAAAACTAGATTTCCCGGGAAAGGACTTTGCAACATCCCGACCAAAAGGGTCCCGACGAGGACCGAACAAAATTTTCATTGGGTTACCCGTAAAATTGCCCTTGTCGATTTTACGGGATAACAATTACATCATTAGAGACCCAATTAGTGAGAGCATAGGGAGAGGCCTTTGGATCCCGATCTAGGGCGGTGTCCCTAGCTCGCATAAGAAGAATGACCAACATGACCCTATCTTTCAAAAGCATTCAAAGACCCCCATAGGGGCCGAGGGTGCTTGATTCATATTGTAGATGGGCTAGAGCCATTTTATATTATTTTTGTCGATGTATAAAACTTATTCAAGATATATATATATATATATATATATGATAATTTTTATGATATTTGGGTATTTGGTGATTTGTATGTGATGATTTACTTATCATTTTCCTACTTTCTGCATGTATGTATGTGATAATACCATGGTACTTAGGAATAATGATAATGTGATATATAGGTAAAGTTGATGAGAAGGGGATCGGTAAGAGGAAGCCACTGAAAGCAAAACAAGACCAAGACATCGATGATATGATGTCAGGTCACAATTAGGTATATAGATCCAAGTAAATCCATAGTCTTAAACAAGAAAACACAAAATATCATCGTGATCTCGATAGGAAAGACCAGGTGAATTGGAGCCAAAATAGGAGGAGTCAGGACCAAGTTACTCCAATGATAGGAGAAACCAAGGGGTGAACGGTGATGAATCTAGTTAGAGAAAACAACCCAAGTAATGATGTAACGAGATATTTGGCATTGTGTGAACCCAAGTGGGGGCCAAGAGCCTAAGAAATTGCACATGATCAAGGCCAAAGTAGGAAAGTAAGATGTAATCAAGGTGTTAACTAGCCATGAGGGGAAAAAGATTGCAACATGTTAGTGATAACATCATCAAATGATGAGTGATCATGAGGTCCTCGATAACATGTTGTGTAATAGAAAATTTCCGATGAAACTCGTGTCGTGTGGAAAATAAGGTGTCATATATTTGATCCTTAAGCTAGGTGAAAATGTCATGCCAAATAACATCCATAGAAGGACAAGGATTAGAGTGAGGTGGTGGTCCATAGGTAGGTTGTGGTCTAGTTGGTTGAGGGGAAGGTGGTCGGGTTCCGAGAGGAATTGGCTCCATGCTTCCAATTGCAAGATGGGGTTTCGGGAACGGGATGCTTGCTACGCATAACCCAATAGTCAACGTCGGTGTGTGTGTAATACCCATGATGGGAGAAAAAGGAAGGAACTGAAGCGGAAGGATGTGTAGCCTTTTTTATTTGATCACATTTGACCTCAACTTCAAGATTATTTATGTGCCGTCGATAGGATCTACAGTCATAAACATCATGCCCTATAGCCTTGTGCCATGTACAATATGGCTTAGTCAAAGAATATTGAAGAGCCATATGGGAAAGAGGTAGGGGGGGTTTGTAGGCTATAGAGGGCTAGTGAGATTATCTGATAAGGGCACCGATGGAATGGGAGAGGATGGTGTTGATGGATAAGTGTGGTGCTCATTCATCAAGGAACAATAAATAGGATCGTCACCCATGAGATCATCAGCTTCGTATTAAACATTAACAATTGCTCATCCACTTTGGTAAGGGAAAATGGGTTGGCTAAGTCGATGTTAGTATGTGGGAGTGTGATCGGTGGAGAAATCTAAGGCTTATGAACCAAAGTGGGAAAGAATCATCAACTTTATTCGAGGTTCCTCTTGTATTAGGATGACATTCACATCATGAGTAATCTTGGTGCGTAGGGTTTCTTGGTAGTGCAAGACTTCTCGATCATGAATTTGGGTGTAGCTAGCTTGATGAGGGTCTTCTAAAGCGTAACCATCATCGTAATGTAATATGGAAGTGTTTCTCTATATCCCTCATATGCGGAGAAGGGCCTTCCTTTATATAGAGAGACTTAGTATAGTGTCATCGTACAAGAATACATTATGGTCTCAAGTTGGACCATACGTCTCCTATGGGGGAAATTGTGCACGTGAGATAACAAATGGAATTGAAGGCTTCTTCTTGCGAGGCTAAAGGGAAGGAGGTAGATGAAATATGATGAGTTAAAGAATATTAGAGGTATTGATTCTTGATTTAATTTAATTTGAATTAAATATATATATTTGTGTGTGTGTGTGTATTACGGAGTTATGAAGTATAAATTCTGAAATATAGGAATGACACAAGAAAAATCAGATTTAAAATATGAAACCCTAAGCAAAGAAGAAGGAGAGAGGACTCAGCGGATTTCCACATAGTCTATAACTCGATATGAACTAGGAAAAGTCCTAAACATGTTGAGTAGAATGTCGTAAATTCTCACTATAAATTTTGGAATGTAGGAATGAGGTCGGACACGGGAGCCCATGGCAAGACATGGGCACTTGGGCACTAGAGAATGCTTCTAGGTGTCGGTGGATCGCATGAGATGCTCAAAACCTGGTTTCTATAGTGTCACAAGATCTTTGTTGTTGTTTCTTGTTGATCACCTAGAAGTCACACACTTAAATGCCAAAGTTACCTATAACCTATAAAATAGAAGTTCACTTACACAAGTGCACAAACCACATCAAAATTGAAAAGAAATATGCAATATAGGGATTCATAGTGGCCTTGGCAGTCACACCCCGAGAGTGAACTTACAACCGAGCATTGCACTACATCTCAGACTCCATGTATTTTTGGTGAGTGTGTGTAGAAATTGTGCCCTAAGATACCCTTATACAAGTTTCACTTGATAACGGGCTATAGATAAATGTATTAGAATGCGTGGATGGAATAGAATGAACTTTCCCTTCTTATGTTGTGTATGCATATTTTATGCAAGCCTCGTCCCTTGAATGGATGCGTTAGAGTGTTTTAGGTGCATTTTGGATGAAATCTTAGGCTATGATCGTAATGCTTAGTGCTTGGTCCCTGATTTTGAACACATAACTATGTATTTATATGATCCCCTTGTTTAAATTTCATAATTGACATCTGGAAGGTCGACCCATAAGTGAAAAAGATTCCCAAATGATAAAAGAGGCCCAAAAGGAGCAAGTAAGATAAGAAAGGGTCAGGTGTTCCTGAGAGGTGATATGAGCACCGAGCACCTTTGGTGTGTGAAGCCATAAAATATAAATAGGTAAAATTTTGCCTAGTTTTTGTGTGTAAGACCAAATAGAAAACAAGAAACAAAGAAAAGAGGCCAAAGATAGTCATCAATTACTAGTTTTCTTTATTAGGAATCATATGAATGCTAGTATGTGTTTAGGACCTAGAAATGTACCCAAGTGTGTTATTTTGTGTCTACATTTTTTCCCACTTTATGTTTTTGAGTGAATACTCAATAACATAAATTAGATAAGATATGTGTACATTATGATCCTATAGAGCGTGATGTGAAATGCGTGCCAATTTGACAAGTAAAGCGTGGAACGATGTAAAGTGAAGCATGAAGAATAGGAAAGGAAAGTGACCCTAGGGGTGAATTATATGAGTTGTGTACCTATTTTTGTGCTTGTTGTAGGTAGCTTCTTGTTGTGTATTAAGGATGGACCTACAAAAATAAGAGAGAAAGAGTATTCAAAGTTGTGTAAATGAAAATTTTGCATAAGTGTGTTAAAAGTGTGTAAAAAAGGAAAGTGTGCACTTGATTGAGAAGAGTGTAAATAATAATAAAAAGTGTCTTGAAAATGCTATGTAGAGCAATTTTTTTGGGCGATTTCATGCCAAGAGCAAGTTGATACTCGTACTTTAGTTATATTATGTTTTTCAGTCCAGGATAGTGTCCATGGCTATTTACAACAAAGGGAACAATAGGAATTATTCTCAATACTTATTTAATAATTGAATTAACTGAATACTATGCTAACTATAATTAAGAAATGAAATAACTTGGAATCAAAAGACTATTGAGTACAAAATTAAAGGTACTAAAAATAATGCAATGCTGAAAATCAAATGAGTACACAATAACAAAAAGGAAATGAATAATAAATTATCCCTTCTCATTGGGGAGGAGTGGCCCTTGCTCCTTCCCTTCGATCAGGTTCAACATTGAAAGTCAAACAAATAAAGCTTTGTACTAAATCAGTAATTTATTGAATTGAAAGAATTGTTGTTACAATAATCAACTAACTAAAATATTTAATCCTAATACATTTGCTCTTTTATATTAGAGTAGTCCTAGTCTCTCTAGAGAGAACTAGTTATTTGCAATTAATGAAAACTACCTTACTTTGGAAGATTCATATAGCAATACTAATTGTTTTACAATTGTGGAAGGATTAATCCATGTCATGTTTAGACTAAAATGATCTTGTCAAATGTAGATGAGGCCCATAATTGACTCCTTTGAGATAGTAAATCGACGCCAGAAGATATTACAGATCTTGAATCGATTCTTTATAATGATGATGATTATAAATCCTTGAGTATTTTTCTACGTTATATCTTCAAGCAACCGAAGTGAAATTGGGTTTAACATGTCCTTATAATCTGCATGAAGGTTGAGGTAGTAGCACTCATTCATGATCATCTCATTGTGTTTAATTGATGTGTCACCAGATCGACTTCATAGTTCAGCCATCCGAACCATTTATCTCTCATGAGCAAGTTCCTCATTTCAAGTGAGTTTGAATTAGTGATCTGGATGAGTCTTGTGCTCCATGGCGATTCCCGTACTATAAGGCAAGTGTTGCACAAGTGCACAAACAAGTCTTGTGTTATCCTATAGTTAAATCATGTGATGACTCAACATATACTTTTCCAAATACACTTATTAATAATCATAAAGGTTCATTCAAGACATATTTGAAGAAGTAATAACAAGAATATGCACAACATTTCCTTCCAAAACATAGTAAAGTATTAATTATAAAACGTCAATATTATACATAATGCAAAATGATATCAAGGTAACACAGGTTTTACATGGGATAAAACATGGAAAAATAGGGGTTCATCACTCCCCCACACTTAAGATCTAAAGCAGTCCTTGTTATCCAAAATTCACCCCCTCAGGGTAAATTTTGATAACATGCATCAGATCTTGGGGGCCAGGAAAAATCATGAAAATCGGCTAAGTCCTAAGTCCAGGCAGTTGGGACAGTTGGGACATTGGGGCGCGAACCGGCCGAAAAGCCGCCAGGCAGTCCGCGCAGCAATTGGGACATCTGGGCCGTAGGTACGCGTGGGACGTGAAAAGCCCGAATCGGCCGAAAGAAAGAAAATTTGCCTAAGTCTTTGTTCCGGGACAGTTGGGACAAAAGTACGCGAGGGATGCGGATCGACCGGTTTGGCGCAAGGCAGTCCATTTTGGGCGGGCCGGAGAAATTTTTCCCAGACATTCCAGGACAGTTGGGACAAGAGTACGCGGAGGACGCGAACCGGCCGATTCGGCTGAAACAGAGGACTTTCGTCCGGGACATCTAGGCAAAAAGTACGCGAAGACGCGGGAGCCGAAAGAGCCGCCAACGAATCAGGTTGTGACACGTGTCACAAGGGGAAGTGCAATGTAAATTGGCTAAGTGTTTTTTGGCCAAAAAATTTAAAAGGGCAAGGTTTGAAGGGTCGGCTCGAGCCAATAGACACAGGACACGTGTCCTAAGGAGAAGGGGAGTGCGGAGCTCAGGGAGGACTTAAGAGAATTTGGCAAAAGTTTTGGCCAAAAAACTAAAAGGTAAAAGATGCCCCACACCCCTATCAACAAACCAGCACTTGACATGTGGCATCCGACCAGAAGAGCGTGGGAATTTTTCAAAAAAAATTCCAGTATGCAAAAAAGGTCAAAATTTAAAGTTTTTGCCCGACATCCGTTTTTTGGGCCGTTTTGCCCTAAAACTTCAGACCTTCATATCTTTTGATCCAGAGCTCGGATTTGCACGTTCTTTATATCATTGGAAATCTTATGAAATTATCTATAGGATTCCATGGTCAATATCTAATTTTGGTTTAGTTTGAGAGAGAAAATTCAAAAATGTTTCTGGTACGTGTCCATGGCCAAAAGTGACATTTCAGCGACCAAATTTAATACAGAATGGGTCGCACTCTCTTCCCATTTGGTCAAAAAGAATAGGGTATGGGTTTTTAAGGTCCCCCATGCCGATTTAATGCATTTTCAATCAATGAGGAATGGGCTCCCACGTTTTGTACGTTTTCTCT
Organism: Taxus wallichiana var. yunnanensis; assembly: GCA_018340775.1. Taxonomy (NCBI): domain Eukaryota; kingdom Viridiplantae; phylum Streptophyta; class Pinopsida; order Cupressales; family Taxaceae; genus Taxus; species Taxus wallichiana. Next base: position 320,969,057 of record CM031243.1, read on the forward strand.
CTCCTGGGCTCAACCCATGCGATGTAAAAGCGATTTGGCTCATTTCTTTGGGGAACACTTTTGGCATAGCAAAACTTCTTCTTTCACCTCCAACAAGTGATTTTTGCAAGAATCAAACCTCTTCAAAGATTGAATAACAGTTTTCTACCTCTCTGAGGTTGTAATGCAGTGGTTTTTGACATTGGAAATGATAATGCAAACTTTGTGAATGGGTTTCAGTCCTTTGTTTGTATTATTTGCTTCATTTCAGATCCTAAATTATATCTTATCAGCCTGTGTATGATTTTATGTTGAAATCTTTGGTTTGTGTCTATTTGCATGACAAAAATATTCACCACTCCTTTTGGTGCATCACCATCTTTAGTTAGTTTCAATTTTTGCATTTCTATCCCTGTCTCCTTGTAATTTAGAGTAGGATTAGGATCTAAACCTCTGTAGTTGTGTAAAAATATAGATCTAAATCAGAGGAGTTTGAGGAACCAGCCTCTAATCTGGAGATTCCCCTCTCATTTTCACAAGTCCCATGCTTGGAGAGAGGTTTCCATGTTGTGCAATCACACTGGATGCCTAAAACATCAATTCAGAACCTCGATTCGCATCTAGGGGTGCTGTGATTTTGCAACAACAGTTTTGGCATGCTCGGTGGGACCTAGAGGTCTCATTTTTATTTGCAGCAAAGTTGATGTGCATATGCTACAATTTTCTTGCTTGAAAAGAGCTATTATTTGCATATCCGCGACTCCAAGGGGAAGAATCAACTGGTTTTGTGGTGCGTGCCCGAAACTCATGAGAAGAGTCACCACAAGGTCAAGAGTTGGAGAAGAAGAAGTGCTATTTGAATACCTGCAATTATCTCCAAGAAGAAGGCAAAGAGGAAGAAGGATTCAAAGGTCTCCATCTCCACCAAATAGAACTCTCTCAACTCCTCCACTTGGCAGGCCTTTCATTCAGTATACAATGTTTTTAAGACCAATTAGAATGGCACAAAACAACCCCTATGTCAACTTCACAGGCAGCAGCCCACTTGCCCTCAATGCACAACATCCAATTCCTATTACATCCTTGAAGAACATTCCATACTTCACTGGAGAAAATCATACTACTCCAGGTGATCATGTTAAAGATATTGCTAACCTTTGTGCAATTCATGAAATCAATGAGATGCAAGTGGTCATGTCAAGTTATTCTTGGCATCTTCATTCAAGGGTAAAGCATTGCAATGGTTTAGGAGCCTTGGAGCTAGTTCTATCACAAATTAGAATCAGCTATGTATAGCACTTCACGAGTAATTTGGAGAAAAGGGAGACAACTTGTCTCTTTTGGAGCAGCTGACAACCATCAAGAGAGCTCCCAATGAGCGGTGGACCGATTTCAACTTCAAATTCCAAAAGACTTGGGAGAGAATTCCAGTGGCTTGATCAAAGCCAACTGCAGAAGGTGCTTTTCTCTACTATCTCAAAGCTCTAAATTCTGATATTTCTATGTTGATTCAGTTCATGAGAGGCATAACTATCCCTATGGCTTATAAGCATTGCCATTAAGGCTGAAAATTGTTTAATCCAAGTGGAAAACTTGCCCCTAGACCTCCCATGCCATTATTTCCAAGTTTAGAGAGCCCAAACACCAATCAAGCACCTAATTTGGCTCCTTCTCCCACTCCTAGAAATCAGAGTTCGGATGAAGCTTCCACTTCATCTCCAAGTGCCCCAAATGAGCTTCAAGAAGTCATGAAGCAATTGCAAAACCTAGGCAATGAGTTGGTTACTCTCAAGAGGCAACAAGCCCAAGGTTTTAGACCTTCTTATCAACCCCAAGCTCAGCCTAACAGTAGCCATACCAACCACAAAGGCCACCTAATCTAGCTACAAATACGAATCAAACAAGGCCTCCGCCAATAGACCATTTCAGCCTTATAACCCAAATGCCATATCTGCTCTAAGGCATTTGCCAACACAAAACAACATTACCCAGAGTATGATTGGTGTTTTCCATGCAATGAGCCTCATAATCAATCCATGTGCTTCAATGGTGCTTTGACTCAAGCATTAATGGTAACAACTACTGGTGTGGAGGGTGATAGCAATCAAGAAAATCAGCCTATTCCTAAGATCACCAAGCCAAACCACAAAGATGACAATGAGGTATGGCAGTTGTTTTTGATGGATCAAGGAGTAGACAAGGTGTAGGAGGTGGAGCCATGCTTGTTTCACCTCAAGGAATAAAGTACTATTCAGCTTTTAGATTTCATTTTGCATGCTCCAATAACACCGCTGAATATGAAGCCTTGGTGCAAGGGATGCATTGGGCAATAAAGAGAGGAATAAAAACTTGCAAGTCTTTAGTGATGTTGAATTGATTGTAAATCAGGTCGGGGATAGCATGCTGCCAAGAATGATCTACTCAAGTGCTACAAGAACAAGGTGTGGGACCTCATGGAATATTTTGAGGGTTTTGGCATCAAATTTATTCCTAGGGAAGAGAATCAAGTCATTGATAAAGTGGGCTTGCAAAGTAGGGGTAGCCTTTGACATTGTGGAGAGCATTCAACAAGACAAGGTACAGCCAAACATCCACGTGATTGTGAGGCCTTCAAAGGCCGGATAACAATGTCGGTTGGCAAGTGTTTGAAAATGACCAGCAAATCATCCATTTCTTGAAGAAGAAGTCGAGTTCTCACTAAGAATCAAGAAAATTTGGAACAAAGAGAGATGGTGACCAAGTGGTACATTGAGAACTAACAAGTTCGCCTGTGGGACTTATCACTTTGGAGTCCATTTTTAACCCCAATGATCAGCTTTAGAAAGGAGAAAGCAAACATTCAGTCAAGAGAGAGAGGATTCAAAGATTCATCTTGGTAGAAGAGAACAAACCATTGCAAATTGGAAAGATGACAATCGAACAAGAAAGGTATGAGTTCATACAAACTATGTTAAGAGTTCCCCGATGTGTTTGCTTGGAGCTATGAAGAATGAAAGGTTTCAATCCCAACTTAGCTCAACATACCATTGAATTGGATCCAAATACTAAGCCTGTCAGGTAGAAACAAAGACCAGTCAATCCACACATGGAGCCTCTCATGAGGAAAGAATTGGACAAGCTGATTGAGTCAAGGATCATATTCCCAATCAAGCATTCTAGTTGGGTTGCCAACTTAGTTCCAATCAGAAAGAAGAGTGGAGAGATCAGATTGTGTGTTGACTTCAGAGACTTGAATAGAGCCTCTCTCAAGGACCATTACCCACTCCCTTCCATGGAGCAAATCTTGCAAGTTGTGGCTGGCTCCGAGAGGTTTTCACTACTTGATGGCTACTCAAGCTACAATCAGATTATGGTGAAGGAAGAAGACTAGTTCAAGACAGCCTTCACAACCAAATGGGGAACTTTTACATACAGGAAAATGCCATTTGGGTTGTCCAACGCTGGTGCTACCTTCCAAAGGGCAATGGACATGGCATTCAAAGGTTTGATTAACAGCGTGGTGCTGATTTACCTTGATGATATCACTATTTTTTCCAAGAATGCAGCAGACCACCTCTCTCATTTGAGGCAAGTTTTCATGAGGTGTAGGAGATTTGGAGTGTCTTTGAATCCTAAGAAGTGTATCTTTCTCGCACATGAAGGAAAGCTCCTTGGCCATATTGTCTCCAAAGAGGGATTAGCAATTGATCCAGAGAGGGTTGAAGCCATAAGAGCATTACCATTGCCAAGCCACAAGAAATCCCTTCAGAGTTTCTTGGGAAGGATAAACTTTGTTCGGAGGTTTGTCCCAGATTTTGCAGCCCTTGTCAAGCCCATCACCAAAATGTTAAAGAAGAGCATGGCTTTCAAGTAGACAGCAGAAGGCAAGGAGAGTTTTGAAGCAATCAAAGAAGCCATCTCTCAAGCACTAACTCTTATCAACCCGGACTTCTCCAAGGATTTCATCCTCTATGCATTTGGAGGTAATGACACTATTTCTGCCATTTTGGTACAGTAGAACAAGGATAATGATGAGCAGCCAATTGCCTTCTTCAGCCAGAGCCTAGATGACTATGAGGTGAGATACTCTTTTATTGAGAAGCATGTACTTGCAGTAATCAGAAGCTTGAAGAAATTCAAGCATTTAGTCTCAAACAACAAGGTCCAGTTGCTGGTCTCACACGCTGGGGTTAAGGACTTCCTCCTCAACAAAGATTTGAATGAGAAGAGGGCAAGTTGGATCACCCGTGTCATGGAGTATGACATTGAGATCAAGATCACCAAGCTGGTAAGAGGGAAAGGATTGTGTGAGCAGCTAGTTTTGGGAAGCAAAAGAAGTATGCAATGAAGAAGAGGCTGTTTTGACAGTCCAGGACAGCCATGAGCCAAGTGGCAATCAAGAAGAAGACAATGTTGCCCCCACTCCTTGCTGGACCCAAGGTATTATACACTTCCTAGGCATAGGCCTATGCCCTTTGGAGATGAACAAGACCCAAAGGAGACACTTCAGATTGCAGGTTGTCCCGTATGCCATTGTTGATGGAGTTTTGTTCAAGAAAGATGTGAATGGAGTGCTGTTGAGATGCATTAGCACAAATCAGATTCAAAGGGTGTTGGAAGAGTTCCATGATGGACCAGCTGGTGGTCATTTTGCACCAAGAGTGACAGCTCTAAAAATCATGAAGGCTGGTTATTATTGGCCTAAAATCTTCAGTGATTGCTATGCATGGATCAAGAGGTGTAAGAATTGTGCATTCTTCACAGGAAAAGAGAGACTTGCTGCCCTTCCATTACATCCAATCTCAGTTGACCAGCCATTCATGCAATGGGGTTTGGACTTCATTGGAGTCATTAATCCCAATTCAAGCCAAGGGCACAAATGGATTTTGATAGCCACAGACTACTTCACCAAATGGACAGAAGCAGTAGCACTCAAAGAGGCAAATGAGTCTAACATCTTAGACTTTTATGAGGGGATAACAACCAGATTTGGTATACCTGCTACAATAATCTCTGATAATGCATTGGCATTCATTGGATCTAAGGTGACTGAGTGGGCTGTTAAGAACGGGATCTACCTAAGCACTTCATCAAACTATTACCCTCAAGGTAATGGCCAGGCCGAGTCTACGAACAAGAACTTGTTGAGGATCATTAGGAGGACTATTGACGAGAATCGAGAGATCTTGGCATACCAAACTGAAATCAGCCTTATGGACTCGATAGGATAACTCCCAAGAGATCCACAGGTAACTCTCCATTCAGCTTGTCATGGAAGAGAAGCAATCTTGCCCATGTCACTTGAGTTGCCAAAGATTGGAACTCATGAAGCAAGCACTGGAGTTGCTAGAGTTTAAGCCCATGGAGGTGAGATATGCAGAGTTGATGGAGCTACAGGAGGTTAGAAATCAGGCATCCCAAGCAATGGAAAAGGATCAAGCTTTGATCAAAAAGACCTTTGATAGGAAGGCCAAGGATAGATCTTTTCAGGTTGGAGATCTAGTGTTGAAATGGGATGTGGATAGAGCAAAACCGGGAAGGCATTCAAAATTTTATGCCATTTGGAGTGGCCCATACATGGTCACGAAGTGCAAGAACAACAATGCTTTCCAATTGGCCTCATTGGATGGTGAAGAACTGCAGATTCCAGTCAATGGAATCTATCTCAAGCGTTGCTTCTAGAGGGAAATTTACCACCTTGTAAATATTAGATTAGATTTTCATTCCTCCAAGTGCTTGTGCACATTGTTTTCTTTGTAGGTTAGTTTCGTTTTCCCTAAGTGCTTTGGCATAGCTTGTTGTCCATGGAGATGTTTTGCAGTCCTCGCTCCCATCAGGTGATATTCCATCTTCCTCCTTGCAATGTTCTAGTCAGTTGGGGTATTAAACAGAGAATCAGGTGACTCCATGCTCAATGGATTGCTTCAGGCTACTGGTCTTTTCATCTAGCAGGCAGATGACCCTGATGGGTCGCCAAATTGTTATCCAAAATTCACCCCCTTAGGATAAATTTTGATAACATGCATCAGATCTTGGGGGCCAGGAAAAAACATGAAAATCGGCTAAGTCCTAAGTCCAGGCAGTTGGGACAGTTGGGACGTTTGGGCGCGAACCGGCCGAAAAGCCGCCAGGTAGTCCACGCAGCAATTGGGACATCTGGGCCGTAAGTACGCGTGGGACGTGAAAAGCCCGAATCGCCGAAAGAAAGAAAGAAAATTTTCCTAAGTCTTTGTTCTCCGGGATAGTTGGGACAAAAGTAAGTGCGGGACGCGGATCGGCGGTTTGGCGCAAGGCGATCCATTTCGAGCGGGTCGAGAAATTTGTCCTGTAGTGAAGTCTGGGGACAGTTGGGACAAGAGTACGGAGGACGTGAAATGGCCGATTCAGCCGAAATAGAGGACTTTCGCCCTGGGACATCTGGGCCAAAAGTATGCGGAAGACGCGGGGAGCCGAAAGAGCCGCCAACGAATCAGGTTGTGACACGTGTCACAAGGGGAAGCGCAATGTAAATTGGCTAAGTGTTTTTTGGCCAAAAAATTTCAAAGGGCAAGGTTTGAAGGGTCGGCCCGAGCCAATAGACACAGGACACGTGTCCTAAGGAGAAGGGGAGTGCGGAGCTCGGGGAGGACTTAAGAGAATTTGGCAAAAGTTTTGGCCAAAAAACTAAAAGGTAAAAGATGCCCCCACACCCCTGTCAATGAACCAGCACCTGACACGTGGCATCCAATGGCGGAGCGTGGGAATTTTTCAAAAAAAATTCCAAAATGCAAAAAGGTCAAAATTTAAAATTTTTTGCCCGACATCCGTTTTTTGGGCCGTTTTGCCCTAAAACTTCAGACCTTCATATCTTTTGATCTAGAGCTTAGATTTGCACGTTCTTTATATCATTGGAAAGCTTATGAAATTATTTTTAGGATTCTATGGTCAATTTCTAATTTTGGTTCAGTTTGAGAGAGAAAATTCAAAAACGTTTCTGGTACGTGTCCATGGCCAGAAGTGACATTTCTAGCGACCAAATTTAATACAGAATGGGTCGCACTCTCTTCCCATTTGGTCAAAAAGAATAGGGTATGGGTTTGTAAGGTCCCCCATGCTGATTTAATGCATTTGTAGTCAATGAGGAATGGGCTCCCACGTTTTGTACGTTTTCTCTCTCCTGGGCTCGACCCATGCGATGTAAAAGCCAGATTTGGCTCATTTCTTCAGGGGGAACACTTTTGGCATAGCAAAACTTCTTCTTTCACCTCCAGCAAGTGATTGTTGCAAGAATCAGACCTCTTCAAAGATTGTAACAGGTTTTCTACCTCTCTGAGGTTGTAATGCAGTGGTTTTTGACATTGGAAATGATAATGCAAACTTTGTGAATGGGTTTCAGTCCTTTGTTTGTATTATTTGCTTCATTTCAGATCCTAAATTATATCTTATTAGCCTGTGTATGATTTTATGTTGCAATCTTTGGTTTGTGTCTATTTGCATGACAAAAATATTCACCACTCCTTTTGGTGCATCACCATCTTTAGTTAGTTTCAATTTTTGCATTTCTACCCCTGTCTCCTTGCAATTTAGAGTAGGATTAGGATCTGAACCTCTGTAGTTGTGTAAAAATATAGATCTAAATCAGAGGAGTTTGAGGAACCAGCCTCTAATCTGGAGATTCCCCTCTCATTTTCACAAGTCCCACGCTTGGAGAGAGGTTTCCATGTTGTGCAATCACACTGGATGCCTAAAACATCAATTCGAACCTCGATTCGCATCGGAAGTCGTGATTTTGCAACAACAATTCTCCTCCTGCTACCTATTCGATTTTTCAATTATCCTTGAAAAATTGTACTCATTGGAAAATGTTTTCCAAGTCTCATCTAATTTAGTATTCATTATCGTAATTTTGATCGCAAAATTAAAATAAATAAAATAAAAATGGAAATTTTGTAATTTTGTAATTTTTCAAAAGTGTTACTTTGCGTCGTTTATCACTCTCAACATGACCATCTCATTTTTTTTATCATTCCGGTCTTCGTTTCATCCTTTTCGTGCAAGAACTCCCTCCTCCGGGCTTTAAATCTTGTGTTAAAATTAATTAATTAATATTTAATTAATTAATTACTCTTTGTTTGATAAAATTAATTTTTTAATAATTTTGGAGTATTTAATTAAATAAATATTAATTAAAATTTGTTTGACAAGTTTTATTTTTATTGCCGGGGAAAAATAAGCTTCCGCTTCCCATTGCTGGGAATGCCAAATTGGCTTCCCGGGCCTGGATTTCCCCTTTCCTGGCAAAATTATTTTAAATTCCCACTCGTGGGATTTCTTCCCCCAATTGCCAAATTAATAAATTGGCAAACGGAAAAAAATCTCCGATTTCCCACATGGGGAAATTGAACAGAGATTGCCATCCCACTTTTCCATTCCCATTGGCAATTGGCCGTTGCTTTCCCCATTTCCCTGGCAATTAATTCCACTACCCGGGAAGAGGGGAAGTCGGTTTGACCCTCATAAATTCCTCCGACGAACTCGGTGGAAAGAGTCGTATGAAGCTTTCTAAAATTGCTTCTCACTTCTTCTAAAGAACATAATATTTTTATCACATCCCTCAACAAAAATTTCACGCATTCTTCAGAGGAACAGCCCAGAAAGATTTTCCATACTCAACTAGAGGGAAGAAAATATTTATGCATTGAAAAGGAGAACAGTCTGAAAATGGGACATTTTGTTTTGTTTTGATGCGCATCTACGTTGGAGGAGATTGAAGGAGTTTTCTAACACAACAGGGGTGTGAAATACAACAATTTTAACCATCACAAATTCCACCAAAGTAACCATGCCAGGAGCAAACTAGAAGCTTCCACGTAGCATAGGTGGAAGGAGTCAGTTTTTAGCGCCCAAGGATTAAAAAGATGTTGCATGTAGCTGTCATAACACCATGCTCAGCCAAAGGAAATAGATAAATCCATCACGCAGGCCAAAGAACAGTTTCAAAGCAAAGAAAATAAGGAAAAAAGAGCAGTCCACGTGCTGGAGGTTGAAGAGGAGCCCACGATGAAGCTAGAGAATACCCACATGTTGCAGGTTGAAGAGGAGCCCACGTTGAAGCAGAGAAGGAATTTTCAATGCATGTTTTGGAGAAGAATACCTACGTGGCCAAGGAGGAAATCCACATGGTCAGCTCACTCAAGGAGATAGCCAGATTCAGTGCATGTTAAAATAGAGACCACACATTTGGAGTAAAAATACCCACGCATTTTCCAAGGAGGATTTCACGCTAAAGTTCCAGCAACCATCAACAAAGAAACAATCAGCCACGTTGGAAAATAACAGTCCCAAACAGTTTTAAACGCATTTGCCAAGGAGAAGGTGGAGTTGTCTAGGAAATAAAGAAAATAATAAATTTTGTAGAGAAGAACATGTTTTCCCAGCTGAGAAAAGATTAAATCATTTCTATTTCCGACACAAGAAATCACGCATTCTCCAGGGGTATCAATGCATTTACAAGAAGTTTCAATCACGCATCGCAAGGAAGAAGTGAATCTCAAAGTACGCGCTATTTAAATCAGGCAATTTTCACACATACTAGGCTAGAATTGGCTCTGGAAAATTAAATAAAAATCGAGATATCAAAATCAGGTGATTTCATTTATTTTAAAAATAAAAATAAAACGTTGTCGCCCAAGTCGGAATTCAAACCGAGTCTCGGTGTGTGTATTAAAAAAATTGTAACCAAGACTATTTATTATTATTATTGTTGTTTTTAAATAATAATAATAATAATAATAATAATAAAATGAATCATATTGTTCTTGCACTGACGGGGATTTTAGAGATTGAGACCCGACCCCGCTTGCGTTGTTTTGCATACCGAGTCATTTTTTTGTGAATTTCATAATGGCCAAAAAATCTAACAAATCTATAGGAAGATCGAGGAAGCCAGTGGAGAAATCAAACAAATCTGCGCTCAAGTATGAATTCCAAGGAATCATCCCTCCCAGTTCCATTAAGTCAGCATATGACAATATCACTGATACAAATCTAGGTCACATCAATGTGCAACAATTCTGCGAGTGGGTGAAAACTGAAGGCAAGACCATATTCTCGGATAGGCTTTACCATAGTGGTCTACCCCAAGTAGCAGCATTTCCTGTCTTGGTGCAATGTCCAAAGTTGGTTATCACTTGTGCTGAGCACTATGATCCTGAGAGATGAGGAATTTTTAAAGATAATCATGAGCCTTTCCTCTTAATCACACCAGAGCACATTGAGGAATTGCTCGACATACCTAACTTTCCTGAGAATGCGGATATCACTCACCAATCAGTGCTATAATTTTGGGATGAAGAATCCCTGAGATGGAGCAAGATGGTTAATAATAACTGGTTAGTGACCAAGAGGCCTCGAATTGACCGGCTTCCCAAAGAATTATACTGCATTGAGTTCGTGGAAGAAATCGGGGACATGATTACTCTCCTAAGTTGAGTTTTTGGTTTACCCTCTACTAGGATTTTCCACCCATGGATGTATCAGTTTATCTGTATCATCCTTGCCAAGAAATATTTTTTGGATTGGGCCACCATTATCAGTAACACCCTTCACAAACAATTGATAGAAGTTAAGATGATTGGATGCTTCTACATGACATTGTATCTGACTTATGTAGTAGCAAGAAGAAAGTTATTTTTGGGACTTTAAACGAGAGGAGTCATGGGGCCATCAAATAGTGTTTTTCATTATTACCCTCAACTCAATTTCAAAAATATATCTCACCATTTTAGAAGATTCAACGATGCATTCACCTTCTACATGAATCAGAACTTGAATCGGAATACTGAGGAAAGATTTTCTAAAGAATCCATGACTATCATTTCCCAATGGGGAACCTGGTTTATTCAATTTTCATCATTTTCCTACATTTGCGTGAGTGGCTTTGTTGGTACCCCATGGAAGCTTCCTAAGTACGTCAGTGACAGATGGGCATTAATGGAGCTTGTGCAACAACTATTCCAAGTTCACTGTCTTCTTAGTGACAAGCACCGTTCAAGAATTCATTTCCCAATTCAAATTGGGGAATATCAATGTCCAAATATTTTTAGTGCACAACTCATGGAAAAAGAGTTCACCCTCATCACAATTCATCCATATGTGAAGAGAGCCCAGTTTGATATCAATGGATATATGCAAAAGATTCTTGGAGAAAAGTATCAACATAACCCTACCATGGAAGATTTCTAGGCTGCCTATTCGGATGAACATGAAGTAAGAAGATGAGAGTTTTCTCGCCTAACACTTTCTCATATCAAGGCCTTTCGCATCAAGAACCCTCCCGATTCATTCATAAATGATGATGAAGATGTCATTGATCCCTCATATGATGCAGTTGCTTTTACCCCGTTGCCTCGAATTGATTGGACCAAAAGAGATGAATTTTCTCTTGATAGCAAGAATCAACCGATTCTTGAAAGAAGCATATCTTGGTACGACAAAGAACTTGCCAAGTTACAATCAATTCAAGATCATACTTCGGGATCACAAAAATTTCCAACCCGAGGAGGCCTTCATTCAACCAAATCCTCTTCTTGATCAACCTCTATACCATCCAATCATACACAACAAGCAAGAAAGGAGTGGTTGCCAAAATCCACTTCGCCAAGTAACGTGTCACAAGGAGAAAAATCTAAAGATCCTAACCCCAAAGAAGGAAGAGAGCGTGTATCAGGATTTTCTACCTCGAGTAGAGATTCTTCTACCCACATTGTTAATAGTTCTTAGAAGCTTGTGGAAAACGATCCTCAGCCATGCTTCGAACAAGCGTCCACTCAAGTGTAGGTAATTCAAATATCAAACACTTCGGAGCATGTAGTTCATGAAGGGATTTCCCAAAATATCCCGAATAATTAAGAGGTGGATATTGAGGTTGTTTCTCCTCAAATCGAGGTCGTAGATAGGATTCAAGCAGGATCTCATGATGTTGAGAACAATGAGAATATTGATTTGAGCTCTAGGATTTTATATGCGGAAATAGTGCATGATACTCCTTCCTGGGTTGATTTTGAGGTTAAGAGAATGAAGAGGCTTGTCAAGGAAATTGACATTGATTTTGATTCCCTTTTCAAATTTTCAAACGATGTTATTCCAAAGAAGCCTAAGGTGCTTTCTCAAATAATGGTGGATAGTGACGAAAATAAATTTATAGATCTTGCCATCCCAAAAGTTGATAAGGAGCATGATGCCATGACACCTGCTGATTATGAAGTTTCCAGACTTGGACTTGGGAGGTCTACATTAGAAAGTGACATGGCGATGGCTCGAGATTCAATTGATATCATGCTAAAGAGACTTGAGAAATATAAGTCTTAGAACTCTCATCTCAAGGCCGAAAAGAATCAATTGGTGGAATATGTTCAACATTTGATAAATCCCATATCATCCACTTTCCTAGTACCTGATGTAGTGGCTGCCCTGATGAAGAAACTCTCAATTTTTCAAAAGAAATAAACACATTAGGCCATGTCACTAAAACTTGGCTTTCAGAGATTCTCATTTTAGGCCAAGGGATGATCAAGACCGCGGTTAAGCTTCATGAAGATGTTAGTGTGTATCTTGATCCAATTCTTTCTTTCAAAGAAACTTTTGTTTCTAATATATCAAATTTGGATGAGATATTGCCCAGTTTGCAGGAGATGACAAGTATGGAATCCTCAGTTTTAGCCATTGAAGGAATTCTCGAATTTGAACATCGAGGGACACGTTTTCTTTGGTGTCTACATCTCAAATCAAGGAAGACGCTTCTCGAGGATTCTATGATCCATTATGAGAGCATGTGCAATGAAGCCTTCACTTCACTCTCCTTGATTCAAGAATTCATAGCTGAGATTCCTTGCAACCTCGTAAATGAGCATAATCAAAGGTGTTCATCGGAGTAGGTGGAAGAGAAATTTTCACAATTGTTTAAGGACATGTACACTCCCGCCAACAATTTCTCGTCAGTTTCAATGGAGCGGTGCATCAAATTAAAGAACTTATTTGAGAATGCTCAATCCAAAATTGTTAATTTAAATGATATGCCAAGTAGGATTCTTGAATTACAGGTATTTTGTGAGGCTATTCTTTGACCAAATGAACCTCCAGAAGAAGAAAATATGTTTGAAACTTTGGGAAGGTTTAGATCCTTTCAACTGGAAAAAGCGGCAGATCCTAATTTCACCGGTGGTTCGGGAGTTAATTTTCTTGGTATCTAACGAAGTGGGAGAGTCCATTTCTCATACGCTTGAGATAGGCGGACCCCATTTCAATGGATAAGGCACTGGTTATTATTGTATATTTTAAAAAGTGGATTTTTAAGGAAAAGGATGTTGTTATTTGTTTTGGGAAACTGTGGGTAACTTAAGTGATTTCTATTTTTGGTTGTCTTTAATAAAGTTGGTTAGAAAAAGTCAAAGGTCACTTAAGTGCCCTATTTAATGATCATGTTAAACCCTAACTACTTTGTAACCAACTTTTGGGTTATAAAAGAAAGTGAGGGGCTCATTTGTAAAGGTGACTTTGAGAGAGGAGAAGAAATGCTTTTGTGTGCAAGCTTTGCATCAAAGAAAGAAACTTTGTGTTCTTTGAGAAGACATTTTGGAGTTAATGAAATATGAACTTTGTGTCCCATTCATTGTCTCTTATAGCATTTGATGTTCTTATGCTCATTAGATGTTAGTGTTTGAATATTGCATGCAAATATTATCTTTGATCTTAATGTCAACATTATTAATCTATTGTTCTAGTTCACAGTGATCAACCTCTGATTATCTACTTGCTTACGTGTGTTTCCTTTTACATATTCTTATTTAGCTAACTCAAACTCCATTTTATTTGTGTTAGTTATTCATCATTCTTCCTCATGCAATATTAGGCTCTATTTTACCTAACTCTTACATGTTCCTTCCATTCATTCCATTTCACTCCTTTCCTTCATTCCATTCCATCCCCCTCATTCACTTTTCTTTCCATTGATGTTCCAAAACACCCCCCACATACAATTTTGAATGTACAAATGTAAATACAGTTTTGGTTTTCAATAAAGGCAGCCTCACCTTCATTGAGGAGGGACTTCGTTCCCACACTGTTGCATGTCATTTGCATGTGTGCAAATCCATATACTAACAGAGATACGAGTAATCAAAAAACTTAATGACCGACTTCCTCCAAGTTGTATAATTGTCCTCCAACTAATTAGTTGTGGAATTCCATCATGGCCTTTGGGTTAATGACTAATGGAGGCCTATACCTCATCCCAATCCACTTTGCTCTTGCATTTCTAGAATGATCTTACAGAGATCCTTGGCCCTTTTCAATGACCAACGGAGGTTAGTGGGTGAAATCACCTCCTTCTTCTTGTAATTCTCTACAAGTAGTTGATACCTCAATTGATAGGAAAGGAAATTAACATTAAACATTGGGAGTTCTTGCTCCCTGAAATCATTTACACAAGTTCTCATAATTTATTTATACTTATCCACCAACTGTAAAAAATATACCTGAGACCAAAATCTATTGAAAAAATGGATGGGGGCAGGAAGATCATGCCTCATTAAGAGGCCTATATTAGATTCTATTTGAACATATGTTCCTCTTTGTTCCCTCCATTCGGATTGATTCCTTAAAGTAGAGATGAATGCTCTCAGTTAGACCTCTCCCACATATAAATTGATTGGAATTTCAATATGTTCGGGAGAAGGAACTTGTGAACATAAAATTCACAAAGTAAATTCTTGGCAACATCATTTCCTATTGTGTATGCACCAAAAATTGCTTATCATCATCAAATTATATATCTTGCATAGAACGAACTCTAGAAATATGCCACTTTAGAAATTTCTCCTTTAAAAATAGTGCATAGAAATTAGATGGGGGCCTACATGAGAGAACCTGATCATATAACCGGTAGACATTAAGCACATTCTCTTTAAGTAGCTTGTTTTCTTCCTTTAAAGCCTTATTTTCATCATCAACTCCTCTTAACCTATAACACTCTTGCATCCATTTAACCATTCCTCTCAAGACAATAATTTGAGGAAACACAAATTCTATTTGTATTACTTGTTCTATAGTGGTCACAAGCTCCTTTTCCTTTCTATTTTCTTGCAAAATTGCAAGTGATGCATTTAAATCTTCTGTCTTTGCTTGAAAGGATTGGATTTGTTGTTTCTTTTCCTCTAGGGCATCTTTGAAGTTGAAGAGTTTCCTCTTCTTGATGTTCTATAATCTGATGTAACTGTTGGATTTTATAATTTTTCTCAGCCTCTAGCTGGGAGAAACTGGATTCTTTAGCTTCAAGGAGGAGTTGTAGATGTGTAATTATTTCTTGAGTCAGTTGGAGTTCAAACTGAATTTTGGAAAGAGACAATACTTGTGACATAATCTTGTCGAGTTAAGAGAGAACTAGGTTCTCCTTTATCATAGGTTCCTTACCTTTTTTCATAATGGGGAAGTCCACAACAGTGGTTGGGGTTTGATCAATTTATTTCGTAGTAACAGGAATAGAGGGTGATACGAGTGTGGGGAAGATACAAGTGGTGTCTAAAGTAGGGTTTGCATAATGGTTTTTGCTTCATGTTCTTCTTGAGTCAAGAAGGAACATTTTTTTGTTGTTGTCTCATTAAGGGTCTATGCATGCCTAAATGCCCTAGGGTGTTTCTTAGGTCTCTCTAAAGTGGAGGGATTTAGCTCTAGGAACAATTTAGACTCTAGGGCATACTTCTTCTGAAATTTCAACCACTTCTTAAGGCCATGCCTTTTCTTAACAAACTGATGTTTGCAAATCAAATGTATTAGGCCCTAGAATTTCAAGTAAGAGGCCCCCAAAAAAATTTCTCAGTGGAAAAGGAGATAGAATCAAACAAAAACTGAGGCAAATTTACTTTATTATGGGGTTTAACTTGGCCATGGCAAAGGTGTATCAAAATTCTCAACATAGGGCCCAAAATGATCTCATATTGTCCTTCATAGGTGAAATATTTTATTACCCACTTAGCAACTTCGACCAAGGCTCAGGGAGAGTATTTATTTTTATGCCTTTGGCCTTTCCCTTATTTTCCACAACCAGTTCTAATTTTTCCTTTTTCCCACTAAAAATATTTTTATAATTTCATAATACAGTGTCCTATTATTAATTTATTGACCCTCTTCTGGTATCCCTGAAAGATGACTAATTACAGTGGGACTGAATGGAATTTTCTTACATTTACAGTAGAATATCCCTCCTCCATGTTTTTTGGCAAACTTCTTTGTCATTTCTATGTTGAAATCTTCATATGTAAGCAGCAAATGAAGCCATACCTCCTTTTCAAAGATTTCCACCGACATTACATCAACTAATAGCTTTGTTGAATTTTTTGATTCATGTCAAAGTCTGAACCCCATGACTGGTGCGTAGAGAAGGTAATTGGAAAATAACAGAGCATAATACTGGAAATACAATGTTGCAGAGATGGAAATAAGCATAGGAATGGAGTGGGTAGCAACGCAAGAGTGTAATGGTGGAATTGGGAAAAAGACAGGGGAGATAAAATAGTTATATACAAAAACAACACAAATTGGGAAAGGTTTAACAAATCCCAAGGTGATAGTGATTAAAGGATGGAGTAATTGGGTATGTGTGGGTGATTAATATGGATATGGATGGCATATTTTTTGGGATATGCAAAGTGTGGGAAGGCATTGGGAATGAAGAAGGTTGTCAATTCACACGAGTACAATAATGAACATTTCATGAATTAAACCTTACAACATTTAAGAAGGGAATAATCACGCATACCTTATTAATTTCACTTGTCACATCGTTGGCCATCATTTCAATGTTTCTTTGATCCTTCCTCCATGCATTTTTATTCATTTATTACCTACATGATTTAGGGGTGGTGACCGCCATTGCTAGTTTTCAGCCACCCGCATTTATTATTATTTTATTTATTTTTATTTTTTAAAGTAGTGGCCGCCATTGCTAGTTTTCAACCAATACCTCAAAGGATGATGGCCACCATTTCTAGTTTTCAGTCATATCCTCTTTATTCTTGATGAAAAATAGCTCAGTTCTTAGTTGAATTGGATAAAGAAATTTTGTCTAAACAATTCAGAGCTAAATCTTCTTGAAGCATCTTATGAAATTCTTCTCTGGATTTATGGTACAACCTCAATCTATGTCCATTGACCAACATCACTTTCTTCTCACCATAAATTGGAATCAATTGAACTGTCCCATTGTTGAATACTTTTTCAATTTGATATGGGCCCATCCATCTTGTCTGTAACTTTCCCTTGAAATCCTTATATTTTGAATCAAATAACAGATCCCAATCTCCTTTTTGGAATTTCCTTGGCTTAATATGTTTGTCATGCCATACCTGCCTCTGATGTTGGATGATTTCAGTTTGATGCAATGCCTAAAGTATCATCTCATCTAACTCATTTAGTTGAATAATCCTTGTTTGTTGTGCCTCTGATAATTCAATTCCCACTTCAGTAGTTGTTCTCAAGGTTTGAATCTCAAATTATATGGGAAGAATGGGATTCTTCCCATAAACCAACTCATAGGAGTGAATCTTGTGGTTGTTTTCCAAGTAGTATTGTAGGCCCATACTACTTCAGGTAGTTTTTGAACCCAATTTTTCCTTGAGATGTCCTTTATTTTGTTAGGATATTCTCCAACTCTCTGTTAGTAACCTCCACTTGACCATTGGATTATGGATGGTATGGTGATGACTTATTGTTCTTCAGCTGGTATGTTTCCACAAAGGAACTTATTACACCTGACATGAACAATGGATCTTGGTGCTCCAAACCTATGAAAGATATGTTCATATAGGAAATCTGTAACTTTTTCATCTCTTACATATTGTAGTGTTTACACCTCAGCCCATTTAGTGACATAGTTTGTACAAACTAGAATGTACTCCTTCCCTTGAGAGGTTGGGTCAATTGGTCCAATGAAATCTAATCCCCACTTCTCAAATGGTTCCAAGACAACTTGAGGTTGGAGTGGCATCTCATATGTAAATGTTGGCTTCCCCATCCTTTGGCATTGATCACATCTCCACACATAATTTTTGACATCCTTAAAAAGGAAGGCCAATAGTAACCAGCTCCTAAGACTTTTTGAATGGTCCTTTGAACTGAATAATGCCCTCCGATGGCTCATCATGACATTCCCTAAGTATGTCAAATACTTCATCTTCAGCTACACACTGCGTAAAACATGGTCAAGTCCACATTTAAAAAGAATTCCATTTAACCATGTATACATCACACTTTGTTTAATTAATTACTTTCTTTGCTTTGTGTAAAAATGTTGGGAACTTCCTATAGCCAAGTAGTTAGCATTATTTATATACCTAGGAGAGATAGTAGAAGAATGCAAAGATGTTCATTTAGAAAATAATCATTGACTGCTCTTCTTCTTCAAGTGATCAACATTGAAAGAAACTTAGCTACCACCTTTGTAGACACAAAATCATGCACTTTAAACAATATTTAGTCTCAGTCTCATACTACTATTTAGAGGGTTTTTGAGTGAAGAAAGTAATAATTAACCCCCGTCTCTTGGCCATCTTGTTTTATTTTTTTCATCATTCTCGACCTCCACCACACACATGCCCAATCAACTTTCATCATTTCCTGTTGTTTTAGCTTTGACTTGGGCATCGATGTTAGTACTAGGGTGCCAGTGGATGCCCTGGTCCCACCAAGGACGCCCCAATCCTTTTTTAACTTTCCCCATTTTTTGGGCTCTTTCTATTCGTTTAAGGTATTTATCTTTTTGGTGGTTGACCATCTCGAGGTTAATTACGAAATCATATCAATACAACCCTATAAATATAAAGTTATAACCATAATGAGGGACCAAGCACTAATTACTACTATCATCCACCTAGAGTTGTATCCATCTATTGCATTGGAGATCACTTGCATCAACATAGCTCCATCACAATGCACAATGCTAGGACATATGCATCACACACACCATAGGGGGATGATTCTATTTTATTCCATGTACCATTCTATTACATTTTTATACACATAGTTATCTCCCTACATCATAAAGAGCGACTGGCACAAGAGAAAGCTAGGGCATGTTTCACACACACACACACACACAAAACTACATTTGGGTCTGGAATGTAGTGTAATGCTCAATTAGTAAGACCACCATTGTGGCAACTAATGTAAGTAAGACCCTATCATATGCATTTTTATTTTTAGGGATTGATGTCTTTCTAGGTTTTTATAGGTCTTCCTTTCATCTTGGATTAACATCGACATCCAGTGCAAGATACAACGAATCTAATGCAACACATAGTGAGGGTTTCAAACCACACAAACTTGTGAAAATCAGTTCTAGAGCATTTGCATAGACCAAAGTGCCCATTATGTAGACCAAAGCATCCATAGGTGCACCAGTCCTTCTTTAGGCAACCCAGTCTAGAGAATCATCCCAGATCCACCCTTTTCATGGTTTCTACATAGTCGTTCATGCTTCTGTTTTCTCCGGCCCAGCTCTCTGTAACATAGTCTCGCGAGCATCCTTTGTTCATCAGAGTTATTTCCTCTTTCTCTCTTGCACATTAGAGTTTCTATTTCCATTTGTGTAGTTTCTGGGCCATTTACATACTTCTTTACTACATTTATTTTACTGCATTTACATGTCGTTCTAGATTAGATTAATTATAGGATATTTCCACATTTTAGTTAATCATTTTGGTGAGCCCCATGTATCAACACTCCTTCAATCACACTTTTACTTTCTTCATTCATTGTTTGTCATCCTAGGGTTTGGTCATCATGAGTATCTCAATCAATGATTATTTTCTTGCAAATCCTGATTTATTACATAGAGTCCAACATCTTTTTGCTACTACTCGCATTCGTGCTGACATGCATCCAGACTCGGTTTATCAAACATTTGTTGATGCATTCTCTTCACACATAGTATTCAAGTCTAATCTTCCCATTGATGTTCATACTTTTGATAATGATCCACCTCTCCATATCATATGTCATATTCATAATGTAGGTGTTAAGCGCACTTTGATTGATAATGGGTCTGAACTCAATTTGTGTCCCATGTCATTCCTTGAAGCTTTAGGTCTTTCCGCTCATGACGTTAGTCCATCTTCTATATCACTACGTGCTTACGATGGTTTTGTCCATCCATGTCTCGGTCATGTTACATTACATTACCTATTACTGTTGGTCCAAAACTATTCACACTGTGTTTTTCGTCATTGATTTTCCAGTCTCCTACAACTGTCTACTTAGTAGGCCATGGCTTCATGCCATGCAAGTTGTTGCCTCTACTATGCATAGTTGTGTCAAATTCTTACATGAAGGCATTGAATACACTATTTTTCGTGACCATGACCCCTTTCAGTATTGCAATAGGGCTCCTAATACCAGCCTTCCTATTCCACGCACTGATATTATAGACGAGCCCCAACCTATAGAAGAACCACCTCACTTACCACCACTTGACGATACCATTTGTGTGATAGATGTCATTTCTTCTATGCCACTGTTACTACTATTGTTATGATTCCATATGATGGTCTTATCCAATCCATGGATGTCGCTCTATCACACACACCTTCATTTGCACCATCTACATTAACACACCCACCATTTACTTACACACTCTTCATGAATAATTCATACTGGGAACATATTCCATTTGATCCTACATGCGATGACACTATATGTACACATGAGGGTTTGGCTCACTTAGGATTTTATTTTGAGGACCTCTATCCTACACCATATGCTCCTCATCTTTATTATGGGTATGTCACCATCACTTTCGCTTATGGTCTTTGTATCTTTCACCTCACGATATTTCTCACACACACTCCTCAATCCTCACCACTTACATTAGGGCAATCATGGCTTGATTATATTGGGGGCACTCTAGATCCTGATCATATAGACATTTCATTTCCTATTCCCTTTGGATGTGTTTTCATTTGCAATAGCTCTTTCCTAGGATACACTCAAAATATCACTTGTTGGTATGCACACGGTTGTCCACTTCCTCCATTCACCGATGAGGAGTATGTTATGGGCATGTACAACTTATGCCTTAATGGATCCTTACGCGATCAACCAGACACTATTGCTTATCAAGTCACCAATGCTTATCCATTCGACTATGATCCTGAGAGTGATGATCTCCTAGATGACATTACATGATAGCCTCTTTCATCACACATACATTGGGGGCATAGTATTCACATCCCCCTCTCTCATCATCATATCATCATAGGCACATTTCTTATCTTTGCATTATCATTCATTCACATCCTTACATAGTTGTACATCACACTCCTATCATTTTCACATACCACATTTTCACATTATTATACATACATCTCATAATCATACGCTTTCATCACTGCATACATCGAATGACAGACCTTTGTTCTTCATTATCATTGGTTAGTTCATTTCATTCATGGATACTTGGGGGCATTGCACATAATACATTCCCCCCCACTCACTTTATCATATACCATCTTTACATTTTCATATAGGCATTCTCATCACACATTCTCGCATTGACCATTACCCGATGACACGCTCTTGTGCTTCGGTTCACACTTGACTATTGAGGTATTACTACACATGAACCCCACACACTTGCACTATAGGACTTACACACCACATCTATTCACACATTGTGAGTCATACACCATACACTCTACATTCCGTCTACAAACATTTTGACATTTGCGCATTTATACATCATACATTGTACTAGTCTCCATCATACACATATCATACTTACATCATCCACACGTCTAGCATCTTACGCTACTCATCCTACATACTACGTTACTAGTATATCTACACATTTTACATTGCATACTATACATTACACTTTACACATTCTACACATCTTACATCGCATTCTACATATCATGAATTTACACATTTTGCTCATCACATGCTACATTGTCTTTTATGCATTGCACTCACTACCCTATGATACACATTAGTTCCTCGGTCCATACTCAACTACCGAGGGTTTGCAAATCAAATGGACCTTACCTTCATCACGTGTTTATCATTCAACCTTTTCATCATGCGACATTTCTACGTTAGTGACATATGTTATAGGCTAAATGGTCACCTATCTCTTCATCGTGTAGTGGTATACGCTTTAGGCTACATCACCACCCCCTCTATGTATCTTGTAGTTATATACGCTTGAGGCTAAATCATCATTCCTCCATTCATCATGTTGTTATATACACTTCGGCTATAGGGTTCACGCACATATCATATTTTCCAAGATGCATATAATCACCATTACACACATACTTAATCATTAGAGTGCATTAGACAAAGTGCACACTTTGGCCATTTCCCGAGGACACACTCTCATTATGGTTAATTCTTGATTCTTTGAGGGGGAAAACAAAATTAACCTCATTACATACAATTCCATTCACTCGAGAGGGCACATGGCTCATATCATTCCATCTTGCATTCCATTCCATCCATCCATAACATATTGCATTGTCTTGGGGGCATTTACTCTTTCTTACTAGTGTTTTACATGACCACTTTACCATACATGTTAAATTGATTTCTTATATGTCATTATCTATACTATACACACATGTGCATTCACTTCGTTGTTTAGTTCTTATCGTAGATACAGATCTTTTCACATAGCATGGATGCTCGCTTCTACCCTTCCCGCATTGGTCGTTGGGGGCATCCACATTCATCTCTCACAGTCTTTATTGTTTCATTTTGTACTTAGAACTTTACATTTACTTGGTTATACATGCCTTTGACATATTGGTTATTTCTCTAAGATGTTAACGAATGTTTCATGTACAACACTTGTTTTGCAGGATTGCATGCTTTTATGACTACTTCTTTGTTTATCGTACTTTTACGCCATTATTTGCTTCTTGTATGTGGGATTTGACCTATGTTTGGTGTGCACACTTGTTTATTTTGTATGAGACATGATGGCCTTGCGTGTATTGCGACATCATGAGTGATTTCCCATGTTTGCAACCCACTTTGTGTGGCTTACTTTGTCTTCTCTTGTGTTTACATTACTATGTTATTTTATTGATTTTACACTGTTTGCATACCTTACATATTTCCTTCTACATGCATGCTTTTTCATACTAACACTTGTCTTTGGCTAGCCATCTTGTTTGTGTGCACCTTGGTTTCTACCAAGCGCATTTTGTTCCCCCTGTAGGGAAAATTTTTAGGGTTCATGTGGTTGGTCCTCTTTTGGGGCTGCATTTCTCCTATCAACGACGTCACATGCACCCCCAAAGAGGGGGCCATCATTTGGGTTTTTACAGTCTACACAATGCGTTTACACTAGTTTAGTTCAGTGCACTTTCCACCCTTGGCATTGTGGGTTTACATACAACGAGTGAGTTTAGACCAGTCTACGAACTCCATACACAATGGATTTTACAGGACATGGTTGTCCTTAGCATTTGGGGGAGCAATTACCGGTTAGAGGATACAGTTGAATTCCTCCCAATACGTCTTCTACCACCGGTGTCGATCACCAATAAACTAGGACGATATAAAGATCTCTTCATAAACATTCAGGGAAGCAGTTAAAGGTTGGAGGAGACAAAAAATCTTCCCTATACTTCTTCGGCCTATGGCCCCAGTAGTACAAGATATCTTTTTACAGTCTTTCGCTCAACATGGATCAAGTACACATGTTCCATTTACATTTTTCATTTGCGTAGTTTAGATTTACATTATTTTACATACAAGTGTCTTTTACAGTGTTTTTACACATACATGCATACATATTTGACTACTTGATTATTTTCTCCTTGCAGCTGGTCGTATGAGAAACAAGCAGTAAAATTGGGGCAACGACAACAACAACGGTGTCAACAACAACACTTCGCGGCGACACACTTTGCATACTAAACATGCAGGCACACACTATGCACATCAACATCAACACACGTGTTTCCGCCCTAGGTTCACTCTCATCACTTTTTTGCACATTTTTAATCTTTAGTTTCCATGCTCCATCCTATTTTTATGTGTGATGCCCCTCCATTTCAATCCTTGATCTGTCTTTGTCAGGGCACCTATCATTTGACAGAACATGGAAGTGACACATCCTCATAGCCTTTTTAGCCCTGTCATTTCCCTTGCAGAACAATACAAGCACTTTATTTCAAAATCAAAGGCATTAACCACAAGAAACCTAGGCCAGCGTTTGAAATCTAGCAGTAAATCTGTTGGTTCAACAAATGTAGACTTTTTAGGTGACTTTGCTGAACGAATCCCTCACTAGTATACGTTCCAAAATCATTATCATTTTGGTTTCATTTAGCCTTGCGCATGGAGGAAATCTGTATCAAAATATATCCTCATTTTTCACATATGCAAATCAACTGATATGAATCTGAAGCCGGTCCAAATGTCTCAGTAAGGGAAAATAATGCCTGACGTAGTTTAGTTTTTTTACGAAGAAGAAAAAGAATATTGGGGATTAATAGGCACTTTGGGGCAGGCATGAACATCCATCAAAGCATATTGGACGCTGATATTTTCTGCCAGTTCTCCCATCCTGCGCGAAAATGGGAGATTAGAACAGGACATGTGCACTATAACCTTGCTGCACCATTCTTTCTTTTTCCCTTCCTTAATCTTTTATTTAGGAGGATATGTTGTATGGATTTAGGTGTTGAAATTTCTGTCCCTGTTATCCCGCTTATCTCTTGGAAAGTTTTTTCTCTATCACTTTACCTCTGCGTGAAACACTCTATTATCATTTTTCAATCCTCCTGTCAGCGCATTATGGAATCTTTTTATAAGAGTATAGGAATCCTCCCAAAACAATGCCATTTTCCTCATTATACAGCCCAATAGTCCACCCTTGCTAGCATTATCTCACCACTGTCAAAATGAGAATCTTTTGGGCCAGGAATGGAAGTGTGGTTGGGAGCGGAATTATTTCTTTGGTATTCTTGTTGAAATTGCAAGCATGTGAGTTTGGTCCTATGCATTCTATTGATCAATTTATATGAGTAATATTTACCAGGTCAATATGTGCAGCTTGTTTTGATTTTATGGGAATTTGATTTTAGTTCTATGCACATTATTATGCTGCTCAAATTTGAGGAGTAAAATGTATTAGGATATCAGGGATATGGTATGATCATCCACTAATCATATTGGGAAGTAGATTTTTGGTTAGACGTGTATGTAAAGTATGGAAACATAGTCAAGGCGCAGGAACTAGTTGGAAAAATGCCTCAAGAGATTTAGGGGCTGTTTGGGGAGAATCAACAACAAATTATTATTCCATTGGCATATGGATTTGCAAGAAAGAATGATGAAACCATACGTGTTTTGACCTTGTTGGTGACGCAAAGCGGTGAAGCATGAGTGAGCCACAAACTGTTACCGGAATGCCTGAAGTTGATGCGGTCTCGTCGAATGCGGGAATCATGAGTTTTGTGAAAAAGGTATGGTTTTCCCCTTTTCACTTGCATTAAATTTTGCTTCATCATTTCCATATTTTTCAAAATTAAATGTTGAATGATAGGGAGCATAATTCCAACAAATGACAAAAATCTTTCCTTGACGTGAACTCTCAAAACATAAACAAAAAAAAAAAAATCTGATATTGAAAGTTACGCGCATGGAGCGCCACACCCAAATGTACTGCAAAACCAAAACTCTTTGCATGACCCCTGGTAACATGGAACACCTTAGGGAACCTTAACCGAGTTTTTGAAATTATTTAACACTCTTGTAAGTCATATTCCTAAACCCTCTTAGCTTATCAGTCACTTATGGTGATATGGTCGTTTTAATAAAACACAATCGGTTTCGCTTACGGTTGTCACTTAGCTTGAGCGAAAATGAAAACCACTACCTCCTACCTATATAATGCCAACAAGAGGATCATAACCCACCTTCATTTCAATGAAAACACACTCGAAACAAATTTTTCAAGTGGGTTTTGGGGCCCACAGTTCGTTGTGCGACAAGAGCTGCAGACACAATTACGATAATTGGCCTCAAGTTTCCCTTCTAACTTGGGTTTTGCTTGTCGTAATCAACTTCCATCGGTCACGATGAATTCTCTATATATGTAGTAGTAAGTAGGAATCATCAAACTTTGTGATTGAACTTGAAACGAGTGTGTTCGAGACCCAATTTGTAAGCACTTTTGTTGTTTTGGACAGTTTTCTCAACCTTAGCTAGAATCTCCTTTTGAGTCTCGTTTGACTTTTAGCCACGTGTGACCTTGTAATACTATTGCAATGCTATGTAGAATTTTATTGATATTTTATCTTATATAAATGAATTTTGAAATGTATGGTGATTTTCTCTCTCCACCCTCTTCTCTCTCTAGAAATGACTATGATACTTGATTGATTTGAAAATGTAAATGAATTGGGAAATGTGAATTGGTTTAAAATGAAATGATAATGGACATGAAATGCAAATGGTTATGACATTGTGAATGGAAAATAAAATGTCTCTTTCTCTCTAGTACCAAAATATTAAGTGCAAATGAATGTGAAAGTGTGAATGCATGAGAAACAAACTCTCTCTCTCTCTCTCTCTCTCTCTCTCTCTCTCTCTCTCTCTCTTCTATTTAATTGAAAATGTTAAAAATGATGAATGTGTGGATTTATGCTTGAGTGTAGGGGATTTCCATACTCAGTCCTAGGACTGATGCAACATTGGTTGCAGGTACTCCGAACAAGAAGGATTAGAGTGTGATATGTTGTAATCAGTGAGATGACATTAAGATATTGTATATTGATATAAATTATGAATGTTAAATGAAAGTGAATTAAAGAGAATTGCATTATCAAAAGTAGTGTGTTGAAGACTATTGTTCCTCTTGGACTCTTATATTTCAAGCATTGTACATGGAAAACTATGTTGTTTGTATTTGCCTTGTGTTAAAGCTAACCTTACAACACTAGTAGGAGTGACACATAATTAATGTAGGAACAACTATGTTAGCTAGATAAACGAGGAAGATAGTTGAATTTTGTAAATGGGTAAAAACATACCATTCACTTCATAGGTGTTAATCCCATTTGAATTTAAATATGGATCTCATGGTTTAGACGATTGAAACAATCACTTGCCTAATAGTTATTGTGGTTCATAGATAAAATCAAAATGTTTGGAAGTAACTTATCATTTTTAAACCATATAAATGCAGCGAGTATTCAACCTTTTCATACTCTCCCTCTCAATCATGTCACATCTAGGTTTGCAAAACCCTAATGTCTTAAGAAATACTTTAATCCTCACAATTAGACTTCTTGTCCTACACTTAAGAAAATTCTTCAAAGACCATTTCTATAACTTAAATGTCCTTGCACGAAGAAACAAATCAGTTGAGTAACCTTTTCATTCATAGGGTAAATAGGACTAACACTTCTTGGTGTCATAGGTCTACTCATCTTCATGGATGAGTTAGAGTTCAATGTTTGCATTGGACCTTGGTGTCCTAGTGGTCAACCATATTCTTAAGAAGATAGTTTGGGATACCTTCATCATTGAATGAACCCTTTGTAAGATCTTGATGACACAAGTGGAGTTAGTGCACTAGTGTACTATGCATTAAACTCTTGTTAATGATCTCTTTAGTTCCTCACTAGATAAATATGTCACCTTGGCTAGTAACAACTTTACACCTTTTTCCCTTACGAAGGTTTAATGGGATAAATATGTTTTCACACCTTAATCGACCTATAGTCAGGTGTAGAGCCCTGAGTGCAATTAGAATTTAACTAAACCTAATGGAACCCCTTTATATGCTAAGTGTTAACAAAAGTGAGAAATTGTAGTCTTGGAATACCTCAAGTGGCATGAAGGCTTTACAAGGAAGGGATATTTGATTACTCTAATTTTGACTTGTGGTAGGGTGTAGAAACCCTCGAGTAGAAATGAATGTAATACATCAAGTGACCTATTATGATGTTAATGAACAAGGAGCTATGATGTATTGTTACCAATGATTGTAAATATTACCTTAGAAGGATTTTGAAATGCATAAAATTTTATAACTTTTTCTTTGGAACTCCCTTTGTCCCCCTTAGATAATTGTGACACTTAGTAGCAGATTACCATGTGTTTTCTCGTAGGGTGTATTTTCCCCATCCATGATTGCTTTTGAAGTTAATAGATCATGGAGCCCCTCTTAAGGGTATTGGTGAAAGAAATGTTGATGCATTTTACTAAATGATTTAAATAGTTCCTTGGAAGAAATTTTAAAAAACATATAGTTGTTGAGTTGTCTTGTGTGAGGTCGTACTCCTTGTAGTATTTAATCCCTAAGTGTTACGTAAGTGTTATAGGAATTACATTTTTTCCAAAATGATGTTAATACATGACCAAAGTAACCACGTAAATGTAGTTAGTAAAAAGGGTAAATAAGATTAAACTAAGGAATGATCATTATGAAAATGGTATGCCATTGGGCGATGTCAAAACCAACTAAAATGTCAAATGTGATCATAAAATGAATGTAATAAAGTAGATCTCCACGACTAATACAACAACCTAATAAATTGAAAAACCAAATATGATGCATGATCACATGCTTTGTTTGCATAAATGTGGATTAAACAACGATGCTAATGAAATAATAAAATGTAGCCTTGAGAATGGGATACCTTCAACTGTAGCCAAGGTCTTGTGAGTTAAGGAGATTGCACTCTAGTTGGACTTGTAAAATTTAGTAGAACCCTTGGTGTAGATAGGAATATATTAAATCTAGGATCACTCAAGAAGTAGAATTTATGGTCGAAACATGTAATTAACTCTTGCTACTGAGAGTGAATCCTTAAGATGATGAAACATAAGTAGTTTGAAATGTGAAATTCGTCACTTAAATTCAAGGAAAAATCTTTATAACGGGAACATAGGTGTAATGTACCCTTCCATGCGCAATATGATTGTGAAAATATGAATTCCTAATTAGAGCAATAGATTGTGAATCAAGAATGATACAAATTAATTAGTTAACCTTCATAGTTGGTTGTAATAACTTGAAGATGAAAAGAGTGTATTTTTAGTATTAAAAATTCTATGAAATGAACTCGGTATAGGTTTTCTACTAATCTAGTAGCCTTCCTTTTTCTTCCAGTGAATTTTCCTCCTTATAACAAGAGTATTTTTTCAAACCAATTAAACGTGACTCTTTCAAACAAATCCTTGTAAAATATTAAAAGGTGCATGTGTGTATATATGTTCCTAACCACAATCTTGCTATATGAAGTTAGTTCCATAAGATAAATGAGAAAAATCTAAAGGAACTACTATAGGTGAAATGTTAAACAAAAACATGCAGCCTAGTTGTAGAGGAACGAAGGGTCCCATGTTATGTGTTCTTCAAACAATTATAGTCAACTAATAAAAATATGATTGTAATAAATATTTCACCATGAAAAAATGATGTGTTATGGGAAATGTTTTGAGTAAGTGTATATTGTAGTGGGTAGTTGTTGTACTTTGTCATTTTTGGACATGTGGCCTCGATGTATATATGTGTTAGTGCAAAATCACAAAGGCACCACGGATGTTGATCAGATTTCTAGGTTGATCACTCTAGCATCCAGTGTGATTGCACAACATTGAAACCTTTCTCCAAGTGTGGGACTTGCAGAAATGAGAAAGGAATCTCCAGAGAAGGCTGGTTCCTGCTCCTAAACTACCTACCACAAGCTATTCCAGTGCAGGCAAGCTAATCTAATCCTAATCTAACCATGCCAAGGAGACAGAGAGAGAGAGAGAGAAAAGGGAAAAACAAGCAAAAGCCTACACTAAAATGGTGATACACCAGAGAAGGAGAATGTTGAACATCTATCAAAACTGCCATGGAACAAGGAGAGGTGAGCAATGGGAAGGATGGACAGATGCATCACGAGGCCCAAGGATAGATTTCACACACAGAAAATGTCCCAAAACTCCATAAACACAATGACCTGCACTGCAATGAACATTCAAACTTGCACAAATACCTGTAATGAAGAGAGGAAAGAAGAAAACAAGCAAAAACGAGCAAGGATGGACAGATGCATCAAAAACACGTTTTTGTTGCTTTAAGTTTCGCATAGAACATCATTTCAATAGAAAAGGCAAAAACGCCATTACGAGAAGGGGAGGAGGTTCGAACTCCATTTTCAACCCTAGAGAAGAAAAGAAGGGAGCGGCAGAGCCGAAAAGATGAACAACCTGTAATAATATCCTAGAAATGAGCCAAATCTAGCCTTTACATTGCATGGGTCGAGCCCAGGAAATAGAAAACATAGGAAAACGTGCAAAGTAGCCCCAACCATTGACCAAAACGCATTCTTCATTAAAATCGGTGGTTGAAACATCACTTCGCCATTTGAAGAAGAATGCGACCCATGTGCATTAAATCAGTTGTTGAAACGTCATTTTCGGCCGTCTTTGAAGAAGAATGCAACCCATGTGCATTAAATCGGTTGTTGAAATGTCAGTTCTGGCCATTACCATGCACCAGAGATGTTTCTCGATTTTCTCTCTCCAAAATGAACCAAAATGCAAGATTGACCATGGAATCATGTAGAGAATTTCATAAGCTTTCCAATGATATAAAGAACATGCAAATCCGAGATTTGGATCAAAAGATATGGCGATCTCGAAGTTTTAGGGCAAAAGCGGCTCAAAACGGATCGGCGGGCAAACTTTTGAATTTTTCGCGCTCCGCTAGTTGGACGCCACGTGGCAAGCACTCGATTGGGACGAGTAATTCTCTCTCCTCCACCTCCCGTGGGTTTCCCTTTGAAATTTTGATGCTTTTATCACTTTGGAAAAAAATTATTTTTTCCCCGCGCCCCCGCCACTTGGGACACGTGGCATGATCTAGTTGGAGGACAGGGGCGCGGGGTCATCCTTGTCTTTTAACTTTTTGGCCCAAGACTTTTGCTAAATTTTCTAAGTCTTTCCCTGGCTCCAAACTCCCCGCCTTAGGACACATGTCCCGGCTCCGATTCGTTGGCGGCTTTTAGGGTCTTCGCATCCCTTGCGTATTTTTGGCCCGGATGTCCCAAACCGTCTAGGACAAATTTCTCTGATCTGCCCAATTCGGGCTTCCCTGTCCCTCTTTACGGTGAAGACACGTGGCACATTTCCATTGGCTCTCGGCTCCTTCGGCTCCTCGCGTCCCGTGCGTATTTCCTCTCGCCCGGATGTCCCAAACGAAAGTTTCTTGTTTCGGCCGAACCGGTCGATTCGCGTCCTCTGCACACTTTTGTCCCAACTGTCCCGGACTGTCTGGGACAAATTTCTCCGCCCGCCCGAAATGGACTGCCTTGCGCCAAACCGGCCGATCTGTGTCTTTCGCATACTTTTGTCCCGGATGTCCCTCACTCTACGAAACAAGACTTAGGCAATTTTCTTCATTCTTCGGCCGAATCGGCTTTTTGCCCCCGCGTCCCGATGTCCTCTTTACCCAAGTCTTTGCTGGACCGCCTGGAGGCTTTTCGGCCGGTTCGCGCCCCAACGTCCCAACTGTCCCAAGGACCGCCTGGACTAGGACTTAGCCGATTTTCATGATTTTTCTGCCCCAAGCTTGGTTTTCTGCATTTCTTCCATTTTCTCGACCTGTTGGGATTCCTTCTTGGATGGGAGAGTTAGAGAGAAGCAGAGGGACCCCAAAAAACATGATTTTGGGCCTTGAATCGATCTACTTGCTCGGGACTTGAATATTCTGATGCATGTTATCAAATTTACCCTGGGGGGTGAATTTTTGACAAATGATTTTGACAACTCGGCGGGGTCATCACTGCTAGATGAATGATCGTGAGCTGAAGCAATCCATTGGGCATGGAGTCATGAGTAGTAGCCTAAAACTGATCTGAACTTTGAAAACCTCCCTCTCAACCGCTTGAATCCCATCGGACATGGAGTTGTTCTCACCAAAATGCCACTTTGGAATGAAGCTGCAAGAGCAAAACCAGCACCGCAAAAACTATGTATAGAATCGAAAATCATACATGCTCCAAATGAAACATGCAGAGTGTGCACAAGCACTTCTTCTGCTGAAAGCAAACCTACCTACTTTACTCTAATTGGAAGCAAAGGCAAGCTAAACAAACCCTGCAATTGGTTGTGAGAAGTAGCTTCCCTTTCTCAAAAGTGGCAGCCGTGCAATTGATTTGGCACTGAACATGACTGATTGGATGAATGGAAAATCAACAAGAAGCTAGTCTTCCACCCAAATCATCAAGGTATCAATGAAGGCAAACTCAATACCTCTTGTAGTTGCTCTGCATTTCGATTGAAGAGGTATGACAGCTGATCCTTGGTACTTTGTAGCTCACCCTCATGCTCAGAAGCAAGCATGACTGGTTGTGACTTCTCCTTTGGCTCCAATGAAGCCAAATACCTGATTGGGCAAGGTCTGATCCGTTTGATATGCCCATAGCTTTGATTTTCAACTCCAAAAATGGAGTCTTCTTGTAGACCTTCTTGAATGGATGGTGTGGAAGAAATGGTGAAATTCTTTTGTCCTTTCTCTTCCTCCAATGAAGAACATGAAAGATTTAAATCTTCCAATCTTGATTCCAAAGAGCTGCTATAAGATGTAGGCTGCTGCAAATGAATGTTCTCCTTCATGACTGCAGACTCAAGTGTTTGGAATGTGGATGATGAAAGAGAGAATGGTGGAAACTCAACCGGTTCTTCTCCATCAAAACAGTCCTCCAAATCGCAGATAAAGCGCCTCATTGCTGTCCTGCTACAAATGTTCAACTTCCTCCATGGTGTCTTCTTGATCTGTAACTTGACCACCATTGTTTCTTTCTCCCTCCAACATTGAGTTTGAGAGATCAAACTCCTCTTCAGTACTAGAACTTGAGAGAGGTGAAGTAGAAAGAAGAACTGAAGGTTCTCCAGTAGCACCGCTTTGGGCTCAAAGCCCTTGGATCTGCACTTTTCTCCTCCACAACTAGAATGTGCTCCTCTTCTTTTGGATCTCGGAGCAGCTTCTCCTTTCTTTGCTTCTTGAAGACAATCTTGCTCTTGATAGAACTCTTCCTCCAAAGCATGAAGTTTGTCAAGTCAAACTCTTCAATCTCGCTGCTCTAGAGGACAAGTTGGGAATGCAAGATCTTCTTCGAGATTTCTTCCTTTATGGCTGATTGTGCAACTTGAATTGAATCAAGTATTCCCTTCAAATAAAGTGCCAACACGGACACTACTTTACGAGAAAACTCGGTCGCTGATCTACTTCTTCTTTTTGCTCTTTCTTCGCTGCAACAAAATCAGTCTTAACCACCATTTGTTCAACCTTAGCCTCTTCCGTGGGTTTAACCATCAAGGAGATCTTTGTCATCCCAAATCTAAGAGCCCAACTCTTCAGACTTTGAATTTCTTTATCTTTGTTTGGCTCCTCTTTTTGTTGTTGTATTCCTTGACTGGAATTTTGATTTTCATCCTCCCAACATGGATTAGGGAATGCAAGAGGAGAAGTGGATTGTAACTCAAATGGCTTGGCAACTTTTTGTGGTGGTAGAGGAGGTGAAACCTCTTGTTTCTTTGGGGGAGAGCGTATTTCTTTTAGCTCTTGTGGAGGGGATGATTGTTTGGAAGGAAAAGGAAAGAAGAATTGAGGTGTGGTGGAAGATTGAGAGATGGAGAAATGGATTCAACATTTGGGACAACAGATGGGGAATTTAGAATTTGCAATTCCAAATGAGATGGTGCTGCTTGAGTAATGGGAAGAGAAAAGCCAGATGATGGTGTAGAACTTACCCATTGACAAGATTGTTCAACAACAAGTGTATAGGCCTCTATTTCTGCTGTCCATTGTGCAAATTGGGCAGCATCTTCATCATGAAGTCCAGCTTCTCCTGAGGGCTGAAGTGTCTTGGAAAAGGGCCTCCCCATGGACAAGGAGTCCTGCAACCAATTCTGAAAGCTCTCATTTGTGCTTGAGCCCCGGACTGCACCATTTTTACGTCCATCTTTTGGATTTTCTCCAACAGACCAGCATGTTGCATCTGATTGTCTTTATTATATGCATACTCTTGCTCTTGATGTGCTTCATATCCAAACCGACTTTGGCACTGCTTGCTCATATGGGTATGCATACCGATCTTGAATCGCTCAAAATGCTGATTTGGAGGATTCGTAAAACATGTTGGAGATGGAATATACTCTATTGTTGTAAGTGTGAGTTCCATGATGGAAATGAATTCATGATTGCACAACTTCATGGAATGGAAAATAATGAATGGGATGGAAAGAAATATGGATGGAAATGGATGAAAAACAGGTTTGCAACTTCGAGAAATGGGTTGTTGATCGGATGGAGTCGCGGATGTGTTTGCAAGTGCCTCAAAGGCTGAAATCTTCACAGAACACACCAACCTCGCAAAAGATGAAGTGGAAGACCTCTTAGGTCCCACCCAGTGATGCGTGCAAAGCTGTTAGTGCAAAATCACAGCACCCTAGATGTTGATCAGATTTCTAGGTTGATCACTCTAGCATCTAGTGTGATTGCATAACATTGAAACCTTTCTCCAAGTGTGGGACTTGTAGAAATGAGAAAGGAATCTCCAGAGAAGGCTGGTTCCTGCTCCTAAACTACCTGCCACAAGCTATTCCAGTGCAGGCAAGCTAATCTAATCCTAATCTAACCATGCCAAGGAGACAGAGAGAGAGAGAGAAAAGGGAAAAACAGCAAAAGCCTACACTAAAATGGTGATACACCAGAGAAGGAGAATGTTGAACATCTATCAAAACTGCCATGGAACAAGGAGAGGTGAGCAATGGGAAGGATGGACAGATGCATCACAGGCCCAAGGATAGATTTCACACAGAAAATGTCCCAAAACTCCATAAACACACGGCTCCTGCACTGCAATGAACATTCAAACTTGCACAAATACCGTAATGAAGAGAGGAAAGAAGAAAACAAGCAAAAACGAGCAAGGATGGACAGATGCATCAAAAACACGTTTTTGTTGCTTGAAGTTTCATAGAACATCATTTCAATAGTAAAAGGCAAAACGCCATTACAGAGAAGGGGAGGAGGTTCGAACTCCATTTTCAACCCTAGAGAAGAAAAGAAGGGAGGGCAGAGCTGAAAAGATGAACAACTTGTAATAATATCCTAGAAATGAGCCAAATCTGGCCTTTACATTGCATGGGTCGAGCCCAGGAGAGAGAAAACGTAGGAAAACGTGCAAGCAACCCCAACCATTGACCAAAACGCATTCTTCATTAAAATCGGTGGTTGAAACATCACTTTTGGCCATGCTGAAGAAGAATGTGACCCATGTGCATTAAATCGGTTGTTGAAACATCAGTTTTGGCCGTGCTGAAGAAGAATGCGACCCATGTGCATTAAATCGGTTGTTGAAACGTCAGTTCTGGCCATTACCACGCACCAGAGACGTTTCTCAATTTTATCTCTCCAAACTGAACCAAAATGCAAGATTGACCATGGAATCCTATAGAGAATTTCATAAGCTTTCCAATGATATAAAGAACGTGCAAATCGAGCTCTGGATCAAAAGATATGGCGATCTGAAGTTTTAGGGCAAAAACGGCCCGAAAAACGGATCGGCGGGCAAAAATTTGAGTTTTTCCGCGCTCCGCTGGTCGGACGCCACATGGCAAGCGCTGATTGGATGAGAAATTCTCTCTCCTCCGCCTCCCGTAGGTTTCCCTTTGAAATTTTGACACTTTTATCACTTTGGAAAAAAATTCATTTTTTCCCCGTGCCCCCGCCACTTGGGACACGTGGCATGATCTAGTTGGAGGATAGGGGCGCGGGGTCATCCTTGTCTTTTAACTTTTTGGCCCAATACTTTTGCTAAATTTTCTAAGTCTTTCCCTGGCTCCGAACTCCCCCACCTTAGGACACGTGTCCTGCTCTGATTCATTGGCGGCTTTTCCGGGTCTTCGCGTCCCTCGCGTATTTTTGGCCCGGATGTCCCAAACCGTTTGGGACAAATTTCTCGATCCGCCCGATTCGGGCTTTCTGTCCCTCTTTGTAGTGAAGACACGTGACACATTTCCATTGGCTCTCGGCTCCTTTGGCTCCGCGCCCGCTGCATTTCTTAGCCGAATGTCCCAAACGAAAGTTTCTTGTTTTACGAACCGCCGGTTCGCATCCTCCACACACTTTTGTCCCAACTGCCCGGTATGTCTGGGACAAATTTCTCCGCCCGCTTTGAAATGGATGCCTTGCGCCAAACCGGCCGATCCACGTCTTTCGCGTACTTTTGTCCCGGATGTCCCTCACTCTGCGAAACAAGACTTAGGTAATTTTCTTCATTCTTTCGGCCGAATCGGCTTTTCGCGTCCCGCGCGTCCCGATGTCCCTCTTTGCCCAAGTGCTGCCTGGACCGCCTGGAGGCTTTTCGGCGATTCGCGCCCCGACGTCCCAACTGTCCCAAGGACTGCCTAGACTAGGACTTAGCCGATTTTCATGATTTTTCCTGCCCCAAGCTTGGTTTTCTGCATTTCTTCCATTTCCTCGACCTGTTGGGATTCCTTCTTGGATGGGAGAGTTAGAGAGAAGTAGAGGAACCCCAAAAAACATGATTTTGGGCCTTGAATCGATCTACTTGCTCGGGACTTGAATATTCTAATGCATGTTATCAAATTTACCCTGGTGGGGTGAATTTTTGACAACAATATGGTGTTATCATGTTGTCTCATGTGGGTTGAGGTTTTTGTAAGTGTCTTATGTGATGTTAATTTTATCTATTAGAGTTCATGTGATGTTTTGTAGTGAGCATTCAAATAAATAAAAAATTATTCGACAATTTTCTGTTTTATTTGTGTGTCTAATTTGTGGGCGTTAGATTATCCCTCCACACTTTTTTTAGTCCTTCGACACACCTTATTTGTCACTATACATCGACATCAAAAATGTTGCTCTATGTAATTTATGTTACGAGATTTCGCTCACCAACATAAAGTGGGAGAAAATGTAGACACAAAATCATGCACTTTAGACAATATTTAGTCCCGGTCTCATACTACTATTTAGAGGGTTTTTGAGTGAAGAAAGTACTAATTAACCCCCATCTTTTGGCCATCTTGCTTTATTTTATTTCGTCATTCTCGACCTCCACCACACACATGCACAATCAACTTTCGTCATTTCCTGTCATTTTTGCTTTGAGGCGTCAAGGTCGAGGCTAATCTTCAGACACCACCATGGCGCCCTGGTCCCACCAGTGGACGCCTCGATCCTTTTTTAACTTTCCCACAACTTTTTGGGCTCTTTCTAGTCATTTGAGGTCTTTATATTTTTGGTGGTCGACCATCTCGAGGTTAATTACAAAATCAGATCAAGAGAACCCTATAAATATAAAGTTATGAGACCATAATGAGGGACCAAGCACTAGTCACTACTATCATCCACCTAGAGTTGTATCATTGGAGATCACTTGCATCCACATAGCTCCATCACAAGGGACAAGGCTAGGACATCTGCATCACACACAACATAGGGGGAGGATTCTATTCTATTTCATGCACCATTATATTACATTTTTCTACACATAGTTAGCTCGCTACATCACAAAGTGTGACTAGCACAAGAGCAACCTAGGGCATATTTCACACACACGAAATACATTTGGAGTGCGG
This sequence comes from Taxus wallichiana var. yunnanensis, assembly GCA_018340775.1. Lineage (NCBI taxonomy): Eukaryota > Viridiplantae > Streptophyta > Pinopsida > Cupressales > Taxaceae > Taxus > Taxus wallichiana. Next base: position 321,006,668 of record CM031243.1, read on the forward strand.
AATGTAGTGCGGTGCTCGATTAGTAAGACCACCATTATGGCAGATGAGGTTAGTCTGACCCTACCATATGTATTTTTCTTTTTAGGGATTGATGCTTGTTTTTGCAGGTCTTCCTTTCATCTTGGATTAGTAGCGATATACGGCGCAGTACATTGAATTTGATGTGACACACAACAAGGGTTTTGAACCACCTGTCAAAAATGTGAAGATCAGTTCTGGAGCATTTTCACAAACTAGGGTGTCCATTCTATATACTAGAGCACCCATAGGCGCACAGTTTAGAGAATCATTCGATCCACCCTTTTCGGGAGTTTTTACATGATCGTTCACGCTTCTTTTTCTCCAACCATCTATGTGACACAATCCCACAAGCATCCTTTGTCCAGTGAGTTCTTTCCTCTTTCTCTCTTGCACATTAGGGTTTATTTCCATTTAGATAGTTTTAGTGGGTTATTTACATACTTATTTACTTTGCATTTACATGTCATTCTAGATTAGATTAACTATAGGATATTTAAACATTTTAGTAAATCAACCGCATTTGATTTCCCTGGATTTTTGGCTTTAGATTAACTATTGGCTTTACTATTTTTAAATTTTATTTTATAGCTTCTTCATGCATTAACCTTTAAATACTCGTCACTAACACTTAAAACTAGTTTGAGGGTTTTTTGCAATCGTATTCCCTTGTGGTAATTGTTTGAGAATCTTGTATGAAGTCAATATAATTTTTTCGGATAGATCGATGAGTCGACTATGGCAAGCCCTAACATTGCGTGATACGAACAATGATTTCTAACTATTTAAAAACGTAGTCAACTAAAGATATTTGGGGATTTTTCGCGTACTACCGAAGACTGGTAACTATTGGTCATTATTTTCTTGATTGATATATATTTATTTCCCAGTTTCTAGTTTGATTGGGAAATCCATGTACAGTTTCTTATTTGCAAAAAAACATTGACGCAGTCATGTAATATTTTTATAGGTGATTCTAGACTGTCAAATAATACATTGATGGTGCTTTTGATAGTACTGCGCATCTGGGAAGTTCGATTTTGGGTAGTTTAGCGGCCAAATCCAGCCAGACATTCACAAATCAGTTCGCGCTCCTAGGTATTCTTTTACGCAACATTCTCTCTACAAGATCGGTGGGTTTAAGAGTGCTCCACATTTTCTGACTTTATAGAGGTATATTCCTTGAAACTTATCAAAATAGACTAGAAATCCATTGATCTATTTTATCAATTTTGCTTTTCAAGATGTAGTCCCGGACGTGACTCCCAAATAGATCCTATAATGTAGATTTTTAAAGATTTGATTTTTTTAGATAACGGGGTTTTTTATAATGAGTTTTTTAGATCTGGATTTTCTTCAACTATGAGGGCGTTTTTGACGTGTTTTTTTTGCATCTGGGTTTTCTAAAACCATATGTTTGGATTTTTTGGACTTTCTTCATATGTACTTTTTTCTATTGTTAATTATACACTAACTTTTCTATAACATATGGCTGCCCACTGGAACGGTAAAGGGTTTATTTAACATTTCACTCACTTCCTTACTCCTTCAAACAACGATTCACGGGCTCTACAATCACCTACAAATATATAGACCACAACCAAGGATAGGTCTTAAATACCAATTGAATTTACTTCAAACGTGGGCTCATCTAAATCCTACCAAAATACTTAAAAGAATATGAGAAGCAACAATTCCCAACCAGATTTAATCCTAACAAATTTGTTGTGCTGCGAACTGAAAAAATCCCTCTCTGTAAACAAAGAAACCCTCTCCTCTTCTAGGACAATAACCATGGAGGAGAATGCAATAAAAATGGAGAGCTTGAACAACGTTTAGTAATTGTAGATTCCTCACCAGGTTCAAAAGATTACATTTCCTTTCTGCTATTTTTGACTGAAATCACCAAACTGATACTTGTCGGAGTCTCTGTTCGTTGTCCTGAGATTATGGGAAATTGTTGATATTTGCTATGAATATGGTCAGGTGAAAACATCAAGGCTTATGCAAACCTTTGAGGAACCGAGAAGCAATCAATCCCCTCTATAATTGTGGGATAGCTTCTTCAACTACTGCACCCAAAGATTATGCCTGTGTTTGCTTTGATATTCCATAACACACTCATCAATAAAAGATCTGAAATCCTTCTTACTGCAACTATTGCACCCAGAGATTCTGCCTGAGTTTTCTTTGTCATCCCATAACACACTCATTAATAAAATATCTGAAATCCTTCTAAGCATGAGTGTCTTTGTGCTTTTCATCGTTATACACGACTGTGTTGAAGTTGTCCCCTGAAATCGCGTCTTAATCCCTGAAAGCCTCAATGAATCCGTTGATTTCTCTCATAACATTCTTTTTAGGAATAGGAGAACTAGGAGCATAGATATTGATCAGTACCAAGTTTAAATTTATTTGTTCAGTCATCAAGCTGCTTAAATCACAATCTTTTGTAACTACTGACAACTCTACGTGTCACATCTTCCAATATCAGTGAAGTAACAACCTGTAAAGTGATTTCCAATATGTGTGTGTGTGTGAGAGAGAGAGATAGTTTCTAAATCATTTTCAACAAATTTTCCATTTTGTGCATAACCTAAAATCATTGTTGTCCATGCGAGCACATATCTTTGAACATTCTCTCAAACAATTCACTTATCTTGTCTATGCTTCCACAGTTTGCATGCATGTCTACCAAGGAAGTTCCAACTACATAATCTAATGAAATTCCTCTATCCTTATGCTTTTATGGATGTCCATACCCTGTTCCAAAGGTATACCATACAGAGTTGTCACCCAAATTTCTTCACCCTGAACCAGATAGAGAAGAAGTTTTTTCGGTTGATTTAGATCTTGATGTAATGGAGGTCATTTTTTTGGAGGAGGTCTGATTAATAAATAAGGAATATCAACACAGGAACCTTTTCCTTGTGCGTTGGACCAGCCTTACTGTGATTGTTGGGCATTCTGTGGTCAAAGTTCCGCAGCCCCTAGCAGCTTGTAGGTATGATCCCTGCTGATGGTAGACCCACTATACACATTTGCACAACCTGGCACAAACAATTACTTCTGGAAGACGAACCATCTCATATTTCCCTTGATGTCTATTTTATTCGTATCCCACATAGTTTCTACATAAATTTTTTGCACTTGGAGAGACGGGAGAGACAACTTTACATAGTTTCACATCTTTTCTCAAAGATTAGCTTTGTATATAAATAAAATTTTGTTTAAATTCTTTTTGTTGATATTCTTCATTCTTTGTGTGTGACTGGTATCATATTCTATTTCTACACTAATTATTCATCAAAAGTTCACATTTAAATAAAGTAATTAGTGTGGTGTCCCCCAGATTAGCCCTGAATTCTCAATCATATATCAACTAATACATGTAGAGTTTATGGATTGCAGGTAAGATATAACTCTCCCCTCCCAAATGATAACAACATAGTATTTTTATGCACAAGTTACTATGGAATTGCTATGAAAGATTCATGTTTTATGATATTCTATTGATTTTGTGGATCAGGAAGGAGGGGAAATCCACATCACCTGTTTCAATGAGGCCGTGGAAACATTTTATGAGCAGATTGAAAATGGGAAGCTATATACAATTTCCAATGGGAGGATTGCGAGGATTGTTGATGCAAAGCTATGCTACAACCATTTGAACATTGCTTTGGAGATATTCCCGCAACCTGACCCCTCAACCATATCTCCACTCATAGCAAATGAGAAAAAATACCTTCTCATCACTTACACTTCACCAAAATCAAGGACATACCTGCAAGCGTTGAAGGTTCTACGGTTGATTTGATTGGCATTGTTCTTACGATGTCACCATGCTCAACAATTCGTCGACATGAGAGAGAAGAACACTACAATTAAAGGACATGTCGAGATTCAGTGTAAGTGTCACATTGTGGGGAAAACACTTACATGCGATAAGCAAGGAAGTTGAAGACACGCTTTCTATACCGCCTCTTCCGATCCTTGCTTTGAAATTTGCTTGTGTCTCCAGTTTCAATGGAAGCTTAGTTGACACTGTTTCAAGAACCAAATGTTACATCAACCCTCTAATTTCAGAAACAAATACACTTCATGGCTGGGTTGATTTTGATGACTACTCCCTTTCGGTACCCTCTATCACAAGTAAATTTTTGGGCCCTCCAAAAATCTTGACCTCTGTAACAACGATTTCGCACGTCGTACAGATGGGGAACACTGAGAGAAATGAATGGGCCATGGTTATTGTAGAAATCACAAATATCAACATGGACAAAAAAATTTACAAGGCATGTCCTCTTCAAAAAGGTGACAAACAATGCAGGAAAAAGGTGAAAGAGAATGGTAATGGTTCATGGTTCTGTTCGAGTTGCAACGTACAACTTCAAAACTATGATTATAGATATGCACTCATGATCGATCTAAAGGACCCAACAGGAGAACTCCAGTCAATTACCGCTTTTGATGAGACAAGTTGAGTCAATCATGGGTGTTGAAGCTAGCGATCTCCACCTATTGTCTATAGATGAAGACGCGACTAGTGAAATTACAAGCAATGTCATCGGCAACGAATATTGCTTCACACTTTCCCTGAAAAAAGAGACATATTGTGGAAACAACAGATTGAAATGTGTCATCCTTAGTTCTAAGAAAGTGGATAACATTGCAACTCCTCCGTAACCTTATTTACGCAAATACTTCTAATGTATCTGTCCCTTCAAAATTTACACCCTCACCCATCCCATTCTATACTTTGAACTATCACCTCTATGTTGCTTATTTCAAATCTATGTTTCGCCCTTTTTCCCTGCTTCAAAAGAAAACTTCTATAGTTCCTTATAAACTGACATACTATTGTCACTTGCCTCAAAATTGGAAGGCTCCTCTGTAGTCAACACTTGAGATATGAATGCATAATTAAATGTTTTGCACGCTCATCTTACTGCCTCTTCCCTTCTTGCTTAAGAAGTTGTGTCTCGAAAATAGGCTACAAGTATCATTTTGGTATACTATTTTGCAGGGATTTGCTGCAATCTCCTTAAACGCCAACTCATCATTGTCATGTGCAATAGTACTTAGCAAATACGACATGTTATTTTGCCATTGAAGTGTTGGACTCTGGTTATTTCGGATGTTATTTTTCCCCTGTACATTATGTTAGCATGCACAAGGCATGTGAACTGCATGAAATGGGTTTGTTGAAAATGCCTTCAAAAAATTTAGGCGAATGCATTTGACAAGTGCAAACCCAACCTCCACAACCTTTGTCAACATACTCCCTTTCTATACCAATATGGGAGCCTTAGCACAAGGTATGAACATCCATCAAAGTATAATGGAAAGTGGATTTTTGTTTGCAAAATGCCTCAAACAGATGCGGTCTCATGGAATGCCATAATTGTAGGATATGCACAAAATAGCTTTGACAATGATGCTCTCAAACTCTTTGAGATAATAAAGCACTCTACAATGTACCCTAGCCATTTAAGGTTCGTTTATATTTTCTTTCATATTTTGTCTCATTTATGTTTCTTGGAGAGCTAATATGTTAAAGCACTGAGTGGTTCTTTAAATCTACTTTGACGTCAACACTACATTCTCAAGAGTGAGTGTTAGCAAACTTACATGTCTCACTTGCATTTGTATTCAATTATTACACAACTAACTATTATTTAACATCCCTTTCAATGTACTTTGCAACATTTTTTTGGCTTTAATAGAAAATCAGAATTGTCAATCATACCCCTTATCCACATCAACTACAAAAGAAATAACTATCCCTCTAAATCAAATAACATATTCGGTTCGAGCGTTCACATTGCATTGTACACATGCAATTACTAATTTAATGGATTTGGTGTTTTCCAAGTTATTATATTAGACCAAAGCTTGCCATTTCTGAAAGAACCCTATCACGTATCAACGACCTATTAGTTTTTAGTTGTAACTATTTCTCTATTTTTTTTTAATTTTTAACAAGCTTTATTTATTCCACTCTTGCGTCCTTTGGAATTTGGCTCCCGACTATAATTTTCCTCGTATAGACATTTGCATCGTTAGTAACGCCATACGTGAGGTTCAATTACTGGAATTACCCTTGCAGAGTGGAGTTCCGCTTCTTCTTAATACCTATGTCGGCGGGGCTGGGTAATTGTCACCCAGTTATTTCCATGCCTGGCAAAAAAAAATTGAACATCAGGATCATGGAAAACTCTAAAACACAAATCAATAAATAAATTAACTCTGTAAAAGCCATTTGGAAAGGAGATTCAAAATTTAGTAAATTTAGAATATGTGGCATAAGTTCGATTTCGAATTGTTTTGCCTTGGGAAGGGATTTGTATGTTTCTGAAATTTTCACTTGTGGGTTAGTGGCGTGGTCTTGTGTTCAATGTCTCCCGTGGAAATGACAACCAACATTTTTACTTGTGTTTTGGGGTTGGCGTAGCAGGTTGGGAATATAATGTTGGTATGACATGTTTAAAATGTGGGCGTGCTTAATGGAACTCAAGATTGATGTGGAAGGATGATTTACCAAAGTTTTACGTATTTATATGGAAGGAGTTCATAATTGAATCGAAGGCACTTGCATCTCGATTCCATGTCAAACATGGATGGTGTTGATGTAGTTCATGTGCGTGTTGATGCTCATATGTTTGTTGATCATTGATCTAATTTAACCATGGTTAGAACTTCAAACTTTGAAATCCTCCGACCATTTGAAAGGCCAAACCACAAAAAAACAATAGTTGAAACCTCTCGATGATGTCCTTTGTCTTATTATAAGATATATATTTACCAAAGGTGTCTTAGCATGGAAGAGCCACTACCCCAAAATGGTCTATTTTTCATGGGCTTTCCAACAAAATTTACCAGCAATTTTTTTACTTTCATCTACTATGCACAAATTTTCTAGAGTGCTTCCCTAAATTTAAATGTTATTGCAATTATTTCCAATATACACATAAAAAAATTCATCATATGATCAATTATTAAGAGTTATGAGAAACAAAAATAATTTCAAATTATTTGATAGTAGCCCCACAACTATTAAGTCTTGATCATGACAACCACCGACATGATCGATACATAATGCAAAAGGGGGATCCAAATTTGTAAAATTTAGTGGGGATTCAAATTGGCAACTCATTCCAACTCTTAATAAAGCCTAATTTGCATGTAAAGCAATTGTCGACATGATTGATACATAATGCGAAAGGGAGCTCAAAGTTTGTCGAATTTTATGGGGATTCAAACTGACAACTCACTCCAATGCTTAATAGAGCCTAACATGTACAAAAAGTGAGATAGATATCAAATGGTGATCGTTGTGGCTCAAGATTGGGTCTTGTAGCTACCAATTTTTATGGTGTGTAAAACTATGGCCATTTTACTTGTAGATTACAATTTTGTCGGGGTTTTACGGGCATTTTTCCATGGATAAGATGAGCAAATCTCACCACCTTAAGGTTGATCGAGATTATAAAGTAAAGCGCAAGATTTAATCTTTGTTTCTCCTTGATCTGGAAAATATTTTAATCTTGCGTTCTAGATATATGTCAAAATATCTTCCCAAATTTGGCACCTCTCAAGAGTAAAAATAAATAAAACTAAACCAACCTATCAAAGTTAGTATATTAAAAAGTGCCACTGTTCTTCCTACGTTGGAAATAATTAAGCCTATGTAGACCATGGAAAGGACATCCTATCCATCTTTTATCTTTTGGAGAAGAAGTATGACTCCATTTGGCCATCGCAAAAAAGGAAATTCCCAACATTGATAAATTTCCCACATTTAGCTTTTTTATGTTTTTTGTCTCATGTTCCTAATGTCTAAAAATTATTTCCTCTTTGGCACTATGTGGATATCTCATGAATTGTTTGATTATTAACTTTCTAAAATAGTGTCGTTGTCGTGTTATGCAAATTCAAACATCATCTCTCATTTCCTACATATTGTAATGAGCGGTTGACCAACTATAGCGCATTAGTGTTGATGTTGGACTAAGCACCCAAAATTGTTGATAGGGAGGAATTAAAGAAGTTAAAGTTGTAGGATTGAAGGTGTTCCGTTGGATAGGGAAGATTCGTGATTCAATTGTTAAAAGTGCCCTCACAAATTAGAGTTTTATAATAGTTATGCTAGTGGGGTTGGTCAAATGGTGTGTGATCATCACTAGTTGTTTCCATGCTTGACATGCACCTACACAATGGTGAAGGCACCAAAATCTAACAATGTGTCGACATGTAATTTTCTTGAACATTGATGCACAAAGGTTTGTTGGTCATTGATCTCCATTAAATGTTTGACCTCCAATTCCTCTAGTTTGAATATGTAGTGTGAAAACCACCTCACGTCAATCTTTGATCTAACAGGACACCTTGTGGAATAATTCACATGTGCATGTAGTGAAAGAGATATCGTCTACATATTATTGAAGAACCAAATTAAAATCAAATAAAAATGAATTTTATAGAAGAATTCATGCCTACCGAAGCTAATTGAACCAAAATGATACAAGAATAAAATTAGTATATTTTATTTCCATGGAATCCTCAGCAAGGATATATACCCCACAAAAATCCCCACAACATGGACACAAACCCAAAAAAATTTACCACTAGTCCTTTGATAATGAGTCAAAAGAATGTTTTTCATGTCCGTCATTTATTAGCGTCTCTACACACACACGAAAGTGACATTTAGGCAGAAAATTAATGGACATTGCAATTCTAAAACTTGTGATACTACATACGTACATGCAATTCCAATATCATACCAAAAAAATGAGCATCGAGACCACGGAAAACTCTAAAAGGCAAATCAATAGATAAATTAAATTTGTAAAATCTAGTTGACGATGGGATTTAAAATTTATTAAATTTAGAATATGTGGCATAAGTGTTTTCCCAAAGGAAGGGATTTGTATGACATTTTTGCTTGTGGGTTAATAGTGCGGTGTTGTGTTCGACGTCTTGCATGGAAATGAAAACTAATATTTTTTACTTAAGTGTTTTGTGGGTTGGCATTGTGGTTCGGGAATATAATATCCGTATGGAAAGTTTAAAATGTCGACATGGTTATTGGAACTCATGATTGACGTGAAAGGATGATTTATTAAAATTTTGCATATTTATATGGAAGATGTTCCTAAATGGATTAAAGGAACTTGCATTCGATACCATATCATACCTATTGATGGTATAGATGTAGTATTGATGCACACACAATTTTTTTTATCGTTGTTTTAATTTAATTATTAAATCGATGCTTATGAACCACCAACATGATCAACACGAAATGTAAAAAGGGCTCCAAATTTGTCAATTTTTGTGGGGATTCAAAGCGGTAACTCACTCCAATACTTAATAGAGCCTAACATACACCAAAAGTGAGCTAGATCTCATATGGCTTCTTGTTGTGGCTCAAGCTTGGGTCTTGTATATGTGGGCATTTACCAATTTTTTATGATATGTAAAACCATGGTAATTTTACTAGTAGGTTATAGTTTTATCGGGGTTTTACGGAATTTTTCCATAGGAAAGACAAGCAAATCTCACCACCTTAGGGTTGATTGAGATGATAAAGTGGACCAAAAGATTATATCCTTATCTTCTCCTTGATCTGGAAAATATTTTAATCTTCCTTCTAGATATATTTCAAAATATCTTCCCAAATTTGGTACCTCTCAAAAATAAAAATAAATAAAACTAAGCTAACCTATCAAAGTTAGTATAGTAAAAGTGTCACATGATTCTTCCTACGTTGGAAATAACTAACTTTATGTAGAGCATGTAAGGCCCGTCCTATCCATCTTTCCTCTTTTGGATAAGAAGTATGACTCCATTTGGCCACCACAAAAATGGAACTTCCAAACATTAACACATTTCTCACATGTAGCTTTTTTATGTTTTTGACCACGTGTTCCTAATGTCTAAAAATTGTTTCATGTTAGACACTGTGTGGATATCTCACAAACTACTTCATTATAAACTTTCTAAAATAATGTTTTTGTTGTGTTATGAAAGTTCAAACATCATCTATCATGCCCTAAATATTGTAATGAATGGTCGACCAACTATAGTGTATTATTGTTGATGTTGGACTACACACCCAAAAACGCCGATAAAGAGACATTGAAGTACTTAAAGTTGTAGGATTGAAGGTGAAACATTGGATAGGGAAGATTTGTGATGAAGAAGGGGATTGAGGGAGAAAAAAATTTGGTTTGCAGAATCTATTAGAGGGAACATAGGAAAACTCCTTTTTCCTTTCAACAAGTCACAAATAGACCCCATTTCAAATTTTCTAACCTTTACCACATTAGATTTTAATGCAATGGTTTTTAATGTAAAATCTATCTTGAAAGCTACCAAATTTAAATGCCCAACTTTTTCTTGGATTTGCAAATCCTTAGAGGCCATGGATAATGTGGATGTCAAAGTGGTGTCCCTAGATTTCACCATAAAATATGAGACTACCCATTAAAAAAAATCGGTATTTTTAAAATAACGGGTCTTTTGTGTTTTTATTTCCAAGGGATGTCTCTATTACGTTAGCATATTCCCAGTGAATCATATGAGCCAATTTTGACAAATGCCCAGATGCTGAAACTCATTTTATCCCTCCGCCAAGTTTTGTCTACGGAAATTTTTTATTTAATTATTTATTAAATAAATAAAGCCCGGTTTGAAGTAAATTGTGCTCCGGTTGAATCCTATTAAAGTTTTGCATGCCAATATTCACACATCTCAATAGGATTTTCACCAGGAATGAATTCAGAGCATTGTCTGCAACTTCTGGCAATGTTTTTCGTTTTTATTTATTTCTTTTGCGTTTGTTTTCAGTTTTCTCCGCAATTTGTCTGTTAAATTCCCCTCGATCCGATCTTTGTTCTGTATAGTCTGTTTAATTGCCTGGAACGTCTGGAGATCATTTATGGCCTCAAGCACCAGAAGGAATCAGTCTCAGAAGGCAAACTTCTGACCCAAAAAGATGAAGTTAAGCAGAAAAAGCCTCTCCTAGGCAAGTCGCACTTTTTGGAATAAATAGATCTAAGCTGCAATGAGAATTTTGGCAGTGGCAGGCAAATGAGAATTTCTTACCGCACTTGCAGGTACTTTTCTCAATAGGAATATTAGAGGTGGCAAGTAGGCGGGAATTTCTTACTTGCCTTGCAGGGTAAAAATTCTCATTATAAAAGAAAAATCACTTAAAGCATCGATGGGAATTTCTTGCCTACCTAGCAGGCTAACTTTTCCCATCAAAGAGGTTTATTCACCCATACAAGTCGCATGTTATCAAAGAAGGCTATTTTCCATACAAGTCACACTTTTTGGGAGATGATTTAAGTTGTCAGTGGGAATTTCGGCAGTGGTAGGCAAGTGGGAATTTCTTACCTACCTTGTAGGGTAAAAATTCCCATGATGAAGGACAAATCACTTAAGTGGAAGAGGGAATTTTGGAGCTGCGGCAATGCAGGTGGTTCCATCAAGTTGACTTCCTATTTTTAGCAGTCACCCTTGCCAAAAAGTGTGACCCACCTTGGCATTAAATAATGCATTTAATGATATTTATTAATGGCCTTTTTATCCAATTTTGGCGCCATGAATGGGAGGAAAGTCAATGCAAAAGGATAAGCTAAAGAGAACTGAAGGATGCATGCTAAAAATAAATAAAATAAATTTATAAAAAAGCAACCAGCAACATGCAGACTTGGGCGCCCAAATTGGATGAATAGACATGGCTATTAATTAATTAAATTGCCAGAAATAGGATGAGACAATTATTAAAAATAACATGTTGGAGGTTATATAAGCATGGGATGCCATAAGGGAGAGACAGTTAATTCTTTTTATGAAGTTTGCAGCCCAGACAGGTTTTGGCGCCAAAAGAAGGGGATTTTGCATTAAAGTTTATTTTCCACTGCCAAGAAGCTTCCAGTTTTGGCGCCTAGGGTTAGAATAGCCTAATTTTGGTCATTCGAACATTTGCATGTTGGTATATATGCCCAGTGAATTAAATAATATTCTTGCTTGCTTTGCATGCAAGCAAAGCCTCAAATTTTAGGGCAGCAGACTTTATATGTAGATTTTGTTGATAAAAATCAAGTATTCGTGCCATGGACTTCATCATTATCTGAATTAATTAAGGGTATTCATCACAGGTGCTCATATTAGTGAAAAGAAGTTCAAATCAATGTCAGATACATTAAATATCTCTTCCGAATAAGAAGAAATTTTTAGATCTACACAAATTGAACCAATTACAAGGGATTAGGTAGAATTAAAAGACAAAGAGCTCATAAAAAGATTGTTCCATATCAAATGAAGCATGATGAAAGAGAAGGATCAGCTGAATCATGAATAGCTTCCAGATTTGTTGACATCAATGATACAAACATAAGCTCTGAACCCATCTCTGATTTAATTGACAGATCCAAAGTCGGAAGGATATCTCTAATGCGGGAAATTAAAAGCAAAAGAATTATTCAAGCTTCAACGCGTTTCGATTCATCGCTCTTTTTCTTGAATTTGTTATGGAGTGTGCAAGGTCATATCATCCTCTTTCCTAGAAAAATTTGGGATCATGCGGGAAAGACAATAATTACGTTGGATGCACAATTTATTAATTATTGTCTAAAGATTCTGATACGACCTGTGGTGATTGCAATTAGCATGATGGATGCTGGAAATAGATGGGAGAAGCACAAAATAGATTACGTGGGCATAATGAATAACAGATACATGAAGAATCCCATATCTCCATCAAAGTTCCCGAGGAATCTTCCACAATCCAATTTGGTGTAGGAAGTTGATGATATTACTAAATTGCTTTGCAGGTTAAATGGAGAAGCCAATACTCATAACTTTTGCTCATGGATGTATGCTTTCGTGAGAACCATTGAGATCAACGAGTTGATTTGATTATAATTGGGAAAAGATCATCGGTGACAACATCGGCGAGTAGCTCCAAGTGTGAGGCAAACATTCAGCTTCAAAATGACTTCATACAGTATATGCGGTGAGCCTCGCATGGTATATTTTCCAAATTGGATAGATGAGGAGTTTTGTCGAAAGATCCTACTTTCAACTGCTTCCCATAGTTGACAGTTCCTGAGTGCAACAAAGATTACATGGTGGTCAACGATGGGTTATTCTATGAATTCATCTACAAATTGAATAGTGATCTAAAGACTAGTAGAGTGAGCAAAGAAGCTTGGTAAATTGTATCCAAGTATGTCCGCATCTTCATCCAGGTTGCGAGACTTCACATATCTCGGGTGGAGTGGATTTTCAGGAGAACCAATCAAGTTGCCAAGGTATCCAAGCGACAAATGGGTCATCATGGAGTTGTGCAGGCAACTTGTGTAAATGCATGACTTACAATCAAAGCGGCACAAACCTACATGTTGCTTCTAGTCACGGTGGGTTATTACAGTGCAGAGCATCCACAAGGTGGGGAGAATCAAAGCGAAATGTTTTCCGGATATGAGCATGAGTTCTTCCTAGCACGATTGAACTATGATCCATATGGGATAGCGAGAAAGACAATGTCCCAGGAGTATGCACACATACCTTCATTGGAAGACTTTTGGATGAAGTGCAGAAGCGAGTATGAAGTCAGGAAGAAATATTTCAGCAGGTTATCAGCGCAACAAGCATCTGATTATGGTTTAGCACGGATACCTGTAAATCTCACAGATGATGGGCATGTGATACTTGACACATACCATCAAATGGGAGGAGATATAGTTGCTCTTTAGGAAAGCATAAGTGGTTGTCAGATGATTGAGGAAAGGTCTTCCACGGTTTAGTTAACACCTCAAATTGGTTGTTGACAAAGGGGTATTGCCTGGACGAAGCTTTGATGAATCAGATCACATGTAACTTTATTACAGGAGACTCCAGTAAAAGAAAGCACGAAGGTGAAAGTAACAGGAGCCCAAAGAAACTTAAAGTATACAAGAAGTCTCATATACTGGAGAAGGCTAATTCTACAGCTATCGTGCTAGTACCACTTTCAAACGAAGCTTCTCCCATGTCAACTCATAACAATTAGGCAGCCCTTGAACCTCAGGCAGATGTTGTTGTTCCTCCATTGAATCCAGCATCATTTGTATTTGCTCCTCAGCCACTCAGATATTCACCTCCCCCTGTAGAGAAGCTGAAAGCTCAAATGAAAGAGTTTGAAAAAGTATTGTGTTTGGACAATTCACATGATGACAACCACAACACTGTGGAAAATTCAAATGTAGCAGAGAGTCTGAACATGAGAAGGTGGTACACTTAGTGACTTTTCATTCCCCAAGAAGAAATTTTTCATCATGGTTGGATTTATAGATGGTTCCAAAAGCCAGAGAGGAGATCAACCTGGAAGAGCATGACTTGCAGCTACTCCTAAGTTTGAGTGGAAAGGATAGAAGACCTAAAGTTACCAAGGTAACTTCAAGGTTGATTATTGAAGAATCAGGGCAGAAGTTCGCCGAGTTGATAGTTCCAGTGGAGGGAAAACAAAAGGGAGAACTCACAGTGACAGATATCTCAGTAACCAAAGTGCCACTAGGTCAGACTACCACAAAAGGATTAAAGCAAGATACACAGACACTAATAAACACTTTATTCCTCAAGTTGGACAAAGAGAAGGCAGAGAAAACCAAACTTCAAGAGTAGGTTTCCCAGTTGTGTGAAATCATTGCTAAGGTTGCCAAACCTTCCTCTCACCAGATTTTAGCACATGAGCAGGTGAACAACCATCTGATCGAGGAGGTGGAGGATGCATGTAATCAAGTCACGACTATCAATGAATGGAAAAGCCAAAATCATCCAACAAGCTTCAAAACAACTCAAAGAGGTACCAACTAGTCTGAAAGTTATGAAAGATGCATTATCTCAACTGAAGCAATTGATGATAGGCATAGTGGATGAGAATGCAATGTTGAAGGTGACTGGACATTTTCGTTAACATAAATAAGTCATTGGAAGAGGTTTTAATTGCAGAGCAACTTGTGCTTGATGGATTGATTGAAAAGGGAAAACAACTTGAGTTTGTAGTTTTTTTCCGCATGGAGATTCTCAAGCTTATGCTGAAAAGAATGCAATTGCTCGAGGATAGGATATTGTCATTGCTGGGAAATATAGTTGCTTTCACCGAGGAGGAAGTAGTTGGGGATGTTTCTTCCTGCAGAAGAGCTATTCCAAACAAGGTGCCTGCTTCTCTTAAAGGGTTTCTTCTGATGATTCAGAAGAGGATTGATGAAGTTGTTAAGACTTTCATGTTGAATTCAATCAACAAGCTGATAACACTTCAATCGGACATTAAAGAGTTCGGGCCTAGTTTGAAGGAGGTGGAAGTAAGCATTGACATTTTGTCCAAAGGATTGCTGTAGTTCAAGACCGAGAAAAACGTTGTTGCTAAAACAGATGGGAAATTATGAATTATATGTTCGACAAGTATATTCAATATCAAAAAAAGAAGAAAGCATAGGTCAGTAACATCTCGGCAAATCTTCTTTCTTCTCTATTTTCTCTTATTCCTTATGTTCCGGATGAAATTGTAAGATTAAAGTTATTGGTTTAAAAGCCATTACTTTAAGTTATTTGGAAAATTTCTCTAAGATGAGTGGAGATGTGCATAACTTTGGCTTAACTTCCATATGCATGTCACTTAGAGAGGAATTCTAGGAGAAAGATTGCCGGATGTTCCATTTACAACTTCCCGCATGTTCTAGTTCGGTTATAGTTTCCATTTATAATTTCCACTCTATAGACTATAAATAGAGGAAGAGCCTACGGGTTAAATCATCGTAATTGGTAATCAACATTCTTGTGTTCCAGGACTTTGAGTGAAACCGAAACCCTTGATATCTTTCTCAAATCTAAGGAATAAAGAGGAGGCTGATTTCGAGAGAATTTTGTGTCAATCGGTGCATTTGTTTCTTATTTATTTTTAGATCTTCACATAAACTTTGTGTTATCTTAGATCTAGATCTCGAAACTTTTCTTTGCTTTGAATTTTGAATTTCTAGATCTGTTTGTTTCTTCTATGTGCATGTGACCAACTCTATTAACTATTGGTCAGGTTGCACATCTTCTTTTTTTTCTACTCGCATTCAATTATTTCCCTCTTCTGCATATATACATTTCTTACAACTTACTTACTTTGCTGCAAAACCGCCTAGCTATGGTGCATGCGCTGCCACGATTAAAGTAAAACCAACGAGATAGATATTATAAAATTTAATTGACAAAATCTTACACGAGAGCCTCACCGGTAAATAAGGGAGATTTATCTCATGTTCGCATAGGTTTTGGTTGTGCGAAAAATCTAGCCAACACAAAGTCAATGATTTAAAGCTTTCCCCTTTAGGTATGGGTCATTGCGGTCCCTCAATAGCCTTTAAAGATCTCATATTTGGGATTGATGTATACATTATGTTAGTGTGTTTCCTCCTCTACTAGGTTTTTGCCTTGTGTGAATAGTTATGGTTTCTAGTGGGAATGTTTTCGAGCTCATTCATAACATCCCTAGAATTTTTGAGATCCTCCCTATATTATAATCTTCAAATCACTCAACCGAATTATATTATTCAAATTGAAATGTTCCCTATTTATAACCTCAAATGAGCTACAGTTGAAGGAGGACCCTTGAACACATGCAAATAATACTCTTTTTCCAATGCCTCAAACATTAATTATGTTGAAAGGCATTTCGAAATGGAGTCTTGGTACTTGTGCCAATCATGCATCGAGGAAATGGAAGGTCAATTTTTTTTGTTGGTTGTCATTGATTGACCACAACATTATGAATTTTAATGAGGGAGACCCTAATCACTACCTTGATCGCTAAAGAGAAGCCCCATTCACAAATGTGAATGATATTGATGACATAAGGAATGTTGAATGCAATTTTTGTGTATCAAACATATATAGACTTTGGCATTTTGACATATGCAAGTTTCCCTTGAAATTATTCATCAAACATCCCTTATTTTCTGAGATATATCTAATGTTTGTCACCTCAACGACCTACCCACTTCATGTTACACCCTTAGTCCTACATCATATATTGAGATATGTATAGACGATATGTGGCTAACATTATCTCCTAACATGTCATATCATATTTATCTATACTTTCATATTCTTAATAGGTCGATTTGGTGCTTTACATATTATAGTAGGTTATATATATATATATATGAATTAGTAATTGGTAGTTAATCATCATATTGTGCACTTGAGTCTTACTGTATTTTTTGGAGGTTGCCCCCTCAAAGTGGCTAAGCCATTATACTTTCTTATTGTGATAATTTATCTATATTTTGTTGTTCTTAGTGTTATATTGTTGTTGATATTCAAATATATCTAAGTAATTTCATTGCAAGTGGTATCAGAGCTTCAAT
Organism: Taxus wallichiana var. yunnanensis; assembly: GCA_018340775.1. NCBI lineage: Eukaryota > Viridiplantae > Streptophyta > Pinopsida > Cupressales > Taxaceae > Taxus > Taxus wallichiana. The sequence continues at coordinate 321,024,097 of CM031243.1, forward strand.
TTGGCCAAACTTGGGTCAAAACCCTAATTTTGAAGATTCAACTATATCTACAAATATGTGGCAAATTCTTGTGCAATTTTTTAACTGAAGTGGAAAAATCAGTCAAGGTTCTCTATAAAAATGAAGATTAGTTGACTTGATTTGCATAAGTTATATCCATTTTAGGGTTTTTCATAAATTCACTCCACAAGCCATAATTTTTAGAAATTTTCAAAGTTTTTAACATTTTAAGAAAGATTTTAAAAACTAAAAGGGGGTTTATTCTATGTAGTTTCGAATTAAGGCCGAAATAATTATGAAATTAGACACTTAAATCTTGGTTAAAGGAGTTTGTTCTTGAAACCTAATTTTTGTGCATCATGGGGATGCAACCTTTCTATGGAAATGGAGTGATTGATGCTAGAGAATGGTGGGTTGAATTTAAGAAGAATTATTTTTCATCTAGATGGACATGGTTTTGGTTTTCATCTTGACGGTCCAAAGACAAAGGTGGGTCTCAATTGAATCAAGAGCGTTCATATTGGTCTTAGGAGGAAATGGAACAAGTTTTTTTGGCTAGGTGGAAAAAGAAGAAAGAGAAGAATGGGAATGAGGACGAGGAGGAGGAGGAGGAGGAGGAATAAAGGATAAGAGTTCAGATAGTGTAGCTCCAAAGATGGAAGCTTCAATATTTTAGTTTGAAGAGTGCATCCATCGGAAAAAGAATATAAAGGAAGTTCAAGTGGATGGTAAGAAGATTCAATTTTTTGAAGATTTGACAAATCTAGCTTGTGGTTCATATGTTCTTGGTCATGAGAAAGAAGAGTTTCACATTGGTTCCTCCTAGCGTTTTCCCACTCTCAATATTCTCCTCCTTAAATCCCATTCTTTATCATCTTGCTTCCTCCTCCATTGTTTTGGTTGCTTAATTTTAAAATCCTCAATTCATCCCCTTTGGCGTTTCCATTACACATCTCATGTATGATTGCTAGTATTATATAAACCATTAACACTTTTTCTTTTGATTTATAAAAGGATTGGAAGAACTAGAACGACATCTAAATGACATATTCCATCCTTTAATGGAGCTAATAAATTTTTCTTCACCAAAAAATTATGTATTAAGAGCTCTTGCAAACCATCATCGTAAATATTCAAGTACAATACCTTTGTAATTATAGAAAGAAAATCCTTTATCCAATTCAAGAAGTTTGAGAGCGCATAAATTCAGTCAATTCTTTAATTGTTTCATCATCCGGAGAAAAATTATATAGTGGTTCTCATGAAAAAACATTTAAGGTTTGTTTTTGTAAAACATTCAACAATGTAATAACCCAAAATTCTCTTCTAGGACAAGCATACAATGACTATTTTTCGTCTCCATTCATGCCATTCTTTATGGATTTTAGTGTTTTACATGCCTAACTTTCCCTTCATATCAGGTTTGGGCATTAGGGAATGAAACTATTCATTGTATGCAACTCCATGAATTGAAGGACCATGTGCAAGCCCTTAGTGTTAGCACCAAACCAAAATAGTTCTTCAATTTCTAACAAAATTGGTAAAAATCAATAATAAGGCCTTGAAACAATAAAACTCTAGACAAAAGGTGTGTGTGTGTGTAGGTAAAGTAGACCTATATATTTGGTTTGAAGTCGCAACCATGGAAATAAGGAAGAACAATGAGCTTATTAGCTAGATTTAACCTTTACTAATAGGAAATTTATAATAAATCCATAAGCTACATTGTTTAGCTAATTGACAATGTCATGAAAGAATAAATTTCAGAAATACTACTTCCCCACAAGAATCGCTAAGGGCATATGGAAGATTTCAATCCCAAAGTTGTCTTTTAATAATCTATATCTATGAGATATTAGTAATATCAATAATGACTTCAGGTTTTATATCTTTGTAGATTACAATACTTGTATTAAACTATGTTTTTGTTTAACAAAAAAATATATTGTTCTTTGAATTTGATCACATATTAAGTTTGTTAAATGAAGCAAGTCTAGTGATGTTTCATATTTTTCGTGTTGTAATATTTATTTATTTTGATTGTATGTGCAATAGAGCATGGAATTCAACATTCGAATCACAAGAATTGATTTGTGAACTTGCTTCGTTGATTGAATCATCAAGTGAGAGCAATAAGCTTGCACGATAGAAATAGGCTTGTTGCATTTTGGTATTGCCATCACGACATGTAATTATAGAAAAACAAATAGCATATGATTTGATATATTCCACAATATGCTTTCTAGCAAAAAAAAACGCATAGAAGCTACAAAACATAGAATTCTCGTTATTATACCGTTTGCATTGAAAAATTTGGAATTTGAGTAAAAATAAACCAACCCTTAATTTTGGGAAGGTACCGTCCTTTACAATTTCTTCTTGTTGTGCTTCATACCATGCTTCTATAGATGCTTATGCTCTGTTCTAATTGTTCTATTGTTTTCAATAGCCTTTCTTTGGTTTTGGAAAGTGTTGTGTTATTCAATTTCTTACTGAAATGCTTATTTCACTTATCGTTAATGATAATAGTAATTTTGTAGAAAATTTATTTGTAATTAACATGTTGAATACTACACTTCCAAAAATACAGATTGAAGGTCAATCCTGAAAACATATGGAAGCATAGAGTGCAATCAAGATCTTAGAGAATTATTAGGCTACAAATAGTTGGTCATTTATGCTTGTGATATAGATTGTACAAGATGAAGCTCCAATAAACAACTACATGTATAAACTTCTCTATTATTCAATATTGTATAGCTATGTGCAATTTTTATTCTAATATTTTTAGAATCAATTATTTCTATTGATAGTGCTTGTATGAGAATATCATATCAAAAACAATAACACTTTTTTTTGTTGTTTATTACTTAAATATTGAGAATATTCAAATGTTATTGACTCCATGCATACTTGTAAACAAGATGCAATTCACACCAATTTCACTTCTTCTTAATACACTTGCTTCCACAAGATTTTTGATTCACACTTGTCATTATATAGTGGAGAGTTTTAATGTCAATATATACCGAGAGTACTAGAGAAAATACATTTCATCTTTATGTTATTAAAAATTAAATAATCATAATGGTGAAAACATGTAGTCAATATGAAAGGCACATGTTCATATCTAATTTGGGTTAGGCTACGTATTGGTGTCTTTACTTTTTATACACAATTGGTCAATAGGCCTTTCTAAAATCAATTTTCTTTGCAACTCCCATCGTAATAGTCATTGTAGGCTTAAAATATATTTTTATTTTATTTTCAAAATAAACTCCATCAGATGTCTCTCGCAATTCTATGGAAGACCATCTCTGTGGATCTTGCTATTATGGATGCCCAACCAACGACGAGAATGGAATGGACGAGACATGGATCGTCGACGTTGTAAATTTGGACACCGTAATCTTAACAGGATGCAGCAGAGAAGGTTTCTACTGCAGAAGCACCCGGGGAGGCAGAAAAAGGAAAGATACGTGAGTGTAGTGGCGGAGATGAGAGTCGTTAGATTTTTTTACAAGCCAAGGTAACTATGGTGGCATGCAGAGCACACCAGGAGTGGGATGTGGAACCCTACGATTGGTAGGAATCTACACCTCCATCTGATGCAGATTGCGTGGTGCTACTTCCCAGAAGGAAAGGGAGAGGGCAAACAATGTCAATTGTAAATCCTACAATGGAGGGATTATAACGACCACGTGTAAGGAGATTGGCAAGTTCCTAACCACGGTGACCTCTTACACTAAGAGCAGAGGTGTATGGTCCCCTATGTGTTCAGTACACAAAATGGGGAGTTGTCAAATGGGAAAAGATGAAGATTCAAGAGGTGTCGACTACAAAGGAGAGACTTGAGAAGTGGAAGGATTGTTTGTGTGTGATGGCAGCGTCCTTCCCACCGCACTGGGTGTCAATCCCATGTTCAATATTCAATCTATTGTACTCTATATATCTAAACATATACTTTGATTCTTGGACAAATAATTGGGTTCAGGAAGTGGTACCAGTGATGATGCTATAGAATTTTTTGCTATAATTTCCTATCAAACTGGTTCCAAGTATCTGCATAATTGAAAACTGGTTCCAGGCGTGTGTTATTAAAAATATCTGTTCTTTTCCAATTTTTGGGGATCCATATTTTAACTGCTAATTGGGTGATAGGCCTTTCTAAAGACAATTTTATTTTTAACTCCCATCTTCTTGTCATTTTCATCCTAAAATATTTCAAGACATTATCCTCATTATCTCAAAGTGAAACCCATCAAGAGATGATTCATCCACATGAAATTCGACACTATTCTGTTGTTGAGATACAACAGTATATGTATACAAAATGTGAGAGGTGATGTTCATCTGGACATTTGTGCATTTTCACAAACCCATTTATCCTATCTAAATGGATTTATTGATCAATAGTATCATTCAATGTCTCTTCTTTCCTCCACAATGTATCTTTTGCTAATGTTCCATAGTTTTCCTATTTTGGGAATCATGCATGGTTTTTCTCTAACATAATCCACAACTTAGCTTTTGTTGTGCAACAACTCGGGATCTCAAGTAGAATTAGGCTTGAGGGGTGATAGGGTGACCATGCCCACATTGAGAAGAGATACTTGAAGAAGGCCAAATGTGCATTCCTTAAGTAGTCTATGGGAAGAGACAAGGGATCGTAGGAACATGACTTGGAGTCAAAAAAAACTAACAAACCAAAGAGTCAAAAGGCCCCCTAGGACTCAAAAAATCTTGACAAAACTCAAAAGAATTAAATGTATGAGAACATATATAAAATATTCAACTCTCAAGTATATTTTATGTATAGACTATTAATTTTGGTGGGTTTTATTTATGTGTGTTTAAGCCATCGCAAGATGATCTATATGATTAGTCATTACCTTACTAACATTTTTCTCATGTATTTTTGGTAATAATCACAAGGCAAAAGACCCACTTAACACATAAGCACTATAAGAATTAATTAGTTTGGTGTAGGTGGGGAGACTGGATGGTGAATGTAATCCACCGCTTTAGGCTTCTCACCCTCGAGCCTCTATCCCCATTGGAAAAGCTTTTCGTATTTGATTTTTTTCTAAAATTGTGTTTGAATTTCAACAAACTAATTAAAAAATAGCTCTTAAACTCGTCTCATCATGGGGTCAAAGGCTAAGTAAGGCTTATGAGTTTTCTGACTTTGTGAAGAATTTGTGGTCTCAAGTTCAAGTTCTACCTTAGCTAAAAAAATAAATTAACATCGTATTATAGCCTAAGATTGTATATGCACGACAACAAAACAATACTAGGTTTTTCTAACATGGCATTAGAGTGGTTCAACTTTATCACTATTAACATTAGCGATTCTTGTAAATTTTGAAAGAGATACGGATCTAGCTTCCATTGTAGTCCATAGCAGCATACCTCTATGTCAAGCTCCACAAAATAGAAACAATTTCTATTATCCAATTACTCCATAGTCAGCAATGTGAGGTCAATTACACAAACTACTAAAGCATGTGAATTGATTCACCTTGTGTAAGAAATGTACTGCTTAGTTTTAGTAGTTCATTCTCGAGAACAAGTTTTTTTAAGAAGATGGTCATATGGAAGTTAAACAAGAGCGACTCTAGGATAAGTTTGCTTGGTTTTAGTAGTTCGTTTTTTAGGACATATTTTTTTAAAAGACGGACCTATGAAAGTTAAAGACGAGCAATTTTATGAGATTACAGTCATAGAAGCAATTCCAAGATGCATGATGCATTGAAGAGGCATATTCGATTTGGAGTGGTAAAGCATGTATTTTGAGGCAGCCAATCAACCATCATATTAGTAGAAGGTCCACTTCCATTGTGGCATCACCCAATAAACATAAGGATCATGATCTATTGAGATCATATGTTGTCACTTGCTAAATCTACCAATCAATGTGGGATTAATTATTTGAATAAACGAATTCAAAAAATACTAAAATCAAATTTATAAGCCCAAAGAGTGCTGCAGTTTTATAGAACTGCACTAACTTGGGCTAATTTGTCAACTGTAGTTGACTGATCTGTCAATTTGTCAATGGTGGTTGACTAATCAGCTGCTTTGTCAACGGTGTTTGACTAATCAGCTTATTTGTCAATGGTGGTTGACTAAGAATACAATCCAGTCCAACCCAAATCATGGATGAATAGGACCATACATTTAGCAAATTGTACAGATTATTGCTGCTAGTAGCACATAATTTCATAGAAAGTTCTCCACTTAACCAGAATATAGTCCCAGGATCTTCAGTTCAAATGATTTGAACTGTAAGATCAAGCACCCAAAATAACTTCTTTGCTCCCTCAGAAAGAAAATAATGCTCAGACCAGTTGATGTAGTCATGATGACAGCAATATATGATTAGTCCCTTACCTTGTATTGTTTTTTTCCAGTGGAATCATTTATTTTTAGATTCCATTATGTACTCTTTGTATTTCGTTGGCAAAAGAATTCTATTCGGTCCCATGCCTCTTCCAATAAACTGGGGGAAACCGCAAAAGATATGCGTATCCAATTCTTCATGCCAAGGAGAGACCCTGCAAAATAAGACCAAGACAATAGAGGCATAAAAAATGGGGTTGCCATCCATACAACAAAAAAGCATCTATTACAAAGCAAATGTCTGGAAAAAAGCAAGCAAAAGCTGAATTCAGTACCTGGCAAAATTATCGGTGATTCTTCCTTCACAAGTTTTGAGCAAAACTCGACATCATCACTTATGTCTTCAAATCCAGATATATTTATCTTGACCTATTCAAAACAAATAACCAGTTCAGATGGATAAAATGGACTTGTTGCATGGATCAAACTGTCGATTTAAAAGAAACTATTCATGTACGCTTTCATTCTTGTTAAGTGTGAAACAATAAGCACAACTATTGCACAAGCGTTTTTACCATTAAAAACATAGAACCCTGAGGTTTAAACTGGCAACTGAGAACATCGATATTCTGCACACGATTGTAACAGATTTCAGCTGCATGACTAAGTGTCTGCAATATCTTCCCATAAAATTCTTGGGGTGTCCTCTTTATGATATCTGGAAGTGCACCCTGCAACAACAAGAAAAATTGTCATTATCTGAAACGAATGAAAATATCTATTAGATGGCAGCCACTAGAAGAAAATGCATTCACAAGTAGCCAAAAACTTCTAAGGGAATCACACCCTAAGAGAAGACAAACACATCGACCCAAAGGATCAAGAAAGGAGATGACAAAATGCACTTAAGAAACAAAAAGAAAAAATTGCTTAGAAGACACTTTTCAATCCCAAAAAACCACCAAGGGAAAAGTGTACGCATTTATTTTCTATGAAAAGAAACAGACTGCTCTGCTAAACCTCGGCATCATGCTTCGCAAAATAGTATTGCCTCGACATTATTCTGGAAATGTGAACACAGCATCTCCATGACTAATAAAAATTTCTTGGCCAACATTACAATAGATTAAGGTCAATTAAGGGTTAGAATAGTAAACAAATGATTTGGTTGATGCCTAGGAAATCATTGGCATCACTATCGAGCTGGAGTGACATAAACAATCCTCTAATCCCTTGTTTCTCTCCTTGACAAATTTGCTGATCAAAAGATAGTGAAAGTGACCTGAATGGTGCATCTAATAAAATTATTTGGTGATATTTATTATCTATACTAACTTTATAAGAAAATTAAGGGTCACATGGCATAAGTTGATGTAGACAGCTATTGCACCTTAAATAATGATGATTCAGTGCCATGTCAGACAGGAAAAGAAATAGGCAAGTTCATAGTAAAAACTTCAGAATGTGATGATGATGTTTTAATGAAGTCATAAACAATAATAATGGCATAATCAACCTTCTCTTGGCCTAAATTGTATCCCTCGTCTTTTCTCGAGTCCCAAGTTACCCTCCCATAATCTGAATAGTTAATGGCCTCTGTACTAGAGGCCCACTTGAGGCCACAAGAGCCATGAGATAAACTATTAAATTTTTTTACGTAATTTCCTTATTCTTTTTTTGATATTTTGATTCAGTAAGGAGATTGTTGTTTTATACTATAGCTCAAACCCATAGAAATCTAACTCTGAATTTTTTTGACAGGCACCATTCTGAATGTTTTCTCATCCATGTCATTCATGTATCTTATATTCAAGCATGTGGATGGGTAAACATTGAGAGATTGGTGCCTATCTACAAATTTCAGACCTAGATTTATATGGGTTTAAGCTAGTATTGGTCTATGTTGCATTGATGAAATGAATAATTGACGTTCAATATTATCTAATTTTTTTGCTCTGTAAATCTTGGGTGAGCTTATATGGGTCATTTTTATGCCGTTTGGGTTGAACTTTACCACATTCTTAAGGTTTTGTAAACATGGATCGCTCTCAAATGTACCTCATAGTCACCGCACCACAACCTCAACACACATCTGCAAAAGTTATGAGCTTCTTTACTATTAAGGGGAATTCAAACCTAGGTCACGCTCTTAAATGTAACTCCTAATCACCAGACCACAACCTCAAAAAACGTCCAAAATAGTTATGAGCTTCCTTACTATGGTGGGGAACTTGAACATAGGTCATGCTTTTGAATGTACGCCATAATCACTACATCATGACCTCAACACACGTTGACGATAGTTATGAGCTTCCTTACAATGGAGGAGTAATTTGATCCTAAGTCATGTTCTCATGAGTGTCCTCCATTACTATTACATCACAAACCCTTGGACCATTTAAATTTTATTTTGTAAGGATATGATAATACAAATATAATATATATATATATATATATATGTTATAGCATCTTTGGTATCCACAACTCCTTTACAATATTCCAACTAGAATACACTTGTTTTTCCATCCTCGATACCAACCCCCAAAGGCAAGTATGCAAGACTTGGGGAATGCATGTGGAAGTCAATTTTTTTGTTTTTGTTACAACCCTAATATTACAACTTCATTAATGTATTAAGGTTGTGGAGTGGCTGCTTTGTGGTGTGTATAATCTTTCTTTTCATCATTAGTTCTAGATGCTTCTTTAGGCCAGGACTTGTGGGTCGTTGCTGCAAAGATGGATAGGATCTTCTAAGTCATCATAAGTGGTATTCTCAAATTCCTTTCATTATTGTTCGCTTTCGGAGATTGCCCTCTCGAAGTGGCCATATATTAGTCATATCACTTCATTTATCTTTGTATTTATGCTTATTTTTCGCATTCAAGTAAATTTTTTATTACCATTGAGTTTATTTTCAAGATATATCCTAACAAATGGTATTGGAGCAACGATTTGGGCAGAAAATTCTATCTCACAAGGAACAACATTATCCAAAAGCATCGATCCATATTTTTGTAAAGAATGACAAAAATGAACTTTTTCAAAGGGGAGTATTATTTTGTTTCCTAATTTTTAGCAAACTTTTATCTTTGTTGCATGTTCTACAACATTTTTAGATTTAGGTGGAGTAGTAAATTTTTGCACTCTTATTAATCAAACCCTAGCAGAAAACATGAACTTGAATATCTCTCAATCCACGAAGAATTTGGGGAATATGGTCCGAGCAATAGATCTCAATAAATATTTATTCATGTTTTGGGAACTTGCAGGATATAGAAGTCATTAGATTTGTCTTGCATGGGCGATCCGAACAATACAACTCTCGGTGACCAAATTTGTTGATCCGCCCTAGCCCTTCTTTGATTTTGTGGTTTTTCAACCCATTTGGAGTCCCATATCATCAAATCTAGTTTTGCATGTTGAAAAATTATGTATAGGTCCCCAATAATGCTCATTTTGCAGCCAAACCCTAATTTTTACAATCACCACTCTGCATCGAGTACTTTCCAACCCTTACATATCACAAATATAGAACCACAAACCAACCATATTTTTCATCATGTCACCCCCATACTAATGGACATGATGCTTCTTCTACTGATTGAGCTTGATTTTCATTATTGTGAACCACCAAAACTAACTAAAAACATTCTTGCTAGTTGTAAAGTAGCATTAGCCTTTATCAAGAATAATCTCATTACCCATTTTGCAGATTTGCTAAATGAGGGATTGGAAAAGTTTGAATAGAAACTCATGTTTGATTTACACCAACCACCCCCAAACCTACCCGAAGATAACCATAATCATCGATATAGTCCAATAACAAAGAATCATAAGCAAATGAACAACCATGGCGTGGTACAACCTAAACATGTCAAACCAAGAAATGGGGCATTATTCCCAAGGATAAAAATTATTATTTCCTAAAATAGACATTTGCAAGTTTGATAGTATGGATATGAATTCTTTGTTAAGCCTCACGAAAAAAATTAAGCTTCATAATATATCAAATGATAAAAAGGTCGGCATGGTCTCACTCTATGTTGAATATGAACCCTATTAATGGTAGCAAAATAGCGATAGATAATGCGTGAAAATCGAGGACAAGTGCTCACTTGGGAAGTGTCTTTACCGAGGAATTAGAATCCCACTACAATCAAGCATGGAAGAGAAGCTACTTTACCCAATTGACAAATCTGAAACAAACAAGACCTATAACATAATATTATGTTGAGCATATGAAACTCACAATCACGAATCCTAAGGTGATAGCTTATCTAAGAGTAAAATTTTACATCAATGGGTTTAATGACTAGATTAAGCATGATGTTCATTTGTTGGATCCATTTATAGATAACACATGCTATGAAGAAATACCTACACGAGCAACAAAATTTGGCTACTATGAGATTCACACAAGATCAAAGCGTAGGATGGAGACACAAAATGTAGCAATACATTTAACCCAATGCAAATTACAAAACTCTCTCCTCACTAAGAGGTAGGAAAAAGAGAACAAGGACTATGTTAGCATTGTGGTAGAAATTGTTATGGATGTCATCAATGTGCCAATGATGAGATGTGACTAGTTATTATTGATTATGAGGTTTTTGAGGAAGCGGTTGTGGAAGACTAAGTTGTGGAGAAAGAGCATGAGAACTCAAAAGAGGAAGAAAACCCCACTATCTCCTCGCATGTGGTAAATGAGATAAGAACACCTCAAATGCTCAAAGTGGTAGAGTATATCAAAAAAGAAGAAGGTGTAAGTGTTGATTGATACAAGTAGAACTCAACTTCATTGATGATAAGGTTAGCAAATGAACTCAATTGCTTGGTTTTCCAAATTCTAATTTTCCAAAGTAATAATAGCCAATGTAAAGCAACACTCTTGCAGGGGGTAAATGCCATCACATCAAACTCTCAATGTGGGACTATCAGCTTGATTCAAAAATGTATGTCATTCCTCTTGGGAGCACGGACATAGTTTTGGGAATATAATGGTTGAAACATTTAGGAATAGTATCCTTTAATTTTAGGACTTAGTCATGACTTTCAATGCAAATAGACAAACATAAAAGATTGTAGGGATGCAATCACCCCCAAGCCAAATAATCAGCTCTCATATGATGGAGAAGTTGAAAAAGGGATCTCATGGCATAGTGGCACAACTACATTCATTAGAAGTACAGGATATGGAAAATCCAACTACGCAAGAACTTCAAGAGATCATTCAACATCATTAGTGGGTTTTTCAAGAAAATGGGGCCTACCTCTTGTCAATGATCATGATCATACCATTTAATTGATTTGAGAAAGTATTTCTCCTAACAGACCTTGCCACTACCCTTAAGAATAAAAGTCTGAAAATGAGAAGTTGGTAAAGGAAATGTTGGGTTTGGAAATTGTTTGTCCCAGCAAAAGCGTCTATTCATAACTAGTAGACATGGTTAAAATTCAGGATGAGTCATGGAGAATGAGCCCAAAGTATAGGGAACTCAAAATCCTCACTCTCAAAGATAAATTTAATTTACATTTTCATTCGGGAATATAAGAAATAAGAGAAGAAAGAAGAGAAGAATGAAGATCTGCCAACTATAACACCTATACTTTATTTTTGTTCTGATATTGAATATACTTGTCAAACATGTAATTCAACATCTTCCCATCCGTTTTAACAATAACATCTCTCTCTGTTCTGAACTGTAACAACCCTCTGGATAAAGCAGCAGCGTTAGCTTTCACTTTCTCTAAACCAGGCCCATATCCCTCAACATCTGCCTAAAGCTTTATGAGTCTACCAATTGAATCCATCATGAAAGGTAGGGTGGCTTCATCAACTTCTTTCCGCACAACCAACATAAATTTCTTATGGGAAGCAGGGAATTCATCTGGGATGCTCACGTGTTACTATGGTAAGTGCTAACCAGGAAAAACGGATTATTCAGGCAAATCATCATCAGTTTTGTTTACTTTTGTTAAAGGATAAACATGATGGGGTAGAAGTTTTAGATATTTCTAACCAGGGTATGAGAGATTTGGACCGTATTATTCAGTCTTTTCAAGAAGTTTTTTAGGATCCCAGTGGGTTACCACCAGAACGGGAGGTAGAGAACGAGATTCAGCTGTTGCTAGAGTCCCCTCTATCGAACATCGGATTGTACCGGAAATCCTTGTTGGAGAGTACTGAAGTGAAGAAACAACTTCAGGAGCTGTTAGACCAGGGTGTGATCCGGCCGAGCACCTCACCATGTGGTTCACCAATTGAGATGGTGCCGAAGAAAGATGGCTCTTGGAGAATGTGCATTGACTACCGTGTTTTAAACAAGATCACCATAAAGAACAGATATCCACTTCCCTGCATAGATGACCTCTTAGACCAGCTTCAGCATGCCAAATTCTTCATGAAGTTGGATCTCAAGTCCGGTTATCACCAAGTCAGAATGGAGGAGGATATATGGAAGACTGCCTTTAAGAAAAAAAGGGTTTGTATGAATGGTTAGTACTTCCATTTGGTTTGTGCAACGCACCCGCTACATTTATGAGATTGATGAATGATGTATAGCGGGATTTCATGGATTCATGTGTCATTGTTTATCTAGATGATATCTTTATTTTTAGTGCCACATGGGAGGAACATCTAACTCATTTGCAGCAAGTCTTGTAAGTTCTCAAGGAGAAACAATCTGCTATGCAATATGAAGAAATGTGAATTTTCCAAACAATCACTTGTCTATCTTGGGCACGTGGTTGGAGGAGGAGAGCTACGAGTGGATCCAAAGAAGGTGGAAGCCATCACCAACTGGCCAACACCAACAGAACCATGGAGACTAGGCATTTTGTGGGAGCAAAGAAGACATGAGGAAATTCATTCCAGACTTTTTCTTTCGATTGCAACACCTCTACACATAGTGGCCGCAAAGAGTAAGGGTTTTCACTGGGGTAAGGAACAAGACAAAGCCTTTGAGTTATTGAAGTACAAGATTAGTCATACTTTAGTACTTGCTCTTCCAAATTCGCAGCAACCCTTTGAAGTAGAGACAGATGCCAACAATTATGCTATGGGAGCAGTGTTGCTACAGGGAGGTAAGCCAGTATGCTATCATTCTGAGACCTTTACTTCAGAGTTAGAGGATATTCAATATATCATAAAGAAATGTATGCACTAGTCAGGACATTAAGAAATGGAAACATTATTTGTTGGGTAAAGAAACTATTGCGCACACTGACCACAAACCTCTCAGTATTTGCCAGTGTTTTAAAAACCGGTCAAACCGGAACCGGAACCGGCCGGTTTGACCGGTTTAACATTTTAAAGCACGAACCGTTTAGTAAACCGGATCGGTTGACCGGTTTGGGCTAAAACCGGTCAAACCGGTCCGGTTTCATCCTGAACCGGCCGAGTCAGCATTTCTTTCCTTTTTTGGATTTTTGGTGAAAAAAACACAAGCATAGAATAAAATTTGCCATTTTTGGAAAGGGTCCGGGAAGATGTAGCAACAAAAACTTGCATGTGCCATAACTTTCATTTTGTGGCTCCGTTTCAGGTGTCGTTTTCTCTAAAAGTGCATATTTTCTCGAGCTCTACGCATTGATGGCAATATTTTTCTTATTTTCATAAAATCTATTTTTGCACCTTTTTGGACCAAGCAACTTCTTGCAATCTTCTGAAAGAATCATGAGCTTTGATTGCTTGTAGACAGATTAGTAATTAAAAATACTGGATAGCTTTCCAAAACTCGGCGAGTATTCTCCCGTGCTCGGACTAATCGTCCCACCTACCAACTTGGTCGCGACCTGCTTATTCAAATGTTGACTTCACATATCAAGTTATCAACAGATGCATAGGTTTTTTTTTTGCTATTTTAAGAGTCTTTTTTGTGTTTAAACTCCAATTTGCGCATCCTCAGACACAAGACTGAAGGCTATCGTAAAGGTCCCAACAAAAAGAAAGCATTAATAGCAATGAAAGAAAACGCTGCAAATACATGGTTTTGGCTGCAAATTTATGTTTTTTTAAAGAAATTTGAGTATTTTTTAAGTTGCCGAGTATTCCCGAGTATTGGCCGAATATTGCCGAGTTTTGTTTTTTTGGGGTCTGCCGAGTATTTGCCGAGTGCGAGTATTCCAACTATCACTATATACATGAGCAAACTTTGCGTATTTTGTGTGTAATTGTTGGCATCATGGTTTCTAATTTTTCAAATATATTTCTTTCTTTAAAAATGTAATTTTTATGTGTTTTTTAGTAAACCGGTTCATAGAGTTTGAACCGGTCCGGTTCCGGTTCGATCCGGTCCAACCCTCGACCGGTTCCGAGTCCGGTTCCGATTTTTAAAACATTGGTATTTGCAAGGCAGAGTCTAAATTACAGCAAGCAAGGCACTACAAATGGATGGGGTTCCTTGAGAGTTCCATCGGTGATCAAATACAAGAAGGGTAGTACAAATTTGGTGGAAAACAAGTTGTCTAGGCCGCCCACATAGGAGCAAGTCTCCGCTTGGCCACTACTCAGATTGAGCCCTTCACGAAGGAAGCTTATAGAGAGGCATATGCTCACGACAAAGACTTTGGGGTGACATATCAGCATTCTGATCCCAAGGGATGAAAGGACAAGTATTGAAGATTGTTATCTCAAGGACGGGCAGCTCTACCGATGGGGGAAACTTTGTGTGCCAAAAGAAGAACGACTTCTATTGATGAGGTAAACACATACCTCAAAAATAGCGGGACATTTCAAAGTGTTGGTAAAACCCTAGCCCACTGCGCAAAGGTACGTGTATTGGCCCAATATGCAAGAAGTATCAAAATTCATACATGGACGTAAACTTTGTTGTAAAAAGCCTAAAACTAGGTAGAAGGTTTATATACACTCTTACCGGTCCCTACTTGTTTGTGGGAGGACATTTCTATGGATTTTGTAGGAGGATTACCTATGTGTAAACATGGCCACGACTATCTCTATGTTGTAATTGATAGATTCAAGAAATGTGTATTCTTATGGCATGTAAAAAGACATTAAAGCACATGAGGTAGCAAATATTTTCTTTGCTAATGTCCTGGGTGCATTTTGGCTTGCCGAAGTCTATTGTTTCTGACAGGGATTCTAGGTTCTTGGGGAAGTTTTGGACTACTTTGTGGAACAGGATGGACATCAAGTTACAGAGGAACACGACCTTCCATCCACAGATAGATGGACAGACGAAAGTAGTGAACAAGACTTTGGTACAACTTATCAGGGGATATAACAACAAATATCTAAGGACTTGGGATGAATCCTTAGCCTACATTCAACATTCCTATAACCGGGTAGTACACACATCCACCATGAAGTCACCGTTTGAAGCATGCTTGGGGTATCTACCTAAAAATCCACTGGACATAGCAGTTGGGCAGCAGGATGAGGAGGAGACACGAGACACAGAGGTGACTAGAGAAAACAAATTCATTGAGAGGATCCGGAAAATCCATCTCAAAGTCAAAGAACAGTTAGAGAAATCTCAAGCCAAGTACAAAGCTAGGCATGATTAGCATAGGAGAGAACATAAACTACATGTTGGAGATAGAGTTTGGCTTTACTTGAGCAAGGAGAGATTACAAGGTCAAGCACGAAAACTCAAGCCACTACAATATGGGCCCTTCACCATATTGGAGCAGGTTGGAGAGAATGCTTTTCGACTTGACTTGCCACCATTTATGAGGATGTACTCTGTAGTAAATTGTGAGAACTTCCACCTATATGAGCCATCCATGCTCGATGAAGATAAAGGTCTACGATTCTTTACCTTTCATTGAGGATTGCGTCTTGGACTCACGAGGCGAGTTGGAGGAGGATGTAGTGCTGCAGCAAAAGATCAGAGAGACTAGGAGAGGTCCGCAGGAGTCTTGGCAAATTGGATTGAAAGGGAAGACACCAAGGCAGGCCCGGTGGTACTCAAAGGAGCAAGTGAGGGAATTATTTCCTCATCTACTCCCCCACTAAGATTTTGTGGGACCAAAAGCCTCCTAAGCAGGGGAGGTGTGATCCATAGGGATCCAAAATGAATCTACTTCATCAAAACAATCAGCACGAAGAAGGAAAAATGATACACGGAGGTTCTGTCTTTTTAGTAACAGGACCGCTGCTCTGTGCAGAGCGGCGGTTATAGAACCGCTGGTCTGCATTGGGCGGCGGTCCGGCTCTTTCGGACAAAAATGAAAATATGAAACAAACAACCCAGAATTTGGACAGTTGTTCGTATCTCTTCTCCTCCATGACCTTTCCCATTCTCCAGTGCATGGGAGGACATGGGAGAGGCTATAAATACATGTTTGTAGAAGAGAATAGGATCATCGAAGCATGAAAGAAAGTGAGCAAGAAGTTCTTAGTGTTGGAATTGTGTTTTGTAGAAGAAAGGAGTGTTGAGACAGAGCAAACAAGTATTTGGGAGGAAGTGTGAGATATTATCTACTTCTCTTTCATACTTATTGTAAATTTTGTACTTGTTATTTTGAATTGGCCAATAAAAGTGGGAAGAAAGAGCAATTGCCCTTCCCGACTGGTTTTTCCTCCTTTGGAGGTTTCCAGGATAAAATTTGTTGGTGTTTATGAGCTTAAATTCTTTCCTTTCCTGCAATTGTGGATTCTAAGCATAAGCATAATTCATTCACTAGCTATCTCTGTCATTTTCTATAGAAAGTAGAACAACAACGTTAATTGTGTTTCTCTGGATAATTCCAAAGTTGAAGAGTTTACTGAGATCAACGTATCTCAAGGTTAGTGGCTTTTAGGAGAACCGGTCAAGTTCTGAGGTATTCAGGCAACAAATGGGTCATCATGGAGTTGTGCAAGCAACTTGTGGAAATGCATGACTTACAATCAAAGTAGCACAAATCTACAGGTTGCTTTCCGGTCAAGGTGGGTTATTAGTATTATAGCTGCCAGAGCATCCATAAGGCGAAGGGAATTGAAGCCAAAATGTTTTCCGAATATGAGAATGAGTTCTTCCCAGCACGATTGAACTATGATCCATATGGGATAGCGAGGAAGACAATCTCCCAGGAGTATGCACACGTACCTTCATTAGAAGACTTTTGGATGAAGTGCAGAAGCGAGTATGAAGTCAGGAAGAAAGATTTCAGTAGGTTATCAGCGCAACAAGTATCTGATTATGGTTTAGCATGGATACTTGCAAATCTCGCGGATGATGGACATGTGATACTTGACACATACCATCAGATGGGAGGAGATAGAGCTGCTCTTCAGGAAAGCATAAGTGGTTGTCAGACGATTGAGGAAAGGTCTTCCGTGGTTCTGGTTAACACCTCAAACTGGTTGTTGACAAAGGGGTATTGCTGGATAAAGCTTTGATGAATCAAATCACGGGTAACATTTTTAGGAGAGTCCAAAGAAAAGAAAACACGAAGGTGAAAGTAGTAGGAGGCTAGAGAAGTTAAATTATACAAGAAGTCTCGGATCTTGGAGAAGCCTAATTCTATGCCTATCGTGTTAGTACCACTTTCAAATGAAGCTTCTCCTGTGTCAACTCATAGCACTTGGCAGCCCCCGAACCCCGGGTAGATGTTGTTGTCCCTCTCTTGAATCCAACATCATTTGTAAAAAAGTTTGATTCTTTTTAAAATAATGGGTTTTTTTGTGTTTTTATTTCTAGAAGATGTCTCTATTACGTTAAAATAAAGTACCGGTTGAAGTAAATTGTGCTCTGGTTAAATCCTGTTAAAGTTTTGCATCTTTAGTATTCACACATCTCAATAGGATTTTCAACAGAATGAATTGAGAGCATTGTTTGCAACTTCCGCAACATTTTTTGTTTTATTTATTACTTTTGCGTTTGTTTTCGGTTTTCTCCACATTCTCGTCTGCATTAAATTCCCGTTGATCCGGTCTTTGTTCTCAGAGTCTGTTTAATTTCCGGAACGTCTAGAGATCATTTATGGCCTCGACTGCACAGAAGGAATCAGTCTCAGAACACAAACTTCTGAACCAAAAAGATGAAGTTAAGCGTAAAACGCTTCACCCATGCAAGTCGCACTTTTGGGAATAAATAGATCTAAGCTGCAATGGGAGTTTTGGCAGTGGCAGACAGATGGAAATTTCTTACCGCCTTGCATGGTACTTTTTCCCATAAAGTCGAATCACTTCAGCCGCAATGGGAATATTAGAAGTGGCAGGCAGATGGGAATTTCTTACCTGCCTTACAGGGTAAAAATTCCCATTATAAAAGAAAAAATCACTTAAAGCACCGGTGGGAATTTCTTGCTTGTCTATCAGGCTAAATTTTTTGATCAAAGAGGTTTATTCACCCATGCAAGTCGCACTTTTCAAAGAAGGCTATTTTCTATACAAGTCGCACTTTTTGGGAGATGATTTAAGTTGCCACTGGGAATTTCTAGTAGTGGCGGGAAGGCGGGAATTTCTTACCTACTGTTATCCAATTTCACCCCCCAGGGTTGAATTGATAACATACATCAGGATTCTCAAGTCCTAGACAAATTGATTGATCCAGGGCAAAAATCATGTTTCTAGGGTCCCTTCAGAAATTTTTCTAACTCTCCTGTCCAAGTTGAAAAGAACAAGCTCTGAGAAAATGCGAGAAAGTTGCAGAAAATAAGCAGCGAGAAAAAAATGTGAAAATCGGCTAAGTCCTAGTCCCAGGACAGTAGGGACATTTGGGACGTCAAGGCGTGGATCGGCCAAAAGCATACAGCGGCCCAAACAAGAAAGGGACATCGGGACAAATGGATGCGAAATGCCGAATCGGCCGAAAGAAAGGAAAATTTGTCCAAGTCCTTTACTTGGGACAAGTGGAGCAAATGTACGCGAAGTGAGGCGCGAACGGCCGTTTCGGCCGAAAAGGAAAATTTTAGCACAGGACAATTGGGCCGTCGGGACGCGAGGGACGCTGGAAAGCCGGTTTGGTTCAAGGAGAGGAAAATCAACTAACTGCTCGGGACATTTGGGCCTTGAGGACGCGAACCCGCCGGATCGGGTGAAATGAAGAACTTTCGCACTAAGTATTTGGGACATCCGGCCGCGAGGAAGCGAAGGACGCGAACCGCCGGTTCGGCCGAAACAGAAACTTCAAAGACAAGGACAAGTGGGACAAAGGGACGCGCGGGACGCGGATAGCCGAAAGAGCCGAAAGCCATTAGATCACGCCACGTGTCACCGCGTAAAAGGAACGAGGAAGCCCATTTCGGGTGGATCGAAGGATTCATCCCGCCCCGCATAAAGACCGGGACATCCGGGACAAAAAGACGCGGTGGGTGCAAAAATCCGGCAGGCCCGTGGACGAATCACAGCATGACACGTGTCGCAAGACAAAGGGTCCAAAAGTCAAAGGAGCAAGGTTTGAAGCACTGGCCCGAGCCAATTAGTACAGGACACGTGTCCAATGGAGCAGGAAGTGCGGAGCCAGGGAAAGATTTGGGAAATTTGGCCAAGTTCAGCCAAAGAGCTAAAAGCGAAAGTCTACTCCGCGCCCCGTGTCGACCAATCAATGCATGCCACGTGTCCCAAGTGGCGGGGGCGCGGAGGAAAAGTAAAAATGTTCCGAATCATCAAAAAGTCAAAGTTTTCAAGGAAAACCCGCGGGACAGGTCGGAGAGAGAATAACATATCCAATCAGCGCATGCCACGTGTCATCCAGGTGGCAGAGCGCGGGGAAATTTTTTCAAAAACGCACCTTCGCCGGTTTTGTGCCCTAAATCTTCAGATCGACATATCTTTCAATCCAGAGCTCGGATTTGCACGTTCTTTATATCAACAGAAAGCTTATGAAATTCTCTACATGATTTTGGGGTTAATCTCAAGTTTTGGTGCGATGCTGGAGGAGAAAATCAAGAAACGGCTCGACGTGTGTTCATGGCCAGAAGTGACATTCCAGCGACTAGATTTAATGCAGAATGGGTCGCCTTCTCCTGTATTTCGGTCAAAATGATAGGGTATGGGTTTGTAAGGTCCCCATGCCGTTTTAATGCACCTGCATTCAAGGAGGGATGGGCTCTCATGTTTTTGTACGTTTCCTGTCCCCTGGGCTCGACCCTGGCACTGAAAAAGCCAGATTTGGCTCATTTCTAGGGGGGAACATTTCTTTGGATAGCAAGCTTCTTCTTTCACCTGTAACAAGTGATTTTTGCAAGTATCAGACCTCTTCTAAAATTGTAATAGGTTTTCTGCCTTTTTGATGTTGTAATACAAGGATTTTGACAGTGGAAATGACAATACAGGCTCTGTGATCAGTTTTCAGTCCTCTGTTTGTGTTGCTTGTTTCATTTCAGACCTCTGATTACATCTTATCAGCTTGTGCATGATGTTTTATGTTGCATTTTTATGATCTGTGTCTATCTGCAGAACAAGAAGTGTTCACCACTCCTTTCGTGTATCACCTATTAGTTTAGTTTCATTTTTGAACTTTCTATCTCTGTCTCCTTGGATTTTAGAGTAGGATTAGGTTTCAAACCTCTGTAGTTTTGCAAAATATAGATCTAAATCAGAGGAGTTTGAGGAACCAACCTCTAATCTGGAGATTCCTCTCTCAATTTCACAAGTCCCCACACTTGGAGAGAGGTTTCCATGTTGTGCAATCACACTGGATGCTAGAGTGATCAACCTAGAAGCTTGATCTGCATCCAGGGGTGCTGTGAGTCTGCAACAATAGTTTTGGCACGCCCTGGTGGGACATAGAGGTCTCATTTTTATTGTAACAGAGTTGATGTGCATCTGCTGCAATTTTCTTGCTTAAAAAAGCTATTATTTGCATATCTGGCGACTCCAAGGGGAAGAATCAACTGGTTCCAAGCTCAGGCCTGAAAACTCATGAGAAGAATCACCACAAGGTCAAGAGTTGGAGAAGAAGAAGTGCTGTTTGAATACCTGCAGTTATCTCCAAGAAGAAGGCAAAGAGGAAGAAGGATTCAAAGGTCTCCATCTCCACCAAACAGAACTCTCTCAACTCCTCCACCTGACAGGCCTTTCATTCAGTATACAAGGGTTTTAAGACCGATTAGAATGGCTCAGAACAATCCCTACGTCAACTTCACAGGCAACAGCCCACTTGCTCTCAATGCACAACATCCAGTTCCTATTGCAGCCTTGAAGAACATTCCCTACTTCACTGGAGAAAATCAGACTACTCCAGGTGATCATGTTAAAGATATTGCTAACCTTTGTGCAATCCATGAAATCAATGAAATGCAAGTGGCTGTCAAATTACTGGCATCTTCATTCAAGGGTAAAGCATTGCAATGGTTTAGGAGCCTTGGAGCTGGTTCTATCACAACTGGAATCATTTGTGTATTGCACTTCACGAGCATTTGGAGAGAAGGGACACAACTTGTCTCTTTGGAGCAGCCGACAACTATCAAGAGAGCCCCAACGAGCGGTGGCCGACTTCAACTTCAGATTTCAAAGGTCTTGGGATAGGATTCCGGTGGTTAGTCGCCAACAGCAGAAGGTGCTTTTCTATATTACCTTAAAGCTTTGAATTCTGATATTTCTATGTTAATTCAGTCCATGGGAGGCACAACAATCCCTATGGCTTATAGCATTGCCATTAGAGCCGAAAACTGTCTTATTCAAGCTGGTAAACTGGCTCCTAGGCCTCCCATGCCCTTGTATCCAAACTTAGAAAATCCAAGCACTAGTCAAGCACCCACTTTGGCTCCTGTTCCCACCCCTAGAAATCAAAGTTCAAGTGAAACTTCTACTTCATCCTCTAGTGCTTCAAATGAACTCCAAGAGGTCATGAAACAGTTGCAAAATTTGGGAAATGAGCTGGTTACTATCAAAAGACAGACAGCAAGCTCAAAGTGCTAGACCGTATCGCCTCAAGCCATTTACAAGCTAGGCCTCCATACCAACAAAACAGTCACCAACTCAGCTGCAAATCAAAATCAAAGCCAAGTAAGGCCTCCCGCTAATAGACCATTTCAGCCCTATAACCCCAATGTTGTATCTGCTTCTAAAGCATTAGTGCCAGTCCAAAATAACATGGCCCAAGAATATGATTGGTGTTTCCCGTGTAGTCAGCCACATAACCAATCAATGTGCTTTAACGGTGCATTAAATCAAGCTCTGATGGTGCAAACCATTGGTGGGTTGCAAGAGTCCAACCATGAAGGAGATCAGCAGCAAGAAGCACCTCAGCAAGGAACATCTCCGAATGAAACTACTCTTGTCAATTGGCAGGCTGAAAATTTCGTGGTATGAATCAAATACCCTCTCAAAGTGTTGCAGCCAACACAAGGTCAAAAAGGAGAAATTTGGGTGACGAACAGCCATTGGCCCCAAGTAGTTCACGGCCTTCTGTCACTCCACAAGGTATTGGCAAACAAAATGCAGTTCCAAACATGCAAGGAGCACCCAAACCAGCCCCTAAACCAACTCAGATGCCAGTTGTTGCTGCCCATGTGCAAGGAATGAATGTGCAAACCAAGGGACAACAAAAGGATACTTCATCCCCGTTCAGTATCATTGAACAGATGAAGAAGACTAACGTCAATATATCAATGTGGGAATCCCTATCCATCCCAGGACAAAGAGATCTGCTGCAAGCTGCCATGAAGGACTGGCCAACTTCAAATCAACAGGTCCAAATGCAAGAAAAGGTACTCACAAATGCTGCCCAGCCTGAAGGAAGTCATGGAGGGCAACAAGGTAAAATGTCGAAGCCCCCTCCATTTTATGTTTCATTGATCATAGGATACAAGTTGGTACATAATTGTATGATTGACTGCGGGGCAAGTAGCTCAAAGTGATGCCCAAGCAAATATAAATTGATCACTGGGTCTCCAATATGAAGTAATATCTAAAGGGGGTAGTAATATCTATAGGTTGATGTTCAGGCATCCAGTGTGATTGCACAACATGGAATCCTTTCTCCAAGCGTGGGACTTGTAAAGATGAGAAAAGATTCTCCAGAGAAGGCTGGTTCCTATTCCTCTGTTCAGATGCACACAAAAAATGCAGAGGGTTTGCTAAAACCTAATCTAACTTGCCAAGAGAGACAGGTAAGAAAATGCATAGAATAAAACCTAAACTACAAAGGTGATGCACGAGAGGAATGTTAGACACTCGTTTTGCAAATTTAAACACAGGCGCATAGATGCAATACAAACACCATGCACAGGTAACCAAACTGCAATAAGAGATCAAAATGACAGCAATGAATACATGAGAGGGTCGAGAGTCAATCACAACACATATATTATTGCTCAAGAGTCGATACAGTACATTGCAGTGGCCAAGAGGCAAAAAGGCGGCATTACAACCCATATGGGAGGTTTGAAAGCTCCACAAATTCTCTGGCAAGTGAGGGAATAAGGGAGGATGCAAAACAAAATGTCCGACCCGTTAAAGGAGCTCCTCTTTACAATATATATCAAGAAATGAGAGAGGGAAGAGAGAGGAAATCCAGAATCTGCCCCAACCACTTCTTGGTAGCATTTAAAATCATCTCATTATGACAGAAGCGGCGGATCCTAGCAAAACGGCGGGCTGTCTAACAGGAGCGGCGAGCTGTCTGCTGCATTAAAGTTGGTTGTTGAAGCATTACTTCTGTCTATCACCACGCGTCAGAGACATTTTCTTAATTTTCTCCCTCCAAACTACACCAAAATGCAAGATTGACCCTAGAATCATGTAGAGAATTTCAATAGCTTTCCGTTGATATAAAGAACGTGCAAATTCGAGCTCTGGATCGAAAGATACGAAGGTCTGAAGATTTAGGGCACAAAACAGGCAAGAACAGGTTTTAAAATCTTTTCGCGCTCTGCCATCTGGACGACACGTGGCAGGCCCTGATTCGCTGATTAATTCTCTCTCTCCACCTTTCCGCGGGCTTTCCTTTGAAATTTCCTTCAGGCCCTTACACTGACACGTGGCAACTGTTTCATTGGTTCGGATCAGTGCTAGAAAACTCGCCCCTTTGACCTTTTGGACCTTTTTCCTTGGCGACACGCGTCATGCTGTGATTTGTCCACGGGCCAGCCAGATTTTCACATCCACCGTGTCTTTTTGTCCCAGATGTCCCAGTGCTTCGTGGGACAGAATCCTCCGATCCGCCCGAAATGGGCTTCCTCGTCCCTTTTCTGCCGGTGACACGTGGCGTGATCTGATTGGCTTTCGGCTCCTTCGGCTATCCGCGTCCCGCGCGCCCCTTTGTCCCACTTGTCCTTGTGCTGAAGTTTCCTGTTTCGGCCGAACCGGCCGGTTCGCGTCCTTCGCGTCCATTTGTCCCAAATGTCCCAGTGCTGTCTGGGACAAATTCTTCCGGTTCGTCCGATTCGGCCGGTTCGCGTTCCTTTGTCCCACATGTCCTAAAAGCAGTTGGTCGGTTTTCTTCTCCCTTCGGCCGAGTCGGCTTCGCGCCTGCAAGC
Source organism: Taxus wallichiana var. yunnanensis (assembly GCA_018340775.1). NCBI lineage: Eukaryota > Viridiplantae > Streptophyta > Pinopsida > Cupressales > Taxaceae > Taxus > Taxus wallichiana. The sequence continues at coordinate 321,048,814 of CM031243.1, forward strand.
GTCCTTTCCGTCCGACTGTCCCCGGTCTCTTCTGATTCTTTTTGGGCGAACGGCCGGTTCGCGTCCATTTGTCCCAGATGTCCCTTTTCTGTTTGGGCCGCCTGGAGGCTTTTCGGCCGATCCACGCCTTCCGCATATAATTGTTCCAACTGTCCCAAAGGCGGTCTTGAGCAGGACTTAGCCAATTTTACGATTTTCTCCTGAATCAATCTACTTGCTTGGAACTAAAAACTCTGATGCATGTTATCAAATTAACTCTGGGGGGTGAAATTTGGATAACAATTTGGCAAATTTTCGGGGTCACCTGCCTGCTAGGTAGAGATCAGTGGCCTTTTAGCAATCCATTGGGCATGGAGTCATAGGCAATAAATTGAAACCAACCTGATATCTGATCCCGAGCCCGATACCGTAACTCCTCTGAGAGCACGCTGAACTGTAGAAAACCAACCTAGGAGCAACAAAACCTGTGCCAAAGCACTTAGGGAAATTGAAACCTAACTACAACAAGACAATGTGCATACGCACTTAGAGGAATTGAAATCTAGGCTAATATTTACAAGGGTGAACCTTTTATTTTCGAGAAAGAATGTTTGAGATATATTCCATTTATTGGAATTTGCAGTTCTTCACCGTCTAATGAGGCCAATTGGAAAGCATTGCTGCTCTTGCACTTCGTGACCATGTATGGGCCACTCCAAATGGCATCAAATTTTGAATGCCTTCCCGGTTTTGCTCTGTCCACATCCCATTTCAACACTAGATCCCCTTCCTGGAAGGTCCTTGCTCTTGCTTTCTTATCAAACCATCTTTTCACTAAGGCCTAATCTTTCTCAATTGTTTGAACTGCACGTTCTCTAATTTCTTCCAATTCCATCAACTCTGCATACCTGGCCTCCATTGGTTCGAACTCAGCCAACTCCAACTGCTTCATGAACTCCAATGCAGGCAGTTCTAATGATATAGGCAATACTGCCTCTTTTCCATAGACCAACTTGTAAGGGGAATTACCTGTAGACCTCTTTGGTGTTATTCTGTCAGCCCATAATGCTGATTTTAGCTTGGTATGCCATGTTCTTTGATTTTCATCCAGAGTCCTCCTGATGATTCTTAGCAAATTTTTGTTCGTGGACTCTGCCTGTCCATTACCCTGTGGGTAATAATTGGAAGAGGTGCTCAAGTAGATTCCATTCTTGACAGCCCATTCTGTAATCTTGGAACCTACGAATGCCAATGCATTGTCTGATATGATAGTGGCGGCACACCGAACCTGGTCACTATTCCTTCATAAAATTCTAGTATATTAGACTCGTTTGCCTCTTTGAGCGCTACTGCTTCAGTCCACTTGGTGAAGTAGTCCGTTGCCGTGAGAATCCACTTGTGGCCTTGGCTTGAGTTTGGGTTGATGACCCCGATGAAGTCCAATCCCCATTGCAGAAATGGTTGGTCAACCAAGATTGGGTGCAATGGAAGCGCTGCTAGTCTTTCTTTGCCTGTGAAGAGTGCACATTTCTTACACTTTCTTATCCATGTATAGCAGTCATTGAACACCGTGGGCCAATAATACCCTGCCTTTATTATCTTGAGAGCTGTTACTCGTGGGGCAAAATGTCCTCCAGAATCTCCATCGTGAAAATCTCGTAACACCCTCTCAATTTGACCAGTCCCAATGCACCTCAATAGAACCCCATTGATGTCTTTCTTAAACAAAACACCATCAACAAGCACATATGGAATGGCTTGTAATCTGAAGTATCTCCTCTTTGCTTTGCTCATTTCCGGAGGGCATAGTCCTGTCTGTAGGAAGTGTATCATATTCTGAGTCCAACAAGGAGTAGGCACATCATCATTTTCATGTTCTTGGCCATCCTGTAGTACCAAGACAGTCTCTTTTTCATCACCTGCTTCAACCTGTTGACTCAAGGCTAGCTGTTCACATAGTCCCTTTCCACGTACTAGTTTGGTGACCTTGATCTCGATGTCATATTCCATGACACGAGTTATCCACCCTGCACGCTTCTCATTCAGATCCTTGTTTAGAAGGAAGTCCTTGACTCCCGCATGAGAGACCAATAATTGGATCTTGTTGTTTGAGACTAGGTGCTTGAATTTCTTTAAACTCCTGATCACTGCAAGTACATGCTTTTCAATGAAAGAGTATCTAGTTTCGTATTCCTCCAAGCCTTGACTGAAGAAAGCAACTGGTTGTTCTAATCCTTCTTTGTTTTGTTGTGCCAGGATTGCAGAAATTGTGTCTCCACCACCGAAGGCATATAGCACGAAGTCCTTGGAGAAGTCTGGATTGACGAGAGTTGGGGCTTGAGATATAGCCTCTTTTATTGCCTCAAAACTTGCCTTGCCTTCAGATGTCCACTTAAATGCCATGCTCTTCTTTAACATCAACGTTATTGGCTTTACGAGAGCTGCAAAGTTTGGAACAAACCTGCGGACAAAATTGATCCTTCCCAAGAAGCTTTGAAGAGCCTTCTTGTGACTTGGCAATGGCAATGCTTGAATTGCTTCAACCCGTTCTGGGTCAATCGTCAACCCTTCCTTTGAAACAATATGGCCTAGAAGTTTTCCCTCGTGAGCCAAGAATATGCACTTTTTGGGATTCAATGATACCCCAAATCTTCTACATCTCTGAAATACTTGCCTCAAATGACAGAGGTGATCCGCTGCATTTTTTGAGAATACAGTGATGTCGTCAAGATATATCAGAACTATTTTGTTGATCAACCCCTTAAATGCCATATCCATTGCCCTTTGGAAGGTGGCTCCAGCATTTGATAGTCCAAATGGCATCTTCTTGTAGGCATAGGTCCCCCATTTGGTGGTGAAAGCCGTCTTGAATTGGTCATCTTCTTTCACCATCACCTGATTATACCCTGAGTAGCCATCTAGGAGAGAGAATCTCTCTGAACCGGATACTACTTGCAATATTTGTTCCATTGAAGGAAGTGGGTAATGGTCTTTGAGAGATGCCCTATTGAGGTCCCGGAAATCTACACACAACCTGATTTCTCCGCTCTTCTTCCTGACCGGAACCAAGTTTGCAACCCAGCTTGAGTGCTTGATCGGGAATATAATGCTTGCCTCTATTAGCTTGTTAAGCTCTTTCTTCATTAGAGGCTCAATGTGAGGGTTGACAGGTCTCTGCTTCTGCCTGATGGGTTTAGCATCTGGATCCAATTCTATGGTATGTTGTGCCAACTTCGGATTGAATCCTCTCAAGTCTTCATAGCTCCAAGCGAAGACATCTGGAAATTCTTGGCAAAGCTGTATGAAATCTGATTTCTCTTGCTCAGTGGCCACTTTACCAATTTGAAGTATTTTGCCTTCCCAACCAGAATTGGCTCTGAATCTTCTCTCTTGACCTGTATGTTAGCCTTTTCCTTACGGAACTGGTCGTTAGGGTTGAAGATAGACTCCAATGTTACTAAACCGCAGCTGCACTACTTGATCCCCATACTGCTGCTCTAGTCTGTCCTGATTTCTAGCTGAGAATTCAGCCTCTTCCTATAGAAAATTGACGATCTGTTGATCATTCTCAAACACCTGCCAGCTTGTGTTATTATCTGGAACTGCTGGCCTCACAATCACATGGATATGTGGCTGTGTTTTTTCCCTTTTGATGTTGTCAACCACATCAAACATTGCTCCAACTGCTGCGAGCCTATCCGCGGCTTCATTTTTCTTCCTGGGTATGGACACAATGTTGAAAGCTTTGAAATCCTCAATGAGGTCCCATACCCTATTCTTGTAGCTCCTCAGCAAGTCGTTCTTTGTAGCATGTTGTCCTCTAACTTGGTTGACGATTAGCTCGCTATCCCCGAACACTTGTAAATTCCTGATGCCTTTCTTCATTGCCCAGTGCAGTCCATGAATTAAGGCTTCATACTCAGCTGTGTTGTTTGAGCAAGAAAACTGAAAACGGAAGGCTGAGTAATACTTTATACCTTGCGGTGAAATGAGCATAGCTCCTCCTCCTGCACCTTGCCTACTCCTTGATCCGTCAAAAAACAGCTGCCATACCTCATTGTCATCATTATGGCTTGGCTTGGTGATGCTAGGAACAGGTTGATTTTCTTCGTGTATACAATAGACTCCCAGCTCAGATTCTTCTACTTCTTGATAGGGATCAAAAGCATGTATCTTGTTTGCCCATTCATCAAGAGTTAGGTTCGGGATACTTCCAACCTTGGTGTCAGCCTCATCAGTACTAGGGTGATCTTCTTGATCAAATGCTGAGCAATTAGCATTAATCTGACTTGGAGTGTAAGGCTCAATATAGAAGTTTGCAATAGGTTCAGACCTAATTGTAGCCTTAGTTCCATACCTTGTTCTAAACAGCATGTGAGACCAATCAGCAGACAAATAGCCTCCAATTTTGGCTGTGAAGTCCCTTGACAAGCAAAGGGCAAAGAGTGGTGGAAGATCTATGATTGATATATCTTGTAAGACAACAACATTTGGACATGCATACGAGGTAAGACTCAAGTTTTTAATCACTCCAGTATTCTTTATTGCTGTCCCATCCAATTGCACTACCCCTTTAGATATTACTTCATATTGGAGACCCAGCTGATCAGCTATTTGCTTGGGCATCACTGAGCTACTTGCCCCGGAATCAATCATGCAATTGTGTACTAGTTTATCCCCAATGATTAATGAAACATAGAAAGGAGGGGGCTTCAACATTTTACCTTGTTGTCCTCCATGACTTCCTTCAGGCTGGGCAGCATTTGTAAGCACTTTGTCTTGCATCTGAACCTGCTGATTCGAAGTTGTCCAATCCTTCATGGCAGCTTGCAGCAGATCTCTTTGTCCTGGGATGGATAGGGATTCCCACATTGATATATTGACGTTAGTCTTCTTCATCTGTTCAATGATACTGAACGGGGATGAAGTATCCTTTTGTTGTCCCTTGGTTTGTACACTTACTCCTTGTACGTGGGCAGCAACAGCTGGCATTTGAGTTGGCCTAGGGGCTGTTCTTGGCTGCCCTTGTGTATTTGAAACTGGACTCTGCTTGCCAATCATTTGTGGAGCCGTGGAAGGTGGTGGATTGGCTGGGGCTAATGGCTGTTCTTCACCCAAATTTCTCCTCTTTGACCTTGTGTTGGCTGCGACACCTTGAGAAACTGCTTGATTCATGCCACAGAAATCTTCTGCTTGCCAGTTCACCAACGTGGTGTCATTTGGGGCTGATTGCTGTTGGAATGTTTCTTGTTGTTGACTGTTTCCTTGACTGCCCTCACCCTCCACACCAGTAGTTGTCACCATTAGTGCTTGATTGAGAGCACAATTGAAACACATGGATTGGTTATTAGGCTCGTTGCATGGAAAGCACCAATCATATTCCGAGCAATGCTGTTACTGTGTTGGCATTAACGCCTTAGAGGCGAGATATGGCATTTGGATTATAGGGCTGGAATGGTCTATTGGCGGGAGGCCTTGTTTGATTCATATTTGCAGCTGGATTAGGTGGTCTTTGCGGTTGGTATGGCTGCCTATTAGGTTGAGCTTGGGGTTGATAAAAAGGTCTGAAACCTTGGGCTTGTTGCCTTTTGATAGTAGCCAGCGCATTTCCCAAATTTTGCAATTGTTTCATGACCTCTTGGAGTTCATTTGAAGCACTAGAGGATGAAGTAGAAGTTTCGCTTGAACTTTGATTTCTAGGGGTGGGAACAGGAGCCAAAGTGGGTGCTTGATTAGTGCTTGGATTTTCTAAGTTTGGATACAAGGGCATGGGAGGCCTAGGAGCCAGTTTACCAGCTTGAATAAGACAGTTTTCGGCTCTAATGGCAATGCTATAAGCCATAGGGATTGTTGTGCCTCCCATGGACTGAATTAACATAGAAATATCAGAATTCAAAGCTTTAAGGTAATATAGAAAAGCACCTTTGCTTTGTTGGCTGACTGCCACTGGAATCCTATCCCAAGACCTTTGAAATCTGAAGTTGAAGTCATCAAGTTTGCTCGTTGGGGGCTCTCTTGATAGTTGTCACTGCTCCAAAAGAGACAAGTTGTCTCCCTTCTCTCCAAATTGCTCGTGAAGTGCAATACAACTGATTCCGGTTTGTGATAGAACCAACTCAAGGCTCCTAAACCATTGCAATGCTTTACCCTTGAATGAATATGCCATAATTTGTGACCACTTGCATTTCATTGATTTCATGGATTCGCACAAAGGTTAGCAATATCTTTAACATGATCACCTGGAGTAGTCGATTTTCTCGGTGAAGTAGGGAATGTTCTTCAAGGCTGCAATAGGAACTGGATGTTGTGCATTGAGAGCAAGTGGGGTCTTTGCTGTGAAGTTGGCGTAGGGATTGTTACGAGCCATTCTAATCGGTCTTAAAACCCAGATATCTTTGAATGAAAGGCACTGTCAGTGGAGGAGTTGAGAGATTGTTTGGTGGAGATGGAGATCTTTGAATCCTTCTTCGTCTTTGCCTTCTTCTTGGAGATAACTGCGGAGGTATTCAAACAGCGCCTCTTCTTCTCCAACTCTTGACCTTGTGGTGATTGTTCTCATGAGTTTTAGGCGCACCTTTGCTGAAACCAGTTGATTCTTTCCCAGTGGAGTCGTCAGATATGCAAATAATAGCTCTTATAAGCAAGAAAACTGCAGCAGATGCATATCAACTTTGCTGCAATAAAAATGAGACCTCTAGGTCCCACCGGGCGTGCCAAAACTGTTGTTGCAGACTCACAGCACCCCTGGATGCAAATCAGGCTTCTAGGTTGATGTTCAGGCATCCAGTGTGATTGCACAACATGGAATCCTTTCTCCAAGCGTGGGACTTGTAAAGATGAGAAAAGATTCTCCAGAGAAGGCTGGTTCCTATTCCTCTGTTCAGATGCACACAAAAATGCAGAGGGTTTGCTAAAACCTAATCTAACTTGCCAAGGAGACAGGGTAAGAAAATGCATAGAATAAAACCTAAACTACAAAGGTGATGCACCGAGGAATGTTAGACACTCGTTTTGCAAATTTAACACAGACCACATAGATGCAATACAAACACCATGCACAGGTAACCAAACTGCAATAAGAGATCAAAATGACAGCAATGAATACATGAGAGGGTCGAGAGTCAATCACAACACATATTATTGCTCAAGAGTCGATACAGTACATTGCAGTGGCCAAGAGGCAAAAAGGCGGCATTACAACCCATATGGGAGGTTTGAAAGCTCCATGATTCTCTGCAAGCGAGGGAATAAGGGAGGATGCAAAACAAAAATGTCGACCCGTTAAAGGAGCTCCTCTTTACAATATATATCAAGAAATGAGAGAGGGAAGAGAGAGGAAATCCAGAATCTGCCCCAACCACTTCTTGGTAGCATTTAAAATCATCTCATTATGGCATAAGCGGCGGATCTGCAAAACGGCGGGCTGTCTAACAGGAGCGGCGAGCTGTCTGCTGCATTAAAGTTGGTTGTTGAAGCATTACTTCTGTCTATCACCACGCGTCAGAGACGTTTTCTTAATTTTCTCCCTCCAAACTGCACCAAAATGCAAGATTGACCCCAAAATCATGTAGAGAATTTCAACAGCTTTCCGTTGATATAAAGAACGTGCAAATCCGAGCTCTGGATCGAAAGATACGAAGGTCTGAAGATTTAGGGCACAAAACAGGCAAGAACAGGTTTTAAAATCTTTTCCCGCGCTCTGCCATCTGGACGACACGTGGCAGGCCCTGATTCGCTGAGTAATTCTCTCTCTCCACCTTTCCGCGGGCTTTTCTTTGAAATTTCCTTGTGGGCCCTTACACTTGGACACATGGCACTGTTTCATTGGTTCGGATCAGTGCTCGAAAACTCGCCCCTTTGACCTTTTGGACCTTTTTCCTTGGCGACACGCGTCATGCTGTGATTTGTCCACGGGCCTGCCGGATTTTCACGTCCACCGCGTCTTTTTGTCCCGAGATGTCCCGAAGTGCTTGGGGGCCGAGAATCCTCCGATCCGCCCGAAATGGGCTTCCTCGTCCCTTTTCTGCCGGTGACACGTGGCGTGATCTGATTGGCTTTCGGCTCCTTCGGCTATCTCGCGTCCCGCGCGTCCCTTTGTCCCACTTGTCCTTGTGCTGAAGTTTCCTGTTTCGGCCGAACCGGCCGGTTCGCGTCCATTTGTCCCAAATGTCCCAAAGGTGTTGTCTGGGACAAATTCTTCCGGTTCGTCCGATTCGGCCGGTTCGCGTTCCTTTGTCCCACATGTCCTAAAAGCGATCCGTCGGTTTTCTTCTCCCTTGGCCGAGTCGGGCTTCTTGCGCCTGCAAGCGTCCTTACAGTCCACTATCGCGGTGCTACAGTTCTCTTTTTCGGGCGAACCGGCCGGTTCGCGTCCATTTGTCCCAGATGTCCCTTTTCTGTTTGGGCCGCCTAGAGGCTTTTCGGCCGATCCGTGCCTTCCGCGTATAATTGTTCCAACTGTCCCAAAGGCGGTCTTGAGCAGGACTTAGCCAATTTTACGATTTTCTCCTGAATCAATCTACTTGCTTGGAACTAAAAACTCTGATGCATGTTATCAAATTAACTCTGGGGGGTGAAATTTGGATAACGAGAATCCGTGGGAGTAATTAAAGGTTTGAATCTTACTTTGCATACATGCCCCAACGTTACCGTTTTACAAGATGTGTCAGTGATAGATTTTCCACCACTCTTTACCCTGTGTTTGTCAAGGGATTTCACAGCCAAAATTGGAGGCTACTTATCTGCTAATTGGTCCCACATGTTGTTCAGAACAAGATATGGTACTAAGGTCACAATCAGATCCGAACCAATTGCAAACTTTCATATTGAGCCTCATACTCCAAGCCAAATCAATGCCAACTGTTCAGCATTTGATCAAGAAGATCACCCTAGCACTGATGAAGCTGACACCAAGGTTGGAAGTATCCCGGATCTAACTCTTGATGAATGGGCAAACAAGATACATGCTTTTGATCCTTATCAAGAAGTAGAAGAATCTGAGCTAGGGGTTTATTGTCTACATGAAGAGGATCAACCTCTCCCCAGCATCACCAAGCCAGATCATAAGGACAAGAATGAAGTATGGCAGTTGTTCTTTGATGGATCAAGGAGTAGACAAGGTGCAGGAGGAGGAGCTATGCTCATTTCACCGCAAGGTATAAGGTATTACTCAGCCTTCCGTTTCCAGTTTTCCTGTTCAAACAACACGGCTGAGTATGAAGCCTTAATTCATGGACTGCACTGGGCAATGAAGAAAGGCATCAGGAATTTACAAGTATTTGGTGATAGTGAGCTGGTCATAAACCAAGTCAAAGGAAAAAATGCTGCCAAAAATGATCTGCTTAAGTGCTACAAAAATCGGGTATGGGATCTTATTGAAGATTTTGAAGCTTTTAGCATCAATTCCATCCCAAGGAAAAAGAATGAAGCCGCTGACAGACTTGCAGCAATTGGGGCTGCGTTTGATGTTGCAGAGAGTATCAAAAGTGAGAAATCTCAGCCTCATATCAAATTGGTTGTGAGACCAGCTATTCCAGATAACAACACAAGTTGGCAAGTCTTCGAGAATGATCAGCAAATTGTTAATTTCCTACAAGAAGAAGCTGAGTTCTCCGCCAGAAATCAAGACAAGCTGGAGCAGCAATATGGTGATCAGGTAGTACAGCTGAAGACTAACAAATTACCAAAAGGCCTCATAACCCTGGAGTCAATCTTCAACCCGAATGATCAGTTCCGGAAGGAGAAAGCAAACATTCAAGTGAAGGGTGAAGATTCAGAGCCTATTTTAGTGGAAGAAGGCAAAACATTACAGATTGGCAAAGTAAGTACCTCACAAGAGAAATCCGACTTTGTTCAGCTTTGTCAAGAATTTCCAGATGTCTTTGCTTGGAGCTATGAAGACTTGAGAGGATTCAATCCGAATTTGGCACAACATACCATAGAATTGGATCCAGATGCTAAGCCCATCAGGCAAAAGCAGAGACCTGTTAACCCTCACATTGAGCCTCTAATGAAGAAAGAGCTAAATAAGCTAATAGAGGCAAGCATTATATTCCCGATCAAGCACTCAAGCTGGGTTGCTAACTTGGTTCTAGTCAGGAAGAAGAGCGGAGAAATCAGGTTGTGTGTGGACTTCCGAGACCTCAATAGGGCATCTCTCAAAGATCATTACCCGCTTCCTTCAATGGAACAAATATTGCAAGTAGTATCCGGTTCAGAGAGATTCTCTCTCCTAGATGGCTACTCAGGGTATAATCAGGTGATGGTGAAAGAAGAGGACTAGTTCAAGACGGCTTTCACCACCAAATGGGGGACCTATGCCTACAAGAAGATGCCATTTGGGCTATCAAATGCTGGGGCCACTTTCCAAAGGGCAATGGATATGGCATTCAAAGGCTTAATCAACAATATAGTGCTGGTATACCTAGATGATATCACTGTCTTCTCAAAGAATGCAGCAGACCATCTCTTTCACCTCAGGCAAGTGTTTCAGAGGTGTAGAAAGTTCGGGGTGTCTTTGAATCCCAAAAAATGCATATTCCTGGCTCATGAGGGGAAACTTCTAGGCCATATTGTCTCGAAAAAGGGACTGACAATTGATCCAGAGAGAGTTGAAGCCATAAGAGCACTACCATTGCCAAGTCACAAGAAGGCTCTTCAAAGCTTCTTGGGAAGGATCAATTTTGTCCGCAGGTTTATCCCAAATTTTGCAGCCCTTGTCAAGCCCATCACCAAAATGTTAAAGAAGAACATGGCTTTTAAGTGGACAGCAGAAGGCAAGGAGAGCTTCGAAGCAATCAAAGAAGCTATCTCTCAAGCACCAACTCTCATCAACCCAGACTTCTCCAAGGATTTCATCCTCTATGCATTTGGAGGTGATGACACTATCTCTGCCATTCTAGTACAGCAGAACAAAGATAATGATGAGCAGCCGATTGCCTTTTTCAGCCAGAGCCTAGATGACTGCGAGGTGAGGTACTCTTTTATTGAAAAGCATGTACTTGCAGTAATCAGAAGCTTGAAGAAATTCAAGCATTTAGTCTCAAACAACAAGGTCAGTTGCTGGTCTCACATGCTGGAGTTAAGGACTTCCTCCTCAACAAGGATTTGAATGAGAAAAGGGCAGGTTGGATCACCCATGTCATGGAATATGACATTGATATCAAGATCACCAAGCTGGTAAGAGGGAAAGGATTGTGTGAGCAGCTGGTTCATGGGGAAGCAAAAAGAAGTATGCAACAAAGAAGAAAGCTGTTTGTGATACCCAGGACGATCATGAGCCAAGTGGCAATCAAGAAGAAGACAATGCTTCCCCCACTCCTTGCTGGACCCGAGATATTATGCACTTCCTAGACACGAGCCTATGCCCTCCGAGAGATGAACAAGACCCAAAGGAGACATTTCAGGTTGCGGGTTGTTCCGTATGCCATTGTTGATGGAGTTTTGTTCAAGAAAGGCGTGAATGGAGTGCTTGCTTTGAGATGCATTAGCACAGTCGATTCAAAGGGTGTTGGAAGAGTTTCATGGTGGACCAGCTGGTGGCCATTTTGCACCAAGAGTGACAGCTCTAAAAATCATGAAGGCTGGTTATTATTGGCCTAAAATTTTCAAAGTGATTGCTATGCATGGATCAAGAGGTGTAAGAATTGTGCATTCTTCACGGGAAAAGAAAGACTTGCTGCCCTTCCATTGCATCCAATCTCAATTGACCAGCCATTCATGCAATGGGGTTTGGACTTCATTGGAGTCATTAATCCCAATTCAAGCCAAGGGCACAAATGGATTTTGACAGCCACAGACTACTTCACCAAATGGACGAAGAGTAGCACTCAAAGAGGCAAATGAGTCCAACATCTTAGACTTTTTTAGAGGATAACAACCAGATTTGGTGTACCCGCCACAATAATCTCACGATAATGCATTGGCATTCATTGGATCAAGGTGACCGAGTGGGCTGTCAAGAACGGTATTTACCTAAGCACTTCATCGAACTATTACCCTCAGGGTAATGGCCATGCCGAGTCTAAAAACAAGAACTTGTTGAGGATCATTAGGAGAACTCTTGATGAGAATCAGAGGTCTTGGCATACCAAGCTGAAATCAGCCTTATGGGCTGATAGGATCACTCCCAAAAGATCCACAGGTAACTCTCCATTCAAGCTTGTCTATGGAAGAGAGGCGATCTTGCCCATGTCACTTGAGTTGCCAACATTGGAACTCATGAAGCAGCTGGAGTTAGTTGAATTTGAGCCCATGAAGGTGAGATATGCAGAGTTGATGGAGCTGCAAGAGATCAGAAATCAGGCATCCCAAGCAATGGAAAAGGATCAAGCTTTGATCAAGAAGACCTTTGATAGGAAGGCCAAAGATAGATCTTTTTAAGTTGGAGATCTAGTGTTGAAATGGGTGTGGACAGAGCAAAACCGGAAGGCATTCAAAATTTGATGCCATTTGAAGTGGTCCATACGTGGTCACAAAGTGCAAGAACAACAATGCTTTCCAATTAGCCTCACTGGAGGGTGAAGAATTGCAGATTCCAGTCAATGGAATCTATCTCAAGCGTTGCTTCTAGAGGGAAGTTCACTACCTCTGTAAATATTAGATTAGATTTTCTTTCCTCCAAGTGTTTGTGCGCATTGTTTTTTGTAGGTTAGTTTTGTTTTCCCTAAGTGCTTTGCACACAATTTGGCTGTTCATGGAGATGTTTTGCAGTCCTTGCTTTTATCAGGGGACATTCCACCTTCCTCCTTGCACATTCTGAGTCAGTTGAGGTTCTAAACAGAATATTTGATGACTCCATGCCCAATAGACCTGCCTTCAGGCGTATCCCATTGAATCGCCAAATTGTTATCCAATTTCACCCCCCAGGGTTGAATTGATAACATACATCAGGATTCTCAAGTCCCAGGCAAATTGATTGATCCAGGGCAAAAATCATGTTTCTAGGGTCCCTTCAAAAATTTTTCTAACTCTCCTGTCCAGGTTGAAAAGAACAAGCTCTGAGAAAATGTGAGAAAGTTGCAGAAAATAAGCTTGGGCCAGAAAAAAATGTGAAAATCGGCTAAGTCCTAGTCCCCGGGACAGTCGGGACATTTGGGACGTCAAGGCGCGGATCGGCCGAAAAGCCTACAGGCGGCCCAAACAGCAAAGGGACATCTGGGACAAATGGACGCGAAATGCCCGAATCGGCCGAAAGAAAGGAAAATTTGTCCAAGTCCTTTACCTGGGACAAGTGGAGCAAATGTACACGAAGGGCGCGAACCGGCCGGTTCGGCCGAAAAGGAAAATTTTAGCACAGGGACAATCGGGCTGTCGGGACGTGAGGGATGCGGAAAGCCGGTTCGGTCGAAGGAGAGGAAAATCAACTAACTGCTCGAGACATTTGGGCCTTGAGGACGCGAATCCGCCGGATCGGCGAAATGAAGAACTTTCGCACTAAGTATTTGGGACATCGGGCGCCGCGAGGACGCGAAGAACGCTTGAACCGGCCGGTTCGGCGAAACAGAAACTTCAAAGACAAGGACAAGTGGGACAAAGGGACGCGCAGGACGCCTTGATAGCGAAAGAGCCGAAAGCCAATCGATCACACCACGTGTCACCGGTAGAAAAGGAATGAGGAAGCCCATTTCGGGCAGATCGAAGGATTGCCTCGCATAAAGACAGGACATCCGGGACAAAAAGACGCGGTGGACGCGAAAATCCGGCAGGCCGTGGACGAATCACGCGCATGACACGTGTCGCCAAGACAAAGGGTCCAAAAGTCAAAGGAGCAAGGTTTGAAGCGCTGGCCCGAGCCAATTAGTACAGGACACGTGTCCAATGGAGCAGGGAAGTGCGGAGCCAGGGAAAGATTTGGGAAATTTGGCCAAGTTCAGCCAAAGAGCTAAAAGCGAAAGTCTACTCCGCGCCCGTGTCGACCAATCAATGCATGCCACGTGTCCCAAGTGGCGGGGGCGCGGAGGAAAAGTAAAAATGTTCCGAATCATCAAAAAGTCAAAGTTTTCAAGGAAGACCCGCGAGACAGGTCAGGAGAGAGAATAACATATCCAATCAGCGCATGCCACGTGTCATCCAGGTGGCAGAGCGCGGGAAATTTTTTCAAAAACGCACCTTCGCCTGTTTTGTGCCCTAAATCTTCAGATCGACATATCTTTCAATCCAGAGCTCGGATTTGCACGTTCTTTATATCAACGGAAAGCTTATGAAATTCTCTACGTGATTCTGGGGTTAATCTCAAGTTTTGGTGCAGTCTGGAGGGAGAAAATCAAGAAACGGCTCTGACGTGTGTTCATGGCCAGAAGTGACATTCCAACGACTGATTTAATGCAGAATGGGTCGCCTTCTCCTGTATTTCGGTCAAAATGATAGGGTATGGGTTTGTAAGGTCCCCCATGCCGTTTTAATGCACCTGCATTCAAGGAGGGATGGGCTCTCATGTTTTTGTACGTTTCTGTCCCCAGGCTTGACCCCGGCACTAAAAAAGCGATTTGGCTCATTTTTATGGGGGAACATTTCTTTGGATAGCAAGCTTCTTCTTTCACCTGTAACAAGTGATTTTTGCAAGTATCAGACCTCTTCTAAAATTGTAACAGGTTTTCTGCCTTTTGATGTTGTAATACAAGGATTTTGATAGTGGAAATGACAATACAGGCTCTGTGATCAGTTTTCAGTCCTTTGTTTGTGTTGCTTGTTTCATTTCAGACCTCTGATTACATCTTATCAGCTTGTGCATGATGTTTTATGTTGCATTTTTATGATCTGTGTCTATCTGCAGAACAAGAAGTGTTCACCACTCCTCCTTTGGTGTATCACCTGTTAGTTTAGTTTCATTTTTGCACTTTCTATCTCTGTCTCCTTGGATTTTAGAGTAGGATTAGGTTTCAAACCTCTGTAGTTTTGCAAAATATAGATCTAAATCAGAGGAGTTTGAGGAACCAGCCTCTAATCTAGAGATTCCTCTCTCAGTTTCACAAGTCCCCACACTTGGAGAGAGGTTTCCATGTTGTGCAATCACACTGGATGCTAGAGTGATCAACCTAGAAGCTTGATCTGCATCCAGGGGTGATGTGAGTCTGCAACAACACTACCTTGCAGGGTGAAAATTCCCATGATGAAAGACAAATCACGTAAGTGGAAGAGGGGGTTTCTGGAGCTGCAGTGCAGGGTGGAAATTCCCATCAAGTTGACTTCCTATTTTTAGCAGTCACCCTTGCCAAAAAGTGCGACCCACCTTGGCACTAAACAATGTATTTAATAATATTTATTAAGGGTCTTTCTACCTAAATTTGGAGCCATGAATGGAAGAAAATTCAATGCGCAGGAAGGATAAGCTAAAGAGAAGACAAGGATGCATGCTAAAAACAAATAAAATAAATTTATAAAAAACATCCAAAGAACATGCATAATTGGGCGCCCGATTTGGATGAATAGATATGGCTTTTAATTAATTAAATTGCCAGAAATAGAGAAGGCAATTATTAAAAATAGCATGCCCAAGGCTATATAAGCATGGGATGCCATAAGGGAGAAGTAGTTAATTCTTTTTGATGAAAGTTGCAACCTGCAGACAAGTTTTGGCACCAAAAGAAGGAGAATTTTGTATTAAAGATTATTTTCCGCTGCCAGGAAGCTTCAGCTTTGGTGCTAGGGTTAGAATAGCTTAATTTTGGTCATTCTGAGTATCTGCATACTGGTATATGTGCCCGTGTATTCATCACAGGTGCTCATATTAGTGAAAGGAAGTTTAAATCAATGTTAGATACATTGAATATCTCTTTCGAATAAGAAGAAATTGCTGCACAAATTGAGCCAATTACAAGGGATTCCGGCAGAATTAAAAGAAAAAGATACCAGACAAAGATTGTTCCATACCATATGAAGCATGATGAAAGAGAAGGATCAATTGAATTATGCATACCTTCCAGATTTGCTGACATCAATGATACAAACATAGGCCTTGAACCCATCTCCGATTTAATTGACAGATCTAGAGATGGAAGGACCTCTCTCATGTGGGCAATTAAAAGCAGCGGAATTATTCAAGCTTCAACGTTTCTAGTCACAGCTCAGTTGACTGAATTTTTCATGGAGTGTGCAAGGTCATATCATCCTCTTTCCAAAACAATTCAAGATCATGCGGGAAAGACAATAATTAGGCTGGATGCACAATTTATTAATTATTGTCTAAAGATTCCAACACGACTGTGGTGATTGCAATTAGCATGTTGGATGTTGGCAATAGATGGGAGAAGCACAAAGAAAATTGCATGGCCATAATGAATTGCATGGGCATAATGAATAACAAATACATGAAGAAGTGAGATCTCCATCAAAGTTCCGAGGACTCTTCCACGATCCAATTTGGTGTAGGAAGTTGATGATATTACTAAATTGCTTTGCAAGTTAAATAGAGAAACCAATACTCAAAAATTCCGCTCATGGATGTACGATTTTGTGAGAACCATTGAGATCAACAGAGCTGATTCGATTATCAATTGGGCTAGAGATCATCAGTGATAACATCGGCGAGCAGCTCCGAAGTGTGAGGCAAACATTTAGCTTCAAAATGACTTCATACTTGGTATATGCAGTAGCCTCGCAGGGTATATTTTCCAAATTGGATAGACGAGGAGTTTTGTCAAAAGATCCTATTTTCGAGTGCTTCCCAAAGTTGACAGTTCCCGAGTGCAACAAAGATTACAGGGTGGTCAACGATGGGTTCTTCTATGAATTCATTTGTAAATTGAATAGTGATCTAAAGACCAGTAGAGTGAGCAAAGAAGCTTGGGAAGCTGTATCCCAAAGTATGGCTGCATCTTCATCCAGTTTGCAAACTTCGCATATCTCAGGGTCAGTGGCTTTTCAGGAGAACTAGTCAAGTTGCCAAGGTATCCAAGTGACAAATGGGTCATCATGGAGTTGTGCAGGCAGCTTGTGGAAATGCATGACTTACAATCAAAGCGGCACAAACCTACAGGTTGCTTTCCGGTCACGGTGGGTTATTACAGCTGCCAAAGCATCCATAAGGTGAGGGGAATTGAAGCTGAAATGTTTTCCGGATATGAGCACGAGTTCTTCCTAGCACGATTGAACTATGATCCATATGGGATAGCGAGGAAGACAATCTCCCAGGAGTATGCACACGTACCCTCATTGGAAGAATTTTGGATGAAGTGCATAAGCGAGTATGAAGTCAAGAAGAAAGATTTCAGCGACTTATCGACAACAAGTATCGATTATGGTTTAGCACGGATACTGCAAATCTCACGGATGATGGACATGTGATACTGGACACATACCATCAGATGGGAGGAGATAGAGATGCTCTTCAGGAAAACATAAGTGGTTGTCAGACGATTGAGGAAAGGTCTTCTGCGATTCTAGTTGACACCAAAGGGGTATTGCTAGAGCGAAGATTTGATGAATCGGATCATAGGTAACTTTATTGCGCAGGAGACTCTAGCAAAAGAAAGCGGGAAGGTGAAATAAGCGGGAGGCAAGAGAAGCTTAAAGTATACAAGAAGTCTCGAGATCATCGAAGAAGGCTAATTTACGGCTATCATGTTAGTACCACTTTCAAATGAAGCTTCTCTGTGTCAACTCGTATATTCGACAGCCCCACGAACCCCGGAAAATGTTCTTGTCCATCTGTTGAATCCAACATCATTTTTATTTGCTTCTCAATCACTTAGATCTTCACCTCCCCGTAGAGAAACTGAAATCACAAATGGCAGAGTTTGAAAAAGCATTGTCTTTGGACAATTCAGAGGATGGCAGCCACAACACTGTGGAAAATTTGGATGCAGCAGTCTGAGCATGAGAGGGTGGTACATTTAGTAACTTCTCATTCCCTGAGAAGTAATTTTCTATCATGGTTGGCTTCTGAGACGATTCCAAAAGCGAGAGAAGAGATTAACCTGGAAGAGCATAACTTGCAGCTACTCCTGAGTTTGGGTGGAAAGGATAGAAGACCTAAAGTTGCCAAGGTAACTTCAAGGTTGATTATTGAAGAATTAGGGTAGAAGTTCGCCGAGGTGACAATTCCAGCAGAGGGAAAGCAGAAGGGAGAACTCACGGCGACAGATATCTCAGTAACCAAAGTGCCACTAGGTCAGACTACCATGGAAGGATTAAATCAAGATACACAGACGCTAATAAACACTTTATTCCTCAAGCTAGAGAAAGAGAAGGCAGAGAAAATCAAACTTCAAGAGCAGGTTTCTCAGTTGTGTGAAATCATTGCTAAGGTTGCCAAACCTTCCTCTCAGCCAGTTTTAGTACATGAGCAGGTGAGCAACCATCTGATTAAGGAGGTGGAGGATGCAGGTAATCAAGTCACGGCTATTAATGAATGGAAAATCCAGATCATTCACCAAGCTTCAAAACAGCTCAAAGAGGTACCAGCTAGTCTGGAAGTTATGAAAGGTGCATTATCTCAGCTGAAGCAACTAATGACAGGCATAGTGGATGAGAATGCAGTGGCTGAAGGTAACCTGGACATTTTGGTTAAAATAAATAAGCTGCCGGAGGAGGTTTTGATTGTGGAGCAACTTGTACCTGATGGACTGATTGAGAAGGGAAAGCAACTTAGTTTGCGTTTCTTTCCGCATGGAGATTCTCAAGCTTATGCTGAAAAGAATGTAGTTGCTCAAGGATAGGATATTGTCATTGTTGGGCAATATAGTTGTTTTCACCGAGGAGGAAGTAGTAGGGGATGTTTCTTCTTGCGAAGAGCTATTGTGTAATATCCCTCTTCTGGGATCAATGGAAAATAGGCAAACCACCAACTCTTCAATGCTCCAATCAAATACAAATAGTCAAATCCAGTCAGAAATATTTGAACCGATCAAATAGATGACTTAATAAACCCGAGGACAAAGCTTTAATAGCCTCTAACAAGCAAGCTCACACAATATTAACTCACAATTGAACTGAATAAAACTCAGCAAATCAGATTGCTTCCCATAAATATGAAGATCAAACACTGCTGCAAAAGATTTCCCAATCTGATCTAAATCTACCCATACAACCTACTAAATAAATATGTAGAGATCTGAGCTGAACATTCATCCAAAGATCACTGTAAAAGAGGAATCCAAATAACCTTACCCAGATTGCTGTTATTAAGGATTATACAAGCACAACTCAGCTGCAATAAAACACTTGGAGTTACTCCCAACTGCCTTCACACATATCATTGCCAAGTATGTCCATTTAGATCATTGGAACATGTATTCTCCCCTTCCCAGTCATTCAATATTTTACCCAACAAACACATTCAGATCGCTGCCTTAAATGGATCAAATACCATGAAAATAACAGCTAAGTGCCATACAATTTGCTGATCATTGGAGGTTCAAAACATACCTTAAAACATTCAATACCTTCCCCAATGAAGTCGCTGATCCAAGGAAGAACACAGCAGCTCCATTCATTCCCAAATCAGATCACAACCATATCCAATACTAACACAGATTTACCCTTGGAAAGAGATCGCTGCATCAGAGATATATTATCATGCATAGGATAATAGATTCAGGTTAGGGATACCACGACCCAGCAATAGAAACAACTACTCAAAACAAGTAATGAACATGCAATGTTCATCCTAAATCCAGACACCAAACATGCCCAGGCATGATCGCTGTAATAAATAGACTAAAATCCATGCTCCTGTTTAGTCAAACTAATTCCATTAATCCTTCCAAATCAGTTCATATTCAAAATAGAAATAGTCGCTGCCATATAGTAGTTATAGTCCTACATTCACCCAAGTCGTATTACATTACAATGCATTGAACATCCATGGGAAATTCACTGGGCACAACACAGATCTGATTGCTAAGAAAATGTTCCACAATAGTCATTAAAGCAAGTCGCTGCAATCTAAGAACTGAACAATATCATATATCACCAAGTCGTACCATCACACAAGCAAATCGATTCACCAAGGATATAATAAATTCTCCAATGGATGTCAAAAGAGACTAGCAACAATTAGATTTGCAAGCACAAAAGAAAATACTTTGATTTGATCACAAAAACCCAGCTGCTACAGTGACGTCGCTACAGTAAAAACATGCAGATTTTAATGGCAAACTTCATCTAAAAATTATCTAAAGCCAAAGACATGGATCTCACTTGAGATTGCACAAATACTTCTTCAAATAGATTCTCAATAACCAGCTCAATACAACCTCCCACGCAAGAGAGAGAGAACATCAATGGGCATGCATCCCAACTCCAAGCATGGAGTATCAAAATAAGTTCATCATAGCATAATAATAATAATGATCCTAGCACTCCTTTTATAAGCAAGGAGGCACAAAATTTGAAATCCCTAGGAGAGGGAAATTATTAAATAAAAGCAGTTTTTTTCCCCTAGGTGTGGTGTCCCCTTTTCAAAGGGTGATTTTATCAATAAAAGCCACCTAAATATTTATTTAATTAATTCCCCATTTAATTTTTATATTTTGGGAATTAAATTAAATAACCTTCATAATTAAATAATTAAATAATTGTTGTTGCAGACTCACAGCACCCCTGGATGCAGATCAGGCTTCTAGGTTGATGTTTAGGCATCCAGTGTGATTGCACAACATGGAATCCTTTCTCCAAGTGTGGGACTTGTAAAGATGAGAAAGGATTCTCCAGAGAAGGCTAGTTCCTATTCCTCTGTTCAGATGCACACAAAAATGCAGAGGGTTTACTAAAACCTAATCTAACTTGTCAAGGAGACAGGGTGAGAAAATGCATAGAATAAAACCTAAACTACAGAGGTGATGCACCAAGGAATGTTAGACACTTGTTTTGCAAATCTAACACAGACCACATAGATGCAATACAAACACTATGCACAGGTAACCAAACTGCAATAAGAGATCAAAATAACAACAATGAATACATGAGAGGGTTGAGAATCAATCACAAACATATATATATTGCTCAAGAGTCGATACAGTACATTGCAGTGGCCAAGAGGCAAAAACGGCATTACAATCCATATGGGAGGTTTGAAAAGCTCCACAAATTCTCTTGCAAGCAGGGAAGAAGGGAGGATGCAAAACAAGAATGTCCGACCTGTTAAAGGAGCTCCTCTTTACAATATATACTAAGAATGAGAGAAGAAAGAGAGAGGAAAGTCAAATCTACCACAACCACTTCTAGATACATTTAAAATCATCTCATTATGGTAGGCGGCGGCTCTGGAAAACAAGCGAGCGTCTAACAGGAGCGGCGAGCTGTCTGCTGCATTAAAGTTGGTTGTTGAAGCATTACTTCTATCTATCACCACGCGTCAGAGACGTTTTCTTAATTTTCTCCCTCTAAACAACACCAAAATGCAAGATTGATCCCAGAATCATGTAGAGAATTTCAACAGCTTTCCGTTGATATCAAGAACGTGCAAATCCGAGCTCTGGATCGAAAGATATGAAGGTCTGAAGATTTAGGGCACAAAACAGGCAAGAACAGGTTTTAAAATCTTTTCCCGCGCTCTGCCATCTGGACGACACGTGGCAGGCTCTGATTCGCTGAGCAATTTTCTCTCTCCACCTTTTCGTGGGCATTTCTTGTTGGCCCCTTAAACTTGGACACGTGGCACTATTCCATTGGTTCGGATCAGTGCTCGAAAACTCGCCCCTTTGACTTTTTGGACTTTTTCCTTGGCGACACGTGTCATGCTGTGATTCGTGCACGGGCCTGCCGGATTTTCGCGTCCACCGCGTCTTTTTGTCCCGGATGTCCCAAACTGTCTGGGACAAATTCTTCCGGTTCGCCCGAAATGGGCTTCCACGTCCCCTTTCTGCCAGTGACACGTGGCATTAATCGATTGGCTTTCGGCTCCTTCGGCTATCCGCGTCCCGTGTGTCCCTTTGTCCCACTTGTCCTTGTGCTAAAATTTTCCGTTTCGGGCGAACCGGCCGGTTCGCGTCCTTCTGGTCCCAGATGTCCCTTTGCTATTGGTTGATTCTCTTCTCCCTTCGGCCGAGTCGGCTTCTCGCGCCTTATGCGTCCTTCAGTGCATTGTCCCGGTCTTCTGATTCTGTTTGGGCGAACCGGTCGGTTCACGCCCTCTGCACACTCACGGCCCGAGATGTCCCAAAGGCGAAAGTTTCCTGTTTCGGCCGAACCGGCTGGTTCGGGTCTTCCGCGTACTCTTGTCCCGCTTGCTCCCGATGAAGGACTTGGACAAATTTTCTTTCTTTCGGCCGATTCGGGCATTTCGCGTCCATTTGTCCCAGATGTCCCTTTGCTGTTTGGGCCGCCTGTAGGCTTTTCGGCCGATCCGTGCCTTGACGTCCCAAATGTCCCGACTGTCCCGGGGACTAGGACTTAGCCGATTTTCACAATTTTTCCGGCCCAAGCTTATTTTCTGCAACTTTCTCGCATTTTCTCAGAGCTTGTTCTTTTCAACCTAGATAGGGGAGTTAGGATAAATATGAGGGGACCTTAGAAACATGATTTTTGCCCTGGATTAATCAATTTGCCTGGGACTTGAGAATTCTGATGTATGTTATCAATTCAACCACGAGGGGTGAAATTGGATAACAATAATTATTGCTCTAGGCAATAATATTTATTTATTTAATAAAAATGTTCTCCTTGCACATCCGAAGCCCACGGGGAAGTATAGGCTAAAGGTCTTCTGAGATGGGGACATTACATATTGTAAACAAGGTGCCTGCTTCTTTTGAAGGGCTGCTTTTGATGATTCAGAAGAGGATTGATGAAGCTGTTAAGACTTTCACGTTGAATTCAATCAACAAGTTGATAACACTTCAATCGGATATTAAAGAGTTTGGGCCTAGTTTGAAGGAGGTGAAAGTAAACATTGACATTTTGTCCGAAGGATTGCTGTAGTTCAAGACCGAGAAAGAGGATGTTGCTAAAACAGATAGGAAATTGCTGAATTATATGCTCGACAAGTATATTCAATATCGTAACAAGAAGAAAGCGTGGGGTGTAACATCGGCGAGATCTTCTTTCTTCTCTTCTTTCTCTTATTCCTTATAGTCCCGGATGAAATTGTAAGATTAAAGTTATTAGTTTAAAAGCCATTTCTCTAAGTTATTTGGAAAAGTTCTCTAAGATAAGTGGAAAATGTGCAAAACTTTGGCTTGACCTCCGGTGCATGTCATTTAGAGAGGAATTCTAGGAGAAAGATTGTCGATGTTTTCTTTACAACTTCCCACATGTTCTAGTTCAATTGTAGTTTCCATTTGTAATTTCCCCTCTATACACTATAAATAGAGGAAGAGCCTATAGGTTAAAGGATCAAAATTTGTAGTCGGGATTCTTGTGTCCCAGGACTTTGAGTGAAACCCTTGATATTTTTCTGAAAGCTAAGGAATAGAGAGGAGGCAAATTTCTAGAGAACTTTGTGTCAACGATGCATTTGTTTCTTATTTCTTTTTAGATCTTTGCATAAACTTTGTGTTATCTTAGATTTGGATCTGAAACTTTCCTTTGCTTTGAATTCTGCATTTCTAGATCTATTTGTTTCGTCTATGTGCATGTGACCAACTCTGTCAACTATTGGTTAGGTTGCACATCTTCTTTCTTTTTTGCTCACATTCAATTATTTCCCTCTTCTGCATATATACATTTCTTACAGTTGCTTACTTGCTGCAAAACTGCCTAGCTATGGTGCATGAGCTACGCGGTTAAAGTAAAACCAACAGATAGATATTAGAAAATATAATTGACAAAATCTTACACGGGAGCCTCACCGGTAAATGAGGGAGATTTATCTCATGACTACCTAGGTTTTCAGTTGTGCAGAAAATCTAGCCAACATCCTCTCTCAAAGTCACCCTTACAAATGAGCCTCTAACTTCCTTTTATAACCCAAAAGTTGGTTACAAAGTAGTTAGGGTTTACATGAACATTAAATAGGGCATCTTAAATGACTTTGACTTTTTCAACCAACTTTAAAGAGTAACTTTTAAAATAGAAATCGCTTAAGTTATCAAAAATTTTCCGTGGGTATGTCAATAACACCACTTAAAATACCATTTTAACATGACAAATATCAGTGCCTTATCCATTAAAGTGGGTTCCACCTATCTCAAACGTATGAGAAATGGACTCTCCCACTTCGTTAGATACCAGAAATCTATCTCCTAAACCCATTAGTGAAATTAGGATCCGCCACCTTTGCTGATTGAAAGAATTTGAACCTTCCCAATGTCTTGAACATCTTCTCTTCTTTAGGGGTTCACTCGGTGAAGCACAACCTCACAAAACACCTGCAATTCCAAGATCCTACCTGGCATATCATTCAGATTGACCATCTTTGATTGAACATTCTCAAATAAGTTCCTTAATTTGATGCAATGTTCCATTGAAGCTGAAGAGAAATTGATGGCAGGAATGTACATCTTTGAACAATTGTGAGAATTGTTCCTCAACATGTTCTGATGAATGCCTCTAATTTTTCTCATTTACAAGATCACAAGGGATCTCAGCTATGAACTCCTGAATTGAGGCAAGTGAAGTGAAGGCTTCATTGCATATGCTCTTGTAATGGATCATAGAATCCTCAAGAAGTGTCTTCCTTGACTTGAGATGTAGACACCAAAGAAAGTGTGTCCCTCGACATTCGAATTCAAGGATTCCTTCAATGGCTAGAGTTGAAGATTCCATACTTGTCATCTCCTGTAGACTAGGCAATATCTCATCTAAATTTGATATGTTAGAAACAAAAGTTTCCTTAAAAGAAAGAATTGGATCAAGATATGCACTAATATCTTCATGGAGCTTCACACTGCTTTGATCGTCTCTCCCCCAAAAATGAGAATCTCTGAAAGCCAAGATTTAGTGACATGGCCCAATGTGTTTATCTCCTTTGACAGATTGAGAGTTTCTTCATCAGGGGCAGCCACTGCATCGGTACTGGGAAAGTGGATGATATTGGATTTATCATATGTTGAACATAATCCACCAATTGATTCTTTTTGGCCTTGAGCTGAGAGTTCTGAGATTTATATTTCTCAAGCCTCTTTAGCACAATATCCATTGAATCACGAGCCATCGCCATGTCACTTTCCAATGTGGACTTCCCAAGTCCAAGTCTGGATATCTCATAATCAATAGGTGTCACGACATTACGTTCCTTGTCAACTTGTGGGACGACAAGATCCGCAAATTTGTTCCCATCATCATCCACCATTATCCGCAAGAACACTTTAGGCTTCTTAGGAATGACCTCATTCGAAAGCTTGAAAAGGGCATCGAAGTCAATGTCAATTGCCTTGACAACCCTCTTTCTTTTCTTGATCTCACAATCAACCCAAGGAGTTTCCTTTACCAATTCCTGCATATAGGAGCCTGGAGTCCAAAGCAACATTCACATTGTTCTCAATATCATTAGATTATGCAAGAATCCTTTCCACAACTTCAATCTCCGGAGAAATAACCTCGATATCAACCTCTTGAACATCAGGGAGACCTTGAGAAATCTCTTTGTGAACTGTAGGTTCAGAAGCATTTGATATCTGGACCACTTGCACTTGAGTAGACTCTTGTGCAAGACACGGTGAGGAGTGTTTGTTATGAGCTTCCTCGAACTATCAAGCAATGTGAGTAGAAGAATCTCTACTTGAAGTGGAAATTCCCGATACACGCTCTCTTCCTTCACTAGGGCTAGGACCCTTGGATGTTTCACCTTGCGACACCTTCTTTGAAGAAGTGGATTTGGGCAACCACTCTTTTCTTGCTTGATGCGTATGGGTAGATGACATAGAGGTTGACTGAGAAGAAGCTTTGGTCGGTGGAGACCTCCTCGAGTTGGCAATTTTTGTACTCTGAGGTATGAACTTGAATTGATGGTAACTTGGCAAGTTCTCTTTCATACCAGGATATGCTTCTTTCAAGGATCGGTTGATTCTTGTTATCAAGAGAAAATTCATCTCTTTTAGTCCAATCAATTCGGGGCAAGGGAGTGAAAGCAACGACATCATATGAAGGATCAACAACATCTTCACCATCATCCACCAATGAATCTGGAGGGTTTCTAATGCGAAAGGCCTTGATTTGAGCAAGGTCAAGTGGGAAAATTCTCGCCTTCTTACTTCATGTTCATCTGAACAGGCAGCCCAGAAATCTTCCATGGTAGGGTTGTGTTGATACTTTTCTCCAAGAATCTTCTGCATATATCTGTTGATATCAAATTGGAATCTCTTCACATATGGATGAATAGTGATGAGAGAAAACTCTTTCTCCATGAGTTGCACATGAAGAGATTTGGACATTGGTATTCCCCAATTTGGATTGGGAAATGAATGCCTGAACGATGCTTTGTCACCGAGAAGACAATGAACTTGGAATAGTTGTCGCGCAAGCTCCATTAATGCCCACTTGTCATTGACATACTTGGGAAGCTTCCATGGAGTACCCACAAAGCCCTCTCATGCGAATGTAGGAAAAGGACGGAAATTGAATAAACCATGTTCCCCATTGGGAAATGACATCCATGACATCTTTGGAGAATCTTTCCTTCGTATTCCTATTCAAGTTTCTAATCACGCAGAAAGTGAATGCATCGTTAACTCTCCTGAAGTGATGAGAGCTATTCTTAAAACTCATTGTGGATAATGATGGAAGACATTATTTGATGGACCCATGACTCCTTTCATTTCTAGCCCCGAAAATAGCTTCCTTCTAGCCACTACATAAGTCAGGTATGATGTCATGTAGAAGCACCCATCATCTTCACTTCGATCAATTGTTTGTGAAGAGTATCACTGATGATAGTGGCCCAATCCACAAACTCTCTCTTGGCAAGGATGATACAGATAAACTGATACATCCATGGGTGGAAGATCCTGGCAGAGGGTAGACTGAAGACTCGGCTTAGGAGAGTGATCATGTCACCGATTTCCTCCACGAACTCAATGCGGTACAATTCTTTGGGAATCCGGTCAACACGAGGCCTCTTGGTCACTAACCAATTGTTATTGACCATCTTGCTCCACCTGAGGGGTTCCTCATCCCAAAAATCTTGTGCTAACTTTTGAGTGATGTCAATATTCTCGAGAAGTCAGGTATGCTGAGCAATTCTTCAATATGCTCTGGTGTGATCAAGAGAAACGGCTCGCGATTATCTTTATAAATTCCTCACCTCTCGGGATCATAATGCTCTGCGCAAGCGATGACCAACTCTAGACATTGCACCGAGACAAGAAATGCTGCTGCTTGGGGTAGACCGCTATGGTAGAGCCTATCCGAGAATATGGTCTTGCCTTCAGCTTTCACCCGATCACAAAATTGTTGCACGTTAACGTGGCCAAGATTAGTGTCGGTGATATTGTCGTATGTAGACTTGATGGAAGTGGGAGGAATGACCCCTTGGAAGTCGTATTTGAGTGCGGACTTATTTGACTTTTCCACTAGCTTCCTCGATTTTCCTGCAGACTTGTTAGATTTTTTCAGCCATGATGAATTTAACAGAAAAACAAAGTGAGCACGCAAAACGATGCAAACAATGTCGGGTCTTAGTCTCCAAACCATCGTCAACGCAAGAGAAATGTGAATCATTTAATTATTATTATTATTTTTAAAAATAATAATAATAATCAATCATGGGTTACAATTTTTTTTTGTAAAAATGCCAACACAAGCAAAATATCGAGACTAAGCTAATCGGGTGAAAATAACAAGTTTTTAAATAATATTCCAGATTATAATGGCTTCACGTAGGATCTATTTGAATTTTTTTTTTTAAATTTGCTACTTCTTCGCGTTGCCAATAGCTCGAGCTTGTGAATGCGTGGCAGTATTCTTCTAACTGCGTGAATTCTCCTAATGGCTTTCTTCCCTCCACACGTGGACTGCAAAAATGCGTGGGAATTTTGTTTAGGAATCTTATTGTTGTTATGGCGTTGAAAACTTGTATATTACTGCTAAAATGCGTGAAGACTGGTTTCTTTGGAGTGGAGAACTCTGTTTTCTTGGCTTTAGCGTGGAAATTGCTATTTCTTTTTGACCAGGCGTGGGAATGCTTCTTTCTTTTTTTTAGACTGTTATTCATGCCTTCCTCCTCACGCGTGAACATGCACAGAAATAGACTAGGCGTTAGATTTCTGCCTTTTCCCTTTTTACGTGGGCTCTTTCAAACCAATGCGTGGACTGCTGCATTGAAATCTTAATTATTTTATGGCAGAGATTCTAAACCTGCGTGGACATGTGGCCTCTCTCATTTTTCTTACGCATGGACAACTCTTCAATACCTGCATGGAATCTTATTTTTCTTTGCTGCTTCCTCCATGTGAAGCTTTCTCTCAAAACCTGCGTTGAAAACTTTATTTACTTCACGTGGGCTTTCTCCTATTCCTCACGCGTGGAACTATTCTTTTCTTTGGTTTTGGCTGCGTTTATTCCCTTTTCCTCTGGCTGGCTTGGAAACCTTTCTTGCGTGGACAGCTGCGTGGATATTTTCTTTGAATGCGTGCTTTCTTTGTTGATGGAGTTGTTTCTATATCCTTGCATATTGGCCCGTTATCTCTTCTCCATGGCACATGGAAATGCAGAAGGAACATTCCTAGGACAAGCTCTCCTTGATCTCTTTGTGAGGGATGTGATAAAAATATTTCTCGGAAAAAAACTTCTACAGAGGAAATAAGAAGTTAGAAATAATAATAAGAATTTGGAAATAAAGATCCCCAACTTCTTACGACTTCTTCCAACATTGATTCACTGAGGTTTTTTTACGTGGATTAAAGAAGCTTCCCGTAACCGTTTATTTGTTTTCGTTGAAATAACCAATTTCCCTTTCTCGGGTAGTGGGAATTAATTGCAAGGGAATATGGGAAAACTTAATCATCTGCCCGTGGCAATGGCAAAGCAGGATGACAATTCCCATTTATTTCCCCATGTGGGAAATTGGGAGATATTTTGCCATTTTGCCATTCGGTCGGGTTGGCAATTAGCAAGAGAAATTCCACAAGCGGGGAAAAAAGAAGATTTTGCTAGGAAAGGGAAATCCGGGAGCGGAAAGCCAATTTGGCATCCTCGGCAATTGGAGGTGGAATTTTTATTTCCCACGGCAATGATAAAAACTTGTCGATTGATTTTTCATGAATATTAAATTAATATTTATTTAATTAAAAACCCCAAAAATTAATAAAATTAATTTTATTAAATAAAAGGGTAAGAAATTAATTAAATATTAATTAATTAATTATTAACGAAGTTTGCGACATGGCGGGAGGAGTTCTCACCGAAATGGACAAAACGAAGACCAAAACGATCACGAGAATGAGACGATCACGACGAGGGTGATAAATCACGTGAAAGAACACTTTTGAATTTTAAAAAAAAATTCATGCTTATTAATTTTGCGAAGTCAAAATTGGCTGATAACAAAGCGCAAGAGGGAAGAATACGAAGGTCTCGTGCAAGCGAGCGCAAAGGGTGCACAAGAAGTGGGAAGAAAAAGGAATATCTGCCAGTGGTATGCAAGCATGTGAGGAAGATGAGAAACGTGCGAGATAAGGACGCGCTGAAGCAATCATGCAAGGAGGATGCGCAAAGCGAAAATCGGAAGAGGAATGAGTGTGCACGAAGAAGTGCACAATACTTGGGAAGGAAGGGCATGCACAAGGAAAGCGAGCCAAGGACTTAGCCAAAATGGAAGCGGAGTTCACCGGGAGCATGATAGGGTGCACTAAAGCTGTTGAATGAAAGCGGGCGTGCAAAGTTTTACGTGTAAGGGAAATGAAAGGAGATAGAAGAATAAGCGAGAAGCCGGGAGTGTGCGGAAGGAATCATAGAGAAGGAAAAGCACAAGGAAGAAGTAGGAAGGGTGCACAACGGCACACGAAAAAATACAACCAAGCAACATGCCAAGGAAACAACCAAAGTGCGCGTAACTTGAAATCTTGATGTCGAGCGAGAATGGAGCTGTAAGTTGCCAAAATAACTAGGGGAGTTATTTTGGACAATAGTTTGGCAAATTTCGGGGCCATCTGCCTACGAGATGAAAGAGATTAGTAGCCTTAGAAGTATCCATTAGGCATGGAGTTTTCCTGAAAACATGAATTCTAATTTGCAACTTGAAAAATACCCCGAAATCACTTGAAAACACCGCCCGCTCGAATGGAGTTGTTGCTCTCATATGAAAATGTTCTGCTTTGATTTTATGAGAGTGGAAAATTTCTAGAACTGCTGGGTACTACCTCTCTGAAAACTAGACTACCATCTGGAAGCAACAAAAGAGTGCGCGCAAGGGAGCGCGCGAGAAGAAAGAAAATAGTGCTCACAGGAGTGTGTGAGAAGAAAGAAAATAGTGCCCGCAAGAGCGTACTGAGTAACAACTATGTACAAAATATGAAAATCATACATGCTCGAAGGGGAAACATGCAGATTGTGCGCAAACACTTGTTATGCCAAAAACAAACCTAAACTAACCTATACTAACCAGAGGCAAAGGAAGCTCAGAAAAAACCTGCAACAAATAGGGAGAAGTAACTGCCTTTCCTCACAAGTTGAGACCGTGTAACTGATACTACCTTTCTTTCGGGGTATATTCCTCCTGGAATAAACCTTCATACACAACCCAACAGGGTAGAGGAAAGCCGCTTGGATACCACTGAAATATCCTTGTAGGATATCACTCAAAATTCCCAAATTTATAAATTTTCAATAAACTGAAATTCTGATTTTCAGGACAGCAAGGTACAAAAATATAAAATATTTTATTTCTTCCAAAATGTCCACTTACAAAATACCTAGAAGCTTCAAAAGGCTTGGAAAAATATGGAGAACAATAAAGTATTGAGAAATAATTTTTAGCACACATCTGATTTTATTTATTTATTTTAAATACATAAACTGCCTTAAAACCCTAGTTTTTACAAACAGCTGAAATTGATCATATTATTTTCTGAATTTTGGACAGCAACAAGTACAAATTTTATAAAATAGATCCAACCTGGAAAAACCCAAAAATACAGCACCAAACCCTAACAAAAACAACTTGCAAACTCCCAAAGGTGATGTCACCCTAGGAGAACAGCCAGAAACACCACAAAATTCCTCCTAGAAGTTCGTTATTGCTATCTCCAATGCCAGAAATGCTCTGACTTGGAAGTTTGTAGAAATACGAATCAACACCCTGGAAATCTCTGCAACCCTAAAGGCGAGAATCTAATCGAATGAAGCCCCAAAATAGCAAGCTAGGGATGGATCTTTCACCACCGAAGAATGCTCTACTAGCTAGGGATGGATCTCTCACCACCGAAGCTAGGGTTCCTGTAGAATCTCACCTCCACAAGCAAGGTCAAAAGCAAGCAACCCACACAAAAGTAGAAGATATCATAATGTGTCTTTCTCTCTCCCTTTTGCCAAAAAGAAGCCCAAAACCCTAATCGCCCCACATGGAGAGTCTTCATGTGTGTAATCGTCACTTAAAGTGACTTTATGTCGCCTATGCCAAAAAGGTCCACTTAAGTGACCCCAACGAAGAATTAGAACATAAAGTACCATATATTCACCCATCACTTAAGTCATCAACTAAATATAACATAAAGTACCTTAGGGGAGCATCTCACAACCTTATTTCACTTAAGTCACCTCAAAGTATGTGTCCAACTCCAAAACATAACATATAAGTGAAATGAAGGTACAAACCACACCCAATAACCATCAACGTCACTAGCCCCTTGGGCATAACCAAGGCTAAGACGGATGAAAAGCCTCCTAGGCCATCTGCTCGGAAATGGGGACATTACACAACACTAGTTCTCTTTAAAGACCTTTGGCCCATTCCACTTCCCGTGGGCTAAAAGGGAATGAGAAAGGAAAGTTAATGTCATGATTTTTAGTTGTTTTTGTGAGCTTTGCATTAATTTTAAGTAATTTTCTAAGTAGAGTCAAGTTGACTGGGAAAAAGGTGAAAAGCCAATGGAAAAATAAAAGAAAAAGGAACTATTATGTCTCCATGGAGTCCAGTCCTCCTTAGGAGGGATGTATTTGGTTTTTGGCGCCACCTCTAGCTATTTAAAGGGGTCACTTGGCTTAGAAGATGTTTTATGCATGCTTTGGAACTTATTTTCTTAGATTTGGAGCACGCTTTGCTTTCTCTCTCATCCAAAAACCCTCTTTGAAGACGTATTGAGAACGAAACCTCTCAATAGTGAGCTGGTTTGAGGATGAAACCCCTCAAACTTGCAAAGGGTGATCTCATACAAAGATTGTATTGTGTTGAATTCAGTTTTGAAGGCATTTCCAGCCCTTCCCAAGGGTGGTGACTCGCACCTGCCCTAAGGTGGATTTTGGGGTGTTCCAGGGCACAAAAACTTCAAATTCAATCATCATTGTGTTCCTCCTATTTTTAGCAGCTGGAATCTTCATTTGTACTTGAGTTTGGGCTTGGAATTCTTCATTTACAGTCATATTCATAATAGGTATTCATTGTTGTTAATTAATTCTAGCTAATATTAAAATTGCAAAAGATATATTTTCTGGTGCTTTTCTCTTGCAATCACTTCCATCTTTGAAGAATAATATTTTAAACGGTTTCTATACTATTTCCAACAAATTTTTGGCTGCTTTCTATCATAAAAGATATGTTTATAGCCTATTCTAGGGTTTGAGAATTTAATTTCAGTTTTGTTTCAGTTTACTATTTGGATTTGTGTAAGTTCCTTTGGTGTTCCGATTTATCCCAAAAAGGACATTACAGTGGCATCAGAGCATTGATCTTCCTAGACTGTGGGGTAGAAAGATAACATTTGAGGTAAATCTATAATGAACACATGAGTGAAAGTGAACTTAGGAGGGAGAACATGGATTGGCGACCTAAGTTCTTATCAAAGAAAGAACAAGTCATTCTAGAGGTTGAAACACAACATTCAGTGGGTCACAACATTGCGGCCAGCTATTAGCTAAGTAGCCGAAATGTTTTGGATACGGGAGCGGGTACGGAGTATCCGAAATGCAGAAACAGAAATTTTTTTTTTTACCCCGGATACGGAGGTACAAAAACTATATAAAAATTAAAAAATATATAAATTTCAGCCTTATAAATAGGAATTTAATTATTAACTACATATTATGCATATGAAAGACAAGTTATAAGCTAAATAAGTGAATAACCACAACAAACAAGTTAGGATACCGATAAAAATTAGAAACTTAAAAGCTTAAAAGTTAAATTAAAATACTTAAATCGAACACAATGCGAATGTCATGAATCTCATTATATATTAAGTTTAATCATAGATCAATATTCAAAGTTCAAACTATCTTTCATTGTCAATATTCATCATATTCCTCTTCATCAAGAGAATCAAGATCAGCTACATCATCATCATTACGTGGTTCATTAGAACCACATGGGTTCGAACCACTCGCACTAGGGCCACTGCCAGTTGCACCCCCTTGTGCATGTAGGTTTCGTGGTGCCACAAAACTCTCCTTATCATCATATGCTCCATGGTGGGAAATGGAAGCATCCAATTCAACTATCTCTGGATCAATGTCCCAAGTGTCTTGTTGACCCTTCCTTGTACTTGCTGCTTGTGGGATAAAAGGCGCAAGTTGGAATGTATGTATACCAAATCTTCAGCCCTTTTAGCCCCCAACCTGTTGCGTTTCGTGAGTGGATGAAACTATATGTACTCCAGTTGCGCTCAGAGGAAGATGAACTTGCAACCTATTAAGGCAACCCAAACTTCAAAGTCAATGCAAAGTTCAACTTCAAACTTAAACACTCAAACTTAAATTTTAAAAAACTAAAAGTTATAACAAAAAAGGAAAGAGAATAAAAAATTAAAAACTTACATGTGCCAAGACCTTGATTGCAAGAGGTTGCAAGTAAATCGATGCATGACCATGGAGGTACCACCACATATGAGCATCCATCTTGTATTTGCTCAAGAGCGAGAAGGCTATGACCCATTTGTCTTTATGAAATTTCCAAACTCTACCATAACTGGTCTTGGGCCTCGGGATCGGGAAGATCCTAGCCAATGCCACCATATATCCCTCACCGACTTCCGCATCCCCTGTATGGTGCTACCCTCCCTGGCAAGGAAATGATCTATGTCTTTATAAAATCTAGGAGTTAATGCAAAAGCCAATAGATATAATGGGGTGGACATTTTGTTCGACCGCTCAAGGAGGATTGACTTCATTTGTTTGAAAATATTTCCTCGAGATCTTGTTCTTTTGCATTTATGACGGATTTTATCTTCTCAATCATTTGAGTCGTTGCCATTATATCTCTCCTAGACATGGCTGATCCGTGTCGATAAATCGGATCATGCTCATAATGGGCTCAGTAAAACTCAACGAGATATTCCCTTCTATCCCACCAAGGGTCCTCTAAGATCATATTCTTCACTTTTTGAGCCCATTGAGTGTTTGATTGCCTCTATACGGACCACAGATTAAAGGTTACCATCCTCATGAGTGCCTCTCGCACCTTCACAAGTTGTCTCACGACGATTGTGTGTGATCTGCAAACCGAGTCTCAACTTAATAAGAATGAGGAACAAAAATTAAAAATAAAATTGAAAACTAAAAGAATACTAAAAAACTTATATTTAAATTTTAAATTAAAAAAAAGAAATCTTTTCCTTACCTTCAGTAGCTCCAACTGTGAGAATGATCTAAAAATGCCCTGTGACATGTGGTGGTTGGTGACAAACATTTGGATCTCTTCAGCTTCTGCATACACTTGTTGGATCCACTCTATTTTGCTTGCCATCTTCTTTAGCATTAAATTCAATGAATGCATGACACATGGTGTCCAAAAAATATGCCCATACCGTGCCTCAACTAGCATCCCCACAACTTTGCAATTTTTGGTGTTGTCCGTTATGACTTGGACAACATTTTGAGGCCCCACTACCTCAATGGACTCAAAGAGGATGTTGGCTATGAATTGGGCATCCTTCACTTGCCCCGCACAATCAACAACTTTCAAAAACATTGCCCCCTTAGGGCATCGCAATCCCATTGATTAAAGGGCGATTTCTTGCATCTTTCCATCCATCGAAACAATGGACACACTTGTTTTGGCTCATGAGTCCTTAATTGGTTGCAAGGAAGTTTCCACATATTTTTTTTGTTTATCCAAAAGTGTGGTGTGGATCTTCTCATATCCTGGTGATTTATACCCTTTTGGTGCCTCATTGATGGCTTTCACCATCTCATGCCAATAAGGTGATCTCACAACATTAAAAGAAAGCCCATTAGCATATACACACCTTGTAATGTGTTCATCTGCAATTTCCCTGCTCTCATTCTGAAAGGCCTTTTCCAATGGCCCTCTTGTCTTACTTTTCTTTCGTGCAAGGGAAGCATCCTCATCCATGGAGGTAGGAGCCACAAATGGATGTGGCATGGCCACAATTGGGGATCCACTAGGTGATGGAGTAACATGAGGCCTCGTTGAATGAGATGAATGTCCGGCCAATAGATGACCCGCTCTTATAGTCACATTTGCCTCTACATCTTCTGCTCTTTGATATATGCCAAAATTTTGCTTTTGGCACCCCAACATTATTCCTCCCCTTCCATACTCTTATACCATTACCCGTTATGGCACACAAGTGACTTTTTACCCCTCTTTGTAAGAGCCTTTGAATACTCCACAATCATTGCATTTCCATTCAAAACAACCACCACCTACAAGTTGTTGAAGTATTGTTACATGCCTCCATAATGGTGAATTTGGGTCAAATTCCTTGACCAAAGATTGCCCAGGAAGAAGCAGAACTTGTTGCCATTGTATAAGTACCTGTTGATGCAAAATCACAGCACCCCTGGATGCTGGTCAGGTTTCTAGGTTGACCATACTATCATCCAGTGTGATTGCATAACATTGAATCCTTTCCCAGTGTGGGACCTGTAAAATGAGAAAGGAATCTCCAGAGAAGGCTGGTTCTTGCTCTAAACTACCGCCACAAGCTATTCCAGTGCGAGCACAAGCTAATCTAATCCTAATCTAACCATGCCAAGGAGATAGAGAGAGAGAGAAGGGAAAAACAACAAAAGCCTACACTAAAATGGTGATACACCAGAGAAGGAGAATGTTGAACATCTATCAAAACTGCCATGGAACAAAGAGAGGTGAGCAATGGGGAGGATGGACAGATGCATCACAAGCCCAAGGATAGATTTCACACAGAAAATGTCCCAAAACTCCATGAACACAGCTCCAGACCTGTAATGAACATTAGAACATGCACAAATACTTGCAATGAAGAGAGGCAAGAAGAAAACAAGCAAAAACGAGCAAGGATGGACAGATGCATCACAAAACACGTTTTGTTGCTTCAGAAGTTTGCACAGAACATCATTTCAATAGTAAAAGGCAAAAACGCCATTACGAGCAAGGGAGGAGGTTCGAGCTCCATTTTCGACCCTAGAGAAGAAAAGAAGGGAGGGCGAGCCGAAAAGATGAACAACCGTAATAATGGCCCCTCCTTACAATATATAGGAAGAATGAGAAAGGGAAAAGAGAGGAAAGTCGAATCTACCACAACCACTCACTCTGGATTACATTTAAAATCATCTCATTATGGCAGAAGCGGCGGATCCTAGCAAAACGGCGGGCTGTCTGCTGCATTAAAGCTGGTTGTTGAAGTGTCACTTACCCGGCATTACCACGCGTCAGAGCCGTTTCTCAATTTTCTCTCTCCATACTGCACCAAAACTCAAGATTAACCCGAGAATCACGCGAGAGAATTTCATGAGCTTTCGTTGATATAAAGAACGTGCAAATCCGAGCTCTGGATCGAAAGATATGTCGATCGAAGATCTAGGGCACAAAGCAGTAAAAACGGATTTAAAAATTTCTTTCCGCGCTCTGCCACCTGGATGACACGTGGCACACGCTGATTAGATATGTTATTCTCTCACCTGACCTGCCCCGCAGGTTTTCCTTGAAAACTTTGACTTTTGTGATTTTGGAACATTTTCCACTTTTTTCCCGCGCTCCCGCCACTGGGGACACGTGGCATTCATTGATTGGAGGACAGGGGCGCGGGGTCTTCCTTTACTTTTAGCTTTTTGGCTGAAACTCGGCCAAATTTTCTAACTCCTCCCGAGCTCCGCACTTCCTTGCTCCATAGGACACGTGTCCTCTTTTGATTGGCTCGGGCTGACCCTTCAAACCTCGCCCTTTGACTTTTGGACTTTCTCCCTTGTGACACGTGTCGTGATTTGATTGGTCCGCGGGTGCGGCTTTTCGCGTCCTTCGCGTACATTTGTTCCGGATGTCCCAAACTATTTGGGACAAAAACTCCCGATCCGCCCGAAATGGGCTTCCTTGCCCCTTTGCGGCCGATGACACGTGGCATTGCTTGATTGGCTTTCGGCTTTTTCGGCTATCCGCGTCCCACGCGTCCCTTTGTCTCACTTGTCCCGGACTGCTTGGGACAAATTCTTCCGATTCGCCCGATTCGGCGGTTCGCGTCCTTACGGCCCAAATGTCCCGAACTGTTTAGTGCGAAAGTTCTCCTTTTCGGCCAATCCGCGCGGTTTGCGTACTTCGCATACCTTCGGCCAAAATGTCCCAAACTGTTTTACTCAGCAGTTAGTCAATTTTGCTTCCTCCTTCACCGGCCCGGCTTTCCGCGGCCCCACAGCGTCCCGACGGCCGGATGTTCCTTTGCTCAGGATCGCTGGCGGCCTTTCGGCCGCCCGGTCGCGCCCAGATGTCCCTCATGTCCCAACTGTTTGGGAGGACTAGGACTTAGCCATTTTTCGTGATTTTTCCTGGCCCAAGCTTGTTTTCAAAAGGGGGAATTTTGACAACAGTTTTGACGACTCAGCGGGGTCATCTGCCTGCTAGATGAATGATCAGTAGCCTGAAGCAATCCATTGGGCATGGAGTCATAAGCAAGCTCGAAACTGATTTGAGATTTGAAATTTCCCTCGAGCCACTTGGAAACCCATTGAACTGGAGTTGACCTCACCAAAAAGCCACTGAAATGAACTGTGCCAGAGCAAAACCAGCAACACCAAAAACTATGTACAGAACTAAAAATCATACATGCTCCAAATGGAACATGCAGAGTGTGCATAAGCACTTCTTCTGCTGAAAGCAAACCTACCTACTCTATTACTGGAAGCAAAGGTGAGCTAAACAAACCCTGCAACTGGTTGTGCAAAATAGCTTCCTTTCTTCAAAATTGGCAGCCATGCAACTGATTTGGCACTGATCATGGCTGTTAGGATGAGTGGAAAATCAACAAGAAGCTGGTCTTCCACCCAAATCATCAAGGTATCAGCTGAAGGCAAATTCAATACCTCTTTTAGTTGCTCTGCATTTGGATTGAAGAGGTATGACAGCTGATCCTTGGTACTTTGTAGCTCACCCTCATGCTTAGAAGCAAGCATGACTGGTTGTGGCTTCTCCTTTGGCTCCAACGAAGCCAAATACCTGATTGGGCAAGGTCTGATCCGTTTGATATGCCCATAGCTCTAATTTTCAACTTCAAAAATGGAGTCTTCTTGTAGACCCTCCTGACTGGATGGTGTGGAAGAAATGGTGAAATTCTTCTGCCCTTTCTCTTCCTCCAATGAAGAACATGAAAGATTAAAATCTTCCAATCTTGGATCCAAAGAGCTGCTATAAGATGCAGCTGCTGCAAATGAATGCTCTCCTTCTTGACAATGACAGACTCAAGTGTTTGGAATGTGGATGATGAAAGAGAGAATGGTGGAAACTCAACTGGTTCTTCTTCATCAAAACAGTCCTCCAAATCAGACAGGTAAACTGCCTCATTGCTGTCCTGCTACTCGTGTTCAACTTCTCCCATGGTGTCCTCTTGATCTGCAACCTGACCACCATGGTTTCCTTTACTCTCCAATATTGAGTTTGAGAGATCAAACTCTTCTTGATCTAGCACTTGAGAGAGATGAAGTAGAAAGAAGAAGCGAAGGTTCTCCTGTAGCTTTGCTTTGTGCTCAAAGCCCTTGGATCTACACTTTTCTCCTCCACAGCTGGGATGTGCTCCTCTTGTTAGATTTGGAGCAGCTTCTCCTTCCTCTAATGTTTGAAGGCAATCTTGCTCTTGATTGAACTCTTCCTCCAGCATGAAGTTTGTCAAGTCAAACTCTTCAATCTGCTGCTCTAGAGGACAAGTTGGGACTGCAAGATCTCCTTCCTCAACAAAATCAGTCCTCACCACCATTTGTTCAATCTCGGCCTCTTACGTAGGCTTTACCAAAGTGAAAGGGATCTTCTCAATTCCAAATTTAAGAGCCAAACTTACTAAGCTCTTAATCATTTCTTCTTTTCTTGGCTCTTCCTCTTGCTGTCCTTGATGGTGATTGGGAATGCAAGAGGGATGGGTTGTACCTCAACTGGTTTTACAATTTTTGTGGTGGTGGAGGCGGTCAAACCTCTTGTTTCTTTGGAGGAGGGGGTATTTCTGTTAGTTCTTGTGAAGGGGATGGCTGCTTGGAAGGAAAAAGGAAAGAAGAATTGAGGTGTGGTGGAAGACTAGGGGATGGAGGGATGGAATCAACATTTGGGACAATAGAAATTTGCGACTCCAAATGAGATGGTGCTGCTTGAGTAATGGGAAGAGAAAAGCAAGATGATGGTGTAGAACTTACCCATTGACAAGGTTGTTTAACAAGTGTATAGGCCTCTATCTCTCTGTTGTCCATTGTGCAAGTTGGGGCAGCATCTTCATCATGAAGTCCAGACTTCTCCGAGGGCTGAAGTGTCTTGGAAAAGGGCCTCCCCATGGACAAGGAGTCCTGCATGACCAATTGAAAGCTCTCATTTGAGTGTTGCTCTGGATCTGCACCATCTTTACCTCCATCTTTTGGATTTTCTCCAACAGACCAGCATCTTGCATCTGATTGTCTTCATTATATGCATACTCTTGCTCTTGGAAAGCTCCATAGCCAAACTGATTTTGGCATTGCTGCTCATATGGGTATGCATGCTGATCTTGAATCTGCTCAAAATGCTGATTTGGAGGATTTGTAAAACATGTTGGAGGTGGAATATACTGCTGTTGTTGAAGATGTGAATCCCATGATGGAAATGAAGTCATGGTTACACAACTTCATGGAATGGAAAAGAATGAAAGGGATGGAAAGAAGGATGGATGAGAATGGATGAAAACGGGTCTCGCAACTTCGAGAAATGGGTTTGATCGGATGGAGTCGCGAGATGTGTTTGCAAGTGCCTCCAAAGGCTGAAATCTTCACAGAACACACCAACCTGCAAAGATGAAGTGGAAGACCTCTAAGGTCCCACCCGGCGTGCAAAAGCTGATGCAAAATCACAGCACCCACGGATCTTGGTCGGTTTCTAGGTTGACCATACTATCATCCACAGTGTGATTGCATAACATTGAATCCTTTCTCAGTGTGGGACCTATAAAATGAGAAAGGAATCTCCAGAGAAGGCTGGTTCTTGCTCTAAACTACACCGCCACAAGCTATTCCAAAGTGCAGACAAGCTAATCTAATCCTAATCTAACCATGCCGAGGAGAGAGAGAGAGAGAAGGGAAAAACAACAAAAGCCTACACTAAAATGGTGATACACCGAGAGAAGGAGAATGTTGAACATCTATCAAAAGCTGCCGTGGAACAAAGAGAGGTGAGCAATGGGGAGGATGGACAGATGCATCACAAGCCCAAGGATAGATTTCACTGAGAAAATGTCCCAAAACTCCATGAACACGGCTCGGACACTGTAATGAACATTAGAACATGCACAAATACTTTGCAATGAAGAGAGGCA
Source organism: Taxus wallichiana var. yunnanensis (assembly GCA_018340775.1). Classification (NCBI taxonomy): domain Eukaryota; kingdom Viridiplantae; phylum Streptophyta; class Pinopsida; order Cupressales; family Taxaceae; genus Taxus; species Taxus wallichiana. The sequence continues at coordinate 321,089,514 of CM031243.1, forward strand.
AGAAGAAAACAAGCAAAAACGAGCAAGGATGGACAGATGCATCACAAAACACGTTTTGTTGCTTGAAGTTCTGCACGAACATCATTTCAATAGAAAAGGCAAAAACGCCATTACAGAGAGCAAGGGAGGAGGTTCGAGCTCCATTTTCGACCCTAGAGAAGAAAAGAAGGGAGGCGAGCCGAAAAGATGAACAAACTGTAATAATGGCCCCTCCTTACAATATATAGGAAGAATGAGAAAGGGAAAAGAGAGGAAAGTCGAATCTACCACAACCACTCTGGATTACATTTAAAATCATCTCATTATGGCGAAGCGGCGGATCTAGCAAAACGGCAGGCTATCTGCTGCATTAAAGCCGGTTGTTGAAGCGTCACACGGCATTACCACGCGTCTGAGCCGTTTCTCAATTTTCTCTCTCCAGACTGCACAAAACTCGAGATTAACCCGAGAATCACGCGAGAGAATTTCATGAGCTTTCCATTGATATAAAGAACGTGCAAATCCGAGCTCTGGATTGAAAGATATGTCGTCCGAAGATCTAGGGCACAAAGCAAAGTAAAACGGATTTAAAAATTTCTTCCCGTGCTCGCCACTGGATGACACGTGGCACGCACTAATTGGATATGTTATTCTCTCACGACTGTCCATGGGTTTTCCTTGAAAACTTTGACTTTTGTGATTTTGGAACATTTTCCACTTTTTCTCGCTCCCGCCACCTGGGACGCGTGGCATTCATTGATTGGAGGACGGGCGCGGGGTCTTCCTTTACTTTTAGCTTTTGGCTGAAACTCGGCCAAATTTTCTAACTCCTCCCGAGCTCCGCACTTCCTTGCTCCATGGGACACGTGTCCTCTTTGATTGGCTCTGGCCGACCCTTCAAACCTCGCCTTTGACTTTTGGACTTTCTCCTTGTGACACGTGTCGTGATTTGATTGGTCCGCGGTCTGCCGGCACGGGCGTCCTTCGCGTACATTTGTTCGGATGTCCCAAACTATTTGGGACAAAAACTCCCGATCCGCCCGAAATGGGCTTCTCGCTTCTGCGGCCGATGACACGTGGCATTCGCTTGATTGGCTTTCGGCTTTTTTCGGCTATCCGCGTCCCACGCGTCCCTTTGTCTCACTTGTCCGGATCGCTTGGGACAAATTCTTCCGATTCGCCCGATTCGGCGGTTCGCGTCCTTACGGCCCAAATGTCCCGGCTGTTTAGTGCGAAAGTTCTCCTTTTCGGCCAATCCGCGCGGTTTGATTTGTGCCCATACCTTCGGCCAAAATGTCCCAAACTGTTTTACTCAACAGTTAGTCAATTTTGCTTCCTCCTTCAGCCGAACTGGCTTTCCGCGCCCCACGCGTCCCGACGGCCCGGATGTTCCTTTGCTCTGAGGACTGCCTGGCGGCCTTTCCGCCGATTCGCGCCCAGATGTCCCTCATGTCCCAACTATTTGGGAGGACTAGGACTTAGCCATTTTTCGTGATTTTCTGGCCCAAGCTTGTTTTCAAAAGGGGGAATTTTGACAACAAGTACTCTACAAGGTTAAAAAAAAAAAGCAAAGAAAACAATGGCATGCATTGAAAATTAAAAAAATTAAATAGAAAGCAAAAAAAGATGAACATAAGCAAAAAAATGTAATGTGTGAAAGATTAAATAACAAAAAAAAGAAACAGGGTCAGAAATTAAAAAAAAACTTACCTTCACTTAGTAAACCACAAATCTTTCTCCTTTGCAGCTCTGTAATGTCCCCTTTTTCAAGACATTATTAATATTTATTTTTCATTTGCATTGTAACCCCTTGGCATGCCTAGCGCTACAAGTGGGAGTCTTTTTAGTTAGTTTAATGTGCACATAGGTTAGTTACTTTTATTTATTTAATTAATAAATAAATAAAGTGCACATAGTCTTAGTATTAAATATTTTAATGAGAGTTTATGTTTTCCCTCCAAAAGGGAAAGGTCGGTCTTTATTGGATATTGCACCCCTTAGTTCTATAAAAGGGAGGTCACATTTTCCTTAGAGGGTCATGTTGATGAATTATTGATTTCACTCCATGCTTGGAGAATTGGGATGTATGCCCTAGTTCTTGCATTGATCTCTCTCTTATTTGGATCCATTATTGAAGATTATTGAAGACTCCATTGTTCTTTCCATTTTGCTCTCTTGTGTTGAAGGTGTTTGTGCATGATATTTTCTCTCTAGCTTTGGCAACTTGTCTAGGGTATTGGCGCATTTTATTGAGGGTAAAATCTGCATGTTATTGAGTATTTTGAAGGGTTCTAAGTGCTGGAAATTATTTATGCAATTTACCCTAACCCTAGCGACTGGGTTTGGGATTTCGGGGGCTGATTTGAGTGGTTTCTAGTGCATGCAAAGATCTGATATTTATTTTGATGAGAAGCTCATAATTTTCCCTTTCTACTGCATTTGGTTTCAAGTTAAAAGAGTTAGTATTTTGGGAGTTATTAATTTCCAAAGTTTCAGCTAATTTTCAGCAGTTATTATTTATTATTTTTACCTAAGTTACGAAACATTTTGGATACGGAACGGGAGAGGGGTATCGATACGCGGAAGCGGCGAATTTTTTTGACCCCGGATACGGCGTAGGATACGGCAATACAAAAACTATATAAAAATTAAAAATATATAAATATCAACCTTCTAAATAGGAATTTAATTATTAACCACATATTATGCATATGAAAGACAAGATAAGTAGATAACTTATAAATTATCACTAAATAATTTATAGAAAATATAAATATATATATAAAATATATTATACTCATATTTATAAAGCAATCTACATTGTTTGCCTTGGGTTCTAAACAAACACGGAAACACCCATACAATATATTATAGAAAATATAAATATATATATATATATATATATATATGTATATATATAAAATATATTATACTCATATTTATAAAGCAATCTACATTGTTCGCCTTATTATATTTATTATAAATATAAAGTAATCTATTATAGTAACCTTTTCTATGCCAAATCTATTTGCAATCTACTTTATAATATATTACAAATGCGGGAGAAGATAGAAAAGGTTTGCCTTCATTTTGAAGGGCAGAGATTTCAATTGCCAAATGGGATTTCGAGAACAAGTTTGAAGGCTTTTTGAAGAGCATAGAAATCATCACGAACCGGATCAAGGGCATGATGCATAAGCATTGATTAGCAGCAAATAAAACTCCCTAAAGGTGATCTTCTCTGAAAAACACAAGCAATATAGTCATCTGAAGGGAAATAAAGTCGTTTGAAGTGCCCGGGCGTTTCCGCACTCCCTGCCCGCTCCCACCGCCGCTCCCGCTCCCTCTCCCACCGCCGCTCCTGCTCCCGCTCCCAAGGCCCCCAGCCACGTTTCCGGTAACATAGATTTTTACTTCTGTAAATTGTATTGGATAAAGAAATGTAAATACGAACTGGATTGCCCATCAAACCCTCACCTTGGCTCACTCCAACCCTATTTGGGTTGTCATTGAAACTGACACTAGGGTTCGTTGAGGTAAACATAGGAGGGTTTATCTTGTAAGTGTTTATTTTTGCAAGTGTTTAATAATTATCAGTTAATATCCTACAAGGGGATATTACAGTGGTATCAGAGCTTCTTTCCTCTACTCTTGTGGGGGTTTGTGTGGCAAAAACAAGGAGGAATAAGGCAAAATTAATTTCATAAATCTTGGAGTTGAATTGGTGCCCTAAATGTGTTGGGCGACCTAGTTTTTGGGAAAAAATTAGGGTTTGGTGTTGGCCAGTCAAAATATAGTTTTGGGATATTGTTTTTCATATTTTTGTGACCCAAGATCCAAAATTTCAGCTCTTTTGGACTTTCTAGCCAAAGATACGGATTTTTGAAGTTGTTATATTTTTCTACAGTGTTTCGGGTTTTAAAAATCAGATTTCAATTATTTTCATAAAATTCCTTTTGGAAAAGTTGTTCCATAAAATTATCTACCATTCCCCAAAGTTTTATGCAATTCCGAGGTGTTTTGAGCAAGTTATGTCATTTTTCTAAATTCAGCCAGGGATAGCGACGAACTTCGTATTTATAGTAAGTCTCCCATTTTCAGATTTAGAAAAATTTCTGTTTTGGCATATTCAGATTGGAAAAAAATATTTCAGAATTATTGCAAGTTGTTTGAGGTAAATCAGAGCAGTTTTCTTCTTTTCCACTGGTATTGTTTTGCAGATCATGGAGATTGCCAGTGATAGAGGTTTGAGAACCAAGCTCTATAAGCTTGGGAAACGGCTCAAAAAGATTTCATTTGAGAAGAGTGTATTGTTCCACACTCTTGAAAAGATAGTGAGTTGTTTATGTTTGATAGATCAATCTGATTATAGCTCTATGTTTTCAATTGTAGCTCCTTTTGTAGCACACTTGACTAAAACTAATTTGTTGAGACATGAGGTGGATGTGAGACTTTTGGTCATTGCATGCATTAGTGAGGTCACACGGATAGCAGCCCCAAGTTTGCCATATGATGATACTACTATGGAGGAGGTATATGATTTCATGGTTGGAAGCTTTCAAAAGCTTTGAGACATCACAAACCCTCACTTTGATAAGAGGGTTAAGATCTTGAAGAACATGGCTCAGGTAAGGTTTTGCATTCCAATGTTAGATTTTGATTGTAATGACATTATTTTGCACATGTTTGAGGTTTTTTTTTATGTTATACATGAGAAATATTCACATGAAGTAATGGATTCTATGCAAACAATAATGTCTCTAATGTTGAATGAGTATGAAGAACCTCCACAACCTTTGTTATCCATACTTGTGGAAGGATTGGAACAAAAGGAGTCATGTCTTGCTCACTCCTTAGCAAGAAGAGTTGTGAATCAATGTGCAAGCAAAGTAAAGACATGCATCCAAGGTATGAGCACTTTTGTTTTTGATGATGAATTTTTGGCATCTAATGATTGCATGGGTTTGAATGGGTGCAAGGAGAAATCAAATTTGGTTGATGGGCATGAAGAGGATATTAGTGTCAAGCATATGCATGATCAAGAAGAAATGATGGCAAAGGAACATGTGATGGAAAAATCAAATTTGAGGGGAGTTGTTCAACCCCACCATGAGCCATTTGAAGGGCAAGGAGAAGGCATGGTCAATGATCTCACCGTAGAAGGGTATACTCATTCATATAATACATCATTTGTGTCTACTTCTATGTGGCAAAAAGAAGAAATCTTGAAGCATTCATTGTATGGTAATAATCTTTTGATGTTTGACAAATTATTAGTGCCTACTAATTGCATCAAGTTGAATATGAGTGCAAAAGGAGCAGGTTTTCAAGAGGACTATGAAGATGGGCTTGTGAAGAGGTATGCTTATAAAGGAAGGACATCATGGAATGTTTATGGTAATTTGCAGTTCGCTGTAATTTTCCGAACAGCAGGCCCTTATGGGCAATTGAATGAGGTTTTTCACCCAAGCATGAGTCTCATGGATGTTCCAAGTCATTACCCACCAAGTATGAAAGCTTGTGGGGAGGACAAAGGGGTTTTAGACAAGGAAAGTAATGAGGAACTAAGTGCTGTTCCAAACTCAGAAATTTTGAGTTTTGTAGATGTTGGGGGCAGCCCAAGGTATGATCTTTCTTGTTTTATTTCTCCTCAAATCTTGAGTTTTGATAGATATGCTTTTGAGCATGATAGGGAGATGGATATGAGGTGCAACATGGAGTATATTGGTTGCATTTTTATTGGTACTCTTACTCTTAACATTTGGGTGCGTATGGAGCATGATGGAAAAGGAGAAAGAGTGATCATCGCTCTTCCCAATGATGGAAACCATAACAATAAGTTTGCTGCTCCGTATGAGAAATTCATCATTAGAAGGCACAAAGGTATGATGATTTCATGTGTTTTGCCTTCTATCATAAGGGAAAATTATTCGCACAAAGTAAGGTACAAGGTTCCTTGGTTTCTATATGATAATATTCATAAATGCATGTGTTATATTTCAGCTCTCTCATTTCCTTTTGAGTATAGAAGAAGAGAAAATTTGTGGTGTTATCTTGCACATATTGCTTCATGTGGTAAGAGGATAAAAGGATTTGGGTTTTGCAAGTTTGGTTTGGATATAGGAATATCATTTCATTTCCTTTGTCAAATGATGCTAACTCCTATCTCTTGGGAAGACGTGAAAGAAGGATGGATCACATGGACTACACTTTGCATGGTAAGAAGTTCATTTTCAGATTTTGAGCTACAGTTATGTCTTCCATTTGGGTGTTTGATTGAGATACTACCAAGGGTAAAGTCAACCAAGAATAAGTATTGGGAATGTATGAGTGATGTTGCTTACATGACCACCATCTTTTGGGCTTCAATGAAAAGTATGAGAAGTTTGAAGGAACATGGTATGAACTTTTCTCAAGGCATTTCATTTTCAGCTGTGCATGTGGATAATTTTCAGTTTGTTATGATTGAGGATGAAATTTCAGCTATATGGGAGCCATTTCTATTCACTAAGTTGATGATCATTCATGTTGGGAAAAGAATTCTGAATTATGCTAGTTGTTGTCCTCTCATTTTTATGGATAATACTATTAGGACCAGCTCCACTATCACTCCCAAAATTCAGATTTTTTACATACATTTGGTGACATGGTTGTTGGTATTTGATTTTGGCTCATGGGTAACTATTTGGGGGTGGAAACCAGCCATCCTAATTCTGATTTTCGAGGAAATAATGCATGATTACAACAGTGTTGGGAGCCACATAACAGATTTTGGGGACAACCCATACATGAGGGAGATTTGGGAGCTCTCCATGCCTTGGAGACATGAAGAAGAAACAGGAAAAGTGTTTCTCAACACTTGTTTTTCTAATGAGTTTGCTTCATGTGCAGGATTGAAGACATATGATGGAAGATTGTTGTCCTATTCATTTCATGAGGGCATTTTTGAGTGGGCAGTCTTGGAGCTTAGCAAAGCTCATCCTATTAATGCTTCTTTATGCCATGTTGAGGACACCATCTCTTGGAGCACATGTTATGGAGTTGATGACCCATCTTTTTGGGTTGACATGAGGGAAAGAAATTTGTTCTTTCCAACTCTTCGCCACTTGACAGGCACCGGATCGAGGCTTTGGATGCACCACCCCACATCTTCTCTTTGGGGCATGATGCATGGATCTATGAGCTTGCTATTGCTTGAGGGCAAGCAATTTCGAGAGGGGAGGACTGTAATGTCCCCTTTTTCAAAACATTATTAATATTTATTTTTCATTTGCATTGTAACCCCTTGGCATGCCTAAGCGCTACAAGTGGGAGTATTTTTAGTGAGTTTAATGTGCACATAGGTTAGTTACTTTTATTTATTTATTTAATAAATAAATAAAGTGCACATAGTCTTAGTATTAAATATTTTAATGAGAGTTTATGTTTTCCCTCCAAAAGGGAAAGGTCGGTCTTTATTGGATATTGCACCCCTTAGTTCTATAAAAGGGAGGTCACATTTTCCTTAGAGGGTCATGTTGATGAATTATTGATTTCACTCCATGCTTGGAGAATTGGGATGTATGCCCTAGTTCTTGCATTGATCTCTCTCTTATTTGGATCCATTATTGAAGATTATTGAAGACTCCATTGTTCTTTCCATTTTGCTCTCTTGTGTTGAAGGTGTTTGTGCATGATATTTTCTCTCTAGCTTTGGCGACTTGTCTAGGTATGGTGCATTTTATCGAGGGTAAAATCTGCATGTTATTGAGTATTTTGAAGGGTTCTAAGTGCTGGAAATTATTTATGCAATTTACCCTAACCCTAACGACTGGGTTTGGGATTTCGGGGGCTAATTTGAGTGGTTTCTAGTGCATGCAAAGATCTGATATTTATTTTGATGAGAAGCTCATAATTTTCCCTTTCTACTGCATTTGGTTTCAAGTTAAAAGAGTTAGTATTTTGGGAGTTATTAATTTCCAAAGTTTCAGCTAATTTTCAGCAGTTATTATTTATTATTTTTACTTCTGTAAATTGTATTGGATAAAGAAATGTAAATACCAACTGGATTTCCCATCAAACCCTCACCTTGGCTCACTCCAACCCTATTTGGGTTGTATTGAAGCTGACACTAGGGTTCGTTGAGGTAAACGTAGGAGGGTTTATCTTCTAAGTGTTTATTTTTGCAAGGGTTTAATAATAATCAGTTAATATCCTACAAGGGATATTACAGCTCCTCACAATCCTACAAGCTTAGCAATAGCTCCTAAAACCCTAGACAAGCACAATGCAATTTTGGAGAGCCAAAAGTAAGTTTCTTTGCTTTATGTTTTTTTGTTCTTTTGTTTTATTATTTAGAGTTAGCTTTTAAGGTGTAAATTAGAAGAATATTTAATTTTTTAATGTTATTGGTTTTTAAAACATGAAAAATAATAATTAAAAAGGCTTATTTTGGCTTGGGAGCGGTGAAAACACTGTGGAAACGCCCGGGTACAGCCTGTGACGTACCTGGACGTTTCCACAGTCCTTTCCCCACTCTTGGCCGCTCCCGCTCCTACGCCAGAGCTCTGGTATGCGTTTTGAGCACTCGGGGTGCCACACCGGTATCGTATGCTATTAGGAGTATATGGCTCTTCCAAAAGAGATTCGTGATGCCATTTCACTTGCGGAGTTCATACGAGTAAGAAAAGGTAGGTCAAGGCTTGAGCCTAGATCTCAAATGCCACAGAAAAGTCCTCAATATGCGCTGGGAAAGTGACTCTTCACATTTTATGGTTTCAACAAGGGGACAATCGGTGCATGGATGAAGATGCTAGGTTAAACCCTAGACCACAAGAATATGCCAAGGAGCCAAACCCAAAAAGGTTTCTCTTAAAAGAAGAAAAAGAACCAACAAAGGTAGTGGATACATCAACACCTCAAGAGGTCAAGGAAGAAATCATGGGGCATGAACCGAAAAAAGAAAAATCAAATCTGCAAGAGGGTTTTGAGGTGGAGTCCCAAGAAGACCATGTTGAAGGGCATGCACATGAGAAAAGAGCTTTACCGGTTGCTAATGTTGATTTTCAGCTAGCTGGAATTTTTAGAACAACCTATAAGGAGCAAGTTAATGGTGTTCATGACTCTAGCAAGAACTATGAAGATGCTCCATACATGTGTCAACAAAGTATGGATGAAGTCAAGGCGGAAAGGGCTTCACTTGTTGAATGTGAAGAGTCTAAGAGGAAGGAGAATGTTGATCCTAACTCAGAAATTTTGAGTCACAAGGATGGAGGTGTGGAAGATATCTCAATCATTCTTCATCCGGCAAAGGAAGGTGAGCAAGTTGTGGACAGCCAAAGGTATGAAAGTGTTGTGGATTTGTTGCTTCCTACTATGTCATTTCAGATGTGTTGTCATCATGTTGAAAGAAATGATCTTATGTCAAGTTTGATGCCTCATGGTATAACACAACAAATTTGTGGTCATCATGAACAACATAGTGAAAATGGTGATAGAATGAAGAACACTTTGAGTGGCAAAGGGCACATGGATACTTTCATGGATATGAGAGTTGTCTCCAACTTTTGGGCTGCTGTCCACCACATTTCCAATTTCTCCCATATACATTTTGTTGAGATAGAAGAAGGTTTTGTCACAAGAAAGATGCATATTCCACCTACAGTCATTGATGAGGTTTTTTCAGCTGTTATAAGATGGTTTCCAGCCACCATAAGCCCAAGGTTGAGTAAGAAAGTACAATGCTACAACTAGGGTATGATGCTCTTTCTAATTTCATATGTTGAAATGATAGTACTTTCCTTGGATAGAGGTAGTTTGGCAAGTTTGATGAAGTTCTCTTGGTCTAACATGATGTATGAAAGGGGTCACTTGATGAGATCAGTGAGTGCAAATACTCCAACACCCTTATGGTTGTTTGGGAAGAATCATGTAAAGTTTTTTGTGTATTCTAACAACATGATGAAGGATGAGTCACTACAAAGGGGCTTCATCATTCCTTACACCATGGAGACACAACAACTTTTCAATGCGTGGGGTGGACACAAGGTAAATCCCACATTTTCATTTTTAGAACAGCAGTTATATCATAGAGGTTTTCAGCTCCTAATCCATGCACATGCTCTTAGAAGAAGTCTTCCAATGAAAGTGGATGTTGAGTTCATGAATTTTATATTTGGAAGTGAGCAAGATGGATGTTAGCATTCAGAACCCAAATGGAAATGGGTGGTATGATTGTAAGTAGTAGAAGTCATGTTTATTGGGTTTTAAGACACGTTGTCATAAAAAATTGTACTACTGTTATCAACATTTTCAGTTTGCCCAACACTTTGTTTGCTGCCACACAAATGGGGACAGTCATGAAATGGAATAATTTTCAGTCGTTGGGAGAATTTTCAATCAATAATGGGATGTTTCCAACCCCCATAACATTGTCATATCATGGAATTTCATGAATGGTTTTCAGTGGGACAGCTGTTGTACCATCCTTTCACCTGCTACACGCAACATTTCCAACCCCCTTCTCACTTTGTTGATAGTCGTAGAAGAGTTTCCAACCACTATCACTCTGATTTTGGAGAAGGAAATTGTTTGCTAGATTTTACGATCATCGAAAACCTAGGCAGTCATGAGATAAATCTCCCTCATTTACCGGTGAGGCTCCCGTGTAAGATTTTTTCAGTTATAATCCTAATATCTATTTGTTGGTATTACTTTAACTATGTAGCTCATGAACCATAGCTAGACAGTTCTGCAGCAAGTAAGCAATCTGTAAAAGAAAAGAAAAAATTATTGCAGAAGAGGAAAATAATAGGAAATGGGAGAAAGTAGAGAGGATGTGCAACCCAAGCAATAGTTTACAGAGTTGATTGCATGCACATAGATTAAAACAAATAGATCATTAAACACATAATTCAAAGCAAAGGAAACTTTCAAATCTAGATCTATAATAACACAAAGTTTATGAATAGATCTAGAAAGAAATAAGAAGCAAAATGCACCGTTGACACAAAGTTCTCCGGAAATCTCTTCTTTATTCCTCTGCTTGCAGAAATCAGGGGTTTCAGCTCAAAGTCTGGAACACAAGAATGCTGATTACAAATTCCGATCTTTTAACCCATAGGTTCTTCCTCTACTTATAGTGTGTAGAGGGGAAATTACAAATGGGAAACTGCAACTGAACTAGAACATGAAGAAGTAGTAAAGGGAACATTTGGCAGTCATCTTCCTATAATTCCTCTCTTAGTGACATGCATCAGGAGTCTAAGTCAAAATTGTGCACATCTGTCACCTATCTTAAAGAATCTTCCCACATAACTTAAAGTAATGATTTTTCAACCAATAACTTTAATTTTACATTTTCATCCGGGAACATAAGAAATAAGAGAAGGAAGAAGAGAAGAAAGAAGATCTGCCAGTTGTAACAATTATACTTTATTCTTGTTCTGATATTGAATATACTTGTCAAACATGTAATTCAACATCTTCCCATTTGTTTTAACAATAGCATCTCTCTCGGTTTTGAACTGTAACAACCCTCTGGACAAAGCAACAGCGTTAGCCTTCACTTTCTCTAAACCAGGCCCATATCCCTCAATATCTGCCTGAAGCTTTATGAGTCTACCAATCGAATCCATCGTGAAAGGTATGGTGGCTTCATCAACTTCTTTCTGCACAACCAGCATAAATTCCTCATGGGAAGCAGGTAATTCATCTGGGATGCTCTCCAACACTTCTCCCATCTTACTCTCCAAAGCAACTGCATCCTCTTCAGCATGAGCTTGAGGATCTCTACGCGGAAGGAAACTGAAATCTCTAACTGCTTCCCCTTTTCCACCAATCCGCCAGGCACAATTTGTTCTGCAATCAGCACATCCTTTGGCAACGAGTGTATCTTAGCCAAAGTATCCAGATGACTTTCAGCCACTATGTTCTCATCTTTTATCTGTGTCATCAAATCCTTTAGCTGAGACACTGCCCTGTGCATGTTCTCTAATTCAGCCGGTATTGGTTCGAATTGCTCTAAAGCCTGGTGAATGATTTGCTCCTTCCAGTGGGCAATAGCTCTGACTTGATCCCCTGCATCTTCCACCTCCTGCATCAGATGATTACTCACCTGCTCATGTGCTAAAATGGGCTGAGAGGAAGGTTTGGCAACCTTAGCAATGATCTCGCACAGCTGGAACACCTGCTTCTGAAGCTTGGATCTCTCAGCCTTCTCTTTGTCAAGCTTAAGGAATAAAACATTCATTAGCGTCTGCGTATCCTACTTTAACCCTTCTGTGGTAGTTTGACTTATTGGCACCTTGGTCACTTATATATCAAGTGCCGTGAGCTCTCCCTTGTGCTTTCCTTCTACTGGAAAAGATAACTCAGCGAACTTCTATCCCGATTCCTCAATAATCGACCTAGAACTCGTTTTGGCAACTTTAGGTCCTCTATCTCTTCCTCCCAAAGTCAGGAGCAGCTGAAAGTCGTGTTCTTCCAGGTTGATCTCCTCTTTGGATTTTGGGATTGACTACAAAGCTATCCATGATGAAAATTACTTCTTGGGGAATGAGAAGCCGCCGAGTGCACCACCATCTCATGCTCTAACTCCGCTCTATCAAAATTTGCCACCGTGTTATGACTGCTACCCTCTGAATTATCCAAAGATAATGCCTTTTCAAACTCCGCCATCTGTGCTTTCAACTTCTCAGATGGATAGGTGAAGACCTGAGTGGTCAAGGAGAAAATACAAATGACTCTGGATTCAAAGGGGGAACAACAAGATCTCTCTAAGGTTCCGGGATGCTGAAGTGCTATGAGTTGATGTTGGAGAAGATGGAACTAGCACGATAGTTGTAGATTTGGCCTTCTCTTGTATGTGAGACTTCTTGTGAACTTTAAGCTTTTTTCGGCCTTCTTTTGCTTTCACCTTCGTGCTTTCTTTTGTTGGAATCTCCCGTGGTAAAGTTTCCTATGATCTGATTCATCAAAGCTTCATCCAGGCAATACCCCTTCACAAGAACTACCAAGTGTTAACCAGAACTGTGGAAAATCTTTCTTCAATCGTCTGGTAGCCACCAATGTTTTCCTAAAGAGTAACTCTATCTCCTCCCATCTGATGATACAAGTCAAGTATCACATGCCCATCATCGGCGAGATCTGCAGGTATCCGTGCCAAACCATAATCAAACACTTGTTGTGTCAATAACTCTTGAAGTTCGACTTCATACTCGTTCGCACTTCATCCAAAAGTCCTCCAATGAGGGCACATGTGAGTATTCTTGGGATATTGTCTTCGCTTCGCTACTCCATATGGGTCAAAGTTTAGCCGTCTTTGGGAAGAACTCAGCTCATACTGTAAAACATTTCAGCTTCGACTCCTCTAGCTTTTGGATGCTCAGCAGCTATAAGAACCACCGTGACTGGAAAGAAACCTATAGACTTGTGCCGCTTTGATTGTAAGTCATGCATTTCCACAAGTTGTCTGCACAACTCTATGATGACCCACTTGTCATTTGGATACCTCGACAAATTTACTTGTTCTCCCAAAAAGCCAGTCACCCTGAGATAGGTGAAGTCTGCAAACTGGATGAAAATGCAGCCATGTTGAGATACAACTTCCCAAGCTTCTTTGCTCACCCTGTTGGTCTTCAGATCACCATTTAGTTTGCAGATGAATTCATAAAAGAACCCATCGTTGACCGCTTTGTAATCTTTGTGGCACTCAAGAACTGTCAACTGTGGATAACAATCAAAGATAGGATCTTTCGCCAATACGCCTCATCTATCCAACTTGGAAAATATGCCTTGCGAGGCTGCTACATATACCAGGTATGAAGTCATTTTGAAGTTGTAAGTCCGCCTCACACTCCGAAGTTGCTCACCGATGATCTCTGCCTAATTGATTATCGAATCAGCTCTGTTGATCTCGATAGTCCTCACAAAAGCATACATCCATGAGCGAAAGTTGTGAGTATTGGCTTCTCCACTTATCCTGCAAAGCAATTTAGTGATATCATCCACCTCCTGCACCAAGTTGGATTGTGGAAGAGTTCTCGGGAACTTTGATGGAGACCTGGGCTTCTTCATATATCGGCTGTTCATTATGCTCACACAATCTGTTTTGTGTTTCTCCCATCTGTTACCTGCATCCAGCATGTTGATTGCAATCACTACAGTTCGTGTCAGAATCTTAAGACAAAAATTGATAAACTGTGCATCCAACCTAATAATTGTCTTTCCCGCAGCATCCCGGATTGTTCTAGAAAGAGGATGATATGATCTTGCACACTCCATGACAAATCCGGCTAATCGAAATTTGTGGATCGGGAATGCTAATGTTGGAATAACTCCACTGCTTTTCATTGCCCACATGAGAAATGTCTTCCCGGCCCTAGATCTGTTAAATATTTCAGAGATGGGTTTTGGGCCCATGTTTGTGTCATTGATATCAACAAATCTGGAAGCTATGCATGATTCTGCTGATCCCTCTCTATCGTCACGCTTCATCATGGTTGGAGCAATATTTGTCTGAGCAATCTTTGTCTATGTTCTTTTTCTTTTAATCCTGCTGGAATTCTTTATAACTGGATCAATTCGTGCAGATCTATCAATTTCTTCAGATTCGGAAGATATATTCAATGTACCTGACATTGATTTGAACTTCCTTTCACCTGTATGAACACCTGTAATGAATACCTGCAATTATTTAAGACAAAGATGAAGTCCAAAGCATGAATATTTGATTTCTGTCACCAAAAATCTGCATATGAAGCTTTACTGCTTGCATGCAAAGCAAGCATAAATATTTTTAAATTCACTGGCACTTAGAATAACATGCAGATAATTATCAAAGCATAAATCAAGCTATTCCAACCCTAGGCGCCAAACCTTGAAGCTTCCCGACAATGAAAAACACCTCCAGATGCAAAAATCCTCCTTTCTTTGGCGCCAAAACTGTCCGGGTTGCAATCCTTAGCAAAAAGAATTAATTGCTTCTTCATTATGGCAGCCCATGCTTATATAACCCTCAACATTCTATTTCTAATAATTGTTCATCTTATTCTTGGCAATTAATTAATAAACAAACATGTTTACTCACCCAAATTGGGCGTCTATTTTTGCATGTTGCTGGCTGCAATTAAATAAATTCATTTTATTTATTTTTAGCATGCTTCCTTTAGTTCTCTTTGGCTCATCTTCATGCATTGAATTTTCCTCCATCCTTGGCACCAAAATTAGACAAAGCAACTATTAATAAATATCATTAAAAGCTTTGTTTAATGCCCAAATGGGTCGCACTTTTTGGCAAGGGTGAATTCTAAAATTAAGAAGTCAACTTCTGGTGGGAATTTTCACCCTGCACTGCAGCTCTAAAAATCCCTTCTTCCACTTAAGTTATTTGACTTTTATAATGGGAATTTTTACCTTGCATTCACGGTAATAAATTCCCACCTGCTTGCCACCTCTAATTTTCCCACTGCAGCTTAAGTGACTTCACAAAAAGTGCGACTTGTATTGAAAATAGCTTCTTTTGAAAACGTGTGACTTGTTTGGGTGAATAAAACCTTTTGATGGGAAAAGTTAGCTTGCTAGGCAGGCAGAAAATTCCCATCGGTGGTTTAAGTGATTTTTCTTTATTTTATAATGGGAATTTTCACTCTGCAAGGCAGGTAAGAAATTCCCACTTGCTCGCCTCCTTTGATTTTCCCATCGCAGCCTTAAGTGACTTTGACTTCATGGGAAAAAGTACTGCTGAAGGCGATAAGAAATTCCCGTCATTGCTTGCACTACCAAAAATACCATTTGGTGTCACCCTGATTTCATCCCGAATCATGCGACTACCCTATCCGAAAAAATTTCGTACTTTTAAAATAATGGGTCGTTTTGTGTTTTTATTGCCTGAAAGTTCTTGTATTGTGTCAAGATATTCCCAAAGAGCCATATTAGCCTTTTTCGCCAAATACCCGTGATGCCCAAAGTTGTTATATTTCTCATCGTCGGGATTTGTCTGCGAGAAATTTGTATTTAATTATTTTGAGCCCCGTATGAGGCTATTTGCGCTCCGTTTTAACTCTATTATGATCGAACATATCATTATTCCCTTGTACCAGAAGGATTTTAACAAGGAATGAGTTTTGGGCTTTATTTGTGACTTTTGGCAATTTTTCGTGTTTTTGTGTTGTCCCGTTTCGTTTTTGTGAAATTTCTCTAGAACAATTCCTTCACGGTAAGCTTTCGATTTTTGGCCCGAGCAGCTGGAAAATATATACGCACATTATGCCCGGAGGAAGTCATCATCGGAGGTCCGGATCACGGGAAAAGCGAAGTCGTGCACGGAAAAGCCGAAAACGGAAGTCGTGCACATTTTTGGAAAACAAAGGATTTAAGCTGCAAACGGAAAAATAGAAACAAAGCAGGTGGGATTTTATTGCTCGCTTGCAGGTACTTTTCCCGTGATATAAAGTTCACTTAAGCGCAGTGGGAAAATAGAAAGCAAGCAGTGTGTGGGATTTTATTGCCTGCCTTGCAGGGTACTTTTTCCCGTGATAGAAAATTCACTTAAGCTGCAGTGGGAAAAATAGAAGCAGCAGGCAGGTGGGATTTTATTGCCTGCCTTGCAGGGTACTTTTTCCCATGATATAAAATTCACTTAAGCTGCAGTGGGAAAGTTAGATGCTGCAGGCAGGTGGGAATTTATTGCCTGCCTTGCAGGGTAAAAATTCCCATGGTGAAATAAAAGAAAAGTGACTTAAGTGAAATCACGGGATTTTATTGCCTGCCTTGCAGGGTAAATAATCCCATTGTCAAAGTCAAATCACTTAAGTGGATCATGGGATTTCCGGGGCTTCCTTGCAGGGTTAAAAATCCCATTGTCAGAAATTCTTAAAAATATAATTCTATTATGCAAAAAAGTGCGACCCACCTTGGGTGAATAATAATGCATTAAATAAATATTTGTTAATATTTATTCACCCAATTTTAGCACCCAGGCTTGTGGAAAAGTCAACAAAAGCAAAGGGGGATAAATCAATTGGAAATAGAATTCCAAAATTAAATAAATTTAATTTATTTAATGCAGCCCCTTTTGAAAAGGAATTAATACTTTTTAAAGTATTAAAAGATTATATTAAATTCTATTTTCAGTGGCTATGGTCAAAGCACACTGTGAAGCTTAAGTGAAGTGATGTGTGAAGGATTAAATTGGATTAATTTAATTTATTGGATGACTGTCCTTAAACATGTTATTTTTAAAAAGAGAAGAACATGATTTTTAATTAATTAATTGCCTTTAATTGTTAGGGCAATTATTAATTATAGAATTGTGAAGGTTATATAAGCATGGGCAGCCATATGGGTGAATTATTTGATTCACAGATAAAGAATTCCAGCCAAGAGGAAAAGTGCGCCCCCATTTGAAGAAGGATTTTGCTCAGGCAAGGTGGAAACAAGGCTAAAAGCTTCCAAATTTGGCGCATGCTTTGAGGGAGGTTGATTTTTGTCTGCATAATTGTTTGCACAGGTGTTACAGGAGCTCAGAATTCATTACAGGTGCTTTACAAAGGAAAAGGAGTTTTTATCAATGTCCAATACATTGCATATATCCTCCGAATCAAGAATTGTCCGTGATCGCACCAAGATTGAAGAAATCGCCAAGTAAGAAGAAAAAGAATTATTCAGACGAAGATAGACAAAGCTATGGCGAAGAAAGATGAAAAAGAAAGCACAACGGAGTCATGCATCACTTCTAAATTTACAGATACTGGAGACACGGATCTAGGCTCGGAACCTCTTGCTGAATTGATAGACAGATCCAGAGCAGGAAAGACTTCACTCATGCGTGTAGATTAAAAGCAGTGGAATTATTCGAGTTGCAGCTTTTCCATCCATAGCCCTGTTGCCAAAGTTTGTTATGCAGGTGAAGATCCATATCTAGATGCAGATGCAGATGCGTATGCAAATCCATATGCAGATCGAGATCCAAATCTAGGCTAATATTTACAAGGGTGAACCTTTTATTTTCAAAGAAGAATGTTTGAGATAGATTCCATTTACTGGAATCACAGTTCTTCACCATCTAATGAGGCTAATTCGAAAGCATTGCTGCTCTTGCACTTCGTGACCATGTATGGGCCACTCCAAATGGCATCAAATTTTGAATGCCTTCCCGGTTTTGCTCTGTCCACATCCCATTTCAACACTAGATCTCCAACTTGAAAAGATCTATCTTTGGCCTTCCTATCAAAGGTCTTCTTGATCAAAGCTTGATCCTTTTCCATTGCTTGGGATGCCCGATTCCCGATCTCTTGCAGCTCCATCAACTCGCATACCTCACCTTCATGGGCTCAAATTCAAGAAACTCCACTGCTTGCTTCATGAGTTCCAATGTTGGCAACTCAAGTGACATGGGCAAGATTGCCTCTTCCATAGACAAGTCTGAATGGAGAGTTACCCGTGGATCTTTTGGGGTGATCCTATCAGCCCATAAGGCTGATTTCAGCTTGGTATGTCAAGACCTCTGATTCTCATCAAGAGTTCTCCTAATGATCCTCAACAAGTTCTTGTTTGTAGACTCGGCCTGGCCATTACCCTGAGGGTAATAGTTCGATGAAGTGCTTAGGTAAATACCATTCTTGACAGCCCACTCAGTCACCTTAGATCCAATGAATGCCAATGCATTGTCAGAGATTATTGTAGCAGGTACACCAAATCTGGTTGTTATTCCCTCATAAAAGTCTAGGATGCTAGACTCATTTGCCTCTTTGAGTGCTACTGCTTCTGTCCATTTGGTGAAGTAGTCTGTGGCTGTCAAAATCCATTTATGCCCTTGGCTTGAATTGGGATTAATGACTCCAATGAAGTCCAAACCCCATTGCATGAATGGCTGGTCAACTGAGATTGGATGCAATGGAAGGGCAGCAAACTTCTCTTTTCCTGTGAAGAATGCACAATTCTTACACCTCTTGATCCATGCGTAGCAATCGCTGAAGATTTTAGGCCAATAATAACCAGCCTTCATAATTTTTAGAGCTGTCACTCTTGGCGCAAAATGGCCACCAGCTGGTCCACCATGAAACTCTTCCAATACCCTTTGAATCTGACCTGTGCTAATGCATCTCAGCAGCACTCCATTTACATCTTTCTTGAACAAAACTCCATCAACAATGGCATACGGGACAGCCTGTAATCTGAAGTGTCTCCTTTGGGTCTTGTTCATCTCTGGGGGGCACTGGCCTGTACCTAGGAAGTGCATAATACCTTGGGTCCAGCAAGGAATGGGGGAAGCATTGTCTTCTTCATGATTGCCGCTTGGCTCATGGCTGTCCTGGACTGTCAAAACAGCCTCTTCTTCGTTGCATACTTCCTTTTGCTTCCCTAAAACCAGCTGCTCACACAGTCCTTTCCCTCTTACCAGCTTGGTGATCTTGATCTCAATGTCATACTCCATGACACGGGTGATCCAACCTGCCCTTTTCTCATTCAAATCCTTGTTGAGGAGGAAGTCCTTAACTCCAGATGTGAGACCAACAACTGGACCTTGTTGTTCGAGATTGAATGCTTGAATTTCTTCAAGCTTCGACATGAAAGCACATGCTTCTCAATAAAAGAGTACCTTCCCTCACACATCATCTAGGCTCACGGCCAAGAAGGCAACCGGCTACTCATCATTATCTTTGTTCTTCCGTACTAGAATGGCAGTAAATAGTGTCATCACCTCCAAACGCATAGAGGATGAAATCCTCGAGAAGTCCGGGTTGATGAGAGTTGGTGCCCGAGAGATAGCTTCTTTGATTGCTTCAAAACTCTCCTTGCCTTCTGCTGTCCACTTAAAAGCCATGCTCTTCTTTAACATTTTGGTGATGGGCTTAACAAGGGCTGCAAAATCTGGGATAAACCTGCGGACAAAATTGATCCTCCCCAAGAAGCTTTGAAGAGCCTTCTTGTGACTTGGCAGTGGTAGTGCTCTTATGGCTTCAACCCTCTCTGGATCAATTGCCAGTCCCTCTTTCGAGACAACATGGCCAAGGAGCTTTCCTTCATGTGTAAGAAAGATGCACTTCTTGGGGTTCAAAGACACTCCGAAGTTTCTACACCTCTCAAACACTTGCTCGAGGTGAAAGAGATGGTCTCGCTGCACTCTTCGAGAAGACAAAGTGATATCATCTAGATAAATCAGCACTATCTTGTTGATCAAGCCTTTGAATGCCATGTCCATTGCCCTTTCAAAGGTAGCACCTGGCGTTGGACAGCCCAAATGGCATCTTCAGTAAGCATATGTGCCCCATTTAGTTGTGAAGGCTGTCTTGAATTGGTCTTCTTTCACCATCACCTGATTATACCTTGAGTAGCCATCTAGGAGAGAGAATCTCTCTGAACCGGATACTACTTGCAATATTTGTTCCATTGAAGGAAGCGGGTAATGATCTTTGAGAGATGCCCTATTGAGGTCTCGGAAGTCCACACACAACCTGATTTCTCCGCTCTTCTTCCTGACCGGAACCAAGTTAGCAACCCAGCTTGAGTGCTTGATCGGGAATATAATGCTTGCCTCTATTAGCTTATTTAGCTCTTTCTTCATTAGAGGCTCAATGTGAGGGTTAACAGTGGCTCGTCGCCCGATGGGCTTAGCATCCGGATCCATTCTATGGTATGTTGTGCCAAATTCGGGTCAATCCTCTCAATTCTTCATAGCTCCAAGTCAAGACATCCGGAAATTATCGCAAAGCCGTATGAAATCTAATTTCTCCGCTCAATGGCCACTTTACCAATTTGAAGTGTTTTGCCTTCCCAACCTGGAATTGGCTCGAATCTTCTCTCTTGACCTATATGTTAGCCTTTTCCTTACAAAATCGGGTCGTTAGGGTCAAGATAGACTCCAACGTTACTAAGCCTTTGGGAAGCTTGTTCGTCGCAGCTACACTACTTGATCCCCATCTTGCTGCTCTAGTCTGTCCCGATTCCTAGCCGAGAATTCAGCCTCTTCTAAGAAGAAATTGACGATCTGTTGATCGCTTTCAAACACCGCCACCTGGTGTTATTATCCGAACTCGGCCTCACAATCACATGGATATGTGGTGTGTTTTTTCCTTTGATGTTGTCAACAACCACATCAAACGTTGCTCCAACCGCAGCGAGCCTATCCGCGGCTTCATTTTTCTTCCCGGTATGGACACAATGTCAAAGCTTTGAAATCCTCAATGAGGTCCCATACCCTATTTTTGTAGCTCCTCAAAGCAAGTCGTTCTTTGTAGCATGTTGTCCTCTAACTTGGTCGACGATTAGCTCGCTATCCCGAACACCTGCAAGTTATTTATCCCTTTTTTCCTAGCCCAATGAAGTCCATGAATCAAGGCCTCATATTCAACTGTATTGTTTGAACAAGAAAACTAGAAACGAAAAGCTGAATAATATTTGATGCCTTGAGGTGAAACAAGCACGGCTCCACCTCCTACACCTTGCCTACTCCTTGATCCGTCAAAAACAGCTACCATACCTCATTGTCATCATTATGGCTTGGCTTGGTGATGCTAGAACAAAGTTGATTTTCTTCGTGTATACAATAGACTCCTAGCTCGATTCTTCTACTTCTCGATAGGGATCAAAAGCATGCATCTTGTTTGCCCATTCATCAAAAGTTAGGTCCGGGATACTTCCAACTGGTGTCACTGTTATCCAAATTTCACCCCAGAGTTAATTTGATAACATGCATCGAGTTTTAGTTCCAAGCAAGTAGATTGATTCAGAGAAAATCGTAAATTTGGCTAAGTCTCGCTCAAGACCGCCTTTGGGGACGGTTGGAACGATTATACGTGGAAGGCGCGGATCGGCGAAAAGCCTCCAGCGCCCAAAGCAGAAAAGGGACATGTAGGACAAAGGAACGCGAATCGGCCGAATCGAACGAACCGGAAGAATTGTCCCAGATAAAGACCGGGACATTTGGGACAAATGGACACAAAGGACGCGAACCGGCCGGTTCGGCCGAAATAGGAAACTTCAGCACAAGGACAAGTGGGACAAAGGACACGCGGACGCGGATAGCCGAAGGAGCCGAAAGCCAACCAGATCACGCCATGTGTCACCAACAGAAAAGGGACGAGGAAGCCCATTTCGGGCGGATCGGAGGATTCTGTCCCGCAAAGCACTGGGACATCTGGGGCAAAAGGACGCGGTGGACGCGAAAGAGCCGGCAGACCCGCAGACCAACCAAATCATGACACATGTCACAAGGAAAAAGGTTCAAAAAGTCAAAGGGGCGAGTTTTCGAGCACTGATCCGAACCAATGAAACAGTGCCACGTGTCCAAGTGTAAGGGCCCACAAGGAAATTTCAAAGGAAAGCCCGGAAAGGTGGAGAGAGAGAATTACTCAGCGAATCAGGGCCTGCCACGTGTCGTCTAGATGACAGAGCGCGGGAAAAGATTTTAAAACTTGTTCTTGCCTGTTTTGTGCCCTAAATCTTCAGACCTTCGTATCTTTCGATCCAGAGCTCGGATTTACACGTTCTTTATACCAACGGAAAGTTGTTGAAATTCTCTACATGATTATGGGATCAATCTCACATTTCGGTGGAATTTGGAGGGAGAAAATTAAGAAAACGTCTCGACGACGCGTAGTGATGACGAAGTAATGCTTCAACAACCAACTTTAATGCAGCGACATGACTGGCTCGCCACTCTGTTGAGCCCCGCCCGCCGTTTTTGCTAGATCCGCCGCTTCTGTCATAATGAGATGATTTTAAATTCTACCAAGAAGCGGTTGGGGCAGATTCTCGGATTTCCTCTCTCTCCCCTCTCATTTCTTGACATATATGTACAAAAGAGCTCCTTTAAGGGTCGGACATTCTCGTTTGCATCCTTCCTTCTTCCTCTCGCTTTACAAGAGAATTTGTGGAGCTTTCAAACCTCCCATATGGATTGTAATGTCGTCTTTTAGCCTCGCCACCGCAATGTATCTTGTATCGACTCTTGAGCAATAATATATGTGTTGTGATTGACTCTCGACCCTCTCATGTATTCATCATTTGTCATTTTGATCTCTTATTGCAGTTTGGTTACTGTCGTGTACCGGTGTTTGTATTGCATCTATGTGGTCGTGTTAAATTTGCAAAACAGTGTCTAACATTCTCGGTGCATCACCTTTGTAGTTTAAGTTTTATTCTATGCATTTTCTTACCCTGTCTCCTTGGCAAGTTAGATTAGGTTTTAGCAAACCCTCTGCATTTTTGTGTGCATCTGAACAGAGGAATAGAACCAGCCTTCTCTGGAGAATCTTTTCTCATCTTTACAAGTCCCACACTTGGAGAAAGGATTCCATGTTGTGCAATCACACTGGATGCCTGAACATCAACCTAGAAGCCTGATTTGCATCTAGGGGTGTTGTGAGTCTGCAACAATAGTTTTGGCACGCCGGTGGGACACTAGAGGTCTCATTTTTATTGCAGCAAAGTTGATATGCATCTGCTGCAGTTTTCTTGCTTATAAGAGCTATTATTTGCATATCTGGCGACTCCAAGGGGAAGAATCAACTGGTTTCAGCAGTGCAGGCCTGAAAACTCATGAGAAGAATCACCACAAGGTCAAGAGTTGGAGAAGAAGAAGTGCTGTTTGAATACCTGCAGTTATCTCCAAGAAGAAGGCAAAGAGGAAGAAGGATTCAAAGGTCTCCATCTCCACCAAACAGAACTCTCTCAACTCCTCCACCTGACAGGCCTTTCATTCAGTATACAAGGGTTTTAAGACCGATTAGAATGGCTCAGAACAATCCCTACGTCAACTTCACAGGCAACAGCCCACTTGCTCTCAATGCACAAAGCATCCAGTTCCTATTGCAGCCTTGAAGAACATTCCCTACTTCACCGGAGAAAATCAGACTACTCCAGGTGACCATGTTAAGGATATTGCTAACCTTTGTGCAATCCATGAAATCAATGAAATGCAAGTGGCTGTCAATTTACTGGCATCTTCCTTCAAGAGTAAAGCATTACAATGGTTTAGGAGCCTTGGAGTTGGTTCTATCACAAACTGGAATCAGCTGTGTATTGCACTTCACGAGCAATTTGGAGAGAAGGGAGACAACTTGTCTCTTTTGGAGCAGCTGACAACTATCAAGAGAGCCCCCAACGAGCAGCTGACTGACTTCAACTTCAGATTTCAAAGGTCTTGGGATAGGATTCCAGCGGCAGTCAGGCCAACATCAAAAGGTGCTTTTCTATATTACCTTAAAGCTTTGAATTCTGATATTTCTATGTTAATTCAGTCCATGGGAGGCACAACAATCCCTATGGCTTATTAGCATTGCCATTAGAGCCGAAAACTGTCTTATTCAAGTGGTAAACCGGCTCCTAGACCTCCCATGCCCTGTATCAAAACTTAGAAAATCCAAGCACTAGTCGTGCACCCACTTTGGCTCTGTTCCCACTCCTAGAAATCGGAGTTCAAGTGAAGCTTCCACTTCATCTCCAAGTGCTTGAATGAACTCCAAGAGGTCATGAAACAGATTTGCAAAATTTGGGAAATGAGCTGGTTACTATTAAAAGGCAACAAGCCCAAGGTTTCGAGACTTCTTATCAACCCCAAGCTCAACCTAATAGGCAGCCATACCAACCACAAAGACCGCCTAATCCAGCTGCAAATGTGAATCAAACAAGGCCTCCGCCAATAGACCATTCCAGCCCTATAATCCAAATGCCATATCTCGCCTCTAAGGCATTAGTGCCAACACGAACAACATTGCTCAGAATATGATTGGTGCTTTCCATGCAACGAGCCTCATAACCAATCCATGTGTTTCAATGGTGCTCTCAATCAAGCACTAATGGTGACAACTACGGTGTGGAGGGTGAGGGCGGTCAAGGAAACAACCAACAACAAGAAACATTCCAACAAAGCAATCAGCCCCAAATGACACCACATTGGTGAAGCAAGCGGAAGATTTCGTGGCATGAATTAGGCGATTTCTCAAGGTGTTGCCAACACAAGGTCAAAGAGGAGAAATTTGGGTGAAGAACAGCCATTAGCCCACCCAATCCACAACCTTCCACGGCTCCACAAATGATTGGCAAGCAGAGTCCGATTTCAAATACACAAGGGCAGCCAAGAACAGCCGTAAGCCAACTCAAATGCCAGTTGTTGCTGCCACGTACAAGGAGTAAGTGTACAAACCAAGGGACAACAAAAGGATACTTCATCCCCGTTCAGTATCATTGAACAGATGAAGAAGACTAACGTCAATATATCAATGTGGGAATCCCTATCCATCCCAGGACAAAGAGATCTGCTGCAAGCTGCCATGAAGGATTGGACAACTTCGAATCAGCAGGTTCAGATGCAAGACAAAGTGCTTACAAATGCTGCCCAGCCTGAAGGAAGCCATGGAGGGCAACAAGGTAAAATGTTGAAGCCCCCTCCTTTCTATGTTTCATTAATCATTGGGGATAAACTAGTACACAATTGCATGATTGATTCCGGGGCAAGTAGCTCAGTGATGCCCAAGCAAATAGCTGATCAGCTGGGTCTCCAATATGAAGTAATATCTAAAGGGGTAGTGCAATTGGATGGGACAGCAATAGCAACAGTTGGAGTGATTAAAAACTTGAGTCTTACCTTGCATGCATGTCCAAATGTTGTTGTCTTACAAGATATATCAATCATAGACCTTCCACCACTCTTTGCCCTTTGCTTGTCAAGGGACTTCACAGCCAAGATTGGGGGGTATTTGTCTGCTGATTGGTCTCACATCGTTGTTTAGAACAAGGTATGGAACTAAGGCTACAATTAGGTCCGAACCTATTGCAAACTTCCATATTGAGCCTTACACTCCGTAGTGATTAATGTCAATTGCTCAAAGCATTTGATCAAGAAGATCACCCAAGATCGATGAGGCTAACACCAAGGTTGGAAGTATCCCAGACCTAACTCTCGATGAATGGGCAAACAAGATACATGCTTTTGATCCCTATCAAGAAGTAGAAGAATCTGAGTTGGGAGTCTATTGTATACACGAAGAAAATCAACCTGTTCCTAGCATCACCAAGCCAAGCCATAATGATGACAATGAGGTATGGCGGCTGTTTTTTGACGGATCAAGGAGTAGGCAAGGCGCAGGAGGTGGAGCCATGCTTGTTTCACCTCAAGGCATCAAATATTATTCAGCTTTTCGTTTCCAGTTTTCTTGTTCAAACAACACAGCTGAATATGAGGCCTTGATTCATGGACTTCATTGGGCTAGGAAAAAGGGATAAATAACTTGCAGGTGTTCGGGGATAGCGAGCTAATCGTCAACCAAGTTAGAGGACAACATGCTACGAAGAATGACTTGCTGAGGAGCTACAAGAATAGGGTATGGGACCTCATTGAGGATTTCGAAGCTTTCAACATTGTGTCCATACCCAGGAAGAAAAATGAAGCCGCGGATAGGCTCGCAGCAGTTGGAGCAACGTTTGATGTGGTTGACAACATCAAAAGGGAAAAAACACAGCCACATATCCATGTGATTGTGAGGCCAGCAGTTCCAGATAATAACACAAGCTGGTAGGTGTTTGAGAACGATCAACAGATCGTCAATTTTCTACAGGAAGAGGCTGAATTCTCAGCTAGAAATCAGGACAGATTAGAGCAGCAAAGATTGGGATCAAGTAGTGCGGCCATGACAAACAAGCTTCCTAAGGGTTTAGTAACATTGGAGTCTATCTTCAACCCTAACGACCAGTTCCGTAAGGAAAAGGCTAACATACAAGGTCAAGAGAGAAGATTCAGAGCCAATTCTGGTTGGGAAGGCAAAATACTTCAAATTGGTAAAGTGGCCACTGAGCAAGAGAAATCAAATTTCATACACTCGCAAGAATTTCCAGATGTCTTCGCTTGGAGCTATGAAGACTTGAGAGGATTCAATCCGAAGTTGGCACAACATACCATAGAATTGGATCCAGATGCTAAACCCATCAAAGCGAAGAGAGACCTGACAACCCTCACATTGAGCCTCTAATGAAGAAAGAGCTTAACAAGCTAATAGAGGCAAGCATTATATTCCCGATCAAGCACTCAAGTTGGCTTGCAAACTTGGTTCGGTCAGAAGAAGAGCGGAGAAATCAGGTTGTGTGTAGATTTTCGGGACCTCAATAGGGCATCTCTCAAAGACCATTACCCACTTCCTTCAATGGAACAAATATTGCAAGTAGTATCCGGTTCAGAGAGATTCTCTCTCCTAGATGGCTACTCAGGGTATAATCAGGTGATGGTGAAAGAAGATGACCAATTCAAGACGGCTTTCACCACCAAATGGGGGACCTATGCCTACAAGAAGATGCCATTTGGACTATCAAATGCTGGAGCCACCTTCCAAAGGGCAATGGATATGGCATTTAAGGGGTTGATCAACAAAATAGTTCTAATATATCTTGACGACATCACTGTATTCTCAAAAAATGCAGCGGATCACCTCTGTCATTTGAGGCAAGTATTTCAGAGATGTAGAAGATTTGGGGTATCATTGAATCCCAAAAAGTGCATATTCTTGGCTCACGAGGGAAAACTTCTAGGCCATATTGTTTCAAAGGAAGGGTTGACGATTGACCCGTAACGGGTTCAAGCAATTCAATCATCATTGCAAGTCACAAGAAGGCTCTTCAAAGCTTCTTGGGAAGGATCAATTTTGTCGCAGAGTTTGTTCCAAACTTTGCAGCCTCTCGTAAAGCCAATAACGCTGATGTTAAAGAAGAGCATGGCATTTAAGTTGACATCTGAAGGCAAGGCAAGTTTTGAGGCAATAAAAGAGGCTATATCTCAAGCCCCAACTCTCGTCAATCTAGACTTCTCCAAGGACTTCAGGCTTTATATGCCTTCGGTGGTGGGGACACGATTTCGCAATCTGGTACAACAAAACGAAGGAGGATTAGAACAACCGATTGCTTTCTTGATCAAGGCTTGGAGGACTACGAAACTAGATACTCTTTCATTGAAAAGCATGTACTTGCGGTGATCGGGAGTTTAAAGAAATTTAAGCACCTAGTCTCAAACAACAAGATCCAATTATTGGTCTCTCATGCGGGAGTCAAGGACTTCCTTCTAAACAAGGATTCGAATGAGAAGCGTGCGGGGTGGATAACTCGTGTCATGGAGTATGACATCGAGATCAAGGTCACCAAACTAGTACGTGGAAAGGGACTATGTGAACAGCTTAGCCTTGAGTCGAGTTGAAGCAGGTGATGAAAAGAGACTGTCTTGGTACTCCGGGATGGCAAGAACATGAAAACGATGATGTGCCTACTACTTGTTGGACTCAGAATATGATACACTTCCTACAGACAGGACTATGCCCTCCGGAAATGAGCAAAGCAAAGAGGAGATACTTCAGATTACAAGCCATTCCATATGTGCTTGTTGATGGTGTTTTGTTTAAGAAAGACATCAATGGGGTTCTATTGAGGTGCATTGGGACTGGTCAAATTGAGAGGGTGTTACGAGATTTTCACGATGGAGATTCGGAGGACATTTTGCCCCATGAGTAACAGCTCTCAAGATAATAAAGGCAGGGTATTATTGGCCCACGGTGTTCAATGACTGCTATACATGGATAAGAAAGTGTAAGAAATGTGCACTCTTCACAGGCAAAGAAAGACTAGCAGCGCTTCCATTGCACCCAATCTTGGTTGACCAACCATTTCTGCAATGGGGATTGGACTTCATCGGGGTCATCAACCCAAACTCAAGCCAAGGCCACAAGTGGATTCTCACGGCAACGGACTACTTCACCAAGTGGACTGAAGCAGTAGCGCTCAAAGAGGCAAACGAGTCTAATATACTAGAATTTTATGAAGGAATAGTGACCAGGTTCGGTGTGCCGGCCACTATCATATCAGACAATGCATTGGCATTCGTAGGTTCCAAGATTACAGAATGGGCTGTCAAGAATGGAATCTACTTGAGCACCTCTTCCAATTATTACCCACAGGGTAATGGATAGGCAGAGTCCACGAACAAAAATTTGCTAAGAATCATCAGGACTCTGGATGAAAATCAAAGAACATGGCATACCAAGCTAAAATCAGCATTATGGGCTGACAGAATAACACCAAAGAGGTCTATAGGTAATTCCCCTTACAAGTTAGTATATGGAAAAGAGGCAAAGATGTGCCTATATCATTAGAACCACCGCATTGGAGTTCATGAAGCGATTGAGTTAGCGAGACTTCGAACCAATGGAGGCCAGGTATGCAGAGTTGATGGAATTGGAAGAAATTAGAGAACGTGCAGTTCAAACAATTGAGAAAGATCAGGCCTTAGTGAAAAGATGGTTTGATAAGAAAGCAAGAGCAAGGACCTTCCAGGAAGGGGACCTAGTTCTGAAATGGGATGCAGATCGGGCAAAACCGGGAAGGCATTCCAAGTTTGATGCCATTTGGAGTGGCCCCTACATGGTCATGGAATGTAAGAATAGCAATGCCTTCCAATTGTCTACATTGGACGGAGAAGAACTCCCGATTCCGGTCAACGGAATCTATCTTAAACATTGCTACTGAAAAGAAAAAGTTTTACCCTTGTAAATATTAGCCTAGATTTCAATTCCTCTAAGTGCGTATGCACATTGTCTTGTTGTAGTTAGGTTTCAATTTCCCTAAGTGCTTTGGCACAGGTTTTGTTGCTCCTGGGTTGGTTTTCTACAGTTCAGCATGCTCTCAGAGAAGGAGTTACGGTATCGGGCTCGGGATCAGATATCAGGTTGGTTTCAGGTTATTGCCTATGACTCCATGCCCAATGGATTGCTAAAAGGCCACTGATCTTCTACCTAGCAGGCAGGTGACCCCGAAAAGTCACCAAATTGTTATCCAAATTTCACCCCCCAGAGTTAATTTGATAACATGCATCAGAGTTTTTAGTTCCAAGCAAGTAGATTGATTCAGGAGAAAATCGTAAATTTGGCTAAGTCTCGCTCAAGACCGCCTTTGGGACGGTTGGAACGATTATATGCGGAAGGCGTGGATCGGCCGAAAAGCCTCCAGGCGGTCCAAACAGAAAATGGACATGTGGGACAAAGGATCGCGAACCGGCCGAATTAGACGAACCGGAAGAATTGTCCTGATAAAGACTAGGACATTTGGGACAAATGGACACAAAAGGACACGAACCAGCCGGTTCGGCCGAAACAGAAACTTCAAAGACAAGGACAAGTGGGACAAAAGGGACGCGCGGACGCGGATAGCCGAAGAGCCGAAAGCCAACAGATCACGCCACGTGTCACCAACGAAAAAAGAGACGAGGAAGCCCATTTCGGGAGGATCATTTGGGGCTGATTGTTGTTGGAATGTTTACGCTTGCCAGTTCACCAATGTGGTGTCATTTGGGGCTGATTGTTGTTGGAATGTTTTCGGTTGTTGGTTGTTTCCTTGACCGCCCTCACCCTCCACACCAGAGTTGTCACCATTAGTGCTTGATTGAGAGCACCATTGAAACACATGGATTGGTTATGAGGCTCGTTGCATGGAAAGCACCAATCATATTCCCTGAGCAATGTTGTTACGTGTTGGCACTAATGCCTTAGAGGCGAGATATGGCATTTGGATTATAGGGCAGGAATGGTCTATTGGCAGGAGGCCTTGTTTGATTCATATTTGCAGCTGGATTAGGTGGTCTTTGTGGTTGGTATGGCTGCCTATTAGGCTGAGCTTGGGGTTGATAAGAAGGTCTGAAACCTTGGGCTTGCTGCCTTTTGATAGTAACCAGCTCATTTCCCAAATTTTGCAACTGTTTCATGACTTCTTGGAGTTCATTTGAAGCACTAGAGGATGAAGTAGAAGTTTCGCTTGAACTTTGATTTCTAGGGGTGGGAACAGGAGCCAAAGTGGGTGCTTGACTAGTGCTTGGATCTTCAAAGTTTGGATACAAGGGCATGGGAGGCCTAGGAGCCAGTTTACCAGCTTGAATAAGACAATTTTCGGCTCTAATGGCAATGCTTATAAGCCATAGGGATTGTTGTGCCTCCCATAGACTGAATTAACATAGAAATATCGAATTCAAAGCTTTAAGGTAATATAGAAAAGCACCTTCTGCATTGGCTTTGACCGCCACCTGGAATCCTATCCCAAGACCGTTGAAATCTGAAGTTGAAGTCGTCAATTTGCTCATTGGGGGCTCTCTATGATAGTTGTCACTGCTCCAAAAAGACAAGTTGTCTCCCTTCTCTCCAAATTGCTCGTGAAGTGCAATACACACGGCTGATTCCGGTTGTGATAGAACCAGCTCAAGGCTCCTAAACCATTGTAATGCTTTACCCTTGACGGAAGATGCCGTAACTTGATGACCACTTGCATTTCATTGATTTCATGGATTGCACAAAGGTTAGCAATATCCTTAACATGGTCACACGGAGTAGTCTCGATTTTCTCCGGTGAAGTAGGGAAGCTCTTGAGGCTGCGATAGGAGGCTGGATGTTGTGGAATTAGAGCAAGTGGGCTGCTGCTGTGAAGTTGACGTAGGGATTGTTCGAGCCATTCTAATCGGTCTTAAAACCCAGATATCTTGAATGAAAGGCACATCGAGGTGGAGGAGTTGAGAGAGTTCTATTTCGTGGAGATGGAGACCTCGAATCCTTCTTCCTCTTTGCCTTCTTCTTGGAGATAACTGCAGGTATTCAAACAGCACTTCTTCTTCTCCAACTCTTGACCTTGTGGTGATTCTTCTCATGAGTTTTTAGGCCTGCGCATTGCTGAAACCAGTTGATTCTTCCCCTTAGAGTCGCGGATATGCAAATAATAGCTCTTATAAGCAAGAAAACTACAGCAGACGCATATCAACTTTGCTGCAATAAAATGAGACCTCTAGTGTCCCACCGGCGTAAAAGCTGTTGTTGCAGATTCACGGCACCCTCGGATGCAAATCAGGCTTCTACGTTGATGTTCGGGCATCCAAAGTGTGATTGCACAACATGGAATCCTTTCTCCAGCGTGGGACTTGTATAGATGAGGAAAGATTCTCCAGAGAAGGTGTTATCCAAAATTTACCCCCCAGGGTAATTTTGATAACATGCATCAGAATATTCAAGTCCCCTGTCTGAGAGGAAAAGAGCAAGCTCTGAGAAAATGCAAAAAGGTTGCAGAAAGGCAAATAAGTTGATCCAGGAAAAAGTGTAAAAATTGGCTAAGCCCTGCTCAAGAGAGCAACTGGGACATTTGGGACGTCAAGGCGCGAGATCGGCCGAAAAACCTCAGCGGCCCAAATTGCATTTGGGGACAATCGGGCCAGAAGTACGCGGCGGGTGCGAAAAGCCGATCCGGCCGAAAGAAGAAAAATTGGCTAAGTGTTGCTCAGGACGTTTGGGGACGAAAGCCCCGAACCGCCGGATCGGCCTAAATGAGCACAGCGGTCAAAAAGCAATTGGGAAATACGGGCATGAAAGGCGCGAATCGGCCGAACCGGCCGAAAAGAGTCAGTCATCCAAAACAAAGTGGGACAAGCGGGCCAAAATACCGAACCGGCAGACGGCCGCCGAAATGAGCACAAAGGGCCCAAAATCAAATGGGACATCCGGGACAAATGGAGGCGAAATACGTGAAGGAGCCGAAGGGGCCGAGGACCAATGAGAAATCGCCACGTGCCCAAAGAGAAAAGTCAAAAGTAAAGGGGCGAGTTTTCGAGCACCGATCCGAACCAATGGGATAGTGCCACGTGTCGGCCCGGGCCCTGAGGAAAATTCAAAAGACTGACCCGCCAAAAGGTAGAGGAGAGAGATTGCGCGACGACCAATCGAGCCCGCCACGTGTCGCCAGGTGGCGAAGCGCGGGAAAATATTTGAAATCATGCCTTGAGTCTTTAGTGCCCTAAATCTTCGAGATCGCCATATCTTTTGATCCAGAGCTCGGATTTCCACGTTCTTTATATCAACGGAAAGCTGTTGAGATGCTCTACATGATTCTCGGGATCAACCTCGAGTTTTGGTGTAGTCAAGAGAGAAAATCGAGAAAGCGGCTCGACGCGTGTGCACGTGCGGCCGAAGTGACATTTTCGGCGGCCAAATTAATGCGAATGGGTCGCATTTTCCTCCAAATCGGTCAAAGATGGCGGGGTATGGGTTGGTAAGGTATCCTATGCCGTTTTAATGCGTTGGCATTCAATGAGGAATGGGCTTACATGTTTTCCCACGTTTTCTG
The DNA here is from genome assembly GCA_018340775.1 of Taxus wallichiana var. yunnanensis. Lineage (NCBI taxonomy): Eukaryota > Viridiplantae > Streptophyta > Pinopsida > Cupressales > Taxaceae > Taxus > Taxus wallichiana. Next base: position 321,122,598 of record CM031243.1, read on the forward strand.
TCCCCTGGGCTCGACCCATGCAATGTAAAAAGCCAGATTTGGCTCATTTTAAAAAAAAAAGTTTTGTTCATTCTTTCGCTCGCCCTCCCTTCTTTTCTTCTCTAGGGTTGAAAATGGAGTTCGAACCTCCTCCCTTGCTCTGGAATGGCGTTTTTGCCTTTTACTAATGGAATGATGTTCAATGCAGAACTTACGGAGCAACAAAACGTGTTTCGTGATGCATCTGTCCATCCTCTCTCGTTTTTGCTTGTCTTCTTCTTGCCTCTCTTCATTGCAGGTGTCTGTGCATGTTTGAATGTTCATTGCAGGTTTGGAGCTGTGTTCATGGAGTTTTGGGACATTTTCTGTGTGAAATCTATCCTTGGGCCTGTGATGCATCTGTCCATCCTTCCCATTGCTCACCTCTCTTTGTCCCATGGCAGTTTTGATAGATGTCCAACATTCTCCTTCTCGGTGTATCACCGTTTTAGTGTAGGCTTTTGCTGTTTTTCCCTTCTCTCTCTCGCTCTGTCTCCTGGCATGGTTAGATTAGGATTAGATTAGCTTGCTGCCTTTGGAATAGCTTGTGGCGGGTAGTTTAGGAGCAGGAACCAGCCTTCTCTGGAGATTCCTCTCTCGGTTTTACAAGTCCCATGCTTGAGAGAGGTTTCCATGTTGTGCAATCACACCTTTGGATGCACGAACATCAACCTAGAAGCTGTTGTGCGTCCGGGGGTCTTTGTGATTTTGCATCAACAGATTTGCACTTGCACGCCGGTGGGACCTTAGAGGTCTTTCACTTCATCTTTTGCGGAGTTGATGTGTTCTGTGAAGATTTCAGCCTTTGGAGGCACTTGCAAACACATCTGGCGACTCCATCCGGTCAAAACCATCTCGAAGTTCGAGACCTTCCTTTCCATTCATTTCCATCCATTTTCATTCATCCTTCTTTCCATCCCTTTCATTCTTTTCCATTCCATGAAGTTGTGCAACCATGACTTCATTTCCATCATGGAACTCACATTTACAACAACAACAGTATTTTCCACTTCCAACATGTTTTACAAATCCTCCAGATCAGCATGCATACTCATATGAACAGCAGTGCCAAAGTCAGTTTGGCAATGAAGCTTCCCAAGAGCAAGAGTATGCATACAATGAAGACCATCAGATCCAAGATGCTGGTCTGTTGGAGAAAATCCAAAAGATGGAGGTGGAGATGGTGCAGTCCAGGGCTCAAGCACAAATGAAAGCTTTTGGAATCGGTTATGGAGCACCCTGTCCATGGGTGGGACCTTTTCCAAGGCATTACAGCCCTCAGGAGAAGCTTGACTTCATGATTGCAACGCTGCCTTTGCTTGCTAAGTGGATTGAAGAAATAGAGGTGTATGAGAGAAGTATTCAGCAACCTTGTCAACGGGTAAGCACACCATCTCATGCCTTTTCTTTTCCTCTTTCCCAATCTGTTTCATTTCAGCAGTGTCAAGTTTCATACTCTCCATCTGCTGTCCCAAGTGTTGAATCCATTCCCCCATCCCCTAGTCTTCCACCCCATCTCAATTCTTCTTTCCTTTTCCCTTCCAAACAGTCATCCCCTCCAAAGAAACAAGAGGTTTCACCTCCTCCACCACCACAAAAAAATGTCAAATCAGTTGAGTTTCAACCCATCCCTCCTCTTGCATTCCCAAATCCATGTTGGGAGGATGAAAATCAGAATGCCAGTCAAGGAAAACAACAGCAAAAAGAGAGTGCCAACAAAGATGAAGAAATTCAAAATCTGAAGAGTTGGGCTCTTAGATTTGGGATGACAAAGATCCCCTTGATGGTTAAACCTACAGAAGAGGCTAGGGTTGGAGAAAAAATGGTGGTCAGGACTGATTCTGTTGCAGCAGAAGAAGAAGATCTTGCAGTCCCAACTTGTCCTCTAGAGCAACAAATTGAAGAGTTTGACTTGACAAACTTCATGCTGGAGGAAGAGTTCAACCAAGAGCAAGATTGCCTTCAAACATTGGAGGAAGGAGAAGCTGCTCCAAATCCAAAAGAAGAGGAGCACAATCTAGCTGTGGAGGAGAAAAATGCAGATCCAAGGGCTTTGAGCACAAAGCAGGTTACAGGAGAACCTTCAGTTCTTCTTTCCACTTCATCTCTCTCAAGTTCTAGCACTGAAAAGGAGTTTGATCTCTCAAACTCAATATTGGAGAGTGAAGGAAACCATGGTGGTCAAGTTGCAGATCAAGAGGACACCATGGAGGAAGTTGAAAACGAGCAGCAGGACAGCAATGAGGCAGTTTACCTGTCAGATTTGGAGGACTGTTTTGATGGAGAAGAGCCGGTTGAGCTTTCACCTTTCTCTCTTTCATCATCCACATTCCAAACACCAGAGCCTGCTGCCATGAAGGAGAGCTTTCATTTGCAGCAGCCTGCATCTTACAGCAGCTCTTTGGGATCAAGATTGGAAGATTTTTATCTTCCATGTTCTTCATTGGAGGAAGAGAAAGGACAGAAGGATTCCACCATTTCTTCCACATCATCCATTCAGGTGGGTCTACAAGAAGACTCCATTCTTGGAGTTGAAAATCAGAGCTATGGGCATATTAAACTGATCAGACCTTGCCCAATCAGGTATTTGGCTTCATTGGAGCCAAAGGAGAAGCCACAACCAGTCATGCTTGCTTCTGAGCATGAGGATGAGCTACAAAGTACCAAGGATCAGCTGCCATACCTCTCCAATCCAAATGCAGAGCAACTAAAAGAGGTATTGGATTTTTCAGTTGATACCTTGATGATTTGGATAGAAGACCAGCTTCTTGTTGATTTTCCATCCATCCAAACAGCCATGATCAGTGCCAAATCAATGGCATGGCTGCCAATTTTGAAGAAAGGAAGCTATTTCTCACAACCAGTTGCAGGGTTTGTTTAGCTTGCCTTTGCTTCCAGCTAGAGTAGAGTAGGTAGATTTGCTTTCAGTAGAAGAAGTGCTCGTGCACACTCTGCATGTTCCATTTGGGACATGTATGATTTTCAGTTCTGTACATAGTTTTGGTGTGGCTGGTTTTGCTCTGGCACAGTTCATTTCAGTGGTTTTGGTGAGAACAACTACATGCCCGGTGGGTTTCCAAGTGGCTCAGAGGGGAGATTTTCAAGTTCAGATCAGTTTTCAGGCTTGCTTATGACTCCATGCCCAATGGATGCTTCAGGCTACTGATCATTCATCTAGCAGGCAGATGACCCCGCTGAGTCGCCAAACTGTTATCCAAAATTTACCCCCCCAGGGTAATTTTGATAACATGCATCAGAATATTCAAGTCCCCTGTCTGAGAGGAAAAGAGCAAGCTCTGAGAAAATGCAAAAAGGTTGCAGAAAGGCAAATAAGTTGATCCAGGAAAAAGTGTAAAAATTGGCTAAGTCCTGCTCAAGGGAGCAACTGGGACATTTGGGACGTCAAGGCGCGGATCGGCCGAAAAGCCTCCAGGCGGCCCAAATTGCATTTGGGACAATCGGGCCAGAAGTACGCGGCGGGCGCGAAAAGCTGATCCGGCCGAAAGAAGAAAAATTGGCTAAGTGTTGCTCAGGACGTTTGGGACAGAAAGACCCGAACCGGCCGGATCGGCCGAAATGAGCACAGGCAGTCAAAAAGCGATTGGGACATCTGGGCCGCAAAGGCGCGAATCGGCCGAACCGGCCGAAAAGAGTCAGGTCAGTCCAAAACAAAGTGGGACAAGCGGGCCAAAAATACCCGAACCGGCCAAACCGGCCGAAATGAGCACAAAGGGCCCAAAATCAAATGGGACATCTGGGACAAATGGAGGCGAAGTACGCGAAGGAGCCGAAGGGGCCGAGGACCAATGAGAAATCGCCACGTGCCACAAAGAGAAAAGTCAAAAAGTCAAGGGGCGAGTTTTCGAGCACCGATCCGAACCAATGGGATAGTGCCACGTGTCCCAGCTAGGGCCCACAAGGAAAATTCAAAAGACAGCCCGCCGAAAGGTAGAGGAGAGAGAATTGCGCGACCAATCAGAGCCTGCCACGTGTCGTCTAGGTGGCGAAGCGCGGGAAAATATTTTGAAATCTGTCTTGGTCTGTTCCGTGCCCTAAATCTTCAGATCGCCATATCTTTTGATCCAGAGCTCGGATTTCCACGTTCTTTATATCAACGGAAAGCTGTTGAGATGCTCTACATGATTCTGGGATCAACCTCGAGTTTTGGTGCAGTCTGAAGAGAGAAAATCAAGAAAGCGCTCTCGACGTGCGTGTGCACGGAAGTGACATTTCGGCGGCCAAATTAATGCAGAATGGGTCGCATTTTCCTCCAAATCGGTCAAAGATGGTAGGGTATGGGTTGGTAAGGTATCCTATGCCGTTTTAATGCGTTGGCATTCAATGAGGAATGGGCTTACACGTTTTCCCATGTTTTCTGTCCCCTGGGCTCGACCCATGCAATGTAAAAGCCAGATTTGGCTCATTTTAAAAAAAAAAAAAGTTTTGTTCATTCTTTCTGCTCTGCCCTCCCTTCTTTTCTTCTCTAGGGTTGAAAATGGAGCTCGAACCTCCTCCCTTGCTCTGTAATGGCGTTTTTGCCTTTTACTAATGGAATGATGTTCTGTGCAAACTTCTGGAGCAACAAAACGTGTTCTGTGATGCATCTGTCCATCCTCTCTCGTTTTTGCTTGTCTTCTTCTTGCCTCTCTTCATTGCAGGTGTCTGTGCATGTTTGAATGTTCATTGCAGGTTCGGAGCTGTGTTCATGGAGTTTTGGGACATTTTCTGTGTGAAATCTATCCTTGGGCCTGTGATGCATCTGTCCATCCTTCCCATTGCTCACCTCTCTTTGTCCCATGGCAATTTTGATAGATGTCCAACATTCTCCTTCTCTAGTGTATCACCGTTTTAGTGTAGGCTTTTGCTGTTTTTTCCCTTCTCTCTCTCTCTCTGTCTCCTTGGCATGGTTAGATTAGGATTAGATTAGCTTGCCTGCACTGGAATAGCTTGTGGCAGGTAGTTTAGGAGCAGGAACCAGCCTTCTCTGGAGATTCCTCTCTCGGTTTTACAAGTCCCACACTTGGAGAGAGAGGTTTCCATGTTGTGCAATCACCTTGGATGCCTCGAACATCAACTAGAAGCCCGATGTGCGTCTGTGGAGTGCTGTGATTTTGCATCAACGAGAAGGTTGGTTCCTATTCCTCTGTTCGAGATGCACACAAAAATGCGAGAGGGTTTCTTTAAAACCTAATCTAACTGCAAGGAGACGGGGTAAGAAAATGCATAGAATAAAACCTAAACTACAAAGGTGATGCACCTAGGAATGTTAGACACTCGTTTTGCAAATTTAACATAGACCACATAGATGCAATACAAACACCATGCACGAGTAACCAAACCGCTATGATAAGAGATCAAAATGACAAAGAATGAATACATGAGAGGGTCGAGAGTCAATCACAACACATATATTATTGCTCAAGAGTCGATACAAAGATATACAAGCGGTGGCAAGAGGCAAAAAGACGGCATTACAACCCATATGGGAGGTTTGAAAGCTCCACAATTTCTCTTGCAAGCGAGGGAAGAAGGGAGGATGCAAAACAAGAATGTCCGACCCCTTAAAGGAGCTCTTCTTTACAATATATATCAAGAAATGAGAGAGGGAAGAGAGAGGAAATCCAGAATCTACCCACCACTTCTTGGTAGCATTTAAAATCATCTCATTATGGCGAAGCGGCGGATCCTAAAAACAAATGGGCTGTCTAACAGAGCGGCGAGGTGTCTGCCTGCATTAAAGTTGGTTGTAAAGCATTACTCGCCTATCACCACGCGTCAGAGATGTTTTCTTAATTTTCTCCCTCCAAACTGCACCAAAATGCGAGATTGATCCCAGAATCATGTAGAGAATTTCAACAGCTTTCCGTTGATATAAAGAACGTGCAAATCCGAGCTCTGGATCGAAAGATATGATGATCGAAGATTTAGGGCACAAAGCGAGCAAGATCGAGGTTTTAAAACCTTTTTCCGCGCTCTGCCATATGGACGACACGTGGCAGGCCCTGATTCGCTGAGTAATTCTCTCTCTCCACCTTTCCACGGGCTTTCCTTGTGGGCCCCTTAAATTTGGACACGTGGCACTATTTCATTGGTTCGGATCAGTGCTCGAAAACTCGCCCCTTTGACTTTTTGGACCTTTTTCCTTGGCGACACGTGTCATGTTGTGATTTGTCCACGGGCCTGCCGGATTTTCGCGTCCACCGCGTCCTTTTGTCCCGGATGTCCGGTGCTTGGCGGGGCAGAATCCTCGATCCGCCCGAAATGGGCTTCCTCGTCCCTTTTACGCCGGTGACGTGGCATGATCGATTGGCTTTCGGCTCCTTGCCTATCCGCGTCCAGCGTGTCCCTTTCTCCCATTTGTCCTTGTCTTTGAAGTTTCTTGTTTTGGCGAACCGGCGGTTCGCGTCCATTTGTTCCAAATGTCCCGGTGTTGTAGTTCAGAAGTTTCTGGGCGAACGGCGGTTCACGTCCTTCGCGCACCCTTGTCCCGCTTGCTCCCGGTAAAGGACTTGGACAAATTTTCTTTCTTTCGGCCGATTCGGGCATTTCGCGTCCATTTGTCCCAGATGTCCCTTTTCTGTTTGGGCCGCCTGGAGGCTTTTCGGCTGATCCGCGCCTTCCGCGTATAATTGTTCCAACTGTCCCAAAGGCAGCCTTGAGCAAAACTTAGCCACTTTTACGATTTTCTCCGAATCAATCTACTTGCTTGAACTAAAAACTACGATGCATGTTATCAAATTAACTCTAGGGGTGAAATTTGGATAACGGTAAATGTGCAAACCAAGGGACAGCGAGAGAGATCCTTCATCACCATTCAAGTATCATTGATCGGATGAAGAAGACAAACATCAACATATCAATGTGGGAATCCCTATCCATCCCAGGACAAAGAGATCTGCTGCAAGCTGCCATGAAGGACTGGCCAATTTCAAATCAGCGGGTTCAGATGCAAGATAAAGCGCTTACAAATGCTGCCCAGCCTGAAGGAAGTCATGGAAGGCAAGCAAGGTAAAATGTCGAAGCCCCCTCCATTTTATGTTTCATTGATCATAGGAGACAAGTTGGTACATAATTGCATGATTGATTCTGGGGCAAGTAGCTCAGTGATGCCCAAGCAAATAGCTGATCAGCTGGGTCTCCAATATGAAGTAATATCTAAAGGGGTAGTGCAATTGGATGGGACAGCAGTAGAAACCGTGGGAGTAATTAAAGGTTTGAATCTTACCTTGCATACATGCCCCAACGTTACCGTTTTACAAGATGTGTCAGTGATAGATTTGCCACCACTCTTTGCCCTATGTTTATCAAGGGATTTCACAGCCAAAATTGGAGGCTACTTATCTGCTGATTGGTCACACATGTTGTTCAGAACAAGATATGGTACTAAGGTCACAATCAGATCCGAACCAATTGCAAACTTTCATATTGAGCCTCATACTCCAAGCCAAATCAATGCCAATTGCTCAGCATTTGATCAAGAAGATCACCCTAGCACTGATGAAGCTGACACTAAGGTTGGAAGCATCCTAGATTTGACTCTTGATGAATGGGCAAGCAAAGTGCATGCCTTTGATCCTTATCAAGAAATAGAAGAATCGAGCTAGGAGTCTATTGCATACATGAAGAAAACCAGCCTATTCCTAGCATCACCAAACCAAACCATAAGGATGACAATGAGGTATGGAAATTATTTTTGATGGATCAAGGAGTAGCAAGTGCGCAGGAGGAGCTATGCTTGTTTCACCTTAAGGCATCAAATATTATTCAGCTTTTCGTTTCAGTTTTCTTGTTCAAACAACACAGCTGAATATGAGGCCTTGATTCATGGACTTCATTGGGCAATGAAGAAAGGCATCAGGAATTTACAAGTATTTGGTGATAGTGAGCTTATTGTAAACCAAGTCAAAGGAAAAAATGCTGCCAAAAATGATCTCATTGAAGAACTACAAAAATCGGGTATGGGACCTCATTGAGGATTTCGAAGCTTTCAACATCGTGTCCATACCCAGGAAGAAGAATGAAGCCGCTGACAGACTGGCAGCAATTGGGGCTGCATTTGATGTTGTGGAAAGTATCAAAAGTGAGAAATCTCAGCCTCATATCAAATTGGTTGTGAGACCAGCTGTTCCGGATAACAACATAAGTTGGCAAGTCTTCGAGAATGATCAGCAAATTGTTAATTTCCTACAAGAAGAAGCTGAGTTCTCCGCCAGGAATCAAGACAAGCTGCATCAGCAGTATGGTGACCAAGTGGTGCAGCTGAGAACCAACAAGTTACCAAAAGGCCTCATAACCTTGGAGTTAATCTTCAATCCGAATGATCAGTTCCGGAAAGGAGAAAGCGAACATTCTAGTAAAGGGTGAAGATTCGAGCCTATTTTAGTGGGAGAAAGCAAAACATTGCAGATTGGCAAAGTAAGTACCTCACAAGAGAAATCTGATTTTGTTCAGCTTTGTCAAGAGTTCCCAGATATCTTTTCTTGGACTTACAAAGATCTAAGAGGTTTCAACCCAAAGCTGGCACAACATACTATTGAGCTGGATCCGGAATCCAAGCCCGTTAGGCAAAAGCAAAGGCCAGTGAATCCCCATATTGAACCTCTCATGAGAAAAGAGTTAAGCAAGCTTATTGAGGCCAGTATCATCTTCCCCATCAAACACTCAAGTTGGGTTGCAAACTTGGTGCCAGTGAGAAAAAGAAATGGAGAAATCAGACTGTGTGTTGACTTCAGAGACTTGAACAGAGCCTCCCTCAAGGACCATTACCCACTCCCTTCCATGGAGCAAATATTGCAAGTTGTAGCTGGTTCAGAAAGGTTCTCACTACTTGATGGATACTCAGGCTATAATCAGATAATGGTGAAGGAAGAAGATCAATTCAAGACGGCCTTCACTACAAAATGGGGCACATATGCTTACAAGAAGATGCCATTTGGCTTATCAAATGCCGGAGCAACATTTGCGAGCTATGGATATGGCATTCAAGGGGTTAATCAACAAGACATTGCTGGTATACCTAGATGATATCACTGTCTTCTCAAAGAATGCAGCAAACCATCTCTTTCACCTCAGGCAAGTGTTTCAGAGGTGTAGAAAGTTCGGAGTATCATTGAATCCCAAAAATGCATATTCTTGGCTCATGAGGGGAAACTTCTAGGCCATATTGTCTCGAAAGAGGGACTGGCAATTGATCCAGAGAGGGTTGAAGCCATAAGAGCACTACCATTGCCAAGTCACAAGAAGGCTCTTCAAAGCTTCTTGGGAAGGATCAATTTTGTCCGCAGGTTTATCCCAGATTTTGCAGCCCTTGTCAAGCCCATCACCAAAATGTTAAAGAAGAGCATGGCTTTTAAGTGGACAGCAGAAGGCAAGGAGAGTTTTGAAGCAATCAAAGAAGCTATCTCTCAAGCACCAACTCTCATCAACCCAGACTTCTCCAAGGATTTCATCCTCTATGCATTTGGAGGTGATGACACTATTTCTGCCATTCTAGTACAACAAAACAAAGATAATGATGAGCAGCCGATTGCCTTTTTCAGCCAGAGCCTAGATGACTATGAGGTGAGGTACTCTTTTATTGAGAAGCATGTGCTTGCAGTAATCAGAAGCTTGAAAAAATTCAAGCATTTAATCTCAAACAACAAGGTCCAGTTGCTGGTCTCACATGCCGGAGTTAAGGACTTCCTCCTCAACAAGGATTTGAATGAGAAAAGGGCAGGTTGGATCACCCGTGTCATGGAATATGACATTAATATCAAGATCACCAAGCTGGTAAGAGGGAAAGGACTGTGTGAGCAGCTGGTTTTGGGGAAGCAAAAAGAAGTATGCAACAAAGAAGAGGCTGTTTTGACAGTCCAGGACAGCCATGAGCCAAGTGGCAAACAAGAAGAAGACAATGCTGCCCCGACTCCTTGCTAGACCCAAGGTATTATGCACTTCCTAAGCACAGGCCTATGCCCTCCGGAGATGAACAAGACCCAAAGGAGACACTTCAGGTTGCAGGCTATTCCGTATGCCATTGTTGATGGAGTTTTGTTCAAGAAAGATGTGAATGGAGTGCTGCTAAGATGCATTAGCACAAATCAGATTCAAAGGGTGTTGGAAGAGTTTCATGGTGGACCAGCTGGTGGCCATTTTGCACCAAGAGTGACAGCTCTAAAAATCATGAAGGCTGGTTATTATTGGCCTAAAATCTTGATGATTGTTATGCATGGACCAAGAGGTGTAAGAATTGTGCATTCTTCACAGGAAAAGAGAGACTTGTTGCCCTTCCATTGCATCCAATCTCAGTTGACCAGCCATTCATGCAATGGGGTTTGGACTTTATCGGAGTCATTAATCCCAATTCAAGCCAAGGGCACAAATGGATTTTGTGACCAATGACTACTTCACCAAATGGACAGAAGCAATAGCACTCAAAGAGGCGAATGAGTCTAGCATCTTAGACTTTTATGAGGGGATAACAACCAGATTTGGTGTACCTGCCACAATAATCTCTGATAATGCATTGGCATTCATTGGATCCAAGGTGACTGAGTGGGCTGTCAAGAACGGTATTTACCTAAGCACTTCATCGAACTATTACCCTCAGGGTAATGGCCAGGCCGAGTCTACAAACAAGAATTTGTTGAGGATCATTAGGAGGACTCTTGATGAGAATCAGAGGTCTTGGTATACCAAGCTGAAATCAGCCTTATGGGCTGATAAGATCACTCCTAAAAGATCCACAGGTAACTCTCCATTCAGGCTTGTCTATGGAAGAGAGGCAATCTTGCCCATGTCACTTGAGTTGCCAACATTGGAACTCATGAAGCAGCTGGAGTTGCTGGAATTTGAGCCCATGGAGGTGAGGTATGCAGAGTTGATGGAGCTGCAAGAGATCAGAAATCAGGCATCCCAAGCAATGGAAAAGGATCAAGCTGTGATCAAGAAGACCTTTGATAGAAAGGCCAAAGATAGATCTTTTCAAGTTGGAGATCTAGTGTTGAAATGGGATGTGGATAGAGCAAAACCGGGAAGGCATTCAAAATTTGATGCCATTTGGAGTGGTCCATACGTGGTCACAAAGTGCAAGAACAGCAATGCTTTCCAATTAGCCTCACTGGAGGGTGAAGAACTGCAGATTCCAGTCAATGGAATCTATCTCAAGCGTTGCTTCTAGAGGGAAGTTCACTACCTCTGTAAATATTAGATTAGATTTTCTTTCCTCCAAGTGCTTGTGCACATTGTTTTGTTGTAGGTTAGTTTTGTTTTCCCTAAGTGCTTTGGCACAGCTTGCTATTCATGGAGATGTTTTGCAGTCCTTGCTTTTATCAGGAGACATTCCATCTTCCTCCTTGCACATTCTGAGTCAGTTGAGGTTCTAAACAGAATATTTGATGACTCCATGCCCAATGGACTGCTTCAGGCAACTGGTATCTTCTACCTAGCAGGCAGGTATCCCCGCTGAGTCGCCAAATTGTTATCCAAATCCACCCCCAGGGTTGATTTGATAACATACATCAGAATTCTCGAGTCCCAGGCAAATGGATGGATTCAGGGCAAAAATCATGTTTCTAGGGTCCCCTCAGAAATTTTTCTAACTCTCCTGTCCAGGTTGAAAAGAGCAAGCTCTGAGAAAATGCGAAGAAGTTGCAGAAAATAAGCTTGGGCCAGGAAAAATTGTGAAAATCGGCTAAGTCCTTGTCCTAGGAACAGTTGGGACATTCGGGACACCAAGGCGCGGTTCGGCCGAAACGCCTCCAGGTGGCCCGCGAAGCACTGGGACAAGTGGAACAAATGTACGCGAAGGGCGCGAACCGGCCGGTTCGGCCGAAAAGGAAAATTTTATACTTAGCGGTTGGGACATCTGGGCCGCGAGGACGTGAAGGACGCGAAAAGGCGAAGCGGCCGAGAGCAAAGGAAGCCATTTCGGGTGGTTCGGAAGAATTTGTCCCGCGCAGCACTGGGACATTTGGGACAAATGGACGCAAAGGACGCGAACCGGCCGGTTCGGCCGAAACGGGAAACTTCAGCACAAGGACAAGTGGGACAAAGGGACGCGCGGGACGCGGATAGCCGAAGGAGCCGAAAGCCAATCAGATCACGCCACGTGTCACCGGCAGAAAAGGGACATGGAAGCCCATTTCGGGCGGATCGGAAGTTTTTGTCCCGCGCAGCACTGGGACATTCGGGACAAATGGACGCGAAGAGCCGGCAGACCCGCGGACCAACCAAATCATGACACGTGTCACAAGGAGGAAAGTCCAAAAGTCAAAGGGCGAGGTTTCAAGCACTGACCCGAGCCAATAAAAGGAGGACACGTGTCCAACAAAGCTAGAGAAGGAGAGAGAATCACACGACCAATCAATGCATGCCACGTGTCATCCAGGTGGCAGAGCGCGGGAAGAAATTTCAAAACGCATTTTCGCCTGTTTTGTGCCCTAAATCTTCAGATCGACATATCTTTCGATCCAGAGCTCGGATTTGCACGTTCTTTATATCAACGGAAATCTTATGAAATTCTCTACGTGATTTTGGGGTTAATCTCGAGTTTTGGTATAGTCTGGAGAGATAAAATCGAGAAACGGATCTGACGCGTGTTCATGGCCAGAAGTGACATTTCAGCGACCAGATTTAATGCAGAATGGGTCGCATTCTCCTGTAATTCGGTCAAAATGACGGGGTATGGGTTTGTAAGGTCCCCATGCCGTTTTAATGCATCTGCAATCAAGGAGGGATGGGTTCCCATGTTTCAGACGCGTTTTACGTCCCTGGGCTCGACCCATGCAATGTAAAAAGCCAAATTTGGCTCATTTTTGGGGGAACATTTTTTTGGATAGAAGCTTCTTCTTTCACTGGTAACAAGTGATTTTTGCAAGTATCAGACCTCTTCTAAAATTGTAATAGGTTTTCTGCCTTTTTGATGTTGTAATACAAGGATTTTGACAGTGGAAATGACAATACAGGCCCTGTGATCAGTTTTCAGTCCTCTGTTTGTGTTGTTTGTTTCATTTCAGACCTCTGATTACATCTTATCAGCTTGTGCATGATGTTTTATGTTGCATTTTTATGATCTGTGTCTATCTGCAGAACAAGAAGTGTTCACCACTCCTCCTTTGGTGTATCACCTGTTAGTTTAGTTTCATTTTTTGCACTTTCTATCTCTGTCTCCTTGGATTTTAGAGTAGGATTAGGTTTCAAACCTCTGTAGTTTTGCAAAATATAGATCTAGATCAGAGGAGTTTGAGGAACCAGCCTCTAATCTGGAGATTCATCTCTCAGTTTCACAAGTCCCCACACTTGGAGAGAGGTTTCCATGTTGTGCAATCACATTGGATGCTAGAGTGATCAACCTAGAAGCCTGATCTGCATCCAGGGTGCGTTGTGAGTCTGCAACAATGAGAACCCCACCAATTGCTCTAAAAATATTAGAATAAATATCTCGAAACTCAGCTTTTAACAAATGGTGGTACAGGTGATTCTTAGAACCTTCCAATATGCCAGAATCTACCCAAACCGAGTCATTCTGAGTAGTACAAATGATAATGATTCAATAACTTGATTTGTCCTTGAAATCTCGATGCAAAATATGAGCAGAAGAGAGTTTTCATTCCCTTTACACTATTCTTCTTGAGGGTTTTCGCCTCTCGAAGTTCAGAAGCAACTTGTGCTTGACTTACAAGCTTTTTTCAAAATATGAAATGATCATGGAATGATCTCTTCTAAGTCGACCTCTCCTTTATAAAGGAAAAGTGACCCAAGGGAAACCTCTTTCCAATCCAATCAACTGCATTGGTCTTCTCTATGCATGGTTCTCTCTTCTAGGCCAAGTCGTACTTCCCATAGGGAGAATACAAAATTAATATGGGCCTTTTGTTCCTTCTAAACTTCATTATTCTTTCCTAAGGCAAGTCGCCAATACCCCCTAGGAAGAATAAAAATACAATTAACCCCTTTTACAATGATATTTGCCCCTCAAGGCAAGTCGCATTTACCATAGGGATTACCATTTATTTCCATTAAGCCAAATAAATTAATTATAAGTGCTTAGTAATTATTTTATTTTCTTTTAGGCACTTTATAATAATTTATTGTGACTTAAGTCGCCCTTGTGCTCACCCTTTGGCCGTTGGGTAGACAAAATAGGCCAAAGGTCTTCAATTGGGCGGGGGATATTACAAATGGTGGAAACGATATGTAGATGACACGAATCTCCGTTGCAACATGGATTGAAGAAGTGGAGGAATTTCACACCCATCTCAACGGTTTATACAACATCCAATTAACCAAGGAGATAAAGAGTGACGGTAAACTTCCTTTTCGACGTTCTTCGACTAGAAAATTGGATGGGTCTCTTTCTTGTGAAATATAAAGGAAAGCCATCCACACGGATCTCCACCTACATGCATCCTCACACCATCACCCTCCCCAAAAAGTGGGTATTCTTAAAACGCTAGCCAATAGGGCTTTTAGAATTTGTGATGATGTTGACCATTTGGATTTGGAGCTTCAACATCTTTTCAAGTTGTTCAAATTAAATGGCTACAAAGTGAAAAACAAATTTTATGGAGTAATTAATAAAGCAAGAAGTTAACATGTCGGTTTGAATAAACGTGATATTTCTGAAGATGTCCATGTTGCTTTCCTTCCTTATATTCAGGGCATCTCAAAAAGGATCTCTAGAATCCTGAAGAAGATGAACATTAGGACTACTTTCCTCGCCCACAATAAGATGAGAAGCATTCTACGTTCTTCTAAGGACCATTTAGATCCGACACTAAAAAGTGGTGTCTATAGGATTGAGTGCTCATGTGGTTTAGCCTATATAGGTGAAACTGGGTGTGCTATAAGAACTGGACTAACCGAGCATGATGCAGATATTAGACATGAGCGGTGCTCTAAATCGGCCTTATCAGAGCACTCTACAAAAACTAAACATCACATTTGTCTTGATAAAACGAGAGTGCTAGTTGTGGAAGATCATTTTCTCAAACGTCGACTTAGGAAGCAATGGAAATTGAAAAGTTCCTTCGCAACCTAAACTAGGATGATGGCCTAGGTTTACACTATTCTTGGGATACGGTCATCAATTCCCGATAAAGTCAAACCAATAATGGTTCTTTTTCTTCGTGGGTTTGGATGTCGGTTTTAGGGTATCTAGGTTGATCCTATTTGTTGGGTTTATAGAAAGAAGGGTTGTTTTTTCATGTCTTTAAATTCTTTGTAAGGGATCTAAATAACTAACAAAAAGATAAACTAGTTAATTAATTTTTAGAAGAAAAAAATAATTTATATTAGTATTCAATAAAAAAATAAGTCCACTTTAAATTTTCATCTTAATTATATGCATATTAATTTAAAAATGTATAATAAAAAAATAATAATAAAATAAAAATATAATTATACAAATATAATTAAAATTAAAAATTAATAAAAAAGGAAAAGTTAATATTGATATGATTATATAATTTACTAGCTTTTCTAATAAACTAAATGATTTTGATTCAATATTAAATATTAAAAAATTAAAATTGATATTAATACTCAATTAACTAACAATTCTAATAACCTAAATAAATTTGGATGTTAACCGTAAAAATTTATTTTTTAATTTCTAATCAATAGTTTTAATCTTTAGTTAACTCAAAATTTTACCTAATAAAAATTAAAATAGAGTTAATTTTATGACCCTTAGAATGTCTCATAGACCAAAAATTAATAAACATTAAAATACATTAATTCATTAGGCACATTAGTAGGAGATTTATCGAGAATAACAAGACATTTTTAGGGTTAACCTCGATTTCGGGCTTGGGGGATCTTATAACAATTAAATTCTCAATTCTATTTAAGAAAATGCAATTAGAGATCCTTGGCATATCTTTTCTTCTCACATCTTGATGATGGATCATGGAGTGTGATCTGAAACGTGTTGATGTTAAATATTCTTACACCGGTTTTCCAAAAAGATTACTCCTAATTCAAGGACTGTGGAAATCTCTAATAATAATTACAATTATTTATTCAATTGGTTTGTAGACTTTGTGAAGAGTGAAGAAACAGGTGGACAACTAGGAAAGCCTCGAGATCCCTGTCACTGTCAAAAAATAACTCAAGATCTTCTTTCATGCATAAAATCCAGACAAGGAGACTGGCTGTAAACTGAAATGAACAGAATAAATGAAAACAAAGAAACTCTAAATTATGAAATCTCTAACAAGCTTCTCTATAGTAGGATATAAGTGTCTCAGATGCTCTCGGGAACTCATAGGTCTTCCCCAAACAACTTTGAATAACTCTCGAATGATTTCCTGAGGGAGATGGTCAAAATTATATATTTTATAAGGTTGCTCTTGAAATGAACCTATTGTCCAAGTGACATCATGCTCAATTCTGACTGGCTCAAACACTAGCTCAAATCCGATAGGCTTGCTCACTCACAAGTCACTTTTCTAATTTCCTACTTAACAAAAACTAGGAAAATAGCCTATAGCTTATTATTCTTACTTAGGTTAACACAATTATACTAAGTAAACTCAAGTCTTGTGTAAGCAACATTTTAAACCAGCAAAACCAATCCAAGTAAGTGTAGGTGAATGCCTAATCCACTACATTGAGAAAAAATTTGGAACTACAAAACACAACATGCAACCTCCTTTCTAGGACCATTTATGCACTTGTGCACCTTTTCAGTGATGGTATGAGTCCACCCATGCGTAATTTGTGACCATTCCCTGCTCTTGGTTCTATGAATGTTCCTTGGTGATTTCTCCTCCTACGAGTTTGTTTGAGTGGTGGATTAGCCCATCCATGCACGTAGTCTGTTTCTAGTGTAGGACCAACACCACCTTTGTTGGAGTTCTCTTTTTCTAGTCATCTTTCTTCAGCATCGTCCTCTACTCCTTTCAATAATCACTCTAATTGAGTATTGTGTACTTTGATTGATGGATATACCCATCCTTCATACTCTAAGCGATGGATTGGCCCATCCATTATCACCTCTTCAACATTTTCAACTCTACTCATAGAGAGGTGATTTTACATTTGTTTCCTCTTATTACAACCCATTCTCATTAAAGACATTGAGAACTCAAGGGCATAAGAGAGGAACGCTATCTAGGTCCATTTTACTTGTTTTTGAGCAACTACAGAAGGAAAATGCCCAATCAAATGATTGGAGATGATACATTTCAGTGACATAGCTTAAGAGATTTGCAAGAGTTGTATTAAGATCGAAATAATAGCACTTGTCAAAGACAGGAAGCTCTTAAAATGTCTCCAAAGAATTAATTTGACGCCAGCCACTAGAAAGGTAAAAAAATTCAGCCACAAAATAATGTGGGGTAGATTTGGGTAACATTGCCTATAAATATTCTCCGTAATGAGTTCAGTCTCATTGAGCATAGAACACTACCCAAGGTGGAATTAATGCATCGCGATTACATCTTCACTCCTTTACACTTGAGAATAATTGTTACCATAGCTATTACTTTAAACAATAGAAGAAATTCAAATCCTAAAATTGTACAACATCATGATAAGACACTTGGATGATATTAGAATTCAAAATGTCATTTTTGGTACTTAATAGAGATTTTATCTCTACAAGTGTTATATGAACCTACCTGGTTCAATCTCTTGTGGTGATATTGTATAGATAGGACAAAGGTAGAAATAATGTAATGCATCGATTGTTTTAAAATTTTAGTAAAAGTTCTCAAAAATAGGACCAATCAAATGGATTTCATTAAGAGAATAGGACTTAAGGTTCACTTAGCATACTATGAGCAACAAAAAGTGGAATCTCCAGACAGAATGTGTCCCTTCTTATCAATTTTGAGTGTGATTGTGCCTTATTTTATCGAAGTTGCCACCTATTTCTAGCTTTACATGTTTTTTCATGTGGGCAACTCTCTCATGCAAGCAATAGGCCTACTTGATTGAGTTCCTATTTGATTTCATAGTAATGCATGCAAGGAGTTTAAATGACATTTAACATTTGATAATTTATGATCTTTGGTTGAAATGTTTATATGATTGAGTTATGGCTGAAAAATAGTGTGATGTATGAAAATTTAAAAACTTGAGAAATATGTTGTTTTCATGTTTGGACGATTGGATGTGGATTGGCTAATGATTATTGAACATGTGGATGTATATAGCCAAAAATCCTCTTGGTGAATATATGTGTGCATGAATACTTTGCAATGAATGTTTCGATTCCTGTCTTTTATTGTCTGGTTGCAGCTGGTTTACGAATGGTGTCGATCCGAGGAAGACAGTTCCATGCTAGATCAACGCTTTCAGATTTAATAAGTTTGGCAACGAACAACTACCCTCCACAAGTTTTCTGTTATTTTGAAAAATATTTCAGTTGAAAACAATTTGCGAAAACAATTATCTTCTGAAAACCACAATTTGTGAATATTCTGCAATAATTGGTATCTTTTTTGATTTACATTGTAAGCCTTCGATTGCATTGTGACGGATTTCATTGAAACTCCAAACTCTTCAATCTTTCACTTCTAAAGGCGCAGCAGAAAATTGTCTTGGTGAAGATTAAAACTTAAAACTTAAAATGTATTTCCACCCATCCAAACGAGAGCAAGAATTATAGGTAATAAAGTGCATTCTTCAAGTATTGAACATCATTATCATAAATTCGATGTGCAGATGATTTTGGTACAGACCTGGGTATCTTGCAGAATACCACAAGGATCACAAGTTACAATCCACCCAACCCGCCAACCAGGAACCATCCATCGCTTTGATATGCTCCCAAGGGTAACCACTGGAACAACAGTTGCAAACAATCCCATTGGCACAAATGACCTATCACCAAATACCATGGGAGAATATACTTCATCTGATATAATCAACAACCCTAACCTTTTGCCGTCTCTGCAAGCTGTGGCATGATTCAATTATCAATTTTCAGCATTGCAAAAACATAAAAAATGTACCATTAAGACAGGTCAAATGTTGAACAAGATGCAGAATATCAGGTAAAATACACCTTAGCTAAATGATCGTGGCTGAAAACAACACCACATGGATTATTGGGATTGATAAGAACAATTGCTACTGTGTTGCTGTCTGCTATTGCTCCAACTTGGTCCAAATCGACTTCCCAATCTCTTTCAGGAATTAAATTATAATACCTGACTTGGATGCCATTGTATGCCACAAAAACGTCATAAAGAGGTTATCCTGGTCTTGGCAAGAGAATGTTTGCATCTTTACGATTCAAAACTGCAAGAATGACTTCCATAGCTTGTCTGCATCCGATAGTCAAGTAAACATCATCATTGGCTAGCTTGTAGGGAAGGACCAGAGACAGATACTCTGCAACTGCCCTGAAAGCAAGGCAGTCATCATCAGCATTTTCCTCTAAAATATGTTGTCCATATTGTAAATTTGTTAGTATTAAAGAACCATGCAGCATACTTTATAGTGCTTAGATTGCGAACCATATTGATAATATTCTAAATTGTTTTCAACCTGCTTTCCAAAATTATATTTTCTCACAATTTTAAAAAATTATTCTTCTTTTTTGCTTACAGATCAGTCATGATAAAAATAAATAATTGCCACCAGTATGTTTTCCAATGCGCATTGTAAAGCATTCCCTACAAAAATAGTTTGGTAAATAGAATTCTAATCACCCAAGCTTTTCATAAATTTACAACATAGCTAAAAACATGAAAACAAAAAGTCTGATTGTAGTTCCATAAAGCTGCCTAGAAGGAATGATCTGTCATTGAAGTATTTTCTGATTTTGGTCACATTGATAAATGGGAATAGAAATGTTCTGAACATAATAAGAAAAACTTAAAACTTCCATGTTTGGCGATTAGGGTTTTCACTGCATGTAAATATCTAGTATTTTCTTTCCTGAATTTCGCCTTTGTTCTTATTTTTGCTGCTGTTGTGGTCATGAAAAGGTTTCTGGTTGACTCGTCATGGCTCTAAGCCATGGACACAGCCCTGAAGGACGATTGGGAAGATCACGATCTCCCAATAGGGATGCATCCACCCTAATGGTGATAAAATCGACTCCGTTGAAGAAATACCCGAGGAGGTGTTTGTTGTTGCAGACTCACAACACCCCTGGATGTAGATCAGGCTTCTAGGTTGATGTTCAGGCATCCAGTGTGATTGCACAACATGGAATCCTTTCTCCAAGTGTGGGACTTGTAAAGATGAGAAAGGATTCTCCAGAGAAGGTTGGTTCCTATTCCTCTGTTCAGATGCACACAAAAATGCAGAGGGTTTACTAAAACCTAATCTAACTTGTCAAGGAGACAAGGTGAGAAAATGCATAGAATAAAACCTAAACTACAGAGGTGATGCACCAAGGAATGTTAGACACTTGTTTTGCAAATCTAACACAGACCACATAGATGCAATACAAACACTATGCACAGGTAACCAAACTATGATAAGAGATCAAACTAACAGCAATGAATACATGAGAGGGTTGAGAATTAATCACAAACATATATATATTGCTCAAGAGTCGATACTGATACATTGCGGTGGCAAGAGGCAAAAGCGGCATTACTGATCCATATGGGAGGTTTGAAAAGCTCCACAAATTCTCTTGCTGCAAGCGAGAGAAGAAGGGAGGATGCAAAACAAGAATGTCGACTGTTAAAGGAGCTCCTCTTTACAATATATACTAAGAATGAGAGAGAAAAGAGAGAGGAAAGTCGAATCTACCACAACCACTTCTAGATACATTTAAAATCATCTCATTATGGTACAATGGCGCGCTTACGGCAAAAGCGGCGAGATGTCTAACAGGAGCGGCGAGTGTCTCTTTGCATTAAAGTTGGTTGTTGAAGCATTACTTACTTCATCATCACCACGCGTCGAGACGTTTTCTTAATTTTCTCCCTCCAAACAACACCAAAATGCAAGATTGATCCCAGAATCATGTAGAGAATTTCAACAGCTTTCCGTTGATATCAAGAACGTGCAAATCCGAGCTCTGGATCGAAAGATATGAAGGTCTGAAGATTTAGGGCACAAAACAGGCAAGAACAGGTTTTAAAATCTTTTCCCGCGCTCTGCCATCTGGACGACACGTGGCAGGCTCTGATTCGCTGAGCAATTCCCTCTCTCCACCTTTTCGCGGGCTTTTCTTGTGGGCCCCTTAAACTTGGACACGTGGCACTATTTCATTGGTTTGGATCAGTGCTCGAAAACTCGCCCCTTTGACTTTTTGGACTTTTTCCTTGGCGACACGTGTCATGCTGTGATTCGTCCCCCACGGACAAATTCTGCCGGATTTCGCGTCCATTATCGATTGGCGCGCCTTTTGTCCCACTTGTCCTTGTGCTAAAATTTTCCGTTTGAGGCGAACCCGTCCGGTTCGCGTCCTCGCACTCACGGCCCCGGATGTCCCGGTGAAAGTTTCTGTTTCGGCCGAACCGGCCGGTTCGGGTCTTCCGCGTACTCTTGTCCCGCTTGCTCTCGGTGAAGGACTTGGACAAATTTTCTTTCTTTCGGCCGATTCGGGCATTTCGCGTCCATTTGTCCCAGATGTCCCTTTGCTGTTTGGGCCGCCTGTAGGCTTTTCGGCCGATCCGCGCCTTGACGTCCCAAATGTCCCGACTGTCCCGGGGACTAGGACTTAGCCGATTTTCACAATTTTTCTGGCCCAAGCTTATTTTCTGCAACTTTCTCGCATTTTCTCAGAGCTTGTTCTTTTCGACCTAGACAGGGGAGTTAGAAAAATTTCTGAAGGGACCTTAGAAACATGATTTTTGCCCTGGATTAATCAATTTGCCTGGGACTTGAGAATTCTGATGTATGTTATCAATTCAACCCTGAGGGGGTGAAATTGGATAACAATTTGGCGACTCAACGGGGTCATCTGCCTGCTAGATGAAAAGACCAGTTGCCTGGAGCAGTCCATTGGGCATGGAGTCATCGAATATTCTGTTTAGGACCCTAACTGACTCAGGATGTGCAAGGAGGAAGATGGAATGTTACCAGATGAAAGCAAGGACTGCAAAACATCTCCACGGGAGCTGTGCCAAAGCACTTAGGGAAAACAAAGCTAACCTACAGCAAAACAATGTGCACAAGCACTTGGAGGAAAGAAAATTTAATCTAATATTTACAGAGGTAGTGAACTTCCCTCTAGAAGCAATGCTTGAGGTAGATTCCATTGACTGGAATCTGCAGTTCTTCACCATCCAATGAGGCCAATTGGAAAGCATTGTTGTTCTTGCACTTTGTGACCACGTATGGGCCACTCCAAATGGCATCAAATTTTGAATGCCTTCCCGGTTTTGCTCTGTCCACATCCCATTTCAACACTAGATCTCCAACTTGAAAAGATCTACCTTTGGCCTTCCTATCGAAGGTCTTCTTGATCAAAGCTTGATCCTTTTCCATCGCTTGGGATGCCTGATTTCTGATCTCTTGCAGCTCCATCAACTCTGCATACCTCACCTCCATGGGCTCAAACTCAAGTAACTCCAGCTGCTTCATGAGTTCCAATGTTGGCAACTCAAGTGACATGGGCAAGATTGCCTCTCTTCCATAGACAAGCCTGAATGGAGAGTTACCTGTGGATCTTTTGGGAGTGATTCTATCAGCCCATAAGGCTGATTTCAGCTTGGTATGCCAAGACCTCTGATTCTCATCAAGAGTTCTCCTAATGATCCTCAGCAAGTTCTTGTTTGTAGACTCGGCCTGGCCATTACCCTGAGGGTAATAGTTCGATGAAGTGCTTAGGTAAATACCGTTCTTAACAGCCCACTCAGTCACCTTGGATCCAATGAATGCCAGTGCATTATCAGAGATTATTGTAGCAGGTACACCAAATCTGGTTGTTATCCCCTCATAGAAGTCTAAGATGTTAGACTCATTCGCCTCTTTGAGTGCTACTGCTTCTGTCCATTTGGTGAAGTAGTCCGTGGCCGTCAAAATCCATTTGTGCCCTTGGCTTGAATTGGGATTAATGACTCAATGAAGTCAAACCCCATTGCATGAATGGCTGGTCAACTAAGATTGGATGCACGATGGAAGGGCGGCAAGTCTTTCTTTTCCTGTGAAGAATGCACAATTCTTACACCTCTTGATCCATGCATAGCAATCACTGAAAATTTTAGGCCAATAATAACCAGCCTTCATGATTTTTAGAGCTGTCACTCTTGGTGCGAAATGGCCGCCAGCTGGTCCACCATGAAACTCTTCCAACACCCTTTGAATCTGACCTGTGCTAATGCATCTCAGCAGCACTCCATTCACGTCTTTCTTGAACAAAACTCCATCAACAATGGCATACGGAACAGCCTGCAACCTGAAGTGTCTCCTTTGGGTCTTGTTCATCTCTGGAGGGCATAGGCCTGTGCCTAGGAAGTGTATGATATCTTGGGTCCAGCAGGGAGTGGGGGAAGCATTGTCTTCTTCTTGATCACCACTTGGCTCATGGCTGTCCTGGACTGTTAAAACAGCCTCTTCCTCGTTGCATACTCCCTTTTGCTTCCCCAAAACCAGCTGCTCACACAGTCCTTTCCCTCTCACCAGCTTGGTGATCTTGATATCAATGTCATATTCCATGACACGGGTGATCCATCCTGCCCTTTTTTCATTCAAATCCTTGTTGAGGAGGAAGTCCTTAACTCCAGCATGTGAGACCAGCAACTGGACCTTGTTGTTTGAGACTAAATGCTTGAATTTCTTCAAGCTTCTGATTACTGCAAGTACATGCTTTTCAATAAAAGAGTACCTCACCTCGCAGTCATCTAGGCTCTG
The DNA here is from genome assembly GCA_018340775.1 of Taxus wallichiana var. yunnanensis. NCBI lineage: Eukaryota > Viridiplantae > Streptophyta > Pinopsida > Cupressales > Taxaceae > Taxus > Taxus wallichiana. The sequence continues at coordinate 321,146,370 of CM031243.1, forward strand.
GCTGAAGAAGGCAACCGGCTGCTCATCATTATCTTTGTTCTTCTGTACTAGAATGGCGGAAATAGTGTCATCACCTCCAAATGCATAGAGGATGAAATCCTTGGAGAAGTCTAGGTTGATGAGAATTGGCGCTGAGAGATAGCTTCTTTGATTGCTTCAAAACTCTCCTTGCCTTCTGCTATCCACTTAAAAGCCATGCTCTTCTTTAACATTTTGGTGATGGGCTTTGACAAGGGCTGCAAAATCTGGGATAAACTGCGGACAAAATTGATCCTTCCCAAGAAACTTTGAAGAGCCTTCTTGTGACTTGGCAATGGTAGTGCTCTTATGGCTTCAACCCTCTCTGGATCAATTGCCAGTCCCTTTTTCGAGACAATATGGCCGAGGAGCTTTCCTTCATGTGCGAGAAAGATGCACTTCTTGGGGTTCAAAGACACTCGAACTTTCTACACCTCTGAAACACTTGCCTGAGGTGAAAGAGATGGTCTGCTGCATTCTTTGAGAAGACAGTGATATCATCTAGATATATCAGCACTATCTTATTGATCAAGCCTTTGAATGCCATGTCCATTGCCCTTTGAAAGGTAGCACCAGCATTGGACAGCCAAATGGCATCTTCTTGTAGGCATAGGTCCCCCATTTGGTGGTGAAAGTCGTCTTGAGGCTGGTCATCTTCTTTCACCATCACTGATTATACCTGAGTAGCCGTCAGAGAGAGAATCTCTCGAACCAGCTACTGACCTGCAATATTTGCTCCATGGAAGGGAGTGGGTAATGATCTTTGAGAGATGCCCTATTTAGGTCTCGGAAGTCCACACACGGCTGATTTCTCCGCTCTTCTTCCGACCAGGAACCAAGTTAGCAACCCGGCTTGAGTGCTTGATCGGGAATATAATGCTTGCCTCTATTAGCTTATTTAGCTCTTTCTTCATTAGAGGCTCAATGTGAGGGTTGACTAGTGGTCTCTGCTTACATCGATGGGCTTAGCATCTAGATCGATTCTATGGTATGTTGTGCCAAATTTGGATCGAATCCTCTTAAGTCTTCATAGCTCCAAGCGAAGACATCGGAAATTCTTGGCAAAGTTGTATAAAATCCGATTTCTCTGCTTCGGTGGCCACTTTACCAATTTGAAGTGCTTTGCCTTTGACGAGAATTAGCTCGAATCTTCTCTCTTGACTTTGTATGTTATCCTTTTCCTTACGAAAGCTGGTCGTTAGGGTTGAAGATAGACTCAACGTTACTAAACCCTTGGGAAGCTTGTTTGTCGTGGTGCACTACTTGATCCCCATACTGCTGCTCTAATCTGTCTTGATTCCTAGCTGAGAATTCAGCCTCTTCTTGTAAGAAATTGACGATCTGCTGGTCATTCTCAAACACCTGCCAACTGACATTGTTGTCCGGCACTGAAGGCCTCACAATCACGTGGATGTTTGGCTGTACCTTGTCTTGTTGAATGCTTTCCATAATGTCGAAGGCTACCCCTACTGCTGCAAGCTTGTCAGCAGCTTGATTCTCTTTCCTAGGAATGGATTCGATGCCAAAACCTTCAAAATCTTCCATGAGGTCCCACACCCTGTTCTTGTAGCACTTGAGTAGATCATTCTTGGCAGCATGCCGTCCCTTGACCTGATTTACAATCAATTCACTGTCCCCAAAGACTTGCAGATTCTTTATCTTTCTCTTGATTGCCCAATGCATCCCTTGCACCAAGGCTTCATATTCAGCAGTGTTATTGGAGCATGCAAATTGAAATCTAAAAGCTGAATAGTACTTTATTCCTTGAGATGAAGCAGCATGGCTCCACCCTCCTGCACCTTGCCTACTCCTCGATCCGTCGAAAAATAGCTGCCATACCTCATTGTCATCGTTATGGCTTGGCTTGGTGATGCTAGGAACAGGTTGATTTTCTTCATGTATACTGATAGACTCCCACTCAGATTTTCTACTTCTTGATAGGGATCAAAAGCATGTATCTTGTTTGCCCATTCATCAAGAGTTATGTCAGGATACTTCCGACCTTGGTGTCGACCTCATCGTATTAGGGTGATCTTCTTGATCAAATCTTTGAGCAATTGGCATTAATCGACTTGGAGTGTAAGGCTCTATATGGAAGTTTGCAATAGGTTCGAGACCTAATTGTAACCTTAGTTCCATACCTTGTTTAAACAACATGTGAGACCAATCAGCAGACAAATAGCCTCCAATTTTGGTGTGAAGTCCCTTGACAAGCAAAGGGCAAAGAGTGGTGGAAGCTCTATGATTGATATATCTTGTAAGACAACAACATTTGGACATGCATGCAAGGTAAGACTCAAGTTTTTAATCACTCCAAGCTATTGCTTTATTGCTGTCCCATCCAATTGCACTACCCCTTTAGATATTACTTCATATTGGAGACCCAGTTGATCAGCTATTTGCTTGGGCATCGAGCTACTTGCCCGGAATCAATCATGCAATTGTGTACTAGTTTATCCCCGATGATTAATGAAACATAGAAAGGAGGGGGCTTGACATTTTACCTTGTTGTCCTCCATGGTTTCCTTGACTTGGGCAGCATTTGTGAGCACTTTGTCTTGCATCGAACCCGGCTGATTCGGAGTTGACCGAGTCCTTCATGGCAGCTTGCGCAGATCTCTTTGTCACAGGATGGATAGGGATTCCCACATTGATATATTGACGTTAGTCTTCTTCATGCATTTGATGATAATCTTGAGCGGGGATGAAGTATCCTTTTGTTGTCCCTTGGTTTGTACACTTACTCCTTGTACGTGGGCAGCAACAACTGGCATTTGAGTTGGCCTAGGGGCTGTTCTTGGCTGCCCTTGTGTATTTGAAAGCTGGACTGCTTGCAATCATTTGTGGAGTCGTGGAAGGTGGTGGATTGGTGGGGCTAATGGCTGTTCTTCACCCAAATTTCTCCTCTTTGACCTTGTGTTACACCTTGAGAAACTGCTTGATTCATGCCACCAGAAATCTTACGCTTGCGGTTCACCAACGTGGTGTCATTTGAGGCTGATTCTTTGTTGGAATGTTTCTTGTTGTTGATTGTTTCCTTGACTGCCCTCGCCCTCCACACCAGTAGTTGTCACCATCAGTGCTTGATTGAGAGCACCATTGAAACACATGGATTGGTTATGAGGCTCGTTGCATGGAAAACACCAATCATATTCTTGGGCCATGTTATTCTGTGTTGGCACTAATGCCTTAGAGGCAGATATGGCATTTGGATTATAGGGCTGGAATGGTCTATTGGCAGGAGGCCTTACTTGGCTTTGATTTTGATTCATATTTGCAGCCTGAGTTGGTGACCTATGTGGTTGGTATGGCTGCCTATTAGGCTGAGTTTGGGGTTGATAAGAAGGTCTGAAACCTTGGGCTTGTTGCCTTTTGATAGTAACCAGCTCATTTCCCAAATTTTGCAACTGTTTCATGACCTCTTGGAGTTCATTTGAAGCATTAGAGGATGAAGTGGAAGCTTCGTTTGAACTCTGATTTCTAGGAGTGGGAACAGGAGCCAAAGTGGGTGCTTGACTAGTGCTTGGATTTTCTAAGTTTGGATACTGAGGGCATGGGAGGCCTAGGAGCCGGTTTACCGGCTTGAATAAGACAGGTTTTCAGCCCTAATGGCAATGGTATAAGCCATAGGGATTGTTGTGCCTCCCATGGGTGAATCAACATAGAAATATCAGAATTTAAAGCTTTAAGGTAATATAGAAAAGCACCTTCTCATTGTTGGCTTTGACTTGCTGGAATCCTATCCCAAGACCTTTGAAAACGAAGTTGAAGTCGATCAATTTTGCTCGTTGGGGCTCTCTTGATAGTTGTCACTGCTCCAAAAGAGACAAGTTGTCTCCCTTCTCTCCAAATTGCTCATGAAGTGCAATACACACGGTGATTCCGGTTTGTGATAGAACCGACTCAAGGCTCCTAAACCATTGTAATGCTTTACCCTTGAAGGAAGATGCGGTAACTTGTGACCACTTGCATTTCATTGATTTCATGGATTGCACAAAGGTTAGCAATATCTTTAACATGATCACACAGGGTAGTCGATTCTCTCCGGTGAAGTAGGGAATGTTCTTGAGGCTGCGATAGGAAGGCTGGATGTTGTGCATTGAGAGCAAGTGGGCTGCTTGCTGTGAAGTTGACGTAGGGATTGTTACGAGCCATTCTAATCGGTCTTAAAACCCTTTTATCTTGAATGAAAGGCACTGTCGGTTGGAGGGTTGAGAGAGTTCTGTTTGGTGGAGATGGAGACCTTTGAATCCTTCTTCCTCTTTGCCTTCTTCTTGGAGATAACAGCGGGTATTCAAAACAGCGCTTCTTCTCAACTCTTGACCTTGTGGTGATTCTTCTCATGAGTTTTCGGGCTGCCTGCTTTGAAACCAGTTGATTCTTCCCCTTGGAGTCGCAGATATGCAAATAATAGCTCTTATAAGCAAGAAAACTGCAGCAGATGCATATCAACTTTGCTGCAATAAGAATGAGACCTCTTGGTCCCACCGGGCGTGCCAAAACTGTTGTTGCAGACTCACAGCACCCCTGGATGCAGATCAGGCTTCTAGGTTGATGTTCAGGCATCCAGTGTGATTGCACAACATGGAATCCTTTCTCCAAGTGTGGGACTTGTAAAGATGAGAAAGGATTCTCCAGAGAAGGCTGGTTCCTATTCCTCTATTCAGATGCACACAAAAATGCAGAGGGTTTACTAAAACCTAATCTAACTTGTCAAGGAGACAGGGTGAGAAAATGCATAGAATAAAACCTAAACTACAGAGGTGATGCATCGAGGAATGTTAGACACTTGTTTTGCAAATCTAACACAAACCACATAGATGCAATCAAACACTATGCACACAGTAACCAAACTACTGATAAGAGATCAAAATAACAACAATGAATACATGAGAGGGTTGAGAATCAATCACAAACATATATATATTGCTCAAGAGTCGATACGGTACATTGCGGTGGCCAAGAGGCAAAAGCGGCATTCTGATCCATATGGGAGGTTTGAAAAGCTCCACAAATTCTCTCTGCAAGGGGGAAGAAGGGAGGATGCAAAATAAGAATGTCCGACCTGTTAAAGGAGCTCCTCTTTACAATATATACTAAGAATGAGAGAAGAAAGAGAGAGGAAAGTCGAATCTACCACAACCACTTCTAGATACATTTAAAATCATCTCATTATGGTAGTACAATGGCGGCTTACGGAAAAATGGCGAATGCCTAACGGGAGCGGTGGTCATCTGCTGCATTAAAGTTGGTTGTTGAAGCATTACTTCTGTCTATCACCACACGTCAGAGACGTTTTCTTAATTTTCTCCCTCCACACAGCACCAAAATGCAAGATTGATCCCAGAATCATGTAGAGAATTTCAACATCTTTCCGTTGATATCAAGAACGTGTAAATCCGAGCTCTGGATCGAAAGATATGAAGGTCTGAAGATTTAGGGCACAAAACAGGCAAGAACAGGTTTTAAAATCTTTTCCCGCGCTCTGCCATCTACACGACATGTGGCGAGGCTCGATTGCTGTGAGCAATTCCCTCTCTCCACCTTTTCGCGGGCTTTTCTTGTGGGCCCCTTAAACTTGGACACGTGGCACTATTTCATTGGTTTGGATCAGTGCTCGAAAACTCGCCCCTTTGACTTTTTGGACTTTTTCCTTGGCGACACGTGTCATGATTGATTCGTCCACGGGCCTCGGACAAATTCGCCGATTTTCGCATCCACCGCGTCTTTTTGTCCCACTTGTCCTTGTGCTAAAATTTTCCATTTCGGGCGAACCGTCCGGTTTGCGTCCTTCTCGCACTCACGGCCCGGATGTCCGAGTGCGAAAGTTCCTGTTTGGCCGAACCGGCGGTTGGGTCTTCAGCGTACTCTTGTCCGCTTGCTCTCGGTGAAGGACTTGGACAAATTTTCTTTCTTTCGGCCGATTCGGGCATTTCGCATCCATTTGTCCCAAATGTCCTTTTCTTTGTTTGGGCGCTTTGTAGGCTTTTCGGCCGATCCGTGTCTTGGCGTCCCAAATGTCTCATTGTCCGGAGACTAGGACTTAGCCGATTTTCACAATTTTTTTAAGCCCAAGCTTATTTTCTGCAACTTTCTCGCATTTTCTCGAGCTTGTTCTTTTCGACCTAGGCAGGGGAGTTAGAAAAATTCTGAAGGGACCTTAGAAACATGATTTTGCCACTGGATTAATCAATTTGCAGGACTTGAGAATTCGATGTATGTTATCAAAATTGTTTACGAGGGGTGAAATTGGATAATAAAATGTTATCAACCAATTTTGACTTCGCAAAATTGTTTAAAAATGTAAAAAATTTGAAAATTTTGAAAAGTGTTACTTTGCGTGGTTCATTGCCCTCATCGCGATCGTCTCATTTTTGTGATCGTTTCGGTCTTCGTTTCGTCCTTTTCGGGCAAGAACTCTTCCCGCCAGGCTTTAAAACGCGTTAAAATACATTAAAATTAATTAATTAATATTTAATTAATTAATTGCTCCTTGTTTGATTAAATTAATTTTTAAATCACTTGAGAGTATTTAATTAAATAAATATAAATTAAAAATCATTCGACAAATTTTAATGCCGGGAAGTAAGCTTACGCTTCCAACTGCCGGGAAGCCAATTTGGCTTCCCGAACCCGGATTTCCCCTTTCCTGGCAATCTTCTTCAATTTCCCGCACGTGATTTTTCACCAATTGCCAAATCATGGATTGGCTAACGGGCAAGAAATTCCCCAATTTCCCACATGGGGAAATTGCATGGGGATTGCCAACCCACTTTGCCATTCCCGTTGGCAATTGTCCGTTGCTTTCCCCATTTCCCCCTGGCACTTAAGCCACTACCGGGAAGAGAGGAAGTTGAATTAATTCTCATAACTTCCTCCATCAAACTCGTTGGAAAAAGTCGTGCGAAGCTTTTTGCTTCTTATTTCTTCTGAAGGACATAATATTTTGTCACATCCCAACAATGCAAGAGAAATTCACGCATGCAAGGAAGAAATATCAATCAGCATGCAAAAGGTTTTATCAAAATCAGAGGAAGGAAACACCATTGTTTTCCAAGCATGAACAGTAAAAAACATTAATGCATTAGGGAAAAAGAAAAGAGGTATTTGTTTTGAGAGCGCATTGGGCAGAGGAAGTCCAAGGAGAAACCATGCGCCCTTCACGAAGGAGGAGATGCACAAGAAAAATTAAAAAATAAAGACTCATCTTCAAGAACAATCCACGTTTTTGGACCACGTGAAGAGGTTCAAGAAAAGTGTTTTGCAGGCATTGGGCAGAGGAGAGGTGGAGCTGTCCAAGGAGCTCCCACACACTGCCAAAACCAAATCAAAATCCACACGTGGAAAGGAGGCCACGCCAAACATAGTGAGAGCAAGTTCAAATGCCTTCTGCCAAAATCAAATAAAAACCACGTGATTCTTTTTAACAGGAGGAGACCCAGGGACAGGAAAGACACAGTCAGTCTGGGGAATGTTGAATGTTATTCATCTTGTTCAAAATCAGCACTATTATGGTGCACTGCTTAAGAAACTTGCTCCTGAAAGCTACAGGCAATCCTACAATAATGCAAACAGTATTGACAGTATTAACTTGTGTCTATAATTTCAGGATTTAGCATGATATCACAGGATTTTACAGACCTCAAAACTGCAACACTACGTGGTTGAGCAAGTGAACACGGAGACTTAGATCCAACAAATATCAAAGCCTGCGATCAAATCTTTTTTTTTTCTTGTGTTTGGTTGATGCGAGATTACTGTTGAACCTGAGGCAGGAGCATTCTGGTTCATAGACTATCTTGCATCACCAAACACACTTAGGGTAGAAAGAATAAACTTGTGCAGCCTTACATAGCCCCGCGCACAAAATTTAGGTACCGTGGGAATAAGACAGGCTACAGGCAATCTTCAAGAAAAACCAAAGTCCTGCACACCATAATGACGAGTTTTAGGACAGAGCTCTATGGGAATACCTTACACAACCTCTTCCAGAATCAGTATGGGGAGCTCGCACACAGGCTTGTACACCATCTATTTGTCTTGTGCATGCCAACAATAATGAGCGATCACTATGGGGAACTTGCATGCAGCTAGCCCTGTGCACTATGCATTTGGATTGCACTCACCAACGATAATGAGTTGTCACCTTGCACATCTTCTCCATGCTGAGCCTTCTATCCAATTGAGATGGCAAATTTTATGCTGGAATCAAAGCTTTTTCCTCCCTGGTGTTGTGCAGCTTGGCTCAGAGGGATTGAATGATTTTGGAGGTTTACGGACAAAAGAGGTTGTAGCCATGTAAAGGATCGTGAAGTCCATTTGGCATTTCAGAATATTCGATGAAAAACATTTTTCTTTGGCAAAGAGTATGGATCAGAGTATGGATCAGCACACTGATTCCGTCATGCTTCTAAACTTTGCATCCTACGGACCACCTTGAATGCTTGCATTTCAGCTCAATCAAATGTAACTTCCAACAGATCTAAATTCTACAGCTCAAATGTTCTGGATCATTGGATTCAAATTGATGGGAAAGAGAAGGTCTATGCGCCCTAGATGTTGCGATGGGAATGATAATCGCAGTGTCAATGCGACCCAACTGTAAACCATCCAAGTCATGTTTGAAAAAAAATAGTGTTCTTTGAGACTTGTTATTTTTGCATTTTCACTGATAGAAAGTAAAAACGGAATGGCATATGCAATGGATTGGGGCCCTGATAAAGCTTACATCCCTTCAAATTGCAGATGCTGCAAAAATGAAGGTGCATGATAGGCACAACATTAATGCAGTTGTAGCTTATCCTTTTCTGAAGCAGATCCACAGTTGATAAATCCTTCATGGGTTTTCTGTTAACATGAGATTTTATCTTTGTAATTCAGTATACGTGCAGCAGTGCTGAGATTAGTTAAGCAAAACTATTGATTCCCCCTTTAGAATCTGCTAACTCATAAGGATACCTGCAGGAAACAAATATTCACTGCCGTGTACAATGGATTGGAGTCACGCTATTCAAGGCTTCATAAAATTTCCCTGAATCAGGAGATGAAGGTTTATTACGGTGCAGAATGAAACGATTCATATTGCTCAGCATTTTTCTCCTAGAAATGAATTGAATGTGAAGGTCAACTCTGAAATACCTGGTTGGCCGTTTTGTATACTACATCCTTGTTACTTGTAAATGGTCTCTTTGAGAAACTCTGTGGGCAGTAGGCAATATTTATACCCTTCCATTATGTACATCCAATCAGACAATAAAAGTATTCTTTTACCAGGTTCAGAGAAACTTGTTTTTTTTTTTTCAATGGACGATTGTACTGTAGTTTCAAGCTAATTTTATCTAGCTTTATTTCTATTAGCTTTGATCCACGACTAAGGAAGAATTCATATGGTTGTTACCTGTACAGAATAATAGCACAATTTGCTTTGCAATTATATCTTAGCTGAATTTCCAAGGTCCTCTTGGTTGCCCCAGTTGTTCAATGTATTTTTTTGAAGGGCTTCTTTTATGTGTTGCAAATTGTAACATAAAGGATCTTTTTAGTTTCTGGAAAAATGAGTATATTGTGTAGCTCACAGCTACCTATGCCATACTAAGATCCCAATAGTGGCATAATTGTTGATTGGAGCCGAGATTGCAGAATGCACTGCCAAAATACCGAGGGGCTCTTTGGCCAAGAATCAGTCTTAAGGGTGTCTATCGACATGCTGAGGGCTTGAACCTGGGTCATCATCATGGCAGCATTAGGTCTTTATTGGTAATGGCATTTTCTCATCGTTTGGAAGGTACAATTGTGCTTATTATGGCAAAGCCAAAACATTCTTACTACAAGTGTTATATAATAAGGAAGAACCGTGAGCATTGTGGTAAAACCATTCTTTTCAGAAATGTTGGGTTAAGCTTGAATATAAAGTAGTTGAGCTGAAAAGCTAAAAACAATTCTGATTACACTACAACAAACTTAACGATTATTGACGAGAGTTAAGTGTAATCATGGTGGCAAGGTCAATCCCTATAGATGTTGGTTTAAGCCTATGGATGAAGACCATGCTATGATTTGAATTTGGTTTAATTCTATGTATGAAGACCATAGAATGATTCATACTTTTTGTGGAGGAGATAGATCGCACTAACAATTACCCACGAGATGAAGGCAACAGGGTATTTTTCGATTCAGATTCCTGAATGATGTTCATGAGTAAAATAACCATTCCTCTGTCACATAAATGAGAAGTTTGCATTGCCATATTGATTGATAAAAATGTCTCTTGGAATAACTATTTGACTCGACAAGAACCTTCAATTGTGTGCATGCTGACACACTGCAACCGAGTTTGTTTCCGAGATTGTTGTGAAATATGAGAACTGCTTCCATCATTTCAAACAAGGAAAATGTTATTTTTGGTGATTATTGGTGATGTTAAGTGAACCAATAAAAGATAGGTTGTGCAGTGAGATGGAAGAGTCAGGTTATTCAATTTGTAGAAAGTGTTTGCAAAGCTAGACAATGCTTTCGACTTCATCAAATCAGATGTATAGTGCAAATAACTGGTTATATTTATTCATGGGGTGTTTGTTAAAGCCATGTTTTGTAATACCATTGGAGGTGAATTGCAATTTTGGCTCTTGGAGATCTTCTCAATGGCGAAAGACCAGAAGCTGGATTCTGATAAACCAAGGTGGCGTAACGACTACGGTCTCGTGACAAATGAATAATTCACCATGGAAAGGTACTCGGAGCATGTGGAGAATTGTGAATGTGAATACGAATGAAGACAAATTTTCTCACACCAGGATATTGCTCAGACAGAGGGGTGGATGAATTGCTCAAGTTTCAAGCTCAAGCACTCTTGTCATTTGGAGGATTGCAGAGCACGGTCAATGAGTTCATTCCGTACGATCGGGATAGGCGGACTCTTGGCCCAATGGATAAGGCACTGATCCTAGGTGTCTTGATCTGGGTGGCGCATTGCTGACTAGGATGTCTACGTGTGCGTCCAAGTCATTTAAGTGGGTCCACATGTACCCATTTCTTTTATTTATGTATTTTTCCTTAAATGACTTTTTAACTTAAGTGGTTTCTATTTTTAGTCACTTTTTAAAAGTTGGTTGAAAAAGTCAAAGTCACTTAAGTGCCTTATTTAATGATCATTTAAAACCCTAACTACTTTGTAACCAACTTTTGGGTTATAAAAGGAAGTGAGGGGCTCATTTGTAAGGGTGACTTTGAGAGAGGAGAAGAAAATACTTTTGTGCAAGCTTTGTTTTAGGAAGAAACTTTGTGTTCTTTGTGAAAAACATTTTGGAGTTAATGAAATACGAACTTTGTGTCTCATTCATTGTCTCTTGTAACATTTGATGTTCTTATGTTCATTAGATGTTAGGTGTTTGAATCTTGCATGCAAATATTATCTTTGATCTTATTATCAACATTATTAATCGGTTGTTCTAGTTCACAATGATCAAGCTCTGATTATCTACTTGCTCATGTGTGTTCCCTTTACACGTTCTTGTTTGGCTAACTCAAACTCCGTTTTATTTGTGTTGGTTATTCATCTTTCCTCTTCATGCAATATTAGGCTCTGTTTTTACCTAACTCTTGCATGTTCTTTCAGTTCATTCCATTCCACTCCTTTCCTTCATTTCCATTCCATCTCCTTCATTCACTTTTCTTTCCATTGATGTTCCAAACACCCCCACATACAATTTTGAATGTACGAGATGTAAATACAGTTTTGGTTTTCAATAAAGGCAGCCTAAAGATGTCACAAGCGGGGATGTTGGGCTAAATAGCCATGCGAGAAGAAAAGGATGATGAATTTCATTTTCAGTTGATTGACATTCAGAATACACGGTAGAAGGCAAAATTTGGTGCACCATGGAGTAATCTCTAATTCCTTTTCCGTATGCACGATGTGAAGTCATTTGATGAATGGTGCTTGTTATCCAAATTTCACCCCTAGAGTTAATTTGATAACATGCATCGAGTTTTAGTTCAAGCAAGTAGATTGATTCGGGAGAAAATCGTAAAATTGGCTAAGTCCTGCTCAAGGCCACCTTTGGGGCAGTTGAAACAATTATACGCGAAATGACCGAATCGGCCGAAAGAAAGAAAATTTGTCCAAGTCCTTTACCGGGACATTTGGGACAAATGGACGCGAAGGACGCAAACCGGCCGAATCGGGCGAACCGGAAGAATTTGTCCCCAAAGACCTTTGGGACATTTGGGACAAATGGGCCGAAAAGGACGCCTTGAACCGGCCGGATCGGCGAAGCAGAAACTTCAAAGCACAAGGACATTTGGGACAAAGGGACGCGCGGGCGCTTGGATAGCCGAAGGAGCGAAAGCCGATCAAATCACGCCACTGTCACCAACAGAAAAGGGACAAGGAAGCCCATTTCGGGCGGATCAAAGGATTCTGTCCCGCGAAGCACTGGGACATCCGGGGCAAAAAGACGCGGTGGACGCGAAAGAGCCGGCAGACCCGCGGACCAACTAGATCATGACACGTGTCACAAGGAGAAAGGTCAAAGGTCAAAGGGGCGATTTTTTGAAGGAAAAGCCGAACCAATGAAACAGTGCCACGTGTCCAAGTGTAAGGGCCTGAGGAAATTTCAAAGGAAAGCCCGCGGAAAGGTGGAGAGAGAGGATTACTCAGCGAATCAGGGCTCACCACGTGTCGTCCAGATGGCAGAGCGCGGGAAAAGATTTTAAAACCTGTTCTTGCCTGTTTTGTGCCCTAAATCTTCAGACCTTCGTATCTTTCGATCCAGAGCTCGGATTTGCACGTTCTTTATATCAACGGAAAGCTGTTGAAATTCTCTACATGATTAAGGATCAACCTCGCATTTTGGTGTAGTTTGGAGGAGAAAATTAAGAAAACGTCTCGACACATGGTGATAGAACGAAGTAATGCTTCAACAACCAACTTTAATGCGGCGGAGCATTTCTCGCGCTCTGTTAGGCAATGCGCCGTTTTTCTTTAGGATCCTCCGCTCTGTCATAATGAGATGATTTTAAATGCTACCAAGAAGTGGTTGGGGCAGATTCTGGATTTCCTCTCTCTTCCCTCTCTCATTTTTGGATATATATTGTAAAGAAGAGCTCCTTTAAGGGGTCGGACATTTTTGTTTGCATCCTCCCTTATTCCCTCGCTTGCAGGAGAATTTGTGGAGCTTTGAACCTCCCATATGGGTTGTAATGCAGTCTTTTTGCCTCTTAGCCCAATGCTGATATCTTGTATCGACTCTTGAGCTTGATAATATATGTGTTGTGATTGACTCTCGACCCTCTCATGTATTCATTCTTTGTCATTCGATCTCTTATTGCGGTTTGGTTTTTGTGCATGGTGTTTGTATTGCATCTATGTGAGTCTCGTGTTAAATTTGCAAAAGCAGTGTCTAACATTCCTCGGTGCATCACCTTTGTAGTTTAGGTTTTATTCTATGCATTTTCTTACCTGTCTCCTTGCAAAGTTAGATTAGGTTTTAGCAAACCCTCTGCATTCTTTGTGTGCATCTGAACAAAGGAATAGGAACCAGCCTTCTCTGGAGAATCTTTTCTCATCTTTACAAGTCCCACGCTTGGAGAAAGGATTCCATGTTGTGCAATCACTTTGGATGCACGAACATCAACCTAGAAGCGATCGCATCCGGGGTCTTTGTGAGTCTGCAACATGGTGCTTAAGCCCGGGAAGCAAAAGGCATTTCTTTGCACTCGTTTGGGGATTTGGGATCTATATATGTATGCTTATTATTCAATTCTAACATGTCTTCTCAAATAGTCCTACAATATGGCACAAGGAACATTGTTGGCTGTCCGCGTATGTTGATCATGGCGTGAAATTTTCAATCCGGAAGACAATGCGCAGATCTCATTACCCTCTTTAGTTCGAGTTCCCAGCAATACCTGCTAAATTAAGGCTATTTGTGGATTTATTTTCTGCTTGCTTTGGTGAGTTGCTCATCTGGATGACAGTCATAACTCCCATCCTAATCCTAGAGTCTGCGTTGAGGTGGATCTCGAAAAAAGCTTCCAACGTTCATCTCAATTATGACAATAGATGGGATTTGTCAACAAAGGAGTGCTATCTGAATCTCCCCATGCATGCTTCACATATCAAGCTCAATATCATTTTATTCATGATTGTCCTCTTTGTCATTATATAAATCATGCGTTAGAAAATTATTGTGATGGAGAAACTACAACACCTGAGCGTGGCAATAATTAACAGCTCATCAAAAATAATACTCCCTACCAAAATCCAATTTTTGCCTCCAAAGACAAAGGATCAACACCAATTAAACAGAAACATGAGAACTCTATTCTCTTACAGGCTTCAAGAGGTAAGACAGCCTTGCGAGTTGCGAAAGTAAATCATTATCAACAGAAATAGAAAGGGGGTGCATAGTCAAAACTCACAAACACAAAGGAGTTTCATCGCTAGAAAGAACTCATAATCAAACCTATGATTACCTATCACCTCACATCAAACATGTAATGTCCCTTTTTAATATTTTATTACCTCTGCAAATTTTCTGAGTTTCCTATCTATGCAACACTTATGAAATACTAAACAACGACAAATATCAATATTGGTTATTGAACCCTTACACATAGCATTGAACATAAGCCAAAACTGTCATTTATTGAATGCTGGACAGCAACATTAAATATTAATATTAAATCTTTTATATCAAATGGGTAGCAACGGTTCTGCAAACCCCTTTTTGCATATAATATTCAAAGATGTACAGCAGCAATCTTTGGTTCATTTATTATTCAAACTACCAAAATAAACAGCAAACCCAACTCACGAAATATGCAGCTGTGATGATACTGTAGTGTGGTACTGTAGCAGCGGTACAGAGTATTGTGGCAGTGGTATGAAGTATACAGGCCATACGGAGTACTGTTGCATCACTGTAGAAAACTGAAAATATCCAAAAATACTTCTTACCCAACTGAAACTGAACATAAACTTCAATTTTTCAGCTCAAATGTGATTCTTGGATGGAATCACCTCAAAGGAGAAGAGGGTTTTGTCTTCAGAATCTCTGCACTCCTAGGCTTTTCCTCTTGGGAGAAGGAATTGAACATAGAATGCTCAAGCTCTCTAAAGCGAGGGGGCTTTGATAAAAAAATATGGATGTCTTCTTCCTCCCAGCTCTTCCTTTTATAATCACTCTTTTAATTTAAATTTCCTTTTACCTAAAATTCTCTCCATAAGTGTCTAGAAACACTTTTAATAAAACATTACATTAGGCCCCTTTATAATAATAATACATAAGTCACCCTTTTACAATGTTATAAAAATAAAGTTACTAGGACAACTTAAAATATTATTATTAAATTATTTCCCTAACTTTATCCCTTAGCCTATGGGAAATAAGGAATAAATTATTTCCCTAACTTTATCCCTGAGCCTATGGGAAATAAAGAATAGGCTACGGGTCTCTCAATATTTTAGTTCTGAAAAAGGGACATGACAAAATCATGTAGAGATGCAGATTCTTCTTCATCAGAGAATCATACCTTTGCTTTAATGGCGCACAACAACTTCAGCTCGTTGGATTGCCTGACTTCTTTGGAATGAAGATCCCACTATTATCTTGGAATGTCCGAGGGATTACCATTCTCAGTCATAAACACTTTGTGTGTGGTGTTCTTCACAAAATTAAGCCAGATATAGTTTTCTTGCAAGAAGTTAAATCAGTTGGATTTGAATTAAGAAACAAAATGAGTTATTGTTGGAATGGTCCATTTTGGGCATCAAACCACAATCAAGGCAGTGGTGGAGTGGTTTTGGGAATTACCCCGTCCCTGCAACCCTATATTGTAGGTCATGGAATGGATCCATATGGATGATGTGTGTGGGTAACAGTTTTGATTCAGAATAACATCTATGGTTTTTGTGCAGTGTATGCTCCCAATTTAAGTACGAATCATACTGGATTATGGAACTAGCTTCACTCCACCTTGCCAACTACCTAATCGATTTTAGGAGGTGATTTCAATATGATAGATTGGGAGGGAGACAGGGCTGGAGGAGTTGGAACAGTCATTTCAGGATGGAAAAACAGGCATGGGAAAGGTGCAAGATTTCTCTCCAGCTCTTTGATCCCAATTGGGGAAAAAAGGAGTTGCAAGGGCTGGTTGGTACACTTGGAATAATTTTCATTGTGGAATTCACAAAATACAGGGTGGGTTGGATAGATTCTATGGTCCCAAGGAGATCCTATTTTGTGGTCCTTCACGATCCAATGAAAGCTCTCATAGGAGAAAAAGGTTAAGATCATTTACCAATCCAAACATTCATATCCATAGACAACTCTGACGAGGAACATCATTCCACTTTGTTTAAATTAAACATATCTCATCTTCAATCTTCTGATTTCCAAGAATTGGTCCATCATTTCTGGAATGTGATACCTCATCCTCAAAGAGATTTTATATGGATATCATGGTGGGAATCTGTTGTTTGTAGAACTATCAAATTCATTCATGGTTGGGGATGCATGGTAGCAAGGAAGCATAGATGTTCTATGCAGGTAGCTAAAGCTAAGTTGATAGCAGCCCGTAGTTCTTTAGAACAAGATCTAAACAATGAATCTCTTCAGGATGAAGCAGCTCACTTGGAAAATATCATCCGTCCGAATGAAGAGTATGTTGTTCGCGGAGCACGTGTTCATGCTCACCTACAATGGATTCGAGAAGGAGACAAGCTCTAAATTTTTCTTTCATTACTTAAAGAAAAAAATACTAAAAAAATCCTAGGCATACGCTGACCGGATGGTTCTTTTGCAGAAGATCCTGCTGAGATTATAATGCTCTTTCAACATGATTTTCAGATAATATTCCCGCCATATTTATCATCGTTAGAGAGTATTGAAGCACTAAATATCTGCCACATACGTAATTCTAGCTAAAGTGGTTCCCTGTGACAGTAGTAAACTTGAGACAAAATTTACAAAGGAGTTGTATGTTGCTATCTCTTGTATGTTGAATGGCAAAGCTCCAGGCATGGATGATTTGCCTTGCAAATTGTACAAAGAGATTTGGAACACAATCGGAGACAAATTCACGCATTTGGAAAGAGAAGTGTTTTCTTTCAGGCCCCTCTTGGAATTCCTCAACCAAGGACTCATCAAACTCATCCCAAAATATGTTGCAAAGGACACTATAGGATTTTGGAGACCGATTACTCTCTTAAGTGTGGCATATAAAATTCTAGCCGAGAATTTGTCCCTAAGAATCTTATCTTATCATAGGCTGAAAACAAGTTAAATCTCTAGTGTTTCTAGTGTACTTATTTAAGATTATTTATAAGAAAAATTTATGTAGGGATTCTAAAATTGAATCGTACCTTTGTTGTCGACCTAAACTTTGGTGAAAGTTTCACCCCAACAATATCCATCTATTGCGATTTGAAGAAGATAGAATCCTCATAAAAGCTAAAAGCTATTGTTATGATGAAACCTTATCTACACCCATCTTGTATGCACCAGCTTGTATGCATAGTGTGCATATATTATATGTAATATTTTTTTGAAAAATGCACTTATATTAATAATATATAAAAATACAATGCTAATACTACAAAAACGAGTGGAAAGAAATCAAACCCTAGAATGCAAGTCAAATCAAGCCATACGAGGCCTCAAGAAAGTTGTCAAAAAAATTAATGTATCAATTACATATAATTAATAAAGAGCTTTTCAATCATAAAAATTATAAAACCAAGGACACAACCACACTAACATCAAGGCACATGGCACTAGACAACAACAACACACATGGCACCCGGCGGAGGTGGAGTACTATTAGGCTTGCCGCTCCAACCACTTTGGAACAGGAGGGTCCACAATGTCAAGTATGGAGTGACCCTCGTTATTTTCTTTTCTTCTTCTTCTTTGACTTGCTTAGGTCAAAGACATGGCAATAGCTAAGCAAGGAAATTTTCCATGAGGAGAAATCTCCTAGGGCCACACTCACCACCCACCAAAACCAAGTCTATCAAATACTCTACCACTATCTTTGTTAGTCCATTTGTTCCTCGAGCAGAAATGCCGAAATCCTTGGCCATGATCTTGGGATGGTGCGTGACATTGGAGAGAATTTGGAGGCACTCAACTAATAGCACAAGGGGTATTCCCCATGGCCCAAGAGAGATTGGAGGTGCTCGACCTCCAAATGAACCCTCCTACCTATACCTAGATCTAAGGCCAAATATTAGAAATGACAACTTTGTTAACTATAGAAAAATATTTTTCCAAAGCTAATTTACTAAAAAAGCATGAATTATGTCTTTCCAAATGTGAAAAAGAATATCGGCAAGAAAAAATTGTCAGAATCGGTTGTATTTTGTAAGTAACATCGCCAAGTCCCCCAACAAGACCAATTTCTAAGTAAATAATTATGAAAGGAAGGGTTGACACATGCTATGAATCCACTTCCAAGAAAACTGGGCATGAGGGCTAAACCGATAAAGGTGTTGATAGTCTCAACTTAATGACAAGTGGGGAAAGTGGGATTGTGAATCCCCACATTCTTTACCCTATCTTTAAATGGTAATCCTTGGTTAAAATTACACCAAAGAAAGTGAGACATTTTGGGATCAACGTGGGCTATCCAAAGTGTAACACCCGCCTAATTTCAAATTAATCAACGTTCTTATTTTGATTTGTTTAATTCATTAGATTTGTGGATGATGTTTACACTAACATCGGCTAATTTGTCTTTATTGTTATACTAATTGGGATATTAATGTTGGCGGTGGGGCATGGGTAGGTAAAGATTATTGCTTAGCATGTCGACCTAGGTTAAAAGGAGTCAGTCTCCCTAAATCTTTGACAACGGGAATTTTCGTCTATGCGTCCATCTAAGCCAAGACATGGGTTTTAGGAAAGAAAGAGATTGTTAATCAAGCAAGTAATGACATTAATGATTTTTGGGAATCCCTAAACTTCCCTTGGAAGCTGACCATTCACGTTGGGAGTCTTCAATATTCTGTTTTGGGTATTATTTTGGGGTTTCTTTTCTTGAAGAGCTCCGTTCTTGCTTTGAGTTGTGCATGCAAAATTCGAGCTAATGAGTTGAAGTGTGCTTGATTTGTTAATGGCGATAAAAGAGAATTGGGCCCTAAGTCGCTACTAAAATTGTTGTGTTGCTTCTAAGTTATGGGTTGCTCGATTTGGGGGTTTGGTTACAAAAACGTGGTAAGAAGGGCTTGTTGGGTTGCTCATTTGCCAGAGAATCGGGTAGAGGCAGCAAGAACGTTTTTGACGCCTAATTACAGGCATGAACCCGTTAACTCTCTCTCCCTTGTCGTTTTTGCTTTATTTTATGTATGTTGAATGTTCTTGTTGTTAAGCGCGATTTTGGCATGATTTGTGGCTAGACTGGAACTAGGGTTTCTTAGTTTTACGGTCTCTTGAAATTGTTCAGTTCACGTTCCATGTGTCTCCAAATTCCCTTTTGTTGTAGTTAGCCCAACTCCTTGTATTCTTGCTTGGTAGGTCAGGAAGAACATATGCTTGATTTTTCTTGTATAGAGGAACTATCTATTCTAGGTTTTTGGGACAACCACAGGTTTTGTCGGTCAGTAGCATTTTTGCTACTATCCGCCGATAGCATTTTTGGATCTACCAACTAGTAGCATTTTTACTCTTTGTCGACTTGTAGCATCTTTGGATGCTACCGACCGATGGCTTCGAGTAGCATTGGGAGATGCTACCGCCGTGCATTAAGATCGAGGATGGGTCGACGGGGCTTTTCGCCAGTGTTGGCCAATTGCATCTGTTTTGTATCGACAAAGCAACATCTTACTACTTGTCGACTAGATTTCACCGAGAGGGTGTAGTTGTATGCATTGATTTTATAATTACGAGAATTGGGAACAAAAACTTTGTATGAAATGACTCTTCTATTGCAAATTGATCTATACATAGTTATGATGTTATGAGAGCTGCTTATATGATAGAATGTTGTATATTTTTTTAAGAGAAGTCATTCTTATTTTGGAAAATACTATGTATGATGTTGCCCTAGGTTATGAATAGAGACGAGGAGAATGACTCTATCGACTTACTCTTGTTATCTTAATGTTTTGCAAGGTGAAAATGGTATGATTGCAAGGATATTTTGCATATATGATATAATGTGATAAGCTTCGGGGATGACAAGAATGACAGGTTCATGCCGGTTCATTTTGAGCCCGACCATGTTTTACCCTCTCTATCTTCTACAGATGATGAAGATGAGCCATTCCTCGTGGAAAAGTAAAGGAAATTTACTAGGCTTAGCATTCTATTGTTGATGCTTAAGTTAAATTCATTTTACTTCAATATATGACTTTTATAAAGTAAATTATGTTTTGTTGTCATATTTAAGATGAAGAAAAAGGGCAGTCAAGCCTATTGTAAATGGAGTAATCTTGTTAGAAATCCATAGTGTATATGGAATTCACATTATTAATAAAGATGATGTTATTGTTATCAATTGAATTGTTATGGATGTCAATCGGGATGCTGGTTATAATAATATGCTATTATTCAGAGTGATAGGAAAATGTTCTTTTGATAATGAATTGTTATAAGATGATATTTAGGTTTCCTAGTATGAAAGGGGAGCGAGATAAATGCATCTACGAGTACATAAATAATGTGAGGACATTTAATTAGTATATGGCAATATGAACAAAGAAGCAACATACTATAAGTGTCATGAAGGTGACCACATAGTAAGTAAATTTAAATGATGATTTCGGTAGTCAGGGACACCTACCAAGTTGCTTGTTATAATTGCCATAGACTATTAGGAGACTATCTTCTACTGAACTGATTAAGTCACGAATTGACTTAAAGGTATCTTGCTGCAATTAAGTGGTACTAAAGTGATTTCTTATGCATTGGGATGGGTCGTGGACCTTGTGTGTAAACTAGTAATTTAAATTACAAAACTACAATATCCCCTTTTTGGGATAACTATAAATCTGCACTTTATTAACTCAAATTGACCCTAGAAGGATTAGATCCTTTTAGTTTGACCTCAAATAACCCAATGTCAGCATTAATACAACCCAAATGGGGTTGGATTAAGCCAAGGTAGTGGGTTAGATGGGAAAACCAATCGGAAAACTAACATTTTCCATATCTGATTTTATAACAA
This sequence comes from Taxus wallichiana var. yunnanensis, assembly GCA_018340775.1. Taxonomy (NCBI): domain Eukaryota; kingdom Viridiplantae; phylum Streptophyta; class Pinopsida; order Cupressales; family Taxaceae; genus Taxus; species Taxus wallichiana. The sequence goes on from CM031243.1 coordinate 321,167,556, forward strand.
GTAATAAACAAAAATGGCACCCAGAACAGCTGAAACTTCAAAAATTAATCTCACTCAATTCTTCATATTTTGCCACAAAATAAAATGCACAATAAACTAGAAATTGAGGCCTTTCCAATGCACTATGAAACTGAATTTTCTTATCAATAAAACCACCTCAAAACAGCCCCAGAATCTGATTTCAAGTCGCTAGGGTTAGAATAAATTATATAAATTTATTCCAGCTCATATCTAGCCTTCCAACACACCCAAAATATCAGCCCTTGCTTAGAAATAATTAATCACTCACAGCAGATTATAAATCTAGCACATATGACATCAAAACATGATAAAATAAACCTAATCCAAGTCGTTATGGCTAAATAAATTGCAGCAGCAACAACAGTCACAAAAGTACCCCAAACCCTTCACCAAAATGCAGATTTACCCTCCAAATAAATGCGTCAACACTCTAAACCAAGTCACCAATGCTTAGAATGGAGAAACAATGCATACATTCACTCAATAAAGATTGCAAGAAGGCTCACACTCTCCAAAATAAGGTGGTGTTGAAGAAACACCTTTATTATGTGATCACATGGGCATACATCCCTCTTCAAGCATGGCGATAATTTTAATAAAAACATCAACATGCCCCCAAGGGTCACCACATCTCCTTATATAGCTTTTGCATTTCAAATCTCCAAGTTTCCCTCCACTTTATGGCGCATTTCTTCATGTAAGAGGGTCACTTTTAAAATGGTCCACTTTCCTGAAAAGTCACACTCCAATTAAAACATTAACTTCCTCTTTTTAATATTTAAATAAGAACATAAGAGGAGAATTAATTATTTAATTTAAAAATAAAAGGAGTAATGACATTTTCCCAATTTTTATCCTTTAATCCATGGGAAGGGTGGATTAAAGGTCTCCAATATTTTTATTTAATTGACTTAAAAGTATATTGCTGCAATTAAGTTGTACTAAAGTGACTTTTATACACATGGATGGGTCGTGGACCTTGTGTGTAAACTGGTAATTTAAATTACAAAACTAACTGATTCCAATCCAGATAACAAATTAAAGTGAAGTGGTGAGAGGACAAGTTTCGATTGACGAGTGTGTCGTCGTCACGAGGCCGAGCATGCAATGCATGTCTTGAAATACTTTGGCCAAAGTAGTGTAAGCTATTGATTACACTATCGAGATTCACCAAGTTCCCAATGGAAGTGTGAGATGCCAACGGAATTTATTTGAATGAATCCATGGTAGACATTAAGAATTGCACTTGATTATCAAAGCTTGTTTCAGGTTAAACCAATAGTATACTTTTATACACGCCCTTAAAAGAGTACTATGAGGGATCGGGAGATCTAGTTGACCCATAATGTTATTGCACATGGTTAATATTGATGTTATCAGATGGGTGAATGTTAAATAAATGTTGGATTTAAATATTGTTTATTTAAAGTCATGAAAGGCATAATGTTAGAATGGGAAGGATGTTTTTGTTTTTAAAAAAAATGGTCCCATTTAGAAGCACTATTGAATGAGTGTGTTACATTTGGTATCGAGCAAAAAAATGGTCCCTATGCTAACTAGAACTTAATTCTTGTTTAATAAGGTAAGATGGTTAGGACAAGAGGTGCCATTGTAAATCAACTGCGGGCGACAAGGCAGCCGCAACACACAAAAGATGGATGAAATACTCATTGTCATTCGGGACACGCATAATTGCATAGCGCTTTTAACAACAAGCGAGGTGATGGGTAATGACAACAACAATGAAGGTGACAATATGGAGAGGCCTCGAGAGTGCCTATTTCTGCGAATCCGAATGCGGATGCCGTAAACCCACACGAGAACAAGAGGGCACGATTGGTGGCAGATTTGTCAATGACATTAAGAGGATTGGTCCACCTAAGTTCGATGGAAGCGACTTGGGTGATGGGGCCAAGAATTGGCTCGGTGAGATGGAAAAGTATTTTGCCATCAGGAACTTTTTTGAAGAGACTAAGGTTGTTTGTGGAGCTTATCGGCTCTCAAGCGAGGCTTCCTCATGGTGAGTACTGGCCGGAAAGGTAGGCGGGGGTTGATGAGGCTCGCATAACACAGGGAACGGTTCAAGAGCCTATTTTAGACAGCGCTAGTTTCCACGGCTGTTTTATGACCAAAAGATGTCAGAATTTCAGACCCTAGCTCAGGGTAAGATGACGGTAACTCAGTATTGGGAAAAGTTTACGAAATTGCTAAAATATGTCCCTCAGTACCAAACTGATGAGAAATTCCACATAAGGAAATTTATTATGGGATTGAACCTTGTCATAGGCGGAGAAGTTGATGTTCATGGACCATCAATCATGGAGGCAGTGTTTGAAAAGTCTGTAAGGCAAGAGCAGAAGTTGCAGACAATGTCTGCTCACAGGGAAGAGAAAAAAAAGAGAACTTTCAATGCGCCTCCCCCTTTGCACCTAAGAAAGTAGGATGGAAAAGGGCTAGTAATAAGCCCGTAGAAATGCAAAAGAAAGATGCAATATCAAGGCCTGCTGCAAAATTTAAAAGGAATGGGCATAACAATGTAGCAAACTGGAGACAATTCGAAAGGAAGGGGGCTGTAGTGGGATGTTTCATATGTGGTCTAGACCATTATGCAAGCAATTGTCCGCGAGAGGAGGGGCAACAATCAACAACACAAGCTACATGTTTGTTGTGGCTAATAAAGCAAACAAAGAAACACACCACGCCTATCAAGGTCGCGGGTAAGTTATTTGACTACTTACTTGTAAGCAATTTTATTTGATCTTTGGAGCAACGGAATGTTTTGTTTCCAATAAATTAGCTTTCAATTTAAAAAGGAAAGTTGGTCATATGAAGAACTCACGAACTGTTCATTACAGGAACAACGCTATTCATACGGTGAACCAATGTCTATTTGGAGCAGCATTGGAACTACCAAGTTTCACCACTGAACTAGATCTTTATGTAGCTCCCTTGGGTTCTTATGACGTGGTCATAGGAATAAATTGGTTGTCACAACACCAAGCAACCGTAGATTGCTTTGAAAAGCAAATAAAATGTCAAGATGATTTCCTAAGAGCAATAGAAATTTAGGGAATAAGGGGAATTTAATGTAAGACAAATCTCAACAATGCAGCTCAAGAAAGCCAAGAATAAGGGTTGCATGCTTTTCGATGTAAAAATTTCAGATTTTGAGGAAGAAGATAAGACCTTGGGGAAGGCCACCCGTTGCTACGTGAGTACAGCGATGTATTTCTGGAAGATCTTCCTGGACTTCCGCCTAAGAGGGATTTTGATTTCATTATTGACATCAAATAGGGAACCGAACCAATTTCTAAGGCTCCCTATAGAATGACCACAACTGAACTAGTCGAGTTAAAATCTCAACTTCATGAATTGTTATCCAAGGGGTTGATTAGGCAAAGTGTCTCCTTGGGGAACACCAAGTAATATTTGTCAAGAAAAAGGATGGAACTTTGAGGTTATGCATCGATTATCAAATGCTTTACAAAGCCACTATCAAGAACAAATACCCTTTACCGAGGATAGATGACCTCTTTGACCAAATGCGGGGTGCATCGGTTTACTCCAAAAATGATCTACGATCTAGATACCATCAGCTGAGAATAAGAGAAGAAGATATTCATAAGACTGCCTTCTGCACAAGTTACGGGCATTATGAGTTCACTGTGCTACCATTTGAACTTACTAATGCTCTGGAGCATTCATGAACTTGATGAATAATGTCTTTCAGGAATACTTGGACAAGTTTGTTATGGTATTCTTGGACGATATTCTGATTTATTTCAAAACTGTGGAGGAACATGAAGAGCATCTCAGAACTGTTTTGGAAGTGCTAAGGAAGAGGAAATTGTATGGTAAACTATCAAAGTGCTCATTTTATCAGAATGAGGTACAATACCTTGGGCACATTATAAACAAAGATGGAATTTTAGTGGATCCGTCAAAGATAGCAGCAATAACAAATTGACCTACTCCTAAAAATGTGCGTGAAGTTAGAAGCTTCATGGGGTTGTTTGGGTACTACCGGAAATTTGTGAAGGACTTTTCTAAAGTCGTTGCTCCAATTACCTCCCTTCTAGAAAAAGGATAAGAAATTTATCTAGTCGGAAAAATGTGAAAGTGCCTTTTGTTTGCTAAAGGAGAAGTTGACTTTTACACCTATTTTAAAGGTTTTGAATCCTTAATGGAGACTTCACCATGGTGATGGATGCCTCTGGTGAAGGTTTGGGAGGGATCTTGCTACAAAATAATCATGTGATAGCATATGAAAGTAGGAAATTGAAATTACATGAGCTGAATTATGTTCCCCATGATTTGGAGCTTGTTGCCATTGTACATGCCTTACAAGTATGGAGGCACTACCTTTTGGGAAAGCCCTTTGAGCTAAAAACAGATCATCTTGGGCTAAAGTACATCTTCACGCAACCCAACCTCAATGCGAGACAATGAAGATGGTTAGAGTTCTTATCTCAATATGAATTTGATATTAGCTATATCAAAGGTAAGGAAAATAGGGTGGCAGATGCACTAAGTCGTAGAAAGCACATCTCTTCTCTAGTAATTGTGAGAACCCAATTCAAGGAAGAGGTTAAGAAAGCAATGCTGGCTGATTCCTATTATCAGCATGTTAAAATAGCACTTGCTGCTAATCCGAATGACAGGAGGTACAAGGGCTTCAAGTTTGATAATGAAGGAGTCCTAAGGTTTGAGAACCGAGTTTACATACCATTAGAAAAAGAATTAAGGACGAAAGTGATAAAGGAATTTCATGACGCTCCTTATTTTGAACATCCGGAGTGACTAAAATGCTTGCTGATGTGAAACAACAGAATTTTTGGAAAGGGATGAAAAGAGGCATTGTAAACTATGTTTCACATTGTCTAGAATATCAGGAGTCAAGGTTGAACATATGCATCTAAAGCGAGGATTGTTGTGCCCCATAGTATTCCACAATTTAAGTGGCAGGTAATCGAGTATGGACTTTGTGCAAGGGTTGCCAATGTCAAAGAATAAGCATGATGTAATAACCCTTTTCGGGGGTTTTGCCAAATTGGTGTCCCCAAATTTCACCCTGAAATCTGGGACTACCCTATTTAAAAAAAAATCGTACTTTTAAAATAATGGGTCATTTTGTGTTTTTATTGCCAGAAAGTTCCTGTAATGTGTCAAGATATTCCCAAGGAGCCATATAAGCCATTTTCGACAAATACCCAGATGCCCAAAATTGTTTTATTCTGTCGCTGGGGTTTGCCTATGGGAAATTTGTATTTAATTATTTTGAGCCCCATTTGAGGCAATTTGTGCTCGGTTTAACCCTGTTGTGATCATACATGTCAATATTCTCATATACCAATAGGGTTTTAACTAGGAATGGATTCTAGGCTTTATTTGTAACTTCTGGCAACGTTTTGTGTTTTTGGTGTTTTCCTGTTTTGTTTTCTGTGAAATTTCTCTGAATCAATTCCTTTGTTGGTTTGGTCTGATTCTTTGCCGGAGTATCGGAGATCACCTATACATGTTATGCCGAGAAGTAATTCACCACCGGAGGTTTGGTTCTCTCATAAAAGATGAAGTCGTGCACAAAAAAGCTTTTTCGGGCTAGTCGCATTTTTGGAAAAGAGGGTTTGAAGTGAATCATGGGATTTTGGAAGAAGCAAGCAAGTGAGATTTTTGTATCGCCAAGCAGGTACTTTTTCCCATGGAAGCAACACCACTTAAGTCACAATGGGAAAATCAGAGGCAGCAGAGAGGTGGGAATTTCTTACCTGCCTTGTAGGGTAAAAATTCCCATTGTGAAATAAAAAGAAAATCACTTAAGGCATTGATGGGATTTTATTACTTGCCTTGCAGGGTAAATAATCCCATTATGAAAGTCAAACAACTTAAGTGGATCATGGGATTTTTGGAGCTGCGGTGCAGGGTGAATAATCCCATTGTTAATTGGCTTTTAAAAATAGAAATTGCTTATGCCAAAAAGTGTGACCCCTTTTGGGAAGGAAGGGCAGCTTTAAATGCATTAAATTAATTAATTTTCTCTCCAAATTTGGCACCCAACTTGTGGAAAAGTCAACAAAGGGAAAGTGGATAAAAGAAATTAGAATTAGACATTCTAAAATTAAATAAATATTATTTATTTAATGCAGCCCCTTCATGTCAAAAAGTGCGCCCCATTTGGGAGAGGAATAATATTTTTTTAAGTATTAATTGATTTAATTAATTCCTATTTTCAGTGGCTAAGGTCAAAGCATACTGTGAGGCTTAAGTTAACTAGAAGTAGAAGGCTAAAATTAAATAAATTTAATTTATTTAATGGCAGCCATGAGCATGCACAAAATAGGCGCCCCATTTGAAGAGTAAAGCTTATTAAATAATTAATTAATTGCCAAGAATAGGAGAGGCATTAATTAATTATAGAATTATGAGGATTATATAAGCAGGGGCTGCCATAAGGATGAATTAATTAATTCAAAAGCAGAGAAGTGCAGCCCAGACAAAAAGTGCGCCCCATTTGAAGAGGAATTTTGCTCAAAAGAAGGTTTAATTAATGCTGAAAGCTTCCAAATTTGGCGCCTAGGTTTGAAGGAGCTTGATTTGTGTCTGAATAATTGTCTGCATAAGTGATACAGGTGCTCAGGTGAAGTTGGTAAAATTCATGCTTGCTTTGCATGCAAATAAAACATCAAATTTTGGGGCAACAGGCTTGATATATGCAGATTTTTATGATTAAAATCCACTGTTCATGTTCGGTTGCCATCTTTGTCTGAATTAATTGTAGGAATTCATTACAGGTGCTTTTATAAGAGAAAGGGAGCTTAAATCAATGTCCAATACATTGAACATATCCTCCGAATCTGAAGAATTATCTAGATTTGCACCAGGTTGGAAGAATTCCGGCCGAATAAAGAGGAAAAGAATTGTTCAGACAAAGATAGATACAACCATGGCAAAGAGGGATGAAAAAGAGAGCACAACAGAGTCATGCATCACTTCTAAGTTTGCAGACATTGGAGACACAGATCTAGGTCCGGAACCTCTTTCCGAATTGATTGACAGATCCAGAGCAGGAAAGACTTCCCTCATGCGTGTAGTCAAAAGCAGTGGAATTATTCGAGCTGTAGCATTTCCATTCACACAGATCTTAGGTTGCAGAATTTGTTATGGAGTGTGCTAGGTCTTACCATCCATCATCTAGATCAGTCCGAGATGCTACGGGGAAAACAATAATCCGGTTGGACGCACAGTTCATCAATTATTGTTTGAAGATTCGGCATGAAAGGTGGTGACTTCTATTAGCATACAAGATGCTTTGCGGCAGTGGGAAAAGCATAGAGTTGACTGCGTGAGCATAATGAACAACAGATACATGAAGAAGCCCAAATCTCCTTCCAAGTTCCCAAGAACTCTTCCGCGGTCTAATCTAGTACAAGAGGTGGATGATATTGCCAAATTGTTATGCAGGATAAATGGCGAAGCAAACGCTCACAACTTCCGCACATGGATGTATGCTTTCATCAGGACCATTGAAATCAACAAAGCAGATTCAATAATCAATTGGTCGGAAATCATTAGTGACAACATTGGTGAGCAACTCCGAATGTGAGGCGTACTTTCAGCTTCAAAATGACTTCCTATTTGGTATATATGTAAAGCTTCACAAGGCATCTTCTCCAAGCTGGATAGATGTGGTGTTCTTTCCAAGGACCCTATTTTCGAGTGCTACCCACAACTTACTGTACCTGCATGCAAGAAAGATTTCAAAGTGGTCAATGATGGATTCTTCTACGAATTCATTTGCAGGCTAGACAGCGACCTAAAGGCCAACAAGGTGAGCAAGGAAGCGTGGGAAGCTGTGTCCAGAATTGGCAGTCTCTTCATTTAGTTTGCAGATTTCACATACCTCAGGGTCACCGGCTTTTCTGGAGAACCAGTTAAGTTGCCCAGATATCCGAATGATAGATTGGTCACCATGGAGCTAAGCAAACAACTTGTGGAGATGCACGACCTTCAGTCAAAACAGCACAAGTCTACGGGCTTCTTCCCGATCATTGTGGGCCATTATAGCTGCCAGAGCATTCATAAAGCTCGAGGAGTGGAAGCGGAAATGTTCTCTGAGTACGAGCAAGAGTTCTTCCCAAAAGCACGGTTGAACTTCGATCCATTCGGAGTGGCCAGAAGACGATCTCCCAGGAGTACGCACATGTGCCTTCATTAGAAGATTTTTGGATGAAGTGCAAAAGTGAGTACGAGGTTAGAAAGAAAGATTTCAGCAGGCTATCAACACGGCAAGTGTTTGACTTTGGATTAGCATGGATACCTACGGATCTTAAAGATGATGGGCCTGTGTTACTTGACACATACCATCGGATGGGAGGAGATAGAGTTGTACTTCAGGAGAACGTAGGGGGCTGCCATACGATTGAGGAAAGGTCTGCCGCTATTCTGGTGAATACTTCAAACTGGTTGCTGACGAAGGGATACTGCCTTGATGAAGCATTGATGAATCAAATCATGGGCAACTTCGGCACAGGAGATTCCCTCAAGAGGAAGCACGGAGGAGAAAGTAGCAGAAGGCCTGAGAAGATTAAAGTGCACAGAAGGTCTCATTCGAAGGAGAAGATCACTTCTACGGCTATGATGTTAGTTCCGACTTCTCCAAAGATCCAAGTACTTCACCAACTGTTGCACCTCAGCAGACATTGTCATTCCTCCGTTGAATCCGGCAACATTCATCTTCTCTCCTCAGCCACTCCGTTCAGCGCCTCTTCCTGAAGAAACGTTGAAGTTGCAGATGGCCAAATTTGAAAGAGCTTTGTCTTTGGATGACTCAGAGGATGGCAACCACAACACTGTAGTGGTTTCAGATGGAGAGGAATCAGAGCGTGAGATAGTGGTACACTCAACAACTTCTCATTCTCCGAGAAGTAATTTCTCAGAATGGTTGACTTCGCAGTTGGTTCCAGAGGCTAGAGAAGAAATCAACTTGGAGGAACACGACTTGCAGCTGCTCCTGAGTCTAGGCAGAAAAGATAGAAAACCTAAAGTTGCTAAGGTAACTTCAAGGTTGATCATGAGGAGTCAGGAGAAGTTTGCTGAGATGTCAGTTCCAGCAGAAGGGAAGAAAGAAGATGAGCTCACGACAGAAGACATAACAGTAACCAAAGTACCCATAGGTCAAGCCACCACAGAAGGATTGAAGCAGGGATACAGACATTGATAGATGCTCTATTCCTTAGGCTTGACAAAGAAAAGGCAGAGAAAGTTGAACTTCAGAAGCAGGTATCTCAGTTGTGTGAGATCATTGCCAAGGTTGCTAAATCTTCCACTCAGCCCATTTCAACTCAAAAGCAGGTGAGTGATCATCTGATGCAGGAAATGGAAGATGCAAGTAACCAGGTGAAAACTATCGATGAATGGAAAAGTCTGATTATTCGTCAAGCTTTTGTACAACTCGGAGAGGTGCCAGCCCGCCTAAAGGTTATGAAAGATGCAAGATCAGATCAATGAAGCAACTGATGACAAGCATAGTAGATATGAACACAGTTGTTGAGAGTAACCTGAGTACTTTGGCCGAAATCAATAAGCTGCCGAGAGAAGTGTTGATTGCGGAACACATTGTGCCTGACGAAGAATCAATTGAGAAGGGGAAGCAGCTGGAGTTTGCAGTATCTTTCCATTTGAAGATCTACAGAATTATGCTGAAGAGGATGCAGGCACTTGAGAGTATGACATTGTCTTTACCAAACAATATCATTGCTTTCACTCATGAGGAAGTGGTCGGAAATGTTACTTCATACACATGGATCATTCCTAGCAGAGTGCCTAATTCCCTAGAAGGGTCTCTTCTGATGGTGCAAGGGAGAATTGATGGAGCCATTAAGCCTTTCACGATGAATTCCATCAGCAGACTGGTGGCACTGCAGTCGGATATTGCAAAGTTCGGGCCTAGCTTGGAGGATGTGGAAGCATGTATCAGGGTATTGAATGAAGGCTTGCTGCAGTTCAGGATAGAAAAGGAAGTTGTGGCTAAGACAGATGGGAAGATGTTGAATTACATGTTCGACAAGTATATTCAGTATCAAAACAAAAAGAAGATATAGATGTTACAGCTGGCGTGTCTTTCTTCTTCTACTTTTTCTTCTTCTATTTTCCACGTTCCTAGATGAAATTGTAAAACTTTAAAGTTATTGGTTTTGAAACCATTACTTTAAGTTATGTGGAACAATTCTATTAGTTAAGTGACAGTTGTGTCACTTGAAGAGGAATTAGAGGAGGATGATTGCCAGATGTTATCTTTACCTTTTGTTTATGTTTCAGTTCAGTTGAGTTTCCCATTTGTACTTTCCCTTCTACATTCTATAAGTAGAAGAAGAACCTTCAGGTTAATAATCAGAATTTGTAAGCAACATTCTTGTGTTCCAGACTTTGTGCTGAAACCCCTGATAGCCACTTGAAGCAAAAGAATATAAAGGAGCAGATTTCCGGAGAACTTTGTGTCACGGTGCATTTTATTTCTAGATTTTTATCTAGATCTTCTAATAAACTTTGTGTTATTTTAGATCTAGATCCTGGAGTTGCCTTTGCTTATAATTTTTGTGTTGATATCTATTGGTTTCTTCTATGTGCATACAATCAACTTTGTTATCTATTGATTGAGTTGCACATCTTCCCTATTTCTTCCCTGTGTTTTATTATTTCCTTCTATAAATATTTCCTTTCTTAAACAGTTGCTTACTTGTTGCAGAGCTATACAGCTATGGTTCATGAGTTGAATAGTTAAAGTAAAACCCTCATATAGATACTAGCATATTTTAATTGACAAATCTGACACGGGAGCCTCATCGGTAAATGAAGGAGATTTATCTCATATTTGCCTAGGTTTTCAACAATGTAGAAAATTTAGCCAACACAAATATTATAAATGCAAATCTGAAACTGAAAATTGCAGCAGACTGTAGATAAAAACCAGCGACTTATACTAGCTCAAAAAGATGCCAAAAATACCATGAAACACACCCAAACAGCTCGCCAATATTTTTATATGCTTTTATGATTTTTAGAAGCAAATACAATCAACACAAACTGAAAACACACTACTGGAAATGAAATGAACACTGGAAATTGCAGCCACGAATTAATTATGAAATATAGATATAGAAGTCTCCAAAAATCATGCAATTCAAGATTCCGGCCTTTAAAATTATGGCAAATAAGATTACAAAACCAGATTTGTCCAATTCCTTGCCAATGTTCTCAAACCCTACCCTAGGTAGGTCACTCCACCCTAGAAAAATAGTATCACTGCTGGAAATGCCAAAAAGGTCTTCAAATCAGCTTCCTTCTTCAATGCAAAATGGTGATGAAGGGTTTTCGTCCTTCACCCAAGTCTAATGAAGGGTTTTCGTCCTTCAAGAGACCTCACATGAGGGTTTTCGTCCCCAAGTGGTAGACTAAGGAGCAACAAGCTCTCTTCGCCAAAGTATAGAGAAAATACGCCAAGCTAGAGTGCAAATGAACTCCCTCTTCTCCTTTTATATCTTTCCTTTGGCGCCAAAACATAATTAGGCAAGGCCGACCTATATAGAACAAAAGAACACTAAAGAAAACATTATATTATTAGATAAAATATATTATATTGTGCTCAAGGGTCTTCTCCTTGTTTTCCTCTTCTTTGCCATGGAGAAGGGATGGCAAGAAGACCAATTTCCAGCTCTTAAGTGGGAAAAAGGGACTACACATGATGTCATCTTAGTTGTGGTTGATAAACTAACAAAAGTAGCTCACTTTATGCCAAGGAATCTAAAGGATGATTCTTCGGTGCTTGCAAAAAGGTTTGTGTACCGAAATTTTTAGATTGCACGGAGTACCTGAATTGATAACTTTTTATAGGGATTCTAGGATGACTTCTTGATTTTGGAGAACCTTGAATTCAGCCTTGGGAACACAATTGTATTTTAGTTCGGCCTACCATTCGGAAACTGACGGGTAGACTGAAGGAGTCAATCAGATTTTGGAGGATATGCTCAGAATGTACTGCATGGATCAGCAGTACAAGTGGGAAGAATATCTTCCATTGGTTGAGTTTGCATATAATAACACTTATCACGCATCACTAAAAATGGCTCCATTTGAGGCGTTGTATGGGAGAAGGTGTAGGTCTCATATCAGCTGGGATAGCATGGAGGACAGAGAAGTAGTAAGACCCGAGATGTTGACGGAAATGGAACATCAAGTCAAGCTCATTCGTGAGTGGTTAAAGGAAGTGTAGATAGGCTAGAAGAGTTATGCAGATCTTAAGAGAGTTGACAGAAAGTTTGAACAAGGGGACAAGGTATTCCTAAGGGTTAAGCCCAGAAAAGTTCAATAACGTTTGGCAATTCAGCCAAACTATCACCTCATTTTGTCGGACCATTCGAAGTGATTGAAGTGATCAGTCATGTGGCATACCGTTTAGCGTTGCCTCCCACATTGTCCAAGATACATGATGTTTTTCATATTTCTTTGCTTAAAAAGTATGTCTGATATATCTCATGTTCTAAATGGAACTTCTTACAAGTTCGGGAACCAGGAATCATCATGGTTGAGTCGATAAAAGTGATGGAAACTCGCAGGTTACACTTAAGAAATCGGGATATTGTTTAGTGCAAGGTCAACAGACCAATTTTCAAGAAGAAAATGCAACCTGGGAAAATTTTGATGATATAAAAAATTGTTTTTCCTCACTTATTTCAGTAATGTAAACTTTTATTTTGATCTCTGATACGAGATGGTTAATACCTTTTTTGATAAGTTGGCTGAAAAAGGATGTGAGCTTCAAACTCTGCGAGAATGTGGGATGTTACACCCGGTGAACTTTGATATTTATCTTGTGAAAATTTTGAACCAGTTAATGTTTTATTTAATCAGTTATTACCTTTATATAAGAGTGGAGATGTTTATATGTTATATCTTGTCTATTAATGGATTTGAGAGTTTAATCGTCGGGACGATGATTTCTGTAAGGGGGAGTATGTAACACCCCGCCTAATTTCAAATTAATCAACGTTCTTACTTTGATTTGTTTAATTCATTATTGTTGTGGATGATGTTTTATCCTACCATATGGTTTAATGTCTATGTTGTTATGCTAATTGGGATATTAATGTTGGCGGTGGGGCATGGGTAATTAAAGATTATTGCTAGCATGTCGACCCAGGTTAAAAGGGATTTGGTCTCCCTAAATCTTTGACCAACTGGATTTTTCATGCCATGCGTCCAACTAAGCCAAGAAGACACGGATTTCTAGGAAAAAAGAGGCTGTGGAGGAAACCCTGAAACCCGTACTTGGTAGGTCGAACATTTATGACATTAATAATTTTGGGAATCCCAAAACTTCCTTGAAGCTAACCATTCGCATTGGGAGTCTTCACAATTCTATTTTGGGTGTAGTTTTGGGGTTTACTTTGTTGAAGAGCTCCATTCTTGCTTTGAGTTATGCATGCAAAATTTGAGCTAACAATTGAAGTCAGAAGTAGCTTGAGTTTGGTAATGGCGACAAAAGAGAATCGGGCCCTACGCCGCTACTAAAACTGTTGTGTTGTTTTTAAGTTGTGGGTTGCTCGATTTAGGGTTTGGTTACAAAAATGTGGTAAGAAGGGCTTCATTGGGTTGCTCGATTCTTGGAGAATCGGGTAAAGGAAACAAGAAAATTTTTTTACGCCTAATTACAGGCATAAACCGTTAACTCTCTCTCCCTTTTCATTTTTGATTTATTTTAGGTATGTTGAATGTTCTATTGTTAAGCACGATTTTGACATGATTTGTGGCTAGATGGAACTAGGGTTTCTTAGTTTTAGGGTCTCTTGTCGAGAGAAAATTGTTCTAGGTCATGTTCCATGTGTGTCTCCAGATTTCCTTTTGTTGTAGTTGGCCCAACTCCTTGTATTCTCGCTTAGGTAGGTCTAAAAGAACCCATGCTTGATTTTCCTTGTATGGAGGGAACTATACATTGCTCGGGGTTATTAGGAGAACCCCGGGTTTTGTCGGCCGATAGCATTTTTTCTCCTGTCGGCCGGAAGCATCTTTGGATGCTACCGACCTGTAGCATTTTGCTACTTTCGCCGATAAGCATCTTTGGATGCTACCAACCCGTAGCATTTTTCTACTTTCGGCCTAAGAGTAGCATCTTTGGATACCGACTGGTAGCATTTGTTTTCTTGGCAGCGGTGGCTTCGGGTAGCATTGTGAGATGTAGCATCGAGGAGGCTACCATCCAGTAAGCATTTAAGGATGCTACCGCCAAGAATATCGAAGGATGGGTCGATGGGGATTTTTCGCTAGGTGTCGGCCGGTTGTGTCTTGTTTTGTATCAACAAACAACATCTTACTACTTGTCAACTAGATTTCAACAAGAGGGTGTAGTTGTATGCATTGATTTTATAATCACGGGTATTGGGAATAGAAAACATTGTATGAAATGAGTCTTCTATTGCAAATCGATCTATCTAGAATTATGATGTTATGAGAACTGGTTCTATGATAGAATGTTGTATATTTTTTTGAGAAGTCATTCTTATTTTGGAAAATATGATGTATGATGTTTCCCTAGATTATGAATGGCATAGAGACAAGGAGAATGCCTCTATCTAACTTACTCCTGTTATCTTGATGTTTTGGAAGGTGAAAATGGTATGATTGTAGGGATATTTTGCATATATGATATAATGTGATAAACTGCGGGGATGATGAGAATGACAATTCATTTTGAACTGACCATGTTTTACCCTCTCTATCTTCTATAGATGACGAAGATGAGCCATTTCTCATGGACAAGTAAAGGAAATTTACTAGGCTTAGCATTCTATTGTTGATGCTTAAGTTAAATTCATTTTACTTCAATATATGACTTTTTGTAAAGCAAATTATATTTTGCTGTCATATTTAAGATGAAGAAAAAGGGCAGTCAAGCCTATTGTAAATGGAGTAGTATTGTTGGAAATCCATAGTGTATATGGAATTCTCATTATTAATAAAGATGATGTTATTGTTATCAATTGAATTGTTATGGATGTCAATCGGGATGTTGGTTATAATAATATGCTATTATTCAGAGTGATTGGAAAATGTTCTTTTGATAATGAATTATTATAAGATGAGATTTAGGTTCCCTAGTATGAAAGGGGAACGAGATAAATGCATCTACAAGTACATAAATAATGTGAGGACATTTAATTAGTATATGGCAATATGAACAAAGAAGCAACATACTATAAGTGTCATAGGTGACCACATAGTAAGTAAATTTAAATGATGATTTAGGTAGTCAGGGACACCTACCAAGTTGCTTGTTATAATTTCCATAGACTATTAGGAGACTATCTTCTAAGAACTGATTAAGTCACGAATTGACTTAAAGGTATACTTGCTGCAATTAAGTGGTACTAAAGTGACTTTTTATGCATGTGGATGGGTCGTGGGCCTTGTGTGTAAACTAGTAATTTAAATTACAAAGCGTAATATCCCCTTTTGGGATAACTATAAATCTGCACTTTATTAACTCAAATCGACACATCTTGATAGGATTTTCACCAGAATGAATTCAAAGCATTATGTCTGCAACTTCCGCAACATTTTTCGCTTTTATTTATTTCTTCGCATTTTTCTCCGGTTTTCTCCGCATGATTTGTCTCGTGAAATTCCCGGTCTCTGTTCTTTGTTTTGTATAGTCTGTTTAATTGCCTGAAGCACTGGAGATCATTTACGACCTCAACACCAGAAGGAATCAGCCTTAGAAAGCAAACTTCTAACCAAAAAAGATGAAGTCATGCACAAAAAGTCTCTCCTAGGCAAGTCGCACTTTTTGGAATGAATGGGTCTAAGTTGCAATGGGATTTTTGGTAGTGGCAGGCAAGCCAAAATTTCTTACCTGCCTTCCAAGGTACTTTTCCCCATGAAGACAAAGTCACTTAAGCTGCAATGGGAATATTAGAGGCGGCAGGCAGGCGGGAATTTCTTACCTACCTTGCAAGGTAAAAACTCTCATTATAAAATAAAGAAAAATCACTTAAAGCACCGATGAGAATTTTCTATCCTGCTAGCAGGCTAAGTTTTCCCACCTAAGAGATTTATTCACCCATGCAAGTTGCACTTTATCAAAGGAAGTTATTTTTAATACAAGTCGCACTTTTTGGGAGATGTTTTAATTTGCAGTGGGAATTTTGGCAGTGGCAGGCAAGCGGGAATTTCTTACCTGCCTTACAGGGTAAAAATTCTCATTATGGAAGTCAAATAACTTAAGTTGAAGAGGGGATTTTTGGAGCTGCAGTGCAAGGTAGAAATTCCCATCAAAGTTGACTTCTTATTTTTAGAAATCACCCTTGCCAAAAAGTGCAACCCACCTTGGCATTAAACAATGAATTTAATGATATTTATTTATGGCTTTTTCACCTAATTTTGGCGCCATGTATGGAAGAAAAGTCAAAGCAAGAAGACAAGTCAAAGAGAACTAAAGGATGCATGCTAAAAATAAATAAAATAAATTTATTTAAAAGCAACCAGCAACATGCATAATTGGGCGCCCAATTTGGGTGAATAAACATGATTATTTATTAATTAAATTCCCAGGAATAGGAAGGGCAATTATTAAAAATAGTATGTTGAGGGTTATATAAGTATGGGCTGCCATAATGAAGAAAACAATTAATTATTTTTCTTTGAGGATTGCAGCCTGGACAATTTGGCACTAAGGAAATGAGGTTTTGTGCATCAAAAGGTGTTTTTCATTGCAAGAAGCTTCAAAGTTTGGCGCCTAGGTTTGCAATAGCTTGATTTTGCTATGATAATTATCTCATGCATCTTGGTATAAGTGCCAGGTGAATTTAAAAAATTAATGTTTGCTTTACATGCAAGCAAAGACTCAAATTTTAGGGCAGCAAGCTTTATATGCAGAATTTGGTGACAAAAATCAAGTATTCATGCTATGGAAACTATCTTTATCGAATTAATGTCAGGTATTCATTACAATTGTTCATACAAGTGAAAGGGAGCCCAAATCAATGTCAACTACATTGAATATATCTTCCGAATCTGAAGAAATTGCTAGATCTGCACAAATTGATCCAGTTACAAAGAATTCTGGCAAGATTAAAAGAAAAAGAACTCAGACAAAAATTGCTCCAGCCATGATGAAGCGTGATGAAAGAGAAGGATCAGCAGAGTCATGCATAGCTTCTAGATTTGTTGATATCAATGACACGAGACATAGGCCCTGAACCCATCTCCGAATTAATTGACAGATCTAGGGCGGAAGGACATCTCTCATGCGGGAAATAAAAAGTAATGGAATTATTCAAGCATCAGCATTTCCAGTCACAACTCAGTTGCCTGAATTTGTTATGGAGTGTGCAAGGTCATATCATCCTCTTTCCAGAACAATTCGGGATGTTGTGGGAAAGACAATAATCAGGTTGGATGCATAGTTTATTAATTATTGTCAGAAGATTGTGACACGACCGGTGGTGATTGCAATTAGCATGCTAGATGTTGGCAACATGTGGGAGAAACACAAAGCAATCATTGCGGGGGAATAATGAATAGCAGATATATAAAGAAGACCAAGTCTCCATCAAAGTTCCCGAGGACTCTTCCGCAATCCAATTTGGTGTAGGAGGTGGATGATATTACTAAATTGCTTTGCAGGTTAAGTGGAGAAGCCAATACTCACAACTTCTTCTCATGGATGTATGCTTTCGTGAGGACCATTGAGATCAACAGAGATGATTCAATAATCAATTAGGCAGAGATCATCAATAACAACATCGGTGAGCAATTCCGAAGTGTGAGGCAGACGTACAACTTCAAAATGAATTCATACAGTATATGCAGCTGACCTCGCAGGTATATTCCAAGATGGATAGACGGGACATACTTGTGCAAAAGATCCTATTTTTGAGTGTTTTCCATAGTTGACAGTTCCTAAATGCCACAAAGATTACAAGGTGGTCAACGATGGGTTCTTCTATGGATTCATTTGCAAATTAAATAGTGATCTGAAGACTAGCAGGTAAGCAAAGAAGCTTGGGAAGTTGTATCCCAACATGGTTGTATCTTCATCCAGTTTGCAAACTTCATGTATCTCAGGGTAACCGGCTTTTCGAGAGAACCAGTTAAGTTGCCGAGGTATCCAAGCGACAGGTGGGTCATCATGGATTTGTGCGGACATCTCGTAGAGAGCTGCATGACTTACAATCAAAGCGACACAAGTCTACGGGTTTCTTTCCAGTCACAGTGGGTTATTACAGCTGCGAGCATCCACAAAGCTAGAGGAATCGAAGCGAAATGTTTTTTGCATATGAGCATGAGTTCTTCCTCAAAGACGGCTGAACTTTGATCCATATGGGGTAGCGAAGAAGACAATCTCCAGGAATACTCACATGTACCTTTGTTGGAAGACTTCTGGATGAAGTGCAGAAAGAGAATGAAGTTGGGAAGAATGACTTGTGAGGTTATCAACGCAACAAGTGTTTGATTATGGTTTAGCATGGATACCTGCAGATCTCGTAGATGATGGGCATGTGATACTTGACTCATATCATCAAATGGGAGGGGATAGAGCTGCTCTTCAAGAAAACATTGGTGGTTATTAGACGATTGAGGAAAGATCTTCCGCAGGTTCTAGTTAACACCTCAAACTGGTTGTTGACAAAGGGGTATTGCCTGGATGAAGCTTTGATGAATCAGATCATAGGTAACTTTACCGCAGGAGACTCCAACAAAAGAAAGCATGAAGGTGAAAGTAGCAGATGGCCGAGAAAGTTTGTTGGCTAGATTTTTGCATAGCGCAAAACCTAGGCGATCATGAGATAAATCTCCCTCATTTAACCGGTGAGGCTCCCGTGTCGATTTGTCAATAAAAATGTGTTATTATCTATCAGGGGTTTTACTTTAACCACTTAGTTTATAAACCATAACTAAGAAGTTCTGCAACAAGTAAGCAACTGTTCAAGAAAGGAAGTATTTTATAGAAGAAGGAAGTAAAGGAAATACAGAGAAGAAATGGGGAAGATGTGCATCCCAATTAGTAGATAGCAGAGTTAATTGCATGCACATAGAAGAAACTTAATAGATATGAATACAAAAAATTATAAAACAAAGGCAGCTCTAGATCCAGATCTAAAACAACACAAAGTTTATTAAGAGATCTAAGATTAAAAGCAAGAAACACAGTACACCGTGACACAAAGTTCTCTGGAAACTTGCTCCTTTGTATTCCTTTGCTCTAAGTTGCTCTCGTGGGTTCAAAGACAAAATCTAGAACACAAGATTGTTGCTTACAAATTCCGATTGATTATTAACCCGGAGGTTCTCCTACTTATAGAATGTAGGAGGGAAAGTACAAATGGAAAACTCAAACTGAACTAAAACATAAACAACAAGTAAAGATGACATTTGGCAATCATCCTCAACTATCTTCTCCTTAAGTGACACATGTATCACTTAACTAATAGAATGGTTCCACATGACTTTAAGTAATGGTTGCAAAACAAATAACTTACAAGTTTTACAATTTCATCCGGGAACATAGAAAATAAAAGAAGTCATGCCAGCTGTAATGTTTATGTCTTTTTCTTGTTTTGATATCGGATATACTTGTCGAACATGTAATTCAGCATCTTTCCATTTGTTTTAGCCACTACTTCTTTCTCTGTCCTGAATTGCAACAACCCTTCATTCAACACTTTGCTGCATGCTTCCACCTCTTCCAAACTTGGCCCAAACCTCGCAATGTCTGATTGCAGGGCCACCAGTCTACTGATAGAATTCATCGTGAAAGGCTTGGTAGCTTTATCAATTCTCTTTTGTACCATCAGAAGAGAACCTTCCAGGGAATCAGGCACTTCGTTAGAAACGATCCGCACGTATGAAGTAACACCTCCGTCCACTCTTTCCTCAGTGAAAGAAATGATACTGTCTAGTAAATCTGATGTTCTACTCTCAAGTGCCTGCATCCTCTTCAGCAAAACTCTGCAGATTTCCAAGCGGAAAGATACTGCAAACTCTAGCTGCTTCCCCTTCTCGATCGATCCCATCTGCATAACTGCTCCGCAATCAATACATCTCGAAACTTATTGATCTCGGCCAAAATACTCAGTTACTCTCTGCAATCGTATTCATGCCTTCTAGGTTTTTCATTAGTTGCTTCAGTTGATTTGCTGCATCGTTTATAACCTTTAGGCGGGCTGGCACTTCCCCAAGTTGCACAGAAGCTTGACGAATAATCAGATCCTTCCATTCGTCAATAGCCTTTACTTGATTGCTTGCGTCCTCCATTTCCTACATAAGATGATCACTCACCTGCTCTGAAATGGGCTAAATGGAAGCTTTAGCAACCTTGGCTATGATCTCACATAATTGAGATACTTGCTTCGTGACTCTTCTTTCTCCGTCTTTTTTCACGTCAAGCCTAAAGAATAAAGCATCCATCAATGTCTGTATGTCCTGCTTCAATCCTTCAGTGGTGGCTTGACCGAGGGGTACTTTGCCATCACACGTCCTCTCCGCATGAGCTCCTCTATCTTTCCTTTCGCCGGAATTGATATCTCAAAGCAAACTTCTCTCCCGAATCTTGATGATCAACCTAGAAGTTGCTTTGCTTAAACTTTAGGCCTTGTCTCTTCCACCCAGTTAGGAGAGTAGCTGCAAGTCGTGCTCCTCTAAGTTCATCTCCATTCTCACTTCGGAACCAATCGCGAAGCCAACCATTCCAAGAAGTTACTTCTCGAAGAATGAGAAGTCACTGAAGTCACTGAGTGTACTACCATCTTCCGCTCTACATCCTCTCCGTCAGAAAGTGCCACAGTGTTATGGTTGCCATCTTCTGAATCACCCAAGGACAAAGCCCTTTCGAATTCCGCCATCTGCAGCTTCAACATATCCTCGAACTAAGCGCTAAACGAAGTAGGCTGAGGGAGAAGATGAATGTCGCTGGATTCAGTGGAGGCATGGAAGCGTCCTGCTGCTGCGGTGCAATAGTTGGTGAAGTACTGGGTACTGGAGAAACCGGAGTTAAAGTCATGGTCGTAGAAGTGATCCTCTCCTTGGATTGAGATCTTCTATGCACTTTCAACTTCTCGACTTTCCTATTGCTTTCTCCTCCGTGCTTTCGCTTGAGGGAATCTCCTGCGCCGAAGTTGCCCGTGACTTGATTCATCAATGCTTCATCAAGGCAATATCCCTTCGTCAGCAACCAGTTTGAAGTATTCACCAACACAGCTCCCGACCTTTCTTCAATTGTGTTGCAGCCTCCTATGTTATTCTGCAGTATGGCTTTATCTCCTCCCATTTGATGGTAAGTGTCAAGTACCACATTCCCATCATCTTTAAGATCCGCAGGTATCCGCGCTAGTCCAAAGTCGAACACTTGCTTTGCTGATAGCCTGCTGAAATCTCTCTTTCTAACCTCGTACTCACTTTTGCACTTCATCCAGAAATCTTCTAATGAAGGCACATGTGCGTACTCCTGGGAGATTGTCTTCCTGGCTACTCCAAATGGATCAAAGTTCAGCCGTGCAGGGAAGAACTCTTGCTCATACTCGGATAACATTTGCGCCTCCATTCCTCGAGCTCTATGAATGCTAATGCAGCTGTAATATCCCACAGTGATTGGGAAGAAGCCCGTAGACTTGTGCCGCTTTGACTGAAGGTCGTGTAACTCCACAAGTTGCTTGCTCAGCTCCATGGCAATCAATCTATCATTCGAATACCTGGGCATCTTTATTGGTTCTCCAGAAAAGCCCGTAACCTTGAGGTATGTGAAATCTACAAATTGAATGAATAGATCGCAATCTTGGACACAGCTTCCCACGCTTCCTTGCTTACCATGTTGGCCTTCAAGTCTTTGTTCAGCCTCGTAGATGAAATCATAGAAGAATTCATCATTGATCATTTTAAAATCTTTCTCGCACGCAGTATAAGTAAGTGTGGGTAGCACTCAAAAATGGGGTCCTTACAAAGAACACCACATCTATTCAGCTTGGAAAAGACGCCTTGTGAAGTGCAGCATACACCAAGTATGAAGTCATCTTGAAGCTGAAAGTACGCTTCACGTTCCGGAGTTGCTCACCAATGTTGTTGCTAATAATTTCCGACCAATAGATTATAGAATCAACCTTGTTGATTTCAATGGTCCTGATGAAAGCATACATCCATGTACGGAAAGTGTAGGCATTCGCTTCGCCATTCATCCTGCATAACAATTTGACGACATCATCTACCTCCTGCACCAAATTGGACCGTGGAAAAGTTCTCGGAAACTTTGAAGGAGATACTAGGCTTCTTTATGTATCGCTATTCATTATGCTCACGCAATCAGCTCTATGCTTTTCCCACTTGCTATCGGCATCTTGAAGACTAATGGAAGTCACCACCTTTCACACTAGAATCTTCAAACAATAATTGATGAACTCTGCGTCCAAACGAATTATTGTCTTTCCCGAAGCATCATGCACTGATCTAGATGAAGGATGGTAAGATCTAGCACACTCCATAACAAATTCTCAAGCATTTGGGTTGTACACATAGAAAAGCCGCAGCTCGGATAATTCCACTGCTTTTAACCGTACGCATGAGTGAAGTCTTTTCCGCTCTGAAACTATCAATCAAATCGGCAAGAGGTTCCGGGCCTAGATCTGTGTCTCCTATGTCTACAAGTTTGGAAGCGATGCATGACTCCATCGTGCTTTCTTTTTCATCTCTCTTCGTCGTGGTTTTGTCTATCTTTGTCTCGAATGATTCTTTTTCTTCTTACTTGGCCGGATTTCTTCAATACTGGTGTAGATCTGGACAATTCTTTAGATTCGGAGGATATATGCAATGTATTGGACATTGATAAAAGCTCATTTTCCTTTGTAAAGCACCTGTAATAAATTCCTGTAATTTATTTAGACAAAAATGGCCACTGGAGCATGAATAATGAATTTTAATTGTAAAAATCTGCACTTTTCAAGCCCACTGCCCCAAAAATTAGTGTTTTATTTGCACATGAAGAGAGCATGAATCCTTTCAACAACACCTGAGCACCTGTAACACCTATGCAAACAATTATGCAGACAAAGATCCACCTCCTTCAAAGCATGCGCCAAATCTGGAAGCTTTTAGCCTTGTTGCCACCTTGCCTGAGCAAAATCCTTCTTCAAATGGGGGCGCACTTTTCCTCTTGGCTGCAATTCTTTACCTGTGAATTAAATAATTCACCCATATGGCTACCCATGCTTATATAACCTTCACAATTCTATAATTAATAATTGCCCTAACAATTAAAGGCAATTAATTAATTAAAAATCATGCTCTTCTCTTTTAAAAATAGCATGTTTAAGGACAGCCATCCAATAAATTAAATTAATCCAATTTAATCCTTCACACATCACTTCACTTAAGCTTCACAGTGTGCCTTGACCATAGCCACTGAAAATAGAAATTAATTTAATGATTTAATGCCTTAAAAATCATTAAATAACTCCCAAATGGGGCGCACTTTTTGAAAGAGAGGGGGCAACCACTAAATAAATTAAATTTAATACATTTAATCCATTTCTTTTATTCCCTCTTTGACTTGTTGACTTCCTCCAAGCTTGGGCGCACTTTTTAGAAGAATAGATTAATTAAAATAATCATTTCAAGGCTGCCATCATCTCACCAAAGGGGGCGCACTTTTTTGCACATATAATTCTATTTTTAAGAATTTTTCCACAATGGGATTCTTTACCCTGCAAGGCAGGCACTAAAATCTCATGATCCACTTAAGTGATTTGACTTTGACAATGGAATTATTTAACCTGCAAGGCAGGCACTAAAATCCCATGATTTCACTTAAGTCACTTTCTTTTTATTTTATCATGGGAATTTTTACCCTACAAGGCAAGCAATAAATTCCCATCTACCTGCAGCCTCTATTTTTCCCACTGCAGCTTAAGTGAATTTTATAACAGAAGAAAAAGTACCCTGCTAGGTAGGTACAAAATTCCCAACTTGCCTGCCGCTTGTATTTTTCCCATTGCAGCTTAAATCCTTTGTTTTCCAAAAATGCACCCATCCCCGCAGGGGCTTTTCCGTGCATGACTTCGCTTTTTCCCAGTGATCTAGACATCCGATGGCGACTTCCTCTCGGGCATAACGTGCGTATATGTTTTCCAGCTACTCCAGGCCAAAAATCGGGCTTACTCCCGGCAAAGGAATTGATCTAGAGAAATTTCACGAGAAAATGGAAGGACAACACAAAAACACGAAAAATTGCCAAAAGTCACAAATAAAGCCCAAAACTTATTCCTAGTTAAAACCCTTCTGGTATATAAGAGTAATAACATATTCGATCATAACAGAGTTAAAACAGAGCGCAAATAGCCTCATACGGGGTTCAAAATAATTAAATACAAATTTCCATGAGACAAATCCCAACGACAGTAATATAACAATTTTGAGCATCCGGGTATTTGGCTAAAAAGGCTAATATGGCTCTTTGGGAATATCTTGACACAAGACAAGAACTTTCGTGCAATAAAAACACAAAACGACCCATTATTTTAAAAGTACGAAAAATTTCGGATAGGGTAGTCATAGATTTCAGGATGAAATGGGTGACACCAAGTTCACAAGAAGTCTCTCACATGGGAGAAGGCCAAATCTACATATCTATCGTGCTAGTTCAAGCTTCTCCAAAGATCAACTCATAAAGACTTCAAAGAGCCCCTAATCCCAGAGAGATCTTTTTGTTCCTGTTGAATCCAAGCGTCATTTGTATTTTCTCCTCCACCACTCAGATCTTCACCTCTCCCTGCGGAGAAGTTGAAAGCACAGATAGCGGAGTTTGAAAAAGCATTGTCTTTGGACAATTCAAGGAAGGTGTGATCCACGACACGGAGGCAAATTTGGATAGAGCAAAATCAGAGCATGAGATGGTGGTGCACTCAGTGACTTCTCATTCACCGAGAAGTACCTTTTCATCATGGTTGGTTTTGCACATGATCCCAGAAGCCAGAGAGGAGATCAACCTGGAGGAACACGACTTGCAGCTGCTCCTGAGTTTGGGCAGAAGAGATAGAAGACCTAAAGTTGCCAAAATAACTTCTAGGTTGATTATTGAAGAATCAGGACAAAAGTTCGCTGAGTTATCAGTTCCAGCAGAAGGAAAGCACAAGGGAGAGCTCACGACAGCTGATATAGCAGTGACCAAAGTGCCAATAGGTCAAACTACCACAGAAGGATTAAAGCAGGATACACAGACACTAATGAACGCTTTATTCCTCAAGCTTGACAAAGAGAAGGCTGAGAAAGCCAAGCTTCAAAAGCAAGTTTCCCAGCTATGTGAGATCATTGCTAAGGTTGTCAAACCTTCCTCTCAGCCCATTCTAGCACATGAGCAGGTGAGTAATCATTTGATTAAAGAGGTGGAAGATGTAGGGGATCAGTCAAAGCTATTGCTCAATGGAAAGAGCAAATCATTCACCAAGCTTCAGAGCAGTTCGAAAGAATACCAAGCTGAATTGGAGAATATGCACAGTAGCAAAAGATATCACCTAAAGGAACTAATGACATGGATAAAAGATGAGAATATAGTTGCTGAAATTCATCTAGATACTTTAGCTAAGATACACTCGCTTAGAGGATGTGCTAATTTGCAGAGCAAATTCAGACTGACTGGATTGATGGAAAAGTGGAAGCAGTTAGAAATTTCAGTTTCCTTCCGCGTAGAGATCCTCAAGCTTATGCTGAAAAGGATGCAATTGCTAGAAAATAAGATGGGAGAAGTGTCGAGAGAATCCCGGATGAAGTACTGCTTTCCCATGAGGAATTTATTCTAGTTGTCGAGAAATAAATATATGAAGCCACAATACCTTTCACGATGGATTCGGTTGGTGACTCGTCAAGCTTCAGGAAGATGTTGATGGATATGGGCCTGGTTTAAAGGAGGTAAAGGCTAATAATGATTCTTTGTCTAGAGGGTTGTTGCAATTTAGAACCGAGAGAGAGGCTATTGTTAAAATAGATGGGAAAATGTTGAATTACATGTTTGACAAGTATATTCAGTATTAGAACAAAAAGAAAGGGTAGGTGTTAGAGCTGGCAGATCTTCTTTCTTCTTATATTCCCGGATGAAAATGTAAGATTAAAGTCATTGGTTTAAAAACCATTACTTTAAGTTATTTGGAAAGATCCTTTAAGATAAGCGTGATGATATGCACAATTTTGGCTTAAACTCCCGATACATGTTACTAAGAGGAATTCTAGGAAGATGATTGTCAGATGTTCCCTTTACTACTTTTTCGTGTTCTAGTTCAGTTGAAGTTTCCCATTTGTAATTTTCCCTCTACACACTATAAGTAGAGTAAGAACCTACGGGTTAAAGGATCAGAATTTGTAATCAAGTATTCTTGTGTTCCAGACTTTGAGTTGAAACCCTTGATAGCTTTCTACAAGTAGAGGAATAGAGAAGAGGCAGATTTTTGGAGAACTTTGTGTCAACGGTGCATTCGTTTCTTATTTCTTTTTAGATCTCTGCATAAACTTTGTGTTGTCTTAGATCTAGATCTGAAACTTTCCTTTGCTTCAAATTCTACATTTTAAGATCTATTTGTTTCGTCTATGTGCATGTGATCAACTCTGTCAACTATTGGTTAGGTTGCACATCTCCTTTCCTTTCTTCTCACATTTAATTATTTCCCTTTCCTGCACATATTGCTTACAACTGCTTACTTGCTACAAAATTGCCTAGTTATGGTCCATGAGCTACACAATTAAAGTAAAACCAACAAATAGATACTAGGAAATATAATTGACAAAATCTTACACGGAGCCTCACCGGTAAATGAGGGAGATTTATCTCATGACTGCCTAGGTTTTCAGCTATGCAAAAATCTAGGCAAACAAAGTGTTTAGCGACTTTACTAAGGAACGAACAATCTTTTGCACAGGGCTTATCGTGTCAGGTTCCCACTAAACTCTCAACCTGGGTGAACGCTCGTTCACCCGATCTATCAAGGCTAAAGGAAAGACTGATCATTTCTACAAATTGCAAGAGCAATTCAATTTTAATCATCCTCCTCAAGTTAGAAGCCGCAGATCTAGTCTTTCGCCAGGAAGAAGTGTGCAAACTGTTCGAGATCCGGATCATCTTCAACATAATCCGGCAGCTAGAATTATCTATAAATTCTACTCCGGGAGAAGAAGTGTTCCATTCACCATGCTAAACCAGAACCAACCGCCACCGTCCCATGGGGGTGCAACTTTTGGGCCACCGAACCTAACTCTACCTATGCACGAATTGCCTAAATGGTTAAGAAAGAATTACCCAACTCCACCTTTGATGGTAGTGGAAAGATCAGTGCCAGGGCTTAGATTCACAAGCTTAACACCTATCTTACCCTCAAACCCATGAGGGAGCAGGAGGCCATACAGTTCGCTAGATTACACCTTGAGGGGGTGGCTTATGATTGGTGGCACCATGGGTTAGTTACACAGGGTCATAAGCTTCTACGGTCATACAAGGATTTCAGCGAGAGGTTGATTGTGAGATTTGATCACAAGGATGTGGAGCTATATTACAGGGACTTGGCACAGCTCCGACAGAGTGGACACGTTGATTCATACATCAACGAATTTCAGCGTATAGCAGTTATGGTTCCAGAGATGCTTGAGAAGAGGGTGGTGATGTTATTTATAGAGGGTCTTCATGACAGGATGAGAGGATTGGTCAAGGCTCTTAAGCCTAGGACATTGCATGATGTCATCCAGACGGCATTGAACTTGGACACATCCCCCACTTCCTATCAGCCCACTTCTTATCAGCCCAATAAGAAGTTTCCCACGAGCTCCAAGCCATTTCAGCGCTCTACCGCTCCGCAGAAGAGTGCACCACCTCCTAAGGTGGATCAAGAGACTCGTAATGAATTAAGGAGGAAGCTTTGCTTTCATTGCAAAGATCATTGGGAGCCTGGACATCGTTGCCTTGGTAAAGGCAAGGTGCATCTCATTGAGGTGATTTCAGACGGGGAGGATGATCACTCGCCAGATACAGATGCAGAGGATGAGGGTGGTGACCATGATGCACAGGGGGAGCAGCCCCAAATAGAGCTTGGCGAGAGTGAGGCATTGGATTCATCCGATGTCACTATTGCTACACTCTCAGGAGTTCCTAGGTACCATCCCTTTCGATGAAGGGAGTGCTTAAGGGACAAATGGATTGTTTGTTTGGTTGACAGTGGAGCTACGCACAACTTCATTGATGAGGGGTTGGCTGCGAAGCGAGGATTACAGGTTGAGGAATTTGAGGGGTTTAGTGTACGGATATCTTGGGCATGTCATTTGGGCCAATGGGGTTAAGGTCGATCAAGAGAAGATACGAGAAATGCAGATTGGCCACAACCCAGAATATCTCGATCTTGCGAGGGTTCTTAGGGTAATGTGGTTTACTACAGGAGGTTTGTGAAGGGTTATTCTCAGCTGGTAGCTCCATTGACAAATCTTACACGGAAGGGTGCATTCAGTTGGTCAGATGAGGCACAAGTAGTATTTGAGAGGCTCAAGGTAATTATGAGCACCTGTCCAGTTTTGGCTCTTCCAGATTTCTCATGGCCCTTCATTTTAGAGTGTGATGCTTCGGGATTGGGGATTGGTGCAGTTCTTATGCAGGATCGCCATCCTATTGCCTTCGAGAGCCGGAAGTTGAGAGATAATGAGAGATTGTATTCCACCTATGATAAGGAGATGCTTGCCATTATGCATGCTTTGGCAAAGTTCAGACAGTATTTGGTGGGTGGAAAATTTGTGGTGAGAACCGACCACAACAGCTTGAAATATTTCCTGGAACAAAAGGAACTCAATGAGAGGCAACAAAAATGGGTCAGCAGAATCCAGGCATATGATTTTGACATTGAGTATGTCAAGGGGACGAAGAATGTAGTGGCAAATGCACTTTCCAAGAAACCCCGGCTCGCTCCCTATGTTCGTTGAGCGAGATTTCAGCAAATTGGAAATCTCAACTGTTAGTTGAGTATTCCAAAAACACTTAGACATGTGACATTATGGATGGAAAAATTCAGGATGGCCGGTATAAGGTAATAGCTGATTTGATCTTGTATAAGGGCAGAATTTACCTAGTTCCCGAATCGAGCTTAAGGAGAAAATTATGCATGCTTTCAATGATGCACCAATTGCAGGACATTGCAGTGGTATTTTAAAACATACGAGGAAAATTAGAGAGAGATTCTCAAGAAGGGTCTCAAGGATAATGTCTTGCGCCATGTTCGTGAGTGTATGACTTGTCAGCAGAACAAGTCAGAGCATACTTTCCCAACAAGTTTGCTACAGCCATTGCCAATTCCGGAGCAGAAGTGGGAAAATATTTCGATGGATTTCATCACAGGTCTTCCCGTGGTGCAAGGGAATGATCGCATTTATGCAGTAGTTGATCGGTTGACAAAATATGCACACTTTTTCGCTGTCCCTACCAGCTTTAAGGCACCTCATGTGGCTGATTTGTTCTTCCGTCAGATATTCAAGTTGCACGGACTTCCAAAGAACATAGTTAGTGACCGGGATAGCAGGCTTATGAGCTTATTTTGCGGGATCTTTTCCGTTTGGTTCACACCGAGTTGACTCCAGCACTAGTTATCACTCTCAGACGGATGGGCAGATGGAGATTGTGAACAAATGGATAGAAGGTTATCTTTGTAACTATGTTGCAAGACAGCAGAAGGCATGGGTAAAGTTGTTATATTTATGTGAGTATTGCTATAACACCACTTACCATATGTCTATTGGTATGACTCCATTCCGAGCATTGTATGGGTATGATGCAAGATCTTTTGTTGATTTGGCGTTTGGGGACAGTAGAGCTCCCAAGGCTCAAGAGAGTTTACAGGATAGTCAGGACATCCTTAAGGTACTTAAGGAAAATATTCAGTGGGCCTGAATCAGTAGAAGATGTATGCAGATAGGCACAGAGTGGAGAAATCATTTGAGGTAGGAGACATGGTTTTCTACGTCTTGACCTTACTTGCAGACAGTACTCTCAAGAAGAGTGGGGCTGAAAAGCTCAAGCCGCGATTCTATGGGCCATACAGGGTGTTGAGGAGAGTTGGTGAAGTGGCATATGAGCTAGAGTTGCCTTCTGAGAGTAAGATACACAATGTCTTTCATGTATCTTGCTTGAAAAAGGCCTTGGGGCAGCACATTATTTCTTCTACAGAGTTACCACCCCTGGATGAGGAAGGGAGATTGGACTTAGTGCCAGAGGAGATCTTGGACAGCCGAGAGAGGAGACTGAGGAATAAAGTTATTCGGGAGTTCCTAGTGAGGTGGAAAGAGTTACCAGTGGAGGATGCTACATGGGAGGGCGAGTCTATATTACAGCATCCAACTCTATAGTTGCTTGGGGACAAGCAATCTCGGGAAGGGAGGACTATAATGTCCCTCTTTCTCAAATAGTTTGATCGAAGACCTTTGTCTTGTTTTGTCTACCCGACAGCCAAAGGGTGTTTTCAAGGGTAACTTCGGTTTATTAATTTTATTATATTGTGCTCAAAATAAAGTAAAATATCATTAAAGCACATATAATTAATTAATAGACTGTTTAAGTGACTTTGACTTAGGAAAGTGCATTTAAATAAATTAATAAATTATTTAAAGTGTCTTCCTAGGCAAAAAATGTGACTTGCCTTGGGGAAGGGTCAAATAAGCCAAAAATGCGACTTGGTTGGAAAAGGAAATAATTAATTGTTGGCTAGATTTTCTGCATAGCATCAAACCTAGGCAGTCATGAGATAAATCTCCCTCATTTAACCGGTGAGGCTCCCGTGTCAGATTTGTCAATAAAAATGTGTTATTATCTATCAGGGGTTTTACTTTAACCACTTAGTTCATGAACCATAACTAAGAAGTTCTGCAGCAAGTAAGCAATTGTTTAAGAAAGGAAAGTTATAGAAGAAAGAAGTAAAGGAAATACAGAGAAGAAATGGGGAAGATGTGCATCCCAATTAGTAGATAGCAGAGCTAATTACATGCACATAGAAGAAACTTAATAGATATGAACACACAGAATTATAAAACAAAGGCAGCTCTAGATCTAGATCTAAAATAACACAAAGTTTATCAAGAGATCTAAGATTCAAAGCAAGAAACACAGTACACCGTGACACAAAGTTCTCCGGAAACCTGCTCCTTTGTATTCCTTTGCTCCAAGTTGCTTTCAGGAGTTCAGCACAAAGTCTAGAACTCAGGATTGCTGCTTACAAATTCTGATCGATCCTTAACCCGGAGGTTCTTCTCCTACTTATAGAATGTAGGAGGGAAAGTACAAATGGAAAACTTAAACTGAACTGAAACATAAACAACAAGTAACGATGACATTTGGCAATCATCCTCAACTATCTTCTCCTTAAGTGACACATGTATCACTTAACTAACAGAATGGTTCCACATGACTTCAAGTAATGGTTGCAAAACCAATAACTTAGAAGTTTTACAATTTCATTCGGGAACATAGAAAATAGAAGAAGAAAGAATAGAAGAAGTCATGCCAGCTGTAACATTTATGTCTTCTTCTTGTTCTGATATCGGATATACTTGTCGAACATGTAATTCAACATCTTTCCATCTGTTTTAGCCACTGCTTCCTTCTTTGTCCTGAATTGCAGCAACCCTTCATTCAACACTTTGCTGCACACTTCCACCTCTTCCAAACTCGGCCCAAACCTCGAATGCACTGCAGCGCCACCGGTCACGATAGAATTCATCGTGAAAGACTTGGTAGCTTTATCAATTCTCTTTGTGCACCATCAGAAGAGAATCTTCCAGGGAATTAGGCACCTTAGTCGAAACAATCCGCACGTATGAAGTAACACCTCCGTCCACTCTTTCCTTAGTGAAAGAAATGATAATGTCTGGTAAATCTGATGTTCTACTCTCTCAAGTGAAACTCTGCAGATTTCCAAGCGGAAAGATACTACAAACTCTAGCCGCTTCCCTTTCTCGACTGATCCGTCTGGTACAATTTGTTCCGCAATCAATACATCTCTCGGCAGCTTGTTGATCTCGGCCAAAATACTCAGGTTACTCTCTGCAACTGTATTCATGCCTTCTATGTTTGTCATCAGTTGCTTTAGTTGATTTGCTGCATCGTTCATAACCTTTAGGGCTGGCACTTCCCCAAGTTGTACAGAAGCTTGACGAATAATCAGATCCTTCCATTCGTCAATAGCTTTTACTTGATTGCTTGCGTCCTCCATTTCCTGCATAAGATGATCACTCACCTGTTCTGAAATGGGCTGAATAGAAGGTTTAGCAACCTTGGCTATGATCTCACATAATTGAGATACTTGCTTCTCTGCAAGCTCTTCTTTCTCCGCCTTTTCACCGTCAAGCCTAAGGAATAAAGCATCTATCAATGTCTGCATGTCTGATTCAATCCTTGGTGGTGGCTTGACCGAGTGGTACTTTGGTCACTGTCACATCTTTCGCCGTGAGCTCCTCTTCTATCTTTCCTTCTGCCGGAATTGATATCTCAGCAAACTTCTCTCCCGAATTCTCAATGATCAACCTAGAAGTTGCTTTAGCAACTTTAGGCCTTCTGTCTCTTCTGCTCAGATCCTGGAGTAGCTGCAAGTCATGCTCCTCTAAGTTCATCTCCATTCTCGCTTCTAGAACCAACTGCAAAGCCAACCATTCCGAGAAATTACTTCTCGGAGAGTGAGAAGTCGTTGAGTGCACTACCATCTCCCGCTCTGCATCCTCTCCGTCAGAAAGTGCCACAGTGTTATGGTTGCCATCCTCTGAATCATCCAAGGACAAAGCTCTTTCGAACTCTGCCATCTGCAGCTTCAACATCTCCTCTGGAACGGGTGATGAACGAAGTGGCTGAGGAGAGAAGACAAACGTCGCCGGATTCAATGAAGGCATGGAAACGTCCTGCTGCTGCGGTGCAATAGTTGGTGAAGTACTGGGTACTGGAGAAGCCGGAGTCAAAGCTATGGTCATAGAAGTGATCTTCTCTTTCTCTTGAGATCTTCTGTGTACTTTCAACTTCTCGGACCTTCGCTTTGCTTTCTCCCACCTACTATCGGCATCCGAATGCTAATAGAATTCACCACCTTTCGTGATTGGAATCTTCAAACAATAATTGATGAACTCTGCGTCAAACGAATTATTGTCTTTTCCGAAGCATCACGCATCGATCCGGATCAAGGATGATAAGATCTAGCACACTCCATCACGAACTCTGGCAATTGGGCTGTACATGGAAAAGCTGCAGCTCGGATAATTCCACTGCTTTTGACCGCACGCATGAGTGAAGTCTTTCCCGCTCTGGATCTATCAATCAAATCGGCAAGAGGTTCCGGGCCTAGATCTGTGTCTCCTATGTCTGCAAGTTTGGAAGCAATGCATGACTCCATCGTGCTTTCTTTTTCATCTCCCTTCGCCATGGCTTTGTCTATCTTCGTCTGAATAATTCTTTTTCTCCTTACTTGGCCGGATTTCTTCAATACTGGTGCAGATCTGGACAATTCTTCAGATTCGGAGGATATTTGCAATGTATTGGACATTGATAAAAACTCCTTTTCTTTTGTAAAGCACCTGTAATGAATTCCTGCAATTTATTCAGACAAAAATGGCCACCGGAGCATGAATAGTGAATTTTAATTGTAAAAATCTGCACTTTTCAAGCCTGCTGCCCCAAAAATGGTGTTTAATTTGCACATAAAGAGAGCATAAATCCTTTCAATCAACACCTGAGCTCCTGTAACACCTGTGGAAACAATTATGCAGACAAAGATCAACCTCCTCTAACGCATGCGCCAAATCTGGAAGCTTTTAACCTTGTTGTCACCTTGTCTGAGCAAAATCCTTCCTCTAATGGGGGCGCACTTTTCCACTTGGCTGCAATTCTTCACCTGTGATTTGAATAATTCACCCATATGGCTGCCCATGCTTATATAACCTTCACAATTCTATAATTAATAATTGCCCTAACAATTAAAGGCAATTAATTAATTAAAAATCATGCTTTTCTCTTTTAAAAATAGCATGTTTAAGGACAGCCATCCAATAAATTAAATTAATCCAATTTAATCCTTCACACATCACTTCACTTAAGCTTCACAGTGTGCTTTGACCATAGCCACTGAAAATAGAAATTAATTTAATGTTTTAATGCCTTAAAAAACATTAAATAATACCCAAATGGGGCGCACTTTTTGAGAGGAAGAGGGCAGCCATTAAATAAATTAATTTTAATGCTTTTAAATCCTTTCTTTTATTTCATCTTTGACTTGTTGACTTCCTCCAAGCTTGGGCGCACTTTTTGAGAGAATAGATTAATTAAAATAATCAATTTAAGGCTTTTATTCTCTCACCAAAGGGGGCGCACTTTTTTGCACATGTAATTCTATTTTTAAGAATTTTTCATAATGGAATTCTTTACCATGCAAGGCAGGCACCAAAATCCCGTGATCCACATAAGTGATTTGACTTTGACAATGGAATTATTTACCCTGCAAGACAGGCACTAAAATCCCATGATTTCACTTAAGTCACTTTTCTTTTATTATATCATGGGAATTTTTACCTGCAAGGCAGGCAATAAATTCCCACCTGCCTGCAGCCTTTATTTTTTCCACTGCAGCTTAAGTGACTTTTATAACACGGGAAAAAGTACCCTGTTAGGTAAGTATAAAATTCCCACCCTGCCTGCGGCTTATATTTTCCCATCGCAGCCTTAAATCCTTTGTTTTCCAAAATGCGCCCATCCCGCGAGGGGCTTTTCCGCACACAACTTCGCTTTTTTCCAGTGATCCAGACCTCCGATGACGACTTCCTCCAGGCATAATGTGCGTATATGTTTTCCATTTGC
The DNA here is from genome assembly GCA_018340775.1 of Taxus wallichiana var. yunnanensis. Lineage (NCBI taxonomy): Eukaryota > Viridiplantae > Streptophyta > Pinopsida > Cupressales > Taxaceae > Taxus > Taxus wallichiana. The sequence continues at coordinate 321,202,450 of CM031243.1, forward strand.
TGGCCAAAATCGGGCTTACCCGGCAAAAGAATTGCTCAGAGAAATTTCACGAGAAAACGAAAGCAGGACACCACAAAAACACGAAAAATTGTCAAAAGTTACAAATAAAGCCCAAAACTTAAAATAAGTTAAAACCCTTCTGGCACATAGGAATAATAACATATTCGCTCATAATAGAATTAAAACAGAGCACAAATAGCCTCATACGGGGCTCAAAATAATTAAATACAAATTTTCCGCATGCACAAATCCCCAGCTGAGAATAAAACAATTTTGGGCATCCGGGTATTTGGAGAAAAAGGCTATTATGGCTCTTTGGGATTATCTTGACACAATACAAGAACTTTCAGGCAATAAAAACACAAAACGACCCATTATTTTAAAAGTAAGAAAAAAATTCGGATAGGGTAGTCGCAGATTTGGGTGAAATCTTAGTGACACCATTAATTAAAAATTAATTATGAGGATTTGGAAAAAGTGCGACTTGTTCCTTTGGAAAGTTTTTTGGTTGTAAGGAAAAAATGTGACTTGGGGAAAGGGCATGCAGATTATTATTATTTTCTCCTAACATTAGCTCGAGCTTTTGCGAGACAAAATCCAAGGACGAAACCCTCGGATTATTCCTCTTCATGAGGGAAACCCCAAGAGCAAAGTGAGAGAAGTTTCCATTCGGGGATCTTAGTGGTATTCACGGGGTGGTTTTATTATTCCAGCGGTTAGAAAGAAAAATAAATTGCAGCGGTGGGCATACAGACTTCTTCTAGAGTGGGGCGACTTCTACGAGCTTTATGCAAAGATTCGAGATATTTTTCATGATAGATAATTATTGTAATTCCCGACATCGGATATATATCAAATCGATTTGGTTTGAATCATTTACTGATGGGTTTTTGGACAATATTTATTATTAATCTATCTGCAGATTTATAATTGTATTGCCATAATATTTAGCATCAAAAATCATTATTAAATACACGGCTGAATTCTTTATGAAGAAATCTGCTGTTAAACCCCAAGCGTCTTTTCTGTATTCACCCGGTTTGCGGGGTTTGTTTTATTTAATTTATCTATGCAGTTTTAGTATGGTGTTCTATGGATCCTTTTGATGTTATCGGTTGATTTGAGCGAGATCAATATATAATTAAAAAAAAGTATTTAGGCAAAAAGAGGTTTGGGATCTTTCAAATGACTCCAACATTGGTTACCTGGACTATGAATCTGACGAGGGCTATTATGAATCTTTTGAAGATTCTGATGGTCACACATTCGCGGTGTTCACAAGGTCCCAAACACGCCAAAATGTTGAAGCTTCCTCAAGTGGCCAAAGAAGAGAAAGAGAAGATCCTGGGCCAGATGTTACCATCCTAAAAAGAGGCAGTACACTACCTTCTTCATTAGCTCCTAGAGATAAGCATGCAGGTTCTTTCAATCAGCAACAAAGGACCAACGGACAACCGGCTGAAGTAAGTCAAGCTTTCGACATTATTGATCATATTAAAAAGACCAAAATTCAGATGTCAGAAGATGAGTATTTGAGGGCATTTCCTGATCAGTTAAATAGGTTGGTAAAATATGTACAAAGTAATGGTCCCAATACTCCAACAAATAGTGTTTCACGGGGTATCTTGTCTAGTCCTAAGATTACTCCCCCTTCAAATAATAACGTTGCAAGTTCTTCTCCCACTACATTTGAAAGGATCAAGCCATTTTATGTGTCATTACTTATTAAAGGTTATAAATTAAGTAATTTCATTTTAGATTCTAGAGCATCCGATAATATCATGCCTTCCAAAGTTGTTGACGCTCTGGGTCTCACATTGAAAAAAACCATTGGAAGATGTTATTCAATGGAAAGACAAGTACCTCTTGTTGGGAAGATCAAAGATGCACAAGCAGTACTTTCTTCATTCCCAGACAAAAGATTAAAGTTGACTATCCTTGTAGCGGATATCCCAATATCTTATGGCATGTTGTTGAGCAGGAACTTTTGTAAAGAATTGGGCGGAGAAGTCAAGATGGATTGGTCTTGTGCGCACATACCAATCAAGGGAATTAATCAAAAATTAGAATATGAGAAGAAATCAAAGTACACAGTATCAAAATCTGAGGATCCTAGATCTCAGATTTTGTTGGCTGAATTTTCTGCATAGCTGAAAACCTAGGCAGTCATGAGATAAATCTCCCTCATTTACCGGTGAGGCTCCCGTGTAAGATTTGTCAATTAAATATGTTAGTATCTATATGGGGGTATTACTTTAACCATGTAGCTCATGAACCATAGTTGTATAGTTTTGCAACAAGTAAGCAGCTGTTTAAAGAAAGGAAATATCTGATGAAGAAGGAAATAATATAAACACAGAAAAGAAAGAGGGAAGATGTGCAACCCAATCAATAGATTACAGAGTTGATTGCATGCACATAAACAGAACTAATAGATATTAACACATAGAATTATAAGCAAAAGCAGCTTTTAGATCTAGATCTAAAATAACACAAAGTTTATAAGTAGATCTGAGACAAAAGTTAGAAACAAAATGCACCATGACACAAAGTTCTCCGAAAATCTGCTCCTTTCTATTCCTTTGCTTCAAATAGCTATCAAGGGTTTCAACACAAAGTCTGGAACACAAGAATGTTGCTTACAAATTTTGATCCTTAACCGAAGGTTCTTCCTCTACTTATAAAATGTAAAAGGGAAATTACAAATGGGAAACTTAATCGAACTAAAACATAAACAAAAAGTAAAATAACATCGCGATCATCTTCCTTTAATTCCTCTCCAAGTGACATGCATCCGGATCTATAGTCAAAATTATATACACATCTGTCACTTAACTTATAGAATCGTTCCACATAACTTAAAGTAATGGTTTTAAAACCAACAACTTTAAGTTTTACAATTATATCCAGGGAGCGTGGAAAATAGAAGAAGAAAGATTAAATCGGCTATAACATCTACATCTTCTTTTGTTTTGATCTTGAATATACTTGTCGAACACGTAATTCAGCAATTTCCCATCTATTTTAGCGAACTTCTTTTTACGTCCTAAATTGTAGCAAGCCTTCGTTCAAAAACCCGATGCACGCTTTCACATCCTTCAAGCTAGGCCGAACTTTTCAATATCTCGATTGCAGCGTTACCGACTTGCGATGGAATCCATCGTGAAAGGGCTAACAACTCCATCTTTTCTCTCTTGCACCATCGAAGAGATCCCTCCAGGGGAATCGAAGCACTTTCTTAGGAATGGTCCTTGTATATGAAGAAACGTTCCCAACCACTTCCTCATTAGTGAAAGCAATGACATTGTCTGGTAGTAATGATGCCATACTTTCAAGTGCCTCCCTTTTCAACATGATTTTGAAGATCTCCAAGCGGAAAGATACTGCAAACTCAAACTGCTTCCCCTTCTCAACTGATCCATCGGGCACAATTCGTTCCGCAATCAACACCTCCCTCGGCAGTTTATTTATTTCAACCAAAGTACTTAGGTTACTTTCAGCTACTGTGCTCATGTCTATCGTGCTCGTCACCAGTTGCTTCAGCTAAACCGATGCATCCTTCATAACCTTTAGATGGTGGCACCTCTCCGAGTTGTACAAAATCTTGGCAAATGATTAGACTCTTCCATTCATTGATAGCTTTAACCTGGTTACCTACATCTTCCACTTCCTGCATCAGATGATCACTCACCTACTTATGTGTTAAAATTGGCTGAGCGGAAGATTTGGAAACTTTGGCAATAATCTCGCACAACTGAGACACTGTTTCTGGAATTCAACTTTCTCTGTCTTTTCTCTGTCAAGCCTAAGGAATAAAGCATCTATCAATGTCTGCGTGTCTTGCTTGATCCATACGTAAAGGCTTGACCTATGGGTACTTTACACCTTTGTTATATCCGCTGCCATGAGCTCATCCTTCTTCTTTCCTTCGATGGAACTGACATCTCAACAAACTTCTGCCTTGACTCCTCAATAATCAACCTCGAAGTCACCTTAGCAACTTTAGGTTTTCTATCTCTTCCACCCAAACTCAGGAGCAGCTGCAAGTCATGTTCCTCCAAGTTGATCTCCTCTCTAGCCTCTGGAACCAACTGTGAAGCCAACCACTCTGAGAAATTACTTCTCGAGAGAATGAGAAGTTGCCGAATGTACCACCATCTCGTGCTCTGGCTCCTCTCCATCTGAAACTGCTACAGTGTTGTGGCTATCGTCCTCTGTATTGTCCAAAGACAAAGCTCTTTCAAATTCTGCCATCTGCAACTTCAGTGTTTCTTCAGGAAGAGGTGCTGATTAGAGTGGTTGAGGAGAAAAGACAAATGTTGCCGGATTCAACGGAGGAACGAGCAGTATCTTGTTGAGGTGCAACAGTTGGTGAAGTACTTGATGCTGGAGAAGTCGGAACTAACACCATAGCCATAGAAGTGATCTTTTCCCTTGAATGAGACTTTTTGTGCACTTTAATCTTTCAAGCCTTCTACTGCTTTCTCCCTCATGCTTCCTTTTGAGGGAATCTCTTGTGCTGAGGCTAGTTGTGATTTGATTCATCAAAGCTTCATCAAGGAAATATCCCTTTGTCAGTAACCAGTTTGAAGTATTGACCAAAACGGTGGCAAACCTTTCCTCGATCGTGTGGCATCCACCTATGTTCTCCTGAAGTACAACTCTATCTCCTCCCATATGATGGTATGTGTCAAGTAACACAGGCCCATCATCTTTAAGATCCGCAGGTATCCGTGCTAATCCAAATTCAAGCACTTGCCGCGCTAATAACCTGCTGAAATCTTTCTTTCTAACCGTACTCATACGCACTTCATCCAGAAATTTTCTAACGAAAACACATGCGCGTACTCCTGGGAGATTGTCTTCCTTGCCACCCCATATGGATCGAAGTTTATTCGTCTTTGGGAAGAACTCCTCGTACTCGAGAGAACATCTCCGCTTGATTCCTCGAGCTTTATGAATGCTCTGCAGCTGTAATAGTCCTTTGTGAAGGGGAAAAAGCCTGAGACTTGTGCCATTTATTTGTAGGTCATGCATCTCCACCAATTATCTGCTCAACTCCATGATGATCAATCTGTCACTTGGATATCTAGGCAACTTGACCGGTTCTCCCCAAAAGCTAGTGACCCTGAGGTATGTAAAGTCCGCAAACTGAATGAAGATACTGCCAATCTAGGACACAGCTTCCCAAGCTTCTCGCTTGCTTACACTGTTGGCCTTTAGGTCGTCATTCATCCTGCAAATGAATCCACAGAAGAATCCATCGTTGACCACCTTATAATCTTTATTGCATGCGAGCACGATGAAACCGCGGATAGCACTCAAAAATAGGATCCTTAGAGAGCACACCACGTCCATTCGGCTTGGAGAAGATACCTGTGAAGCTCTTTGCATATACCAAATATGAAGTCATCTTGAAGCTGTAAGTCCGCCTCACATTTCGGAGCTGCTCATTGATGTTGTCACTAATGATTTCCGACGAATTGATTATAGAATCTGCTTTGTTGATTTGATGGTCGATAAAGACATACATCCATGAGCGGAAGTCGTGAGTGTTAGCTTCCGTCATTTATCTGCATAACAATTTGGTAATGTCATCCGCCTCCTATACCAGATTAGATCGTGGAAGAGTCCTCGGGAACTTAGACGGAGATCGAGATTCTTCATATACCCGATGTTCATTATGCCACACGATCAACTTTATGGTTTTCCCATCTGTTGCCGGCATCAAGTATGCTAATAGTAGTCACCACCTGTCGTGCTGGAATCTTCAGACAATAATTGATGAACTGTGCGTCCAGCCGGATTATTGTCTTCCCCGCAGCATCTCGGACTGATCTAGATAGTGGGTGGTAAGACCTGCACACTCCATGACGAATTCTGGCAACTGAGCTGTGAATGGGAATGTTGAAGCTCGAATGATTCCATTGCTTTTGACTGCACGCATGAGAGAAGTCTTTCCAACTCTGGATCTGTCAATCAATTCGGAAAGAGGTTCTGGACCTAGATTTGTATCTCCGATGTCAGCAAACCTGGAAGTAATGCATGATTCTGTTGAGCTTTCTCTTTCATCTCGCTTTGCCATGGCCGGATCTATCTTTGTCTGAGCAACTCTTTTTCTCTTTATTCGGCCGGAATTCTTTACAACCGGTGCAGATCTGGGGATTTCTTGATTTGGAGGATATATTCAATGTATCTAACATTGATTTAAGCTCCCTTTCAATTATATAAGCACCTGTAATGAATACCTGCAATTAATTCAGACAAAGACGGCAACCAGAACATGAACACTTGATTTTAATCATAAAAATCTGCATATATAAAGCCCGCTGCCCTAAAATTTGAGGCTTTGTTTGCATGCAAAGCAAGCATGAATATTGTCAACTTCACCTGAGCACCTGTACCACTATGCAAACAATTAATCAGACTTAAATCAAGCTCCTTCAAACCTAGGCGCCAAACTTTGAAGCTTTCCGGCAGTGAAAACACCTTTTCTGAGCAAAATTCCTCCTTCTTTGGGCACCAAAATTGTGTAGGCTGCACTCCTTTGCTAGAAGAATTAATTACTTCATTAATATGGTAGCCCATGCTTATATAACCTTCATCATTCTATAATTAATAATTGCCTCTCCTATTCCTGGCAATTAATTAATTAATAAACATGCTTTTCTCTTCAATTTGGGTGCCTATTTTGTGCATGCTCATGGCTGCCATTAAATAAATTAAATTTATTTAATTTTAGCTTTCTACTTCCAGTCTACATTGACTTCACACTATGCTTTGACCTCATGTGCCAAAAATAGGAATTAATTCCATCAATAAATACTTTAAAAAGTATTATTTCTCCTCTAGGTGGGTCGCACTTTTTTGCATGATAGAGGGCTGCATTAAATAAATTAAATTTATTTAATTTTAGAATTCTATTTCCAATTTCTTTTATCCTCTCATCCTGTGTTGACTTTTCCTCATGCTTGGGCACCAAAATTAGGAATAGAAACAATTAATAAATGCAATTAAAGTTATCCTTCTATTCCAAAAGGGGTCGCACTTTTTGACATGGCTGCTTTCTATTTTTAAAAGTCAATTTCCAATGGGATTATTCACCCTGCACCGCAGCTCCAAAAATCCCATGATCCACTTAAGCTATTTGACTTTCATAATGGGATTTTTACCTGTGAGGCAGGTAAGAAATTCTCAACAATACCTTAAGTGATTTTATTTTATTTTATAATGGGAATTTTCACCCTGCAAGGCAGGTAAGAAATTCCCGCTCTAATTTTCCCATCATGACTTAAGTGACTTTGCTTCCATGGGAAAAAGTACCCTGCCAAGCAGGTACAAAATTCTCACCTGCCTGTTGCTACCAAAAATCTCATTGCAGCTTAAAACCTTCCTTTCCCAAAAATGCGACTTGCCCAGAAGAGGCCTTTTCATGCATGACTTCGTCTTTTTAGAGAGAACCGGACTTTCTGTGGCAAATTCTTTCTGGCATGACGTCCGTAGATGATTTCTAGAAACTCCAGGAAAGAAAACAGACTGAACCGACAAAGGAATTGACCTAGGGGAATTTCACAGAGAAAAATACGAGAAAAGTAACAAAACGCAAAACGTTGCCAGAAGTCACAAATAAAGACCAGGATTCATTCCTGGTGGAAACCCTACTGGTATATGGGAATATTGACATGTAAAACCTCAACAGGGTTAAACCGGAGCACAATTTACCTCAAATGGGGCTTAAAATAATTAAATAAAAATTTCAGTAGCAAACCCCTAGATGCAGAATATAACGAATTTGAGCATCGGGTATTTGGCGAAATTGGCTTATATGTCTCTTTGGGAATATTTTTGACACAATATAAACATTTCTGCAATAAAAACACAAAATGATCCATTATTTTAAAAGTACGAATTTTTTTTACATGGGGTAGTCTTAGATTTCAGGGTGAAATCTTGGGACACCAGATTCTATTCCAGGAATTCGATCACGGAGTCTATTATCTAGAACTAGATAAAGAAGAATCCCAACCTGTGATCCAAGAGCCACATCAACTGGATAATAAGATTTGGACTCTGGAGTTTGATGGCAGTTGTTGTTCGTTTGGGTCCGGTGCAGTGTTGTTCTTATTTCTCCTGAGGGAAAGGTGCATGCACATTCCTTCAAATTAATGTTTGAAAATACTAACAACACGGCAAAATATGAAGCATTGTTGTTAGGAATGGAGCAGGCAAGAACAATGGGAATCAAGCTCTTACATGCAAGGGGATGTTGAGTTAATTGTCAAGCAGATACGTGGTCTCTACCAAGTCAAAAAGGACAAACTATGGCATTATAGAGACCGGGTCTATTCTGCTCGCTATTTTTGATTTTGCAGCTTTCTCGGTTTCTATATTCCTAGAGAGCAAAATTCTAGGGCTGATTCACTTGCAGTTACTGCAGCTTTATTAAATCCAAATCAACATCAACCACCCACATTCTTCAGACAAGGGGATTACAAAGTTGAGGTGGTATTTTGCCCGAAGGTTTTTAATGATGAAAAAAAAATTGTTGCATTTCTCCAACAAAAAGACAACTTCGAAGAGATATACTACAAGGGAAGCAACTCACCTCCTGCAGGACCTTTGTGGGAGAAATGGATGCAAAGGTTGCAGGAAGTCAAGAGATTATCCAGCTTAAAGGAAATAAAATTCCTAAAGGATTAGTATCTCTTGAGGAAATGTTCGACAAGCATGATTAGATGCTTAAAAAGAATGAAGAAAGTGAAGAAGGTTCTTCTTTCGATACGCAATTGTTAAATCACGGGAGCTAATAATGATCCCAAATTAGCAAATCTAGGTAAGTGTTGTTCAAAGGCAGAAAGAGAAGCTTTTACAAAGCTTCTTAAGAAATATATGGACGTTTTTGCTTGGTCTTATTAGGAACTAAAGACCTATCAGCCTATAGAAGTACAACACTATATCACATTAAAGCAAAGCGAAACCTTTCAAAAACGAAGTTGCGGTGGCACAACCCTACTATTTCAGGGACTATCTTTGCAGAGATCCAGAAGATGTTGGATGCAAAGATAATTTATCCTATACATCACTCTGAATGGTTAGCCAATATAGTTCCTATGAGAAAGAAAAGCGGTGAGATTAGGTTGTGCGTTGATTTTCGCAATCTCAATCAAGCCTCATTAAAATACAACTACCCCATCCCCATCATGGACCACACTCTACAGGTTGTCACTAGATCTGAAATATTATCCATGCTTGATGGTTTCTCAGGCTACAATCAGGTCAAGGTGGTGAGCGAGAATCAATTTAAGCGACATTCATTACACCTTGGGGAACTTTTGCTTATCAGAAAATGCCTTTCGATTTGATCAATGTTGGAGCTACATTTCAAAGAGCTATGGATTTGGCATTTTCTCATCTCAAGGATAAAAGCATAGTAGTATACCTTGATGATTTAACGGTCTTTTCCAAGGAAAGAAGCAAGCATATCTCAGATCTTGAGGTCTTCATCCAATGCTGCAAACATGGTATTTCTCTAAATCCTAAGAAATCTATCTTTCTTTAACAGAAGGGAAGCTACTAGGGCATATCATCTCAAAGGAAGGAACCAAGATAGATCTCGAGCGTGTCAAATCTATTTAGACTTTACCATTTCCAACATCCAAAAAGGGGTTCACTCTTTCTTTGGTAAAGTTAATTTTCTCAGAAGATTCATCCCTGACTTTGCTGAATTAACCGTCATATCTCAAATATGATGAAGAAGACATCAGATTTCAAATGGAGCAGCGAAGGGAAGGAAGCATTTGAGAAAATTAAAGAGGCCTTGTCAAAAGCTTCAATCTTGGTTTCACCAGACTTTAGTAAAGAATTCATCCTTGAATGGTATTCCTCCGAACACACCATGTCAGCAATCTTGATGCAGAAAAATCAAGAGGATGTAGAAGCTCCGATTGCTTTCATGAGCATGCCTTTAAAAGCTTACAAGTTGAAATACACTCCCATGGAAAAACATGCATATTCAGTGGTAAAAGCATGTAAGGCATTCAGGTACTATATTCTTGCCTCACATACTATGGTTACTGGTTCCAGATCTGCAGTAAAATCTATCCTCACCCAACAAGAGCTAGGGCTACTAAGAGGCACGTGGGTGACGAAGGTGCAAGAATATGACTTGGATATAAAGCCCACAAAGTTAGTTCGAGGAAGAGGTTTGTGTGAATTAATGATTGAGATGAAGACAACAGATCCAGAAAGGTGAAAGTTTGCCTATGGTTCTTTTTATAGATCTGGTAAATGAATGGTATAGTAACATTGCCTTTTTCCTAACTTATGGGGAATGCCCAAATCACCTTTCTCGAGGAGAAATGTACTATTAAACTGATGTCTAGGGACTTTGTTCTTTGGGCTAATGGTTTATACAAAAGAGGAATTGACGGGGTATTTCTCGGATGTGTGGATAAAACTCAACAAGATCAGCTTTTAAAACAATTTCATAATTTGTCTTGCGGTGGTCATTTCTCATCCCGATTCTTTGCTCATGCAAGATCCTTGAGCGAGGTATTCTTGGCCCACACTTTTCAGGATACCGCAAAGTAGGTATCTAGATGTCAAGCATGCCAACACTTTGTCGGAAACATAAAATTGTATGCATTACCATTAAAATCAGTTGTAATTGAGAGCCCTTCCAGCGAGTGGGGCATGGATTTTATTGGTATGCTCAACCCGGCTTCGGTGCTGGTCATCATTACATCCTCGATTGCTACCGATTATTTCGGTAAATGGGTAGAAGTCATTCTATTAAGAATGTCACTTCGCGGAAGTTTTTAGTTTTATAAAGGAAAATATTGTCATTAGGTTTGGCGTGCCCAATAAAATAGTAGCGGATAACGCACTTAATTTGTCTTCTGAGGAGCTGGTCGAGTTTTGCTACACACATGGAATCCAGCTGGTGCATTCCTCCAATTATTACCCACAAGAGAATGGCCAAGCTGAATCAAGCAATAAGAATCTAGTGACTATCATGCGGAAATTAGTGGACTGAAAAATCAAAGGAATTGGCACAAAAAGTTGTTTGAAGCACTATGGGCGAGATAGGATCACACCAAAGAAATCTATAGGCATGTCCCCTTTCCAGCTGTTATATGGGAGAGATGCAAAGTTGCCTCTTACCTTGGAATTTCTGCTTTGCAACTTTTTAAAGCTCTAGAGGATGCCACATTCACGATGCCATTGACAAAAGAATAATGTATCTGAGAGAATTATGAGAAGTGCAAGTTCAAGTAGCCAACAGATTGTCAAAACATCAGAGGAAGGTGAAGGTGATCTTCGATAAAAAGGCCAGAGAAAGAAAGTTTGAGATCGGCGACTAGGTCCTTTTATGGGACAAAAGACGGAAACAAAAGGCATGCACGGGAAATTTGATTCACTTTGGAAAGGGCCTTTTGTGATCAAGAGGATTGTCGGGATAGATAGTTTCATTCTTTCTCATCAGGATGGAATTGAACTATCATTGCCTTTCAATGGGCAACACTTGAAGTTTTTCGGACATAAAAGAGCAGGGTAAAACCTATATGTATATAAATAAAACTTTTCTGTTTTTCTTTGTTTTTTTGGTGTTGTGTTGTTTTTGTTTTCAGACCCCGAGCCCAATCGACAAATTACGAAACCAGAGATGCTAGGATCTCATCTTTACTCTGTCATTTTGACAAATGCAAAGATGTCCACAGACGGAGCCGACTGGTGTCCCCATATTTCACCCTGAAATCTAGGACTACCCATTTGAAAAAAACTTTTTTAAAAAATAACGGATTTTTTCATGTTTTTATTGCGGAAGATATTTGTATTACGTTAAAATATTTCCAGTGAATCATATGAGCCAATTCGACAAATACCCGGATGTTGAAACTCATTTTATCCCTCTGCCAAGTTTTGTCTGTGGGAAATTTTTATTAAATAAATAAAGCCTCATTTGAAATAAATTGTGCTCTGGTTGAACCCTGTTGAAGTTTTGCATGCCCGTATTCACACATCTCAATAGGATTTTCACCAGGAACGAATACAAAGCATTGTCTGCAACTTCTGGCAACGTTTTTCGCTTTTATTTATTTCTTTTGTGTTTTTCTCCAGTTTTCTCCAAAGTTTGTCTATGAAAATTCCCCTGATGCATTCTTTGTTACGTATGTATAGTCTATTTAATTGCCGAAACACTTGGAGATCATTTACTGACCTCGGCTGCGAGAAGGATTTAGCCTCGAAAGAAAACTTCGACCAAAAAGATGAAATCATGCACAAAAAGCCTCTCCTAGGCAAGTCGCACTTTTTGGAATGAATGGGTCTAAGTTGCTGATGGGATTATTGGTAGTGGCGAGGCGGGCAGAAATTTCTTACCGCCTTCAGGGTATTTTTCACATGAAGACAAAGTCACTTAAGCTGATGGGAACATTAGAGGCGGCGGGCGGCGGAAATTTCTTACGCCTTGCAGGTAAAAATTCTCATTATAAAATAAAGAAAAATCACTTAAAGCACCGATAAAAATTTACGTCGACTAGCGAGCTAAGTTTTCCCACCAAAGAGATTTATTCACCCATGCAAGTTGCACTTTATCAAAGGAAGTTATTTTTAATACAAGTCGCACTTTTTGGGAGATGTTTTAATTTGCCAGTGGGAATTTTGGAAGTTGCAAGCGGGGGATTTTCTTACTTGCCTTGCAAGATAAAAAATCTCATTATGGAATTCAAATAGCTTAAGTTGAAGAGGGGATTTTTGGAGCTGCAGTGCAGGGTAGAAATTCCCATCAAAGTTGACTTCTTATTTTTAGAAATCACCCTTGCCAAAAAGTGCGACCCACCTTGGCATTAAACAATGAATTTAATGATATTTATTTATGGCTTTTTCACCTAATTTTGGCGCCATGTATGGAAGAAAAGTCAAAGCAAGAAGACAAGCCAAAGAGAACTAAAGGATGCATGCTAAAAATAAATAAAATAAATTTATTTAAAAGCAACCAGCAGCATGCATAATTGGGCGCCCAATTTGGGTGAATAGACATGATTATTTATTAATTAAATTGCTAGGAATAGGAAGGCAATTATTAAAAATAGTATGTTGAGGGTTATATAAGCATGGGCTGCCATAATGAAGAAACAATTAATTATTTTTGCTAAGGATTGCAGCCCAGACAGTTTTGGTGCCAAGGAAAGGAGGTTTTGTGCATCAAAAGGTGTTTTTCATTGCCAGGAAGCTTCAAGGTTTGGTGCCTAGGGTTGGAATAGCTTGATTTTTGCTATGATAATTATCTGCATGTTGGTATAAGTGCCTGGTGAATTTAAAAATATTTATGCTTGCTTTGCATGCAAGCAAAGCCTCAAATTTTAGGGCAGCAGGCTTTATATGCAGATTTTGGTGACAAAAATCAAGTATTCATGCTCTGGACTCCATCTTTGTCTGAATTAATTACAAGTATTCATTACAGGTGTTCATACAAGTGAAAGGGAGCCCAAATCAATGTCAGGTACATTGAATATATCTTCCGAATCTGAAGAAATTGCTAGATCTGCACAAATTGATCCAATTGCAAAGAATTTCGGCAGGATTAAAAGAAAAAGAACTTAGACAAAGATTGCTCAACCATGATGAAGTGTGATGAAAGAGAAGGATCAGCAGAGTCATGCATAGCTTCTAGATTTGTTGATATCAATGACACGAGACATAGGCCCTGAACCCATCTCCGAATTAATTGACAAATCTAGGGCCGGAAGGACATCTCTCATGCGAGAAATAAAAAGCAATGGAATTATTCAAGCATCAGCGTTTTCGATCCTGGCTCGGTTGCACTGAAATTGTTATGGAGTGTGCGAGGTCATACCATCCTCTTTCGAGAACAATTCGAGGATCTACTGAGAAAGACAATAATCAAGAAGGATGCACAATTTATTAATTATTATGCGAAGATTGCGACACGACCGGTGGTGATTGCAATTAGCATGTTGGATCTTTGTGACATGTGGGAGAAACACAAAGCGGTGCGGGGGCATAATGAATAGCAGATATATGAATAATCCCGGTCTCCATCAAACTTCCGAGGACTATTCCACAATCCGATTTGGTGCAGGAGGTGGATGATATTACTAAATTGCTTTGCAGGTTAAGTGGAGAAGCCAATACTCACAACTTCCGCTCATGGATGTATGCCTTCGTGAGGACCATTAAGATCAACAGAGCTGATTCGATAATCAATTAGGCAGAGATCATCAATAACAACATCGGTGAGCAACTCCGGAGTGTGAGGTAGACATACAGACTTCAAAATGAATTCATATCTGGTATATGCAGCAGCCTCGCAGGTATATTCCAAGCTAGATAGACGGGACATCTTGTGAAAAATCCTATTTTTGAGTGCTTCCCACAGTTGACAATTCCTAAATGCCACAAAGAGTACAAGGTGGTCAACGATGGGTTCTTCTATGGATTCATCTGCAAATTAAATAGTGATCTGAAGACTAGCAAGGTAAGCAAAGAAGCTTGGGAAGTTGTATCCCAACATGGTTGTATGTTCATCAATTTGAAGACTTCACGTATCTCAGGGGAACCAGCTTTTCGAGAGAAGCAGTTAAGTTGCCGAGGTATCCAAGCGACAGGTGGGTCATCATGGATTTGTGCAGACATCTCGTAGAGCTGCATGACTTACAATCAAAGCGACACAAGTCTACGGGTTTCTTTCGATCCACGGTGGATTTACAACTGTTGCGAGAGCATCCACAAAGCTAGAGGAATCGAAGCCGAAATGTTTTCTGAATATAAGCATGAGTTCTTCCCAGCATGGCTGAACTTTGATCCATATGGGGTAGCGAAGAAGACAATCTCCCAGGAATACTCACATGTACCTTCGTTGGAAGACTTTTGGATAAAGTGCAAAAGCGTATGAAGTTGGGAAGAATGACTTCACAGAAGTTATCAGGCGTAACAAGTGTTTGATTATGGTTTAGCTTGATACTTGCGAGATCTCGTAGATGATGGGCATGTAATACTCAACTCATATCATCAAATGGGAGGGGATAGAGCTGTTCTTCAAGAAAACATTGGTGGTTGTCAGACGATTGAGGAAAGATCTTCCGCAGTTCTGGTTAACACCTCAAACTGGTTGTTGACAAAGGGGTATTGCCTGGATGAAGCTTTGATGAATTAGATCACAAGTAACTTTACCGTAGGAGACTCCAACAAAAGAAAGCACGAAGGTGAAAGTAGCAGAAGGCTAGAGAAACTTAAAGTTCACAAGAAGTCTCACACACAAGAGAAGGCCAAATCTACAACTATCATGCTAGTTCAAGCTTCTCCAGCATCAACTCATAGCACTTCAGCCCCATAACCCCAGAGAGATCTTGTTGTTCCTCCGTTGAATCCAACGTCATTTGTATTTTTTCCTCTACCACTCAGATCTTCACCGCTCCCTGCGGAGAAGTTGAAAGCACAGATGGCAGAGTTTGAAAACGCATTGTCTTTGGACAATTCGAGAAGGTGGCGATCCACGACACGGAGGCAAATTTGGATAGAGCAAAATCGAGCATGAGATGGTGGTGCACTCGGTGACTTCTCATTCACCGAGAAGTACCTTTTCATCATGATTGGTTTTACACACGATCCCAGAAGCCAGAGAAGAGATCAACCTAGAGAAACACGACTTGTAGCTGCTCCGAGTTTGGGTAGAAGAGATAAAAGACCTAAAGTTTCCAAAATAACTTCTATGTTGATTATTGAAGAATCGGGACAAAAGTTCGCTAAGTTATCATTTCAGCAGAAAGAAAGCACAAGGGAGAGCTCACGGCGGTGATATAGCGGTGACCAAAGTGCCAATAGGTCAAACTACCACGGAAGGATTAAAGCGGTGGATACACAGACACTAATGAACTCTTTATTCCTCAAGCTTGACAAAGAGAAGGTGAGAAAGCCAAGCTTCAAAAGAGTTTCCCAGTATGTGAGATCATTGCTAAGGTTGTCGAACCTTCCTCTCGGCCCATTTAGCACATGAGCGGGTGAGTAATCATTTGATTAAAGAAGTGGAAGATGCGGGGATCGGGCAAGGCTATTTCTCAATGGAAGCAACAAATCATTCACCAAGATTCAAAGCGAGTTCAAAAGAATACAAACTAAATTGGAGAATATGCATAGGGCAGTATCTCAACGAAAGGAACTAATGACATGGATAAAAGATGAGAACATAGTTGCTGAAATTCATCTGGATACTTTAGCTAAGATACACTCGTTGCCAGAGGATGTGCTAATTGTAGAGCAAATTGTACCTGGTGGATTGATGGAAAAGGGGAAGCAGTTAGAAATTTCAGTTTCCTTCCGTATACGAGATCCTCAAGCTTATCTTTGAATAGGATGCGATTCTTTAGAAAATAAGATGGGACAAGTGTCGGAGAGAATCCCAGATGAATTACTTGCTTCCCATGAGGAATTTATTCTGGTTGTGCAGAAATAAATTGATGAAGCCACCATACCTTTCACGATGGATTCAATTGGCAGACTCATAAAGCTTCAGGCAGATGTTGAGGGATATGGGCTTGGTTTAGAGAAGGTAAAGGCTAATACTATTGCTTTGTCTAGAGGGTTGTTGCAATTCAGAACCGAGAGAGAGGCTATTGTTAAAATAGATGGGAAAATGTTGAATTACACGTTTGACAAGTATATTCGAGTTTTAGAACAAAAAGAAAGGGTAGGTATTAGAGCTAGCAGATCTTCTTTCTTCTTATATTCCCGGATGAAAATGTAAGATTAAAGTCATTGGTTTAAAAACCATTACTTTAAGTTATTTGGAAAGATTCTTTAAGATAAGTGACAGATGTGCACAATTTTGGCTTAAACTCCTGATGCATGTTACTAAGAGAGGAATTCTAGGAAGATGATTGTCAGATGTTCCCTTTACTACTTCTTCATGTTCTAGTTCAGTTGTAGTTTCCCATTTGTAATTTCCCCTCTACACACTATAAGTAGAGGAAGAACCTACGGGTTAAAGGATCGGAATTTGTAATCAGCATTCTTGTGTTCTAGACTTTGAGCTGAAACCCTTGATAGCTTTCTGCAAGTAGAGGAATAGAGAAGAGGTAGATTTCCGGAGAACTTTGTGTCAACGGTGCATTCGTTTCTTATTTCTTTTTAGATCTCTGCATAAACTTTGTGTTGTCTTAGATCTAGATCTGAAACTTTCCTTTGCTTCAAATTCTACATTTTAAGATCTATTTGTTTCGTCTATGTGCATGTGATCAACTCTATCAACTATTGGTTAGGTTGCACGTCTCCTTTCCTCTCTTCTCACATTTAATTATTTCCCCTTTCTTACACATATTGCTTGCAGCTGCTTACTTGCTGCAAAATTGCCTAGTTATGGTCCATGAGCTACACAATTAAAGTAAAACCAACAAATAGATATTTGGAAATATAATTGACAAAATCTTACACGGAGCCTCACCGGTAAATGAGGAGATTTATCTCATGACCGCTAGGTTTTCAATTTGTGCTGAAAAATCTAGCCAACATTCACCAAGTTCCCGATGGAAGTGTGAGATGCCAATGGAATTCGAGTGACTTAATCCATGGTAGACACTAGGAATTGCACTTGATTATCAAAGCTTGTTTCAGGTTTAACCAATAGTATACTTTGTATATGCGCTCTTAAAAGAGTACTATGGGGGATCGGGGAGATCTAGTTTACCCATACAGCTGCACATGGTTAATATTGATGTTATCGAGATAGATCGAATGTTAAATAAATGCTGATTTAAATATTGTTTATTTAAATTCATGGAAGGCATAATGCTAGAATACGAAGGATGTTTTTTTTTTTTTTTTTTTTTAAATTAGTCCCATTTAGAAAGCCTTTGTTGAATAAGTGTGTTATAGAAAGATTGAAAAACTGCTTAGCCCAAATATAATCCAAAGATCTTAATTGCCAGCAGTGATTAATGGTATTTGATTGGATATCTTGAGGGGCAAGAAGTTGATAGATGATCCGGAGTTAAATCTTTGGAAAGAGGGAGCGAGTAGTAGGCCAATTCCAATCTCTCCACCAAGGAGATCGAGAAATAATTCCAATTTTGTGGAGATACTATTTATGGACTTTTGAAGCTTTGACATAGAATTTGAATCCTCATTTTAAAGCTGAAATTTGTCCCGACAACATCCCAAAAAGAAACCAACTCTTAAAATCCTTGAAGAAAATGTCACAAATATTTTTATTCCCTTTTAAAAAAACTAAGACTCTTATTCCAAGGGACAATATCAAAGGCAACATTATGAAAAGTAAGAATGGGAGACCAACAAAAAAAATTGTAGTTAAGGGATAGAACATTCCTGAAACCATCTCCAATCCAAATGAGGTTGGGTTTGAGGATTTCCAAGCCTTTCATATGTTTTTGACATAGATTGTACCACCAAATTTAATAGGCACAAGGGTGATGAGGAGAGAGTATAACTCAAGACCACTCCAAGCCTTTCTGCCAAAAGGAGCCTCTTGAGAGATACAGTTTCTCAACAGTATTTTACAAGCCTCGGAACCTTCCAATCCTCTAATAATCCATTTGACGGTTGATAATGGAGACTCGGATCAGAGGTAACTTGATGCAGAGGATATCACTCAAACAACTATACAAACAAGTTATAATGCTCAAAACAACTCAACTTTGTCCTTTGACCTTGCAAATTAACTCTTTTCTCGAGACTAGAAGGCCTTCAATCATGTAATTTTTGCCCTAAATGTTCAAAATAACTTGCGTAATGCTTGGGAAATGTTGACTATCCTCTTACCATGCCAAAACAATCGAGAAGTTAGTTGAAATCACAAGAAATGGTCAATTTGACTTCCTTTCGCTAAAACTAGCCTTCTAGCTTCTTACACCAAGTATTTCTAGTGGATTGGTGGTTGGAGCAATCTACCAATAAATGGAACAAACTAAAAACATATTTGAGTACCCATTTGCCCCTTCATGGTGTGTGCTAAATTTATTGGCTCAAATCCCAATGTAGACTGCATTTCTTCACTATCTCTCTTCTAGGCCTAGTTCTCGATTAGCCCTTTCCAAGGTCAAATTTTGGTATAACTTTTGAATGGGAGACTCAAATGACAAACTGTTGACCTTTCTGGATACCCATTTGGACAAATTTTCATTTTACAAAATTTCATATAGCCTTCTGTTATCAGCCTAATTTTGACTCTCTGCAAAATTATTAAAAAATGAAAAATTTGAAAATTTTCAAAAGTGTTACTTTGCGTGGTTCATTGTCCTCATCGCGATCGTCTCATTTTTGTGATCATTTCGGTCTTCATTTCATCCTTTTCGGGCAAGAACTCTTCCCGCCAGGCTTTAAATCGCATTAAAATACATTAAAATTAATTAATTAATATTTAATTAATTAATCGCTCCTTGTTTGATAAAATTAACTTTTAAATAACTTGAGAGTTGTTGGCTAGATTTTCTGCATAGCATCAAACCTAGGCAGTCATGAGATAAATCTCCCTCATTTAACCGGTGAGGCTCCCGTGTCAGATTTGTCAATATAAATGTGTTATTATCTATCAGGGGGTTTTACTTTAACCACTTAGTTCATGAACCATAACTAAGAAGTTTTGCAGCAAGTAAGCAGTTGTTTAAGAAAGGAGAATTATAGATGAAAGAAGTAAAGGAAATGCAGGGAAGAAATGGGGAAGATGTGCATCCCAATTAGTAGATAACAGAGCTAATTGCATGCACATAGAAGAAACTTAATAGATATGAACACACAGAATTATAAAGCAAAGGCAGCTCAGATCCAGATCTAAAATAACACAAAGTTTATCAAGAGATCTAAGATTCAAAACAAGAAACAAAGTACACCGTGACACAAAGTTCTCCGGAAACCTGCTCCTTTGTATTCCTCTGCTTCAAGTTGCTCTCAGGGGTTCAGCACAAAGTCTAAAACACAAGATTGCTGCTTACAAATTCTGATTGATCATTAACCCGAAGGTTCTTCCTCTACTTATAGAATGTAGAGGGGCAATTACAAGTTGGAAGCTTTAGTTGAACTGACACATGTGGAAGTCGAGAAGAAACAACTGGCAATCTTCCTCCTGGAATTCCTCTTTACGTGACATGTATGATTTGCAACTGAAAATAGAACCTTCTATTTTGCACGCCTGCCACCTATCTCCAAGTAGTTGACTTCTTCAAGTAATGGCTTTTAAACCAATCACTTTAAGTTGTATAATTTAATTGATCGCTCAATTACTTTGTCGGAGGAAAGAAGAAGGAAGAGGAAAGCTGACTTTGTCCTTTTTCATGTCTGCATGCAGCTGATTCAAACTGGATCTAGAAGCAGCTGGATCTGGAAACAAGCTGGAATTGCAAGTAGTTGGAATTGGAAGCAAGCTGGAATTTTGCCTTCGCATTGTCTTCTCTTTTATCCTTGAAGGTTTTGCAGTTCTTCTTTTGTACATGCATCAATGCAAGGTTGGCCGTAGATAACTCATCATCCTTATTTTTAATTGCATATGAGCAATTAAAAATTCTGGAAAGCACTCAGGGTGAATGAAAATTCAATGAAAGCTTCAACTGGAAGATGAGAGCACATGCACAAGATCTTGGAAGGAATTTTCCACGCACTGTCTTCTTCACGGGCTGCATTCGAAACAAGAGGATGAAGCCTTTGTGCCAGAAGCTTTTGCAACTATGAGATCTGGATCTGGATCTGCACCTGCATAACAAACTTTGGCAACAGGGCTATGGATGGAAAAGCTGCAACTCGAATAATTCCACTGCTTTTAATCTGCACGCATGAGTGAAGTCTTTCCTGCTTTGGATCTGTTTATCAATTCAACAAGAGGTTCCGAGCCTAGATCCGTGTCTCCAAATATCGTAACTTTAGAAGTGATGCATGACTCGTTGTGCTTTCTTTTTCATCTTTCTTCGCCATAGCTTTGTCTATCTTCGTCGAATAATTCTTTTTCTTCTTACTTTGCCGGATTTCTTCAATACTAGTGTAAATCTGGACAATTCTTGATTCGGAGGATATATGCAATGTATTGGGCATTGATAAAAACTCATTTTCCTTTGTAAAGCACCTGTAATGAATTCCTGCAATTTATTCGGACAAAAATGGCCACCGGAGCATGAATAGTGAATTTTAATTGTAAAAATCTGCACTTTTCAAGCCTGCTGCACCAAAAAATGGTGTTTAATTTGCACATGAAAGAGAGCATGAATCCTTTCAAAAAACACACGAGCTCCTTTAACACTGTGTGCAAACAATTATGCAAACAAAGATCAACCTCCTTCAAATCATGCCCCAAATTTGTTTTTAGCCTTGTTTCCACCTTGCCTAAGCAAAATCCTTCTTCAAATGGGGGCGCACTTTTCCTCTTGGCTGCAATTCTTTACCTGTGAATCAAATAATTCACCCATATGGCTGCCCATGCTTATATAACCTTCACAATTCTATAATTAATAATTGCCCTAACAATTAAAGGCAATTAATTAATTAAAACTCATGCTCTTCTCTTTTAAAAATAGCATGTTTAAGGACAGCCATCCAATAAATTAAATTAATCCAATTTAATCCTTCACACATCACTTCACTCAAGCTTCACAGTGTGCTTTGACCATAGCCACTGAAAATAGGAATTAATATAATCATTTAATACTTTAAAAAGTATTAATTCCTTCTCAAAAGGGGCTGCATTAAATAAATTAAATTTATTTAATTTTGGAATTCTATTTCCAATTGATTTATTCTCCTTTGTTTTTGTTGACTTTTCCACAACGGGTGCAAAATTGGGTGAATAAATATTAACAAATATTTATTTAATGCATTATTATTCACCCAATGTGGGTCGCACTTTTTTGCATAATAGAATTCTATTTTTAAGAATTTCTGACAATGGGATTATTTACCCTGCAAGGCAGCCCCGGAAATCCCATGATCCACTTAAGTGATTTGACTTTGACAATGGGATTATTTACCCTGCAAGGCAGGCAATAAAATCCCGTGATTTCACTTAAGTCACTTTTCTTTTATTTCACCATGGGAATTTTTACCCTGCAAGGCAGGCAATAAATTCCCGCCTGCCTGCAGCATCTAACTTTCCCACTGCAGCTTAAGTGGATTTTATATCACGGGAAAAAGTACCCTGCTAAGCAGGTACAAAATTCCCACCTGCCTGCTGCTTCTATTTTTCCCACTGCAGCTTAAGTGAATTTTATATCATGGGAAAAAGTACCTGCAAGGTGACGATAAAATCCCACACTCTTTGCTTCTAATTTTCCCACATGACTTAAGTGAATTTTATATCATGGGAAAAAGTACCCTGCAAGGCAGGCAATAAAATCCCACTTGCCTGCTGCTTCTATTTTTCCCATTGCAGCTTAAATCCTTTGTTTTCCAAAAATGCGCCCATCCCCGCAAGGAACACTACGTCTTGCGCTTCGCTTTTTCCCAATGATCCGGACCTCGATGGCGACTTCCTCCGGGCATAATGTGCGTATATGTTTTCCAGCTGCTCCAGGCCAAAAATCGGGCTTACCCGACAAAGGAATTGTTCCAAAGAAATTTCACAGAAAACGAAACGGGACACCACAAAAACACGAAAAATTGCCAAAAGTTACAAATAAAGCCCAAAACTTAAAATAAGTTAAAACCCTTCTGGCACATAGGAATAATAACATATTCGCTCATAATAGAGTTAAAACGGAGCGCAAATAGCCTCATACGGGGCTCAAAATAATTAAATACAAATTTTCCGCAGACAAATCCCGACGACAGAATAAAACAATTTTGGGCATCTGGGTATTTGGCGAAAAAGGCTAATATGGCTCTTTAGGATTATCTTGACGCAATACAAGAACTTTCAGGCAATAAAAACACAAAACGACCCATTATTTTAAAAGTACGAAAAATTTCGGATAGGGTAGTCGCAGATTTCAGGGTGAAATTTGAGTGACACCAATGAAAATTTTGAAAATTTTCAAAAGTGTTACTTTGCGTGGTTCATTGCCCTCATCGCGATCGTCTCATTTTTGTGATCATTTCGGTCTTCGTTTCATCCTTTTCAGGCAAGAACTCTTCCTGCCAGGCTTTAAATCGCATTAAAATACATTAAAATTAATTAATTAATATTTAATTAATTAATCGCTCCTTGTTTGATAAAATTAACTTTTAAATAACTTGAGAGTATTTAATTAAATAAATATTAATTAAAAGTTCATTCGACAAATTTTATTGCGAGGAAGTAAGCTTACGCTTCCAACTGCGAGAATGCCAATTTGGCTTCCCGAACCCGGATTTCCCCTTTCCTGGCAATCCTCTTCAAATTTTCCGTGGGATTTTCTCCACCAATTGCCAAATCATGAATTGGCTAACGGGCAAGAAATTTCCCAATTTCCCACATGGGGAAATTGAACGGGGATTGCCAGCCCACTTTGCCATTCCCATTGGCAATTGGCCATTGCTTTCCCCATTTCCCCTAGCACTTAAGTCCACTACCGGGAAGAGAGGAAGTTGGATTAATCCCCATAACTTCCTCCGTCAAACTCGTTGGAAAAAGTCGTGCGAAGCTTTCCGATTGCTTCTTATTTCTTCTGGAGGACATAATATTTTGTCAACATCCCATAATGCAAGAGAAACTCACGCCATTGTGAAGGAAGATACATCAGTCGTGCATGCAAGGAGGTTTAATCAAAATCCAAACAAACACCAGCAAAGGAAGAACAAAGCCACATTTTTGCAGCTTCCACGCATTCTCTAGGACAGTTTTTATCCACGCCTAGGAGAGAGAAGGAACAGCCAAATAAACATTCACCACGTTTTTGGGGAAACAGTCCAAAAAAGTTGAAAATAACAAAGGTAAATCCACGCGCCAAGAGCTTTCACGCAGGGAGAAAGGAAAGGAGGACAGCAAAGTTGATTTGAAGTCAGAGGAGGACAATTTCCAACGCCATAGAGAAAGCAGCATTAGAAGGACAGTCAGAAAACCAAAAAAACAATCTTCCACGCCCAGCCACGCAAAGAAGGAGAATTTGTGAATATCAAGCAGCTGAGGGAAGAATCCACGTGGAAAGGTGAAAAGGCAAAGAAATATATAAAAAAAAGAATTCCATGCGCCCAAAGAAAGAAAGGATACCACGCATTGGGCAGAGGAAAGGAGAAGCTGCGCCTTGGGGAGAGAAGAACAGTTTTAAAAAACAAAAAAAAGAACTAAAAGCATGCCGCGCCTAAGAGAGGAGAAGCCGCTCAATAACACCCGGGTGAAGCACATGGTAAATGCCACTGAAACTAGTATTTTATTAGAACCACGATGTTCGATATGGGTACAAGTTTCCACAAATAGTTACAGGTTCCATTAAATAAGAAGGAAAAATAGATGAGTTACGGTCCTGTACATCAAGTA
Source organism: Taxus wallichiana var. yunnanensis (assembly GCA_018340775.1). Classification (NCBI taxonomy): domain Eukaryota; kingdom Viridiplantae; phylum Streptophyta; class Pinopsida; order Cupressales; family Taxaceae; genus Taxus; species Taxus wallichiana. The sequence continues at coordinate 321,226,856 of CM031243.1, forward strand.
ATATAGCAAAACAGGAATTCACAGTGCATGATGCGGATAAGAGGTTAGTTGATATACATTGTAACTAAAAATTTCTAAGTTGAGAGCGTAAAGGATTAAGCACCGATTTCATTCCATTTATTTAATGGTCTCGTTCGAATTTTGTGGTGTAAAGTTTGGACGGGATGAGCAAGTTTGAGAGTGTATGCTAATCCTACACCCGAGATCGCCATTTTGTTATCACCTCTAAAAACAGATAATGTGCCAACCAGTGGAATCAATGTCCTAAAATCAATTCTAACACACACACGAGAGAGGCGTATCTTTCTTTCTTTTTTTTTGGGTGGCATGCGCATCCTTCCTATTCACAAGTTTTTCTAGCCCTTTAAATTGAAGATGTATTTATTGGAAAATTAAGAAATGTAAGTACGAGGGACATTAAAAGTAAAAAAAATTGTAATTCGGGACAATTATTATTATTATTTTTAAAATAATAATAATAATAATATTAAAGCGAAAAATATTTTTCTTGCATCAACGGGGTTTCGGAGACTGAGACCCCCCGTTTGCGTTGTCTTGCGTGCCTGAGTCGTTCTTTTGTAAAATTCATAATGGCGAAAAATCCAAATCTGCGGGGAGATCGAGGAAGCCAGTGGAGAAATCTAACAAATCTGCCCTGAAATATGAATTCCAAGGAATTATCCCTCCCAGTTCCATTAAGTCGGCATATGACAACATCATCTGCGATACAAATCGGGTCACATCAACATGCAGCAGATTCTGCGAGTGGGTGGCGAAGGCAAAACCATTTTCTCAGATAGACTTTATCATAGTGGCCTACCCCAAGCAGCAGCATTCCCTGTCTCGGTGCAGTGACAGAATTGGTTATTGCTTGCACGGAGCATTATGACCCTGAGAGACGAGGAATTTTTAAAGATAATCGCGAGCCTTACCCGACTTTCCGAGAATGCGGATATCACTCCCAATCAATCAAAAAAAAATTATGGGATGAAGAACCACGAGATGGAGCAAGATGGTTAACAACTAGTTAGAGTAACCAAGAGACCTCGGGTGTGAGGCTCCCCAAAGAACTGTACCGCATTGAGTTCGTGGAAGAAATCGGAGACATGATCACTCTCCTAAGTCGAGTTTTCGGTCTACCTTCTGCTAGGATTTTCCACCCATGGATGTACCAGTTTATCTATATCATCCTAGCCAAGAAAGAGTTTGTGGATTGGGCCACCATCATCAGTAACACCATTCACAAACAATTGATAGAAGTTAAGATGACTAGATGCTTCTACATGACTTCATATCTGACCTATGCAGTAGCACGAAGAAAGCTATTTTCGGGACTTGAAACGAGAGGGGTCATGGGGCCGTCGAACAATGTTTTTCATTATTACCTCAATTTCAGCCTTCAAAAATAGTTCTCACCATTTTAGAAGAGTCAACGATGCATTCACCTTCCGCGTGATCCGGAACCTGAATCGGAATACTGAGGAAAGGTTTTCCAAAGAAGCCATGAGTGTCATTTCCCAATGGGGAACCTGGTTTATTCAATTTTCATCTTTTTCCTACATTCGTGTGAGTGGCTTTCTTTGGTACCCGTGGAAACTTCCTAAGTACATCGCTGACAAATGGGCATTAATGGAGTACTTGCACGACAATTATTCCAAGTTCATTGCCTTCTTAGTGACAAGCACCGCTCAGAATTCATTTCCCGATCCAAATCGGGAATACTAATGTCCAAATCTTTTCGAGTGCACATGACTCATGGAAAAAGAGTTCGCTCTAATAACCATCCATCCATATGTGAAGAGAGCCCGAGTTTGATATCACTTTGGATATATGCAAAAGATTCTGGGAGCGAAGTACCAACATAATCCTACCATGGAAGATTTCTGGGCTGCTTTCTCGGATGAACATGAGGTAAGAAGGCGGGAGTACTCTTGCCTAACACTTGCTCAGATCAAGGCCTTCCGCATCAAGAGTCCTCCCGATTCATTCATAGATGATGATGAGGATGTCGTCGATCCCTCATATGATGCCGTTGCCTTTACCCCATTGCCTCGAATCGACTGGACCAAAAGAGATGAATTTTCTCTTGATGGCAAGAACCAACCAATTATTGAAAGAAGCATATCTTGGTATGACAGAGAACTTGCCAAATTGCAATCCATTCCAGATCATGTTTCGGGATCACAAAAATTGCCAATACGAGGGGGCCTCCATTCGACCAAAGTCTCTTCTCGATCAACCTCATTACCATCCAATCATACACAACAGGCAAGAAAAGAGTGGTTGCCAAAATCCACTTCGCCAAGTAACGTGTCACAAGGAGAGATCAAAGATCCAAACCCCGAAGAAGGAAGAGAGCATGTGTCTAGATTTTCTACCTCGAGTAGAGATTCTTCTACCCACATCGTTAATAGTGCTTAGAAGCTGGTAGCAAATGATCCTCAGCCATGCTTCAAACAAGCATCCACTCAGGTGCAGGTAATTCAAATATCAAACACTTCAGAGCATGTAGTTCATGAAGGGATTTCCCAAAATCTCCCGAATAATCAGGAAGTGGATATTGAGGTTGTGTCTCCTCAAATCGAGGTCGTAGATAGGATTCAAGAAGGATCTCATGATGTCGGGAATAATGAGAATATTGATTCGAGCTCCAGGATTTTGTATGCTGAAATAGTGAATGATACTCCTTCCTGGGTTGATTCCGAAGTAAAGAAAAGGAAGAGAGTTGTCAAGCCAATTGACATTGATTTTGATGCCCTTTTCAAACTTTCGAATGACGCCATTCCTAAAAAGCCTAAGGTGCTTTCTCAAATAATGGTGGATAATGATGGAAACAAATTTGCAGACCTTGCCATTCCACAAGTGGATAAGGAGCGCAATGCTATGACGCCTGCCGACTATGAAGTTTCCAGACTGGGACTTGGAAGATCTACATTAGAAAGTGACATGGCGATGGCTCGAGATTCAATTGATATCGTGCTAAAAAGACTTGAGAAATACAAGTCTCAAAACTCTCGGCTCAAGGCTGAAAAGAATCAATTGGTGGAATATGTTCAACATTTGATAAATCCCATATCAACCACCTTCCCGACTTGATGATGCGGTGGCTGCCCCGGATGAAGAGACTCTCAATTTGTCAAAGGAATTAAACACATTGGGCCATGTCACTAAAACTTGGCTTTCAGAGATTCTCGTTTTAGGCCAGGGGACGATCAAGACCGTGGTTAAGCTTCATGAAGATGTCAGTGCGTATCTTGATCCAATTCTTTCTTTCAAAGAAACTTTTGTTTTTGCTATATCAAATTTGGATGAGATATTGCCCAGTTTACAAGAGATGACAAGTATGGAATCTTCAGTTTTAGCTATTGAAGGAATTCTCAAATTTGAACATCGAGGGACACATTTTCTTTGGTGTCTGCATCTCAAATCAAGAAAACGCTTCTCGAGGATTCTATGATCCATTATGACAACATGTGCAATGAAGCCTTCACTTCACTCTCCTTGATTCAAGAATTCATGGCTGAGATTCCTTGTAACCTCGTAAATGAGCATAATCAAAGGTGTTCATCGGAGTAGGTGGAAGAACAATTTTCACAATTGTTTAAGGACATGTATACTCCGCCAACAATTTCTCGTCAATTTCCATGGAGCGGTGCATCAAATTGAAGAACTTATTTGAGAATGCTCAATCCAAAATTGTTAATTTAAATGATATGCCAAGTAGAATTCTTGAATTGCAGGTATTTTGTGAGGCTATTCTTCGACCAAGTGAACCTCCAGAAGAAGAAAATATGTTTGAAACTTTGGGAAGGTTTAGATCCTTTCAACTGGCAAAAGCGACAGATCCTAATTTCACCGGCGGTGCAGGGAGTTGATTTTCTTGGTATCTAACAAAGTGGGAGAGTCCATTTCTCATATGCTTGAGATAGGCGGACCCCATTTCAATGGATAAGGCACTAGTTATTATTGTATATTTTAAAAGGTTGTTATTTGTTTTGGGAAACAATGGATATTTTAAGTAATTTCTATTTTTGGGTTGTCTTTAATAAAGTTGTTGAAAAAGTCAAAGGTCACTTAAGTGCCTTATTTAATGATCATGTAAAACCCTAACTACTTTGTAACCAACTTTTGGGTTATAAAAGGAAGTGAGGGGCTCATTTGTAGGGGTGACTTTGAGAGAGGAGAAGGAAATACTTTTGTGTGCAAGCTTTGTTTGGGAAGAAACTTTGTGTTCTTTTGTGAAAAACATTTTGGATGTTAATGAAATACGAACTTTGTGCCTCATTCATTATCTCCTTTAATATCTGATGTTCTTATGTTCATTAGATGTTAGGTGTTTGAATCTTGCATGCAAATATTATCTTTGATCTTATTGTCAACGTTATTAATTGGTTGTTCTAGTTCACAATGATCAAGCTCTGATTATCTACTTGCTCATGTGTGTTCCCTTTTACACATTCTTGTTTGGCTAACTCAAACTCCGTTTTATTTGTGTTGGTTATTCATCTTTCCTCTTCATGCAATATTAGGCTCTGTTTTTACCTAACTCTTGCATGTTCTTTCAGTTCATTCCATTCCACTCCTTTCCTTCATTCCATTCCATCTCCCTCATTCACTTTTCTTTCCATTGATGTTCCAAAACCCCCCCACATACAATTTTGAATGTACAGATGTAAATACAGTTTTGGTTTTCAATAAAGGCAGCCTCACCTTCATTGAGGAGGGACTTGTTCCCACACTGTTGCATGTCATTTGCATGTGTGCAAATCCATATGCTAACACTTACATAGCAAAAATTTCTCCAATAATCACAAATTCAGACCTCAATTAGGTCTCTTTGAGATGCTACGGGACTGTGTTAAGGACAGTCAGAGTTTCCCACCATTTGAAAGCTTGTCAAAGCAAAAACTTCTTGAATCTGATTATGAATTCTACAAGGAAGGTTAATTGAAATTCTTGGCCTTTGAAATTAGGTTTAGGACCTTCAATTCCTTTTATTTCAACAACCCTACTAGGGTTTCACAATGAACCCGATAATAAAATCAAATATTCTTATCTTCAAGGCTTTAATCTTCTTGGCACGTGCCTGATCCACCTTGAGTAAGCTTTTAACTCTGACAGAAAAGTTACAACTACCAATTGCTTATTTTGACTTAAACCTTCGAACTCTGTCTTACAGAACAGGGTATTATTAATTGTTAAGAGTTTCAAATGAAGTAATGATTATTCTTGCCTCCTTCAAATTCTTTGAGAAGTCTGGGGGCACACCTATTCTCTTCTTCTTAAAAACATCTCCTTCTCTTTGATCAAAACAACCCTTCTTGGTATGAAACTGGTAGTGTCTCGACTGAGACACAGTTAGCTACAGTAGATCCTTCATTACCAAGGCATTAATCACAGACAAGACAAATGAATACACCTTAAAATCAAAAATACAATGAAAACAGACCTCACCAAATGTATAGTTCCTCCTCCACTTGAAAATATAAGATTAAACATCCATCACATGCTCATGCACAGATTTATAGTCCTTCATTCAACTGTTTGCAAACAATTTTCAACCAAACTCTTCTTGGAGCTCCTCCTCAGTTTGTCATTTGAATAATAATGATCAAAACAGTTACAAATCAATATATATACCTCCCTTGCTCGAATTTTCCTTATTACTAACAACTATGGTCACAAGACCAAGTCACATGGAGGTTACACTATGAAGTAAAGGGGCTTAACTGAGTTTTAAAAACTACATGACTAACAAAAACATCATGAGAAGGCTCCTTAAGATACCATACTAACCCTAACACTACTAATTTGCTTATGACCACCTCTATGACTCCTACACTAAGCAAGAAAGCCAAAATTGGCTCAACCAAGCTTCAAAAATTCAAATATGCCAAAATGGAGGGAAAATGCCAAATTTGAATTTTTGACCTCTTGAGCCCAACTAAACAACTTGAGATGACTCCTAGGAATTCTAAACCACCTAATCAAGCCAAACATGTAATGGCATGCCTATACTGAATGCTAGGAGTGATGCTCCTGCATCATAACTCTTTAGATACTTAATCTGGTCAGAGGTACAATTTATCTACAGTTTCAATTGTATAAGAGTCTGACAGGTGGATTGGTTGATTAATGACATTTTCACAAATAAATTTCAAGCATGTTTGAGACTTGTTTTCTTTCTAAATTCTAACTTCATTTGTTCACACAAGATTTGGAAAACTCTGCAGTTGAAGCTTCCTGTTGTTTGGTTGAAAAATCTCAAGAAACACCAGAATAGTTTGGAAACATTTTGGTCTTTAACTAAAATAAATAAATGTTTGTTTAAAAATCAAAATGTAACTATTTCTGATGTTACCCACAGCATCTTCAAGAAAATATTAGACACAATTAATGACCAAGAAAAAATCATGTCAAGAGAAAACTGTTCCTCCTAGGATTCCCTGTTTCCAGTCTGGACCTTTCTTTCAGTCAACTATCAGTCATAAACTTCAACTAGTAAAGTGCATGCTTTTGAAATAGAGACATGCTGAATTATTTTCAGTAATCCTTCTACAAGAACAATAATGTACAATCATGTAACCAAATTTATAAACAGGGACTCAAATTTAAAGACCTTGACACCCTCAAATGCCATTTTAGTTCCAATCTAAGGGCTCCCACTAATTCGTCCCTCGAATGAAAGGTGATATAGAAATTACAACAGTATAAAGAAGATGACTATATCTACAAAACAAAATTCAAATATTCTGTATATCTAGTTTGGTTGTTTAGTTTTTGCTTCAATCTTAGGTAAAAGGAAGACCCTGCACTCCATTACTGTTACACTGACAAAAAATTGCAGTTTTTAATTTAAATTGCTGTTAATGATAAAAGTTTCTATTGTACTCAAAAAAATTAAGGCGTTTCAGAAATCAAACTTGTAGCATAGTCACAGGACACTTTATTTACTTTCAAGATTTTATGAATTAATATTGATTTGGATTCTTACTGATTCAAGCCACGGATACTTGCTAATCAATGCCATTTCAGCCCTTTGCCTTATTTTATATCATTTGTGCTTCCGTTCCCTGTTGGTTCAGTGAGTTTCAATACTGTTTTCTGCCTTGAGATGATTCCATGCCTATGAGTTCTAAAAATTATTTTGTGCTGCAATTTGAAGGTTTTATCACGTTGGAAATTGTTTTCAGCCTGAAAATAGAGAAATGTGATGATGAATTACAGAGTATGATTATACATTCTTTCATTATTGATATGATATTAAATGATTTTGCATTTGATATGATTTTCCAAGCTGGGAGTCAATCTTGAATCTTTGGCATGTGAGGTCCGAGTCAGGTAACTTTGTTTCATAAGGAAACAAGGAAAAAAGGGAAAGCAGAAAGATTTTTTTTTTTAACTTAGGGTTTGGCACTCAGACTGTGGGTCATATTATTGAGATATAAGGGTGTATTTGTGGGTTGCCTTACTTCCACAACCCCTTCACCAATGCACCACAATCCTTTGGACAGAAAAGCAACAAGATAACGGTTAATTTGTTTTCAAAAAAATAAAGCAAAGCAACAAAATTAATGAGCCATTGATCCCTTTATTTTTGCACTCAAAAGCTAAAATTTAGAAGTGGCCTGATGTGGTGTACCAGTTGATTGGTCAGTTACAAGCCACATAGTAGGCTTCCAATCTTGTGGCATGTGATAAAAGAATGACACCAAGTGCAATTCCTGGAAAGATTTTGGCAGAATAGAAACCCCTTAGAGCAAATTGATTAGCCAAAAAAAAGTGTGTGGTTGCGCATGCATGAGTGTGTGTGTAACCGAAAAAGTGTTAGGGACCTTGGTTCACCAGGGTTTCATTCCAACCGTTAGATTTAGTGCATGTCTGGGCCAACTTTTTCCGAGTATACCCCTAATTGACTTTTTGCAGAATGGACAGCCATATATCCCTAATTCAAACTTATGAGAAATGGGTTCTCCTAAATCACTAGTTATAAGAGATGGATCACTAAACAAATGACTGTAGTAGTAGATACTGTACACAATTAATCCTGAATGAATTGCAGCCCATCAGATTGCCTTTGTTGAAATATTCAAAAGAAGATCAAGACAGTCCAAATACTGAAGCTTATCATCTGAAGAATAAAGAGGATCGGGACATAGATTACAAGGGCCAAACAAGAGCCCGTGAAGAGTTTCGTGTAACAATTACAGGGTACATTCAAGTGAGGCCCAGGTTGACAAGGAAGAGCTTAAAGAGCCGGTATTCCTGGTTGATTATCAGAACGAAGACTGTTAATGTGAAAGCGGTTTACAAACACTAAGAATATAGCCCAATCTTACCCAACACAAATATAAAAATACCGCCTTAACAAAAGGAAAATGGAAAAAAAGATTGTAATCACCTTCTGGAATCTGGGAGGCCAGCAGCAGGAGCGTAGCCATTGAATTTGTGAGTATGAATGGCCTCAACAAGGGCATCTTCAGCCTCTTCGGCTGGTCTGTAGCATTCAAATTGAGAGGGATCACCATGGCCAAGAGGAATAATGCTTTTCCCTTGAGGATTCAGATGTGACATCAAATGAACAAGCATTCCTCTGATTCCTCCCAGGTCTTTCCTCATCACTGACAAGCTTGGCCCAAAATTCCACTCACGCTGTTCCATTCGCCACCCTCTAACAAAATTTAAAAAATATTTCCAAATTCACTGTGCAACATAAAATCTTATAGACTCACTGCAAGTGTGTACGATATTTTAAAATACCTGCGGTTCGCCATTGGCACGAGTAGCTGGGTTTTGCCGTCGTTCAAAGCCGCCATTGAAAAGAGATTGTAGCTAGCAAGAAAAAGAGAGAAGAGTTGGAGTTTTTATGTTGCATTCTACGCAGCTTTTTTGGGGCAAAAATTTTATATTTTTACGTGTAATTTTGTTTGAGTTGGCGTAGTTTGTTCTGTCAGCATGCGCATTTAAAAGATTCTGCATCATAGCAAACGGCAGCATGCTTTGTGAGCATCACCGAATACGATATCGCTGAAAATTCCAACAGTGTCGTGTTTAAAATAAAAACATTTTAAAAAACATTATATGGAATGTTTGTGTACATCTATTGTGTTTTTTATTTTTAAATTTTTTATATGGAACCTTTGTGCACATCGATTTTTGACTTGGTATGGTACATGTTTTTTTTTTTTTTTTTAAATATGTTTATCATGTTGTAGAGGAGGAGATGCAAATACACTCGACCCACCATCAATCAACTATTATGTTAGTAAGAATTGATCTTTCTTGAGGAGGAGGTCAAGGTTCCAACCCCATTGGCATGTCCGTTCATTGCGAGGAGTAGTCGACCGGCATCCCTACGTGCTTGAAGGAGTAATCCGACCAACCTCCCCAAGTGTGCGCCAATTGTACAAAGGCGGTATGAAATGTAGGCTCCGGTTATGTACGAAGGCAAGTATGAAACTTGCACCCCTGGTGGTCCCTTCCTCACGCCAAGCTAACGTTTATCGAAGTAGGAGACTATGCTTAAAATTGTAAAATGTAATGATTTCTCATGAACAAAAAAAAAAAAAAATTGATCTTTCTTTGAACTAACGACCTTTTTGTTAATGTAATTTGGTATTATTTTGATTTTTTAAATTGTAATTTTGAATTATCAATTTTGTTATTAGTTTTCCTCTAGTCAAACTCTGCTTTGGCACATGCGATAAAATTTTAATATATAGTTTATAGGAAAATATTTGTTTTTGAATTATCGAGTTTTGTTATTAATTTTTTCTCTAGTCAAACTCTGCTTTAACACATGAGATAAAATTTTAGAATATAGTTTATAGGAAAATATTTGTTTTTGAATTATCAATTTTGTTATTAATTTTTTTCTCTAGTCAAACTCTGCTTTGGAACATGAGATAAAATTTTAGAATATAGTTTATTGAAAAATATTTGTTTTTAGATTTTTTAAAGACATTCATCTTCGATTTTATGGCCATAATAATTTCCTCACTATGTCTTTATTAGGTTTTGGTGTCCCTAGATTTCACCCCGAAATGCGGGACTACCATTCGAAAAAAATTCGTTCTTTCTTTGAAATAACGGGTCTTTTTGTGTTTTTTTGCAAGAAATTTTTATTTAATTATTTATTGAATAAATAATACTACATTTTAAAGTAAATTGTGCTCCGTTTGAATCCCGTTGAAGTTTTGCATGCCGTAAGTATTCGGTCATCTCAATAGGTTTTCCCGAGAGATGAATTTAGGGCATTATGTCTGCAACTTCGCAACGTTTTCGCTTTTATTTATTTCTTTTATGTTTTTCTCTGGTTTTCTCCGTTTGTTTCTCTGTGAAATTCCCTAGGTCAATTCATTCACCAAGTATAGTCTATTTAATTCCTTGAAGCATCTGGAGATCATCTACCGACACAACACCGAGAAGGAATCGCCAAAATGCAAACTTCGACCAAAAAAGATGAAGTCATGCACAAAAAGTCTCTCCAGGACAAGTCGCATTTGTTGGAATTAATGATTGTAAAGTCTGCATGAGATTTTTGGTAGTGGCGAGACGGGTGAGAATTTCTTTGCCTTGCGCAGGTACTTTTTCCCATGAAGTCAAAGTCACTTAAGGCTGCGATGGAAAATTTAGAGGCGGGCAAAGGGAATTTCTTACCTACCTTGCAGGGTGAAAATTCCCATTATAAAATAAAGAAAAATCACTTAAAGCAGAAGTGAGATTTTTCTCGTCTACTGCAGCAACTAACTTTTCCCACTAAAGAGATTTATTCACCCATGCAAGTTGCACTTTATCAAAGGAGGTCAGTTTTAATGCAAGTCGCACTTTTTGGAAGGAAGACTTTATTTTGTTAGTGGAAATTTTGGCAAAGTGGCGAAAAGGCGGAAATTTTTACTTGTCTTGCAGGTAAATTTTCCCATGAAGTCGAAGTCACTTAAGCCGCTGATGGGAATATTAGAGGTGGCAGGCGGCGGGAATTTTTACCTACCTTGCAAGGTAAAAATTCTCATTATAAAAGAAAAATCACTTAAAGCACCGGCGGGAATTTCTTTCTTGCCTTACTAGGTAAAAATTCTCATAATGAAAGTCAATTCACTTTAGTGGAAGAGGGGATTTTGGAGCTGCGGTGCGGGGTGGAAATTCTCATCAAGCCGACTTCTTATTTTTAGCAATTCCTCTTGCCAAAAGTGCAACTCACCTTGGGTGAATAAAATGCATTTAATAATATTTATTAATAATTTATTCACCCAATTTTAATGCCATAAATAAAAGGAAAGTCAATGCAAGTGGAAGAACTAAGGAGAAGTCAAGGATACATGCTAAAAATAAATAAAATAAATTTATTTAAAAGCAACCAACAGCATGCATAATTGGGCACCCAATTTGGGTGAATAAACATGATTGTTTATTAATTAAATTGTCAGAAATAGGAAGGACAATTATTAAAAATAGAATGTTGAGGGTTATATAAGCATGGGCTGCCATAATAAAGAAGCAATTAATTCTTTTTGCAAAGGATTGCAGCCCGGACAGGTTTTGGCGCCAAAGGAAAGAGGATTTTGCATTAAAATTTATTTTTCATTGTCGAGAAGCTTCTAGTTTTGGCGCCTAGGGTTGGAATAGCCTAATTTTGGTCATTCTGAGCATTTGCATGTTGGTATAAGTGCTCGATGAATTAAAAATATTTTTCTTGCTTTGCATACAAGCAAAATCTCAAATTTTAGGGTAGCAGACTTTATCTACATATTTTGATAATAAAAATCAAGTATTTGTGTCATGGACTCCATCTTTGTCTGAATCAAATTGCAGGTATCCATCACAGGTGCTCAAATCAATGTCAGGTACATTGAATATATCTTATGAATCGAAGAAGTTGTCAAATCTACACAAATTGATCCAATTGCAAGGGATTCCGGCAGAATTAAAGAAAAAGAGCTCAAACAAAGATTGTTCCACCATGATGAAGCATGATGAAAGAAAAGGATCGGTAGAATCATCGCATAGCTTACTGATTTCTTTGAAGTCAATGATCAAACATTGGCCCTAAACCTATCACCAATTTAATTGTGAGATCCGGATGTCATAATTACAAAGGCTTCAGCAAAAAAATTCATCCTCTTATTTACGACACGGCCCGTGTAGAAGCTAATGCATGGGAAATTCCTTCCAGGATCTTGTGCATGTGCTCCCAATCTTCCAATTGAAGCCTTCATCAAATTTACTTTGCATGTACTGAAGAAGAATTGCAAAAGCTTCAAGGATAGAAGGAAGGCAGTCAAAAGCAATACTACTCATGAAGTAAATCACAGTCACCTGCTTCCAGATCCAACTTGGTGAGAATCAAAGACAAAAGAGTCAACCGCATGCAGAATATGGAAAAAGAACAAGACTGGAAGTGTTGCAGCTTTCTTCTAATTTCTTTTCCTCTTTCTTCTTCTTTTATTTTCTCGACAAAGTAATTGAGCAATCAATTAAATTATAAAACTTAAGTGATTGGTTTAAAAGTCATTACTTGAAAAAGTCAATTACTTGGAGATAGGTGGCAGACATGCAAAATAGAAGGTTCTATTTTCAGTTATAAATCATGCATGTCATGCAAAGATGAATTCTAGGAGGAAGATTGCTAGGTGTTTCCCTTTTCATAACTTCCGCATGCGGGAATTCATTTAAAACTTCCTATTTGTAATTTCCCTTGATACACTATAAATAGAGGAAGAAGCTACGGGTTAAAGGGCGAGAATTTGTAATCAACATTCTTGTGTTCCGGACTTTGAGTTAAAACCCTTGATAGATTTACGTAAGCAAAGGAATAGAGAGGAGATTTCAGAGAGAACTTTGTGTCAATGGTGCATTCATCTCATATTTATTTCTAGATCTATTTATAAACTTTGTTATTCTAGATCTAGATTTGAAAGTTTCCTTTGTTTTGATTTTCTGCGGTTGATGATCTTTTTGTTTTAATCTATGTGCATGTGATCAACTCGTAAACAATTGATTGGGTTGCACATCCTCTCTTTTTTCTTTCGTTTCCTATTATTTTCCTCTTCTATAGATTTTTCCTTTCTTTTATAGTTGTTTACTTACTTTGCAAAATTGTTTAGCTATGGTTCATGAGCTACATAGTTAAAGTAATACCAATAATTAGATATTAGGAAATACAACTAACAAAATCTTACACGGGAGCCTCACTGGTAAATGAGGGAGATTTATCTCATAAGCGCCTAAGTTTTCAATCTGTGTAGAAAATCTAGCCAACAGTTTAAAATTAAACATTTTTGTCATATTGAATAAGAACGACATGTATGATGGTGTAAAAGGTGTTTCCTAACCATCCACCTATTAGGAAATATATCTTAGTGTTCCATTTATATGTATGAGTGAATAATAATTACATGTGTAATTGTTATTATTATAAATTAGTGAAAGTACATTTACTATGTAAATATAAATAGTAAATGTAAAATGTGGTTAATATGTGGTAAGTTAGTAAGTTAGAATAATAAAACAATTAGTATTGTTTTATTATTATATTGGTGAGAGGTTGAAACCATACAGTGTATGGTTGTATATGCAGACAAAGGTTGTTGTGAGGATTGTTATTATACATCTCCTATATAATGGAGTGTAATGAAATAGTGAATCAATAAAAAAATGAGTGTGAGAATAATATAGTGTTGCTGATTTTAATTATTGTCTGTGTAGCTATTTCATGTATTTTGTGTATTAGATCAAAGTAATTTTCACATTTTGTAATGTCCCCTTTTCCAATCGAAGACCTTTGGCCCATTTTCACAACCCGACGGCCAAAGGCAAAATATAATGGTGACTTAAGTCACAATGAGTTATTACAAAGTGCAAAAAAATATTAATAAAGCACTTGTATTAATTTATGTGACTTAATAATAAATTGATAATCTCTAAAGATGAGCATTAGGTCTAATATTATGTTGTATCCTTTCTAGGGAGAGTAGAAAGAGACCCATGCTATGTTTGTCATCCCTAGGCAAGAAAATGCGACTTGGACAAAGGAAGGAAAGTAAGTTTAGAAAGAATAAAAGTTATCACTCTTCCCAAGAAAAGTGCGACTAGGCATCGGAGGCCAAATAGACCTTAGAGAAAATAATAAAACATTATTTAATGTTTATTTACCCAAGGAGGAAGTGTGCCTAGGTTTGGGTATACTTTTAGGGTATTTTGGCACTCTTTTCTCATTGGATGATGAAAAGGTCATTTTGTAATATTTTTCCTATAAAAAGGAGAGGGGCGGCTTGGGTAGAGAAACATTGTAATCATTTATCATTTTTGAATCTGATCTTAAGCCAGGTGCTTTTGTATAAAATATTCTAAGGACGGAAACCCTTAGTATATTGCCTCACAGAGGACGAAAACCCTCTTGGAGATTAGGAGGAATTTCTACACTGGATCTTCCATAGAGCTTATAAGAGTGTCGGTATTTTCCAAGCATTAGTTAAGGAGTTTTTGGCAATAAAGGATTGAAGAATTCATCACAACAGTGTCATTTGTATTTTGTGTATGAAGAGACCCAAAGTATGTGGCTGGTTTTCAATGTCTTTGACGCATCTCAGTCCGAATTTCTTTATTATTAATTGTACTAAATTCTGGGAGTCCACATAATAGTTTTCCGTGATTTTGGAAGGTTTTTAAGTGTTGTTTGCGGTCATTCAAATCTGCAGATTTTTGCGTCTGATCCCAACCTATTTATATGTTCAAAAAGGTCAATTTTTGCTTTATAATAAATTATTCTGATTACGAACTTGTTATGGCAATAATGGGTAATGTTGGTAGTAGTTTTGTGTGGACTTTCATCATCTATACTAGTCACCTTTCTAGGATACGGCTGAAAGCTCTTTGTATTGATTCTTTGTCTGATCTTCAAAGCGGCTCTGGTTCGATTTAGGCTAAGTTTTCTATGCAAAACCCTAGTCGCATTTCTTTCATAAATTCAAATTTGTATTAGTGTGAATGCTTTAAAAGGTCATGAATCAGCTTTTAATGTCTTAATTGATCTAAATTGCATTGGAGAACAAGATAGATCTATTTGGGGATCTTTCACATTTGGTACCATAAGCGAGTTAAATCTCTATCTAATAAGATCTCGTAACTTTTGTTTCGCGATCTGGGTTTCTCCACAATTTTACACGTGGAACGATCTGCTATACAGAAGCTATAGAAAAATTTCACCCAAACCTATTTTGTCGTTTGGGAGAAACGCGGAATTTACTATACAGCACATTGATCATTGTTGTTTTTGAAGAAATCGAGAGAATCAAAGGTAATTCAAATCTACATTCAATTTTTTTGTATATTTAGATTGGTAAAATGGATACACCATTAGATAAATTTAATGGGCTAAACTTCCATACATGGAGAGTAAAAATCCAAATGCGTTAATGAATAAAAATCTATGGAGGATAGTAGATGGAAAAGAGAAAAGAACTAAAGAATATATAAAAGAGGAAACCGGTGTGTATGTTAAAAGAAATACAAAAATTTATCGAAAAATAAGGATGAAATTGAATGCTTCCATTGCAAGAAAAAGGGTCATACTAAGTCTTTTTGTAGAGATCGAGCTAAAGACTTGCTCAATGGAAATCTTAAAAATGAAGCAAATATAGACAACGAAGAAGGCTCGCAGACAATGAAGATGAACAAATGTGAGATGAAATTGACTATAATTCCCGAAGACTTTCTATACTAAGTGAAGTTCTCGAGAGGAAGGAGGCACGGGAGGTTGGAGGTCATTCGGTGACCTCTCATCGGTCACCAACAACGGGGCCGTATCAACTATGGTAATTATTATTTTTATACAAAGTGTTCTTGTTATTTCTTTGTGTGTCTCGGCGAGTGTTTGGTTATAGTGTTCTATTGTGGTTTTTAAAATAAAGGAAATTTCACATTGAGGGGGAACATGATCTTAATGTTCCATTTCAGTTTTCTAAATTTTGGTATTTTCTATGTGAGCGATTATATTTCATATATTTTTCCATGCGGTGAAATGTGATGAGAGTGATAATTGTATTTGACACATCATGATGTGGTTATAGGTAAACCACTTGGTGCACCACTTTTAAAAGCACCATTTTCGGTTGTTGGTAAACCCTATGCAAAACCATCACCCTTTTGGTTTGTGGTAAACCAGTTACAAAACCATCATTTTCAGTTTATGGTCAACCCTATGAAAAACCATCTATTAGGTTTATGATCATCCTGTAAAATCATCAAATCATGAAAGTAAGTGCAAGTACAAAGACAAGTTTTCCCATGTTCGCACTAAGGGGGGAATGTTAGGAAATATATCTCAGTGCTCCATTTGTATATATCGGTGAATAATAATTACATGTGTATTTATTATTATGGTAAATTAGTGAAAGTACATTTATATGTAAATGTAAATAGTAAATGTAAAATGTGGTTAGTACATTGGTAAGTTAGTAAGTTAGAATAATAAAACAATTAGTATTTTTAATTATTATATTGGTAAGAAGTTGAAACCATACGGGTGTATGATTGTATATGCATACAAAGGTTGTTGTGAGGATTGTTATTATACATCTCTTATATAATGGAGTGTAATGAAATAGTGAATCAATAAAAATGAGTGTGAAAATAATATCGTGTTGTTGATTTTAATTATTATCTGTGTAGCTATTTCATGTATTATGTGTATTAGATCGAATAATTTTCACACCACCAAGGTTTTACTCCCAAAAGATATCAATAAATAAGGGATGAGGTTACGATTGTATCTCAAGTGAATTTAGCAAAATGGAAACCACTCAATCCTATGCGGTGAAGCACGAGATTTATGTGCAGCTTATCCTTGCAATTTCAAATTCAGTAAAAAAATATACCATGGGCACAATAGAGTGTGATATCACTCTAATAGGTATACTAAATGTAGGCAACATGAGAAGTAATGTGTGTACACATAGTGTAATCAATAGTAGCACTAATCTAAGCAACAAGTGTGGAATGTGAGCCTCTTCACAATGAATATATCCAACTTATATCAAACAAATCTCGTGGGTGCTACACAAAAAAAAAAGGATTTCTTTTACAAGATATCATTAAGAAATTTATTGTGTGTTTACAATGGTTAATTTTTAGGAAATCCATGTGGGTACTACTGAAAACAAGCGTGTATTTGTGTTTGCGGGATACCCGTAAAGAAATTTATTAGATGTTGTCAATGTTTTTGTTTTAGGGTTATAAAGAAATGCATGGTAAGAAAATACTTTATAAATAACATTTTTTTTTCATTTAAAAAAAATTCTTACTTTTGTTTGAAATTTAGTATGGTGGAGTTTATTTGTTGCATATAAGCATTGTCTATTTAATAAATTTGTGTGGGTCACGTGCGATAAACTATTATTTTTGTTTTCAAAATGTTTAAAATGAGTGTTTTGGGTTTTTTTTTTTTTTTAAATTAATCTTTGAAAAGATAAATTAATTTTATAATTTTTCTTTCAATAAGTGGAATATCTCAAATTTAAATTGTTTGAGTTTCTTTGCAAATAGAATTCCATGTATTTTTGTAGCACTTACATGGATTTGTTTTCAAATGCTCAAAGCATATGTAGAGATTGCAATTGTATAATATTACATCTAAGAGATAGAGTTTTACATTTGTTTTAATTGTGCATGTTTTATTTGAAGTGATAAATCGTGGACAATTTGTTTAGATTTATTTACTTTGAAGAATAAGATAAGTATGATATATTCATTACATGTATGTATCATTTGTGAGCAAAACCTTATGGGTACTACACAATAGGAACATATTTATGTTTTCAACATATATGTAAGGAATTTTTTGGGTTTTGCAATGTTTTTGTTTTAGGGTTATAAAAGTGTTGAATATTGTAGACACAAAATCACACACTTTGGGTATCTATCTAGTCCTGATCACATACTATTATTCATATGATTCCCAAGTAAGAAAAGTACTAATTAACCCATGTCTTTGGTCATCTTTCTTTGCTTTATGTTGTCACTTTTGGTCTTACACTCTTACTTGCCCAATCTGAATTCTTACACTTCAGCATTTCTCATCCTAAACACGGCGCCTTTGACCGGGACATCGCACCAAGCACCCCTGTCCCCTCGGTCGCCCCTAACCTCTTTATACTTTACTCACATATTTTGGGTCTTTTCTAGCCGTTTGGGCATCTTATATTTTTGGTAGTCGGCATTTTTGGGGTTAATTACGAAATTCAAGCAAGGGAATCATATAAATATAAAGTTATGTGACCATAATAAAGGACCAAACACTAAGCATTAGCTATCACCACCTAAGGTTGCATCCAAAGGCTATTCTAGATCATTCAAGCATCCATTCAAGGGCAAGGACTACATTCTTCTACATACACTTCATAGGAGGGGAAGTTCATTCTATTCCATGCACACATCTACTTACATCTTCTACATCTAGCTATTTTCTTGCTATCAAGTGTGACACGCACAAGAGCCACCTAGGGCACGATTCTTCACACACACACACACACACACACACACACACACACACCTAGAACTACATTAGGTCTGAAATGTAGTGCAACTCTCAATCGTAAGTTCACTTATTTGATAGTTGAGGACAATCGACCCCTCATTTGCATTCTTTTTTTTGGTATTTGATGCACTCTTAAGGTTTTTGCAAGTCATTTCTTTATTGCGGGTTGTCAATGACATCTATAATCATTGTGTGACATATTAGCGATAGGAAGCAAAGGAAAAAAAATATCTTGTGACCTCGCAAAGGAGGTTTCTGAGAGTTTGAGAAGTCACAGGCACCCAGTAGGTCTGTGGTGCCGCAAGTGCCCTGGACCCATTCTAGGCACCCCAATCCAAGCAATTCTTCCGATCGC
Source organism: Taxus wallichiana var. yunnanensis (assembly GCA_018340775.1). Lineage (NCBI taxonomy): Eukaryota > Viridiplantae > Streptophyta > Pinopsida > Cupressales > Taxaceae > Taxus > Taxus wallichiana. Next base: position 321,245,743 of record CM031243.1, read on the forward strand.
ACATTCTTTTGGGGCTTTGTGTGACATTTCTCCCTCTTTATTCTTCAATTCATCACTCTAGCACAATCTAGATTTTATTGTGAATTAGCTAAGTCATTTTATCTCCTCTTTGTAGAATTAGGGTTTCATACTTTCTAGCTTAAATTGCTTAGATCTAATTCTATACTTATTTGCTTATTCATTTAATGCTACATTGCAATTAGAGTTGGGCATTTATTTATTTCAATATTTGTTTAATCATTTGGTGAACCCATCTCTCAAATCCACCTTTTTAGGGTTTTTTTCTTATGCCTGTCACCCGTAGTGGTCGTTTTGGGTCTTTTGAGCATCTCGAATTTCCTCCATATTCCCATTTGGTTTCTCAATCAATGGTTGAAGTTTATGCATCAATGGCTAAAACTGCAAGCCCCTTTGCCAACTCTCAAAATGTTCCTCTTAATGAAATCAAAACATTTGATAGTGAACAATCATATGATGAGGATACCAATGTCAATCAAGAACAATTAGACAAACTCAAATTTTCATCAAGCTTTACGTGATAATCCTACTCATCTTCTGCATATTCTCCATGCTTTTATTGTTGTTAAAAATACTCATGATGTTGCTTCGGTACCTCTTGTAGGTTCTTCCTCGGTTTTCATGGCCTCCACTCAACCCCTTCATATTCCCACTTCCATTCCTACTACTACCACCCCATCATTCAACCTAATACTCCCAATGCATAGCTTGGCTCTTCTTCGAATACTCTGATTTAACTTCTTTATATCAGGATCTGTAGATGCAAATTCACCAACTTCAATTGGCTACTTCTTGGGCATCACCATCTTTGGATTCCACTTCACTCCTTCACACCCCTTTCGTACCTATTACCTCTCGCTTATTCGTTTCCTCTCAATTTTTTCTCCTTAAGCTTCCCACTTTCAAAGGCCATGGTGACCCTCAAGAACATCTTCGAGCTTTTCATGTAGCATGCCTAGACTATGTGGATGATCATACTTTACTTGCAAAGATTTTTCCTCACAATCTCCAAGATTATGTGATGTGTTAGTTCTATGATCTACCTGTCCACTTGGTGACATCTTTCACGCATCTAGCCGATGTTTTCTTAACTCATTTCTCTATCAATATCGGCTCTAATATTTCATATGCTCGGCTTAAACAAGGTTCTAATGAACATATAACAAACTATCTTACGATACAAGAACAACTTAACTAATATATCTAATCTTCTCGCAGACTCTAAACTTTAAGATCTATTTATTCAAAGTCGATTGCCACCTCTACAGGAGAGTGTTCTCTTTGAGACATCTCCATCATTTTATCAACTATGTCATACTCTTAAGCTACACGAAACTAAAATCTTATCTATAGGCAAGCTTAAGTATCAAGAACAAGCTTCATCTTCGGCACGCTTTTAAAACAAATCAACTTTTAAGCCAACTCCAAAACCTAATGAAGCTAAAGTCACTATCAACACAATATCTAATACTAAAAAACTTCAATGGTGGCCACCCAAGTGAACATACACAAAATTTACTGTCGCTCCACATATTCTACTACCACGGCTTGTCGAGAGAAATCTTATTACGCTTCCTCCTCCGCTAAATTTTTACCCATCTTGTCCTAAAGGTCGTAATTATGATGAAAAATTTAGATGTGACTATCATCAATGTGTTGGACATTCTACAAATCGATGTTTCAAACTTTGTAATCTTATTCAAGATCTTATCGATAATAATACACTTGAGCTTCCAGAGCATACATCCTCGGCACCCATCAATGACAATCACAAGCTCAAAAGCTTCAACAATCCTCTTCGAAACATGACAAACAAGTGGATGATTCTTCAAAAAGCATACATATCATGCAATGCCCTCCTACATCGAGGACCCTTGATTTTCTAGTTGCTCATGTTGAGCCATCTCCTCCAATCATTAATTTCTCCGATCATGATTATCATGCTACATTATCTTCTGATCACTTAAATATCATTTCTTCTATTGTATCTAGTTCTATCAATAACATTATCATTGATCCATCATTTCACATTAGTGCATGTTCTATTGCACTTCTATTCACCATCGGCCTCCCACTCTCACAAATATTATATTTGGTTTCTAAATAATATGGTGTTGTCAAGCTTCCATTCATTATCGGTCCTCTTACCATGCTTGTGCCTTTTCTTGTGGCACCATCATTCGAAGGGTGTGATATGCTCTTAGGTATCCCTTGGCTCCATGTAACTTAGGCTATCATCTCCATGAACCATTTATGTCTAAAGTTCATTCACAACAAAAAAGTCATTATTATCAATGGTGTTCCACCATCCACACCATGGCCATAACCTCCTCTTGAGGTTTTCATTGTATTTGCTAGAGCATCTAGGTCTCCGTAGCCTCTTGAATATAAAGCACAATATTTTCCTCGCTCATTTGTTCGCACATGGCCTACATGGTCTCACCGGTCTACTAGTCTATTACATTAGTCTTAGTCCACTACTCGCATAGCTCCTCCACATCGGTATACATAACCACCCCATTCTCCTCCACATAGGTTTCCATCACCTCTACATTCTGTTACACATAGGTTTCCATCACCTCCACGTTCTCTTCCACATAGGTGTCCATCACCTCCGCATTTTATTACACATAGGTGTCCATCACCTCCATGTTTTCTTCCACATAGGTGTCCACCACCTCCGCATTCTATTGCACATAGGTGTCCACCACCTTCACAATATACTCATTAGTCACATGTATATAGGCTTCATTCACCTACACAATTGTCTATCTCATATACCACCAATTTTAGAGCATGATCACTCGTCTTCATCGTTGCAAGCATTGGGTGGAGGACACTCATCTTTCATTTTTATTGGATATCACACTCACTATTGCACACTTAGGGGGCATCATGCTTATTCTTCCCCCTCCTCTCTCGTATTGTTATGTATCTCACATTTCTACTTCTTCACTCTACACCTCACATCTAGTCTTTCACACACATCTCACACATATTGATACATTTGTATCGTCACCACCCAATGACGCACTCTTGTGCTACGGTTCACACTTGACTATTGAGGGAATCCTATACACATGAACCTCACACACTACACATTACACATTACACTATACTACACATTACACACTACACACTTCACATTTCATGCATTCATCTCTTTCTATGCAACATCTACTCTACACATTCATGACATATCTTTCTAGCATCTACTTCTACATGTTGCGGTCATTACCCTATGACACACTCTAGTTCCATGGTCCATACTCAACTGTTGAGGGTATACATCTCAAATGGACCTCACCACACTCACACATTCACTCATTCACTTACTTTATATGCTCTACGCTTTATTGATCACATCTTTCTAGCACATTATCAAACCATTTCCCAATGATGCACTCTTATTCTACGGTTCATTCTTGACTACTGAGGGGGAATATATAAATGAACCTTATCTCATACACACACATCCACTCAGGGGCATGTTTCTCGTATCATTCACTCTACATTCCATTTCATTTCATCCATAGCATATTGCATATCTTGGTCACATTTAGTCTTGTTTTCATTTACTTGTTACATACACACTTTATTACACATGCTAGTAAGATATTTTGTATGTCATTATCTTTATCATATACACAAGCGCGTTCACTTAGTTTCTAGTTTTGATCCCATATTCTACAGATCCACACACACAACATGGATGTTTGGCGCAATACCTATTACTAGTCCGACAAATGGCTCTGGGGCATCCACTTTTCGTACACTACAGGTGTTATTTTTTTATTTTTAATAGCACATTACTATATCATATAATACACATTTTTACATACATTTTATCTTCCTAGCATGTTAATGGGTGCATCATGTACAAAATTTGCTTTGCAGGTCTATTCACTTCCATGGTTGTCGGTTACATTGCTTGACATTGTTTGCTCTTGTCTTCCATTGCATGTCATTTTTTGCGAGATTTTCCCTTTGTATTTTTTGTACATTGTCTACTTTCAGCCACCTCATACTTGATTTTCTTGCGACATCGTGAGTGGTGTCCCATGTTTGAAACCCATTTTTCATGGTCTACATTTTCTTCTTGCATATTGTCTTCTTGCGTCTTAGCTTACACATTGTTTACTTGCTTTTTAGCTTACATTTTGTCTTCTACATGTGTGTTTGTCTTTGTTTGTACTAACACTTATTTCATAGCCACTTTGTTTGTGTGTGCCTTGGTTTCTACTAAGCACACTCCCTTCCCCTACAGGGCACATTTTCAACACGGTGATCGGTCCTCCTTTGGGCCACATACTCCTCAATGACGTCGCATGCACCCCAAACAAGGGGGGCATCATTTGGGTGAATCACTCACCCCATACAAGAGTCTACTGATCATCACATAGCATGGTTTAGTACATGTACATCACAGTCATCAGTCTTAGATAGGGATTAGAATCGACTTGGGTCCTTACAACAAAGACAAACACTAGTGCCCAGGACTCAAGACAAAAATGCCGGGTACCCTCGACCCTTCCTAGATGCATGTGACTAGGGGAGTTACACAACACTTTTCACATCAACATAGTCTATAGCACTTCACATAACAAATTTTATAATGCACGCAATCCTTAGCACTCAACATGCATGTATTACACAACATTTTCTACTTTTGTGTTAGATTGAAACTGTTTCGAACCGGATCAGATTTTTACACACCATCTGTAGTGGTGTTCTACATTTTAGGAAGTAGTTAAAGGTTGGAGGATGACACCAAACTTTTCTCCCTACACTTCTTCCATTCTTGGCGTGAGATCACCCAAAAAATCACACCGGTGTAACTGGCGTGAGATCGCCTGAAAAACTCGTTCTTCTACATCATCTTCAAGATCCTTTCTACACTCTTTTCTCATCACAAATTAGGTGCACATGTTCCTTTTTTCACATTTTACATACTTTCTTACATGATTTTTACACATTTTTATCATATACATGCGTATTTGACTACTTGTTCGTTCTTCTCTTTTGTAGGTCCATCCTTATGGGAAGCAATAGTCACATCACATCAACAATAACAATCACACAAAAATCAACATCAACAATAGGTAAAAACATGACATCGACACATATGTCTTTCCCTAGGGTCATTATCTTCATCACTTTTTCACTTCCTCCTCTTTAGTTTCCACGCTTCACATTTTTATCACTCCACATTTTTTCTTGTCTCTCGACATGCTTTTTTCTATCGATCTACATGGTTATTAGGTACGCATCTCTTATCTACTTTATGTTATCAAGCATTCACTCAACAACATAAAGTGGGGAAAATGTAGACACAAAATCATGCACTTTGGGTATTTATCTAGTCCTGATCACATATTAATATTGATATGATTCTTAAGTAAGAAAAGTTCTAGTTAACCCTTGTCTTTGGCCATCTTTCTTTACTTTTTGTTGTCATTTTTGTTCTTACACTCTTGAATTTCTCATCCTAGACACAAACATCCAGCCAGAGACATCAGTTTCAGGCGCCCTGACCTCTTTGTAATTTGATCACATATTTTGGGTCCTTTCTAGCGTTTCGGGCATATTATCTTTTTGGTAGTCGACCTTTTCAAGGTTAATTACAAAATTCAAACAAGGAAATATATAAATATAAATTTATGTGACCAAGCACTAAGCATTAGCTATCACCACCTAAGGTTGCATCCAAAGGCTATTCTAGAGCATTCAAGCATCCATTCAAGGGCAAGGGACTACATTATTCTACATACATTTCATATGAGGGGAAGTTCATTCTATTATATGCACACATCTACTTACATCTTCTACATCTAGATTTTTATTGTTATCAAGTGTGACACACGTAAGAGCCACCTAGGGCACGATTCTTCACACACACATACACACCTAGAACTACATTGGGTGTAAAATGTAGTGCAATGCTCAATCGTAAGTTCACTTGTTTTGATTGAGGAAAATCGACCACTCATTCGCATTCTTTTCTTTTTCAAATTTGATGCACTCTTGAGGGTTTTAAAGGTCATTTCTTTATTCCGGGTTATAATGAACATCGATGATCATTGTGTGACATACTAGTGATAAGAATCGAAGGATAAAAACATCTTGCGACCCTATACAATAGGTTTCTTGAGGTTTTGATCGGGCATAGGTGCCCAGTAGGTCTTTGCACCTGCAGCATACCCCTAACCCATTCCAAGCACCCCAGTCCAGACGAGATCTTCCAATGCACATTTTTCTAAGGCTCGTGTGATACTTCTCCCTCTCTACGTACATCAATTCATCACCGATGCACAATCTATATTTGAGTGCGAATTAGCTAAGTCATTTTATCTCCTCTTTGCAACTAGGGTTTCATACTTTCTAGTTTAATTTCCTTGGGTCCGATTTTGTACTTATTTGTATATACATTTACTACTACATTGCAATCAGAATCGGGAATTTATTTATTTCAATATTTGCTTAATAAAATATATGCATTTTTTTGTATTATGAGATTTCTCAAAATATAGTTACTATTTTTATTTTAAATATAATGTTAGCAACATATATTCAATATATATATGCATTGTAATTCAATAAAGCTATGTATATCGTATATGATAGACAAAGTTTTTATGTGCATAAAATTATAAGGAAGTTTTGTGATTTTGCAGTAAGGATTTTATTTATTGTCTTTAAAAATACGAATTATTATTTGTATGTTTCCTTTGTTAAGCTTAATATTTGAAAATAAAGTCATTGTAGTTTCTTACAAATACAATTCCATGTATACTTCGCATATTTAGGACCCCAATTTTGGCTAAGGAATAGATCCTTAAAAGAATAATTAATTCATTATGGCATAAGGCCATGTGGAGATGTAAAGCTTGCATAACAAAATAGTATAACATTTTTGTGCTTGAATTTTTGTTGTAAGTTGCTTCTTGTTGTGTATTAAGGACAGCTTGCAAAAGAAGAGTGAAAACAGTATTCAAAGTTATTTATATGAAAATTTTGAGCAAAGTATGCAAAAGTGTGTAAAAGTGTGTAAAAGTAGTACTAAATGAAAGTGTGCACCTAATGTAGAAGAGTGTAAAGGATAGAAAAATGTCCTAAAATGATATGTAGTTTTTTGGGCAATGTCACGCCAAGAGCGAGTTTTTTTGGGTAATCTTGTGCCAAGAGTGAGTTTTTTGGGCGATCTCACACCAAGTACGATTTTTTTGGGCAATCTCATGCCAAAGAGAAAGTGTTGGGGAGAGAGATCTAGTGTTACTCTCCATCCATGACTCTACCCAATAAGCACCACTTTGGAGATGGTACGTCCCTGAATTAGTTATGATTGTATTGATTGTAAGAGATTACATGTATGTTGAACTAAAGGAGTGTGCCTATAACTTTGAAACCGATCTAAAGGCTTATGTGAATTATGTTGATTTGATAAGCTAATTGTATGTGCCCTTAGGACATTAGCGCCCATGGGAGGACATAGGCACCCAGGTGCTTCTCTTCGAGTCTAGGTGATGGTGTTTATGTTGTGATTCTGACCCAAGTTTGATTCTAAGCTAGTGTTGTAACTATAACCTGTGCCAATTTTGTGTTGTACTATGTTGTGTTGTATCTCTAAGTTGTTGTATGGGTTGATTTGTTCACCCAATGTATCCCCCTTGTTTGGGGTGCATGCGATGATTATAGGAGTATGTGGCCCAAAAGAGAGGACATGATGTTGATTTGAAGTTGATACCTGCAAGGGGAGGGGATGTGCATGGTAGAAACCAAGGCACATGAAAACAAAGTGGCTAGATACATGTGTTAGTAAAAAGAAGAAAACATTTCATAAAAACAATGTAACAAGAAAATGTGCATACAAGATAGACCGTGAAAAGTGGGTTTCAAACATGGGACATCACTCACAATGTCATAAGACAATCAAGGCTGAAGTGGCCAAAAGCATACAAGCAAAGTGATCAAACAAGACATAGGACATAGCCCATAAAAATAGCATACAATAGAAAATAATGGCAAGTAAAAATGTATCAGACAACCATGGTGGCATATAGTCCTACAAGAAAATGCTGCACATGAAACACCCATTAGCATGTTAGAAAGATAAAGAGTATGTCAAATCATGTATGTATCAATGGAATAAGTAGTGTGTTAGTAATAATAGGAAGTAGTATATGATGAAATGATAGCACCTATAATGTGTAAGAAATTACATGCCCCTATGAGCCTTAATGGGATTGGTAAGAGGTACAGTACAAAGCATCATTGCAGTGTGTAAGAATCTGTAAGATATCTGCATTCACTCCAAAATACCAAGTGAACATGCATATGTATATAGAAAATATATTAACATACTAATTATATGTTTAACATGGAAAACAAAGTGTACATGTAAGTAGGATAAGCTAGCAAGAGTAGATGCAGCCAAGATATGCAAATTTAGTGAGTGTGAATGAGATGGTATGTAATGTGTGAAAATGGTAGGAGTAGTGTGTCCCGTAGTGGATGTGTATGAGATGAGGTTCATTTATAAAAGACCCCTCAACAATCAAGAATGAACCATAAAACAAGAGTGTGTATCAAGATGTGTAAAAGTATTGCTAAAGATTAAGTGTGAAGCATGGAGCGTGATAGTAGATTTGATTGACAATTGATGATGCTAGGGGTGAAAGCTTAATGCCCCCAAGTATGTGATGTAGAGAAGGATCAAGTAAAATCATATAGAAGATCATCAGTGTTAGGGTCATAACCGATAGGATCTGGATTAGAGACTTGGTAAGCAAATAGTGTGAGGTTGATCATATAAAGATCCTTTGTGGCATAAATTGTACATGCCCATAACATATTCTTTGTCAATGAAAGGTGGTTGTGGATAATCGATGCGCATACCAGTGGGTGATATTTTGAGAATATCCAAGGAATGAATCATTGCAAATAGAGATGCGGCCAAAAGGCATAGGAAATGTGATATCAGTATGATTGGGATCCAATGTGCCACCAATGTAATCAAGCCAAGACTGCCCAAGTGTGAGTGGAGAAGAATGAGGAGTGCGTGTAAGGAATATTGTCAAATGGAAGATACAGAGGCCATAAGAAACAGTAATGAAGACACATCCATGATAAAGGTGAGGAGAGTGAGGTGGAGGGAGGAGATCAACAATTGTGAATCCTAGCTGAGCCAAGCCATCATGTATGCAAAAACAGTCTCAAAGCAAGTAGGGTTGAATGGAATATGAGGCCAATAAGAATTATGAATGAAGAGAGTGCATGTGAAGGGATCCAGGTGTGGAGCAGAATGAACTTGGGGAGATGCAGGTGAGAGAATATCTAATGTATGTATAATCCCTTGAAAAGGTATCATGGCATTAGTGGAAGGAGGAAGCTTCTTGAATTGGTATTCATCGGGCCAATAACAATGAAAGTATCCTAGAAGTAGGACTCATTGATTTCGATAGGAGTAAAGTTAAGATTATGTAATGTGTCATCATTAAGCTATATGACATCAGCCTCATCATCGGAATCATCAGTGTTAACATTATCTTGTTGTATAGCATTATCAAGAATATTGGTAGGGATGGAACTAGATGTAGAATTGAGAGGATCTATGATAGGTGAAGTAGTAGCCATAGGGGTGGACATAATGGGTGATAGGATATCAGTATTATGAGTAGGAATAAATCTAATGCATGCAGAAGTGAGGAAGTAGGAGCACTAGATTGCCCAACATCATATGTACCAATATTGTGATATAGAATAGGTTGTGATAAAGGGATAGGCATGGCGGTGGTAGGATCTATATGGAAAAAATTGAATGGCTCAGGGCCGCAAAAATAGTATCTTCTTAACCATCATTTAATAATTTAACGCACTAATGAAGTGTAGATGGAACAAAATGCATTGCATGAATCCGAGTCTGCCAAGTAAGAAATTGAACTGAAATGTGGCATCGATAACAAAGAATACAAGTAGGAACAATTTTAGGCCCAACTTGTAGAGGTAGGGTGATAGTTCCCATACATGTGCGAGTAGTGGAATCATAGCCGCAAATGACTTGAGAGGATTTATTAATTAAATCATCAGTAATGTCAATTTTCCTGAGGAGGGATAAAGCACATAGATTGATAGAAAATCCATTGTCAATGAGCGCACACTTAATATAGATGGTGCCAATAATAGTGGTGATAAGAAAAGGTACAAATGGATCGTCAATAGCAAAAGGATGGATATCCTCATCACTAAAAGATATAACATGTGGTAGATTTTTGAGAGATTGAATGAGGTGAGTAAAGGAAACATGTGAATTATTGTTTTTAATGTGAATAGAACAAAGGCGGCCTCTAATGTATGACAACAATCAGTGCATTGCGTAATAAATCATAAAGAGATATTTTTGTTGGTGTATTCTTAAGCTGCTCTATGATTTCATAACCCTTAAAGGTAGTGGTAGGAACTATAGAAATGATAGGTGGTGGGACAAGGATGGGTGGAGTACATAGGAGGATGCATGCGATAGGTGGTGACTACGTTGATGGTTGGATCAGGTATTGGAGTAATGAAGCAAGGAGGATGTTGAGTACGAACTTGCATAAAATCAGTAGTAGTAGTAGCCATGCCAGAAACCTTGGTTGGAGTAAAAGAAGGATAGGAAGATTGATCCATGAATTAAGAAGGAGATAAATTTTGATACATTCTCAGAAGGTAGGGTTTGAATGAGTAGGTTCACCAAATGATTTAATTTAATTTTAATTAAATCTAAATATTTCAGAGTCACTATTGAACAAAATGATGTATAAATGCTGAAATATAAGAATAACACAAGAAAACTAAGATTTAAAATATGAAACCCTAAACATGGAAGAAGGAGAGAGGACTTAGTTGATTTACGCTCAACTGGAATGGATTTCGATTGGAATATGTGATGAAAAGAATGGAAAGATTGTTGTTACTTCTCAAAGTATAAATTCTAAAATTTCATAATGAGGCCGAACATAAGCTTTGTTGTTGGACGGGGGCACACGGCGCTAGAGACCGCTTTTGGGCACCGATATTTGTGTAGATACTCGAAATTTACTTATGTAGTGGCACAAGATCTTTGTTGTTGCTTCATGTTAGTCACCTTGTAGTTTCTCCTTGAATGTCGAAGGTACTTATAACTGTAAAATAGAAGTTTACCTACACAAACCACATCAAACAAAAAAAGAAAGATGCATTATGGGGAGTCGAATGACATTAGGCGTCACCCCTAGAGTGAACTTATGACCGAGTGTTGTACTACATCATTGAATCCTTGTATTTTTTTGAGTGTGTATAAATTGTGCCCTAGGATGCCCTTGTGCAAGTGCACTTGATAACGGGTTGTAGCTAAATGCAGTAATGTAGTAGAATGTTTAGATGGAATAGAATGAACTTACCCTTCCTATACATTATATGAAGAGTTGAGGCAATCCATTGTCCCTTGAATGGATGCTAGATGGATTATTTAGAGTGTTTTAGGTGCCTTTTAGATGCAATCTTAGGTGATGATAGTAATGTTTAGTACTTGGTCCTTGATTTTGAACACATAATTATGTATTTATATGATTCCCTTATTTGAATTTTGTAATTGACAACCTGGAAGGCCAAACCATAAGTGAAAATGATGCCCAAAAGATAAAAGAGACCCAAAAGGAGTGAGTAAGGTGAGAAAGGGTCAAGGGCACCTAGAGGGGACAGGAGCACTGAGCATTGTTGTCTTGGTTAGGCACTCGTTGTTTGAGGCCATGGAAGATAAATAAGTAGAAATATTCTTGGGTTGTAGGGTGTGTAATACCAAATAGAAAACAAGAAACACATAAAAGAGGCCAAAAAGTTAATCAATTACTAGTTTTCTTTCTTAGGAATCATATGAATGCTAGTATGTGTTTAGGACCTAGAAATGTACCCAAGTGCATGATTTTATGTCTACAACTTGGAGCAATCTAGATCTAGCCCACTATCATAGTGCAACTTGCACAAGGGAAACCTAGGGCATCATTACACACACATACACAAAAAACTACATGGATTCTGAGATGTAGTGTAGTGCTTGATCATACGATCACTCTTTGGGTGAATGTCAGGGTCATTCTGACTCCCCATTATGCATCCTCTTTATTAGGTTTAATGTGGTTTGTGGGCATGTGCAGCTAGTTACCTATTTTACATGTTATAGGTATATCGATGACATTGGAGCGAACCAGAGCGACAAAAGAGGATCATCATCGAAGTTCTTCCAGTGTAGAAAAGATCAAAACTTGAGATTCAGAAGGACAATAGTGCCCATGTGCTTCTATCCTCTCGTGGGTACTTTTGTCTTGTGTAGTTCAAGTCCCAAAACTTTGGACTAGAATAAGTGATGAATAAAATGGAAATATTGTTGTTACTTCTCAATATAAATTATGAAATGTCATAATGAGGCCGAACACGAGACACTTGAGTGCTGGACAGGGGCACTCGGGTGCTAGAGATTGATTCTAGGCATCGGTGATTGTGTAGATGCTCAAAAATTTATTTCGGTAGTGGCACAAGATCTTTGTTGTTGCTTCTTTTCGGTCACCTAGTAGTCAATCCTTGAATGTCGAAGGGACTTGTAACCTGAAAAATAGAAGTTTATCTCGCACAAACCACATCAAACCTAAAAAGAAAGATGCATTATGGGGAGTCAAACTGACCTCGAACATCACCCCAAGAGTTAAATTATGACCGAGCATTATCTTGCATCATTGAATCCTTATATTTTTTGTGAGTGTGTATAAATTATGCCCTAGGATGCCCTTGTGCAAGTGAACTTGATAGTGGGTTGTAGCTGAATGTAGAAATGTAGTAGAATGTTTGGATGGAATAGAATGAACTTACCCTTCCTATACATTATATGAAGAGTTGAGGTAGTCCATTTTCCCTTGAATGGATGTTAGATGGATGCTTTAGAGTGTTTTAGGTGCCTTTTAGATGTAATATTAGGTGATGATAGTAATGTTTAGTACTTGGTCCTTGATTTTGAACACATAACTATGTATTTATATGATTCCCTTATTTGAATTTTGTAATTGACAACTGGAAGGACGAACCATAAGTGAAAACGATGCCTAAAAGCTAAAAGAGACCCAAAAGGAGTGAGTAAGGTGAGAAAGGGTCAAGGGCACCCAGAGGGGACAAGATCACATGAGCATTGTTGTCTTGGCTAGGTCTTTGGTGTGTGAGGCCATGAAAGATAAATAAGTAGAAATCTTAATGGGTTGTAGGGAGTCTAAGACCAAATATAAAACAAGAAACACATAAAAGAGGCCAAAGACAGGTCGAAAATTACTAGTTTTATTGCTTAGGAATCATATGAATGCTAGTATGTGTTAGGACCTAGAAATGTACCAAAGTGAATGACTTTTTGTCTACAACTTGGAGTAATCTAGATCTAGCCCACTATTCTAGTGAAACTTGCACGAGGGAAACCTAGGGCATCATTACACACACATACACAAAAACTACATGGATTCTGAGATGTAATGCAGCACTCAATCGTAAGATCACTCTTTGGGTGACTGTCGGGGTCAATCTGACTCCCATTATGCATCTTATTTATTAGGTTTGATGTGGTTTGTGGGCATGTACAACTAGTTATCTATTTTGTAGGTTACATGTATGACCGATGACATTGGAGTGAAACCATAGCGACAAAAGAGGATCAACAACAAAGTTCTTCCAACGTAGAAAAGATCAAAACTTGAGATTACGGAAGGACAATAGCACCCAGGTGCTCCTTTCCTCTTGTGGGAACTTTTGTCTTATGCGGTTCGAGTCCCAAAACCCTTAGTGAGCCTTGACGACATTCTTCCCAATATTTTCCAACAGTTAGGTAGCTCGGATCACTCTCAAGTTGCACAAAATCAGCTAAGTCACATTCCCTCTCTCGTTTGCTTAGGGTTTTATATTTTATATGTTTATTTCTTACGTCTTATTATATTTTATCATCAGAATATCATTAGTTATAGTAGTTACTCTGAAATAAAATGTTTATTCAATTTATATTAAATCATATATTACCTCCTTGGGGAGGACCCTGTCTTGAATTGACTAGGTTATGTTTACTAAGAAGTGTAGACAAAAGGAAAATGGGAAGGTTTAATAATACCTACCTTACTTCACTTATCATAGTAGAAAATGAGGCTAATCGATATTCTCATCAACCTACTGATATAAAAGAATGAACATTGAGAGTAATATGTGAAAAGTGAAATAAAGAATCAAAATAACCAAAATGCAAACAAAGGACTTACCATTTGTGCGGAGTTGAAAAATTTCACATGGATCACTCTCCTTAGAAGGCATGGGTGTCATCATTGATTATGAGGTTAGAACTTACAAAAGCTCACAAAAGATGCAAAATGATATACAATATAAAAAATAATGATGTTAACGAGAATAAAATAAGTGTTAGAGGACACCCAACCATCCGTAATCCTACAAGAGTTAGCAATTTTATCTAAAAATGGTTGAACTATCTCATACATACCTCTATATACTATAAAAGGCAAAATTTTAAATTTTAATATTAAAATAGGAGGCTATATATGTAATTTTTTACCTAATTTAGAAATCATTTGCACATTAGAGAGTTGGAATTTCGAGGCTTTGGGTAACTTTTTATTTTTTCCATAGAGACATAATAAGGAGAGAAAATGACATGAGGATGGTAGGGGTATCGGTTGTGAACACAAAATCACGCACTTTTTGTAACTATTTAGTCATGATTACATATTATTATTTACATGATTCCTAAGTACGAAAAGTAATGATTAACCCATGTCTTTGGCCATCTTTCTTTGCTTTATGCCGTTGCTTTAAGTCTTATACTCTTACTTGTTGGTCTTTATTTTTATCTTTAGGCATTTTTCATTTTGGACACGAGCACCCAACCGGGATGCCAAAGACCAGCGCCCTTGTCCTCTTTGCACTTTGGTCACACTTTTTGGGTCCTTTCTATCCGTTTGAGCATCTTATATTTTTGGTAGTTGGCATTTTTGGGGTTAACTACAAAATTCAAGCGAAAGAATCATATAAATATAAAGTTATGTGATCATAATAAAGGACCAAACACTAAGCATTACTTATCACCATCTAAGGTTGCATCTATCAAGGCATCTAGAGCTCCATTTGCATCCATCTAGCTCCATCACAAGGGATAAAGGTTGGTTCTTCTACATCACACTTTATAGGAGGGAGTCTATTGTTTCCATGCACACATTATTTACATTCTACATCTAGCTACTTGTTCACTACTCACAAAGTGTGACACGCACAAGAGAAACCTAGGGCATAATTCCGCACACACACACAAAGAACTACATTGGGTCTAAGATGTAATGTAGTGCTCGTTATAAGTCCATCATCTTGGTAGTTGAGGACAGTCTGACCCCTTCATTTAAATCTTTCTTTTTTAGGGTTTAATTCTTTGTTTAGGGTTTTGTAGGTGATCCATTCATTTAAGATCCACGGTGACATTCGGCGCAGAATTCATCGACACATTAGCGATAAACAGCGAGGGTTTTACACCATCCGGTGACTTTATGAAATTAGCTTTCGAACATCCTACATAGACAGGTGCCGAAACCATACCAAAGCACCCCAGCACCCCCATCCTTCTCCAGGAGCCCCATTCTAGCCAAATCTACCAAAATTATATGCGACGGTTCTCCATTTTTGTTCAATCATTCATCATCACTGCGACACATTCCAAAAATCACTACAAATCAGCTAAGGCTATTTTAACCCTCCTTGTACTTAGGGTTTCATATTTTATTACTTAGTTTCTTAGGTTAATTTTTGTATTGCGCTATTTATTTATTTATTATTTCCATAACATTTAGATTAGGCTATTATTTTACATTTTAGCATAATCACTAATGGATGGAGGTTGTGTTATTGGATATGTGAGTTATTTACAATATTCCATTTTAGGGGGATGGAAAATTTGGCCTAATCTAATCTTTGGGGTAGTTATATTGCATGAAATTAGTGTTAAAATATTCAATGTGGGAGACTAGGAATGTATAGAAAAATTGAAATTTTTATGGGGTTTTGGGTGTTTTCTAGTTTTTTGTTTGTCGGGTGTGGGTGGTGGAATTGGTGGCATACAAAATCTAATAGTTACATGTTCATACCATGATTGTGCATTTTCTAGTGCAAATGCATAATCATTAGCTACAAAGAGTGGAAGTTGTGTTAACATCATTAGAGTTTGTGTAATCGTTGTTCACAAAAATATAATTTTTGCAAGTTGTAAATAGTTTACAAAACATTTTGGTTTGAGACCATTTTTGGATGTAAGGAAGGTATGTGTGGTGGATTTGTACTAGAAGGTGGGAGCAGATACAAGATCCATTTATCGGTTGATCCGTAGGATATTATACATTTAGATAGGGTTAGGATTTGGAAGATAACACATGTACCATTAGTCATACTGTGAGAAGGAAATTATGTGATGCATTCATGTATTAGGATGTAGATTGGAAAAAAATATGCTTTCCACTAGATTATGGGGAGTGGACCATTACACTAGAGAATGTGTATAGGATAATTGTAATTTTAGTTATAGGTCACACAATTACAATGAGAGTGACTACATATGCAATAGAGATCCAAATCTTGACCACATACTTTGGGATGATGAGGTACACGATGCGAGAGCCAAACAAGGTGTGATGTTAGTAGGATCGAGGAATCCCTATCTCAAACTTTTAAAAGGTCATTATTGGTATCAGATCCTCTTGAATAGTTAGGGATAATGAGTGGATAGATTTTTATACTCCTAATCTCTAATTTTCTAACATATTTTAGGTCATGGGCACTGGTATAGTTGGGTGTTAGATTATGTATCCTAGACCTACAAAGCAACTATACCATATTGTGCAACTAGGGATTATTCTGTAATTACCAAACTTTTTATGAGATAGTTATCCCGTGTTCTAGGAAGTGCTCGTAGGGGAAATAAAATACATTAAAGTGATATGGTGGGGTAACATGGTTTCTTTCATAGATGTTCCTTTGGTAGTAAAGACACTTTTAAATGTGGATTTGATCATGAAACTATATTTGGTTATGTAGGGTTTGACCTAATGAAGGTCCCTCATTGATGTCCTTCTTTATTTCAATGTAGGTCAAGGACCATCATGATTAGGTAGAGAGGCATCTAGTTAGTAGGGTTCCCCCACAATTTATAATTTCATGTGCTATGGGCTTATTAGTGCTACCTGGGTTCTATACTGAGGGCGAGAGGGAGACACGGGATCTTTTCCTAGGTAGAGTATGATGGACACTATTTTTCATGGTGTGCCCATCACCTCATACAAGGTAAAAATAGGTCATCCCCATATGAGAAGATGAGGGATGGGGTTCCATAACCCAACCACCACCACCATAGATGAGTGCATAAATTGACTTATTATATCATCCATATGGCTATTGATTTTCTCCTAAATGTGTTAATTAATGCATGGGGATGTTCTAGATAGTTGTATCCTAAGTAAGATTGATGCATTTTCCTTATCTTGTCTCAAGTGAACTAATGACCGTAGGAATTCCCACTAATTGACTTTGTGAGTAATGTGATGATGTGTGCAAGTTGATAAAGCACATTCTTTGCCAATTTTGAGGAAGTCACAGTCAAGAAGACCGAGTCTTTTGCCACCATGTCATTCTAGAGGATTTTCTCATAACAACCTACAAACAAGGACCTTGTTTTTAGCTATATTACAGGATGTCATTGAGCTTTAATGAGGTTGTTATTTAGTTAAATTCGTTTCTATAATTGTGGCACGTTTTGTAACTAATTGTGTCTATAAGACACCTTCTTGAAATTTTTCATAGTTAGTAGTTAGTAGTTTTCAATACAATTTTATATACCAGTTGATAGTTATTTATAGTCTTATGATGAAGCATGTTCAACTTATTTGAATCAATATAATCTATATGTTTTTTTAGTATCCATTGGTGTTAAGTACCTCAATCCTAAAGGAGAGCAAGGGCCCACTCAACTGAGGAGATTGGAGGGTTGATGTTTCGTGTATGATCATTATTCTTGATAAGTTTAAGTTCCTAAGCACTTTGATTCGAATGGTCATTTGAATGTAGTTTTACATTTCCTTGCTTTAGTATATTTCCTTACTGTCATTTCAATTCGTGTGAGCATTTCAATTCAATTAAGCATTTCCTTTGAAAGCATTTTTATTACAACAATGTTGTTTCAATAGATTAAACGCACAACCATATCCCGTGGAGGAAGGAGTAACACAACCATATCCCATCAATCAACATATGCACAACCATATCCCATGGAGGAAGGAGTAGCAGGACAAGATAATATAGGAATGACACTATTAGTAGACTAGTCTCTAGATGAAGATGGGGTGTATATGGAGATGAGGAGGGGAGGAGCATAAATTATCTCAAACAAGGATTCTGATCTTGATTAGTAGAAGGGGGACCCAAGTATTTTTTGTGTTTCATTTTATCTTTCTTTATTTATCATATTTCCTTAACATGTTTTTGATAAGCTATTGGATGTTCTAAATATGTATAACTAAACAATATGTATGTGTGTGTAGATGTTTTCATGGAGTGGAGGCATGATGATGGACCTCTTTATAATGTCCTTTGGTATGAATCGAGAAACATTATTAGTGGATCCAAATCTACTAGTTTATGTAGGATGAAAATCTAATGTTTTCACTCCAAAGCTATAATGGGGCTCATTTTTTTGAGAGAAACATGTCAAAGTTATAGATTTGGAGACATATGTGCAAATGTTATAATATGTACTACATATGTATATTGGTGGGCATGGAGTATATTTAAGTTGTTATAATGTAACACAAGAAGGATCCGAGGAAGGCCTAAGCCTAACCACTAGATAATCGATCAAATTAAAGAATCATCACCACTCTATGTTAGGGGATTCTAAGAGGCATAAGACCTGAATTCCCTCCCACCATTCTAGAGGAGGGTCATGTAGATGATTGATGTCATCTAGTGTTATGTTATATACTTGAGAGTCACATATATATTCTTGTATTTTTTTATATTTGAGACCACACTCGCACTCTCAATATGGATGTAATAATACATTGTACATAAAATTAGAGATGATATACAAATAGATATGTTATGGATTTTGACATGGATACTTGTGACATTTTATTGTATGTTTTTGTCTTTTTCAGCTTGTGTTTTTGGATGACCTAATGGTAGAAGAAAATGAAGAATATAATTCTTAATTCTCGACTTTACTTTTCAATAACAAAATGTATGAAAATGCAACGAACAACAAATAAATATATATTAGCAAAATCCTTTACATGAAATACCAAGGTGTGTGTCCATTGAGTGACAAAATTGGTACGAAAAGTTGAAACAACAAATAATATCAAATAATGGAGAGCATAATGGGAAGTAACAAAACATATTGAGGAATGAAGACTCATGCATATTAGTTTTCTTAGGAACCATGATTAAGAATAAAGACCTCTTAGGGAATCGAAAGAGAAATTGGACATATGAAATAGATCTAGACTTAGATATGTCGATAGAAAATCGTGAATAGATGGATTAAATGAAGTATTATCTCTAATTATGAATAATTACATTTACTAATGGTTTAGGATTATCTCATTTTTTCAACACATTTTTTTGAATCATTGATGACCCCTGTTCCTATCCTTATGTAATAGGGAAGATGTATAGGCTCGCCATCAAGAATAGATGTAGGTAAGTAAGGAGGTCACTCTCGAATGTTTTCCCCACGTAACTATTAGGATGTGAGGTCTCATTATATAACATAAACAAGGGTGAGTAATATGGTAGAGCTAATGATCCTTTTACTTTATTTGACTTTTGTAAGTTTCTTTGTACTTTTCTTTTCTCTTTTGTTTTTTATAGTAGAGTTATACTTTTCTCCCGCACCCGACCTCATCCAATTAGTATGATGTAAGGGATCACCACCGAAGACCAATGAGGGTGAGTGAAGTTTCTTTCTAAGAGAGATTCTAGTGTTTTACCTTCATAAATAAATGAGAAAGGGGAAATTTATCACGAACAAGCTTCCAAACTAATATATGGGCCAAAATTGTTATGCCCCACTTAGGGGTATATGAAGGAAGGGTGTCATGGCATGTGAAATCGATAACTATAAGAGATTTTCTAGGATTTATATGGCCTTGTGTAGACACTAAATCACACACTTTGGGTATTATTTATTCTTAGTCTCATACTACTATTCATATGGTTTTTGTGTGAAGAAAGTACTAATTAAACCCCATATTTTGGCCATTCTACTTTGATTTTTATCGTCATTGTTGATCTCTCGCACATACATGACCAGTATGTTTTTTGTCATTTTGCATCACTTTAGCCCCCGATCGGGCACTGGGCCAACACTAGGGTGTCCACAGTGTCTAGGTCCCAGTCGGGGCACCCTGATCCTTTTCCAACTTTACTTCCATCTTTTGGGCACTTTCTAGCCATTTGAGCATTCTATATTTTTGGTGTTCAGCCTCTTGGGGTTAATTACGAAATTAGAATAAGAGAACCATATAAATACAAAGTTATAAGACCATAATGAAGGACCAATCACTATTCACTACTATCATCACCTAAGGTTACATTCCATATAAGGCATCTAGAGCTCATTTGCATCCATCTAGCTCCACCATAAGCAACAAGGCTTGTAGTCATATTTTATACCCTTAGACCAACAGCCTAATCCATGCACATCGGCAAGATATCACCCAAAGAAAGGCGTTGGGCGCTCACCCGAGGCACGCGGGTGTTAATCCTCTCCTTTATGTGAGTCTTATGAGAATGCATCATCTTATGACAAATATTCAAATGGAAATGAATAGAAAAGAACCATGCAATAGTATAAGAACCTAGAATGTGTTGTCACCTCATTGCATCCGTAAAGAGAAATAGCAAACAACATATGGAAATGGTTCATACATAAAGGAAATGCATAAGGATTGTACTCATGAACACATATATGATTTAGAATAGAGCCTTATATTTATATTAATATGTTCAATAACCACATTACATCCCTCAAAGTCATAACAGACCTTCATATAACAATGCAAAGTAGAGTCATGCATCAAAACTATACTATGTTCATCACACTACAAAGAAGAATACAGACCCATCCCTCTAAATGTGCCATGATTCCTATATTTTCCTAATCCCAACCCATAGAATCCTCCATGGTATTTTTTCAAGGCTTCACCTCTTTCCCCATACCTTTGCTCTCCAAAGATGACTTTATGTCTCTACACCTCCTCTCTATATATTCTCATCTCTCTTCTCTATATATTCTCACAACCTGCACACCTCTATATAGAGATTTCATGTTTTCACCACCATTCCTTCTGAGGTAATAGATCAGCTACCAAGATTCCAAGTGGTCATCGAATGGAGCATGCCTCCTTTGATCCAAGCTCTCCATTCTATGTAATGATGCTCCTTTTGAACCTTCCATCGCATGCCCGGAATATTTCCTTTTTTATCCTAAAGTCGCGGTTTGAAACCTTATCCACTAAGGTCACACTTTTCTTGTGTGCTTCTCGGGACGCCGAATATGGCTAAGTCCAAAACATGTCTTGCCTTACGCGCGCACGTCATGTATTCTAAAAACCCCGCTAGAACCCTTCCTGCGCACCTTCAACCCTGCGTGCCGTTCTTCAAACAAGTCTCGCGCGCCCAGCCACCTTCTCATCCTTAGCTAATACTCTGGGGACAAGTGACATAGGCTAAGTGAAAGAGCCCCAATTCTTCTAGTAAATTGAGATGATGGGAAGGAGAGTTTTTAATTAAGTCCATGAAGGAAATGTGAGAGAAATTCTTTTTTAAATATGTGATGAGATCATAGTTTCCCATAGGCCTAGGAATATTGTGTGTGTCCTCCTCTTAAAAAAACAATAGTGAAGAGGATGGTTAGTGTTAGAGCAAAATCACAAAGCACCCTGACGCTAATCGATTTCTAGGTTGATCACTCTAGCATCCAGTGTGATTGCACAACATTGAATCCTCTCTACAAGTGTGGGACTTGTAAAATGAGAGAGGAATCTCCAGAGAAGGCTGGTTCCTACTCCTAAACTACCTGCCACGAGCTATTCCAGTGCAGGCAAGCCAATCTAAACCTAATCTAACCATGCCAAGGAGACAGAGAGAGAGAAAAGGGAAAAACAGCAAAAGCCTACACTAAAACGGTGATACACCAGAGAAGGAGAATGTTGAACATCTATCAAAATTGTCATGGAACAAGGAGAGGTGAGCAATGGGAAGGATGGACAGATGCATCACAAACCCAAAGATAGATTTCACACAGAAAATGTCCCAAAACTCCATGAACACAGCTCCAGACCTGTAATGAACATTAGAACATGCACAAATACCTGCAATGAAGAGAGGTAAGAAGAAAACAAGCAAAAACGAGCAAGGATGGACCAGATGCATCACAAAACACGTTTTTGTTGCTTAAGTTGCACAAAACATCATTTCAATAATAAGAGGAAAAAATGCCATTACAAAAGGGAGGAGGTTCGAACTCCATTTTCAACCCTGGAGAAGAAAAGAAGGGAGGCGAGAGCTGAAAAGATGAACAACTTGTAATTCTTTCCCAAAATGAGCCAAATCGGCTTTTACATTACATGGGTCGAGCCCATGAGAGAGAAAACGTACAAAAACATGGGAGCCCATTCCTCCTTAACTATAAATGCATCAAATCAGCATGGAGGACCTTACAAACCCATACCCTATCATTTTGACCAAATGGGAGGAGAATGCGACCCATCTCGTATTAAATTTGGTCATTTGAAATGTCATTTCGGCCATGAACACGTACCAAAAACGTTTTTTTTAATTTTCTCTCTCTAAACTGAACCAAAATTAGATATTGACCATGTAATCCTATAGATAATTTCATAAGCTTTCCAATGATATAAAGAACGTGCAAATCTGAGCTCTGGATCAAAAGATATGGGGGTCAAGTTTTAGGGCAAAAACGGATCGACGGACAAAAATTTGAATTTTTCCGTGCTCCCATTGGCCTGGACGCCACGTGGCAAGTGCTGATTGGATGAAATTCTCTCTCCTCTCGCCTCCCGTGGGTTTTCCTTCGAAAATTTGACTTTTCTTACACTTTGGAAAATTTTCCATTTTTCCCCAGCGTCCTAAGCACTTGGGACACGTGGCATGCTTTGGTTGGTTGTGAGGGTGCAAAGGGGGCATCTTTTACCTTTTAGTTTTTGGCCAAAACTTTTGCCAAATTCTCTAAGTCTTCCCGAGCTCCGCACTTCCCCCGCCTTAGGACACGTGTCCTGTTTTTATTGGCTCGAGCCAGCGCTCCAACTCACTCCCTTTAAAACTCGGCCAAAAACACTTAGTCGAAAATTTTATTGTGCCTCCCCTTGTGACACGCGTCACATTCTGATTCATTGGTGGCTTTTCAGGGTCTTCGCATCCCTCACGTATTCTTGGCCCAGATGTCCCAAACCGTCTGGGACAAATTTCTTCGATCCCCCCGATTCGGACTTCCCTGTCCCTCTTTTAGGCGAAGACACGTGGCACATTTACATTCGCTCTCGGCTCTTCGGCGTCCCATGCGTCCCTTTGGCCCAGATGTCCCAAATGAAAGTCTCTGTTTGGCCGAATCGGCAGCGGTTCAAGCGTCCTTCACGTACTCTTGTCCCAACTGCCCTGATCGCTCGGGACAAATTTCTCCGAACCACCCGAAATGGGATGCTTGTTTGCTCTCGGTCGCTTTGCCTTTTCGTGTCCTTCACGTCCTCGCGTACTCACGGCCCGAATGTCCCTTTCTTTACGCCAGACCGCCCTGGCGGCCTTTCGACCGATTCACGCCCGACATTCCAACTGTCCCAAGGACCGCCTGGACTAGGACTTAGCCAATTTTCATGATTTTTTCTCGCCCCAAGCTTGTTTTTTTGCAACTTTTTCACCCTTTTTTAGAACTTGCTCTTTTCTTCTTGGACAGGAGAGTTAGAAAAAGGCCGAGGGGACCCAGAAACATGATTTTTGCCTTGATCAATCTATTTGCCTCGGACTTGAATATTTCGATGCATGTTATCAAAATTACCACAGGGGTGAATTTTGGATACACTTGATTTAGCGACTCAATGGGGTTATCGCTCGCTAGATGAATGATCGAGCTGAAGCATCCATTAGGCATGGAGTCATGAGTTGTAACCTGCAACTGATCTGAACTTTGAAAACTTCCCTCTCTGAGCCACTTGGAAACCCACTAAACCTAGAGTTGTTCTCACCAAAATGCCACTGAAAAGGACCGTGCAAGAGCAAAACCAGCACCACAAAAACTATGTATAGAACTGAAAATCATACATGCTCCAAATGGAACATGCAGAGTGTGCACAAGCACTTCTTCTACTGAAAGCAAACCTACCTACTCTATTCTAATTGGAAGCAAAGGCAAGCTAAACAAACCCTACAATTGGTTGTGAGAAATAGCTTCCCTTTCTCAAAAGTGGCAGCCATGCAATTGATTTGGAGCTGATCATGGCTGTTAGGATGAGTGGAAAATCAACAAGAAGCTGGTCTTCCACCCAGATCATCAAGGTATTAGTGAAGGAAAATTCAATACCTCTTTTAGTTGCTCGCATTTGGATTGAAGAGGTATGACACTGATCCTTGGTACTTTGCAGCTCACCCTCATGCTCGAAGCAAGCATGGTGGTTGTGACTTCTCCTTTGGCTCCAATGAAGCCAAATACCTGATTGGGCAAGGTCTTATCCGTTTGATATGCCCATAGCTCTGATTTTTAACTCCAAAAATGGAGTCTTCTTGTAGACCCTCTTGAATGGATGGTGTGGAAGCAATGGTGAAATTCCTCTGTCCTTTCTCTTCCTCCGATGGAGAACATGAAAGATTAAAATCTCCCAATCTTGGTTCCAAAGAGATGCTCTAAGATGCAAAGTGCTACAAATGAATGTTCTCCTTCATGACAGTAGACTCAAGTGCTTGGAATGTGGATGATGAAAGAGAGAATGGTAGAAACTCAACCGGCTCTTCTCCATCAAAACAGTCCTCCAAATCTGACAGATAAACTACCTCATGGTTGTCCTATTGCAAATGCTCCACTTCCTCCATGGTGTCTTCTTGATCTGTAACTTGACCACCATGGTTTCTTTCACCCTCCAACATTGAGTTTGAGAGATCAAACTCCTCTTCAGTACTAGAACTTGAGAGAGGTGAAGTAGAAAGAAGAACTGAAGGTTCTCCTGTAGCCTGCTTTGTGCTCAAAGCCCTTGGATCTGCAATTTTCTCCTCCACAACTAGAATGTGCTCCTCTTCTTTTGGATCTGGAGCAGCTTCTCCTTTCTCGATGTTTGAAGACAATCTTGCTCTTGATTGAACTCTTTCTCCAGCATGAAGTTTGTCAAGTCAAACTCTTCGATCTACTGCTCTAGAGGACAAGTTGGGACTGCAAGATCTTCTTCTGAGATTTCTTCCTCTATGGCTGATTGTGCAACTTGAATTGAATCAGCATTCCCTTCAAATAGAGTGCCAACATGGACACTACTTTCTGAGCAAACTGACTGCTGATCTGCTTCTTCTTTTTGCTCTTCTTCTGCTACCACAAAATCAGTCTTAACCACCATTTGTTCAACCTTAGCCTCTTCTATAGGTTTAACCATCAAGGGGATCTTTGTCATCCCAAATTTAAGAGCCCAACTCTTCAGACTTTGAATTTCTTCATCTTTGTTTGGCTCTTCTTCCTGCTGTCCTTCATGACTGATTTTTGCAATTTCTTCTTCCCCACATGGAATTGGGAATGCAAGAGGAGGGATGGGTTGAAACTTGATTGATTTGGCAATTTTTGTGGTGGTAGAGGAGATGGAAACTCTTGTTTCTCCGGAGGAGGGGGTATTTTGTTAGCTCTTGTGGAGGGGATGAGTGTTTGGAAGGAAAAAGGAAAGAAGAATTGAGGTGAGGTGGAAGACTAGGGGGTGGAGAAATGGATTCAACACTTGGGACAGCAGATGGAGAGTTTAAAACTTGACCTTTCTTTGAGATAAAATAGATTGGGAAAGAGGAAAAAGAAAGGCATGAGATGGCGTACTTACCCGTTGAAAAGGTTCTTTGAATACTTCTCTCATACACCTCTATTTCTTCAATCCACTTTGCAAGCAATGGCAGTGTCTTCATCATGAAGTCCAGCTTCTCTTGAGGGTCAAAGTGTCTTGGAAAAGGGCCTCCCCATGGACAAGGAGTCCTGCGACCAATTCCGAAAGCTCTTATTTGTGTTGTTGCTCGGGGTGCACCATCTTTACCTCCATCTTTTGGATTTTCTCCAATGAGACCAGCATCTTGCATATGATTGTCTTCATTATATGCATACTCTTACTCTTGAAAGTTCCATAGCCAAACTGATTTTGGCATTGTTGTTCATATGGGTATGCATGCTGATTTTGAATTTTCTCATAATGTTGATCTGAAAGAGTTGTAAAACATGTTGGAGGTGGAATATACTGCTGTTGTTGTAAATGTGAGTTCCATGATGGAAATGAAGTCATGATTGCACAACTTCATGGAATGGAAAAGAATGAAAGGGATGGAAAGAAGGATAGATGA
Organism: Taxus wallichiana var. yunnanensis; assembly: GCA_018340775.1. NCBI lineage: Eukaryota > Viridiplantae > Streptophyta > Pinopsida > Cupressales > Taxaceae > Taxus > Taxus wallichiana. Next base: position 321,272,428 of record CM031243.1, read on the forward strand.
AATGGATGGAAAACGGGTCCTGACTTCGAAATGGGTTGTTGATCGGATGGAGTCGCCGGATGTGTTTGTAAGTGCCTCCAAAGGTTGAAATCTTCACAGAACACACCAACCTACAAAAGATGAAGTGGAAGACCTCTCGGTGTGCCACGGCGTGCAAAATGTTAGAGCAAAACACACGGTGGCTTGAAATTTTTGTTGATAATGAGACACCTCGGAAGATGAAATAATCTAACCCTTGAGTGTCCCACTGGGCATGCTAAAAGCTGTTAGAGCAAACGCACGGTGGCTTGAAATTTGCTGTTGATAATGAGACACCTCTGGAAGATGAAATAATCTAACCTCAGTGTCCCACCGGGCGTGCCAAAACTGTTAGAGCAAAATCACAGCACCCCTGACGCCGATCAGATTTATAGGTTGATCACTCTAGCATCTAGTGTGATTACACAACATTGAATCCTCTCTACAAGTGTGGGACTTGTAAAATGAGAGAGGAATATCCAGAGAAGGTGGTTCTGCTCCTAAACTACCTGCCACGAGCTATTCCAGTGCAGCAAGCCAATCTAAACCTAATATAACCATGCCAAGGAGACAGAGAGAGAGAGAGAGAAAAGGGAAAAACAGCAAAAGCCTACACTAAAACGGTGATACACCAAAGAAGGAGAATGTTAAACATCTATCAAAGCTGCCATGGAACAAGGAGAGGTGAGTAATGGGAAGGATGGATGAGATGCATCACAAACCCAAAGATAGATTTCACACGAGAAAATGTCCCAAAACTCCATGAACACGGCAATGCACTGCATGCACATTAGAACATGCACAAATACCTGCAATGAAGAGAGGCAAGAAGAAAACAAGTGAAAAACGAGCAAGGATGGACAGATGCATCACAAAACATGTTTTTTGTTGCTTCAAAAGTTTGCATAGAACATCATTTCAATAATGAGAGGAAAAAATGCCATTACAAAGCAGGGGAGGAGGTTCGAACTCCATTTTCAACCCTGGAGAAGAAAAGAAGGGAGGGCAGAGCTGAAAAGATGAACAACTTGTAATTCTTTCCCAAAATGAGCCAAATCTGGCTTTTACATTACATGGGTCGAGCCCATGAGAGAGAAAATGTACAAAAATGTGGGAGCCCATTCCTCCTTGACTATAAATGCATCAAATCAGCATGGAGGACCTTACAAACCCATACCCTGTCATTTTGACCAAATGGGAGGAGAATACGACCCATTCTGTATTAAATTTGGTCACTGAAATGTCATTTTTGGCCATGAACACGTACCAGAAACATTTTTTTGAATTTTCTCTCTCCAAACTGAACCAAAATTAGAGATTGACCATGGAATCCTATAGAGAATTTCATAAGCTTTCTAATGATATAAAGAACGTGCAAATCTGAGCTCTGGATCAAAAGATATGGGAGTCTGAAGTTTTAGGGCAAAAACGGCCCAAAAACGGATCGACGGACAAAAATTTGAATTTTTCCGTGCTCCGCTGGTCGGACGCCATGTGGCAAGTGCTGATTGGATGAGCAATTCTCTCTCCTCTGCCTCTCGTGGGTTTGCCTTTGAAAATTTGACTTTTCTTACACTTTGGAAAATTTTCCATTTTTCCCCGCGCGTCCCGCCACTTGGGACACGTGGCATGCTTTGGTTGGTTGACAGGGGTGCGGGGGCATCTTTTACCTTTTAGTTTTTTGGCCAAAACTTTTGCCAAATTCTCTAAGTCTTCCCGAGCTCCGCACTTCCCCGCCTTAGGACACGTGTCCTGTTTTTATTGGCTCGGGCCAACGCTCCAACTCGCTCCCTTTAAAACTCGGCCAAAAACACTTAGTCGAAAATTTTATTGCGCCTCCCCTTGTGACACGCGTCACATTCTGATTCGTTGGCGGCTTTTCGGGTCTTCGCGTCCCTCGCGTATTTTTGGCCCGGATGTCCCAAACCGTCTGGGACAAATTTCTCCGATCCGCCCGATTCGGGCTTCCCTGTCCCTCTTTGAGGCGAAGACACGTGGCACATTTCCATTCGCTCTCGGCTCTTTCGGCTCTTCACGTCCCACGCGTCCTTTTGGCCCGGATGTCCCAAACGAAAGTCCTCTATTTCATTTCCCGAACCCCGGCCGGTTCGCGTCCTTCGCGTACTTTGTCCCAATCGTCCCGAATCGCTCGGGACAAATTTCTCGAACCACCCGAAATGGACTAGCTGCTTGCTTTCGGCCGCTTCGCTTTTCGCATCCTCCGCATACTCATGGCCCGGATGTCCCTTTCTGCGCAGTGAGACCACTGAGGCCTTTCGGCCGATTCGTGCCCCGACGTCCCAACTGTCCCAAGGACCGCCTGGACTAGGACTTAGCCAATTTTCATGATTTTTTCTGCCCCAAGCTTGTTTTTTTGCAACTTTTTCACCCTTTTTTAGAACTTGCTCTTTTCTTCTTGGATAGGAGAGTTAGAAAAAGGCCGAGGGGACCCTAAACATGATTTTTTGCCTTGATCAATCTATTTGCCTAGGACTTGAATATTCTGATGCATGTTATCAAAATTACCCTGGGGGGTGAATTTTGGATAACAGTTAGTATTATCTAGTGTGGGTGTTGACATTGAATTATTTTCGGTTTCCAGGTTCTATGACATTGATCATACAAGTGGATGTCTTTATGCCTTGATAAGGGTAAATGTTAAGGTATGAGACATCAAAAGTAGAAGCATTTATGTCATAAGTCCCAACCGAATGGTTTGTTGATTCAAATGATTTTGTTGGGTTTTATGGATGGTGTGTTGTTCGCATATTGGAAATGGGTATTAGTAAATTTGTAGGTTTGTCTTTTGGGGTTCTATAAGATTAGTTTTAACTAGTTGGGACATTGGTTGAATTGGTCTTAAATGGTGGAGTATTCATGGTTACTTTGAAATTCCCTAAGAATATTTCAATAAATAGTTGTCTTTGATCTTCGAGAAGTCGTTACATGAACTTGTTATCTACAAAATCTCATATCATGACCAATAAATTGGTGGAAAAAGCAATAATAACTAGTATTATATTCATGTGATTTGTGTTCATAGTTTTGTTGATAATTTCCTTACTAATTTTTTTCTAGTAGTTAGGTTTGAAATCCACCAAGATAATTACGGGTGGAACATTGGGATTCGAACATTCCTATGTTGTTTTTGTTTGTTATTATAATTTTGGAATGGTGTGTTATTTGGTGGATTTACGTTCTTGGGCTAGTTTTTATGCCATTTATTAAGGCATTGATATTATGATTGAGGACGTTAGGACCTTGTTACATTTAATTCACTTGCATACTTTTTCGGCATCCCTCATGATCTAGTTGAGGTAAACAATTTTTCCATTGGTGTCACAGTTCTATAGATGTTTTTATTATAACTTGATCAATTCTAAGTACACTCTCATAGGCCTCCTCATATGAATTGTATATAAATTTATGCACCTCTTCTCAAGTTTACTTATTAAGGGCATGAGAAAAGAGTTCACTTAGTTCCCATTAATCTATGTGAGGAGAAATGGTATAAAAATAGAGTATACATTGCCACCTAGCAATGAAGTGGGAAGAAAAATCATTAGGTTCATGTTAAATGTGTAAGAATTCTCTTACATTAGTCGTTATGATCTTTCTCATCTCAAAATACTTGAAATGCATTTATTAGTTAGTGAAAGGAATGGATAAAGGATTTGGGAAGGTGATAGTACACTCAAGTGAAATTACTTCAAAATTCATTGGGAAGAGTTTTCTTGACAATTACATTCTATGGGATGAGTTCTCATATCATAATCGTGTATGCCTTGATGTGAGCATTAAGTTCCCCCTCTCCCTTTTATTTGAGAAAACCTTCAAGGGATGAGGTAGGAAATTAATATGAATGATGTGGTAAAGTGGTTCCTTTGAGTACTCAACATATGTCCCCATTACACTAAATTCTAAGGTGGATGTGTCGAATGGTTAGGTAGAGGAGGTGGAGTTACATAGGTGTTTGGTTTAAAACTATTAGGGGAAAATGTTACCATATGACTAGGAGGTGTGAGATATATGAGGAAATATCCATCAATCTACAAAATTGGATAACATATGGTAATATGTGCTAGAGTGTGCATGTTCACACCGGTTGGTAGTATAGGTTATTTTCAAACCATCTTGGTGTTAATCATGTTCACACTCACTTAGGAAGGTAATCTTGAATAAAGAGATGAGTTGTTATAATAAGAAATTATATTTGATTCTCATGTAGGTTTGTTTGAGCATGGATTTAATGATTTGAATTATTCCCCCAATTTTATCTTTTACAAGCTATTTTCTAGTTGAGGATAACTATGTTGCAAGCCTATACAATAAGCACTCCTCATCATACTAAAAACATAGATGTACAAAGAGAATCTTATGTGTTATTATAATTTGTTTTGTTGTGTATAATCTTTGATGGTATTTTTGTATTTTAGGAATGGTTGTATGGTTGTGGTAACGGTGTGGTGGAGTATATCCTTGTTATGAGAGCATTCCACACTCGTATATGGTATCAAAGAAATCTCTACCAGTCATTAATCTACCTAGCTTCATTGATTTGATCATATTTGATAAAAAAATGTTTTTCTATGTCTTTATCTTCATTAAATTTACATAGGTTCTTCAAATCTTATATAATAAGTTAATGTTGTGTTATCCTGTAAAATTGACAAGGGCAATTTTACCGATAACCATACCGAAAATTTTGTCCCGATCCCTCATTAGGGATCCCTTGCGTTCGGAACGTTGCAAAATCCCTTTTCCGGGAAATCTGGTTTTCCGAACTTAGTCTTTTTGGTCTTTTTGGTTGGGCGCATGGAATTGCTGTGTAACATCACTTTTTGGTGCCCCCTCTAAAACCTTTGGCGCGTATTTTATTGTGTCAACACTCCTTTTGGTGCGCCTTGATATGTTGAGTCTTCCCTGCGTGCGCCGTGGCGCATGCACCTTCTTGTCAGCAACTCCTTTGTTGCGCCTCTTTTCGGTGCGCCAAAGGCGCGCATAATCATGTGTCGACACCTCTTCCGGTGCGCAAAGGGCGCGTGTAACACTGTGTTGTCATACACTTTGGTGCGCCAAAGGGCGCATGCTTTTCTATGTCGACAGAGACTTTGGTGCGCCCTTTACAAAGTTGGTGGCACATTTATTGCTAATTCATATATATATATATATATATATATTTTGCGCGCCGCCAAATGTCATTATCTCCAGACGCAAAACACGTGATTTCTATTCTCTGAGCCTGTCAGCACCTGCCCTGTCATTGTCAACGCGTTGTGGACCCGTGTGCACGTTTTTACTATTTATCCAGGTAAGAGGTTCTTATCTCTTTCGTGCGTTTTACGTTTTTGGTTCTCTGTGTGCTTGGTGGTCTGGTTGTAGTTTGGAAATATTGAAATGTTGATCTAGCCTCCCCCTTTTGCTGTCTATCCATATCCCTCCCCCTCTTTCCAGATCTGCTGGTAGGGGAAGTTGTCTGAAAGCATGGTTTTATTCCCTTTTGGTTGAACCATTTTATTTCCCAAATAACCCTGCAAAAGAAGAGAGGAATGGAGAAAAAGAAGACTGTTTTTCCCTTTGGCGCATCGGCGCGTCCTGCAACATCAAAAACAGTTGCACCCCTTTGGCGCATCTGTCCCCCTCGCAACATGAATAAAATCCACGCCAATGGCGCACCCATCACGCCTGTTGCATCAAGAACCTTTGCGCCCTCAAGGCGCGCCTCCTTCACATGCTACAAGCGCTAACCTTGCGCCCTCTTTGGCGCACCAACCTTCCGTGTTACATCGCATATACATGCGCCCCTTTGGCACACCCCGCATCTGCGCAACACCAGCTTAATCTGCGCCAAGTATGAAGTTATAAAGGCGCAGGTGCTTTCCTCGTCGCAAAAACATCATGTCATGTAAACCCTCCATGCGCCGCGCCAAGTTGCCTTTGGCGCACGAAAAGTTCATGTTACACAAAAGATACATGCGCCTTTGGTGCGCCCATTTCCCATGCAACATGAACAATCTATGCGCCTTTGGCGCATCCTGTCTCTTTGTAGCACCAAATCTTCATGCGCCCTTTGCAAAATATACCCTGCAGTCTCTATGCGCCATGCGCCTTTGGCGCTGATTTAACCTTTGCAACACCTCTTTTCTGTGCGCCTTACCTATTTAGCCCTGTAAGCTGCAGCTTTCATGCGCCCTGCGCCCTGAGCCTCAAATCACTAACTCTTTCTTCTGATATCACTTCAATGGAAGATCAAATGGCTAATACAACCTTTTTGGATTGGGTCTCGCTTCTTCTTCATGCAGATCAGCAACTAAGCTCGAAAGAATACATGTCTACATCAAGCAGGAGACCTACCAAATCCAAAGGCAAGGCCAAACTTACAGAAGAAGAGATGAAATACAAGTATCAGAGGGTCAGGATGCCTGACTCCCAGGCCGAATGCGACCTAGATATCAGGGACTCAGAATTGGGTCACATTGATATGGAGGAATTCTGGGTCAGAACTCAGAAGGTGACAAGAAGTCCATGGATGGACAAACTAATGGGCAGCGCCCTACATTTTGCTGGAGGTATCCCAGTCAGCACCGTCAACAACGAATTCATGATGGTGGTCGCCCGGTGCTATAACAAGGACACAAGGTGTGTCGTAAATGACAAGGGCGAGGTAGTCATTAACCTCACTGCCCGCCATTTCGAAATAATACTCGGCATCCCTCATCACAGGCACTTTGTGGCCGTCAGCCGAGAAGATTGTATTAAGGCCTGGGATGATAACGAAGATCAGTGTATGCAGCTGATGAATGAGGTCTATTTGAAAAATAAAAAGGTGGTGACCCGATGGCCTCAAACCATCCACCGCAGTGACTTCTCAGAGGAGCTCAGCGACACTATCACATTCCTGAGCAGAGTGTTTGGGCTTCCTGACGCCCACTTTTTCCATAAATGGATGTTGCGGTACTTGGAGACCATGAACAAGAACGTGCCCGATCAGCGCTTTTGCTGGGGAGAAATAATAAGCAGCACAATCTCCGAACAGCTTCAACAATTTCTTACAACGGGAAGTTTCTACATGAACTCCTATGTTGTCTATGCTGCAGCATCAGAGAGAGACTACCCAGGCCTGATGCGAAGTGGAGTTTGGCCCCAGGTCAAAATATATGAGTACTACCCAGAATTGAGGCTGGAGAATAGCATCTCTCAGTTCACAAAGATTAACGATGTGTTTTTCTATCACATCATCTACCTGTTGAGGCCAAATATGACTTATGGTCGCACGACCAAAAGCATAGTAGCAGCCACTGAGAAATGGGGGGCCCTGTTCACCCAGTTTCCCACGTTCACCTATCTAAGGGCTGCCAACTTTTTAGGAGAGCCAACCAGGCTACCGAGGTATGCTGGACCCAAACCGATCTCTTTGAGCTGCCAAGGCGGTGATCACCTATCATGAGAAATGCCTGAAAAGAAAGAAGGGTGGGACTCCTTTCCCCCTCACAGTGGGCCGATATACATGCACTACCCACCACAAGGCAAAGGACATGTTCGCAGAGCTGGAGCTGCTCAATTTAAGACATGATTTCCCAGCCAGGCCTACCTTCGACCCAAGGAATTGTCTACCAAGGGCAAAGCTTGATCCAATCCATGTCCCTCAGATCGAGGACATCTACATCGACATCATCCATGAGGTTGAGCTCAGGAGAAAAGATCACTCTCGCTTAGCCTTGGCAGAGATCATCCAATATGGGATAGCAATTGTGCCCAAAGGCTTCCAAACCACTGAGGACGAAGTCGATCAAGTATATACTAACACGGATGGGGACAATTGGCCTTTTCCAGCTATTGATAGAACTAAGGCACCTCAGACGATTGAGGAGAGGGTTAAGGAGACTCTGCGCAGAACAGAGCATTGGTGCCGGATGAACGGGTTAATCTACCTCGGGGTTGATTTCACAACCTCCCCACTGGGTAACGCACCTCCTCGATCCAAGCACAGTAGCCTAAAGGCAAGGGCAAAGGCATAGAGGGTGAACCCAGCACCACTCAGGAAGAAGCTCCAGCAAGTCCTCCTTCCACGGCACCCGAACAGGTTATAACTCTGGCTTCGCCAGAGAAAGAAGTAGAAGAGGATGTTCCGATAGGCCCATCCACTCAGGATGTCGGCATTGCTACAACAACCGAGGTCCCTTCTATCCCTTCTTCTTCTCTTCCTTCCCCTCCTCGAGTGACTCAGGCGGCCATTCCTTTGGTCGTGTCCTCTCCCCCTTCTTCTACTCCTCCCCCCGCTTCTTCATCTATCTTCTCTTCCCTTGTGGATCTTTCCTCCTCTATTTCTTCCCTCATCTCTGAGCTCCCTTCCCTTCCTATGTCTTCCGTAGCTGCAGTTTCCCTTCCTCCTGTGGGCACTTCTTCGGCTATTCTCTCCATGCCGCCCCCACGTGTCTCCACGTTTTTCCCCTCCACTACTGTAGCTGCCCCCTTTTCCATTTCCGGCCCTTCTCCCATAGGTCCAGCCTGGATCTCCCAGCAGCTAAGTCAGCAAAAGAGGAAAGTTCCCATCGCTCCGATGGACTTTTCTGTAATCCCATCTAAGGGGGCAAAGAAGCAGAAGCCCGTCACACGCTTCTCTCAAAGTGCTTTGCGGAGAGAGGGTTATGGAGATCGCGTATCCCAATCCCCTCAAGGAGAAAAAAGATCTGTCTCCGACAGATTTTACTGTGACCCAAGTCACAATGGGGACATCTTCTGAAAGCCTTCAGGGGGAAGCCCTTTCTGCAGTTGACGCCCTCTGCAAGAAGCTTCAAAAGACAAAAGAAGAGAAAAGGAAATTGAAAGAGCAAAACAAATATCTGCTCCAAGCCTTACAGAAGATGGGTAGTGCGCCTCCCACAACTGCCGCCGAGACTTCTGAGCTTCTCAGCCAGGAGAAAATTAATGAGTACGCGAAAATCGGCGAGCAGGGTATGGCCGTTTCCGCTTGGAGGAGCCAAATCATCAAAGACAGTGAAAAAGTAATCGCCGAGTTCTCTAACTTGTATTTGAACATCAATAAGGCGAATAAAGAGCTCCAAGCGTTGGCGGGGCCCATATCAGAAGAGCTGGAACATGCTAGACTGCAGCACGAGACCTTCCAACAAATGTTCGACTGTTCAGTCGAAGATCTGGTTAAGTTCGGCGTCTTCGGCCATCCCAGGGCCCTCAACAAAATCATGTCCACTCTGGACTACCGGGTGGATCAGCTAGAATTTGTCCTAGAAAAGATTGACAAAGTAAAGGAAGAAGCCCTGGACGCGATGCACCAAATGGAACGAATCGTTCTTAACATGTCGCCAGGGTTACTTACTCCTTCCTTTACTTTAAGAAAAGCTGAGGAGACCATTCAGATCTTCAAAGAGATCATTTCTCAAGGCGTAGGGCCAGAGGTCACTTTTGACGCAGAGTCTATCAACAACCTGCTGGCCTGCCGAGACTTCATTGGGCTACTCATTGAGGCGGAAAAAGACTACTCCAAGCTCCCCGAGAAACTCATAGATGAGCGGGAGACTTGTGAGGCGATCAGTGATAGGCACAAGGATCCTTCCCAGGATCAGCTAGGGCCAATGATCAACAAGTTTATGGAATACCGCTCTCAATTCCATATCTCGTCACCTGAGCAACAACAAAAGCAGTCCACCCCCTTTCGGCCACAGGATGACGATGACGAGTAGCTGTTTCTTCTTCTTCTTCTTCTTCTTCTCTTTCTCTTCTTCGTCTTTCTTTTTGGAAATATCTGGAGTATGTTGATACAAATGGTGACATCATCCATGTTGCACCATGGGATGATGTCATCCATCAAGTTGTCAAAAGTCAACATGACTTTTAGATATTTTGTAAATATCTTTGTAAATAGTTATTGGCTCCTTTTTGCCTTCTTTTCTCTTCTTCTATAAATACCCCAATACTTGTTGTATTATGGATGAATATCTTTCAGATGAAAAATAGAAGTGAAGAAAAAAGACTTTGAGCTTTTTGTAACAGAAGAAAAATATTAATACAATATTTAGACTTTGTGCTGAATACATGTGTTATGTGCATTAGATCTTTCTTAAGTTAGATCTGTGTGTTTATTCTGTTGGATCTGCTTCTGTTTTATTGTCATTTATTTATCATCAGTATTGCTTTGCTCGTTTATGCAAGTAGGTTTGGCTCTGTTTACTACCAATCCCAAAACATAAACCTTCTGACCTTTCTGCTTTGGAATTCATTTCTTTTCTCCCTTCGGACCTGCTCTTTCTTCATCCCCTCTTCCTTTCCTTTCTTTTCACAGTCGGAAACACCCCTACTGGGATGAGATCCCAAACCCCCGAAGGTAGAATTTGTGAGACTTGCACAGATTCCTGCTGGTAGAATAGCAATAAACCAGTTTCGCTTTGCTGACTCAAAGAGGGGCTATGCCCTGCACACTGTTGGCTCGTTTATCCATAGGTCTGCCCAAGCGACAGATTTTTGGACCAACATGTTGTATTTGCAATCCCAAGAGGTTTCATGTATTGAAAGGAAAATCATTTAAATATGAACAACTCTCCTATCAACTCCAACGAGCTCCTAAAGATCTTATAACCTAGTTTTATCAACATTCTAAGTCCTAATGAGCTTGGCCTATGTTTTTTTATGATCTCTTTTGCATTGTATTCAATAAGTTTGTGGTACAACTTGGTCTTGGCTTGATGATTTATTTTGTTGGGTCCTCGGTTCACTTCAACTCTCACAAGCTCCCTACTTGTTTAGTGTGTTTCTTAAATTTGGTAAACTACTCGATGATTTTATTCCTTGGTGATGAACTCCCATAACGTATGACAATTTATAAATGGGTCAACAAGGTGTCATTCATGGCGAGTTCCTTAATATTAGTGATATGCTCACCTTGATAATGGTTTGTGTTTTTCGTGAAAAAATCTACCTAATTTTCTTGATGGGGCTTGACTCGTCTAAGTCTCTCCACGCTTAGCCACATATAGTCTCACCTAACTTTGAAGGAACTAGACTTCTTAACAACGAATGTATGAATGACACAACTCGGTAGACATCACTCCAGCCTATCCTCGTGAACTATGGTGTATTAGGTAGCGGTCCCATATAGAGGGCAAGGTAATTGATTTTTAACAGGTGCTACACAATTTTTTTAAGGAAAAATTAACAACCTTCGAGTCCATGTACTCTTAATATTTTCTGAAAGCTTTAATGTGCAAGGAATGATTTGAATAAAATGACTCAAAGGTAAGCAGATTTTAACAGGAAATAGTCTTGAACCACTACTCGGTTGATAGGTAGCTGAAAAAAAGGGATGTAGGAAAAAATTTACATGACCCCACCCATTACTGACCACGAGAAATTGACCCTCCTGTCTGCAACCACCGCTCCACCTTTTCGGTGAAGATTCTATTTTATGTAGTTGACAAAAATATATACGGGACCACTCGCACCTACAAATTTATTATGTTTGCCCCACATGGGACCACTACCTTAAACTCCGAATCATGTCCATGGTCTCTTTGTACACCTCCTTCGATGAGCGAGGTCAGATAATTTCCATGTACCACTTCTTCTCTTAAAACTAGTGTCCTTTATCTTGGCATCTCCCTGGCATGCACGGCATCTGCTCACGTTGTAACCAGTACATGTTCTAGCCCTGACTCATGCACCACTCGTGGCATCCACTGTGAATTGGTCTTCTTGATGCTTACCATCCCATCACCTTTGTCTTTCCGGTGTTATTGGTTCATATGCTCATAAAGCTCTGGACATTCTTTGTACTTATGTTTCTTTTCACACCAGGAGCATTATAACAAATCAGGACACTCACGTTTGTAATGCTATGTAGATCCACAGTTATAACAGGTTCCTCGCAGGAATTCACTTTGTCCTCCACCGTGGTTACTACGTCCCCAAAATCTTCAGAGAAAACCTCTTCCACGCACTCCTCCATCTACGTGCCCTTTAAAATGACGACCATCATCCTTAGAACTACTTGCAAGGCTAGTCTGGTGCACACCAAGATCAATAGCATCATGGATCTAATCAATCAATCTACAATCCTTAGTATCATGGGTCATGGAGGTACATATCTTGCAATAATAAGAAACATTCTTACGGATTGTGCATTGTAGTAGAGAGCACCTACTTGCATCATGATGCCCATGAAAGATCTCATAGTCTACCGCTATGGTGTGTACCGACTTTTGAGGGAAATTATGCTTTACATGCACTTCTACTTAACATTCTGCACACCAAAGCCCATTATGAACCTCATGCGTTGAGATTGCAGACATCTTCTCTAACTGCTTAGCCATTGCAACAATTTGAGTCTCCAGAAAAGGACTAACACCAATATCAATGCTCCCAATGGCCTCAGTGCACAGGGCAACTTCCAATGCCTTGTGCGGGTTTGTGAAAGTTTTGTGTGACAGATCCCTTCTAAATGGTGTTATCAATCCTCCAAAAAAACCATTGAGCATGTTGAGAAGGATGAATTTCATAGGATAGTTTTGACAAGAGAGTCTTGAAACGCGCGTCATACTCCCACACACTCTCTGTCATTCCCTCGATGGATCTTCTTCGAGCGTTAATGATCATATGTTCAAACTCGGGATATGGAACTCTACTAGGAAAGTGTTCTTCAACGTGGTGTAGTCTACCACCATCTAATGGGGGTCGTACTTCTATACCAACTATGCACGCGCCCTTGTAACATTGTTGCAAATTGACTTGCCTTCCACTCTAGGATAGTGATCCCTTTCGTACGCCATAGTAATTCACACTTGTGCACATGCTCTACAGCATCCTCAATACCCCTATAGTCTGGTAAGTGCAAATACATCTCAAAGAATACTTGTGGAGGTGGTTAAGGACCTTTTCCTCCTAATCCAGAGCCTTGGTTTACTCTGGTGTTTCCTCCTCCACCGGATCCATCAGGTCCTATTCCTCCTGACCCACCAAATCCACCTCCTGTAGTCAGAAAAGGGCATGAAGTGGCCATGCCTCACTGTTCCTAATGTCCCACTGAACTGCGCACCGATGGTTTGTGATATCATCCCACTATTAGTTGTGTGTCCCGTACCACTCCCAAGCGTGATACCCAAACCTTATGTATTTGCACCTTGTCCAAAAATTCCTCCAAATACAAGAATGAATTGCACATTCATGGATGTTCCAAATGAGAAATTATATCTCCTATGTGCATATCAGTTACTCCCACCGATACCAATTGGGTTAACAATACTCCTCCCTTGATATAGAAAACCAAGTGCCAGGGGTTGGTCGCCAAGTGGGTTTAGATGCGCACCGACAGCTCTCCTTTCTCCATGCGACGAACTCTCATTAGAAGTTGAAGGGGCTTCTCTCCCATGCATGCCAAGATGGGGTAACACAAACTACTCAAGTTCCATGTCCTATGCGTGAACCTTAATTCCTTCCCACAATGTCTACCTCCATAGATCCATCACACTTGCAACCTCACATTGTCTAGTCATCTTCTTTTATGAGCTTCGCTATACTTTAGTCGTCTCTCCTCCCTTTCCTTCTCACCTGCATGATATCGCCATCTTCCTCCACCCTAGCTTCCTCTCCTAGCACTCGGAGAAGCTTAGCCAGCCATGGGGAATACCTCTAAACTTAAAGTAATGACCAAGATCTTCATGGCCAAAGGAATAGCATGCAAAAATGATCCGCTGGGCTCCCTCAGAAACCTGAACTCAACAACTTCTGGGCAAGAATACGTATAAATGGCATATTCTAGAGTATAACTGGTCAACACTCCTTTCCACCAGTGATTAACAACATGCGTCCAAGTCAAATTTGCATCCTGCATCGTTTGATAGTCATCTTGGGTCCATACGCGCCGTCTCAAGTACTAGTTTGATCTGGATTTATATGTTGAAAGCCATTCATATAGTTTTACTAGAAAACATCAAAAGAATGTCTCATAGAACTCATGGTATAGGTTCTCTTCTACCGATCTATGTGCATTGAACCGAGGTCAAGTGTTGAATCTTTGAGAAAACTCATCCTCCGTGCTCTTGAGACATGTTTCAACATTTTCCAAGGTCGACATTCTGTCATCACACATCACGGGGATGAAGATGCAAGTCATTTCTCACAACAATTTTGAAAATATGTCCGTCAACGGAACCAAGATGCAGTCATATTTAATACCCTTAGACCAATAGTCTAATCCCATGTGCTTGCCCTATCACCCAAGAGGCATTGGGCACTCACCGAGGCTCGCGCAAGCGCCGAGCCTCTCCTTTATGTGATTCTTGTGAGAATGCATCATCTTATGAAAAATATTTAAATGTAAATGAATAGAAAAGAACCATGCAACATTCTAAGAACCTAAAACGAGTTGTCACCTCATTGCATCTAGAAAGAGAAATAGCAAATAACATATGAAAATGGTTCATACATAAATGAAATGCAATAGGATTGTACTCATGAACACATATATGATTTAGAACAGAGCCTTATATTCATATTAATATGTTCAATAACCACATTACATCCTTCAAAGTCATAATAGACTTTCATATAACGATGTAGAGCTGAGTCATGCATCAGAACTATACTATGTTCATCACATTACAAAGAAGAATGCAGACCCATCCCTCTAAATGTGTCATGATTCCTATATTTTCCTAATCCCAACCCATAGAATCCTCCATGGTATTTCTACAGGGCTTTGCCTATTTCCCCATACCTCTACTCTCATAGGATGATTCTATATCTCTCTATGCCCTCCTCTTTATATATTCTCGTCTCTCTTCTCTATATATTCTTGCTACCCGCACACCTCAATATATAGCTTTCAAGCCTTTCACCGCCATGCCTTATGAGGCAATAGATCATTGTCAAGTATCCAAGTGTTTCTCCAATGGACCATGCCTCCTTTGATCCGAGCTCTCCATTTTGTGTAATGATGCTCTTCTGGAACCTTCCATCACATGCCTGGAATATTCCCTTTTGATCCTACATTTGCCATGCTGGCACCTTATCCACTATGGTCACACTTTTCTCATGTGTTGTCTAGGATTCTGAATATGGCTAAGTCCAAAACCTGTCTTGCCTTGCACACGCACGCCGCGTGTTCGAAAAACCCTATTAGAACCCTTCCTCGCGTGCCTTCAACCCCGCACGTCCTTCTTCAAACAGTCCTGCGCACCCACGTGCCTTCTCATTACCCATTTTTCTATCAATATCGACTCCAAGATCTCTTATGCTCAATTAGCACAACTAAAATAGGGACCCAATGAACACCTAGCCAACTACGTTTTGAGATACAAAAATAATTTAGCTAAGATGTCTAATGTGCTAGTGAACTTCTAACTTCAAGATTTGTTTATTCAAAGTCTCTTACTATCACTCCAGGAAAGTATTCTCTTTGAGACATATCCTTCATTTGATCAACTTTGCCACATTCTTAAGCTTCGTGAAACTAAACACTTATCCACAAGCAAACTTAAGTATCGGAAGAAACCCTCATCCACTCATTTTCAAAATAAGGCACAATTCGAACCATCTACAACCAAGCCAACTGACTCCAAAGTTATTTTCAATGTAGTCACTACTCCTAAACAAGTTCAATCACCACTACCTAAGCATGCGATTACTAACTTTCATATAGCCCCACATCTTATATTGCAACAAATTCTCGAGAGAAATCTTATCATGCTCCCTCCACCACTCAAATTAGATCCATCACGACCAAAAGGTAGGAATTACAATGAAAATTTTTGATGTGACTATCATAGATGTATGGGGCATTCTACAAATTGATGTTTTGAGCTTCACATAATGATCCAAGATCTTATTGATAAAAACAATCTTGAAATTCTGGAACCTATAGACTCGCACCATTAAATGATAAGGTTAAAATCAAACTATTCAATATTCAATCCCAACCATGTGAGAAGAAAGCATCGACTCTTCTGTTAATCATACATATCATGCAGGTGTATCCTCTTGCATTGGGTGCTCTTGATTTCTTAGTTGCACATACTAACACTTCACCGCCGATCATCTCTTTCTCTAACTATGATTATGCGAGCTTCACATCTAACCACTTGCATATTAATAGATCTATCGCCGGTTTCCATCAATAATACTAAAGTTGACCCATCATGGCCCATCAATGCATGTTCTATTCCACTTATTAAGGTTATCAGTTACCCTCTATCACAAGTTGCATACCCTATGAACAAACCCTTTGGTGTCATCCAACTACACATTACGGTTTGTTCTCTTACTATGTTTGTGCCTTTTCTCATTGGAAACACATTTGACGGGTGTGACATGCTTCTTGGTCTAAATTGGATTTTTAAGTCCCTATTTATCATCTCTATGAATCATTTGCGACTTAAATTCATTCACAACAATCAAGTTATCTCTATTGATGGTGTTGTTGTAGACTCACAAAGACCCCGGATGCAAATCAGGCTTCTAGGTTGATGTTCAGGCATCCAGTGTGATTGCACAACATGGAATCTTTTCTCCAAGCGTGGGACTTGTAAAGATGAGAAAAGATTCTCCAGAGAAGGCTGGTTCCTATTCCTCTATTCAGATGCACACAAAAAATGCAGAGGGTTTGCTAAAACCTAATCTAACTTGCCAAGGAGACAGGGTAAGGAAATGCATAGAATAAAACCTAAACTACAAAGGTGATGCACCGAGGAATGTTAGACACTCGTTTTGCAAATTTAACACAGACCACATAGATGCAATACAAACACCATGCACAGGTAACCAAAGCTATGATAAGAAATCAAAATGACAGCAATGAATACATGAGAGGGTCGAGAGTCAATCACAACACATATATTATTGCTCAAGAGTCGATACAGTACATTGCAGTGGCCAAGAGGCAAAAAGTGGCATTACAACCCATATGGGAGGTTTGAAAGCTCCACAAATTCTCTGGCAAGCGAGGGAATAAGGGAGGATGCAAAACAAAAATATCTGACCCCTTAAAGGAGCTCTTCTTTACAATATATATCAAGAAATGAGAGAGGGAAGAGAGAGGAAATCCAGAATCTGCTGACCACTTCTTGGTAGCATTTAAAATCATCTCATTATGATGAAGTGGCGGATCCTAGCAAAAAGCGGCGGGGCTGTCTAACGGGAGAGTGGCAATCAGTCTGCTGCATTAAAGTTGGTTGTTGAAGCATTTACTTGTCTATCACCACACGTCAAAGACGTTTTCTTAATTTTCTCCCTCTAAACTACACCAAAATGCAAGGTTGATCCCAAAATCATGTAGAGAATTTCAATGACTTTAGTTGATATAAAGAACGTGCAAATCGAGCTCGGATCGAAGATACGAAGGTCGAAGATTTAGGGCACAAAAGCAAGCAAGAACAGGTTTTAAAATCTTTTCCGCGCTCTGCCATCTTGGACGACACGTGGCGGCCCACGATTCGTTGAGTAATTCTCTCTCTCCACCTTTCCGGGCTTTCCTTTGAAATTTCCTTGTGGGCCCTTACACTTGGACACGTGGCAATTGTTTCATTGGTTCGGGCTTTTCCTTCAAAATCGCCCCTTTGACCTTTGGACCTTTCTCCTTGTGACACGTGTCATGATCTGGTTGGTCTGGTCGGCGGGCTCCGGCTCTTTCGCGTCCACCGTGTCTTTTGCCCGGATGTCCCGGTGCTTCGTGCGGGACGAGAATCCTCCGATCCGCCGAAATGGGCTTCCTCGTCCCTTTTACTTGGTGACACGTGGCGTGATCGATTGGCTTTCGGCTCCTTCTTTTATCCAGCGTCCCGCGCGTCCCTTTGTCCCAAATGTCCTTGTCTGAAGTTTTCCTTTCGCCGATCCGGCGGTTCACGTCCTTCACGTCCATTTGTCCCAAATGTCTTGACTTTTCGCCCGATTCGGGCATTTCGTCTATTTGTCCAAGATGTGGAAGTTTCGCTTCGACCCGCGGCGGTTCGCGTCCTTCGCGTCCATTTGTCCCACTTGCTCCCGGTAAAGGACTTGGACAAATTTTCTTTCTTTCGGCCGATTCGGGCATTTCGCGTCTATTTGTCCCAGATGTCCCTTTTCTATTTGGGCCACCTGGAGGCTTTTCTACGATCCGCGCCTTCCGCGTATAATTGTTCCAACTGTCCCAAAGGTGGCCTTGAGCAGGACTTAGCCAATTTTACGATTTTCTCTGAATCAATCTACTTGCTTGGAACTAAAAAACTCTGATGCATGTTATCAAATTAACTCTGGGGGGTGAAATTTGGATAACAATTTGGTGACTTTTAGGGTCACACTGCTAGTAGAAGATCGGTGGCCTTTTAGCAATCCATTGGGCATGGAGTCATAGGCGATAACACTGAAACCAACACGATATCGATCCAGAGCCCGATCGTAACTCCTTCTCCGAGAGCACTATTTGGCTGTAGAAAACCAACCCGGGAGCAACAAAACCTGTGCCCAAGCACTTAGGAAATTGAAACCTAACTACAACTGACAGACAATGTGCATACGCACTTAGAGGAATTGAAATCTAGGCTAATATTTACAAGGGTAAAACTTTTTCTTTTCGAGTAGCAATGTTTAAGATAGATTCCGTTGACAGGAATCGGGAGTTCTTCTCCGTCATGTGTAGACAATTGGAAGGCATTGCTATTCTTACATTCCATGACCATGTAGGGGCCACTCAAATGGCATCAAACTTGGAATGCCTTCTGGTTTTGCCCGATCTGCATCCCATTTGAGAACTAGGTCCCCTTCTGGAAGGTCCTTGCTCTTGCTTTCTTATCAAACCATCTTTTCACTAAGGCACTGATCTTTCTCAATTGTTTGAGCTGCACGTTCTCTAATTTCTTCCAATTCCATCAACTCTGCATACTTGGCCTCCATTGGTTCGAACTCGGCTGACTCAAGCTGCTTCATGAACTCCAATGCGGGCGGTTCTAATGATATAGGCAATCTTGCCTCTTTTCCATAGACCAACTTGTAAGGGAATTACTGTAGACCTCTTTGGTGTTATTAGCCGAGCCCATAATGCTGATTTTAGCTTGGTATGCCATGTTCTTTGATTTTCATCGAGTCCTCTGATGATTCTTAGCAAATTTTTGTTCGTGGACTCTACTGTCCATTACCCTGTGGGTAATAATTGGAAGAGGTGCTCAAGTAGATTCCATTCTTGTGACCCA
This sequence comes from Taxus wallichiana var. yunnanensis, assembly GCA_018340775.1. Classification (NCBI taxonomy): domain Eukaryota; kingdom Viridiplantae; phylum Streptophyta; class Pinopsida; order Cupressales; family Taxaceae; genus Taxus; species Taxus wallichiana. Next base: position 321,291,615 of record CM031243.1, read on the forward strand.
TTTGTAATCTTGGAACCTATGAATGCCCGATGCATTATCGATATGATAGTGGCGGCACACACGAACACAGTCACTATTCCTTCATAAAATTCTAGTATATTAGACTCGTTTGCCTCTTTGGCGCTATTGCTTGATCCACTTGGTGAAGTAGTCCGTTGCCGTGAGAATCCACTTGTGGCCTTGGCTTGAGTTTGGGTTGATGACCCAGATGAAGTCAATCCCCATTGCGGGAAATGGTTGGTCGACCAAGATTGGGTGCGATGGAGCGTTGCTAGTCTTTCTTTACTGTGAAGAGTGCACATTTCTTACACTTTCTTATCCATGTATAGCAGTCATTGAACACCGGGCCGATAATACCCTGCCTTTATTATCTTGAGAGTTGCATTACTCGTGGGGAAAAATGTCCTCAGAATCTCCATCGTGAAAATCTCGTAACACCCTCTCAATTTGACCCGGTCCCAATGCACCTCAATAGAACCCCATTGATGTCTTTCTTAAACAAAACACCATCAGCAAGCACATATGGAATGGCTTGTAATCTGAAATATCTCCTCTTTGCTTTGCTCATTTCGGAGGGCATAGTCTGTCGTAGGAAGTGTATCATATTTCGAGTCCAACAAGGGTAGGCACATCATCATTTTCATGTTCTTGGCCATCTGTAGTACAGACAGGTCTCTTTTTCATCACTGCTTCAACTTTGTTGACTCGAGGCTAGCTGTTCACATAGTCCCTTTCCACGTACTAGTTTGGTGACCTTGATCTCGATGTCATATTCCATGACACGAGTTATCCACCCTACACGCTTCTCATTCGAGATCCTTGTTTAGAAGGAAGTCCTTGACTCCGCATGAGAGACCAATAATTGGATCTTGTTGTTTGAGACTAGGTGCTTGAATTTCTTTAAACTCGATCACTTTGCAAGTACATGCTTTTTGATGAAAGAGTATCTAGTTTCGTATTCCTCAAGCCTTTATTTGAAGAAAGCAAGCTGGTTGTTCTAATCCTTCTTTGTTTTGTTGTGCGAGGATTGCGAAATTGTGTCTCCACCACCAGAAGGCATATAGCACGAAGTCCTTGGAGAACGGATTTGAGAGTTGGGGCTTGAGATATAGCCTCTTTTATTGCCTCAAAACTTGCCTTGCCTTGGATGTCACTTAAATGCCATGCTCTTCTTTAACATCAGCGTTATTGGCTTTACGAGAGGCTGCAAAGTTTGGAACAAACCTGCGGACAAAATTGATCCTTCAAGAAGCTTTGAAGAGCCTTCTTGTGACTTGCAAATAAGTGATGCTTGAATTGCTTCAACCCGTTCGGGTCAATCGTCAACCCTTCCTTTGAAACAATATGGCCTAGAAGTTTTCCTCGTGAGCCAAGAATATGCACTTTTTGGGATTGATGATACTCCAAATCTTCTACATCTACGAAATACTTGCCTCGAATGACAGAGGTGATCCGCTGCATTTTTAGAATATAATGATGTCGTCAAGATATATCGAGAACTATTTTGTTGATCAACCCCTTAAATGCCATATCCATTGCCCTTTGGAAGGTGGCTCCAGGCATTTGATAGTCCAAATGGCATCTTCTTGTAGGCATAGGTCCCCCATTTGGTGGTGAAAGCCGTCTTGAATTGGTCATCTTCTTTCACCATCACTGATTATACCACGAGTAGCCATCTAGGAGAGAATCTCTCGAACAGGATACTACTTGCGATATTTGTTCCATTGAAGGAAGTGGGTAATGGTCTTTGAGAGATTCCCTATTGAGCTCCGGAAATCTACACACAACACGATTTCTCCACTCTTCTTCCCTGGCCAAACCAAGTTTTGCAACCCAACTTGAGTGCTTGATCGGGAATATAATGCTTGCCTCTATTAGCTTGTTAAGCTCTTTCTTCATTAGAGGCTCAATGTGAGGGTTGACAGGTCTCTGCTTCTGCCTGATGGGTTTAGCATCTGGATCCAATTCTATGGTATGTTGTGCCAACTTCGGATTGAATCCTCTCAACTCTTCATAGCTCCAAGCGAAGACATTTGGAAATTCTTGGCAAAGTTGTATGAAATCTGATTTCTCTTGCTCAGTGGCCACTTTACCAATTTGAAGTATTTTGCCTTCCCTAACTAGAATTGGCTCTGAATCTTCTCTCTTGACCTGTATGTTAGCCTTTTCCTTACGGAACTGGTCATTAGGGTTGAAGATAGACTCAATGTTACTAAACCCTTAGGAAGCTTGTTTGTCTGCAGTGCACTACTTGATCCCCATCTCTGCTTTGCTCTAATGTCATCTAATTTCTAGTGAGAATTCAGCCTCTTCCTGTAGAAAATTGATGATCTGTTGATCGTTCTCAAACACCTGCCAGCTTGTGTTATTATCTGGAACTACTGGCCTCACAATCACATGGATATGTGGCTGTGTTTTTCCTTTTGATGTTGTCAACCACATCAAACATTGCTCCAACTCTTTGCGAGCCTATCTGCGGCTTCATTTTTCTTCTAGGTATGGACCTGATGTTGAAAGCTTGAAATCCTCAATGAGGTCCCATACCCCATTCTTGTAGCTCCTCAGCAAGTCGTTGTTCATAGCATGTTGTCCTCTAACTTGGTTAACGATTAGCTCGCTATCCACGAACACTTGTAAATTATTTATGCCTTTCTTCCTTGCCGGTAAAGTCCATGAATTAAGGCTCATACTCATTTGTGTTGTTTGAGCAAGAAAGCGCGAAAACGGAAAAGGTGAGTAATACTTTATACCTTGAGGTGAAATGAGCATAGCTCCTCCCCCTGCACCTTGTCTACTCCTTGACCCATCAAAGAATAATTGCCACACTTCATTGTCTTGTCTTTATCACTTGGCTTAGTGATCTTAGGAATAGGTTGATTTTCTTCGTGTATATCTGATAGAATCCCACTCGAGATTCTTCTACTTCTTGATAGGGATCAAAAGCATGTATCTTGTTTGCCCATTCATCGAGAGTTAGGTCCGGGATACTTCCAACCTTGGTGTCAACCTCATCAGTACTAGGGTGATCTTCTTGATCAAATGCTGAGCAATTGGCATTAATCTGACTAGGAGTGTAAGGCTCAATATGGAAGTTTGCAATAGGTTCAGACCTAATTGTAGCCTTAGTTCCATACCTTGTTCTAAACAGCATGTGAGACCAATCAGCAGACAAATACCCCCCAATCTTGGTTGTGAAGTCCCTTGACAAGCAAAGGGCAAAGAGTGGTGGAAGGTCTATGATTGATATATCTTGTAAGACAACAACATTTGGACATGCATGCAAGGTAAGACTCAAGTTTTTAATCACTCCAAGTATGCTTTATTGATGTCCCATCCAATTGCACTACCCCTTTAGATATTACTTCATATTGGAGACCCATCGATCCTATTTGCTTGGGCATCACCGAGCTACTTGCCCCGGAAATCAATCATGCAATTGTGTACTAGTTTATCCCCGATGATTAATGAAACATAGAAAGGAGGGGCTTGACATTTTACCTTGTTGCCCTCCATGGCTTCCTTGGTAGGCGGCATTTGTAAGCACTTTGTCTTGCATCGAACCGCGATTCGAAGTTGTCTAATCCTTCATGGCGACTTGCGTGCAGATCTCTTTGTCCTGGGATGGATAGGGATTCCCACATTGATATATTGACGTTAGTCTTCTTCATCTATTCAATGATACTGAACGGGGATGAAGTATCCTTTTGTTGTCCCTTGGTTTGTACACTTACTCCTTGTACGTGGGCAGCAACAGCTGGCATTTGAGTTGGCTTAGAAATTTGTTCTTGGCTGCCCTTGTGTATTTGAAACTGGACTCTGCTTGCCAATCATTTGTGGAGCCGTGGAAGGTGGTGGATTGGTTGGGGCTAATGGTTGTTCTTCACCCAAATTTCTCCTCTTTGACCTTGTGTTGGCTGCGACACCTTGAGAAACTGCTTGATTCATGCCACAGAAATCTTCTGCTTGCCAGTTCACCAACGTGGTGTCATTTGGGGCTGATTGTTGTTGGAATGTTTCTTGTTGTTGATTGTTTCCTTAACTACCCTCGCCCTCCACACCAGTAGTTGTCACCATCAGTGCTTGATTGAGAGCACCATTGAAACACATGGATTGGTTATGAGGCTCGTTGCATGGAAAGCACCAGTCATATTCCTGAGCAATGTTGTTCTGTGTTGGCACTAATGCCTTAGAGGTAGATATAGCATTTGGATTATAGGGCTGGAATGGTCTATTAGAGGGAGGCCTTGTTTGATTCACATTTGCAACTAGATTAGGTGGTCTTTGTGGTTGGTATGGCTGCTATTAGGTGAGCTTGAGGTTGATAGGAAGGTCACGAAACCTTGGGCTTGTTGCCTCTTAATAGTAACTTGACTCATTTCCCAAATTTTGCAAGTTGTTTCATGACCTCTTAGAGTTCATTGAAGCACTTGGAGATGAAGTGGAAGCTTCACTTGAACTCGATTTCTAGGAGTGGGAGCAGGGGCCAAAGTGGGTGCTTGACTAGTGCTTGGATTTTCTAAGTTTGGATACAAGGGCATGGGAGGCCTAGGAGCCGGTTTACCGGCTTGAATAAGACAATTTTCGGCTCTAATGGCAATGCTTTATAAGCCATAGGGATTGTTGTGCCTCCCATGGACTGAATTAACATAGAAATATCGAGTTCAAAGCTTTAAGGTAATATAGAAAAGCACCTTGTCTTTGTTGGCTTTTGCCACTGGAATCCTATCCCAAGACCATTGAAATCGAAGTTGAAGTCGGTCATTTGCTCGTTGGGGCTCTCTTGATAGTTTCATTTGCTCCAAAAGAGACAAGTTGTCTCCCTTCTCTCCAAATTACTCGTGAAGTGCAATACACACTGATTCCGGTTTGTGATAGAACCGACTCAAGGCTCCTAAACCATTGTAATGCTTTACCCTTGAAGGAAGATGTCGGTAACTTGTGACCACTTGCATTTCATTGATTTCATGGATTGCGCAAAGGTTAGCAATATCTTTAACATGATCACTGGAGTAGTCGATTTTCTCCGGTGAAGTAGGGAATGTTCTTCAAGGCCGCAATAGGAATTGGATCTTTGTGCATTGAGAGCAAGTGGGTGCTGCCTTGTGTGAAGTTGACGTAGGGATTGTTACGAGCCATTCTAATCGGTCTTAAAACCCTTGATATCTTGAATGAAAGGCCTATCGGTGGAAGAGTTGAGAGAGTTCTGTTTGGTGGAGATGGAGACCTTTGAATCCTTCTTCCTCTTTGCCTTCTTCTTGGAGATAAGCTGCGTAGGTATTCAAACATCACGTCTTATTCTCCAACTCTTGACCTTGTGGTGATTCTTCTCATGAGTTTTCGGGCTGCATCTGCTGAAACCAGTTGATTCTTCCCGGTGGAGTCGCATGGATATGCAAATAATAGCTCTTATAAGCAAGAAAAGCTGTAGCAGATGCATATCAACTTTTTGCTGCAATAAAAATGAGACCTAGGTCCCACCTAATCGTGCTAAAAGCTGTTGTTGCAGAGCTCACGGCACCCCGGATGCAAATCGGGCTTCTAGGTTGATGTTCGGGCATCCGGTGTGATTGCACAACATGGAATCTTTTCTCCAAGTGTGGGACTTGTAAATATGAGAAAATATTCTCCGAGAGAAGGCTAGTTCTATTCCTCTGTTCGGATGCACACAAAAAATGCAGAGGGTTTGCCAAAACCTAATCTAACTTTGCCGAGGAGACGGGGTAAGGAAATGCATAGAATAAAACCTAAACTACAAAGGTGATGCACCAAGGAATGTTAGACACTCGTTTTGCAAATTTAACACACACCACATAGATGCAATACAAACCCATGCACGGAGTAACCAAACCGATAAGAGATCGAATGAAAAGCAATGAATACATGAGAGGGTCGAGAGTCAATCACAACACATATATTATTGCTCAAGAGTCGATACAGTACATTGCAGTGGCCAAGAGGCAAAAAGACTAGCATTACAACCCATATGGGAGGTTTGAAAGCTCCACAAATTCTCTGGCAAGCGAGGGAATAAGGGAGGATGCAAAACAAAATGTACGACCGCTTAAAGGAGCTCTTCTTTACAATATATATCAAGAAATGAGAGAGGGAAGAGAGAGAAAATCTAGAATCGCCCTGACCACTTCTTGGTAGCATTTAAAATCATCTCATTATGACGAAGCGGTGGATCCTAGCAGAAAGCGGCGGGTTGTCTAACGGGAGCGGCGAGTATGCTCTGCCGCATTAAAGTTGGTTGTTGAAGCATTACTTCGTCTATCACCATGCATCAGAGACGTTTTCTTAATTTTCTCCCTTCAAACTGCACCAAAATGTGAGGTTGATCCCGAGAATCATGTAGAGAATTTCATGACTTTAGTTGATATAAAGAACGTGCAAATCTGAGCTCTGGATCGAAAGATACGAAGGTCTGAAGATTTAGGGCACAAAACAGGCAAGAACAGGTTTTAAAATCTTTTCCCGCGCTCTGCCATCTGGACGACACGTGGCAGGCCCTGATTCGCTGAGTAATTCTCTCTCTCCACCTTTCCGCGGGCTTTCCTTTGAAATTTCCTTGTGGGCCCTTACACTTGGACACGTGGCACTGTTTCATTGGTTCGGGCTTTTCCTTCAAAAATCACCCCTTTGACCTTTGGACCTTTCTCCTTGTGACACGTGTCATGATCTGGTTGGTCCGCGGGTCTGCCGGCTCTTTCGCGTCCACCGCGTCTTTTTGCCGGATGTCCCAGTGCTTCGCGGGACAGAATCCTCCGATCCGCCCGAAATGGGCTTCCTCGTCCCTTTTCTATTGGTGACACGTGGCGTGATCTGATTGGCTTTCGGCTCCTTCGGCTATCCACGTCCCGTGCGTCCCTTTGTCCCAAATGTCCTTGTGCTGAAGTTTCCTGTTTCGGCTGATCCGGCCGGTTCGCGTCCTTCACGTCCATTTGTCCCAAATGTCCCGGTAAAGGACTTGGACAAATTTTCTTTCTTTCAGCCGATTCGGGCATTTCGCGTCTATTTGTCCCGAGATGTCCCCTGCTTAAAGTTTCTTGTTTGGCTGATCCGGCCTGTTTCGCGTCCTTCGCGTCCATTTGTCCCAAATGTCCCAGTAAAGGACTTGGACAAATTTTCTTTCTTTCGGCCGATTCGGGCATTTCGCGTCTATTTGTCCCAGATGTCCCTTTTCTGTTTGGGCCACCTGGAGGCTTTTCGGCCGATCCGCGCCTTTCGCGTATAATTGTTCCAACTGTCCCAAAGGTGGCCTTGAGCAGGACTTAGCCAATTTTACGATTTTCTCCTAAATCAATCTACTTGCTTGGAACTAAAACTCTGATGCATGTTATCAAATTAACTCTGGGGGTGAAATTTGGATAACAGGTGTACCTCCCTCTACACCATGGTTGTCATCTCCTCACCCGTTAGTTTGTGCACCACCTACATCATCTAGCACATCACACTCTATGTTACTCAAAGCACAATCTACTCCTAGTTCACCTACTTACCCATTGTCTACACGACCTCACCGTTCTGTTAGTCCTACACATAGGTATATGCCCATTCTAGGGACAGATTCGCCTCTCGACATCACTCACCACCTCATTTTATTCCACGTGGATGTCCATCACCTTCACAATCAGCATCATGTAGATCTCCATCATCGACACATTTTGCTACGCCATGGCATTCATCTTATACTCATCCATCACATGTACATAGACTTCATTCACCAACACAACGTCTGTCTACTATACCACCACTATTAGAGCATGGTCATACGCTTTCATCACCACATGCATCGGATGAAGGACCTTCGTCCTTCACTATCATTGGATAGTTTGTTCATTCACACACGCTTGGGGGGAATAACATTCACATATCTCCCCCTCTTTCTATTAACATCATTACATCTCTCATCCTTGAATACATAAACATTCTTTCATAGGCATAATCATCACACATTCTAGCATTGTCATTACCTCGATGACACACTCTTGTGTTTTGGTTCACACTTGATTGTTGAGGGCATACTACACATGAACCCCACACACCACACAATAGATACTACACATTGTCATTGTTCACACATATCACGTCATATGTCTTACAAATTACATATTACATTCTACATTTAGTCTATATCATTTGCATCTCAACATTTGCACATCTAAACACCATACATCATATTAGTCTTCACATCTAAAGCATCACATACTCATCATCTTACACACTACATAGCACACACATTATACTTTTGTATTGCACCTTATACATCATACACTACACATCTTACATATCATATGGTCGTCTATTATCATCACACATACTACATCATCTTCTACGCACTGCACTCACTACCCTATGATGCACTTTAGTTCCTCGGTCCATACCGAATCGCCTTAAGGGTTTACAAATCAAATGGACCTTATCATACTTACACATTCATCATTCAACCTTCTATCATGTGACATTACTAGGTTAGTGACATACGCTATAGGCTAAATGGTCACATATTCCTTCATCTTGTAGTGGTATACACTTTAGGCTACATCACCACTCCCTCTATTCATCTTGTAGTGATATACACTTTAGGCTACATCATCACTCTTTCGATCATCTTGTCATGATATACGCTTTGGCTATAAGGATCACACACACATCATCATCTTGAGGTCACATATCATCACAACATACACACACTCATCACAAGATGCTGTATGACACACAGCACACACTTCAACCATTTCCCAATAATGTACTCTCGTTTGCGGTTCATTCTTGACTGTTGAGGGGGCAAACCAAATGAACCTCATTGCATACAACTCCATTCACTCGGGGGCATGTGGCTCCTATCATCCATATTGTATTTCATTCCATCCATCCACAACATATTGCATACCTTGGTTGTTTTTATTCTTGCTCACTTTTGCTTGTATATGGTCATCTTATTACACATGCTAGGTAGATCTCTTGTATTTCACTTATCTATACCATACACACATACGCGTTCACATCTTTTTCTAGTTGTGATCGTAGATACAGGTCTCTTACAAGTAACATAGATGTTCACCTTCTACCACTCTTACAATCGTCGTTGGGCACATCCACATTCGTCTCTTCCAGGTGATATTGTTTCATTTTGTACTTAGCACTTTTCATTACTTGGTTATACACACTTTTGACATACTAGTTATCTTTCTAACATGCTAATGGGTGCTTCATGTGCAACATTTGTTTTATAGGATTACTTGCTTTCATGGTTATCTGTTGTTTGTTTTTTATTACTTGTCTATTATTTGCTCTTGTATGCGAGGCATTGCCCTTTGTTTGGTGTGCACACTTGTTTTTGTATGTGTCCATTATGGACTTGAGTGTCTTACAACATTATGAGGGATATCCCATGTTTATAACCCACTTTGGTGGTCTATATTGGCTTATTTATTATTTACTTGCTTTCTAGCTCATTCATTTTTGCGTAGCATACACTTGTCTTTTACATGCATGCTTGTTTATACTAACACTTGTTTTCTAGCCACTTGTTTGTGTGCACCTTGCTTTCTACCAAGTGCATTTCCTCCCCGCAGGGAAGAGTTACACGGTTTATATGGTATGTCCTCTTTTGGGGCTACATTCTCCTATCAGCGACATCACACACGCCCCAAAGAGGGGGCATCATTTTGTGTTTTACATACTACACATCTCTTCTACACCGGTTCAATTTAGTTTAGTTTCCACCCTTGGCATCATGGGTTATACAACAAGTGGGTTCAAACCGGTCCTACAAACCCCCATGCACAACGGCTTCTATAGGACATGTTTATCCTTAACATTTTAGGGAGCAATTATGGGTTAGAGGATACAATGGATTTCCTCTTTACACTACTTCATCCAAAGTGGCATCGGATGGCCCAAAAACTAGGTCATACAGAGATCTCTTCACACATGACTTCAAGGAAGCGATTACAAGTTGGAGAATAACATAGCTTACTCTCTACACTTATTTGGCCTATGGCGTCGGATCACCCAAAAACCCCGACAATACAGATATCCTCTCTACACCCTTTCTCTCATCGTGGATCAGTGCACATGTTCCATTTTTCATTTATGTAGTTTACATCTACATATTTTTTTACTATATACATACTTTTTTGACATGTATACATTCGTATTTGACTACTTGATCATCTTCTCCTTGCAAATATGACCGTATGAGAAGCAAACAGTTAACAACAACAATGACGATGATAACGTCAACAACAACATTTTGTGGTAGCATACACCATACTAACATGCAGGTACATCACACACATCGGAAACTACACACGCGTTTCCACCCTAGGTTCACTCTCATCACTTTTTCTCTTTGCATCTTTATTTTCCATGCTCCATCACCTTTTTATCACTCCATGCTTTGTCTATTCCTTTGGCGCATTTCCTACATCACTCTATATGGACATTAGGTACGCATCTCTATCTAATTTATGTTACCGAGTGTTCCGCTCACCAACATAAAGTGGGGGCAAATGTAGACAATAAATCACACACTTTGGGTATTATTTAGTCCCGGTCTCATACTAAGTACTAATTAACCCCCATCTTTTGGCCATTCTACTTTGATTTCAATCGTCATTACCGACCTCCTACACATACATGCCCAATTTGTTTTTCGTTGTTTTGCGTCATTTTAGCCCCGATCGGGGCACTCGGGGCAAGACTGGGGGTGCCCACAGCACCCTAGTCGCATTCAGGTGGCACCTTAATCCTTTTCCCACTTTACTTCCATCTTTTGGGCACTTTCTAGTCGTTTGAGCATTCTATATTTTTGGTGGTCACCTCTTGGGGTTAATTATGAAATTAGAACAAGATAACCATATAAATACAAAGTTATAAGACCATAATGAGGGACCAAACACTATTCACTACTATCATCACCTAAGGTTGCATTCCATCTAAGGCATCTAGAGATCATTTACATCCATCTAGCTCCATCATAAGGGACAAGGTTGGTTCATCTGCATCACACATCATAGGAGGGAATTTTATTCTATTTCATCCACCATTTTATTACATTTCTACATATAGTTATTGCTCACTACTTTCACAAAGTGTGACTAGAATAAGAGCACCTAGGGCATGATTGCAACACACACACACACACACATAGAACTACATCGGGTCTAAGATGTAGTGCAACACTTAGTTAGTAAGTCCACCATTGTGGTCGTTGAGGATAGTCCAACCCCTTCATATGCATCTTTCTTTTTAGGGATTTGATGCTCATCTTGGGGTTTTGTAGGTGATTCCTTATTGTAGATATTACAGTGACATCTGACGCAGTTCAACAAAGTTGGTGTGACAAAGAGAGAACACAGAAAACATCCAACGACACCTCAGAGGAGGGTATTTGGTTATTTCCACAAACCACGGTGCCTTAACTCAGACTAGGGTGCCTAAAACTCAAACTAGGGCACTCATAGATGAATTGACCCTAGTCCACTCAGATTGTTCAGATTTGCCCTTTTCTACACCTCGACATAGTCATTTCCTCCTCTTGTTTCTCTAGTCAACTCTATGACATAGTCCAACAAACTCTCTAAATCAACTAAGCTCCTTCCAACCTTTCTTTACATATTAGGGTTTTGTATTTCATATACTTAGTCGCTTGGGTCACTTTCCTTATTTAGTTTAGCTCTTATTTTATTGTTGTACTTATTAAAATAACTTCTAAAATATTCACATTTTAGTTAATCACCTTGATAACAAATTAGTAGTGATGAAAGTGTGAAAGGAATGATGGAAAGGTATCATACGGATTGACAAGTAAAGCCTTACTTTGAAACAATTTGAATCACATGGATAGAAAATAGAAAGGATGATACAAAATAGAAAGGATGATACAAAATGCAACATAAATGAAACAAAGGGTAATACAAAATGGGAAATGAAATGTAAAAGTTCTTTCCATGGATAAATCTTATATATTTTTAAAATCCTCACCATCGAGTGTAAAGAGGCAAAAAGTTTCATTCTTAAAGTCTTAAGTGAATGAGTAAGGTTTTAACTAGTTTGTTCTTAACTTGTGATCCTCACCTATATTATTTTCTATTAATACATGGGTAAGTGCAACAAGTTGGGGGACCAAAAAGTGGACATGAAAACACAAAATTCACATCGTGATCGACAAACCGCAATCGCATGTTATTTTCTTCAAGCTTAGGAATCTTCGAACCTAAAAGCGTAATTTGAGCTATAAATCGTGATCGTAGTCCTTTGAGACAAAAATAAAAGACAGCGACCCCCATTTTCCCCGCAAACCATGATTTCTCCCACTATTAGCACTCGCACTTTGAATAACCCCGCAAATTGCTCTTCGAGACTTTTAGATCACAAAATTATAAACGATGCCACCAAAATGAAGAGTTAAGCCCTCAATTTTGATCAAATTTCTTGCATTTTAGGTTTTTTTGTGATTTTCATGGGTTTTTCAATTTTTTGTTTTTGTATACAATTTCTTTGTTTTGTCAGTTTCTCGACAAGCTGATAATCCTCCAAACCATCCAAATATTCCTCGAAACCGTCCAAATATTCCTTAAAACCCTCCAAACATTCCTCAAAACCCTCCAAACATTCATTAAAATCTTCCTTGAACTTTCATCCGCCTCTTCGGCAATTTGCTTTTGTCCCCACATAACCAACAAGAACATAAGGTGATATCGTTAAAAGAATATGAAAAAATAGAATTGCCATTAAGAACCTTATTCAGACAATAAGACAAAATCATGCCACAAATCCATCCAACATGACTTTAGCCAACACACTGCAAAAATTGATTGGTGAAGTCGACTCTGCAACTAACCAAATAGACAAATGGAATACCTTTAAAGTTGATTATAGGCGTTGATATGCAGATAAATTATCCCATGCGGCTGTAAAAGACAAAAATTTTTGCAAAAGACTACATTTGTGCATTATTTACTTATCCGAGAATCAATTCCCCCGCGACTACTTGCAAACGGTTCCCAATCCATTGGTGCCACGATGACCAAATCAAGAACAAATTTTGTGACCGATGGTGGATGATTTTTATTATCCACCATGCAATAACAATGAGGTTCCTCTATATTTTTTGAAGAAATTGTATTACAATTTTGTGCTTGATGAGGTCCCAAATTATTTTGAATTTTTTGAGTTTTACATACGAGGAGGTGGCTCTACACATAGTAGACTAGGTACATGTGTTGGTCAACCCAGGATCCCCCATGCCCCAAAAGTCTCATTTCCTTCAGCTTATCCCTCATACAGTGAAGGAGGTTATGGAGATTGACACACTACATGCATTGAGGGAGCTCACTGACACTCTAGCCCAACATAGTAGCCATATTACATCTGGTGATTGTTGTTGCAGAATCACAGTACCCCTGGATGCGATTAGGCTTCTAGGTTGATGTTCAGGCATCCAATGTGATTGCACAACATGGAATCCTTTCTCCAAGCGTGGGACTTGTAAAGATGAGAAAAGATTCTCCAGAGAAGGCTGGTTCCTATTCCTCTGTTCAGATGCACACAAAGAATGCGAGAGGGTTTGCTAAAACCTAATCTAACTTTCCAAGGAGACAGGGTAAGAAAATGCATAAAATAAAACCTAAACTACAAAGGTGATGCACCGAGGAATGTTAGACACTCATTTTGCAAATTTAACACAGACCACATAGATGCAATACAAACACCATGCACAGTAACCAAACTGCAATAAGAGATCAGAATGACAACAATGAATACATGAGAGGGTCGAGAGTCAATCACAACACATTTATTATTGCTCAAGAGTTGATACAGTACCTTGCAGTGGCCAAGAGGTAAAAAAGACTGGCATTACAACCCATATGGGAGGTTTGAAAGCTCCACAAATTCTCTGGCAAGCAAGGGAATAAGGGAGGATGCAAAACAAAAATGTCCGACCCCCTTAAAGGAGCTCTTCTTTACAATATATATCCAAAAATGAGAGAGGGAAGAGAGAGGAAATCCAGAATCTGACCCAACCACTTCTTGGTAGCATTTAAAATCATCTCATTATGATAGAAGCGGCGGATCCTAGCAAAATGGCGGGTCGTCTAACAGAGCTACGAGTCGTCTGTTGCATTAAAGTTGGTTGTTGAAGCATTACTGTTTATCACCACGCGTCGCCGAGACGTTTTCTTAATTTTCTCCTCCAAACAACACCAAAATGTGAGATTGGTCCGAGAATCATGTAGAGAATTTCAACATGACTTTCCGTCTATATAAAGAACGTGCAAATCCGAGCTCTGGATCGAAAGATACGAAGGTCGAAGATTTAGGGCACAAACAGCAAGAACAAGTTTTAAAATCTTTTTCGCTCTCCGCCATCCGGACGACACGTGGTGGGCCCTAATTCACCGAGTAATCCTCTCTCTCCACCTTTCCGCAGCTTTCCTTTGAAATTTCCTTGTGGGCCCTCTCTTGTGACACGTGTCATGATCTCGGTTGGTCCGCTGGTCTGCCGGCTCTTTCGCGCCCACCGCGTCTTTTTACCCCGATGTCCCAAGTGCTTCACGGGACAGAATCCTCCGATCTGCCCGAAATGGGCTTCCTCGTCCCTTTTCGCATTGGTGACACGTGGCATGATCTCGATTGGCTTTCGGCTCCTTGGCTATCCGCGCCCCGAGAGTCCCTTTGTCCCAAATGTCCTCCTTGTGCCCTCGGGACAAATTCTTCCTGGGGATTCGCCTTGATTCGGCCGGTTCGCATCCTTCGCGTCCATTTGTCCCAAATGTCCCGGTAAAGGACTTGGACAAATTTTCTTTCTTTCAGCCGATTCGGGCATTTCGCGTATAATTGTTCCAACTGTCCCAAAGGTGGCCTTGAGCAGGACTTAGCCAATTTTACGATTTTCTCTGAATCAATCTACTTGCTTGGAACTAAAACTCGATGCATGTTATCAAATTAACTCTAGGGGTGAAATTTGGATAACAGTGATGTTGGTGGAGGTGCTAGTTCTAGCACACCACACCACTGCGGAACATGTGGTGCCGTATGCATCTTGCGGGTGAGACATAATTTCTTTGGATCACATGATCTCTTTTTCTAGATGAGATGATGGCAGATGTTTTTTTAACTAGTGCAAATGATTCTACTATTTGAGAGGTAAATGTCAAATAAATAATATATATACAAAAGTTTATTTCATTTGAGATTTTAATATATATGTATTTGATTACGTCATACATACATGTAAAAACTAATATTTTTTTTATTTTAAACAACAAGAGGTGAAGGACACATCCGGCGTCAACATGCTAGCTACTGTAGTTGGGCGTGTTACAGACATAAGTTTCAAGTTACTTACATTTCAAATTTCATTTGATTACACGTTTATTATTAAATACACATTAATGTTTGTGTATAGTGTTTCACATGTACATGTACATATTAATATGTTTTTCTTTTATACGTAGGATCCTGGCGGGTCATCATCTGCTCTGGGCACTGAGGCTACTGGCATGCCTCACATGACTTTTACGTAGGTTAGTTTCTCTTTACACGTTGTTTCTAATTATGGAATTCTCTAGTAGTTTTCAATCCCATAACTCTAGCTAGTACAATTTGATCATAACATTAAGCTCTTATGATGCAAGGGTTAAGTAAACACTCTCCTAGATATACAAACTCTCATTTTATCATGATCATGGACACTTACCTCTATGTTACATGTTTCTAGAGCACTCCATCTCTAATTCTTTCTCCATCATCCCTTGCCTCTAAGGATCTCTTTTAGCTTCTTAGGATGTATGCATAACTGACCTTGCCAACATTGTTAGTTCTATGCATTCTTTATTAACCCTCTTCTCTCTAAACAACAAAGAGATGACAATATGGGATAAGTTACCTACACTTCTAAATATATCATGGGTCCCTTGGTTCATGTTTATCACCAATACTCCCTATGCAATTCTATACACCCAATCTCATATTATATTTGTTATTCATCAAGTTTCTCTATATTTGCATTCTCATGTACAATGGATATAGCTTGGTGAGGCCTAGAACCAAGTTCTACATACCAAATACATTCCACATCTTTAATGAATTACTTCTTGAATATGCTTAAGACACCTTCTCTACTTTATCATAAGGTGTTTAGACTCTTGGTTCAGTCATACACTTGCAATCTTACATAACTCTTTGTTTTAGGCCTTATTGCTACTAGTCCTCTTCTCATGCTAATACTCATGTATCTCATCTTTTTCAGCCTGAGCAGAGGAACATACATATAGTCCATTCAAAAATAATAATTTAAACAAAATTCACACAAAATTTTGTCTGCAACATAAACACATGTCTTCCTCTTTCATTAATTGGCTCTATTACATCTTGATCCTCCATATATCATCATCAAATCCCTCGAATAACTCCCTCTTTTTCTTACTAGCCTCCCTAGAAACCTTATTCTTAGCTCCTTAGAGAGCTCAACAACATATAAATTTTGAGGAGGATAAAATTACATCCCTACATGCTCTCCACACATTCTAAATCATATTTCTTGCCTCTTAGTACAACAATATTGCCTTACTTAGGCATAAACAACTATCTCACTTATACACCTAGTTGTTACATTGACAAACATAACCTCTTTTACAAACATATCCTTTATCTTTACACCCACATTTTCATTTGAATAATGGAGTCCTCTTGCCATCTTGCGTTCATATCCAAAACTCTACCAAATCAATATGATTTACATCATTGTCACCTATTGAAGGATATAAGTTTCTAAGGAAGAAATTTGCTCATACCTTAAACACCATTCTCCTAGACAGTTTTCAATTAATGTTGATCTACATGTTGTTTTTACAAACTTATGATTGCCCACAGACTCCTCCCTATATGCAGACTGGTTATGGAGGCTCTTTATAGATACTTCTATAGTGTCTGCAGATCCACTAACTCAGGTATAATTTTTCAAATTTGTTAAATTTTGGACGAATGTTTTCTTACTACTTATCTACAATATCAAATTGTACATGAAATATTTAATTTGAACTATTTATTTATATGCAGCGTACCCCTCATGAGTCTATTGTTGTCCCTGTAGTGCATCAATGAAAATTGATAGGGATTATGAGATTGCAGTAAGATTTCACATGCATTAAAATTTCTAAGTTTCTAAATTTTGAATGTATTTTAAAAATTTGGGTGTTAAAAACTTGATGTTTATAAATGTGCAGGCTAAGTTGCACGCCAACTTAGAGACACCTAGAGGGACGACACGAGATGAAATCTGTAGTGGCATCTCCCTCCACTACATCCACAGGTCATGGACATGCTTCTACTAGCAGGGCCAAGAGAGGGAAGATGTTTCATGATTAGATTCATAGGACCCATGTATAGATATATATGCCATCTGGTCCTAGTTCATGATTCTTCATAGTCCATGTATACAGTCTTATGTGACTGTGTGTGGTCCTATATGTATGGCACACTTAGTTTGATACATTATTCTTATATTTTCAGAGACGTGGCACACTTAGTTTGATACATTATTCTTATATTTTCAGAGATGTGGCACACTTAGTTTGATACATTATATCCATGTTGGTTTTCATAACCATATTACTTATATGTTTGATTTGATTTGATGGCCTCGATTATGTGACCATTATCCATATCATGCATGTACTTGCGATGCTCATTGGGAAAAAAACCATGAATGATTTGCTTATGATTGTCATTGTTATATTTTGAGGACTAATAACTCACTACTATTGTTATATTTTGATAACTCACTACCATGTGATCATTTTTTGTTCAAGAGATTCAAGTGTGGAGTTATATACTATGGTTTTCCATAATACTATAGATATGGACCATGTTATGAACTACTAAGAGGTTATTCTTATGATATATGATGTTATGTTATATAATGGTTTTGAAGGTTCTTGGGTGCAAGATAATTTTTGTTCAAGAGATTTAATTGTGGAGTTATATCAATTTTCTTATTTTAAGCATCGTGGTTAACACACTCTAAAGTGGGAAAAAATGTACACAATTAAAAATGGTCTTGAGGGATTTATTACAAGTCATTTTATATGTTTTTAGTGTACTTACAATTTATTTGTTAAGTATTAGTCCAAATTAAGTGTTATTGATGTGTGTAATAATAAGGTCCTAATTTGAATTCACTTGTTTAAAAAAATACATAAAAATTGTAGTTTAGTTGGCACAAGATATGCAAAAAATATTCTTAACACTCTATTGTGTATTTACATGCTTTAAAAAGAGATCAAACAATCATTAGAGTATTTACATGGTAGTGTGTTTACCTTGTTGCAATCTCATTGATGCGAGCCGAGTAGTGAGAAGTCATGCCCCAGGACATCGTGGGAGCGAATTGCCACCGCCAACGCATCCGGTTGGAGGGGGTATATGCCAAGTGCTATGGCAAGCTCTAGGGAGGCCTAGTTGAGAATCGAGCACTCGATCCGGCCAAGAACCCTTCCCTATTCATCCTAATTCACGTTTTCAATGGAAACTTCTGACGATCACAACTTGGCACTCAGTCATCCAAACCAAGAACCATCTAAGCCAAAACTTGAGTGAAGGAGGCCTCTAATTGCATAGAAGAATTTAGGGACGTGCATAATTGTTTGCAAACTACGTTTTCAGGCAATGAACAAAGCCGAGTAGTGAGAAGTCATGCCTCATAACGTCGTGGGAGAAAAATTCCACAGTCAATGCGTCTAATAGGGGGTATATGCCTTTGGGTGCTATGGTGGGATCTAAAGAGGTCCGGTTGAGTCGTACCACTCGATCTGGAGCAAGAACCCCTTCCCTATTCATCCCAATTCACGTTTTCAGCAGAAACTTATGACGATCACAACTTGGTGCTCAATCATCCAAACCAAGAACCATCTAAGCCAAAACTTGAGTGAAGGAGGCCTCTAATCACACCCAATAATTTAGGGTCGTGGCATTCCTTGAGCCTTCGTGGAATAATTGTTTGTAAACTGCCTATTTTAGGCAATCCTAGAAATGAACAGAGTCGAGTAGTGATAATTCATGCCTCGGGACATTGTGGTACCGAACCGACTATGCCAACACATCCGACTAGCCTGTAAATGCTAGGGGAGGCATTGATTGATGGAGTACTATGTCATTGCTTCCGGCTACTTCGTTCGAAGTGGTCCCTTAAGAGCCCTGTTACCAAAAATGTTATAACTTCGATGGGTGATTACTCGGTCTCTATGGCACCTAGAGACATCTCGTTAGATTCTACACCTCCATGTAGGGAGCCTCTACAATATCCTATCTCAATTTTTACATCTCCAATCGGTGCTCATGTTGTCATATTGTTTGCAAACGTGCCAAATAGTGCAGTTTGAGTCGGTATAAGGTTGTCACAAACGCTATATTTTGCAAACAGAATCTCATGGGACCAAACTGACTATGCACACACATTAGGATGTCTGGTAAACACTTGGGAGGTATTTTTTTCATGCAGACAATGTCTTTGCTTCGGGCTACTTCGTTCGGGGTAGTCCCTTAAGATCCCTAAGACTAAAAACGTTATAACTTCGATGTGTGATTACTCGGTCTCGTGGCGCCTAGAGACATATTTTTAGATCCTAAACCTCCATGTAAGGACCCTCTACAATATTCTATCTTAGTTTTTTCCATCTCCAATTGGTGCTTTCGCTTCCCTATTGTTTGTAAATGCGCCAAATAGTGCAGTTTAAGCTAGTGTAAGGCTGTCAAATGCTATATTTTACAAACAATGGGTCGTGGCACTAAACTCGACAGCTGTCATAACATGTTTGGGTGGCCAATTAAATGCTATGGGAGGTGTTGGTTTGGTGCGATACTATGTCATTGCTTCCGGGCTACTTCGTTTGGGCGTAATCCCTTAAGAGCCTTAAGACCAAAAAAGTATAACTTCGACGGGTGATTACTCGGTCTCCGTGGCACCTCGAGACATCTCGTCGATCCTAAACCTCTACATAGGGACCCTCTAAAATATCCTATCTTGGTTTTTTCCATCTCCAATCGGTGCTCTCATTGCCTTATTGTTTGCAAGCGCGCCAAATAATGCAGTTTAAGCCAATGTAAGGTTGTCAAATGCTATATTTTGAAAATGGTGGGTCATGGCACCAAAATGACTATGCCAACACATCCGGGTGGCTAGGTAAATGCTAGGGAGGTGTCATTTTGGTGCGGGACAATGTCGTTGCTTCCGAGCTACTTTGTTCGGGCGTAGTCCCTTAAGAGCCCTAAGACCAAAAAACCATATAACTTCGACAAGTGATTACTCTGATCCGTGGCACCTAGAGATGTCTTTTCAGATCCTAAACCTCCATATAGGGACCCTCTACAATAGCCTATCTCTATTTTTTCCATATCCAATTGGTGCTCTCATTGCCCTATTGTTTGCAAATGCGCCAAATAGTGCAGTTTGAGCTAGTATAAGGTTGTCCACTCCAATATTTTGTAAAAAGATGCTCGTGGGACCAAAGGGACCATGCCAACACATCTAGATGGCTTAGTAATTTTTATTAGAGGTTTCATTTTGGTCCAGACGATGTCATTGCTTCTGGGCTACTTCGTGCAGGTGTAGTCCCTCAAGAATCTCGAGACCAAAAACGCTATAACTTTGACAGTGATTACTCGGTCTATGTGACAACTAGAGATGTCTCATCAGATCCTAAACCTCTATGTAGGGACCCTTTCTAATATCCTATCTTGGTTTTTTCCATCTCCAATCGCTGCTCTTGTTGTCTATTGTTTGCAAATGCACCAAATATTGTAGTTTGAGTCAGTATAAGGTTGTCAAACGCTATATTTTGCAAACAGAAGCTTGTGGGACCAAACCGATTGTACACGTGCATCGGGATGGCACAGTAAACACTTGGTGAGGTGTTGTTTTGGTTCCCCATGCTTTCGGTGCTTCGGGTCACCTCCTCCCGGAGCTAAGAACCCCCTCCACAGGTACATAAATCGTTATTAGTTGCTTCTCTTTGCTTAGAAAACAATGAAAGTTTCTCTTAGCTTCAAGAATATTAAATTCTTTACTAACGATTACTGACCATGTGAAGGCATAATATTTTCTAGCACCATTAACCTACATAAAAGTGTTAGTCAATAAAGTTAAGTTGAATCAAAACCATACTAGATATATACAAAATACACAAATTTAATAAAATATATGAACTTGAATCTAGTTGACAAATTTAAACACTTCAAAGAAATTATATATACTTGACGATCATGTAAATTCATTCTAATGAATCATCGGGACGTGAAGGTGGAAGCTTTTCCGGCACCACTAACTCGTATAAAAGTGTTAGTCAAAGAAATTTAAGTTGAATCAAAACCATACTATATATATACAAAATACACAAATTTAATAAATTATATGAACTTGAATCTAGTTGACAAATTTAAACACTTCAAAGAAATTATATATACCAGACGAGCATGTAAATTCATTCCAATGAACCATCAGGACGTGAAGGTGGAAGCTTTTCTGGCACCACTAACCTACATAAAAGTGTTAGTCAAAGAAATTTAAGTTGAATCAAAACCATACTAGATATATACAAAATACACAAATTTAATAAAATATATGAACTTGAATCTAGTTGAAAAATTTAAACACTTCAAAGAAATTATATATACCAGACGAGTATGTAAATTTATTCCAATGAACCATTAGGATCAGATCTACTCTAAATAGTGGATAGGATTTCTTCATGATCTGACTCTCAAACCTTCCAAAGAATCTTATTATTAGTCCTTCCTCGATATCTATACATCTGAATATTTGTCGCTATAAGTAGATGCAAATATAAGAGTATTTTCTCATGTGTCTCAAAGTCTTCAAACACCCAAATAGAGGAATTTTTTAATGGATGTCGTCAAAGCCAAGTTTCAAGAATTACCACTGACCTTGTAGGTACTCAATATCTTTGCCATCTATAACAAGAGAAGGCAACTTCTTTCTTTCCTTGATGCAACGACATAAGAAACAGTATGTTCCTTCTTCATTGTCTTCTGTCACAATAAGCGGAAACATATGTCCTAAAAATAGAGGTTTCAACTCAAATTTAAATTACATATTAATATCAATGGACATAACTCAATACAAGAATTAAAAATAACCATTTACCTTGTCACACCAAAATTGAAATGTCTTTAAAGTCCTTGGATGTTGCAACTTCATATGAAGAAACAAGTCGTAATACCTATGGAGGTTGATAAGCTGGGAAACAAATTTAGAGGCCTACAAATCCATCCATCCACCCATTCTTGTGAATCACACTTAGTGGTGACAATTTCGATACAAGATGCACAAAAACACGCCAACTTTTTTGTCCACATGGCCCATGAAGTAGTGTTTAAGCTACAAAATGAGTGCAGATCACTGGACCCAGTGAGTGTCGTATAATCCTCGTAGTTAACAATTTGTTGTTCCTCTATCAACCAAAAATATCTACAAACTGTGGAATTTTCTTGAGAACCATGGGCCATGTTGTCGATACACCATTCCACTATGCTCTTTATATCTTTCAACATAGCACCATCTGTGTACTTTAACTCTTCTCTTACAATAGCTCTTTTCACACATGCACTTGCACCTTCATGCTCTCCTTTTCCATGTTCAACCTTAGTGAAACTCCAAATATATTACACATCCATCTTAATGTGCATCATGCTCATCCAATAAAAAATTCATGCATTCTTAAACTAATACATGCAATTATCGACCATATATAATGTTGATTGAAGTGGATGTCTCAATCGGACAAATTTTCATAAAATAATTGGAAACACCCTTGCACAAATTAAGTAGAATGAGTATAATCATCACCGATATAAAAGTGGAACTCTATTAAAAAGAATTGATCATTCTTTTTACTATCAGGAGAATGTATGAATGTTATATGCACAAAAATGGCAACTGTATTGAGTTGTAATATTGCGATTGAACCTCCATTTTAGGTTTCAATGTGTAATTCTCTACGAAATTGACCACTGAAACTATAAGCAACAATGGGAAATATGTCCTTGCATATCTTGAATTGTTTATCCAACCATCGAAATCTATGTGTATGCCTAAGATACTCATAAACAATTTTATCCTTAATTTTTCTCATAAATTGAAAAACATGTATATGTTCGTAACTAGCTCACATCGTTTAGAATCCTTTCCATCTTTTAATTGGTATGATACTGATTTATATTTATAAAACTCAACTAAATTATGTCCTATGCACCTCCAATTTACTCATAGATATAACTTTCCAATTTAGGTAATTTGTCACACGTACTCAAAACTTCTATCCAAATAATCCCGACTATAAAAAAATTTCCAACTTCTCGTTCACAAAATATCATAGGAATTAAATCCCTAGAAGATATTAGTGGAACTTGAACATCGCATTCGGTAACATAGTTTCATAATGAAAATCAAAATGAATACATAAAAAAATAGCATAATGCATCATAAATTCAACATGTTGCCTACACAACAAGTGGTGCGAGCTTGATTGATTTTCACATAGAATGGTTTAAATATTTCAAAAAAATGTTAACTAATTTTAATTTATGGATGCTCCTATTAAAACTCACAAAAAAAAAAAGATTTTGATTCATATTAAATAAATGCTTTGAATGTGG
Source organism: Taxus wallichiana var. yunnanensis (assembly GCA_018340775.1). Lineage (NCBI taxonomy): Eukaryota > Viridiplantae > Streptophyta > Pinopsida > Cupressales > Taxaceae > Taxus > Taxus wallichiana. The sequence goes on from CM031243.1 coordinate 321,315,297, forward strand.
ATCACTATTAGTAGAACCAACTCCATGTTTTACAACATCTCTTGTATTAGGTGAAACTCTAGTGTTATCGTTCCAAAATTAAATAACTTCTCTTATACCATCAAATATATCTTTGTCTCTACGTAGTGCTCCAGCAGAAAATACCCAAAAATCAATATTATTGAGTGATTGACGGATCTTATGCCTTTCAATTGCTTTCATTAGAGTTTTTCGATTAAATTTCAACATTCGACTTGTTTGCCTAATCAAATGTTTTTTTTGTTGATTCACTTACAACACTAGTAACAAGTACATAATGCACAACATTACTATCCCTTGTGTGTCTCTTGACACCAACAATGTGATATGCATCATGAAGGTTTTCAACAATTACAGAGGTTTGACCACATATATTAGATGTTGTCAATCCAAAGGTGTTTAATGTAGGTCTCATTTTATTCAATTTCATCAAACTAACTCGTGATGAAAATGTTCAGAAATTTTGTTAGACATTGGTTTCAAAATAGTCTCATCAATTTCAATAAAATAATTAGGTCTCTTTCGTAAAATCCTAGGAGGTGTTTTTGTCAAATTTTACTTGTCTACGGTTTCAACCTGAATTTCCTAATTCACATTTTCATTGTCTCCTCTAATTTCAACATCAACTACATCACGAGTATTTAATTCATCTTCAACATGATAGTAAAAACATCTTCATGATGAGTATTTAATTCATCGTTAATATTGATAGTAAAAAACATTACGGTTCCTCGTCGCTTACAATAGTAGGGGTTGAAGATGAACCTCTTTTTGATTCACGAAGCTTCGCATTTGCTCCAAATCTCGAAATATTTTTACCTCTAATTCCTCTAGTGTTTTTTTACTTAATGATTTCCTTTTTGAACTTCGTTTCTTATATCTCGTGATGTTTCAATCAATGTAGGACAACTCCAAATGATGCATTACACCTTTAAAATAGTAAACAAATAGCTTATGACAAGAAAAATGTGCAGAAAGCGGCAAAAATTCATAGTAATTTGTACAGTAAAGTCAAACAGTAAAAATCACATGGTAAATCAAATGTTGGGATTCATGTAAATATGATTTAAGAACCATGATCGTGGTTCTATTATTAAAATCCTTATCGCGGTTTATAAATTGTGATCACAGTTCTTACTATATCATCAAATTTGACCCTCAAGGCTCGGGAAATCTCTATTTTTTCAAACCAAAGCTTTGGGAGGTCATTATGGCGTGTGAAAGGCCAAAAAATTCAAATTTTCTCTTCTACGGACTTGAACCATACCAAAAAATTAAAAACATGTCACAAAATGGTACCATGGCATAGGGGAAATTTGTTAGCTTTGTAGAAATATTGATTTTAAAGTGAATAGAATAAGATAAATATCATTTTATAATTTTTTACTAACAGTAGGTCTTTAAGACACTTTTTCCCGTGAATGTTCATGTTTATGTTTAAGACTACAAATTTTGTTTTGCTAGTTAGAATGTGATAAAATCTATACCATCCCAAGCGTCGCAAAATTCTATACACGTTAAAAAAGTATTTGATTTCGATATTTTTTTATGTGGTTATGGAGGACAAACGGAAAGTGATCCGTTTTCTAAATTTTTTCAAACCACTTTCACGGAAAAAATCATTAAAAAAATATTGCTCAAAAAATACAAAATAAAATGCATCCCAAGATAGATAACGACATCTAAATTTTCACCAAAGGAAAAAAAAATAACAAATTTTGGTCATCCAAATCATGGGCAAACGGACTACAATCTTATAGGTTTTTTCAAAAAAAAAACCAAGTCATAGAATTTTGAGTGTTTAATATAGCTAAACTTGTCCGTTTTTTTTTAATAGTAGTTTAGAAACTAGATTTTGGATGCTATGATTCATATTTATATAACTTTTTCTAATTTTGAGTGCGCGTATTGCTAATAATCCCTACAAGTTGAGATTTCGTTGTTTTTGCAATATGACGTCCACTTATGACCCCTTTTTGATCCCCCAACTTGTTGCACTTACCCATATCATAACATAAGAAGAAATCAACAACTTGGATTGGATAGGTCACTCATGAATTTTTTGTTTTATTCTCGGTCCATATGAGTAACATACACTATATGATATTGGGTAGCCTTCAATCGGTTTTCATATAAGCTTTCCATGCTAAGCGAGATGTACTTCCCTATAATCTTCTGAATGAGAAAACCTTAGAATGAGATCCACAAGACTATCATTTATACCTCTAAAGGTAGGATAAATCCAAAGTTGAATACTAGGGAATAAAGAGTGGCCCACATGGGTGTATAATTTATGCTTGTTCAATATGTCCATAATGTGGAATATAATTAAAAGTGTCATTCCTTCTTGTTGTTCCTCATGGTATAAATAAAAATGGATTTCAATGTTTTATTTGTATCTTAGGCTTGATCATTGGTTTGTGGGTAGTAGATGAATACATTATGATGGGAAATATATCATTTACTATGCGCACTTGCATACCTCAAGTATTCATAAAGGGGGTCTCGTTTCAAAGATGATGACCTGGGGACTCAATTGATAATTAATATAGTTGGAAATATTTTATGTCACTTTATATTTTTAGATATGGCCTAATAGAGGCGATGTAAAATTTGATACAGTTAGGGAAAATCGCCTATCGACAGGGTGATGTTCCTATGTGTTTGAGAGGGAAATTCCCTTGTATGATGGGGGTTTTTGGGTTTTTGGTAATTTTAACTAGAAAGCACAAAGGAAACAAAAATGGGAAGGAGAAAGAGAGGAGAAAGGAAAGAATAAAGAAGGAAGAGAGAACATTGTGATAGGATAAAAACAAATATCTACCCGAATAACTCCAAATAAATGAAAGGCTAGAACTCTCTCACTCTCACACATGAAGGAACACAATACAATATAATAGGTGAATAATAACAACATGAAGCACAAAGTATTTACAACCCCTAAATTGTACATATATGGCACAAATTCTACACACCCAAACATTCAACATGAACTACTTACAACCCCTAAATTGTACATATATGGCAAAATTCTACGCACCCAAACATTCAACACAAAGTCTCAATATCAGGGCATCACATATAATAAGGGAGAAAATCAATGTTTATAACACTCAATTATAAAATAGTAAGGCATAGTTTTATGATTGAGGATAATAAACACTAGAGGGAGAAATGAAAACATCAAGCATTGGATTACACACACACACACACACACACACACACACACACACACACACACACACACACACACACACACAGACATACATACATACATATATACATTTATATAGATAGATACAAACATATGTATATGTGTGTGTATATATATATATATATATATATATATATATATATATATATATATATTCATGGAAACTAAAAACATATGTACACAAAGTTATAACAAACTCTCCAACATATAGAGAGAAAAGAGAGAACCAAACCATTACAATGGAAATGCCACCCCTATTTATACTTTTATCCCATAATCACTTCATAACCACCTTCTAGTAAGAGTATAACTTTTACCTTTTCACTTTGATGTAAGTTATAACTTAAAGTGACTTTATATTTGAGTCACTTAACTTTTACAAAATTGCTTTTACCATTGCCAAAATAGAAACATCACTTAAGCACACTTTTACCGCATAAATAAATAGAAAGTAACTCAAATGAATAATAGAAAAATAATTTCCAGCCGTGTAAGTCCTTTTCTTGATTCACTCAAACACTTTCATCTACAACACTTGTAATTTAAATCCCATTATGGTCTCGAGATATGTTTTTCTCCTTCGGGATGAGAGTGTTTCTTGACAAATCCATACACAAGTATGGAGAATACAAAATTATTAACAAAAATAAGGACCAATCTACAGTTTTTACCGAGATGGATAATCCCTCCGCTTGATACAATCCACTATGATGAAATCTTGCTCTAATAGAAGTTCACTTTCCATGACCTTTCTGTTATGATGTTGATGAAGTTAATAATATAAAATTTTCCATCACCAACGGTGACAATAATCATGAATAAACTTCAAAATTGTGGTGTTATGGTGAAGAGGTTATGGCCAAATTTTGAGCAATATTAAATGAGTAGAACTTGAACTATGAGCAAAACAAGATATTGAAATGAAGGCAAAAACAACACTTGATAAATGATTACAAAGAAAATTAGATATAATTTTTAAAGTTTTAATACCTTCACAATATTAATCCTTGCTTTATTGTATTTCCAATGGTTCAAATGACACTCAAATTGGAGTTTGGATGAAAAAACTATGATCAAAACAAGATTGGTTCTATTGTTGCATCTCGCAAGTGCTTCTAAGAATTTGAGGCATTAAAACACTTTTTGACAACTTGTGTGCACTTGGGAGTGGTTTTGGAACCTCCCCCTCTCTTGACCTTTTGGGAACCAAATTAAGTCATAAATTCTTTCTTAATGAGTTTTAGAACCAAAATTGAAACAATCTCTCAAACGAAGGAAAACAAAAGAGTACCCGAAAAATATTTCTCATGTTTTTTTTTTAAATTGAGGTTCTTAAACTTGTACAATCTTAATACTTTATTCAAAATATTTCCAACGCTTCAAACATGACTCAAATCAGAGTTTGAATGAGAAATTTATGGTGAAAACAATATTAGTTCTAGAGTTCCATCTCACGAGCCCTTCATCTCGAGTAGACTTTTGAGAGGTTTTGGGAACTTTAGTACCCCATGAACACTTGGGAAGTGCCTTAGGAAAAATTTAACCTTCTTTACACATTTAGGATGCACTTTTGGAAGAAAAAGTACCCAAGGGACACATAAAGTGTCATAGGAACACTTAAGTGATGGGAAGTGACTTTTTAAAAGCTCTTTTGAACGCTTCAATACCCCAACTAGCCTCTAAGAAAATCTTCGGTACTTTTTAATGACTTATCTTCCCTGTGTTTTTAGAACCAAAAGTGCATAAAAGTGGCCTCGGGAAATGTTTTGGGAACAAAAGTACTAATTTATGAGTTTGGGAACAAAAGTGCATATTTTGGAATCACTTAAGAGCACGAATGGCCTCACAATGAGTTTTGGAACAAATGTTCCTAAAATTAAGTTTTGGAACAAAATTAAATATTATGTATTCTTAAAAAGTGCAAGAAGAACTCAAAAAGTGTGTGAGGCAATATTTTATTACACTACGGGAATGAAAAAAGTGTGGGATGCACTTGTGTATGCAAGGTAAAACTCAACACAAGTTAAAGCAAAACTACAAGGAAAAAAACAAGATGAGATATTTGAAAAAGGTATGCATTGAATTCCAACACAAATATAATATGAGAATTTAATATTTTTCCATTTTTGGAATCACAAGAGGGAACACTTGTCAAGAATTATTTGGAAAATGATCTTAAAATTTTGGCACAATAGCACGTTGGTAAAAGATATGGCCTCTACCCACTTTTGAAATACTTAGTAGCTTTTATTATCAATTTATGTCTAGTGTAAGATGTAGGTGACAACATACCAATAATATTGAGACCTTGGGTAGATAAGGGACAATGTGTGACAGGGGGTTTTAGAGCTTGTGCGAGAATTTGTATGACATGTGAGAATTCTTGGCACTTAGGACACTTCTATACATAGTCTATATCATTGTGTTAAGATGCAGTCTATAAATATCCCATCTAGTGAATATTTTGCATGGTTGCATGACCACTAAAGTGGCCAAAGCACAAACCCTATTATGATTTTGGAGGAATACGTGCTCATATTATCCCTTTTAAATATATTATAAATATCATTCCATCGAAATCTCACCCGTCTAACTCTATGTTGAGTATGACATATTTTATAGTGAGAACATGAAGGTACTATCTCTATTAGGAGTTAACACACTTGGAGTATGTGTGTTCAACAAGATAGTCAATGATATTGGTATATGAGAGAAAAATAATTATGGTAATTTCTATGTAATAAATTAGCTCGTTAAAGAATTCAATGTCTATAAGATATGTAGACTCAAGTATAGCATTCACTAACCAATCTATCGTGATTTTTCCTTTGACAAACTTATTACTAATATAGGTCAACTTAAAATCACTTAGTAGGGTAATCATGCATATGAATTTTTATTTAGATCCGTTTGAGTGAGTTACATTTGAAAGGCTTGAGATTTGATTGTAACTCTTGTTTCTTGATTTAACATGTAATGTCTAAGCCATTTGATTGCAAAGAAAATTTTGAGGCACTCTTTCTAGGCTCATGAATATGGTGTCTCATAGTCAAGGAGAATATGACTATTGAAATATTTGGTTCTATCTCTTCCCTCATTATACTCTTGGGCCAACATGTATGCTAAAGACATATATATCACCCTAATGTATAAGATAAGGGGCTTATCAAGTCACGGTCTTTGCCGCCACAAGAGTAGGAGCAGAAAAGAAAAGTTGTTTAGTAGACTCAAAATCTCTTTGAAAATCCATATTCCAAGTCATACCATTTTCTTTCTTAATTAGAGTGTTGATAGGGTAGGTCGTATACATTAGGTCTAGAATAAACCTTTGTATATTGGCTAACTTTCTTAAAAAGGATCTAATTCTATATTTTTTCGTAAGGGGCACATTTCAAGTATAACACAAATATATTTGGAATCTATATCTATGCCTTGTTATAAAATTATGTATCGAGGAGTTTTCTACATGTGACACAAAATATTTAGTTCTTAAGATTCAATGTTAAACTAATTTTAATGAGATGCATGGGAATGATGTGTAAGACAACTCGAGGCAATCTTCCCTCTTATTTGCTTTTGTGTACAATTTTCCAATGTAAATTTCAACAATCTTGTGTATGAGATCATGGAACATGTGCATCATAGCTCTTTGGCAAGTGTCCCTAGTGTTTATAAGGTTGAAGGGCATAACTACATAGAAGAAAGTTCGCATGGTGCGAGAAAACAAGGTTTTAGATTGTTTAGACTCAAATATCTGATTTGATTGTGTCTCAAAAAAATCCATGAGTGTCAATAGTTTATACCTTGTGGTTTTTCCCACTATGACATCATAAGAAGGCAAATGAATATCTTCCTTAAGATAAGCTTCATTTATGTCTTGGAATTCTATGAACAGCCTAATTTTACTATTTTTTTTAAATAGGGATAATTTTGGAAAGATAAACATTGTATTTGAAAAGCTTGATGAAACCAAACTTGAGGAGTGTAATGAACTCTTTAATCATCAAGTTTATCTTGGGTTTCATTGGCCTTAACAAATTTTGACTGGATTTGCATCGGGTTTTATGACTAGGTTGTGGACAACCACATCAATTTGAATTTCGGCCATATCTATGTAAGATAAGGAAAAGGATTTGGACATTTTAGTGAGTAACGTCTTTATATATTCCACCTCTTACGGGAGAGGGAAGACTCAAGATTTAATATCCTTGGTTCTTCTTTTATTACAATATTGATATCAATGGTTCTCTCAATCAAGGAAGTGTTCCCCCTAATACTCTAAAGGTATGAGATGGAGATTGTATGAATCATATTTAGCTTCATAGACATAATATTCCTCTAAGATGGACTTAGAATCCTCAAATTTTAGCAAGAATCATATAATTCATACGAGAGGAGAAGATGCATGAAAGGTCAAAGACAAACCTTTTTGTGGTGGGATTTGTAAAGGTGCTTCTATACTTAGAGTAACTCTAGGATAGATTCATAATTTTGATCAAGATCTAAGGTGATAATTTTTCATTCATCCATGGAGGAATATTGTGCTTCGTCTTCCACACAATTATTAATAAGAGGGTGAAGTCTCATAGAGACCACAAAATATTTCGATTGAAATTCATAGAAAGTGCAAAAATAAATGCGAGAATAAGCTATAAAGTCAACAAATTGATTTCTCTCCCGGTACATCCTCTATAGACATGCATTTGAAGTTTTAGCTAATTTTAATGTGACATCCCTATAGAGTCATAGATGTGGTGCTCCATTGTAATGTAAGGTCCATTTTTAGTACTAGGATCAAGAGTACAAGTTTCACTCGTTGTTGATGCATTATTGTCTTGATTTACACCATAGAAACATCAACGATGGTGGTTATGGGTGATTTTTCCTTGCCATTCTCAAGCTAAAAATGGTATGTAGGTGGTCCATTGGGTCAAAGGAGAGAATAATGGGTTTGACTATCTTTAGGATTTCTATGATTTGCATTATAGACGTCGAGGAGATGGTTATGATCACCTATCTTGGTTTCTTATGTAGAGGAGGTGATTCCTTTGTATCCTCCACCTCCTTTGTAGTAGGATCCTCTTACTTCAAAGGTATGTGGAGTAGTTGTAGGAATTATTTTAGTGTTGGTAATAATATGTTATGTTTCCAAATTCAATAGGTTTAACATTATCATTTTTGGGGAGCTCATGATGAGTATGAAGCCCCAAATATTTCCTAAGATTTTTGAAGGATTTCAAAAGGTCTTAGATAATCCTAGATGAAAATTCTCTCGTGAAATGAAGAATCATATCTCCTAAAACATGGTATAAGGGATGGACTTCATTAAATGTACCCAAGGTCTACCAAAGAACATGTTGTAGTTTATTTCCTAATCAATGACATAAAAATATGTAAGGACCATTTTGGGACCTAGAATAACCATAATAATTATGGTTCCAATGGAGGTGGCCTTGAGGCTTTCATAACCTTGCAATGTGTTACAAGTGTATGAGCATCCGGTCTCATTGTACCAAATATTTTAAAGAAATGAAAAGGGGACAATGTTGACAATATCTTTACCACTAACCATTATTGTCTTGAACATGTTGTTATAGATCCATACTTGGGAGGTAGAGCACGAGGTCACTTCTCCTTACCAACTCTATGCCACTTGATAATTACCTCATGTTGAAAAAGTAAGCGACATATCTAAAAGTAGAGCTAAGAGGGAACACATTTAGGTCAATGTGATTTATTTGAGTGTCAAAGGAGGTGTGACATGAGCAAGTGAATGAGCCCCAATTCTTCTAGTAAAATGAGATTATGGGAAGGAAAGTTCTTAATTAAGTCCATGAAGGAAATGTGAGAGAAATTCTTTTTAAATATGTGATGAGATCATAGTTTCCCATAGGCCTAGGAATATGTCTCGTGTCCTCCTCTAAAAAAATCAATAGTGAAGAGGATGGTTGGTATTATTTAGTGTGGGTGTTGACATTGAATTATTTTCGAGTTTCCAGTTCTATGACACCGATCATACAAGTGGGTATCTTTATGCCTTGATAAGGGTAAATGTTAAGGTATGAAACATCAGAAGTAGAAGCATTTATGTCATAAGTCCCAACCAGAATGGTTTGTTGATTCAAACTATTTTGTTGGGTTTTATGGATGGTGTGTTGTTGGCATATTGGAAATGGGTAATAGTAAATTTATAGGTTTGTCTTTTGGGGTTCTACAAGATTAGTTTTAACTAGTTGGGACATTGGTTGAATTGGTCTTAAGTGGTGGAGTATTCATGGTTACTCGAAATTCCCTAAGAATATTTCAATAAATAGTTGTCTTTGATCTTTGGGAAGTCGTTACATGAACTTGTTATCTACAGAATCTCATATCATGACCAATAAATTGGTGGAAAAAGCAATAATAGCCAATATTATATTCACATGGTTCATTTTCATAGTTTTGTTGATAATTTCCTTACTATTTTTTTCTAGTAGTTAGGTTTGAAATCCACCAAGATAATTACGGGTGGAACATTGGGATTACGAACATTCCTATGTTGTTTTTGTTTGTTATTATAATTTTGGAATGGTGTGTTATTTAGTGGATTTACGTTCTTGGGCTAGTTTTTTATGTCGTTTATTAAAGTGTTCATATTATGATTGAGGACGTTATGACCTTGTTACATTTCATTTGCTTGCATACTTTTTCAACATCCCTCATGATCTAGTTGAGGTAAAGAAGTTTCCCATTGGTGTCACGGGTTCTATAGATGTTTTTATTATAACTTGATCAATTCTAAGTACACTCTCATAGGCCTCCTCGTATGAATTGTATATAAATTTATGCACCTCTTCTCAAGTTTACTTATTAAGGGCATGAGGAAAGAGTTCACATAGTTCCCATTAATCTATGTGAGGAGAAATGGTATAAAAATAGAGTATACATTGCCACCTAGCAATGAAATGGGAAGAAAAATCATTAGGTTCTTGTAAAATGTGTAATAATTCTCTTACATTAGTCTTTATGATATTTCTCATCTAAAAAGACTTGAAATGCATTTATTAGTTAGTGAAAGGAATGGATAAAGGATTTGGGAAGGTGATAGTACACTCAAGTGAAATTACTTCAAAAGTCATTGGGAAGAGTTTAGTGACAATTACATTCTATGGGATGAGTTCTCATATCATAATCGTGTATGCCTTGATGTGAGCATTAAGTTCCCCCTCTCCCTTTTATTTGAGAAAAACCTTCAAGGGATGAGGTAGGACATTAATATGAATGATATGGTAAAGTGGTTCCTTTGAGCACTCAACATATGTCCCCATTACACTAAATTCTAAGGTGGATGTGTCGAATGGTTAGCAAAGGAGGTGGAGTTACGTAGGTGTTTGGTGTAAAACTATTGGGGAAAATGTTACCATATGACTAGGAGGTGTGAGATATATGGGGAAATATCCATCAATCTACACAAAATTGGATAACATATGGTAATATGTGCTAGAGTGTGCGTGTTCACATTGGTGGTAATATAGGCTATTTTCAAACCATCTTGGTGTTAATCATGTTCACACTCACTTAGGAAGGTAATCTTGAATAGAGAGATGAGTTGTTATATTAAGAAATTATAGTTGATTCTCACGTAGGTTTGTTTGAGCATGGATTTAATGATTTGAATTATCCCCCAATTTTATCTTTTACAAGCTATTTTATAGTTGAGGATATAACAGGCACTCCTCATCATACTAAAAACATAGATGTACAAAGAGAATCTTATGTGTTATTATAATTTGTTTTGTTGTGTATAATCTTTGATGGTATTTTTGTATTTTAGGAATGGTGTATGGTTGTGGTAATGGTGTGGTGGAGTAGATCCTTGTTATGAGAGCATTCCACACTTGTATATGGTATCAAAGAAATCTCTACTAGTCATTAATCTACCTAACTTCATTGATTTGATCATATTTGATTAAAAATATATATGTTTTTTTGTGTCTTTATCTTCATTACATTTACATAGGTTCTTCAAATCTTATATAATAAGTTAATGTTACATTTGCAATCCCAAGAGGTTTCATGTATTGAAAGGAAAATCATTTAAATATGAACAACTCTCCTATCAACTCCAACGAGCTCCTAAAGATATTATAACCTAGTTCTATCAACATTCTAAGTCCTAATGAGCTTGGCCTATGTTTTTATGAGCTCTTTTGCATTGTATTCAATAAGTTTGTGGTATAACTTGGTCTTGGCTTCATGAGTTATTTTGTTGGGTCCTCGGTTCACTTGACTCTCACTGATCTCCCTACTTGTTTAGTGTCTTTCTTAAATTTGGTAAACTACTCAATGACTTTATTCCTTAGTGATGAGCTCCCGTAACCTATGACAATTTATAAATGGGTCAACAAGGTGTCATTTGTGGTGAGTTCCTTAATATTAGTGATATGCTCACTTTGATAATGGTTTGTGTTTTACGTGAAACAAATCTACCCAATTTTCCCGTAGGGCTTGACTCGTCTAAGTCTCTCCACGCTCGACCACATATAGTCTCACCTAACTTTGAAGGAACTAGACTTCTTAACAACGAATGTATGAATGACACAACTCAGTAGACATCACTCTAGCTATCCTCATGAACTATGGTGTCTTAGGCACCGGTCCCATGTAGAGGAAAGGTAATAGATTTTTAAGAGTCTTTACACAATTTTTTAAAGGAAAAATTAACATCCTTGCAGGTCCATGTACTCTTAATATTTTACGGAGAGCGAGAATGTGCAAGGAATGATTTGAATAAAATGACTCAAAGATAAGCAAATTTTAATAGGAAATAATCTTGAACCATTGCTTAGTTGTGGTAGATGAAAAAAGGAATGTAGGAAAAAAATATAGCCCCCACCCATTCTGACCCACGAAATTGACCCTCGTATGTAACCACTTTGCTCCACCTTTTCGGTGAAGATTCTATTTTATGGAGTTGAAAAAATATATATACGGACAACCTGCACCTATAAATTTATTGTGTTTTTCCCCGTGTGGGACCACTACCTTAAAATCCAACTCTTCTAAATAAGATCAGCCCCAACTCATTTAAAAAGTTTCTTCCGCTTTACATATTGGCTCATTCCTCTACCAATCGAGCTCCTCAACCTCCATTTTCTTCTACCTCGGCGTTGAAACGAGATCTTATTTAGGATTTGTTGTCTAATCAACATGAGATAGTGGAAGAAATATTTTTTTGTGGTTTGATCATAGAGAAAGCGATTTAGGGTTTAAACCCTAATCATCTTTTTTATGAGTAGCACACACACTCATTGGGCACTAGATTACATATATTATTGGCATCTCTGCTCATACTTTGGAGGAAGTGTATGGCGTATTTACATTTACGAGTAAGCGTATAACTAAACTAGTGATCACCTTCAACCTAAGTAGGCTGCGAGTAAGGGCATCCACTCTGTTAAAGTCACTCGGGGCATGATCCCGACCTCAACCGATTTGATTCTCCGTATTAGGTATCTTTTATTTTTTTAATCGCCTTCCTCAATTCAAAAACATAAAACACACTTCTTCCATCCCTATTCATAAAGTGGTTGGTGGCACATTGGTTAGTGAATGGGTATTAGACCCACAAGGTCATTGATTCAAGTATCATAGACATCCACTTGCCCAACTCATCTTAGCTCACATGATCAAGTGCCTCCATTGTGCTCATTGAGCTTACAAAAAAATTTGGAGGTATTTTTTTTTAAATGAGGTTATTTTTAAAAAATTTAAAGGCTTGGAGATTTTTTGTTGGAAGAAATTTTTTTTTATAAAGGGAGGCGATAATTTTTATAAGAGCAATGTTAAAGGGCTCATTTTTTTGAGCACAATTTTTTTTTAAAGATATTTTTTTGTAAAAATTGCATGATTTTAAGCAGTTTGGGGGTCATTTTAAAGGTCATTTCTAACCACCACCATCACCCATAGGGGAGAGAGTGGAGAATGTACTATCCATATTGGTTGCGCATATCGGTTGTGAACCGCACATGTTGGTTATCGATCTATATGTAGTTGACACCCTATATTACTCTATATGGGGTGGGGGCGCCACCCAAAGAATGGAATAGATAGGTGGGTAGATAGCTAGGCCCCCCTTTCTATATAGGGTAGTGTAGGCGGGTAGTTCGTTGGGGGAGTGACCTCTGTACTTTATTATTTGGGTCAAAAAGTGATTTTTACCATTTCAAAGGTCGTTTGCAGAACGGGTAATTTTGTTTGGCATTGGGGTGTCACCCATAAACCCCTCCTTGTATTGTGACAGGGGTGTTATCCTCAACCCTATCCTACATTGTAACGGGGAGCACATCAAGGGTGCTACCTTCAAACCCCATAAGAGGTGCCACCCCTTAAACCCACCGATGCCTACCACCCCCAAATCCCGCTCCCAGACATGTTGTGTAGAACTTCTAGGTCACCCTCTCTACTTCTTTGGAAAATTCTTTTGTGTGTCAAAGGCGGAGGGTGATGTTTGGTCTGGAAAAGTAATTAAACCTCCTCGTAGGTAGACAATTGTCAACTTTCTTCTCTTTGTGTTTTTATCATGATACTTGTCCGACATATTTTCTTTATACTCGAGAATGAAATGTTGTTCTTTGAAGTTTGTACCATTAGAAGGATGTGGTAAAATTTGTGGAAGAGAACAAAAAACTCAATAGGTAAATCTCTCTTATTTTCTTCATCTTGCATAGTATGGATGATATGATATAGTCCATGCAACAAAAACTTGATAGTTTGCATAATCACCCTTATATTATGGACCTTCATACAAATGCTCCTAGTCCACTTGTAGCTATTATACCCCTATCCATTAACCTTGATTTATCGGTTTATGAGCTTGCTTCTACACTTGATGCTCCTATTGTAACTATTGTTACTAATCCTTTTATGCTTGTTAGTACATATTCTACCTTTGAATGTGTGTTTATTGTAGTTACACACTTTGTGTATCTCATTTTAGCTACTTCTACTTATGCATGCATGACTCCTTGTAGAAGCATACTCACGCATTTGGTTCTCACATGCTCTGATCTATGGGATTTTTTGGCAGAGGTATTGGTAGAAATTTACGGGGTATTAATTTCCCTATTTAGCATGTTTAGTTTCATTCTCACCATGACATTAGTTATAAAGAAGGTAATTCATTTAGATCATTTGATGACGGAGATCTTATTTTTCTTCGCTCAACTCTTCATGAGGGTCATGATCTACATACAAGTTCCGCAACACCTTTACTCGACCCTAAGAAACCTAATATTTTAGTAGTCAAACATAATCAACTTAGCACACATTATGATGTTTCCTTGAATGCTTTAGTTGTGCACTTTGCATCGAATCATACGCAAGCCTCTTCTTGACCATCCGTGTTTGTTTGGGATGGATCTTTGATCACTTATGGTGGAAATGTAAGTATTCATTGAGAGGTCACTAGAAACACGATAACTCCACCATTTAGCTTCTTAATCTTCTCATTATTCATCTTGCATTGTAATGTGCCTTGTTGTTTGAGCTATTTTGTTTAACATGTGTATAGCTTCTCTCCTCTTCTAAATGGTGTCCTTTAGAGATTTATAAAATTATGGAGATTTATGTGTCACTTGGTGATGTTATTTGTATGGGATATTTTATAGGCACACTGAGTTTATAGAGCCATGGAGTTTTTTTTCGTGCAGTTGTCCTCCGATTTTCGACGCTTTTATCTCCTTGAGTTGCATTAATTTCCCATCACCACTAGGGCCATCTTCTTTAGAGGTGTATTTTGTATCGTATTTTTGGCACTTTTTAGGCATGTTGACAGTCCCTTTTATTGTGGAGATAGTTTGGTGAATCCCAAAGTCATCTTATTAGGGTTCGATTGGTTAGTTTTGACCACTTGTACAAATTTGTTGCATTAATCCACCCATTCAACAATATGGGAGGGTGCGGTAAAAATCCCATTTTTAGATCTCATGTCCTTGCCTTGGTTTTTGTTCTTGGTTTGTGGCACACCATTTTTGGCAATAGATCGAATTTAGTTTGGTGATTATTTGCATTATAAACACCATTTATGACAATATCCTTTAGTTAGTATTCGAGCTTTCCCTATTTCTGAAGTGAAGCTATTTTGTTGTATCACAATGTCAGTTATTTGGTTTTGTGTTTGAGCAGTGGATCCAGACCACAATGCAAACCAAAAATATTCTTCAGTAGAGTGTATGAGTTTTTGAGCCATGCTTCTTGGGATGCCTTGTAACTTGATATTGCTATGTCCACTTTGTTGTAATTTATAGTTTGTGGGTACCTTGCGATGACATCTTTTCATCCATGGTAACTCTTTTTTGTTTCTTGATTACTAATTTTTATGAGTGAGCCTCATGAATATTACTAGTTCCTATTTGACTTGGTGGTTATAATGACTCGACATCTATGTATTATGATAAGATGGATTGGCTAACATAGGGACACTTAGATTTCACAATGTATTTGTAAATGAGTTCCTATTCAGGTATATTCACTAGCACCCATCAGTCTTTAAGCTTCCTTATTTCTCACTCCCCATTTTATGCTTAAGGTAGGGTGTTGGCATGTATGTGTTCACACTTTTTAGAATTTCAGGTTATTTTTGAACTAACTTAGTGTTAACCATGTTCACACTCACTTAGGAAGATAAGCTTGAATTAGGGAGATGAGTTGTTATATTAACAACTTATATTTGATTCTCACGTAGGTTTGTTTGAGCATGATTTTAGGGATTTGAATTATTCCCTAATATTAGCTTTTACAACCTATTTTCTAGTTGATGATAACTATCTTTGTAATCCTATATAATAGGCACTCCCTTTTATCTAAAAACATAGATATACTGAGATAGAGACTCTTGTGCATTATTGTAATTTGTTTTGTTATGTGCAATCTTTCATGATTTTTTTTACGTAATTCATGAATGGTTTTATGGTTATGGTAAAGGTGTGCTAGAGTAGATCATTATTATGAGGACTTCACGCTCCTATAATATTTTAGAAATGTGCATTTGAAAGAGGAACCGACAAACTATTGGGTAGGATGGATACACGACGTCGATGTACCTGTGGACAAAATTTGAAATGTGTGAAGGATTGAGAAGAAATAACAATAATATTGGGAATGACATTTGAGGTGGCATTATCGAAATTCCCTTGAGTGGAATATAAATATAATGAAGGGGCACCCATACCCAACATGTCGATCCCATTAGGAAGTCCCATAGATTTGGCTACATCAAATAGTTGGGTTGGTGATATTGTTGTGGTTGTTGGACATGAGTGGCGGGAATATGGCCTTAATTGTTCACAGGATATCCCACATTCAAACCAAACTAACTAATAATATAAGGGGGTTGTGTTGCCAAAATGAGCACCCTATTTTATTTTTAGGCAACAAGTTATAAATTCAAAACTTGAAGGCTTATGATCGTGAAAACTATGTATTTTAAGCACCTTGACATCTTAAAATTTATCAAAATAATATGCACATATTATCTCCATGATTATACATGTAAATTAGACAAAACTTGATCAAAATCATGTGTTTTTTTCCTGAAATAGGTTGGTGACATCCAAATAGTTCATTCTCTTAAGAATCCGAGCCATCAAATTTAATCAAGTCACAAAAAGGGACACATGATAGTCGTTCATCACTTGTTCACCTAATGTTTTAGTCCCATAGGCACCATGAGGATGATCATATCCACATTTATATACAAAGTGGTTGTGAATGTTAGGTGGAGGTAAGGCTCCACATCACATTTTACATGACCTAAATCCAAGTCGAGTTGTGTCATCGAGGTCACAAGTCGGCCGCCAAGTTTGGAAAAAATTTGAGAAGTCTCAAAAAATAGGCTAAGGTATCGAAGGTGAGAGGAAAACATGTGGCAAAATATCAGTGATTCACAATCCTGGAAATCAAATTGAATTGATTAAGACATAAATGGGAGCAGAGATTCTTGAAAACACGAGAGTTTCATTGATCGATCAAAGGCGTGTGCAAAGGTGAAAATGAAAACACGAATCAGTAAATAGTCCATGTGGACCAATCACATGTCTGATGGGCTCAAGATCAACAAACATGCTCAAATAAGTTCGAGCAATCCGAGAAGAACCAATAGAAGTTGAGGATCGGTGATTGGTCCACGTGGTCCAATCATGAGTCACTAGAACACCGAGAATGAAAAGATATAAGCAAGGGAAGTTTAAAGGAAAAAAGAAACCCCATCAACATAAGAGATCGTAACCAATGAGAGGTGGACATGTGGCACCACCTTTGGCAGCAATAGAGATAAGATCACTAACAAGGAGGCAACACGTGGTAAAAGGGACTACGTGCTTAAATGGACGATCTCATCGTTGTCGATTGTGTTAAACGACTTGGGAATTTTTATTAGTCACAACTTATATTTTGGAAAGGTCTTGATGAGAACTACGTGTTGGAGGTGGTTTTGGGTCACAACAAGTGTGGTTTGAGCCATAAAACACAATCAAAGGGGCCACAACCGTTTTTGATTTGAGTTTTATGGCCATGATCCGGATCAATTTCTTTTCCTCGTATCTTTTGATCTAGAGACCTTGTTTACCTACATAATGTACATGATTAGAAATATCTTGATCAAAGCTTCAATGTGGGACCATTTTTAGAGGGAATGGTTTAGGGATCAAAGAGAACTCAATGACAAAGTTTTGGGCCCCTTTTTGGGTTGTTTTCTCAATCAAATGACACCCAAATTAGTTACAAATGGTTTTGAGTAACCCCAACAACCAGAATTAGAGTTTTATCTTATGTAACCCCCAACTCTAAATGATCTAATTTACATGATCTGAAAAATCTTTGGAACCCAAATTTGGTCTGAGCACTAAATGTTGATTGGTCCTTTGATGGTTGAAATAGTGGGTGATTCACTTAGTTTATGGACATGTTTTGATTTCTTATCTTCTCTCATTTCTATATATATTGCAACTTAACTCCATGTGTAAAAAAATGCTCTCCCAAACATAAAGTTACTATGCTAAAATGGTGCGAACATTATGAGTTACATACCTCTAATTTTGAGTTGTCTTATGTGTTCAATGCTTTCGATGATTGAAACAATTTATGTATATTCACAATTGATAATATATGGTTAATTGTGGCTTATATCTATCCATTAGCTTGTGTTATTTCCTTCTTACCTTTTTGTTAGGTTATTTCACAATGTGTGTGGATTATATTTACAAGCTCCTATCTTTTTGTGTCAATCATGCATGGAATAAAAGTTTGACATTGTGGAGGTGAAATGTGGCTTGTTTCTACCCTCTTGGCCTTGCATGTGTCTTCTTATTTCCATCTTAAGGAAAGAGATCCACTTCTATTTTGGCGCAATCACCACCCCTCTTAGCTTAGTTCATGTTTTTCCCTCATCCATTTTCTCATGCAATCAATAAATCAATGTTTAGTGGTAGTTGGTGGTTGGCATTAGAATAGTTAGTGTAGGAAGTCGACCTTCTCCAAAGGTCGCCCCATGGAGCTAAGGTCCCACAACTTGGGTACATTCCCATGTTTAAGCGAGGTACTAATCCGGCCTCTTCGGGTGTTATCTCAAGTGATGACAATTTTGGCACTCCCAATAGGAACACTTGAGTCATTTTCATCTCATTTATGATCAATTTCACTAAGATTGGTGTGTGTCTTGGTGATAACTAGCCTTTGGAGAAATCATATCAACACACTGACGACTCTATTGGTTCATATTTGACCCATTTTCTCATTTTTAGACCATGTTTTCCCATTTTCTCATCAATTTGTCTATGAATGGTGTGAACACGTTAAGGATTTTTTTGGGTTTTAACAAATCTTACAAAGATGAATGGGAAATGGGATCGTGCTTATTTCATAACAAGGGTGTCTTGGAGACAAAATGCCGTTACATCATGGAGTGCATAATATGTTCGACGACACTTGTATCAAGTACAAAGACAACTTGAGTGTAAACAAACTAATTGAATTTTCGAAAAGGTAAGGCTAGATAAAACAACAAATTTATTCATTAATAACCACGGTAGAAGATACAATGTTGAAAAATTATTGAAAATGTCACAAAACTAATAAGTCAATGCTTATGAGGTCAATTGTGTTTGCATAAAACACCTTTGTTTCACTCTTGGTCACATATATTGGTTGGTCTCGTGGCATTATTAAAATCTTTCATTGATACATTTATCTTCTCCTAAAAGCTTTCTTTTCTCTTTCTTCTATTAGAAGCTTCCTTTTGTGTAGAAACTTCTATCATTGTACTCTATTATATCTAATACGATATTGTGTTTAACATCTATGGTCATGACTAAATCTTTATGTCTTTTCCATTGCCGTAATTTTGCTCATATCACTCTCTACTTCACTTTTGCTAGTTACGGTTCTACCATTGAAGTAGATTGGATATCGTGATGTCAATTTTGCAAGCTAGCGATTAAATGATCCTCTTATGTGTTTATTTATTTCCTTTCACCTTCATTCAATGTCAAACATCATGTTAATTTATTTTTACACTTTAATATCTCATTAATTTCTCAACCTCACCGAAAGGATGTCGATCATTGATTACTGGTATTTCCAATTATCATAATTTTTTCATAACACTCTCTACTTCGCTTTTTCCGATTCACGATTCTACCATTAAAGCATATTGGATATTCGATGTCAATTTCACAAGCTAGCAAATAAATTAGCCTCATACGTTTTTATTTATTTCTTTTCAACTTTATTCAACGCCAAACATGTGTTTTTGTGCTTTAATATCTCGTCAATTTCTTGTTGCACTCACCAAAAGGACATCAATCATTGATTACTGTTATTTCCACTTATCATATTTGTATTCATATCTCTCTCTACTTAAATTTTTCTAGTTAGAATTCTATCACTTAAGAAGATTATATATCACAATGTCCATTTTTGCAAGCTACCAAATAATTTAGGTTCTTATTTCTTTATTTCCTTTAACTTATTTTGATGTCAAACATCATGTTAATTTATTTTTGCACTTTAATATCTCATTAATTTCTTGTCGTGTTGACGAAAAGGATGTCAATAATTGATTTTTGTTATTTCCAATTATAATTGGGCACTAATGTTTTTATAGAGATAGACGATGAATAGGCCACCACCAAGTAGAAACTAGATTTATTAGGGACCCCACGGATCAAACCTTAGATTAAGAGTAGAGTACACACTGTGGGCAATTCTAATAACTCGGTCATAGCCCTCGGGTGAATCCGGGGCACACACATGGCCCTAGTTTTGGGTGTCTATTACATGTGTTAACCAAGGGGATTTAAACTCAAAACCTCGGACTTGTTAGTTTATTTATTTGTCAATACATCATAACCCTAGTTAGGCACCGATGTTTATATAAGAATTCATCCCTAGTTATCTTTGATAAGCATATATTTTACCAGTGGAGGGTACCCAACTCGACATGAGGTAATCAACGATTGTGGTTAAATTTTGCATTAAAATACATATGACACACGTATGGATTGAATTTTTCCATGTGGTAGTGTAACTTACATTAAAAACACATTCAAAATTGTATTGTCGCCTTTGTTAGTGTTGTTGCTTGTCTTTTCCCGACCGCCACTTTTCTTTGTGTTAGCTCTCTTTAGGACTGCATTTAGATCCAACATGCTTGAAGTTCAAAACTTTTCCATTTATATATGCCTACTTGGTTCTTTTCTTCACAAATTCCATGGCAGGAATTGACAAGAAATCAACAACTTCAACATAGAGTAAGTACATTAGATCATAAATTAAGAAAAAAGGAATCTCTTTCAAACCTGTACATTACAAGATTCACTTTGATGTTTTTATTAGTAAAAATGCCTCCTTATAATTAAGATAATAATTTACTCTTAACAAAGTAAGAAATGATACAGAGTCTCAGTCTAAAACTTTTGATTTGGTAGATAAAATTTGCTTATTGCTCATACAACCAATTGCTTGCGGGGCTTCATTATTGATGATTGTTCGAACATCACATGTTTTCTTGCAATTAATCAAGCTTAAAACTAAAAGGGGGCTACAAAGTGCTACAACAAGCAAGCATTGCAGTTGGATTTTGAACTTGGAATATATTGAATTTTCCCCATTTTTTAGTTTTAGTCCCTTTAAGTGTAAATTGCACTCGCGTGAGTAATGAATAAGACTAAGACGATAAAGTGGAGCATATATACCAACATATTAAAAATATAAAATTAAACCAACCCATCAAAGTTAGAATATTAAAAAGTGTTATGGTTTTACTTCTACCTATGTTGAAAATTGGAAATAACCATCCCTTTTTAAACCCCAGAGAGGCCATCTTATCCATCCACATATAAATAATTTCCTCTTTTGGAGAAGAAGTATGAGTCCCTTTGGCTACCATGAAAAAGACAATGCCTAACATTAATACATTTCCCACATTTAGCTTTTTTATCTTTTCCATCTCATATTCCTAACTTGTGGAAATTGTTTCCTATTTGGTGCTACGTGGATATCTCATGAACCACTTCATTATTAACTTTCTAAAATAACGCCAATATCATGTTGTACAAGTTCAAACATCATCTCTCATCCCCAAAATATTGCAATGAATGGACCTACTATAATGTATTATTGTTGATGTTGACCCACACATCCAAAAGCCTTTGAAGAAAATAAAAACAATTTTTTCTTGCATTGGGTATTCTTTTTAAGTTAAGAAAATGATGATTTATGATGTCCCAAGCTTACTCAACAAAGGATTTCATGCCAAACAAACATGTTTAACTCAATATTCCATGATGGAAAAGGTAAGTCTAATTAGTCATTATAAGTAATAATTGTGCACGAGAGGTGCAACGGAGCCTCAAATGGGCTCGCCGACATTACCACTAAAAAAGCATAACCATTTGCACAATGCACAAGCCTATTAGAGGAGGCAACACGATTTTGAAATGTCTTACCTGATTCCAAATCCGAGCTCTTTGGAGGCTACCGAGGGACCACAATGTATTGTACCTATGGGGCAAGCCTTAAGGGATTGACCTTGACATCCACATTCTCCTTGCTCTCGGAAGCTTCGTAGATTCTCATTCACCATTGCCTACTGAATAAGAAGCTAACATATATATGAGTCTATCAACTTACGCCCTTGCCCACCATGCCTCTAGCTCATCCTCCTTGTCTAGCTTATCCTCTCTACTAAGAGACAACATACCATCAACAAATCAATCAACATTGTTGGATTTGTGGATGTCTATGCCCTTGATTGGTGCTTAGGTATGCGAAGGAGAGCTTACGGCCAAGTTGCTCCTTTAGCTCACTCATAAACATTCCCATTGAAAAGCATAATCGAGACCTCGACTATTGAAAAGTAGGAGAAACAACTCATCATATTTTGAAACCATACTTAATTTCAACTTTCACATGTTAGAACAAAAACTATCTCTACCCTTTGCCACATTACACCACTTACCACCTAGGTTTTGTCAAATGAAAATATGACAAGGATATCTAAATGTGTGTTAGACAACTCTTAAGTTTAACCCCGTGGATAAGCTTTTTCAATTCCAACACTTTGTTTACAACCTTTCGTCAATAAGGAAGTCCAAATCGGGAGGAAGAGCGGTAATAGACATTTTGGTTCACCTTCCATGCTTATGTTATTAAAACACATAACAATGTGATTGCAGTAATCCCTAAAAGTTGTAGATTCAATAAAAAGTAGGGTTTTTCAAATTAACGAGATTAAGATAGATTTAATATTCAACAAAATATTGCATTAAATAAACGATACAACAATGGTAGGAAAAATGACATGTAATCCATATATAACTTATAAAAATAAAAAGAAGATCATATATATTCCCTCCAATAATTTTCCCAACCCTTAAATTCTGCTACGTCAATCCCGGTCGTCATAATAACCCTTCCCCCATTCATTGTTTCACTTCCAATCCATCTAGCTTCAATATCTTCTAACACCTCCATATGGGGGTATCCATTACAATAGTAGGACTTGATACGTGCCGTCTATTCATAGGCAGCCTCAGCCACCTATAGTTCAGCATCGATTTTGAAACCCTCGTGTTTTCTTCGGCGGTCGGTAATGAAGGTCTCTGCGTGCTCCCTATTGACCCTGTTTTACTTCTTGTGTGTTTGGTCGTTTACTTCGTCACTTGGTGAAAACAACTGTTTCATTCTTTGTAGCCAGAGTTACGATTTAGCCCTTTGATCTTATGCATTTTAGGTCTATCAACTCTGGACGATGAAGTGAACTTGTAAATGGTGGGCGGGAACTGAGTTGACATTATAGTCGGTTGCTCATCATTACCACTCTCATACTTTTTACTTCTTTCTTTTCTACCATATATTTCTATAATGCTTATTCTTTAGGAAAAAGTATTTGCAGGCATTATTTCTCTGCTTTTTAGTTTTTAACTCTATCAGATTGTATAAATTCTACTAATTCTTTTGTCCGTGTGGTTAGCTGTGCAGTGTTCTGCTGTACGAATTCCTTTGGTGTAATCGTTTGGAGAGAGAGTCCTTAACACCATGTATGGAGGTGGTGTGTACTTTTACCATTTCTTTGTATTTAATGACCGGTTGGACTTCCAAATATGTTTTGTGTAGTAGTAATTTGTGGATTTGCTTACTCTTCCTTAATGTGACAATGAGAAATTGTTTAAGAAGTTTTGGCAAATTTTCAGAAAGATTTGGCAATTAATCGTTTATGTTCAATATATTTTTAGAGAGTCATACATGGCTGTCTATATTTGTTATGACTTCGCTAGGTCATACTTGCATCATTGCTTCTATTATGCTAAATGTACCTAGGGTTAATGGACGGAAAAATTAATGGCAAGATGTCAACCAGCAGTTGGTGTTAACTAACCAAATTGGGAAAATAAAAATATGACATGAATTTCAAAAATCAAATTTAAGCATCTACTTTTCTGCCCATAGTCAAATTTCAATGTTTCTGCTCCAAGCATATTCTTACGGGTAGAAATTTGAAATAAATCATTTTTCCCACACTCTTTCTTCTTTTATCATTCTCCTTTGTTTGATTCAATCATGAAAAGGCATTACTAAGTGCACATAATTGTAATTATTTATGCACAAAAGTCCTTCCTGTTTTTGATTACTAGTTTTATGTTAGAATATGCGTAGAGGGAAAGAATAAAGAATGATTAGAATGCACAAAGAATGGACGAAGAGAAACTGAAATGCACACATTATCATCGTGTGTCCGTCATTTTATTATGTGAAAGATGGCTGCAAAATGGTTGAAGTAGTTTCAACTGTTTATTAGTTAATATTAAATTAACATTAATAAATAAGCCTTATCTATAATACCCCCTCTTAAGGCTTATACTATAGGACATATTGATAGAAGATTAAAATAACAAAACCAAACAAGACCATGCATTCTTCAAAAGCTTTCCCTTTGAAAACAATGCACTGACCGGGTGGAACTCCATCAAATTGCCTCTTGACCTTCATAAAGGTGTAGTTGCTGAGCTGAATTCCCAAGTTCCTAGGTTCCACCTCCCGAACTCTCGAATCACAGAATCTCCTGAATTGTTGGACAACTATCCATACTGAGCTACTCTCACAGTCCTCCATCAAGTTGTCTCATGACCCTTGTAAGGGTAAATTCCGAGATCCACAAACTCCCGAACTATCTGGATAGCCATCCATGCC
This sequence comes from Taxus wallichiana var. yunnanensis, assembly GCA_018340775.1. Taxonomy (NCBI): domain Eukaryota; kingdom Viridiplantae; phylum Streptophyta; class Pinopsida; order Cupressales; family Taxaceae; genus Taxus; species Taxus wallichiana. The sequence continues at coordinate 321,340,255 of CM031243.1, forward strand.
GAGTTTTACCTACACTAGATTCCTTCATGTCTTCAAAGTGTTGGGATTCTTTTAAAATACGCATTCTCTATCAGTGAGTTCATCAATTTCAGCATCCGGTGGATTTTCAACAATGGCTTCATTTGGTTTGTCTTGGAATTTTCCCTTCATCTTTTTCCTCACGATCTTATCCATCTCTTGAAAAATATTTCTTTCAATAACTTGATAATGTAAACTTTCTTCACAATTCTTTATCATTGGCTCCAAGAGTAACATCTTTGGCTTGTCACAAAATTCAAGATTCACAGTCCAGTCATTCCCGTGCCCTTGATATTTGAAAAATGCAACTAAAAAATGTGCCCTCAGGGTTTCAGCGACTGTATTTTGCCCTAGATGATTGTATGTTTTGCCCTTTTTCGACTGATCACAATCCGAAACTCTCTATTTCTGCCCTCAATTTTGTATTATTTAAATCAGTTGTTTTATTCTCCTGATTCACGACTGGTAACGACTGAGATTCGTGTCCTATGCAGGTATTATCTTCAGATTACTGGTATATCTGGTATATTTGTGACTCTTATGTGCTTTTAATCTCTCTCATGCCCTTTTTCTAGTGACTGGCTGCCCTTCAAAATTTGCCTCTGAATTTTTGCTTTGAAATGACGGCAGATTTTGTGTCCTAAACACTCTGAAATTCGCAACTTTATTTATGCCCTAATCCGTGACTTTAAAAATGGTGGACTGGCTTTAATGGCAGAAATGTCGATTGTGCCTTCAACTTTGCCCTAACTCTGTATTTTTGTCTGTATGTATTATAATAGCAGCAATAATGGCGACCAGTGCTTCAGAAATTGTGACTGAAACACAGACGTGGATGCTCTTGAAATGTTCGCTGTAAATCAGTTTACAGGCCCTTGCGATGATTGTAAACTCGAACTGTGCCCTAATGGGACTGACTTGAACTTCTTCCCTTCTCTTTCTCCTTGCTTGCCCCGCTCTGATACCAATGTTAGAATATGCGGAGAGGAAAAGAATAAAGAAAGATTAGAATGTACAAAGAACGGATGAAGAGAAACCGGAATGCACACATTATCATTGTGTGTCTGTCATTTTATTATGTGAAAGATGGTTACAAAGTGGTTGAAGTAGTTTCAACCGTTTATTAGTTAATATTAAACTAACACTAATAAAAAGGCCTATATTAAGCCTTATCTCTAATATTTTACAAATTTTTAATGAAGAGCAAGCTCTTGCGCTGTGGCACATTCTTTTGAGATAAGCTTTTATTGTCATTGAGGGAAAAGCACGAGTATGAACCACAGACCATCCCACCCAACTTCCCCTCGTCCATTCCCCGATCGGCCGCTAGATTTGCATGCATCATTGCTTTTAAATGCTTATGATTGTCATTTTTGGTATTTATTACTGAATATTTCTTCATTTATCTATTAGACTGTCCATTAAAATGATACTTCCTCATCAAATAAGTTGTGCCAAGTTAATATTTCCCAAGGACATGGGCATGTAGTGAACCCATTTACTAGTTTCATGGTAAGCTCAAGATATGCTTATACTCACTCAACACATCAAAATACATACAACAACAGTTTGTTTATTGTTCCGTAGAGAATGCACAATCTTTAGGTATTAAGAAAATGCTTCATTTGTCAGGTCCAACTTTTCTTGTTCCTATTGTGCATGCAAAAATGGAAGAAGCAACTTTTTTCGCACACATTTGATGCAGTGAAAGAGTGGTATCTAATCACAGTCATTGTACTGATTGTCTTAGGTAGACATAAGCATAATTTGATATGAACACCGATATTATTGAAACAAAGATGTATTTGGCTACCCACCAATTCTTGATAGTCATCTGTCGACCTATGTATCAAAATCATTTGAGGCTTCCAGTTTAAACTGGCCTCCACAAGGGTCATTGTTGTATTAGTATCTGTCATCTTCAATGTATCAAGTAGTCCTTTTTGCATACTTATGCTGAAAAATAATCACACCTTTATCTGTTTGCAAGGATTTAACCTAAATGATATTATAGTAGACTTAAGGCACTACATTCCCCAAAAGCTGTGCCAATGGGGAAGGAGGCTAGAGGGTGAGAAACCCAAATCGGTGGATTACAGTCGTTGTTCCTCCCCCTACTAACAAATGCTTACGGTGCTTACATGTGCTGAGTGGGTCTCCGTACATTGTGATTATTGCCAAAAATACAAGGAAAAATGTCATGTTAGTGATTACTCATGGTGGTCATCTCGAGATGACTTAAGCATACACAAGTAAAAATCCCACAAAACCTCTTAAACCTACCATCTGAAGCCATGTCATTTGGACTCAATATATGGAGAATCTGTTTTTGCTGCTGGTTGTGACTGAAATGAGAATTGCAAGGACTATCTCCTTCATCAAATCAACATCCCTATTGATAGTTACCTTTCTAGTAGACATGTCCATGAATTTGTATGCTTTTGATTGCTCATTATAGCCAACAAAGAATATTTTTAGACTTATCGAATTTATTGCGGATCTACACAAACAACCAATTTTTAAAGAAACGTACCTTTGGTTTCTTGCTTGAGCATGTGTCTTGTAATGCGATCCCTGCACCATCTTGGATTGGCTCGTATTAAGAATATGGACAGTTGTGTTTACCACTTCTACTATAAACTCCATAAGCATCCTATACCCCTTAGGATACATCAAGGCATTTCCATCACCACTCAAAACTTTCTCCACGCAACTCCAATTTGTTGTGGTGTAGTGCAGATAGTTGTCTTTGCACTCCTTTTGCACAGAAATTAGTGAATGCTTTGCGACAAAATTCACCACCATCACCAGTACATAGAAACTCAATTTTCAAATCGAATTCAACCTACAACAATGTTAAACTGCTTGAATTTTTCAAGCACCTCACTCTCTCGTGTTTGTGAAAATACACTCACATCCTTCTACTGCAATCATCAACAAAAAAGTAGGACGTATAGAGCACTAGATATGGGTGTTACATCCATTGATTTCCTCGACGTCTTTACCTTAATTCTACTCCAAACATCTGCATGCACAAATTTGAGATAACAGGTGGCCTCCATGCGATTGCCTTTAGAAATGCTTTCCTGCTCTGTTGCCCATCCAAACAGGGTGAACACATCTTTTTCTTGATATGAAATGAATGCAAGCTAATAGCAACCATATTGTTTTTCATAAGCAAAGAAAGATATATTCCATTGACAAGGGCTTTACCTTTACTCTCCTTCTCAACCAAATGCTTATTATCCAAAATACAACCTCCAAGTGCCCTGATTAATAGACAACAAATCAGACCAGTAACATAAAAGATATTTGAAATTTGAATTTCTTACCCTCCTTCAAGCTATCTTGACATTTCCACGACCATTGACAATATGCTACCTACCATTACCAAGTGTGTCCAAATTGCTCGTCTGAGTCTTAAACAAAATTCACAAATCAATTATGCTTACATTACAACTAGCACCTGAATCAAAGATTTAAATCTCTTCTTGAATGATTACATTGGGACACCATTAAGGCACACTCCTCTTCATCAACCAAATTGATGTATGCTGCTTTCCTCTATTTCCTAACCATGCCAAACTCGTCCTACAATCTTTTTTGGTGTAACTATTCTTTCCACAATAAAAACACCAAATATTAGACTTAGAAGTATTATTATTTGAAGTCGTTGAAGATTCTGAAGAAAATTGTGGATTGTGCTTCTTTTCCTTGCAATTTACTAGCAAAGGACTCTTTGAGGTTGACTTTTCACCGTATCAAACTCTGTATTCCAACTGTCCTTATGCAATAGTTTGCTGTACAAGTTGTCAAAACTTATATCATCTTTTCTAGGAGTTTCATTGAATGTTTAAACAAATGTACTTAATGAAAGAGGAAAATTTTGAAGAACAATTACTACCTATTCTTTGTCATCTACTGTTTGATCAATGGACGCTACTTGAAGCTTTGTCTTAAAACTTCAACAAATGTCGTTGAAGAGATTCCTCTTCTTGCATCTTGAATGAAAACATCAAATTCCTCAGTTAACATGCTTGTGAAATATAAAAAAATTCATACTTGTGAAGTTCTTACTCTCCTCTGCAGCATATTTAAAACCTGATACTACGGCCAACATTTCATTAGTAATAGATAACACGAACAACATCGAAGCTTCCCTGTTCTTTTGAAGAAAGTCCTTATCTTGATTTAATGCATTTTTAAAAATTCTCAGGCAATTCCTTATTGGTAACCTCATCCAACTCATACACACAAATATGCTCAGCATCTCGTGTTTCAGAATGGTGAAATTTTGACCACTTAACCATTGAGAATCTGACACCATGATGTTATTCAAATTTTTTGTTTCCATAATCAGCAATAACCACTAAACCCTGAGGCAATCAAGACATACTGAATATTAGATTTCTGCCTTTATGATTCAGAAATTTACCAAATCTGATTTTTTTATATGAAATGAAACTCACCAATTTAGGCTGAGGTTGAGTGCTGTTATCTAGAGCTGGAATTTCTCAAAACCACCTTGCAAATCGTGCCAAATACTCAAAAACATAAAACTGTAAAAATCTTCCACAAGTGAATTGTTAAATTTTGTTAAAGTTAAAAAATATATATTCATTCAGTCTGTACGTTTCTGTACTATCCCATGCATGTATGTTTTCAGGAACTGCGCTAGCATGTACCACAAACAATCAAAATTCTGCCTCCAAACCACACCAAAATGTGTTGGAATTTGTGGTGGTTTTTCCTCTATCAGACTTCTAGGGTTTTGGTATCGATTACAGGTCTGTTCCATGAGCATTTGATTATACAATCCCTCTTCTATGCCTCTCCTTCTGATCCCCTCTTGTATGCCTCTCCTTCTGTTCCCGAAGTTCTCACACATCTACAACTCTGATACCTTGAGAGAAATACAAACGAAGGAGAAAATTTGAGAAATGGAGAGAGAGGTTTGCTGTACTATAGAGACCAACCAAATGCCAGCTACTATTTAGTTACAAAGTTAACTAATGCACTTGCCCTTATTACAACTTTTATAAAGCACAATGTGATATTTTCTATTCTGTATTTATTTCCTATGTCGATGTACTTTTATAATACAAGTACTTGACTTAATATATGACTATTATCTTAAATATTCTAACATAATCATACAAGGAGGCATTATATTAGAGGCTCATTCTCAGGTGAAAAGCTTTACAAGTGGTTGTAAATCTTGACAAGTAAGCTATAATTGTTCATTTTGGACTTGGCTATGAAAGTTTGATGTCACCTTCAATGTTTTCCTGACATGGACATTGTTTCTGTTGTGCAGATGAAGTCTCAGCTATAGTTCTTGATCTAGGATCTTATACATGCAAAGTTGGTTATGCAGGTGAAGATGCCCCAAAGGCAGTTTTTCCTTCTGTAAGTTAACCAATTCATTATCTTTAAGCATACTTGAGCATATGCTATCACGTGTTTTGCATTGCTTTGTAAATTCTGTGCCTCAAATGTTCATTCTTCCTTTCCTTACTAGTGAGAGAGACTGGATTGGTTTCTGGTGTGATTGGATATCCCCATTCTTTGAATCATATAAAAGCTATTTAAATATCACTTCTGCTCAAACAAATGAAAGCAAATTTAATTGGTGCATTACCTTCTTTCCTTGCATGCTTGCCTGGGTTTTAGCTAGCATGTTGCAAATTTATTTGACCTTGGAGTCCCGGATTCGCTTTTTTCCATGACAGAAGGAGATCAGAATGTTCTTTTCCAAGCTTGCATAATTGAGTGAATGGTCTTCTGTGCTCGATGCCCCAAGAATGGTTTTATAACTTTGTTTGGTCAGAAAAAGATGTTGAAAATATCATTAATAGCAGTCGTTGTCTTCATCATTGTCGTGGACGATTTAGAGTTTTTGCCATCAATAAGTGTGATCTGAGAGCCGTCCCGCCTTCCAGCAATATAAAACTCTACCAAGAGTATATCTGTTTTCAGTTTTCATGGATCTATGTATGTCTGTTTATGTCTATTCATTATCTAAGCTATATTGCATGTGCACGTATGAGTTTGAGGCACAAATTTTAGTAGTCAATGCCTAGCTTTCAGTGCAACCCCCTTTTGTCACATGGTTTAGAATGCTGAGGCTTTTAAACATACTTGCATGTTATTTCTTTAAATCTTACTGCGGACTTAGGTTAAGTACTGGAACATTGTCATCACCACGCCTATGGCAGCAATCTTTCTTGGGACTTGGGATCATTAGGGATCCAATTATCTGCTCCATGTCAAAGCTATTAAATTAAAATTATCCTTAAAATTTAATGGGGTCTTGAATCAGATATGAGGTGTGATGCTAGACTACTCTCCATATGGAACTAGACCATCACCAAGACAAGGCAAAGACTCTCTTTTGGGTCATAGGAAACCCTGAGGTTGGAGGGAAATAATAGATTTCTACAGGTCACGAAACGGATGTTGGGCCATTTTGATAATCTGAAATAATCCATCACACGAGGGTCATGATAAAAGCAAAAAAATCATATATGCTGCACAACACAAATCTGAAGATTATATTAACCAGAAACTGCTGCAATTTTTATAGATATTGGACAGCAAAGTTATACATTTGAAAGATTTGGTATGCATATATTAATAACTTGGATACCTGGAAATGCCAACCAGGGCAGCGTACTTGCGTATGGACGTACCGGGTACTAGTATGGATCCTAGTACGCTCCTGCAACATTTCTGAAATGCCAAAACAGAGACATACATGGGATATTTCTGTACCATTTCAGAGATACTTCTGTTTTTTAAACACCAAAAATAAAACTTAACACACTAGACACTTTTGTTTCAACGGTAATTGAGGAAAATTCAGATGATATATTCTAGAATTTAGATTATAATTATGTACATATGGAAATTTAAGCATGTTGAATGTTTTGAACTTTCATGAATACAAAGTATTTTAGGTGTTTTTAATATATCTTTATATATTTACACCAATAGGAATCCTCTAAATGAGATGAACCCAACTATTATTGACCTAGACTGTCTCGGTACGGGTACGGGTATGGTTTTGGTATGCTGAAACGACAAATTTTTAAAAATCTCGGGTACGGTACGCTTTTGGGTACGTTATATATATGTGTGTGTGTGTATAAATATATAAATATGTATATAAATTATAAATTTAAAGAAGCATTTGCATACTTATTGAAATTTAATTCTCATACATTGCATACTTATTGAAATTTAATACTCATAGAGTCATACAACTTAAAATCATTCATAGAACATGAAAACAAATTTGAAATTTCCAATACTTTGAGAATTGAGACTTGAGTTTGTATTGATTCATAATGTTCAAAACATGATAGTAAATAACATAATACATTCAAGTTCTCAACTTCTAGAGCATATCATCTAGATGATCGTCAAAATCATCTTCATGGATGCCACTTGCAGCTCCACTCCCACTAGCTCCACTTTCGAACCCTTGTGAAGGGCTCCCTGGAAGTTCCTCATCGACGCCAAGAAGTGAAACATTGGACAAACAAGCAGCAAAAGCTTCAAAGTCCGTGTTTTCAGGTTGGAGGTCCCAAAGCTTGTTAGGACCACTAGTATACTCTTGCGTCCTGTGGGTTAAGAGGCGCAAGTTGGAATGAATGTATACTAGATCTTCAACCTTCATCGATGCTAACATTGTGCGTTTGGCTGAGTGTATGAAGCTATAAGTACTCCAAATTGCGCTTTGCAAAAGAATTACTAACCACTTGTCACAAAAACATTGGACTTAAAAAAAAAGAATGATATCATTTTGAATTTAAAATATCAAATAACAAGTTACAAACTTTATACTGTGAGAGCAATTTGATCACAATTGGTCGTAAGTACTTGGCAAGCATGGCCATGACTAGTCCACCATGTGATTGGATCCATGGTGGGTTTGTCACAAATAACTTCTATCTCTCCCATGCTACCTTGTTCATTTACAAACATCGACATCTCCTGCGGATTGCAAGTGATGTAGCTAGATCGGGGAATAACCTCCTCGATTCTTTGCCCTCGTCCCATTTGCAACCTCATGGTCATCATATGGTCGCTGCCTACCAACTCTCCCAACTATTTCATTCTTTGTAATATTTGGGATTTAAAGCATAAGCAAGGAGATGCAATGGGGTGGTCATTTTGTTCCACCTTTTCACAATCACATTTTTAACTTCACTGTAAAAGTTTTCCTCAGGGTCCTGCTCTTTGGCTTGTATGATATCATGGATTTTTTCAAGCATGGAGTCAATGCCATCATATATTTCTCCAATGCAAACATTATCTTTGTCTACAAATCGTATCATACTCAAAAGAGGCTTAGTGAAATTCAACAAATATTCAACTTTTCCCCACCAATTCTTATCAAGGATCCATGATTTTATTTTTTGGGCTCTTTCTGTGTTAGCTTGCCTCCAGATGGTCCAAACATTATCAATCACCATCATGCTCAAAGCACGTCTCACCTTCACAAGTCGTCTCAAGACGAGTGTGTGAGAGGCAAACCTAGTCTCAACAACCTATTAAAAAGAATGGAAACAATTCAATAACAACACAAATTGAAATTGATTTAAAAATTTAAAATCAAATATTAAATTTAAAATGAATTGTTCCTTTACCTTCAACAACTCCAACTTTGAAAATCTTCTGAATATGGCTTGAGACATGTGATGGTTGGTGACAAACATCTGAATCTCGTTTGCCTCCGTGTATATTTGCTCAATCCATGCAATTTTCCCAATCTTCTGCATCATTAGATTCAGGGAGTGTATTGCACATGGTGTCCAAAATATGTGCTCATACCTACCCTCTACTATCAATCCTGCTGCCTTGCAATTTTTGGCGTTGTCCGTGATGACTTGGACAACGCTCTGCGGGCCCACTGACTCAATAGCCTCAATGAGAATATTTGCAATGAATTGGGCATCTTTTACTTCCCCCTCACAATCAACAACCTTCAGAAACATTGGCCCTTTAGGGCATATTGCAATAATGTTGGACGAGAGGTGCATTTCTTCTGAGTCTTTCCATCCATCGATATGATAAAGACTCTTGTTCGGTCACCCAAGAATCTCTAATTTGTCATGACAAATGTCTCGAATGTGTTGCACTACTTTTGCCAAAAGAGAAGTGCGAACCTTATTATAGCTAGGGCTTGTATACCCCTGTGGTGCCTCATTAATGCCTCTCACCATCTGCTGCCAATAAGGTGATCTCAAGACATTGAATGGTACTCCACATGCAAATATACACCGAGACACCAATTCATGTGCAATGTCCTTTTCTCAATGTCAAATGCTTTTTCTTATGGGCCTTTTGTTCATTTCTTGATGGCCCCGAGGTATCTCTGCATCAAAAGGGGAATCATCCGGAACAATTTCAGCATGAGTCTTAATGAAAGGATGGTGTTGATGTTTGTGGTTTTCCCATGGTCCTCTGCTGTAAAGAAATAGTTCTAGAGCGAGCTCTTGTTGCTTCAAAGTTTGCATCCTCTTGCTCTTTTAGGTACATGGCTATGGTTTTCTTTTCCACCTTCTTACACGGTCTAATACCCGTCCTCGATACCCCAGTCAGATGAGCTCTCAAATGGGTATATGAGGATTTAAATGTGTTGACACAATGGGGGCACGTCCAAACATGGACACCACCACCGGCAACAAGCTCTACCACTTCCACATGCCTCCATAAAGGAGAATTTGGATCCATTTTCACTGCCATACCACCCGAAACATTTCCCCCTCTTGCCCCACTGAAGTTGAACTGGATGCCATGATTGTAGGATTAATTTGTTTTAACTTTTAACCTACAATAAGAGATTTTTTTAAAACATTGCTAAATATTAAAATAATTTAATTAAAAACAACAAATACAAATTAGAAAATTAATTTGTTAACCCATACACGTCAATCTCTTGATTCTGATCACCAAGTTTGCCATAAATGGTGCGAGGTGAGAGTATACAGAGGGTAGACGTTTAAATTTTTAACAAATTCAATTTAAAACTTTAAAATTTAAAAAACGAATACATAACTAATTAAAAAAATTAAACAATTAGCCCTACACGTCAATCTCTGATTCTGATCACCAAGTTCGCCATAAATGGTGCGAGGTGAGAGCATACACAGAGGGTAGACGTTTAATTAAATAAAACTTCAATATTAAACTTTAAATACCAAAAAAATTAATTAATATATTATATTTTAAAAACTGTAAAATAAATAAATATTAAAAATAAATTTAGGTTATGATCAATAATCATGAATGATGTGTTTGAAACACATCATTCATGATATTGATCATTGATCATATTCATATACAAAATATTGCTCAAAAGATTTAAAAAAAAAGCCCCGAATGCATGAAAAATACTTGGAAAAATCCTCCTTGGTGTTTGTAGACTTGCTTTTCATTCTCTCTTTCTCCTTCAAGTTCAATCACTCTCTCCTCCAAGCTCTCTTTCTCTCTTCCAAGCTCTCTTTTTCTCCTTCGAGGTTATGTTAGAAATAGGATACTTTAAAATTAAAAAAATTTGCATTATTTTAAAGTTTTAATGACTTGTCTTTTAAAAAAGGCGTCTTTGTGTAGCCATGGTATGGTCTGCAGGTATGTACCCATAGTGGTAGAGTGCGTTACGGGTATGGCAAAATCGCACCCGTAGTGTACCCTACCTGCGTGGGTACGTCATCAGACTAGACCCATACCCATAGTGTACCGGGACTGTGCGATTACTTGATATGTTTCGAGGTTGGTACGAAGGCCCTTAGGGTGTTTCCATGCGATCTAGTTATTGACGCATATAGTGAATAACAATGGTTGTATTTTCATTTCATACATGGTTGTCGATGAAATAATTCTTGACCGTTTGTCTCTTTGACGTGCAAATCACTCTGTAAAATCATACCTTTATGCGGAGTAATAACCCATTTGTTGCCACGGGGTGCAAATCACGGTTGTAGTTCCTACGGAGCGAGGAAATGGTGTCGATTACATATTCACTTGATTCTAGACTAGTCTGTATGTTTTCAAGGCCGAGGATAGGTCCTGTAGGTGCATGGTTGCAAAACAATGAAGTTGGCGAGTTGGGCCGATGGAAATCTTGTATTTTCACATAAGATTGGATGGCGGGTGGTGAAGCATCTACAACTTGAAATTGGATTGACCCATTCAATCGAGTGGATATGACGCTTTCATTCCCGTACTTCGCTACGGAGCAATCGAATAGCTATCCCCACTCACAGTTGAAGACCAAATTTAGGCACATTGAAATCTTCGGTTTGCGGTTCAAGTCCATCATACCTCTAAGCGCCTCCATTAGTCCCCAAATTCAACCCTTTCATCTCACTCTCGGGTTCCACAAATTCGGGGTGAAGATCTTGAGGATGCCAAAACGGTGTTCCTTTCTTAGACAACGTGTAATCCCCAATTCTGAAACTTAAATTATAGAGGATTAATGGCTCCTTCGTGACGTTTTCTTTAGGCGAGTTTTTGGTAGCCTTCAATCCGAACATTGGAGCACCACCACGGTTAACATGTGGTTGTTTTGCACAACTTGCTGATTTGGGATTAGCTTGAGCAGTTTCAAGCAGAGAGGTTCCTTGCCTTCGAGGGTGGGGAAGGCAGATTCGAACCCTTGACTGTCGAAAACATGGAATTTAAGTTAATGTGTTTTGTGAAAAAAATTCCAATTTTTTTGTACTGCATAGTAAAATAAAAGATGGAATATTTTCTAAGGATTTTGATGTGGTGGTTTTGGAAATGCTGGTTTTTGCTTTGAGGAATGGAGGATAATGATTTTGAGAGTCCGTGAAAAATCTCATATATGGTTTTTTTTTTTTTCATTAGATATTTAATGGGTTAACAATATTTATGTAAGTTCTTGGGGCGTTGAATATTTTCACACATTTTTCCATTTAAATCTTTGAACAATGCACAAGATTGAATTTTGTAAATATTGCTCTAGCATTTTCGCCTGCAACAAGAAGACCATTTCTTTGATTAGTCGTGTGTCGATAGTTAATGTTAAAATGCATTACGATGTATGCGACCTATATTTTATTAATAATATTTAAAGTTATCGAATTTGTTGCGACCCTTAGAATCATTCTTGATATACCATGTTTTTTTTTGTTTTTAAGTATTTTCTGTTTCCCTTGTGTTTATAGATTCTTTATCGTTGTATTAGTTCAATGCTTATGTTATTAAAACACATAATAATGTAATTGCATTAATCCAAAAAGTTATAAAGACAAATGTCCCATGTGTTCTAATGTAGGCAACCTATTGTTTTAAATTTAAAATAATATTTTAAGTTATCGAATTTACAATGACCCTTGCAATGTGTCTAAAATTATTCTTAATATGCCATGTTTTCCTGTTTTGAACTATTTTCTATTTCCATATTGTTTACGGGTTTTTCACTAAACCAATGTTTGTTATTAAATCACATAATAATTTAATTGTAGAAATCCCGTAAAGTTACAAAGCCATTAAAACAAGGCTTTTAGGTTGGTAGTTATTAAGACAAATTTAATGCTCAACAATCATTTGTATCAATTATTAATATCTAAGTTTGTATTGCCTTTGTGACAATTTAATTTTAATCTAAATATTAGTGTGCACATGAGACCAATAATCGGATCGGAATTCAACTAGAATGGAAATGTTAAAAGGGAAATAAACAAACGAGGTTTTTAGAGTTCATCATAGTATAGGCGGATTTGGTGGAGCTTTTAATTGGGTTGTTCGACTCTCTTGGCTTTGCATGCAAGAACCTCCTTTGAATTCACTCGTATTTCGCTTACCTTTTGCCATGTGCAAGATGCTTTGTGTTGGGAATATAATCGAAGGCACAAAGATGCCTCCTTGAGCTTGTGTTCTCGTCTACCCTAAGAATCGAACATTCTTGTTATCGAAATTCTGGTGTACCCTAAGAATTCGGATAACATTTGCTTGAAAAATCCCATCGTACAATTTGAAGGCCCACACCTTTGGAATGTCGACTCCATACAATTTCATGTCTTTTTTTGAAAATCACTCCAAACACTTTCAAGTCCCATGTTTGAATGACAAATGGTATCATGGATAGCCATAATAATAATGAATCCATTTTTGTCATTTATGATTGGAAGGAAGAATGACGACATATATGATATGGAGTGTTGATCTCAACGTCAACAACTTTTTCCATATGTCCTTCACATGGTCTGCAACCCTTTCTCCTCGAAGTAGTTCGCACAAATGACATGTAGTCCATATGTGACTTACTAGAAGAAAGAAGAGGATTGTAGATGGCTAGAGGAAGGATTTGAATTGTTGAGGGCTTTCAACTAGGTTGACCATCTCCCTTTGTTTTGCCAGTTGTTTTCCCTTTGATTCCACTTGCGTTATGTGTGTCTCTGCCACACGTGACGGGTTTTCTTTAAAATATAGTCCAAGGAGCAAATTCTCTAGCCTTTTGCTAGCAAATTTGTTGCCTTTATTGTTGAATGCCCCCAAAAATTGTTCGTTCTTTCTTCAATGAATTGACGTAATTGTGAGAAACAAGAGCAACGTGAAATCAAAGAATTGTGTAAATATTTCTTCTAAATCCTCTTGTTCTTCCATTTCACATGACAAACAATTTATTGGTGGCGTTGTAAATTCATAAGAAAATTACTTGGCCAGGAGAAAGGTTGACAAAGCCACGAGTTCCACCGAGAAAGCGAGAAAATAATAACAATGCTAGGTTGCATGTTCAAACCCTGACAATAACAGTTCTATTAGCAGAAAAGTTGACATAAGCACTCGGAGTATTGAACGACAAGTGCTTACTTTTAGAACTATCTCCAAAGTACGTTGCCTTGAGGATTTGGGCATCACACCCCCTTTTACTTTTCAACAGTCTGCACGTATGATATGTGATCCATATGTAACTTACATAAATAAAGAAGAGGATTGCCTACTTTCTCTCCAATATTTTCCCTTCCCCTATAATTCTCCTCACTCTATCCCCTTCTTTGTTACCCCACTTCCTCCGGCACTGTTTCTCCATTGCTCCTCCCTATTGGTGTATCCATTGCACTGCTCGAGTGTGATTGCTAGTTTCAATATATATTGTACGGATATTTCCATGCCATTTTGTGTCCTTGGAAAATTGGCGTTTATGCATTTCGAACCTGTACCTGTATCCTTTTCCTAGCAACCTAGACTAACAATAAAGGTGTAATACCATCATAAATATAGCTTAATTTTTGTTTAGAGAAACTATATTAATAGTCATGAACGACCAAATGTATTTCACCTTAGAATATGCTATACAACATCTTGACCTTCATAAGCAATAAATTATTTTAGATCTCTTTCTCCAATTTCTCTTTCAAAAATGATCCTAAAGATTTAGAGAGATTCCCCTCAATCTAATGTTCACCAAAATTTATCAACATAGTTGCCTAATAGTATTTCAGCTGGTGTTATGCGTGGATGTGCCTATAAAAATTGGGGATGTCCCCTGAAACTAGGACATTTTTGGGGATATCAATGTCTTTTTAAGATTTGGGTTTATTTGTATTTTAAAGATCTAAATATTAAATTTATATGAATTTAAATGTTTTAATAGCCGTCCCCTTGCGGTCCCCAAAATCTAGGATTTTTTTTGCTGTCCTGAAAACCACGTGGACCCTTGTGCCTTTCTGATTTTAGCATAATGAGAAATTTACTTCACCTTTTATTTCTCAATTTTTGTATCCTATCCGTTCTATTAAAGTAGGGATACATTTTCTCTAGCCACATATGATAAGAATATGTAGACATGTTCTCCAGTTCTGGTATCTACCCATATTTATGGGCACAGTTCAGGTTGGGCCAGCAGACTTGTTCAGGTTGGGCCAGCAGACTTATATTTGGCAGCAAGTTATGGGGTGCTTTAACAGGGCATCGTTTCATAGTTTAACCAAACGTAAGTCTAGTGTATATTGCCAGACAGCTCTCGGATCACAGTTTCTCAGATTCACAGCTTTTGTTACAAGTGCCCCCGCTGTATGTGTGTTAATGTGCAAATATGCCAAGTTTGAATAAGCTACGTCTTCCCTTTTTACTTGCCAGCTGTTGTGGATGTGAGTCACAACTTAGTAATACCTGAGACAGAACTTTGTGGCTGGAAGCAATTTATGATGGTAAGCTTAGCTTCACTTATTTGGGAGCATGGCTTGGCACAGTTCTGTTTTTGGTGTAAAAGCATAATTGCAAATTAAGCTATATTATTTATATGACATGGAAAGGAAATAAGACACTATAATTTATTTGTGTACAAGGTTGTGGGATCCATTGAACAAACAGGGATCATCGATGAAGTTAAAGTTGAAGGGGATTTGGAGACAGCTTCGGATGGAAAACCAGAGGTCAAGATGGATACAGAGAGGCCCAATTCAAAGCCCAAATTTTATGTTGGTTCCCAAGCTCTTGGGTACCGGCGCGATTTTATGGAGGTTTGTGCTGATGTGCCTTTTGGCATGGTTATCTCACTCTTGTTGTTCTAAGTTTTACAGCTTTTAGGCGTAAAGCCAAATATATAACTGTTTTGCATATGCACATATATACACAACCATTTTCCATGCATCTTAATCTTTTCTCGACAGGTTATTCCAGCGTTGAAGGATAGTATTGTGGCTGACTGGGACGTTGTGGATAGTATATGGGATCATGCTTTTCGGTAACAATTGCTAATTTTAACTCTGCAATATGGAATGTGTGTATTGAGATCTTCATTCCTTTTGAGAAACATACGAAGCGTTGAGGTTGTTTTGAACATTTGTTGTACCTTATCCTACCCAATTAATTTTGCATTTACATTTTATTTTATTCACAGCCATTACTGATCCGATGCTACAAGATTATTTAGTTGGAAAACTTAGTAATGTTTTTTTGTTTTTACATCACAAGCTCTTTTGAATATTGCTTACATGCTAGAAATGCCTTAGGATATTTCCACACGATCAGATGGAAAAGGTTTCTGGAGTTCTCTAAGAACAACTCACGATCATGAAATCTTAATTATATTTCTCAAACATTCTTGGAAAAGGCCATTTCAGATATTTAAAATTTTGAATTATTTCCCATTTACTATTATATCAATGAATAATCAAACTTAGTTAATGTTATGGCATTATTTGGGTTAGGGTTTACTTGGTTTGCATGTGTGAGTTTTAGAAATGAAGAAAAAAGAAAGAAATTAGTATTAATGTCCATAAATTACCAAAAACATGTTGATGGAGCAAAAATGTCAATGGGTCTTGAGCGTACATTTAGCTATAAGAGAGAAGTAATAGGGTAAACCCTAGATCAAGAAAATTAAACAAGTACAAAGCACTAAAGAAGCATAAACAAAACAACGGGTAAACCTATAATGGTTAAATCTTGAATCATAAGAGCTATGTACATATGGTCCGACCACTCAAAAAAGTAAGTAGCTAACGAAGACTAAAGTAGGAAATCATGGCATGAGGCGATGTCATATACTTGTAGCAAGCATAGTTACTAGGTTTGGCCACATGTGGATTGAATCTGGTTTGCCTCGGAGTTTTCGAGTCTGCCGGATGAATCTGGTTGGGTGCTATTTTGACTACTAAACAAAGCAAAAAAAACCTAAAACAAAAAACCCTTAATTAAAAAGCATATAAAGCTAAACAAATGAATGGAAAATGCTTATATAAGCGATACAAAGAGAAAAGAAGCAACGAAGGGACCCAAAGGAAAAAACAGACTGCTAAACAATGATTCGAAGGGCTGCGTAGAAGTTTGTCGGTGATAGCAGAGTGCAGAAGAAGATTTACAGTGGAAGGTTGGTAAATACTAAAAACGAGTTTATATAAGCAATTCACAGAGCAGATCGTTGTCATTGTACAGGATAGCAATATCTTGAAGGTATGTGGTGTTCATGTTCGATGGTAGAGGTAGAGACGATAGTCGCAAGTTTACTTTTTTATTGTTACTGTTTACATTGTATATGTTATATCATATATGGTTTATAGTAATGTTAAGTGTAGTATTTAAATATTGGGTTATAAATTTTATGTTAAGTAGGTGGCTTTCGTGAGCAAGTTAATTAAAATATGTATTTAATTAGAATTGGGTTATAAATCTATAGTTTAGTTTATCATTGTATTTTTAATTTCTTTAAATGGAGAGCGGCAAGGTAAGCGAGGTTAGTGAGAATGGTGGAGAGCAAGGAATTTCAAATTTTGATGGGCGGGAAATTGATAGCAGGCGGATTCTTCCACAAAAGGACAAGTAGCAACATGATCCTCAGAGACACGTGATTGCTACAGTACCAACGGGGCCCATTTTCGTGGTCAGGCATCTTTAAAAATGTTTTTGGGGGAAATGTTATTACTCTTTAACCAAGAAAGGACTCCTCGGGGGCCTTTCAGGAAATCCCGGATAGTATTGTGGATAGATCTATCAAGCAAAAGGACAATGCCCTGGTGGGTAAACTCGTTGGAGAGAAACCCGATATTGACACCATTAGAGCCTAGTCTCATAAAAATGGAAACCCAAGGGACATCTAGAGGTAAGTGCTTTACCTAATGGTTTCTTCCTTTTCATTTTTAATAACTCTGAAGATTTGCAAAAGTTGTTAGTGGAAGGTCCTTGGTTTTGGGAAAAATGGGATTATTTTTGAGAAAATGGACTCCAAAATTTGATCCGGAAAAGGAGAATATTAATCAGTTCCTTGTCTAGATAAGGCTTCCTGGTCTTCCCTTAGAGTTTTTGGATGTGGATGTCATTAAAGGAATTGCAACATCTTTAAGGACTTTTGTGGCTATTGATAATGCCACTCTTACTAAAACCAGACTGGTTTGCGCAAGATTCTGAATATACTCTCTAATAGGATCTGCTATTCCTCAAACTATTTGGCTTAGATCTAAGCTTGGAAACTTGATCCAAAAGATAGAATTTGAAAGTAGCCCTCTAAAATGTACGAAATGCCAAGGATGGGGTCATCTTCATCAGAACTGTAAGGTTAAAATTTCCCAAGTCTACAAGGAAACCAAAATGCCTAGGAAGATTGAAGAGAAAGGAAAAGGAAAAATGGATCAGGGTTATGAGAAGGCTCAGGAAGGAATGGGAAAAAACCTAAATGCTAACAAAGGTGCTTTAATTATAGGATTTGTAGAAAAAAGTCCCCAAAATGAAACTTCTATCAGCTCAGAGAAGGTAGACAAGGATGGATTTATTACTGTTAGAAATAAAAAAAGAAAAATTATAGATCTTTCTCAGACTCAATAATCCAATCAGCAAAAACTCATATTCAATTTGATAATTCATCCACTGTTAGAAATTTGGATATGAATTCGGCTAAGGTTGATCCTAAGAAAAGGGAAAAAGGATGAGAATATGAAGCTAGTCAGCTATGCTGATAAAACTGAACCAAAGAAAAGCACTGCAGTTAGAACAGATGATGAAGGAATTGAAGCTGTTAAAACAGCAGGAGATGTTAATGCTGAAAGTAAGGACTCCGTCTTAATAGTAGAGGGATCAGCAGAAATGTTAGATAAGAATATGATCCAATCTTTAATCCAGCTGGAGCTGTCAGGTTTAGATAATAACATAGATCAAAGAAAAGTGACCCAAACTTCCATCAGTGTGCAAAAAGGAGCTTTGAAAGAACCAAATGAAAATGTAATCACATCTCCAAAAAAGGAGGAATCGTCTAAGAATGAACCAAAGAATCCGATCAACATTGAGATTCCAGATAGAAACAAAGGTAGATCTACAAGACAGGAATCAAGGAAAAAGAATACTCAGAAGGTGATAGATTTCATGACTCAAACAAGATTCGACCCAAAAAGTTTTAGGAGTAAAAACCAAAACCATAAATGAATATTATATCATGGAATATTAGGGGATTGAATAATCCCTCAAAATGTAGACTGCTGAAGGATCTTAGAGACAAACATAGAATGGAAATTTTGGCTATTCAAGAGACTAAAATGAGTGAGAGTAACTTTTTGAAAATTAAGAACAATTTTTGGAAGTCTTTGGAAGCAATTGTTGTCGGTTCTTCTGGGGCTTCTGGGGGACTGGCTGTTATCTGGGACCCTAAGTGTTTTAAAGGCACTCCTGTTGTTTGTAAAGATAACCATCTCGCTATGATAATGAAGGATCTAAAAAATAATTCTATTTGGATCCTCTCTAATGTTTATGCCCCAAATAACAGATTAGGAAGGAAGAATCTTTGGGACCAGCTGACTTCTTTTCATAATATCATAAAAGGGATTGAGTGGATGGTGGTTGGTGATTTCAACACTCCTCTCTCACCTATGGAGAAAATGGGAGGTCAAATAGAGTATACAAAGAGCATGGAAGATTTTTAAAACTTTATTACTAACAATAGTTTGATGGATGTAGAGCTCAAGGGGAGCAGATTTACCTGGACAAACAAAAGAATAGGCAGCCGGCTCATTCAGGTCAAATTGGATAGGGTTTTGATCACTATGGAATGGCTCAAGAAAGATGTTTTTCTTTCTACTTCACCTAGAATAGGCTCTGATCATAATCCCATTCTTTTCTCTGTCAAAGAAGCTTCCTGAAGCAGGATTCCTTTTGCTTTGAAAAAATGTGGTTACATCTTGAAGGAATCTTAGATCTTGTAAAAGAGTGGTGGAGTATTAAGATACAGGGTTCAGATTTGTAGATAGTCTCTAAGAAACTGGCTAATGTTAAAAAAACTTGAAATTCTGGAATAAAAACAGTTTTGGAAACATTTTCGTCACCAAGCAAAAGTTGGAGAAAGAGCTGTTAATTTGTCAAGACATGATGGAGAAAGATGATCATGTTTTGGACATAGAGGATTCTGAGAATGATAAATCTTTGCTTTCAGATAAGATAAGATAAGAGAAAAAGCTCTGCTTTCAGAGTATCTTTCTATTTTGGCTAAAGAGGAAACTTTTTGGAGGAAAAAATCTAGGATTACTTGGTTGAAAGAAGGTGATAAAAACACCAAGTTCTTTCATTTGACTACCCTCAAAAGATGAAGTTTCAATAGATTAGGTAAGATAAGGAAAGAAGATGGATCGGTGGTGGAAGAAGCTACAACCATTCAAAATGAAGCGGTTTCTTTTTTTAGTGACTTATTGTCCTCTAAAAATCCTCTAAATCATAGTAAGGAAGAAAGGTTCTTACAGTGCATTCCACAGCTTGTCTCTCAAGAGGATAACTTGATGCTTACTAAAACTCCAACCTTTGAGGAGACAAATGTTGCAGTTAAAGCTCTTAGCCCAGATAAATCTCCTGGTCCAGATGGGTTCTCAACTTTTTTTCCAATTTTTTTGGGAAATTATTAACGCTGATGTTTATATGGCAATTCAGGATTTTTTTGTGAATAAGACTATGCTTAGAGAGCTAAATTGTACTTTTATTGCCTTTGATTCCTAAATTTGCTGATGCTATGGAATTTAAAAACTTCAGGCCTATTAGTCTCTACAATACTCTATATAAAATTTGCACAAAAATTATGGCATTGAGACTGCAGCTGATTCTCCCTACTCTTATTTCTGATCGGCAAGGGGGCTTTGTTATTGGAAGACAAATTCATGATGGCATAGTCACAATACAGGAAGCTATTCACTCTATAGAGAAATGAAAGAAAGAAGCTATGGCAATTAAGCTTGATATGGCCAAAGCATATGATAGAGTCTCATGGATTTTTTTAGACAAGGTGCTTAACCGATTTGGCTTTGAAGAATCTTTCAGACAACTTGTGTGGACGTGTATTTATTTGCTAGGCTTCGTTTTATTAAATGACACTCCTTTTGGCTTCTTTTGGAGTAGCAGGGGGCTAAGACAAGGAGATCCTATCTCTATATCTCCTTTCCTTTTCTTTTGGCTTCTTTTTTATTAAATGACATTCCTTTTGGCTTCTTTCGAGTAGTAGGGGTTACGACAAGGAGATCCTATATCTCCTTTCTTTTTATTTTGACAGTGGAGTCTTTGAGTAGGGCTTTGAATATGGCTGTTGTGGAAAGAAAAATCATTGGGATATCCCCTGCATTGAATTGTGAAAATGTTATTCATCAACATTTTGTTGATGATACCATTTTAGTGGGAGAAGCCACGATCCCGGAAGCAAAGAGTTTTAAACAACTGCTTCAAGAATATGAAGAGGTGAGGGATCAAAAAATCAATTTTAGGAAAAACTCAATCTTTTTCTTGAATACTCCGGAAAAAGATGCAATAAGATTGCTAAGATTTTGGAGTGTGATATCAAGAATTTTCCCTCCATCTATTTGGGAATGCCTATTAGCGTAGAAAAAAAAACCCCAAGTTGCTGATTGGAACTTTTTGATTGACAAATTTGTTAGATAACTAGCAGGATGGAAAGGATCTTTGCTTTCTCGGTCTAGCAAGATCATTCTCTTAAAAAGATCTATCGAAAGTCTTTTGGTGTATATTATGTCCCTCTTTCAACTTCCTATGAAGGTAGCTAATAATTTGGAAAAAAATCATAAAAGATTTCTATAGAGTGGGATAGAAAGTGAAAACATAATACCTTTATTCGCATGGGAAAAAGTGTGTAAACCAAAAAGGCTTGGGGGCTTGGGCCTTAGAGACGGGAGCGGACGGACAAATCTCTTCTAGCCAAAATGGGGAGGAGATTCCTTTGGGATGGAGGGGTGGGCCAAAATCCTTAAACACAAATATTGGGATAATCCTAGATCTGATAGCTGGTTTTTTTCTCCTACTTTCGAGGGATCTTTTTTGGAAAGCCTTGAACTGGGCTAAAGATATCTTGTTAAAAGGGTGTAAGTGGAAGATAGGGGACGATGAAAGGGATAATTTTGGGGTGCAAATGGATTTGTGATACACCCCTTAGAGAACTTTTTCCTGTGAATAATATACAACAAGATGTTGAATGCAAATATAGCCTTCTTGTCAAAAATTACTTGGAGGAAGAGAATTTGTTTAGATCTGGAAGATTATTTCCATTGAAAATCAAAATTTTAGTCAAGAAATCATCTCCCTAAATGAGCTTCTAGATGGTTATGTTGTGATAAAACATGATGAGGAGGAAAAATTATTTGGTCTAATGAAGAGAATGGAGAATTTAGTGTCAAATCTGCATATGATATGTTTTTTGATAGAGTCAATCTGGATTTTAAATGGGAGAAAATTTGGAATAAGAATCTTATTCCAAAAATTAATGTTTTTGGTGGCTTGTTCTATAGAGAAAAATTCTCATTGTTGACAATTTAAACAAGAGAGGATTCCAAATGGTTAACAAATGTGTTCTTTGTGAAAAGGAATCTGAATCTACTAGCCACATCTTTTTGGATTGCTCTTATGCACATGTTATTAGAAGCTCTTTTCTTTCCTGTTTGGTATAGACTGGGTCTTTCCTAACTAATGCCAAACAATTATGGATTCAGTGGAGATGCCCCTTTAAAAGTCCAGGATTAAAACATCTATGGGATTTTTCTATTAGTCATTTTTGTTGGGAGGTATGGAAAGAAAGGAACAATAGAATCTTTAGAGGGAAAAAAGAAAAAGCATCTAGAGTTTCAAAGAAAATTATACAAGTCAAAACAAAATTTTCTCTTTTGAAGGGAAAGAACTTAGATTTTCTTCATGTAGAGGAACAGGTCACTCTTAATTGGGGTTTCAATGCCTAGTCTAGCCACACCTCCCAAAATAATCCTAGAAACTAGGTTGTTTAGACATCCCCAAAGAGGGATGGATGAAACTTAACTTTGATGGAGTTGCCAAAGGTAACCCCGAAAAGGCTGGTGGGGGTATTATCAGAGATGAGAAAGGAAACCTAGTGATGGCTTACTTTTGCAACCTTGGCTATCAAACAAACCATGTGTCTGAAGCGGCTAATGTGAATTGGGGGATTAAACATGATGTTGAAAGAAATGTTAGAAGGCTAATTATGGAAGGAGACTCTTTGAATATTATTAATAGTATTCAAAATAAATTTTTGTTTCTATTACGATAAAATATTTTATAGAAGGCATAAATCTCCTAAAATCTTCCTTTGATAATATTATCTTTCAACATATTTATAGAGAAGGGAATAGGGTGGCAGATTGGTTCGCTAACAAGGAGTAAATCCTCTAATATGATAGTGGCGGATGAAGAAAGCCTTCTTGAGGATCTTTATTAAATTACTCATTAAAAAAGAAGCCGAGGTTAATGATGAATCTGATTATTAATTACTTTAATGGTCATGTGTTTAATATATGTGCCATCATCATCAATGTTACATGGAAAATCAATTTGTCATATAAAATGACGAGTTGGAGATATAATAATGGCTCGGTTAGGAAAACTTTCCTCTCTTGAAGTCTCAATTGGGGGGACTTAATCTCTTATGATCGGATTACTGTTTCACACGATTTTAGTAGCGAGCTCCTTGTTAACAAACATCATTTTTGGAAAAAGAATACTTTTTCTAACCTCGAGAGGATAGGTTGTGAGATTTGTAGGCATCCTGGTTCTTCTAATGACACGGCTTTGGAAAAATGGGAGGAGACTTTGTGAGGATCGAACTTGACTCAACCAAGGAAATCAAATCGAATGTTTGGAATTTTTTGAAAGGAGCTGGTATGGAAAAGTTTTTAAAGAATTTCAATGGGCACGATGAAAAATTAGGCATGGACTTTACCCATGCTTGGAAAGGTGGGCAAGTCAACTTAAGGGGATTTCTCTCAACATTATTGTTGATTTCATTGCTATGATAACGGGTTTAAAGAAGGGTAGGGAAATTTTTAAAACATAGAAGAAAAGCTTGAAGGAAATTGAGCAATTTCTTGAGGGCCATGAGAAATTAAAACCCCATTTTACGGGTTACGCGAGGGCTTCTCTCCCTGAACCATTTGATGAAATTGCCCTTCATCTTATTCATTTCGACCTTGGAGGAAGCTATAAAGTTGTTTACGCCTACTACTTTCCCATGCTCAATCACATTAGGCATGGCAACTGTTTTGTTTCCCCTACATTTTTCGGTCTTTGAGTAAATTGGTTGAGTAGGTTCGGAGAAGGTCCAGCTAAAGTTCCAATTCATCAGGGGCTAATTCTAACTATGTTCAAGGATGGGACTGCAAATATTACTAGGTTTGAAAAATACAAAAGTCTCGCTTAATGAAAAAGCCACTTTGTCCAAAGGAAAAATTTCGTCAAACGAGGATAGTGATGAGAATGTTTGTGTTTCTTTGTTGGAATCGAACAAAAGGAGACTAGCTCACATCCCTCTTCTGCAGCGCTACTCAAAACTCAAAACATGGCGGAAATTGTCCAAAGCCTCAACATGCTCAAGGGTAAACAGGGCATTCAGGAAGAAAATAGGAAACCTATGGATTGGGGCAAGTCTGAGGGTGAAGTAAAAATTCTATTTGGGAATGTCCCTTTTGAGTTAGGAAAGGTCAAAAATGATATTGCTTTGAACAAAAGCATGTTGAATGTGATTATGAAAGATTGGAACTCTGTGAAGGAGAAAATTGATACCATAGCTTTGGCCATGAATAATGAAAAAATGGAAAACCTTTAGGCCATGTGCCTTTGCGTTGGAGAAGGAGGTGGAAAGTATGAAGGAAATTCTTTTCTAGATCAGCAGTTGGAGCATTTTGAATATCAAAGGTATGATTGAGCATCTTAAAGTTCTTTTCTCACTTGTGAATGCCAGAATGGAAGAGATTTCTGTTGATAAATCCAAGAAGAGGACGAGGGAGGATGATGGTTTGAACTATGAAAAACTTGGTGTTTCAATCAATGATTTGGCAAAAGAATGGACCCAAATGCTTCAAAGTATGGAGAAAAAGTGAGGGGTTTGTGGTCTTGATTGTTTCTTCTTGTTTTGTTTCAACCATTATGTGATGTTGTTAGTCAATCTTTGTTAATTTCTTGCTGTTAGTTTTAGTTTTTGTGGTTATGTTGATTGGTTTTCGGGTATTTGTGTTTTGTGAGGGGTAGGGTCCCATGGCGCTCTTTACCATCAATAAAAAAATTGTTTGTAATAAACATAGTTATGCGGGACGCGTCCCCCAAAATTCAAGAGTCCGGGACGCCCGAACATCTTAGGGGACGACGGGGCGGGGGAAAGCGTTTCCCCACGTTTTCGACTATGCAAAAATCAAAGGAAACATCCCCGAGACGTTTGGAGAGAAGAAGAAACCTCCCAAGGACGTGTGGGATGTTTCGGGGACGGTGGGGACAGATGGAAGTCCACAAAGCGTTTGAGAGATTTTTGGTTTTTTTGTTAAATAATTTTTAAATTTTTTAATTTTTTAAAAAATTAATTTGTTTATTGTTTTCTCTTTATAAATGTTTACCCGTTAGCCATAACCCGACTATATTGTATTACAAAGACATTAAGAAACAAGAGTGATATATGAATACAAAATTTTTGAGCACAAATGCACATGGACTGTAATAACATGCTATGAAAACCAATATCATACATATTTGATATTAATATTAAAAGTTATATGGACATATAACATTAGTATAGCTATAAGTATGCTGCGAGTTTTTAATATGGACGTCTGAATGTGGACTGTATGCACATGGTGGGCTGATATATAAATATGAATTGTTATTCATAAATTTTTAAAATTTATCTGTATATTGTTAATATTTATAATTTTATATATTATTTTAATAGCCGTCCCCTTGCCTCCCCGCTGTCCAAAAATTTTGGAATTTTTTTGCCATCTCGGAAACTCCATCCTCGAGTCCGCCGTCCGTCCAGGAGTCTTTGGTAACTATGGTAATATATAATAAAATTAATAAAATCAAATTGAATTTTTACTTTATATAGTTTAATTTCAAACTTCATTTACATAAATTAATAATTTAGTTTATATGATCTCAATAATACAATATAGTTTATATTTCAAATATATGTATATATAAACTAATAATTTAGTTGATATAATTTATAATATTGCATTATAGTTTATTTATATACATATTTCCTAACTTTTTTGAGAATTCGGATGTTTGGATTTATTTGGCCTCAGGAACATATACAAACTTAGTAACCATGGTAACAAGACTCGGGCATTCGAGGAGCCAACAATATTATTATCTATCACAACATAAGGGCCTATGCAAAATCTAACAATGCTCATAGGGATATGTCCAGGGCTGGTGGGGCAAGTTCGAAAATCTTGGGAGGAGTTCGGGGGTGTTTGGAATCTATTATAATATTCATGTCCAACGAATATTCGGATAAGAGGAAACACTAGTAATGTGCGCATCCCTTTGATGTTTGGCTCTGCAACTAGGGAGAAGACCATCGATGATGATGTGAAACAAGTCCATTTTGTGTAGAGTGAGATTGGGATGCTCCGGTAGCAATATGCAAAGAGATCCCTATCTAAACGATATGTTCCCATCGATTGTGAATCGACATACCCAACAAGTGCTTATTGTCTCCAATTCCATGAAGAGGACTATAAGAAGGAAATAATCGGTGCAACTCTTGGTGTCTCCTGTAAGGAATTACATTTGATAATGACCTCCCAAGAAAAAGGGCCAATCACCTTGGATCTTCTCTACTAGAATAAAGTGGATAGACATCCACCGATTGGCCGTAGAGACAATGATTTCTCCTTGGATCTCATAGAAGAGAGGAACTTAACTATAAAATGCTCGGTCTCTACCTCTTACAAGTGATAGATATTGCATATTCTAATGTCTTGTAGGAGGTAGATATGACATATTATATTGACTCGTAGGGGAATTGTGTTAGTCTCAACTAGTAACTATTGAGAGTCTACCCGTAGTTGGCCAAAGGGAATCCTCAAGCCATGTCATCAATGATGTTAGAGATACTTAGGTTGAATGATGATGCCATCTACATTCTTTAGAAAATGTACATCATAGAAAGCCAACTTGGTGTTGAATGACTATGGAAGAGATGTCCAAGTGACTTGAATTTGTTGTTGGTATTTGTGACAACCTTGGTGATGAACTCCTTTGAGGAAGAAGGAAAAGGATGGGGCATCCAAGCGATCGTTGTATGGAGGAAGATTTTCAATATAAACGCCAAATATTGGAAGAGCATAACGATCTCAAGATATCACCAACATCAAGTTCTAGTGGGACTCAAAGAAGCAATTGGCCTATAAGAAAAAAGGGCTAATTATGGGTACCTCTCTTGAAAGTTTGAGGTTGAGTCACTCAAAAGGATCCGATTTTTGTGAACATAGAAAGTAGGCCTGGAGATACTCCCAAGGAGAAGGGTGTTAGTGACAAACTTAGCTTGGAAATTGCATTAAAGAGTCATCCATTCACAATGAATCATACATTGTATCATGAGTTCTTGGACCCACTCATTACGAGTTTGCTCAATGTTTCCCATACTAGGGCCCTAAACCTTTGAAGCATATTAAATAGTATGCATGATGATTGCATTGGAGAGGCTCATTTTTGAAGAAATAGATCCTATAATGTATTTGAAGATAGAAAGCAAGGCATATCCCTTTCCAGGAGACACGACTACGAGGCAAACTTCCGACTAAAGATGGTCTTCAAAAAACCGACTCCCTGGAGTCGTTATTTGTTGTAATCTCAATAAGTAATTTTTGTAGTAAAGTTGAAATTTGAAAAGAGCTTACGTAAAAGAGTTGAAGATCAAAACTTAATTTCTTGAGTTTTTACAAGTTGGCCGAGCTCACAAAAACAAGCTAGGGGCATCAAGTTATCTTTGTAAACCATTAGTAGAGTGGGTGAGGGTGACAACATGATCAACAAAAGTAGAATACCAATCAAATATTGGTGTGATTTATGATTGTAACAAGCATGAGTGTGTTGTTGAAGAAAGTCCTCTAGGTTATCTATGTAAATATCCGAGAAGTCAAGAAGAGAAGGCATCCTGACATAACTTTGATGGTACTCTCAACACAATTAGAGAACACATGGGAAGTTTGAATTGGCCAACAACCATCTCGGAGAGCCTCATGATGGTGGAAAAAAAGATCAAAGATGGCATATTACTCAAATTTTGAAAAAGGTGTCTTACGATGGAGTCAAAGGCCTACTTGAAGTCTACAAAGCAACAAAATATTTTGGAAGTTTTATCCAAAGTTGCACTTTGCAACTTTTAATATCTCATCGAGATGTATGTTACCATTCTTATGATCTAACCAAGCCTCGTAGGTCTAACTCACTTACAACGGATCTTTGGAAACTAATTCAATGTTCCGCAGATTTCCCCAACTGTGAAATGAAGAGAGTAGAATATGACTTGGGTAGATATTGATTTACCAACAGAGATTGGAGGCATGAGGTTGTTATAAGGAGTGGAAAACTAATTTAGTGTTACGTGGGTTTTTAAGGCTAGTATTATGCGGATTTCATAGATCCGTGGAATAAGGGAACAAACCGTGGGACTCTGAACTTGCCAACATGTAAGAATGCCGCGGGATACTAGAACATTCGAGATATTCAAAACCCGCGAAGAAAGGGAATTTGGACATTGTTGCATAAGCTAAATCGGGTCTTAATGGAATGGATAGAGCGAGTTCCTCTATTCCATTGATTTCTAAAAGAATCGGCCATGCGGCCGATTGATGGAACAAAGGAATCGGGCGAGGCGAGTGTTGCGGGTATTACGGGAACATGAGAACAAACCAATTGTTCCATTCTAACTCCATTTCCCGATTGGCCGGTTTTATCGCACAAGAACAAAACAAATTAATGCAGTTTGTGGAGTTTAGTGAACCACGTTGACCATCCTCACACCCTAAACTTAAAATGGCCATAACTTTCACCCAGTAGCTCCAAATTTCACAAACTTGGTACCGTTGGAAAGCTCTTAGCATGTACTACACCACAAAAATTGGATTTCTTAATTTAGGTGAGGGTAGGTGGGTGAAAAAGAGGAAATACGATCCAAGATTAAAAGGTACAACTCCGGGTAGCTCAACCATCACATTTGATGAAGTATGGTGCCCATTCCTTCTCCTACAAGCAAAGTATCATGGGGGAATGGTATTATAAGGGTGCCCATGCCTATTTTTAGACATTTAATGCATGTTATTGGTGGTTGAAGGTGGAAATCCGAGTTTCCCTCCTTCTCCCTTTTCTCTCTCTCTCCCATATTCTATATCATGTAAAATCTCTCATTTGTAAAGGGAGGATGTTTTAAAATGTAAAGGGAACTATGTCAAAATTGTCCCTGCAGAATTTTGTGAGTTCGGCAACCCTTCATTTTGGGCATCTGCAATGCATTTTATCATTTATGCTTTCTTCTACAATTGTAATGGTCTGTGCATGTCTCTATTGCAATAAAACTTGTTTTGTGGTGTTTTCTCAACCCTAACTTGTGTTATCTGCAACTTTGCCTCTCTTTTATTTGTTGTAGTGTGTTGTGCATGCTTTTCTCATTTGCAGAGTTCATTTTGTTGTGTTTCATGGAGAATAGATGGTAAATGAAGTCTTAGGTCTGTGTCACCTCTATTTGACCTCTCCCTTCTCCATTTTCCTTCTCCCTTTTCCCTCATTAGAGTGTCTTCACCCTTCTCTTGGTGCTATCACCCCCTTAGTGTAGGATTTCATTTTATGCATCTTCTTCTTACCTTGGTCCTGAGTAGAGCTATATAAATGCATTTCCTTTCTTAGGAGTAGTTTAGCATTAGGATTAGGTAGAGGAACCAACCTTCTCTGGAGGTTGATCTCACTTTGTAAGTCCCACACTTGTGAGATCATCCCATGTTAGCAAAAAGTAGGGATTTGTAATAAGCAAATCCTAGGGTGCTACTTTTCTGCGATAACAAGAAGATCATTGGGAGCCTCCTCACTAATCACTTGACGTGTGAAAATGTGGTCAAGAGTCTAGAAACCCTCCTTAAGCATGCTTTCTCCCTAGCCCTATGATCACTCTTTGCCTCAGGTTCTCAACAAGTTTCATATCCAACACAATGGCATAAACTTTGACAAATGTGTACTCTATAATTGTCATGTAGTTATTTGGGTTTGCGTTATTTTGCAATCTGTGAATGGGGTGAATGATATGTTGTGACCAAGAGGGGGGAATTCACGAGAAAATAACCTCATTAAATTGTTGTGCCATAGGAAAGGCAAGTCAAACCATGCCATATTTGAGGAATTCAATATGTGACCTTTGGAATCTTGTTGCTTTATTGGTACAGAGCTTCCAAATTGCTCTTTTGATCACTTGTAAAAAATAAATAGCAAGGGTCAAGGAGAGGCAATTCTTGTCATGGGATGATTTGGAATATGATAAAGAGAGGTTGCATAAGATGCCCAAGCTAGGGGTCAATGTTCGGAATAGGGTTTTCCTCAAGAGAAGGGTATGTCAAAAGCCTTTACGGGAAAGGTGGAGGGCATAAAAGAGATCAAGTTGCCATGACACAAGAAATGCACGTTTTGTGTGGTGAAGGAGATGTTGATAATCTCTACGTTTTGTGGTTTGAAAGGAGGTTGCAGGACAAAGTGGAGTCTCCAATGCATGGATTTGTACTCGCCATCATACCAACGACTCATATAATAGGTACTTGGAGGGGTGATGTAAAGTAAACTAATGCCTGTATGGGGATAAGGGTTGAGGGCAACATCCAGAGGATGTGAGATCAAAGCATTATTTAACTGCGGTGGTGGTGGGAGATAACTAGTTGGTCATAAGTTGGGAAAGCAAGAAAGTGTAGTCAATGGCTTATCAGTAACGAACCGTTACACAAAACCTTAAGGTATTAGTGAATCCGTACACCAAGATGATAACATCCCACCACGCTTCCGCAAAGCCCGACCTCGGGTTGGGTTTACGCCCGCACTCCCATACGTGCGAGTCCCGCTTCATCGACGTTTAGGTGCCCCACGTGTCCTGACTACACGGCGTATCCAACTGAGTGGGATTCAAACATAGGTGGTTGCTTTGATACCAAATGCAATGAACCGTTACACCAAAACCTTGAGGCATTAGTGAATCTGCACACAAGTATCAAAACACTTACCCAACATTAAAGTGGATTGTGGTATGGTTCTTATTGGATGACCTGTAGTGAAGGGGTTGAGGGGGCGGATTGAGAAGGTGCATAGTGTGAAAAACAAAACATCTTTGGCAAGAGGGTGTTGATGAGAGATGCGAAAACATGAATGTGAGAAATCAAATACCCGTTGAGAATAACATTAATCAACCACAATTTCACCCCTTATATTGGAAACAATTAAATTTTTTTGGAATTGGGGAAACGAGGTAACTCATTAAGAAGGTGAAGACCGTGTGACTCACCTAGGTGGAGAATGTCAATTATGTAGGCTGTGAAAGGATTATCCCCATTAGTTGAGGTCCGTGTAAAGCAAACTATTAAAGGTCAATCTCCGGAAGGCAACACTTGTCCTTAGTGAGGTTGTCACATAGTGAAGAATAACATGCCATCTTTGGGTAGAGATAAAGATAAGGATGACCATTTATGCATGATAAAAGGCGATGAATCCGGGGAAGGATTAAAAATTGCAAGGAAGATGTTGCAAAGGGGTGTGGGGGCTTGACCTTGAAGTGACATGTATTTAGAACGCATGTCATTGCAAAAAGTGACAACTTGAAGGCGAAGATAGTCTCATGGGTGAGGTAGGCCTCACCCTTGGAATCACAAATGCCTCCTTACCTACAAGTGTTACATCTAAAGGTTGAGACCCAAAAGTATCTTGTGCCTAGAGGGAGTCTTTGGGTTAGGGCTCTCATGGGTTTTAGTAAGAAAGATAAGGTGTTCAGTAAAGCAATGACATTACGAAAGGTACATGGAAAAGGCCACACTACACCACTTCCTTTCTAGCATGTAATAGAGATACCCACTTAAACTAACCGAGACTTGAGAACACTCTCATTTGGATGGCCAAGGATGCAACCCCCGAGAAGGAGAATCACAAGTCACCTGTAGGACAGTCTTGAATTGGAGCCCTTACGTTTTCTTTTTGGCAGCCATAATTGGGGCATGAGCCTTTTGAATCTCTATTGAATTTATAAGAGATTTACATCTAACTAAACCTTGTTGGGCAAGGAGGAAGGAGAATCGTAAGTCGCTGTATGGTAGTCTTGTATTAGAACCCGTTTGTTTTCTTTTTTGGCAGCCATAACTTGGGCACAAGCCTTTTGAAACTCTACTTGGATTTGTGTGACATCTGCATCGACTAAACCTTGTTGGGTAAGGAGATAAGTTTTGGGGCTTTTAATGCTCGTAGATGCTCTCTCTAGGGAAATGTCTTCTTCTCATTGCCTCATGCAAAAAAGGCATGGGCAACTTGTAAAGGATTAGGGGGCTTTTAAAGGCCATAGATTCAAAGGTTGAGACCTTTGGTTTGTTGTGCCATCTCTTCTTCCATGTTCTCTTGGACAACCATTTCAAGAACTATAGGGTCATTTTCACCCTACCCATTACTTTTTTTCTGTCTTGTTTTTAATTTGATTGTCAATAGGCCGTGATTTCTTTATTTAGATGTACATGCTGATTTATTGTTCTAGTTGGATATCAAATACTACTTCCTACAATTGCTGAAAGCATTTTGCCTCAACTAGGGTGATGTGGGATTTCTCAAGTGAATGTTTCGTGCCATTATATTGGCAATAATGTTGTCTTTCTCTTGCTGATGTGTTGTTTTGCAAAAATTTCACACCGCCTTCCTATGTGCCAAAGATGTTGGCCTCTGCAAGAAAAGGGTCGTCGTGCGTGCGCGCAGAGAAACAATAGGCGATGTCCCACACAAGCAGCAAGGCTCTACCTCTCTTGAAAGGAGGGTGTGCACGTAGAAGATGGCTTGCGCAATGGATTGTGCTCATGCGAGATCTCCCCAAGGTTAACTCTCATTGGGTCTTGGTGGCCATAAGATTTGCTAGGAATAGCTCAAGATGGTTGGTGGGTGTTTGTTTTTTGAAGGGGGTTTGCTGGTTCATTTTGGTTTGTTCTAGTGCAATTTGTGCGCAATGGGAAATTAAAGAGATTTAGCTTCAGAGGGTTTTGTGTAGGTGCACGCAATGCTGATGGGATTCATTTATTACGTGCAAAAGTCTCTTTCATGAGGGATATCGTGCAATGAGTATCACCTGCAATCATAAAGAGTCAGTGATATAAACCTATTGCAAGCTTTGGTCCTAGATTAATCCTAATTTAACAGGGGTTATATAAAAAGTGCAAAAGAGAGGAGTGCAGGGAGAAAGAGAAGTGAATCCGATGCAGCGGTAGAGACTCCTTTCGGGTTGGTGAAGACAGATCCAGAAAACCATACTCAAGCTCAGACCAACATTCGCTTGATCAAGACATGAGCAGGTGCAAGAGTTTGAGGAATTTGTTGCATGGCAAAGAGGGACGCAACACGATTGGATGCACAGGAAACAAGCATTAACTCAAGACAACAACCAAAAGATATGTCGATTGATAAACAAGTGTGATCTATTCCAGTCAGCGGTAAGAGTTCACATAAACATCAAAATAAGGACGAAAACAAAAGTAGAAACAAGAAAACTAAGGCAAATGCATTAAAATGTTTAGAAACTTCTTTCTACAAGGATCCGACCATAACAAGGTCTTTCAGCTGGGTATTTATAGGAAAACCACAACTTGGGCATAATTACAAGTGTTACAATAAATGGCCTCAGCCAATTGTGTAGTGCAAATCTGACATATCGAATACATGGTAGCTACATAATCCAATCAAATTGAATGCCACTTAGGCGATCTAACAGAATATTGGATTTGATCACTGATTTCGTTCAGGTAGCATTCAATGTTCCATGAAGTGCAGGGGTAGCTTGAGGTAAAGTCAATCTTCATTAAATTTATACAACGCCTGTTTTCTGACATTGAGTGTTGAAAGATCTTTCCCCAACCTCTTTTGTTGACAGTGGAGAAAATCTGATTCTCTGACATAAATGTTAGCTCAGATCTTTGTTGTGTCAAAAATGATAGATTTCTTGACTTTTGCGACAGGTTTTGTTATTTAGTGACCAAGCACCGTTTGTCTTCTGCGTGCTGCGCACATTGGGTGATTGGCAACATGTGGGCTTCACTTGATGATTCTGTGTCTTTGTTTTGCGAGGTAGAACGTGGCTATAATTCTGCGAATCATCCTCATTTTACCTTTGTGTGACGGGATTTTAGACTTTTGCGTGCCCTTTGGAACTTGTTTGAATGACCTTCAATTCCTACAAAGCACATGAGAAGTGCAAAGTTAGTATTGTGAATGCATAGCACACAATTAAAACATTATTACATTGCCCGTGCAATGTGCGTGCTTAGCTAGCGACGTTTCTTTTTTGTTTTGTGCGCAGGTTTGCGCACTCTTCGTATTCCATCATTTGTGCACTCTTGGTATTCCATCATTTGCGCAATGCAAATGATTGCATGCCCCACTATGCACACTGTCTTCCTTGGGAGAACTTCGAACACTTTCTTTGTGCATCCTTTGATGTATTGCGAATGTGTGTATGTTATTTGTACAACATAAAGCTTGGGAAAACCAAGTGATAGATGTTAGATTTGCCCAACTGGGCTATATTTCATTCAATTTTACATCTGTGGCAAACAATTGCAAAGAATTTTGCATAGTGTATGGCGGGTTGCTTGGCAAGTTTAGGTGCCATGAAGCATTGGGAGGCTGTAGGACTCATGTTACAGTTATGCATTGTAGCGCATGGTGAGCTTGAATGTGGGAGATTGTGCAATGCTGTGGGGCTCAAGAAGGCAATTGCCAAGCATATGGCAATGTCGCGGGAGATTGCTGCGGTTTGAAGGCGATGGTGCACGGGTTTATAGATATTGCACAATGAAATCGCGAAAGGTGAAATGCAAGCCGTGCACAAGGGATAATGCATAAGGCTGTGTCAAAAGGCATGGAGTGAGAAGGCCATGAAATATTGCATAGTCGATGAAATGCCACGCAAGACTACTGTGCAAAGCTCTTTGATGCCGCACGCGTAGGGAATCACTTGCGCTCTCAAATGAGAGTCAAGGAGGCTGCACATGCTTGAAGTATGAAGAGCTAGCAGTAAAGGAGGCCGAAAAAACTGTGGAGGGGCCCCAAGGACAGAGAAGTTGAACTGCGCAGAGAACGAGAAATGGAAATGAACAAACAGTCGGGTCATTTAGGGAAAGGCCTGTGGTTCCATGATTTTTAGAAGGGAAATTAGGGCGTGTTGTGTAGACACAACAACACAGTGGTTGTTGGAGTTGAGACAAAGGTCTTCTAGATTTGTATTCCAACAGTTAACAACTGCTGAAGTTTGATTGCGCATCCTGATGTGTTGTTTCTTGGGCCGAGACCAAGGAGATTTAGTCCCATGTGTCCAAGGAAGAGGAGTCTCCAGGTTTAGAGTGAATCGTGTTTGCTTTGGGCTGCTTCCGGCTACAGAAATTTACCCAGCAGCAGAAGTTGAATTTTTTACCAGCAGCAGAAATTTAAAATCTTAAATAAAATGTTCCCCAGCAGCAGCAATTTAATTCAGGGGCAGAAATTTGAAATTTGAAGAGAATAACCCAGGAACTATTTCAATCATAGTCACCAGGAGATGTGGGGTCCATGTACTGGCATGTGGATGCCAGTCAAATGAGGGTACACGAGTAAATGAATAAGGAATCAGCTATATTGCATATAAATGTAGTCACCAGAAAATGAGGGTATGGGGACGGGGATGTGGTCCTTGCCCCTGTACTGAAGTTTTCTGATAACTATGATTTCAATCTTTTGCTGGTATTTTTCTGCTTTTGTTTCCCAGGTCTATATCCGAAATGACAATAATGGAAAGTGCTGGAAAGTTCTGGTTTTTTAAAAAAATTGTGAATCTAAAGTGCTTGTGAATCTGAAAGCTTGAGCCTAAATGCTCAATTCACAGAAAATGATCTCAGAAACCATTGATTCTGAATGAGAAACCCTTGATTTACAGTCAAAGACTCTTGATTTGAAGGAAATAGTGAGAAAAAGAGGATTCGAGGGAAAACGGACAGGATTCAGGAGGGACAACGGACGAAATCGTGCAGAGAAATGTATGATTTTTTTGCATAAAAATTCATGAGAAAGGAAATGCAAAGGCGGCCCAGGTAGAGAAATTAAAGGTCTGCCATGGCTTTTTACAATCTCGGCCAGTAGGTCAGAAGAGGATGATAAACCTTTATTGAAGGTCAGACATCGCTTTTTTTACAATCTTGGCTAGAAAGTCAGAAGATGATGAAAAACCTCCGCCGAAGGTCGGCCGATGCTTTTCAGAATCTACAGAGGCAAAAGGACAGATGCAGAAGGCTGGCCATGATTGTGCTAATCTGATTTATTTCGGTATTAGTTAATCATTAATTTCCATTCACAATGTAAGGTAACGAAGAAAAAAGAAGCAATCTATACCTTTGTTCTATAGTCTATGGTCTAGAGAAGGAAACTCGGGTGCAAAATATGGTCTGAGGTTCCATCCATCTACCTACTGTAAATCTAATTGTTTATTGTTCAATTTAATAATTTTGAAGGAACTAAAATCTTGTTGATGTAAACTTAGTTGTAATGTTTTTGTATTCGCTTTCAAATTTCAATTGTTTTTTGAAGGAATGGTTTTTGATTCTCTAGACGATCTAGAACTTTATTTGATTCTCTGAAGGATCTAGAATGTTTTTGATATTTTGAGGATCTAGAATTGCACTGCTCATCAGGTAACTAAATGTTAAGAATGTTTTTTGATGCTCTAGAGGATCTAGAATTGCACTGTTCAACAGGTAACTACATGTTGGGCCATATTTTCTCTATGGTTGGGATGGTATCTGTGAGAGGATTCCTTTAATTCTTCCAGTAACTAGAACTTCTTATATTGCAGGGAGCGCTTGCGAATTGATCCCAAGGAGCATCCTATGTTGTTATCAGAACCATCGTCCAATTCAGCAAACCAAAGAGAAAGGCAAGCTTATCTCATTAACAAGATGACATAAGGACCTTTGTTTACGCAATTTAATGAATTGCAATTCTTTTCTTGCAGCAACAATGAATTGGTGTTTAGGACTAAAATGTTTCATTAGTACTGCAATCAACCTTTTGGTTTTTTACAGTTTTTAAAATTCAGGACTCTCAAGTCACAATGCAAGGTGTCCTTTTCGTTTCAATGTATAGCCTTTAACAATCACAGACAGACATGACGCTTCTTTGGCTTGTTCATTATGTTTCCATCACTTTTCTTGAAAAAGTGAAGATTTTAATCACGAATTGCGAATTTCTCAACAGAACAGCAGAGGTTATGTTCGAGAATCACAATGTCCCTGCATTATTCTTAGCAAAAATGCAGTAAGTCTTCTTACTTCTCTTGCATTTGTCTCCTGTGTTACTTGTTTTTGCCATTTATACATAGCCGCATTTTTACAAATTGCATGGTGATTATTCTTGTTTTTTCTACCTTGGCAGGTGCTAACTTCCTTTGCTTCAGGACGTGCTACTTCTTTAGTCGTTGATTGGTGAGACTAAATAACATTTTTGGTACTTTATTGGTCGTTATGTAAATATTCAGAAATGTGTAATGCATGATACTTTCATTGTAAAGAATATGAAGCTTATCTTCATTACATAAATAACTGGATTATCCTAAGGAAGAAACCCTATTATTTTAGTATCAGAAACATCAAACATGTAATGCATGATACTTTCATTGTGAAGAATATGAAGCTTATTTTCATTTCATAGATAACTGGATTAGCCTAAGGAAGAAACCGTATTATTTTAGTAATCTCTGTGTGTACATCTTTCTCTCCGGTCTTTTCCAATGCAGAATGACTGAATATATTATTGTTTTAGTTGAAAACTCTCTTTCCAAAATTGTTCTCTCGACTCTCGACGAAGTGTGACACCAACAATCATTCCTCTAGAATCTGGATTACTAATAAAATGTTCTTGAAAAAAATGACCATTTCCATAAAACTACCCCCTGCTTGCTGATTTTTCCCAATAACTAACGTTCTTTAACTTCTTTTACAGATATATTGTTTTATACTTGGTTGTACCCATAAAGCTAAAAATCTGGATACATATTCTTGAAAGACTTCTTCCTCTAGCCAATCAAAGAAATTATTGACGTGTCTGCAAGTGCAGCAGTCAGGAAACTCCTGAACCACTTCCGTGTGAAAAAAACAAGGCTCGTGTTGTCACATTGCTCGGACGGCATCTTCTCTCCACATAGGTGGATGAACATGACTTTGCTGCAGTCAGTGTTAGCGCTTCTCAGGGCATAGTTGCTTGTTTCTCATGTTTATTTACTTGTTTATAGTTAGAAGATACTTTCTATCATCATCAATATATCTATTTATGACTTTAGGCATGACTTTGGGCACTTGCTTGAACTGTACCTTCGATTCAATGTATGGGTGCTCCTTATTTTATATGTAAGCCTATAATGGCTCATTTTTCTATGCATAAAGCCTACACACTCATTATTGCATGTGTGGGCCTCAGAGCACCCATTATGTATATGTAAGCCTATAAACACATTGATTTTTGTGTAAGGCCTTCATGTCTTAAGGCCATTGATTATTTTCTTAAAGATAGTTGGCAGGTGATAGAGTTGGTAGGGTCCCAAATTAATGAGCCGTGGTAATGGTTGTCCACCATACTATGCCTCCCTTTATTTTATTCGTATAAATTTGATTCATCCCTGTTTATTCTAGGTTGCTTGGAAACAGGTATGGGTTTGAAACATGGAAATGCCAAATTTAAAAAATATTTGGGTACGAAACAGCATGGAAACATTTGTACAATATATTATTAAAAATATATAAATGCATAATACTCATTTTTTGTCCATAAAAGATAAAACACTTAAAATATTTTGTATTCATGAAAGTTCAAAACATTCAACATGCTTAAATTTTCATATGTACATGATTATAATCTAGATTCTAGAATATATCATCTAGATTTTCTCGAGTACCACTGAAACAAAAGTATCTAGTGTTTTTATTTTTATTTTTCACATTTAAAAACAAAAGCACCGCTGAAACGGCACAGAAACATCCCACGCACGGTCATACCTAGGACTGTTTTGGAGTTTTGGAAACGTTTCAGAAGAGTACCAGGACCAGTACCTGGTTCGTCAGTACATGGGTATGCTAGCCTATTTGGAGTTTCTTGGTATCTTAGTGTATATTTGAATGCATGGAAAGTGATACACAGCAGTGGTGAGTGGAGTCAATTCTCTCCGTACAAAAACCCAATGCAAGTACAATCTACCCTCCCTCCCCCACACCTCTTGCCATTTGCCATGATGAAGATAGTAAAAATCTTGCATTACTTGTATTTCAGAGATCTATACACTAAGATTTCATATTGTTATCTCACAACTCCTGTTTAGCAGTATTGCAAGGGCATTGGTGCTAAAAGTCTAAATAGATCGAATCCAAACGAGAAGATGCCCAATACATGATCTTGATCAACTCATTTTCATCAGAATGCTTTTTGGTTATCCTAAACAAAAAGTCATTTCTCTTCTCCCCCTTAGCTGGCTATGGGCAACATCCAAATGGTGCATAATGATTTTTTTCCCTACACAGGATCGTGCAAAGTAGGATAATGTACCATTATTTATTTCACTTTTGTGATGATACAGTCGTGTTCAAGATTGGAGTAAGAGGCTAAATACTCATCTATGTAGTTGGTCCAAATCTCTGGCTATTTACAAGATCCAGACCTCAAGCAGACATCCAGCTCTTTTGCAATCAAGCTAGAATTGGGAAGACAACCTGCATACCTAAATAAACAACAAAAGAATTAATCTCCAAGACAGTCTAACACAAGATATCCTTATGCGAGAACATATCATTAAAACATTAACAACACAATATTAATACCAAAAAGAATATCATCCTATAATGCATTCAATGAACAAATTGATCCTTAGACAAATATTGCTCAAGTCAACCTTTATAAAATGCTAGATTTTTATAAAACATCGATCAGAAGTTCAAATGGAGCGTGGAGAGTGTCTTATAATATCTAGCCCAACCATACATCAACACAATCACTGGAGACATTGTATCCTTCAACTTCTTATCCATTTGAAAGAAAAAAATAATTGTGACCCAAGTACCAACTTGGGTCCATGCTCATTCCAAAGTAAGCTTTGTCAAATTAATTCCTAATCAACCGTAGTTTGACTACTTAGTTTCATCCATAGTTAAGCGGGACGCCTCCCCCATTTCCCAGCTGTCCCGGTACTCTCCCCACCCCATCCCACCCCACCTTCTCAAAAAAGGAAAAACAGGGGGCATCCCTGAGATGACTGATTGCAGGGATGTCGTGACATTCCCAGGAGGGTCGTGGGTCGTCCCGCTGCCCCTATGGCTTGCTGCATAAAAAAACAGGCCACATAAGACCTTTTAAAGTTTAAACAAAAAGGCCCATTCCTCCCTCTTGTAAAAGAACAATGATGTGGTAAAGCAGCATGATGAGAAGGAAGGTTAGAATAAATATATGTATAATAGTATTGAGGTATTGTCTTGGAGGAGGCTGGATGTTATGAAAGTCCAACATGGTATATTATTACTGAGATAAACAATTGATGTGTAGGTAAATCCTTTTCATTGCAGTTCGTGCAGGCCTGATGATTCCTGTCATAGCAGGCTTTCATACTTTTTCCATCATGTAATTTTTTCAATATTTAACATATATATGTTGCTTATAAAAACATGTAAAATTCGAAGAGATTCTGGTAGTGGAAGAAGAAAATTAATGAAAAATGGCCAAGTCTGAATCCTTTTGATCATCATCCCAATCCTCGTGGGACTTGTTTCTATACTGTGTTTTGGCTTTTTTCTTGTTTTAGTATGTTTTGATCATATGAATCAAGTGATTCACCTTTGCCATTCATATCATCTTCTAGAGTCTAGACTATAGGTCATACTAGACAATACTATTGAATAGACGGGTCCTTGTCCTATTCCCTATCCTATTACTCCTCTCCACTATTCCCTCTCCCACTCCTATTCCAACAATCTTCAGTCCTCTATGAGTATATACTATTGTTTGTTGTGGCTGCCCTCTGCCCTATGGTCGGTTGTGATTCTCGAGTTTCTCCTCGATCTCTGAGGTTAGGTCGAATGCATGAATGCCCTCGACCTCTATATTTTCTTCTCCGGTGGGGAGATTGAGGTAAAACCCCAGGCATAGGGCTAAGTGCATAAATGACCCACTGGTCAAGCAGGAGACTTTCAACCTCCTTAGCCCATCACACGAGTGCCTAAGTCCCGACGTTGGCTGGAAGCTTAGCCCTCAAGGACTATAAAACCAAGAATTGATTAAAAATGGACAAATCCAAATCCTTTTGATCAACATCCCTATCCTTTGTAGGACTTGTTTTTATACTTTGTGTTTTGACTTTTTTCTTGTTTTAATATGTTATGAGTATCTTCTTATCTCAGTTTTACTCTACGTTGTTTTTTCTTTTATATGTGGGGGGAGACACTTGGTGGGGTGCAACCCCTCAAAAACAAAAACAAATATAAAAGATAATTTGGAGTCAAAAATGTTCCTATCAATCCAAAAACAATTGGGAAATGCCAATCTTTGTTGAATGGTTTCAAAAGAAAATGGTTAGATTAGTAGATTTTTTCCAATTTATTTATTTTTAAAATTTTAAAACTATTTTTATATCTTTTTATTAGCTGCCCCCAACCATCCCCAAAATATGGGATTTTTTTTGCTGTCTTGGAAAACCCATCCCCACGTCCCCCTATCCTTCCATCCTGCAGTCATAGGTAACTATGGTTTCTTCTAGGAGATCACCTTGAGGCTCTAAATCATTGATAAGGATTAACTCAAAGTGAACACTTTTGAAGCCAATTTGGGAGAGGGGACAAATTTTTTTGTTACTAATTCAAATCCATAACAAAACTCAAGACTGATAAACATGAAGGAAACAACGTGAGGTAAATAATTTTGAATCGAATCAAGACTTCAACTATCAACATAATGACAAAGGCC
This sequence comes from Taxus wallichiana var. yunnanensis, assembly GCA_018340775.1. Classification (NCBI taxonomy): domain Eukaryota; kingdom Viridiplantae; phylum Streptophyta; class Pinopsida; order Cupressales; family Taxaceae; genus Taxus; species Taxus wallichiana. Next base: position 321,382,234 of record CM031243.1, read on the forward strand.
CTATTACTATAGGAATATTTCATAATATAAGAGCTTGAAAGGATGGAAACATCTTGTAATGGTTGCTTGTTAACTATAAAGGATTTATGTGGTTATCAAACTTGTGATTTCTTAGAAATAAGATCATAAATTTCCTCTCAAAATAATTTCGTGATTTTAGCAGGCTGGGAGAGTAATGGTGTCTGGGAATAACATGTTCAATTGAGAATAAAACCCTTGAGCTGGAAAAATTAATTGCATCTTGGCTTTTGTTTTTGTGCAAAGGCTTTGCTTTGTGACTTTTTGACCACCGGGCAATGGTAAAGGACTTTGATTCGTGCCAAGAAGTTTGTGCATGGATGCTTTTTCTATGTTTTGCCTGAGCCTTATCCATGGCTAGGTTGATCAAGTGAGTCTAGTATTGAGAATTCGAGATAAGAGTTGTGTAAGGATTTTATTCGCGTTCCGGATATGAATTAAGAAAAACACTCTTTCATAGTCTCTGCCTCCATGTCTCCACTAGCAGTGCTATTTTTTAATTAGAGCTCTCAACCATCACAAAACTTGTCTGAACGTCCACAAGAGTATATTGTCTCTGGTTTTATCAACAATATTTTTAATTGGTGGGATGTCTCAAGCATGTACACTTCAACACATTCCTGGGTGTCATTGCATGAACCTGTTATTGCTTATGCCATTTGTTTTTCATGTAGAGGAAACGAAACCATCCTTTTTGTTTAGTGGTTCTGCAAGAGCATGATTGATCTGAGGAAGGGGTGTCTGTTTGGTGGACTTAAGGTTTAAATGGTGCATGTTTATTTGAAACTTTTTGTAACTGGTCCCATGCAACTATGGTAAAATCACCTATCTGCATCTTGTAGAATCATTCCCAAAACTGAAGCTGTGTAGGGCATTCCATGGCTAATTACGGGAGATTTCATTCTAATTGCTGGAAGTCATGTCTTTGGTTTGAATTTGAAGAAAACTGTGATCAGCGCTTTCAAGAACTGTTTGAAGAACTAGAGGATATGGCCTTGGGATGCCATCCACAATAGGAATTATCCAAGCAGGAAAAACAATTCTATTTTAAACAAATTGTCATCGAGCATGATAAAAGATTACTAATACTCAGCCAAGTGGCCTCTATAATGAAGAAATTAGGAAGGATGCTCATAGTTGTAATCAAATGCAAGGGCTGGAGGAACACACACCTTCCGCAGGAAAAATTGAAACCCTTGAACTTATTGATGCTCACACTAACCTACAGTTGGTACCTATTGTCGTCCTCAATTTTGATGGCAAATTGATGTTGCTCGACTCTAGCCTGATGCACTGCTCTCAATTAGGCATTTTTTCCGAGTTTTTATATTTGACATTTTTTCTCCTATGGTGCACTCTCAAATGTTTTGTGGAGGGAAATTGCATCTGCATTTGGGAAAGTTGAGGGTCTGCTTTATAGGTCTTGCTTACAGTTTTGGGTGTCTCTTAGGAGACATAAGAGAGTAATTGTGCAATGGAGTGAGAGCAGTAGAGTACTTGCAACTTAAATTCTCGATTTGACTCTCAGTGGCCCTAATCTTGTTTGGAGTGGCATTCAAGTTCAGATCACTCGGATTTCTCTTAGCATAACCAATGAGCCATCTGCATTGAAATTCAAACCTTCACAAAATTCAAACACCCAAAAATCATATGAACTGTGGTCTGATCTAAACTGTTCTTGCAAACTAGGGTCAGGATACGGCAGGGCAGTCACAGTAGGTGCCATCAATATAGCAAACCTGATTTGAGTTTTTCCCTTTTCGTCAAAGGATAGTGACCCAGCCAAATTTAGAGATGAATCAAACAAGTTGTAAGAATGGATTGTGGAGTAACATTGCTGTTAATTCCACCCGCCTTTTCCTGCAAGTTGCCATCCATTAGATTGCTGTCGATGCTGAAAACACCACACACATAGATTAGTGTAGAATCTTAGGATTGCCAGTTTCCACACAGATAGGCATGATCTCTTAAACATTGAAAACAGGTTCATTGTAAAGGAAGACATTAATGTGACAGCTAAGAATGAGTGGACAGGTGAGAATAGCAAAGGAAAAGGGGGATGAATGACATGATGGAGTCGAATATAGGGTTGATTAAAGGTAACGAGTGTTGGCTAGGCAAAAACATAATAACATGGAAACATGAGGTGCGAATGAATCGCATGTGATGGTTGGAGTGGGGAACATGAAGTAGATGATTTGGGAAATACGCAATGAAGGGTTAATGTTTAGGAAATAGAGGAAAAAGAGATTATGTTTGAGAAGGCAAAAATATGGAGCGATTATGTAGATGAAAGAATAGGATAAGCATGATGAATTTGGAGACCAAAAAATTAAAAGGGATAACGATATGTGAGCTTTGATTGTCATAAGTGTCATGATATTTGCAAGAAATAAAGTTAATTTTTTTAATGATAATCAATGGCTAAGATGCACTTTTACCTTTGAAGTTAGAGATTGCAAAGCCAGTGGCAATTCAAACTCTCCATAAAAGAGATTTCTTTGCTGCCAGGAGGTTTCTTGGTAGCCATATTCATCAGACAATAAGCCACTCTGTTTTTATGCCTCCTTTTATGGGGAAATGTGACCCTACTGAAATGCCTTAGAAGATATAATAGAATTTAGTATATGGGCTATAGCGTGGTAGCATCTTAGACTTTTGGCAGTAGTGGGGGTACAATGTGGGTCTCGGACAGGTCCTTGAACATGTTTATTGTTACAAGAAAATGCCTTTAAGTTACAAATGTGTCACAATTTTCTGGGAGCCACTTGAAGCCCATTTTGCAGTGCCGCGAGATCAGCATAGTTATTAGTTTAAATTCCAACATAATGCAAATTTTTTTGCAAGACCTGTTCTGTGGCAGTCCTAGCGATTCTATCTATGCTAGTGATTCCGGACCATGAAGGAAGAGGCTAGCTACCTGATTTTTGAAATTTGATGTGCAATATTTGTAAGCCCATCCATCATGTTTGCTGATTGGAACATTGAATTTGATTTGGCGGTGTAAATCATAGCCGGTGTATGCATATTGGCTTTAATTATCCTTACAAGAAACTGGGTGGAGCATTCTTGATCCAAAAATTTCAGTGATTCCTCTCGATCCAAATTTGCAAACAAAGCAAACCTGGAGATGGGAAATGAAGACACTAAATTATTTCTATGTTTGAACTTTGTCTCGCCCATTATTAAAAAATATCCAAGATGATGGTTTGGATGATATTTAGTACCCATCGATTGTACCCTTTATTTCCAGATCTCATGAACACCAATGTTGTCTAGGATGGGATGAGTGATGATTTCATTAGGCTGATTGCAATTTGGGCATTAGGTGGGCCCAATCTAATCCCCTTTTTACAAATTATCTCCCACCAATTTTTTATGGATTAAAAACCAACACGAGGCTTTTATTTTCTGCCAGAGAAGCATTCTCCACTCACTTTTCCAATGTGGGGCATGAGTATGGTTGGGCTAAACGATAGCAGCGTAAGCTGAAGTAATACATATCTCCAAAGGAAGTTTCTAGCCATCCTTCGCTGTCCCTATTGTTGGTCTCAAACAAGTGTTTGCTGCTTAATCAAAGAGGAGGATAAAGACATGCTACGGTGGCTTTCTGTAGTTCAGTCCCTGTTCCATATATGCAGTCCCTTAATTTGTTGGGTAGTGAAATAATCAACTACATAATTGAGGCCCGGGCTTGTAGAAGCTCCGGTAAGGTGCAGGTCAAATGTGAAAAGAGGAGCCTTTACATTATAGATGTCTTTCCAAAATCCGATGTTCTTCCCATTCCCTACTTTCCAAATGTCGTTTGAGGAGCACCAAACAAGTCTTTAGTTGTTTTCCTATAGCCAATGTTTGATGTCTCGAGCTATTAGAGAAAACATGATTGTGCTGGCCCAAGAGGTATTTTGCCGAATGATTTAACTCCAAGGGGCTCTTGCTTCTGACTGTAATCTCCAAGCCATTTTCATACCCAAGGCTTTGTCGAAGTGTTAGGTGCTTTTAAAGTTGAGCCCACTAGTGGCTTTCAGGAGGTGATGTCTTTCCGGGCCACTAAAGGGTGTTTTAACTTAAATGCCACATCTCTGCATGGGGTGTTTATACCTAAGTGCACACCTTTCCATAGAAAATTTCTCTGCACTTGAATAATTTTATGTTGCACTAATTTTCTGAGGGTAGCAAGGTTAAGAGATACACATGAATGACCTGAAGAACTGATTGATGTGACTGGATCTATTGGTTCACAAAGACAGCCTGCCATGCATTTTACCCAATGTGTGTTTGCATATTCTAGATGATTTTTTTCTAATGGAGAGGGAAGCCCAGATAGGTTGAAGAAAGGTCCCATTCACATTTTTCTAAGCATTCCAAAGCCTTTTGTTTATGTTGACCATTTATGTTCACAAAAGATATATTGGATCTGTGGGCATTTGTGTTCCATCCCAAAGCTAGTACACTGGATTTGTGGGCATTTATGTTCCATTCCATAGCTAGTTGGTATATTTCAAGGATCATTTTAAGATGAAGAAATTTCCGGGGAATGAGATTTGAGAAGGATAGTTTCATTTGCAAAATGGAAACTAGAGTACATATTTTCCTGTTTTTTATTTCATGTTGAAGTATCTGCACGAGTTTTTTGACTAGTAGAATGAATGAATATGGGCTGAGCGGGTCTCCCTGGAAAAGTCCCTTTATAGACATGAAAGACTCTCCAACCAAACCGTTAATGGTGACATTGAAGGTCAGAATTGAGATGCAACTTCTAATCCAGGCAACAAAATGGCCACAAAAACTAAAAGCCACCAAGACTTTGAGGATGAGGTCCCAATTGCAATTGTCGAAAGTTTTCGACATATCCAGTTTGATTAAAACCTGGTGGTGATATGAGCTCTGAGTGAATTGAAAACTTCCTGGATAACATTTTCTTTATTTCTTCTTGATTCTTTGACCATCTTGAATAGATCCTTGTTGCACTAGAACATCATCAAGCCCAGGTAATTTGCCTTTTGAAAAGAGAAAACAATCACCCTCAACTCCTACTCAGTACAGGCCTCAATAAATTTTTATTTTCAGGCCTTGTAATTCTAAAAGGGATGTTTTCTGAGCTTCCTAATGTGTAGCAGAAGCTTCTATTCCTTGAAGAAGATTCCAAAAATAATCACAGGCATGGTTGACAATTTCGTTTTCATCCTGAACGCAGTATCCAGAGGCCTTTTTAAATTTTTCGTACTGTATTTGCTTGCTACTTGTTAAGGACCATCTTATAGAAGAAATTGGTTTTGGCATCCCCCTCCTTAATCCGCTAGTCTCTTGACTGTTGCTGCCAGTAGCATTCCTCCTCCTGCACAAGGTCAGTTAATTTATGATTCAGGTTTTGTTCTTTTTCTACCATGTCACATGAAAGATGTGAAGCCTTAATCTGTATTTGGATTTCATCCAATTTTTTCCTTGATTCATTGAATTTCAAAACTGTGTTTCACTCCATTTCTTCATTTGGCTGCAGAGATGAATAAGTTTGCCCATAAATCTGAACATGGCATGACCTCTTATTTTTTCTGCTTCATTCATTACTTTTTCACTTTATTGTCAAAATTGGTTTGAGCTAATCATATATTTTCAAATCTGAATGGCCAGGTACGTTTTTGTGTTGGAGAAGTCGATATCAAGTTATAGTGGCCAATGATCCGTAATGTCCCCAATTAGAGAGCAGTTGGCCTAACGGCCCTATTTTGGTCTTAGCCTGGTCATTCCCAAGGACTAACGACTTTGGAGGTTATTGGGGATGGTTGTCGATTTCCTACTATGTTTTGTTATATTTTAGGCGTTGGGAGGGTCTAATGGGCCCTTTGTGTTCTATTTTTGTCGTTGGGATCACTTAAGTGGACACTTTTGGCGTTTAATGTTATGTTTCTTCGTTGGGGCCACTTAAAGTACCTTTTGGCGACTTAAGGGGATGTGTATTGCATTAAATGTTTTATTTCTTTGTTGGGTCACTTTTTGGGCCAAGGCGCCTAGGAATGGAAAAAGCAACTTTAAGTTATTTTTAATTGGGCCCTCTTTATGAGAAAGTGCGCCTTGGGGGTTTTAGGGTTTCTTTGACATGGAAAAGGTTATAAAAGGAGAAGAGGGGTGAAAGGAGAGATCATTCATACATACACTTATATTTCTTTTCATGGTGCAACTGCTGTTTGCAACTTTTAGCTTGTGGAGTAAGATCCCACGGGAACCCTAGCTTCGGTGGTGAGAGATCCATCCCTAGCTAGCAGGGCATTCTTCGGTAGTGAAAGATCTACCCTAGCTTGTCATTTGGAGCAGATTTCAGGGCTGGTTTTACAGAGGTATTTTCAGAATTTTCAGAATTAGGGTTTGAGGATTTTTGAGAGTTTGGTGGAGATTTTTCAGCTGGTTTTCGGATCAGACCTACGGCAGCCATAGAAGAAGGATTCGGCATCATCTACAGAGGGTTTCACAAGGGTTTTGGCTATTTTCCAAAGGGGGCGACTTGTTTGGGAATTTGCAGCCCTAATTTCTAGGGTTTCCAGCAGTCCTTTTTCAGATCTGAAGGTTGGAAAGTCATCTACTATTTTTATATATATTATTTCCAAAGTTTCATCATTAGTGCATTTGTATTCGGAAAGATATTAATTTTCGAAGTTTTCCGGCTATTTTAGGCACGCTGTAATTTTCTGGCAGCGTTATATTGACTGAAAAATTCCAAAAATATTTCCCTTGTGTTCTTCATATTATTATCTTGTTCCAGTTAAAATTTCAAGTATTTTGGACGGGTATTTTGAGAGTTATTCACATTTTTCTGTTCGCTGCCCTAGCTGTACTTTTTCTGCATAAAATCTGCAAAAATCAGATTTAGTATTTTGCTGCAAATTTCTGTGTTTTGTCATTTTTGTGGTAAGATCCCAACTAGGGATATTTCATGATCCTACAAAGCGGAGCCATATATGCCTGCTGATATTTTGGTTCCCACTGTTATCCATTTTTAAGAGAGCAGAATTCCGTCCATGTTTTCTGCTTGGTAGTGTTGTCCCTCTCTGATTACCACAGGTGAAGCTCCCTTGAGCACATTCTGTATGTCAAGAAATCAGACCCAATAATGCATTTTCTGATCTTGCGATGAAACCCTGCCCTCCTTTTCTTCTAGGAGATCGATTGTATTGAAATCCCTTACAAGGGTGGGCTTCAGAGGCTGATTTGTATGAAACCGATTGGAGAGATTTTCAAGATATTTGATTCTATTATTCCCATTGGTGGTAATGCATACATTTACTAGACAATTTTTTTTTCGAACTTCATGAAAATAGAAGTTTAGAGTCATTCCCTGTCCAATGCACTGGCTTGGTATCGGATCATACTTGGCAGAGGAGGGGGTCTTTGGGCATCAATTATATCCTTTGAGCGAGCAGGTTTCCAGTTTTCTTGAATCCCCACCTGCAGGGTTTTTGACCTGGATAGGCATCCCATAAACTGACATATAAGCGCCTTTTCCTTAATTAAATATGGTCTTTGTCCCATTTCATCAATAGAAAACTGAACATTTGGAGGATTCCTCATTCTCAAATAACATCCGTTGTCCTCTTTGGAAGGAAAGGATGGCTGGGTTACATTTGTGAGCATCCTGTTGCACAGAATGAAGCACATAATGCCTGCAGATTTGTGGATTCTCCTTGTATACAATTGATCTGAAAGCAGGGTAAGGCTGATTCTAAGAGGGGGCTATGGCCTCCCGTCAGAAACAGAGGATCCGCTGCTTCAGATCTGATTTAAGAGGGGGCAGACCTTGGGTAGAGAAGGGATCAATCTGGTTTTTTGTGGTTAGGTGGGCTGGTTCAAGCATTGAAACTCTTCTCTCCCATCCAATCTTGCAGCAACTAACCAAAGACTTGTCAAATGAATAGTCTTGTATTAGAGGGAAATTTGGAGAGCTCAATCCTTATGTGATAAGCCCGTTGAGACTTGATACTATCATTTGACCCTAAGGATGTTAACATTTGCTCATAGAAATCCCAAAACAGTTAGTTCAGATTGCATGTAATTATTCTTATCCAAGTTGAGTAATGTAATCCCTTTGTGTTTTTACTATTACCTGTTGTTGTCTGATTGTGTATTCTGATCTGACCTGTCAAAATATATGCAATATCAACCAACAAATTGAGTGCATTGGAAAAATTCATTTTAGGAGTTTTACCTTTCTCTAAATACTAGGGGCTTGACCTCAAAGTGATTCAAAACAATGCATTTTGGCTTAAAAGTTTCCATCTTTATAAGCTTTCATGATCATATTTGTTAGAGATTTTCATGCATGATGGCAGGACAACCTCTTTGATTTTTTTTTCTTAAACTAGTTTTTAATTAACTTTGTTTTCTCTACAAAATAGGGAAAACTGGTTTTCTGTAATAACCCTTTTGAGGGTTTTTATTAAATATTCAATATGCAGATCTGAAACTGAAAATTGCAGCAGACTGTACACAAAACCAGTGACTTATTCTTGCCCAAAAAGATGCCAAAAACACCACAAAACAACACCACACAACTTGCCAATATTTTATATATGATATTTGGAATTTTTAGAAGCCAATATAACCAACAAACACTGAAAACACACTGCTGGAAATGAAATACACACTGGAAATTGCAGCCACGAATTAATTATGAAATATAGATATAGAAGTCTCCAAAAATCATGCAACTCAAGATTCCGGCCTTTAAAAATATGGCAAATAAGATTACAAAACCAGATTTATCAAATTCCTTGCCAATGTCTTCAAACCCTACCCTAGGTAGGTCGCTCCACCCTAGAAAAATAGTATAACTGCTGGAAATGCCAAAAAGATCTTCAAATCAGCTTCCTTCTTCAATGCCAAATGGTGATGAAGGGTTTTCGTCCTTCACCCAAGCCAAATGAAGGGTTTTCGTCCTTCAACAAGGCCTCACATGAGGGTTTTCATCCCCAAGTGGATGACTAAGGAGCAACAAGCTCTCTTTGCCAAGTATAGAGAAAATACGCCAAGCTAGATGCAAATGAACTCTCTCTTCTCCTTTTATATCTTTCCTTTGGCGCCAAAACTTAATTAGACAAGGCCGACCTGTATAGAACAAAAGAACACTAAAGAAAACATTATAATATTAGATAAAATATATTATAAAGTGCTCAAGGGTCTTCTCCTTCATTTCTTCTTCTTTGCCATGGAGAAGGGATGGCAAGAAGACCAATTTCCAGCTCTTAGGTGGGAAAAAGGGACATTATATTTTTGAGTTAAAAACTGTTGATTCCTGTTACTTAAGCTGACATCTATAAGAAACATTAACAGAAATATGTTTTTGTATGAAAGAATTGTTTGTACATGGATTACTCTGTAAATAAAATCTACTTGGCTAGTCTGCATTGATTTCTCACTCATGGAATTTGTTTCACATTTCCTGTTAACACTTTCATGAATCTGGTTTTCATATCGGCTGGAAATACAAGCTGTTAGTTGTTTCCAAATGTATGGTGGCTCTTCATTATCTTTGAAAAAGAGATGTACTTTAAGGAAGTGCTTTAATATCCTTGTAATACCTTGTTTTGTTTTTCTTCATTAAACATCTTTTGCAGCTTGCCATGCAAATTTCTTGGTTGCAATCAAATAAGTTTTTTTAGAATTTTTCATTTATTTAGAGAAAGTAAAAATTGTTCATTTATATTTTGAATATTGTTACTGGCCACAGTGGCGGTGGATCAACAACTGTTGCTGCAGTGCATGATGGTTATGTTCTTCAAAAGGTATGGCAATGCAAAATTCAATCATGACGGGTTTATATTTATGCATTTTTTGGGTACAACTGTACAATATTGGGGAAACAATATTTTCTATTGGAAATATAGATGTTTATTTAGCAACAGGAACATTTTCATGATGAATAGTTTTTAATTTACATAAAATAAGATGATGTGGATATAAGAAATTGGAAAGACAATTATTTAACAGTGTTTAATCTTGTTGCAAGTGAATAATGGAATGTAAAAGTTACTCAAACAATGGGGGCATGTAGAGCTAGGTTGGTTTGGAGAACATATCAACCACATTTAACACCTCATGCAAAGAAAATAACTAGTGTTCAGAGCGAAGGAAGTATGTTCTATGAAGGTGGCATGTGACAATCTGGTTTTGCGATGAGTGACGTGGGATCTCTGCATTACACAGTCATTTTCAGGTGCTCTTATATGGAGAAATATATCAAATGAAAAGGGAAAGCACATATGGTCTTCAAAGTGGATTTAGCCGGGAAAAACCCTTTGTATGTGCGGACAGATTGCAGTAGAGACCCTGATCTTATAATACATCAGACATTTGAATATGAACTTGAAGTGATGCTGTCTTCCATTCCTTATGGAAAAGCCAACAAATATGCTGCTCGATTTTGAGCTAACATTAGCAAGTTCGTAGCTGTCCCAAAGGGAACTCCAAACCACGTGAGAGGTGCCAACATAGATAATTTAACGAAGAATCTTGTACAAGATAGGATTACTGGTGATCCAACCAGATAATTGCGTACACACGATGTAGATTTTGATTTTCTATTAGATACTACAACTAAAATTGAAATTTAAGAGGTTTGGGGTGTTGGTGGAATATGTAGTAGGTGGGAGACAATCTATGAGATGTAAGTTTTAAGTGAGGGTAATTGATTTGGCATAACAAAAGCTGCCAAATCCTTGCAGATAAGCTCTGTTGAGGATCACAGTAACAAAAACAAATATCTTAGATATCCATCTTTGGAGTTTGTGATGCATGACCTCCACATGGAAATTGGCTTGGACAAGTGACATATCCTAGATTATGCTAAGGTGATGTTCCCTAGATTTGATATTCCCTTAAAAACTATGACTAAAATCCAAACTCAAGAGGTTTGGGATGTTGGTGGAATTTGTAGTAGGTGGGAGATGATCTATGAGATGTAACTTGTGAATGAGAGTAACCGATTTAGTATACAAAAAGCAGCCAAAGGCCTTATAGATAAGCTCCATCAGGGACCACAATGCAAGAAAGAGATGTCTCGCATATGCATCTTGTGTGTATGCCTTAAGTTGGAGTTTGTGAAGCATGAATACCACAGTGAACATGGTTTGGACAAAGCAAGTGAAGCGCTATAGATTATGATAAAATTATTATATGTAGGACCTTTAGTTTGGTTCGAATACTTCTCAAGAGCAAAACCATCTAGGATACTCTTAATTTAGGCTCCTCAAGTGATAGGGCTTTAGTACATTACGTTGTCTAGGTAGCCATTATTTCTCAAGTATATTGGTCTAATTGTTAAAACTATAGTATCACAGCCCTTTAGATTCGTAGATATGCTACGGTTTTATTTGCTTAGATACGTTAGTTTTAAGAGTATCATGGCCCTTTATGTGGTAAAGGTGGAATTTTAGGTGATTAATGCCTCCTTGAAATATATGTATCACAATATTTGCAAAAGACCCACCCTCTCTTCACACTTGGAGTACCATGCCAATGACAAGTGCCTTTTCTTTGTAGTTCTGATCCTCGCATTTGAAACTTTTAAAACATTTATAGTAGAGGTAAATAAAACAATGCAAGGGGTAGTAAACAATATCTAAAAACAGAAAATAAATTAAAATCAAGCAAAAATTTAAGAAAGAAGTGGAAAAACCTAGGGTTTGTTTAATATTGGATTATAGATTTTAGAAACAGAAAACAACAGGAAAAATGAAGTAGAAGAGGAAGAAAGAAGAGAGTGAATCAAAGACAAAAATAGAAAGAAAGGAGGAAAAGAAAAATAAAAATATTTACCCATTGCTACTCTTCATTGCTTGAAAATATGAAAAATTGAATGCCAACCCTTTTAATTGTGCCCTCCTATTGTTGAACTCTGAGAAGCAAACAATATGTTGCTATTTCACACCAAAAATAAAAAGCCCTCTTGAGCCAGCAATGAGCAAGAGCGAGTGAATAACAATGATAGGTGAGTGAAACGAGGACAAAATGGCCATGTAGGTATTTTAAGACCTATAATTTTTAAATGTTTGGGTGATTTTTTTAATTGCATTTTTTGGGTTTTTAGTTTTATCAAACTCGCGAGTTTGGCAGTCATTCCTCACAAGTTTCAGTAGACTCATGAGTCAAGGCTGCAGAATCGCTGTAACTCACTTGGCTTATGACTCAGCGAGTCTTGTTACTATGATTTGGATATGATTCTTCTGAATTAAGAGTGTATGGCAGAAGTAGAGTGAGAGTGAGTAAGCAGCACTGCTTGGTACTGATAATGCAGTCGAAATCCTTTGAGCGTCTTGAAGAAGGTTAGACCACCCAGTGACTCATTTGTATAGTCATTGCCACGCTGATAATTGTGGCAACTCTATCTATGTGCTGGGAAGTTCATAGTTAGCCCTAGACCTTCCATTAATCATGCCATTGAGCTTATATAGTAAAGAAGGGGCCAAATAAAACAGTCGAACTCCTTTGAGTGTCTTGAAGAAGGTTGAAACGCCCCTTGATTCATTTTTATAGTCATTGCCATGCTGATAATTGTGGCAACTCTATCTATGTGCTGGGAAGCTCATAGTTAGCCCTAGACCTTCAGTTAATCATGCCATTGAGCTTATATAGTAAAGAAGGGGCCAAATAAAACTAAGTACCAAACCAAGGAGGCAGCTGTAAAAGGACAAAGTATAAAGATGAAAAATACAAATTAAGAATGTTCTAATAAAGAGGAAATATAAAGGTTGATGACTTAGAAAAATAGCAGGTTCCTTTGTACAAAAAGTTCGAAGGGTCATATGGATCATCCATGAGGCTTGTGAAAGGAAAAGATTCAGTCTTTCTCTTTAATCAGGGGGTTCATAGGGACATTAGGAGCACTATAAAAACCCTTATAAGGCTTATTTGAAGTAATACATGTGATTCATCATAACCCTAAACTGAATTTCACTCAAGCTTGTTAAGAAATCGAATAGTATTTGTTGCAAAACAGATTGTGGAAGGTAAGTTGCTGTGTCTTTGAATCGTTGTTCCACTTCATTAATTATGGAGGAAGGAAAATCCTCAAAAATTTCCCCCAGGTCTCCCCTTTGAAGACGTCATTTGTGCGATCCAACATTATGTGTGGAGGGCACACTTGGAAATTTAAGGATCACAAAAATTCCTACCAGGAAAAGGTTACAAACTTACATGCGTGCACAGTACACATGGTATGGGTATGTAGCCTTTGGTGCGGAACCCTAAAACTTGGAGATGTGGGTGTAAGGTTATGTAAGGTATGGAACTGTAAAACTTGGGCGCACTATAACATTAAAAATGAAAACATCAAACTCGAAAGTTGAAAATCAAAAAATAAGATCATCATAACCTAGCACTCAACTATAGCATATGAATATCATTATTGATATTATATTATTTCAATGCACCGATGAATGTCATGAACTACTTACAAATAAGCGTTAATATCCAAAATTTTGAAGAATTAATTGTTACATGCAAATCAAATAGAAAAGTCATGAATCAAAACAAGTCGAAGAAAGCTATGTTGGATCCTCATTAACTAAAGTCAAGATATCTTCATCCAAATCATCAATTGCAATTATCAAATGCGATTGGAACAACTCAATCTCAATATTTGTATCGGGAGTGTAGGATAATAAAAAAATTCAACAATGAAAGCTTGTATGAAATACTCATCTCATCTAAATGAGTGTCTTGAGTTCCACATCTCTAGGAGAGTTGGCCACATTTAAAGGGATGACACATGCATAAAAAAGTTGGTAAGGGAGGTATCTTGTACGCACCAAAAAAATGCTAGAGCTTTTCCAAGTATACTTGACTTCCGAGGTTGGGCCAAGACAACCGATGCGAGGATGATGTGGAATGAATGGGTAATGTTTTGGATGTGGATACTCTAGCCTAAACTAAATACACTTTGCTGCTCTGAATTGTTTGTCCAAAGCAGAAAACCGGTTACACATGCAAGTTCTACAATGGTTGGTCCTAGTGAGAGCCAAATATCATAGCTCTTGATCGATATTTGTATCTGAAAAATGGAGTGAAATCAAGCTAGGCGACAAGTGGAAGTTTTTGGTTTTTTCAAGTTGATCTTGTCTGGGAATAGTCATGTAGGTGGAAGAATGAAGAGAAAATAGGGCAAGGCTAAACCCGACGATGAAGAGAAAATTCAAATCCTAACGTTAGCCTGTAATTGTCGAAGATGATGGATTTGTTGATGGGCTTGTTCATGTGTTGCCAAGGTATGTGCGTCTAAGATATGAAATTGCTCAATGATGAGGTGTGGTGTGGTAGTGGAACGGAAGACCTCACATCTTAGTTGGGAACTCAAGGAAACTGCCCTACCCTACGTAGAAGTACTTGGTTGTCAAGTGTCATCCAAGGGTGTGAAGGGGCTGCCCTATGCTAGCTAAGATCAGGAGTTAGGCATATGAGTTTAGCTTGTGCAGAAGTTGTATGGATGTTTGAGCCTGAACCGGGGCTATTTGAAAGTTGTTTTGAAAATATTTTGATAAGTGTGTACTTGCTGTTTTTCATGTGGAAGAGTTGAAATCACAGTAGTGTTGTGTTTGTTTGTTTGTGTAACTTGTAAGAACTTAAGAAGATGGTTCTGTTTGCATGGATGAAGATGTTGGTTTGTGTGTTGGATTGTGGGCGAAATGTAAAGATGGGACATCAATTTGTTTTGTTTTTATGAGGTTCATAAATAAAATCTGAAAGTTACAGGTTGCTGGAATTTACTTCTTTTAACCACAGATTTTAGATCTATGTGTGCATACAATGGAGAAATGCAAAGCATTTTAATCTATGTATGAATGCAGATTTGTTTGTTTGTGTTTTTAGAATGTTTGAATGATGTATGCAAGAGACAAACAACTACTCTACCTGCTGGAAATAATGTCAGTTTTCAAATTTTGATGGATGCAAGAAATCTAACTACATGCATGCCAGTTATGGATACAGATCTGTATTTTCCCAGAGGCATATGCAATAAAACCTACTTAGTTTTCTCTTATATAGACGGAAGAAAACAAAATTCCTTCCTTCTACTTGAATGCAAATTCAAATGGACTCTTCTTTTGTATGGCTCTTTCTCTTCGAATGCTATGAACATGAGATGATTACTAAAGTAATTTAAGTGCAATGAAAATAACTAACAAAGAAAGTTCTGAAATCTAACAGCAGGTGTGAAGTTAGATCAGAGCAAAAAAATGGACGTAATTTAAGAAAATTGGAGTTTAAAATCCGAGATCCATCTTTTTCTTTTTTGTTGATAATTTTCAGAATACTTCAGACAATCTAAATTATCAAAACAAAATAAAGCAAAATAAAGAAACCCCAATCTTTTTCCATGAAGAAAGTAGTGGAGGAAGGAAAAAATTTTGTAGGTGTGGAAGAAGAATGGTAGCAGTGCAATGGCTGGGTCAAAGTGATCAAAATGACATGTTTGATCTCCTTTATGTTCTCCTCTTATGAAAGAAGGCAAAAGCTGAACTCGACTCAATTTTGTGTGGTAATTAACACCAAATTTGATGGTGCCACACTAATCCTTGGCAAGAGTAACTTCCGTAGCTGATGGCGATAAGACAACAATTCTGGAAATGGCTTAGAACTGGAAGCAATATCTAAAATCCAATCTCTGCAATGAACTCTCTCAACTCCCTTTTTTTCAACCTTCTAAAATGAATGCACAATCCCTTAAAAGAGAGGCACTTCTTGCCGATGGGGTGGGAGTGGTGCAGTCAAGTCACACGGTTGTGTGTTGGCCCACCCAGTTTCAAATCCCCCTAAGGCACGATCCTCCTTGGAGGTGGTTTCACCGCAGGTTGCAGCATCTCTAAACTTAGCTGCTGTGGTAGATCTTTGTTCCTCGCTGCAGTGGCAACACTTGGCTCTTCGTTGCAGTTGCAACACTCTTGGAATTGGCTTCACTCCGCTGTAGATGCAGCTCGCTGAATTCCTGTTGAAATATGCTGCAGTTGCAACACTCCAGATATTGGCTTCACTCGGTTAGTTGGACTCATTGTTGAAATACGCTGTAGATGTAACACACCAGAATTTGCTTCACTCGGGTTCCTTGTGATGGTTCCCATATTGTAACAAGAAGGATGTGGGTCCTTCCCAAAAAACCCTCAAAATATTCACCCTTAATAAAAAAAGAGAGGCAATTTTTGAAGTGAAATTGATTAAATCCAAGTGGGAAATAAAAAAATTGATCAATGGCTATAACTGAAATCAAAGGAGTGAAGTGGAGTTAGCTGTGAGTGAGTTGGAGGTGATTTGGGTTGCTTGCGGTGTAAGGCGAGATAACTAAACATGCTAAATGAGTGCAAAAATGTGTTCACGTGACGAAAAATCGGAAAAACAATGCATTGTGGCTGAACCGTCTGTAAAAGCAAGAGGTGGTTGCACAATGGCAAGCGAGTGGCTTGTGAGACCATTGCTGATGCTACAAGATTGCCGTGATGGTTACCTGTGAGGTGCCAGCTGCGGTTTGCGAGACCACTGCGGTGGTTTAGGTGCCGAAAATTTAAAAGGCTAAGATAAAGCAAAACAAGGCAAAGTCTTTGAAATGTCCCTCTTTCTAAAATAACAATGTTGAAGACCCTTGGCCTATTTTGTCCACCCGACGGCTAAGGGGTGAATACAAGGGTGACTTAAGTCATAGTAAATTATTATTAAGTGCCAAAAAGAAAATTATAAAGCACTTATATTAATTATTACGACTTAATGATAAAGTGAAAATAGTAAGAGGAGAAAAACACTTAGTAAATTTTATTTATCCTAGGGGAAAATGCGACCTCCCTTGGGAATAAATACATGTGGAAGAGGCATTAAAAAATTAGGAAAATTGTGATTTGTTGTGAGAGTGGCCATTTGGGTCTTATTCCTTTATTAAAGCATGTCGACTTGCTTGGAGGGGTATCTCAATTCCATTTTACAAATCTGGTTTTGTATGCTGAGCCTAGTGCTTGCTTCAGAATTTCTCTAAGGACGAAAACCCTTAGAGTTGCTCTCTTGAGGACGAAAACCCTCTTGAGATTGAGGAGAAGAATGAAACCTCTTCTTCTTGTTTCATTTTCCAGCAGTGTTTAGTGTATTTGAAGCTGATTTTCAGAAGGGTTTGAAGAGGGAAAAGTGTTCCCGAGTTTTCTTCTTATTCCCAGCTGAATCGACCCACTTGGAGGATTATTTGGAGGTGATGGGTATGAATAAAATTCAGATATGTGTTGCTGAAGTTTATACTGACTTTTAGTCATTTGAATCATCATTTTTGGAGTGGTATTTGGCTCCTAAAATTTTCATTTCCAGCTATTTCTGAAGACAAGGGTTTGCAGAGATAAAATAAATAAATCAGCCTTATTTGGAGCTTCAATCTGGTACTTCTTATTCTGCAATTTTCTTCTAAATTCATCCTATTAATTTCTGATATAAAAAGTGTGTGAATTGGTTCGTCTTTGGAGGGTTTCTAACTCCCTAGCTAGTCACATTTTCTTAAATAAATTCCAGATTTGCATTACGTTGAATTTTTTGTGCTCTATTTCAAGTTGGGTATTTGGGGAAATCCATTGTATGCTCTTATATGTCCTTTAGGGGACATTACAATCTTCAAACCTGGTAGTCTGGGCAGGCTGCGAATGGTTGTGTAAGCAAAAATAAGCAAGAAAAAACAAACGTAGGCAAGTACAAGATGCTTGGTAGGGTCTGAGCTTTTTTTGTAATTTTTTGGAGGTCTTGGCATCATCATTTGGATTTTTTTCGAAATATTGCACCGTGCAAAATTTGGGTGCATACAAATCCATCTTTTCCCTTGTATCATTACCAAAGAAATATGTAATAGGGGAGCGTTGCACTTTATTTCATAAGAATTTGAGGAGTTTAAAAGTGCTTCATTACTCCAATTTCACCAACACCCATAACAAAAGATTGGGAGGCAAGGGAGGCCAACCTGTCATGCATAGGCGTAGGAGATTCCTCATTAGTAACAGTTGGTTCATTGAATCTAGTTTCTTTCATCGAGAGAGGTTCCTAACTTGTTTTCTTAGATACATCAACACCTTAACTGCCACCAACCCAATAAACAAGCTTTCACATGAGAATGACTCCACCATAGCTCATTAAACGTTTCATTTGAGGTGATATGCGCTCTCTGCTTTTTCCTTCCAGAACAGTCATATGCTCTCAGATTGGATATCTTACATTCTTTGTGGCCATGATGATCTTAGTTTATTTTAGGAATGAAGATGAACAATAGATAAATTATAAATGTAAAAATTTTATGACTAAGATACAAAAATATTAATAGCTTTATGTTGAGTTTTAAAAATCTGATCTAAAAAAGTTCATGATTTTCAAAACATAGATCTGTAATAATAGTTAGAAATCTAAAATTTCCTAGGTTCTAGCTAATTTTTGATCAAATTATATAAAATTTAGATTGAGGACTTCAAAGTACAGGTTCCATTTAGAATGATCAATGATGTAAATGGTAAGGATATTGCAAATTTGCATTTCTGAAGAGTAGAGTTGAAAGAAGATTTGAAAAGTTAAAAAAAGATTTGAAATGTTAGTACTTTTAGTTTTTCCTGTTTCTATCTTTCACCCAAACCTTGAAAAAACTGTTTCTTGTGTCTATCTTTCATCCAAACCTTGGAAAAACTGTTTCACGTGTCTATCCCAAACCTTGAAAAAACTGTTTGCTATGTCTATCTTTCACCCAAATCTGGAAAAAAACTCACCAAAAAAGCCTTCTCTACAGATGATTTGGTTCAATTAATTCAAAACCCTCTAGATTGTGCAAGGAGTAAAAGCATAAAATTGTTGATTTAGTCTAATAAGCTGAAAGCACAAAGCTCTGTATTTGAGGACCACTAAAACCAATATAAGACATTGCAAATGAAGAAAGTAAAACACATGATATATGCAATGGCGATCGAGTTTAAGCAGCTTTGGATGAATCCAAAGCATACATGGGAGATGGGGGTGTGGGCATTTTGTCCCAGCCCGTGAAATGTCTTGGATGTTTAGGACATTGCTAGAATAGGGGGAGAATGTCCCCACATAACAATATTTTTATCTTGTACATTTTAGGCATTAGCTTTAATTGTTTTGGGTGCCAAGAGGCACATGGTATACCCCACATCAACAAGATTTTTCTGTATGTTTATGTTGATGTGAGGGGAACATGGGTAACAAGTTGCTAAGATACGCTCCCAAAAAGTCAGCATTTTGTAGCCAACTTTATTCGCTCATGTTTTGCCATGTGGCATTGTAGTTTTATATTTTGGGACAGATTTAATGTATTTCCCATGTTAGCCCTAGGTTTAATGTAATTTGATAAAGTAAAGGCCCATGTCTTTCCTGTGTGTAGTGTACCACAGGTGTTTACAAGGTCTTGACCTAAGTTGTTGCATTCAGATTTGTGGAGAATAAAATTCGTAAATAAATTGTAGCTAAAAATATCTATAAAAATGGAAATAAATTCAACTCAACGAAATCTTATACTTGTTTTTTAGATTAAATATTGGAAAAAAGAATGAATGTCAACAACTTTTAAAGGAATTTTTGTATTCAGCGAATTTTGCTTTTTTAACTTAATATTTACTGATTGTGTCAACTAAGTTCTTGATGAAGTTAAGAATACATGTATCTTTAAATTTAATAATTTCAATGGTCGGGTTTTTTCCACACTTGGGATTTGGGCTGTAGTTTACATTATCGTTCCCAAGGGTTGGAGGCTTTTGAAGCCCCTCCTTAAGAGTTAGGCTTTTGAAGCCCCTCCTTAGGAGTTAATTTTAAATAGGCTTGATGTATCTTTGTATGAAGTTACTCTTACTCCATTGATGAAAAAGTAAAGTTTGAGATCATTTGGAGTTTTGTACATGTGGTGTTTTCAAGTTAATGAAGAGATTTTGTGCTCTTTTCATTACAAATCTCACGTACATGATATTTTAGGTTTCTCTCATGCGAGTTCTCAAACCCCAAATCTTCTACCTGGAATCCAAAAGTTAGAACAATAGAACCTGGAATCCAAAAGTCGACAACCTTGAACTTGGAGCTCTAAACCCTAAAACCTTAACCCTCGAAACCTTTAACATAGAGTCCGAAACACTAGAATCGTGACCCTTGACCCATGATACCTTGACTGAGACCCATGAACCCTAAAACCGGGACCTTAAACGTGGAATCTGAAACCAGAAACCCTAAATCTATGAATGCTAAAGACGAAACCGTGAAACCTACGTATATAGTAATTGTTGTAATGTTGCCTATTGAACTAATATAACAAGCACATATCCATTTTAATATCAATTACATATGTGCCGGGAGGTTTAAGAAAACTTGAGGTGCCTATCCCACAACACAAGTGTAAGAGCATTTGAATGACAGCACGAGTCTTTTGAATGCCTTTCAACACATATCATATCCATGTTAAGATGGACACGTGCTAGTTTAGATTTAGTTTTTATTTTTAGTTAATTTTTTATGTTTTAGCTTTTTTAATATTGACTTTTAGTTTCCTTGGTTTTTTTAATGCTAAAGACACTTGGGGTTGAAGGATCCTAGACTTAAAAACTGTTGGAAAGGTGCCAATTCTGTTCAGTGTTAACTGACCGAACTGGACAAAAGCAAATTACAATAAATGAAAACTAGACTCATCGTGGGTAGGTCCATTTCACTTATGATGCTCTCTCTCTCCATAGCTCAGCCTATCTATCTACAGTTGCCTTCATCTTTCCTTCCTTTGTCCACTGGCCTGCAGGGGCCTATCGAACATCACAAATTGGACCCTGCTGAGGGAATTGACACTAGCTAATATGAATTTCTGTCTTTTGTTTCTTTTCCTACTCTGTTATTGAGCTTGTTGGAGCAATATACGCTCAATCTAGTTGGATACTTTTTTCATCTATCTGCTATTCAGGAATATTTCCTGGAACTACCTTAACCTTTGGTTTTTAGCGATAACCCATCGCATGCTTATTTTTTATCAAGATGTTCTACTGAAATTATATGTTTTGGATTGAAAACCCTAACTTGTCATTTCTGAAAGCGCCTTTCCATTCTGCGAAGCATCTGAATTTAAGGCAGAAGGGCTTTAAGAAAATTCTGAAAATTCTAATTTAAGTCTGAACAGCTTTAAGAAAATTCTGAAAATTCTAAATTTAAGGCAGAAAGGCTTTGAGAAAATTCTTATATGCATCCTTTCAAGGTGATTCCTTGGTGCAGTGAGTGCAGTGTCCATCCTTTTGACCATGCCCATTCTTATTCTTTCTTACCACTGCCCTGCTCAGGGTGCATATAATTGATAGGCTTAGAAATTCTATTTTTCTATCTGTGTCTTATTATGGCTTTATGATGTGAGAGTCTGAATAACTCATAAAACCTTCTCCATTCTGAGAGTGTCATTCCACAATTCTTATTATAAATCGACAAGAATGCAAGAAATAGAATGTAGTTTGTTGAACTTATCTTCAGATATATTGCTTCCACTTCTTGGAAAAGAAGTGCATGCCTGGTAGACCCAAGATAATGCAGTGTCATTCACAGCCCCAAAGTTACTGAAAACATATCATAATCAAGCTTCCTACTTTGAATACCTCCTGCTGAGGGTTTCATATATCCAGATCTATAATATCGATAGGCGTGCCCTGTGGTACAGGTACAGGTACCCTGGCCGTATCTGCGACATTTCCAGGCCTAAAAACATCTCTTTTTATCTCAATTTTTTATATTTTCTACATTATAAACATAAAGTGCAAAAAACATAAAAAACCCATTATAAACCCTAAAAGTCAAAGAGAGAACATAAAACAAAAACAAAGCATAAAAGCAAAACAACTTACCTCCCATTCCTTCATTGCATAATTAACTCTCTAAGATCTTATTTAGCTCATTAGGTTTGATACTTCATCAAGAAGAATTGCTATCATTTTCATAAGATAGTACGAGTGCCCATTCGTTGCCAAGGTGATTGAGGAGCTTGAAGGGAACATACTTGAATTATTCATTGAAGGTAAGGTTTACACTTTCAAGTTTTATATTATTATTATTTTGTTTTCGTTTTGTTTTCAATCATCACACATTGCATGCTTGTGATGCTGTTTTATTGATTTCATTTTAAAATTCTAAACCATTTTTATTTATTTGTTTATTTAACAATATACATATGTTATGCCTTAGGGCCTAAGGTTTAACCGTTATTTTATTTCCTTATGGTGTTGGTTTTTAAACTTGTAGGCACAGTAAAAAGAGAATATTGCTACAATGGCAACAAGTTCCACCTTTTACGTGACCACATCCCCGTATATTTACCTGAAATATTGAAGGGGTGAAATATTAAATACTATGTTACCCTTGTGAAAATAAATGGGTAAAAGGATAAAGCTTTGTACAAAGAATGATAGTAAAAAGAATATGTAAAGAAATCCCATAGTATGGGTGAAATAAATAAATGTGGAAACCCGATAACATGGGTATGAAATTAATGTAATTATGTAATGAAATGATGTGTCAAAAGGGTGGGACCCTTTCACATGTAATAAATAAGTAAAGGGACCCTTGGTGGATGGCATGAAGATATGAGAACATATGATGAATGAAATATGTGGTTATGAAATATATGTGAACTGGATATAGAATTTGATAAAGGATTCATTAAAGGATAACCTTAAGTGGGAAATTGGAGGCAAGTACCTTGCGATTGAGATGGGGTGCATAGAGTGCATCCAACTGGGGGTACAAAGTACACTCCAAATGTGTGTGGTCGGGGTTAGTGAATTGTATGTACATGTGTTCATGATACAAATTTCTCATTGCACAAGATGTGACTGTGCTTGTTGCTTCCATTGTGAGAGTTTGGGTTGCCGTCTCGAAGGTCCCTCAAAGATATGTATTTTGAACTTGAATTTGAAACCTTTAATTATAAGCTACAATTTTGATCTATGATATTTAATATACGTTATCAAACTCAATATTTATTGATGTGTTTATATTGTGTATTTCAATTGAAATGTGTTATGTTCAATGTATTTATTATTGTATAAAAATGATTCAAAGATTTGGAAAATATGCACACCACATTTGGTATCACAGCATGAGATCTTAAAAGGATTTTTGGGAAAAGAAAAGGGCATGCGTTTATTAAAGATATATATGAACCTGGTTGTGTATGATATCCTTGTGAAAACTCTTATTAGCTTCCTGTAAAAGGATGATGGCAATAGTAAGATAACTGACATCTTTATTCTTCATATAACCTCTGCAATTGACTATACTCTATAAAATAATGGGATACAATTTCTATCCCTGGAATCATCAGTTAATTGCTCTTTATTATAGTCTGCATGGAGCTCTGTGGACATGATCCACAATATCATTGTCACCTATATATTAAGTTTCTTACAATCCCAAAACCAGAAAATAAATTTATATGATCTAGGTTGTGTATTTATTATAATCTAATCTCTGTCAAATTGAGAATTCACTAGAGTTATTAACTTTGTATTTTGAATGATTATTTATTATTGTTATACTCTGTAGATGATCTCTTTGATCAAAATAAAGTTGTTTATTTGGTTGAAAGATTTCTTGTATAATTCATGTATAAATGGAGTAGAATCCACTACTTATTGTAGTTCTAATCAATTTAAACATCTCAAATAACGGAAAGACTTGGCCCTCTGCCATATATATATATAACTAGATGAGGCTCTGTAATATCTTTTTCATATTAAGTAAAATTGGAATTTTTCCCGATCGTTAATGGAGGAATACTCTCCTTCCTAATATTCTATATGATTTTGTGTCTATCGACCTTGTAATTTTAATGATTTCCTTGGACATCTATGTTGTGCTCGCACTGAAACCTACAGGTGTTTAGCTATTGGTCCACATGTCGGATAATGTATTTCATAATATTCATTGCTCTTCTCAATCTCAAAATTTCCCAATCCACGAAGGCAGGTAAACCAGGTCACTTGTCTCCATTTCATGTCATTTATCGGATCCCAAACATTATAGAATGTTTAGTTGAATGTTTCATCTATCTACCCGAAAATCAGGAATCTTGACAAATGTCACATTTTCGTGTAATCTCCTCTGTCAAGATTGCACCGTATTCATTCCCGAGGCGAAAACTCCATGATTGGTTGGGCAAAATGAGAGCATGATTGGCCAAAGATCCAACCCCGTCATTGGAACACGTATGCATGTTCCATATCAAATTGGTCCATGTATCCTTTACATCGTTTTCTCTCCAACTCAAATGTAACTCGATTCTTAAACCCTAAGTGATCTTGACAAGTGGCGAAATCTCTAGATATTAACGTGTTGGGCCACTTTCCCATGAAAATTTTCACTTTATCGATTTATGATAGTCGGGGAAGCTTGCCCTTATTCTTATAGTTTCGTGTTCTTGTGTTGTGCTCTCTGAAGGCACACAAAGCTTACTTCTCGTGAGTCTGAACCACATGATTGGGAGGATGGTTTAAGACACGTCATTGGCTGAAGTTCTAGTGCAATTGGCTACATGTTTCATATTACGCTGAATTAAATACCCGTGGTCCCCACTTTATCGTGTCTTTCCCTGTGACCTCATCCTTAGTGATCAAAAGGTGTAAACTTATTTTGTGACCACGTGAAACTCTTATATCCCGAGTCTTCGAGATTCTGCCACATAGCAAGCTTGGGTATGTGGAGTCATATATTTTATGTTTTCCGGATCTTCAAATACTGTGACCGTGAAACCCATGACCTCAATGAAATCCAATGAAAAGCCCAAGTTTTGGGATTCAACCATGGTGTTCACTTGTTCGGTCGCTGAATTTACAAAAAATTGAGTCTACGAATTCCCGAGAACTCAGAATATTGCCAATTATCCCTCTTTTTGGCTAGGACACCTGTCATGGTTTTTGTATTGGGACCACCTATAAACCTAGCCCAAAAAACCATGTGAATGGTTGATCATTCGAGGCCTGTCATTGGCCAAATTTTGTGAAGACGTCATTCGGTGCACTTGTAATCTTGTGATTTTACTATTTTTGGTATACCCTCAGTATGCATTGAAGCGTATCTTCCCATCGCTTGAGACCTCGAGAATTCCAAAATCCTTGTGATTGGCTAGTGACTTGATATGTGATTGGTTAATGATTGGGACCCTGTTATTGGGCCACATATCCATCCTATGCTCTACGGTTATATAAGCCGCAGTTCAAATGTTTATGATGTCTCCGTGACACCTGCATGTGATCTCACGTTAGATTTGATGTATGTTGTGTTATAAAACATTAATGTTCATGTTATCTTATCCATGTGGGATTAAAGACAAATATGTGAAATTATCAACAATCTTCAAAGTGATCGATCGTAAGTGATTGATTCGAGTGATCATTCAAAAACATTTTGTTTATTGAATCAGATGTTGTATTTATCAATAAGCAAATCTTTTAGCATATAAAGGAGATCAAAGTTTTTTTAGATTAACGATGGAAGTGAACGTGCCGGAGTGGTTATTGGGCATAACTAGGAATAATGATAAATATGGAATGTAATTATGGGAAAAGGTTGTTCAAGATTATACTAAGCAAATAAATCAGAAGAAGGCAGAATTGACTTTTCGTGTTAGATTTTGCCCTGCCAGAACAATTTCCTAGGATGCCTCTATATATGTCCCATACATCATATGAAGGCAATCTGATTACGAGCAAAGTAGAGGCTAATGTATGTTATAATGATTCAATTATGATTTTGACAAGTGTTGATCTGGAGGGATACAAAAGCATTAAAGATTCTGGTCTCAGGTGGAAGTGTAATCAGAGAGGTTTGTTCACACATAAATGAGAGGAAAATTAAGTATGTTGGCCACAAAATTTTACAATACACCCTTATACATATAGTTTCAAGTGTTTGACAAATGATAGAATCAGATATCTATTCATGGAGTGTCATCGTTATTGCTTGCGGAAGACATGGTCATCCTAAAGAGGCATTGATACTATTTCACCAACCGCAATAGACTAACCTAATCATCTCTCATCTTCTACCATATTTCTTGTCCGTGAAAAAATAAGAACTTTGGAATAGGGTGTAGAATCCATCGAAACATAATAGAAAATGGTTTCAGTCTCAGTTAAAATGACTGAAAAATGTGAAAATGTATACAAGACATAGGAACTGTTTGACCAAAAGTTCCTGAAAGAGGGTTCATCTCATGGAATACAATGATATCAAGATATGCACAAAAGGGGTTTATTGAAAAGGCATTGTAAACTTATAAGAAAACTCATTTGAAGTTGTAAAACCAAACTTCACAACCTTTTTGAACAAGTTCTTAGATGGGAACTTTAAAACTGGGAATGAACATCCGTCATTGGATTATGAAAAAAGGGATTTTTGACTTAGTGTATGGTGTGGAAATCCACTTATCACATATATTGGTTTGACATGGCACTTATCCACTTACTTATAGCTGTCCATGTCTTGTCTTAACAATTTTAGAATAAAAACCATTGTGCTTGATGACTGTCCATTCAGACTCTAATTGTATATTGCCATACTGATCTTATAGGAATAGGCTGTAAAATTATAGTGTGTTGTTGTGTTGATGTATCAATGTACATTATGGTTAATTCCCTTGTTGATAAATTGGTACTTTATGTAATTATGAAAGAATGGGTGGAAATCCAATATGTGTGTACAATACCCCAACTTTAATGAAGGAATCAACAAACATGATAAAATAATTCTGAATAAAACTTAAGGAATCAGAGACTTACAATAAAAGGTGAAAAATGAAATGTCAACCACTATAATCTATACAAATACTGTTTTACAAAGACCATTTTTCAAGAAGAAATAACAAGGATTCCACAATTAATTTCAATGAATTCTTGACTATGGTGAAGGGGAAGTGTTGATAACCTTGTTTCTTGTTGATTCCTGTGCGTTTGTTGATAAAGTACCTGATTGGAAGGTGTTTATGCTTTTACATTACAATCATATATGTTTAGATTGACTGTCATGCATAAAGTGCAATGTGATTATTGTGGTAGTATGAATCATTTGAGCTCTCTCCGGGAAAACCCTTAAGAGTTGAGAGAGAGGAACTTATGTTTTGAGGAATCTTATTTCATAATAAGTATGATGATATTCTTGTTGTTATAAAACTGTATGTTTTAGATCCTTAGCAAGTACCATTTCATGTTACTCTGAAAAGTTGACCGTTCTACCCTGCTAGAAACATTGATAGTTAGTGATCATGGTTAAGGCATGGAAAGTAAATCTCATTTTTTTATGAACTCTAGGATCCTGCTGCATACTATGAAATGTTCTTAGCAGTGATAAATCATAAGATGATTTGGAGTGAACTAAGGTTATATACAATAATTATTTTTGGGTAAGATCATACTAGTGTATGTGCACCATATCCCATCAAAACTCTATAAATAGGTATATTTACGTCAATGTAGTGATCAAGTATTTCAATATAAAGTATTCCTGAAAGTAACTGACTAATTTCGTGATAAAGAAATATTATCCGCTCATTGCAGGACATTTGGGGACACCCATCTTGTCCATATTGGAGACGTCCAATATTGAATTGCGTACAATATTTTCTTTACGGGATATAGTCCAATAGAGGATATTTAAATCCTACAGAGATGACCCTTAGATCTAGTAATTCATTTTGTTGATCGAATTCAATCCATGTTAAAGTACATTACTTAAAAGTTCCAAATTGAAATACCTTATCTTGATTTGATGATTTGTTATATCCAAAATAAAATGGTGAATCTTATTTAGGTGTTTAATGTGATATATTTAATACTATCTAGAAGTTGATAGTAGTACCTTTTTGTGTTAGCTGATGTACTGGCGAATTTATGACTGTGTGATGTTTTCTTGATCCTCTAGATATGTTTAATGGAGAAAAGAAAATTTGGATAAATGAACTAAGATATTTCATAATTAAATTGAAATGGAATTCTTTTGATGATGATAATGCTACATGTATAAAACTGATAATGTCCTTGACTAAGCAAGTGTTGTGACATGTGTTTCAGATAAAACCTGAGATACTGAGAACAACTAAATTGACAGGAGAAGAATGTTATGTGACCAAATCCCGTATATTTGCCCGAAATATTGAATGGGTGAAATATTAAATACTATGTTACCCTTGTGAAAATAAATGGGTAAAAGGATAAAGCATTGTACAAAGAATGATAGTAAAAAGAATGTGTAATGAAATCCCATAGTATGGGTGAAATAAATAAATGTGGAAACCCGATAACATGAGTATGAAATTAGTGTAATTATGTAACAAAAGGATGTCTCCAAAAGGGTGGGACCCTTTCACATGTAATAAATAAGTAAAGGGACCCTCAGTGGATGGCATCAAAAAGATATGAAAACATATAATGAATGAAATATGTGGTTATGAAATATATGAATTGGATATAGAATTTGATAAAGGATTTATCAAGAGGACAACCTCAAGTGCGAAGTTGGAGGCAAGTACCTTGTGATTGAGACGGGGTGCATAGAGTACATCCGATTGGGGGGTACAAAGGACACTCCAGATGTCCTTGGCCGGGTTTAGTGAATGTATGTACATATGTTCATGATCTGATTCCTCATTGCTCAAGATTTGGTCTGTGCTGTTGCTTCCACTTTGTGAGAGTTTGGGTATGTGTTTTGAACTCAAAACCATTAATGATAAGCTACAATTTTGATATATGTTATCAAATTCAGTTTTTATTGATGTGTTTATACTATGTAATTCGATTGAAATATGTTATGTTCAACCTATTTATTATTGTATAAAAAAGAATTGAAGATTTGGAAAATAGGCACATCCTCCTCCTTTGACCAATTTCGGTTCAAATTTGATCCAAATTCACATTATGGAGGCATGTCATAATGCTAGAGCAACTTCCAAGTGGTGGATGTTTTGTTTGGTGATGCCATAATTGTGATGGCGTCTTAAAAGGTTTATATAGTTGGGTGAAAATGCACTTGTGTGCAATACCAGTCATGACACTAGAACTTATAAGGAGGAACAATATTGGGGTCCCAACAACAATTTTTTTGGAGTACATCAAGGAACAAGAAGATGCAGAAGCAACCTATGCAATGAAAGCGAGTCATCTATTGTCAAGAAAAAGAACTTCATCTCATCCGATTTAACCACTTGTTGCCTTATCTCGTATTGGCTCCCCAATTGCAGCCCCAATACATCCATTTATGACGACACTCTTCATGCAAGATGAAGATTCATCTCTTTCATGAAAGAGGACAAAAGGACCACTGGAAAGTTCCTTTCAAAATGAGAGAGGGGATATCACGAATGAGCACATCCCTTGATGCGTGTCTCGAAATGGTTTGTCATTCAATGTTGTTAGGTCATCATATTGGCAAAATATGATGGAAGTGACCACCGAGGCCCCAAAAGGGCACAAAGGGCCAAGTTATGAGAAGCTTCGCACCACTTTGTTGGCTAAGGAAAAAGCACGTGAAAAGCGTATTATAGTCAATTAGAGAATCGTGGGCCATAACAGGAGTGTCCATCATTTCTGATGGATGGAAAGTTGCAATAAACCGACCTTTGATCAATGTAATTGTCTGTGCTCTAAAGAGGCAACATTTTTGAGAAGAATTTCTTGTGAGGGCATGCGAAAAATGCCCAATTCATTGCCAACATTCTCATTGAAGCCATTGAGATGGTGGGGCCTCAAATTGTCGTCCAAGTCATAACGGATAACACTAAGAATTGTAAAGTCGTTGAGGTGTTAGTGGGAGGTGAGTTATGGGCACATTTTTGGACACCTTGTGTTGTCCATTCATTCAATTTAATGCTGAAAAAGTTGGCCAATAAAATTGAGTGGATTAAGCAAGTGTATATTGAGGGTGAAGAGATCTAGATGTTTGTGACTAACCATCACCGGTCATTGCAAGACATCTTAAGATCTTTCTTGCATTTGAAGTTCTTGAAGGTTGAAATATCCCTAGTTGGGATCTTACCACAAAAATGACAAAACACAGAAATTTGCAACAAAATACTAAATCTGATTTTTGCAGATTTTATGCAGAAAAAGTACAGCTAGGGCAGCGAACAGAAAAATGCGAATAACTCTCAAAATACTTGAAATTTTAACTGGAACAAGATAATAATATGAAGAACACAAGGGAAATATTTTTGGAATTTTTCAGTCAATATAACGCTGCCAGAAAATTACAGCGTGCCTAAAATAGCCGAAAAACTTCGAAAATTAATATCTTTCCGAATACAAATGCAATAATGATGAAACTTTGGAAATAATATATATAAAAATAGTAGATGACTTTCCAACCTTCAGATCTGAAAAGGATGATTGGAAACCCTAGAAATTAGGGCTGCAAATTCCCAAACAAGTCGCCCCTTTGGAAAATAGCCAAAACCCTTGTGAAACCCCTCTGTAGATGATGCCGAATCCTTCTTCTATGGCTGCCGTAGGTCTGATCCGAAAACCAGCTGAAAAATCTCCACCAAACTCTCAAAAATCCTCATACCCTAATTCTGAAAATTCTGAAAATGCCTCGTAAAACCAGCCTTGAAATCTGCTCCAAACGACAAGCTAGGGTAGATCTTTCACTACCGAAGAATGCCCTGCTAGCTAGGGATGGATCTCTCACCACCGAAGCTAGGGTTCCCGTGGGATCTTACTCCACAAGCTAAAAGTTGCAAACAACAGTTGCACCATGAAAAGAAATATAAGTGTATGTATGAATGATTATCCTTTCACCCCTCACCTCCTTTTATAACCTTTTCATGTCAAAGAAACCCTAAAACACTCAAGGCGCACTTTCCCAAAAAGAGGGCCTTATTAAAAATAACTTGAAGTTGCTTTTCCCTTCCTAGGCGCCTAGGCCCATAAAGTAACCTCAATGAAGAAATATAACATTTAATGCCATGCATGTCCTCTCAAGTCGCCAAAAAGGTACTTTAAGTGGCCCCAATGATGAAACATAACATCTAGTCCCTTTTTAAAAGTACTTTATGACCCAGTCAATAAAAAATAATAACAACTGGACTAGATGCCCATACCCAATAGCAAAATAGTGTCCGTAACCCCTTGGGCATGACTAGGGTTAGGGCACGCATTGGCCCTTAGGCCATGGGCGAGGGAAAAGGGACATTACAAAGGTAAGGGAAGCTTTTTTTCTTTTATTTATGACGTATGTTTTTAAAAATATAGTACTCAATTTTTTTTTAAATTTTTGTTTTTCATTTCTTACTAGGTTGTTGAGACTTGATTCACATCACACACGATCGTCTCGAGACAACTTGTGAAGGTGCGAAAGACACTCGATACGATGGTTACTTCCAATCTATGGGTTGTATGGAGGCAGTCAAACACTGAACGAGCCCAAAAAGTGAAGGCATTGATCTTAGATGATGACTGGTGGGGTTGTGTAGAATACTTGCCGAGTTGTATTGAGCCCATTATGAGTATAATCCACTTTATTGACATGGATCAACCATGTTTGGGAGAGATATATGATGGCATTGATTCAATGATTGAGAAGATTAAGACCATAAATGCAAAAGAGCAAGATCCTAAGGAAACATTTTTCAAAGAAGTAAAATCATACCTCATTGAGCAGTGGAACAAAATGACCACCCCATTGCATCTCCTTGCCTTTGCATTGATTCCTAGATTCTACAACATAGAGATCCTTTCTTTTCCAAGGAGGGTGGCACCGTATATGGATATTGATGTCGGTGAGGGGTATATGTTAGCGTTCTCTAGGCTATTCCTTGATCTTGAGGTTGAGGACACGAGAATGATCGAGATTGAAAATTTCATAGCCTCTAGAGGTCATATATTTCATGCTCTTTGGGAGAAATACCATAAGGATTCTCATGTGGTGGTATCTTTATGGGCAATCATCTAAGCACCTACAACCTCTCAAGTCTTGTCACAAGTAAGATTTTTTTTTTTTTTTTTAGTTCTCTTTCTTTTTGGTTATATTGTTTAAAATTTAAGTTTGAGTGTTTACTTTTAGATTTTTCAATTTTGCATTGAATTTGCCTCAATAGGTTGCGAGTTCATGTTTCTCTAAGTGTAAATGGAGTACATATAACTTTATCCACTCATAGAAGCACAATAAGTTGGGGGCGAAAAAGGTTGAAGAGCTGGTGTATATACATTCTAACTTGCACCTTTTATCCCACAAGCAACCAAAGTACAAGGGATGACAAAGCGTTGGAATGTTGACCCAAAGAATGTTCACTTGGATGCTTCCATTTCGCACTTGTCATGACATGACGTGGAATTGGAGACTTCTTTGGCATTGCTAGACCTACATGCACAAGGGGGTGCTAGTGGTAGTGGGAGTGCTTTGAGTCCATGCGGTTCTAATGAACCACATCATGATGTTGATGCTCTTGATGAAGAGCAATATGATGAATGTGAAAATACTAAATACTAGTTTAATCATTGGTGTAATAATTAAATTTAATATATCATGACATTGTGAATTGTAGTTTTTGTTTGGCATTTGGTTGGCTTTAATTTAAGCCTTTAACAAATTATGAGTAGTTTTTGTGGTTATTTAGCTTATTTTGTTTTTCATATGCATAATATGTGGTTAATTCCTATTTATTAGGCTAGAACTTATATATTTTTGTATGGCTACATCCAAAGCCGTATTTGGGGCGAAATTTTCTTTTGCTATATCCGCATATTAGATACTTTGTATCCGTATCCGTATCCAATACGTATTGGTAACTTAGATCTAGACCGAAATGAGGTGCTTAAAAGAGCACCATGAGGCTACTGAATCCAGACCAATGGAGCCAAACAATTAATCCCAAACCCAATCCTCACTTGTCTGCCTTTATGAGTACTCACCCCCGTGATCATACGGAGCCCAAAAACGTGTTTGTGTGTGCTTCAGTATACTTCCGAGCTACAAATTGATTACTGAGCCTCAAATATCTTCCTCTACTAGTTCACTCATTTGCACGAATTCCAATTAATGAATGTGCAAATTCAATTTATCGGGAATGGAGGCATGATGAAACCCTATTGAGATTTTATTATTAACCATAAGCTTCATTCATAGAGGAAAAATTCATGGAAATACTGACAAAAATCCATTCCTCACCTTCCTCTCACGGTTTGACAGCTGTCAGCCTGCCCTTAAGGTTCAGAAAAAAGTTTTTATGCCATACAATTTTCAGCATCATATAATCATTCTTACTGCTAATATATCAGAAACTGAGTTGGCTGAATTTCCTCCTGATGCTGCTGAACATGAAAATTGAAAGCAATAATAATGATTGTCCCAATATCCTCAGTTCACTCCCCTTTTCATTATTCAATTATTCTGCTCACTTTGAATTTATTTATGGTTTTCTGTATGGGGCTAGGAGCCTCCCTCCTCCAATCTTTGATAGTCAATGGCCAACATGAATTCAATGTTGTCTAGAAATGGAGCTGTGAAGATTTTGATTCAGCCAAGGCCAGCTCCAGTCCCCAATGAGAAGCCTAATCTACCTCTTTATTGCTTTCCCTTCATATGTGAGCCCACATAAAGCTCATGCCCTTAGCCCCTTGAAGGATTTCTTGGATCAAATTAATTAATTGGTAATTTCTGCAGTGTATTGATTTGCTGCTTCAATTAGCTATTTTGCATTACCTTCTATAAGTAAACTGGTCCATGATTTATCTTGTGCAATTTGAATCCTTTCAGGAAAGGTATTAACCTCTGCCTTGTTGTTTGTATCCTTTCCTATCTTAACTGAGAGTATTTGGTTTGTCTGTCCTTCTGAGTATCAAAAATGTTTCCCTCCTCTTGCTTTGTTTGAATATCCTTTGGCTGCACCATCCAAATATAGTCTTATTGCATTTATGGGAGGCCTTTTCCGTCTATATTTGGGCTTCAAAATTCACCTGTTCCCATGAGTCCTTTATCAGGAAGTTTTAGAGTTCTCCATTTGTCCAATATCTACTTTTCTCCCTTCGACAGTTTTTGCTTAGGATTCCTGGCATTAATCTATTCAGAAGTGCTTGCCTCTATCTTCCCCCAAATCCTCATTCCCAAAGATTCTTTTTGTTTGAAAATTATGGCATTTTATTCTAGCCATAAGTTCCATATAATCATTACTGGGGCTTGATTGCTTAATCGTTGAAGTGTTGGGTTGAGGAACTTATGGTGCCAGGATACTAAGCTTTGTTTGACATCTTGAGGATGTACCCATTCCATTCCCTTATTTTGAAAGAATCTACCACATGCTTCCAAGGAATAAGAACAATGAAGGAATAGGTGGTTTCTAAATTCTGATTCATTTTCGCAATGGGGGCGATGAGATAATCCCTTGAATTCTCTTTGCCTCGGAACTTCATACGTCAATGGCTTTTCCAAGGCTGCATGGCATAGGAAAGATTTTTCTTTTGGTAAACGGTTAAACCTGTTTTGGTCCAAACTTTTCTCACTTGGACGGCTTTAAACAAATACCCCCTATTTTAAACTTGTCTGAAATCAACATATCTTTACTTGGGATGTTGGGTGGAGGTTGGATATTTTCTCTTCAAGCTTTAGAGTTATTTGTTACTTTGTTCTTACCAGCCACTGTAGTTCTTTCGTCACTTCTCACAATGTAGTCTCTCACCTTGGGGCCCCATTTCTAGATATCTATCGACGTTAAATCTTATAAATCTGGATTCTTGGTCAATGGTTTTTACCTATCGAATTATCTCCCCAGAAACTTCCTGATTTTCCATCTCTTATGTTCACTTTATGTCTTCAATGGTCCATGGAATGTGATTTATAACAAAGTTCCAAGATTGAGACCCATTCAGTGTGAAGTGTTAGGTGAAGAGTCTCTCTGCTTCCTGACCATTGGTGCATTTACCTTGCACTATGCTGCTTCACATTTTGTGTTTTTCTTCGTAAATTCTCAAGGCCACGTTGGTTGCTTTCAGTGATCAAATTCCAAGACGACCATGTTATTTGGTCTACATGCTTTATACTAACCCACTAGGGGTTTTTTCATTTTTTAAAAAATTTTACTCGCTTCCATAAAAAGGTTCTCTGGATTCTTGATGCTACTTACAAAATCTTGTTTGGGGCTTTGAATGGTGACATCATGTAAATTGGCTATGGCTTGAAGACACAATTTTAACGACTGGATTCTTCTTGCCATTGTGAGCAACTCTCCTTTCCATGTAGAGAGGTAGACCTACATTTGCTCAATTACTGGTGAAGAGACCCATTCAGCACCCTACATAAGCCATTTCAAAGGTTGCCTTTTCAAATTCCAAAATCCTACATATTTGCGCTTGAACTTCTTCTGGCATATTCTGGAAGTACACCTATAATTTATCCTTATTAAACATCAGACCAGAAGTTTCTTCATATTTCTCAAAGATCCATTTAAAGTGAGTAACTGCTTCTTTTCTTGGAATGCCAACGATTAAGGCATCATCTACAAATTTTAGGTGTGAAATGGGGGCAATTGGTGAAGTGATCTCCACTCTTATCATTCCTTCCAACTGAACCTATTTTATCTTTCTTCTAAAGGCCTGCACAACAACGATGAAAGATACGTGGAGAGATTTTTCACTTGCATCAGTCCTCGTAAAGCTTGAAAGAAATCTGCAGCAATGTTGTTTTCCAGAGCTGAGAAAGATGTACTTATACAACTGCGGAGACATTCTATCCAGCATTTGCTGAAGCCGAAATTTATCAAAATTTCGAGAAGAAAGCTTTGATTCATCCTATCATAAGCTTTGTTCATGTCAAGCTTGATCATCATCATCATCCCTAGCTTCTACCATTTTTTCATTGAGTGGGCTGTCCCATAAGCCATGATGATTGCATCCAAGATCTGCCTCTCTGCCACGGAGCCTTATTATTCTTCCTTGATCAAATTTGAGCAAGAAAAAAATCTATCTACTGGCCATCACCTTTGTCATGATCTAGTGGATGCATGTGCCTTTTATGTTTTATTATTTAGTTTTTCTAGCTGTTTTGGTTAAAAATATGCTTTTGTTTTTTAACTGTAAAGTATGCATAAGCAAATGCTAATACATAAATTAGATCCCATTTAACGGCAATAAAATTCAGGATGCTTCTGGTTTTTCTATACCCTAATATCAGGGTCAGTAAAGAAGCATAATTATATTTCATCAAGGACGAAAAGAATGTAGATTTTATCTTTTGCTAGAGCTAGGATTTCTGCGATGTATGGTAGATCATCTTTCCAGTAAAAGCACCTTTTATGTGAAGCATACGTGGAAATGAAAATCCTTTGTATGAAGACGACATTATCCACAAGAGAACCAAGGAGCTGAGCCATTTGTTTAAGTCCATGAACATAGAGGAGAGGGAGATGTTTCCTTTTATGTGAAGCATACAGGGAAATGAAAATCCTTTGGATGAAGAGGAAATTACCCACAAGAGAACCAAAGAGGCGAGTCATTTGTTAAAGTCCATGAATATAGAGGGAACGAGTTGACCGTGAGTAAGTGTTGAGTAATTGCCGGAAAACTTGCAGCGAGTAATTGCCATTTGACCCTTAAGTCGAGTAATTAGCTCTGGATCGCGAGTAGTTGCAAGTCTGAGATAATTTTCGGCTGTTGTAAAAAAATAACACCCGTGAACAGAAATGCTATTTCAACTTTTGTATTTGCTGTTTTTGCCCTGCTAAAACTAATAGAAAATATTCCTGTGTGTTCTCGACATTCATTTGTTGTGCCTTTTAACAGTGTTTTACTGTTATTTAAGTTTATTTTCTGAATTTATGTATCTTTTTCACTCACATTGTTTTCCCCTAGTTTTGCCCTTTTTTTTGCTTTCGTGAAGCTGAGTCAAAATTTGGGCTGCTGAGTAATTGCTGAGTACAAGTTTTTGAACTAAGGGCTAGGTGTATCAATACCAATGTACGTTCCATTGATTTGGTGAGATAATTGTATTTTTTTGATTGGTTAAAGGAGGATTTTATTTGGGTCCCTCACCCTTAAAAGAAAAAATAGGCTTACAATGGCATTTAAAAACAGCACCTTGTGCTGAGATATTCAAAGTGAGGAACCAGTCTTATACCTTTTGCTATATATCAAAATACTAATAATCATAAAGAGCATCTGGTATGCTTTATATTGCCTAGAGTCCCAGACTATCCAAACTAAACATAGCTAAAGACTATTTCTATGCATATGAGGCTTCTACATAAGCAAACAAGTCAGCATCAAAACAGCGAATGTAGGCTCAAAACAACAAAAGAATCTGCAAGTTGTGTTTATCTTCAGCATCAGGCCCAAAGAAAACCCCTTGTATTGGAAGGAGATGGTGAGCGATATTAATGAAGCCCCAAAAGTATACAAATGCACTAGTTATAAAAAGGAGAGAAATCCATTAGTGGCTATGGTGGAAGAAAATATAGAGAGGGCCTTACTACCAATTAGGGATTCTTAACAACATTTGATGGATTCCATGATTTGGGGATGGAAAGACTGCAAAAATAGGTTCTTGATTATTGTCACAAGATGGATAAAATTGATTGGTTTAAGAACATTTATGTGGAGTCGAATGGGATTTAGACCTTTCGCAATGAATCATCACGTTCTAGGAGATATTGAGGAAATTCTTCAAGTTGGAGCTCTAATATGTATGTTCTAAAACTTTGCTTGTAAAATTAGAAACACCAAACACCCCGAATCCCCTTGGAAACGTATCGGATACGGATATGTGGGGATACGTCTTTGGATATGTACCGATACGTGCACGGGGTATGTCGGGGATATGTCACAGATACGTACAAACGTATCTGACGTACCCGTACATATCCAAAGATATATACATGTTTTTAAGTTCTATTTCATTTTTTAATTTTTATTTTACTTTTCTACTCCCTAAAACCGAACCCTAAACACTAAATGAATAAAATAATACACCTCATTATTTGATGGCGAAGATGACGCTCAAGGGAGTTCGCAAGGAGCGGAGAGTGGAGTTAATGAGAGTGGAGCTAGCGCAAGTGGCACACATGAACTTGATTTTGAGGAAAATCTAGATGATATATTCTAGATTTGTTTGTATTCCTATATCATATGTATGGCAGCCACATGAACAATGAAATGTAAAATCTTAAGTATATTGTTTGTTTTGAAAATTTGAACATGGATCCTAGTATATTTTTCAAATTTCAAGTTTTGTTCGTATTCATGTTAACATGATATTTGTATATCATATCTATGGCAGCCACATGATCAATAAAAATGCAAAGTCTTAAGTATATTGAATGTTTTGAACATTGATTCAAGTTACGTATTACTATTTCAGTTTTTATGGAATAAAAATGAGTAAAATGAGTAGATGTACATAAATATATATATATATATATATATATATATATATTTTATTTTATTTTTTATATATATATATGCGGATGTATCCAAGGCGTATCGTATCCAAGGGTTTTTAAAATTGGCGTATCCGCGATATCGTATCCGTATCAAACCGATACTCGTATCCGTATCTTGGCAACGTAGATTTCACACTTGAATCATTGAATTGTAATTTATTTCTAATTTTATACTTAAAAATCCTAAAGGTTGTTGAGACATGATTTTCCTTAGATACCATAATCTTGAGGCAATTGGTGCACGTAAAAACTGCCTTAAGCAACATGGTAATTGGTTGATGTTCGAGTTTTATGGGCGCGAGTCAAATGTAGATAATGCCAAAATTGCTTACAAACTATGTTGCCGGGATATGGATACAAGTATCGGTTTGGATACGGATACGATACACGGATATGTCAAATTTAAAAACCCTTGGATACGGTACGTCTTGGATACGTCCGTACATATATATTAAAAAATTAAAATATATATATATATATATATAATTTTTTATGTACATCTACTCATTTTACTCATTTTTAGTCCATAAAAACTGAAATAGTAATCTGAGAACTTGAATCAATGTTCAAAACATTCAATATCTGATTACTTAAGACTTTGCATTTTTATTAAACATGTGGCTGCCATACATATGATATACGAATATCATGTCAACATGAGTATGAACAAAACTTGAAATTTGAAAAATATACTAGGATCCATGTTCAAATTTTCAAAACATACAATATACTTAAGATTTTACATTTCATATTTACTGCAGGATACGTATTTACTTAAAAATGAAATAAAACTTAAAAAAATGAAATAAAACTTAAAAAGACATTTTCTTGTAGGATACGTGCACGATACGTGCACGGGATACGTCTGTACATATCCGTGACATATCCTGATGTATCCGCACGTATCCGTATCCGATACGTATCAAAGGGGATACGAGGGGGTCTTGGGCGTATCCATGCTTCCTAGCTTACAAATTAATTCGTTATGGTGTTTGTTGGCAAGGGTTGAATATCTTCCAAGTTTTTAGATCCGATTATATCCATGGTGAGGTAGAGAAATAAGAAAAAGCCTCTCGTGGGTGAAATGTTGTGGAATCGACAACTTTGTGTTGGAAATGAGTAATGAGAGAGAAACATTCTGAATATATTTTATTATCAGATCAAGAACATTGTCATAGAAAGGTGGAATACAATGACCAGCCCATTGCCTCCACTCTCATGTATTTAAATTCTAAGTTAATAAAATTGGATCATGATTTAGATGAGGAGGTAAAGAATGGTATATTGGAAACAATAGATAGGCTGGTTCGTGATGAAAATGATAAGGCTAGGATGTCAATGAAGCTTACTATGTTCTAGAACCAAGAGAGGATGTTTTCCTGCTAGGGGCACATGAAGGCATTGGCATAGGTCCCCATTTGTGGTTGCGAACCTATGGGTCTTCTACTCCGAGTTGCAAAAGCTTGCCATTCGTGTCCAAAACCAGTGTGCCGTGCTTTTATAGATGAAAGAAATTGGAGTATGCATGATTTGACCCATACAAAAGGAACAAAATAGAAGCTGAAACACTCTTAGATTTTGTGTTTGTTCGTAGCAATTTATGATTGCTTGAGCACAATTTTACAAAATAAGATGACAATCCTCACCTTGAAGAACCATCCTTTGAAAGAGAGCATGGAAATATTTTCAATGTTGATGAGCTTGATAGAGGATTATATGATGGTGCCAATGCTAGTTCTGATTTTGAAGCAGGTTTTGATGTTGCAGATGTTTAAAACATGAAAGTTTCAAATAGATAAATCATGCGTTTCTCAGTTTTTCAAGTTTGAATTTATACTCATTATTTGTTGGTTGGATATATCTCTATATGTTTTAGATAATTTATGTTGCTTGTGTGTTTGGAACCGGTTTTTTCTTTTCTAGAATTCCATAAATTTTTTGCTCTCACAAGCTGATCCAGATCTATGAACTTGGTAACTATAATATGAAGGCATTGTAAAAAGTGTTTTGATATTGTGTACTATCAAGTGTGGCATATATTTAGCTGGGGATGTTTATACAATTGTAGGGCCCCACAGGCGATCTTGAAGAGCTTCATGATGAGGAGGACCTAGACCTTGTCTTGTGGTGGTAGTTCCATGGCCAACCAATGAAACATCAACAACCTCTTTTGGACTGACTGCTTTCGCAGGGTTGTGATGCATTTCTTAATTATAACTTCTAAAATTATGTGCGGATGTTCGTGTGTGTACACATGCGTGCACTAGTGTATATGTATATAAACTATTATATTTTAGTACTTAAGTAATATGAATTTCTAACAAAAATCTTTCAATAGGTAGCCAGTTCCTCATTGATTGAGAGGAAACTTATGAGCAGAAAAGGAGATAGGTTTGACAGTTTCAAATTCTTGCTTCTTGTTACACAAGAGTGTTTGTTATTTGATAGGGTCATACGGGATTTGGAATGTTGAGATAGAGCATCCTGAATTGGATATCTTTGGCTGTTTTTCTCATATTACACTACTAGAAGAGCAAGTGGCTGATTCTGTACACTCTAGTGTAGAATCCTGGGCTGAGAGTTGCATTAGTGAGGGAGGGTGACCTATCACTAGCTATAATGTTCTTTGATTGATTGAGGACTTCAGTGAAGAAGAGATTCCAAATAGAGATGATTCTGATCTGGGAAATGCTGTTAACAATCATTGGATTGTAAACTGTAATGTGTTCATTATTCAATATTTACCAATGTTACATAAATTTCCCATGAATGGCAAAAATATTCTAAGATTCATGGGGTGGTAGGTCAGTGGCTTACTAAAAATACATAAAAATAATATATGAAAATTAAATAACATAAAATATATTATAAATATATTGAACGAAGCTGAAATTAAATGAAGATAACATGATACCTTTATGATCCAACAATGAATGATATTGGCACATTACTCATGAGCCAGCAATGGTTAAAATTGATGACAAAGCGCCAATTCACTGTAGTTACAATGATAGCCTGTCATTAATAGTTTAGGTTTCAATAGTTCAACTAGAACTCAAAAGTATCAACTTATGAATTTACAAAGTAAACAATGATCACTAAAAAATGATGGTGGGTGTCTTATAAGTTTACGTTATTACTGTTTAATTTTAAGTGTGTTTTTGAGGGACATCCCAAGGATGGTAGTACATTTTCTATTCATTTTATGGGATGGGTGGCATTTCCTAGCACATTTGAGTTTAGGTTGATACTGTTTTTAATTTTAAGTGTCCTTTTTAAATGTGTTTTTTTTTTTGGTATCAAGGGACATCCCAAGGGTGAAAGGACACCTCC
This sequence comes from Taxus wallichiana var. yunnanensis, assembly GCA_018340775.1. Classification (NCBI taxonomy): domain Eukaryota; kingdom Viridiplantae; phylum Streptophyta; class Pinopsida; order Cupressales; family Taxaceae; genus Taxus; species Taxus wallichiana. The sequence continues at coordinate 321,424,004 of CM031243.1, forward strand.
TATTCATTCCACGGGATGGGTGACCATTCCCTTGGGCATTTGTGACTTAGGGGATGTCCCCTTTTCTTGTTTTGTCAAAGGGGATTAGAGGGGGCTTTCCTCCCTGTCCCCGTGCCCTGAAACATCCAAGAGAAAATGGGGGATGGAAAATGTATCCTTGGGTTATGCTGACATTTACTATTTAAAGCTTGTGATGCCTTCGTCTACTTATAACTTTGTAATAATATCATGTTTTATTTTTGGATTAGGTTACCTAGGAGAAGGCCCTAGCCCATTGTGGCATCACCAGCCCACACCAGCCGTGGAACCATCTAAGGATGGAAGTTTTAAGCTCTTAGCTAGCCCATGGATTAAACCACATTATCGTGGTGCCCTATCACTAGGGTATCCAAATTGTTGTTAGTTGACCGCCTTAACACGGAGCCGATATTTGATATATCATGTTTTATTTTAATTTATAAACATTGTTTTAGTTTATTTCTATGCATTATTTTTAATGCATTTTTGTACTGGATGTATCCATGTTGTATTGTAACCAGGGCCTTAAAACCATCTTCCATGTCCAGGTACTTAGAATAAAATCAATCAAACAAGAAGTTTTAACTTTTTATAGTATAAACAAGCTGTAAATGCAAGCAACTATACAGTGCGGTGGTAGAGAGTCCATTTGGCATCCATTTACACGAATATAAGACCTTAATGATATATGAGAAAATTTTGTCACCAACATTTGGCAGGTTGGAAACCCACATGTTATAACTTTTGTTAACATCACAAACATAGAATTTTATGTCTACAGTCTACTGGCGAGCCTTGGATTGCAAGGGACTGGATTGTCGTTTTCTTGATCATTGAATATTTCGCTTGTGACAAGGCAACCTTCTCAGTATATATACTCAGTATTTGGATAGTTCAACTTCATATTTTTCCCAGATGTTGAATGTTGTCCTCTTCTTGCACGATTACCATTGAAATGTAAATAAAGCGTTTCCCTGCCAATAACTGGTTCTATGCCATGAAAGGTGTTTATATATGTTTTGTTGGTATCAGTTTACTTGTTTTTCATAGTTTTTATCATACAATTCGTTAATAGTATATTTTCTATAAATGTGCATGTTCCATGGCAGGCTGTTGTGTCATCTCCCATTGGTGGAGAGTTTTTAACCAATTGCCTTATGAAGTCATTGGAGAGCAAAGGGATTATGGTAACCAGCATTTCAATTTTTAGAGTTTGGTCTAATCTATTGTCTATGAGTTAATAATTTTTATTCCCATGTTATTTTTACTTACAGTGTTTCCTTCACATTGCAGCTCAGACCTCGATATTCATTCAAGAGGAAAGAGGTTCGATCAGGAGAATTTCAAGTTAGTATTTCATGCTTCTCTTGTGTTGGGAAATATCTTTGGCTCAAAAGAGAATAGTATCACTTTAATCTTGTATTAGTTGTTCATTTATTGCTTCTGCTCTCAACATACATGTTTTGTATTATATCCTTTTCTCCACATGTTCCATATATTGTTAAATAAGCCTTTTGTCTTCACGTGTATATAGGAAAAGATGCTGCTTTGTTATACTTTGTTTTCTTTGTTATTTGTAATCCATATGTAGCGTTGCATTTTGGTGTTGGGAACTATATTTTTGTGTGTATTGTTGTGCTCACTGTTAACATGGTTGTAAAGACAAATGCACCTAAAGAAGGAACAGCCTATGATATTGATGCAAACTTACCGAAATTTTCTGAATTATGTTGGTAACTCATAATAGAATTTTCAGATTGTACGATTGGTGCCTACGAAGAGTGGTTTGCAGAAATGGATATAGTCAACCAAAAAATGCTGCTTGTTGGACAGAAATACGCTTTTTCTAGATACTTATAAATATTTGTTCTTTTATAGATATGATAGACAATTTTTCAATATAACCAAGCCTTTTCACAGATGGTTTATAGAGGTTGGATAAACAAGGACAATATCCAAAGGGAGAAAGGACAGACTGTCCATATATGTATTTAGATATTTGTAACAAGCTAATAGAATGCTTTTATTTAAGTTTATTTGGTTTGTATTGGTGGTAATGAATTCTTCTAATGGATAAATTGGGACATCAATTATTGATATAGTTCTCACTTGACGCCTAAGTCACGTGTTCGAGTTCGAGTTGAAGTTCGACAAGGATAAAATTTGGTTCAAGTTTGCCCAATGGATAAAGTTTGAAAAAAAATTCGCCATTAAGTTCGAATAATAGAAAAACATAAAAACATATGAAATTATGTCAAACCACAATCTTAAACATGTAATATTGAGTTTTTAGACTTCATACTAATCATGCTATAGCCTTAAAGGCTACTTGTTACATCAAAAGTTCCATATCATCAAAGAGCGAACATACTCTATAGCCTTATAGGCTACTTGCTACATCAAAAAGTTTCATATCATAAAAGAGTGAACATACTCTATAGCCTTATAGGCTACTTGCTACATCAAAAAGTTCCATATCATCAAGAGCACTTGGCTCATCAACATTATCATCATCACTAGATTCATCACAAAGGAAGTCAGGATCATCTACATCCTCCAAGTCTGTTGCAACAAGTTGGGATTGTGAAGAAGAAGATTCTTTTTCCATATTTTTCATGCACATCCGCAAATTGTTGCAAACATAAACAAGATCTCCTAACTTTCGATGATAAATTTTTTCTTTTCTTAGATTGGATGTGATCAAAACAACTCCAATTCCTTTCGCGCGTGATGCATGCTCCTTGATTCAAAATTCGAAAAGTAAAGCGTTGTAGTTCCTTTGCACTTGATCCATAATATTTCCACCATTTGTATCCCTCAAGATGTGGCCTATCATCCTTGGCTCCTCGTGATGAAAATACCCCTTCTTCCTCGAAATGCCCTTGTTTGGTGCCTAATTATCCTTGCAAGTTCAGGATCTGGAACAAGCTTGTCAATGGCTTCATAAAGCCCACCCATGACTTCAAAATCACTCTCTCTATCTATATGAAAGAGCCTAGGCTCTAGATAACAAGTTGTTGAATGTAAGGGTGTGTGCATCATTTTCCATCTTACATCAATGACATCCCATATTTCTTTGTAATCTACCTCCACATCATTGAATGCCTTCTGAATGGATTCCTTACAGTGGTCCATAGCCTCATAAACCATGCCAAGACAAGGGGTGTCACCATCAACCATGCGAAGCACATCCACAATAGGTTCACAAACTTTTAGAACTTTGTTTGCACTTTCCCAAAAGTTGTTGTTTAGAATAATTTGTTCTGCATGCTTTCCCTTAGAGCTTGTTGAAAGCGCAAATCTTTCCCACTCATTGCAACAAATCACTGACCTTATTGTTGCTTTCTCTTCAACTACTCTTTTTAAAGTGATATAAAAAGAGGCAAACCTTGTTTCACAAGGCCTTAACAACTCCTTAGATGCATGTTGTCTATAAATGCTCAATGTAAGGTGGAGGTTCCTTATGAAGTTTGCAATTGTCCTCCCCTTTGAAGTAGGAACTACCTTGATCAGAAGTTAGTGTTAAGGATTTCTCCATCAAGTGTAATGCCTTTACAAATGTTTCATAGGAAGGTAGTAAACTATTTATAGCAAGCGCACCAAGTTCATCATCATCCACCTTTTTCTATATGGCGGTGAGTTGGACTAAAAAATCTTTCACCCAAGAAAATGTTTTGAAAAGGATTCACTCTCATGCATCTTTGTTGAAAACAACAAATTCTTTAGGTACAAGACCCAACATTCCTCCAAAATTAGATACTTGTTTTGGACACTACTCCAATGATAACCCGTCATAATGGCATTTTGGACCTCAAGGATCAATCTTCCGACATAAATAATTTCAACAACAAAAGGGTCTCCTTATGACACTTGTCATAGTGTCAGAAATTTATAGCCAGTCTCAAATCATTTTTGAGAATGATTCAATTGCAATCTTGATACTCCGTGATTGTTAAAATTTTATGACTCCATAGATTGTAACTTTGACTAGCTACATTTTGCGCTTATGAAAAACTAGATTTTGAATGTTGACCTTTATTTTAACCTCGACCCGCCCCATATTAACGAAAAGAAAATGCAAATTCAAAATTTTTATGCAGCATTTCTAGAATTACCATAGTAAATCTTTCAATTTGGATACAAGTTCTTAGTTACAATTTTTCAGGTCATCACGTCATAATCTCTTTATGACAGTTTGACACCTTCTTTCAATCTCCACAATCTTGCAAAGAAACCAAAACAACTGCAAAAATCTTCTTTTATTCTGTAATTTCATGCCCTAGCACAATCTTCTCCGCTCTTGTTCTAGTTTCCATAAAAACATCATAAAACAATTGTGGTTTTCCTTTCGCATAAATGTTTGTTGCTTATAAATTTTAATAAATTGGAATTGTACTCGGAACCAGCCGAGGGTTGGACTTGAAACGAACTGAAATTGAACCAATTTCAAATTCATGAACTAGTTTACTAAAAATACAAAAATATTAAAATTTAATGAAAATAATATATTTTAAAGATTTGAAACCATGATTAAAAATAATTAGAGGCAAACTATGCAAAGTTTTCTCATGTAAATACCAAGGGTAAATATAGCAAAATGGTACCAAATGCACTACATATCCAAAACAAAATACATAAACAACGAGGCTCTAAATGACCCAGAGAGTACAAAAATATATATTTTACAAGCTACTACATGTTTGATATCAATCATCAAACTCAACACCATTGCTAATACTCATCGATGTCATCGTGTTTCTCGGCTTGGTATCAAACTCCTGAGGGACATCTGTAGTAGTTGTAGTAACACAATTAGTGCCTGCCGCCTGTCGGGTGCTACTAGTGGTTCATCATGCATGCAAGCCATCCACCCTAAGTCATTGGGATCAAACTCTGTGGGCAACTCTCCTCTACCCATTTTGAGGTTGGATCAATATCATCCAAGATAATGGGATGTATCAAGTCTTCTATTCAATAATTGGTTCTGCCTTAGCCCGAGGTTGTATTGCATGAAGATGAGATCATTTAACCATTGTTGTTCCAAATGGTTTATCTTTTTTGTGTGAATCTGCTAAAAAACAGACCAGTCGCGCTCACATCCAAAAGCGTTGCAAGTTTAACTTTGCATCCGAATTGCAAACTTTTGTGGTTGAGGACACTGACTAGCAAGGACACTGACTACCAAATGATTCCCACCAATGTGTCGCAATGAATGATTAGACTAGGACAAAAAAATAAAGTTAATTAATGCAACAAATTAGATTGTGACTTATGCTAAAAATTCAAGTTTTTAAAGTTTAAACAATTGACCTTAAAAAACTTTGGAATTTTTACCTAGCTAGTCCACTTCTCTTGCAAGCTTTGCTAGGTTTTTGCCAAAGGTACTCGTGGCTCTATAGAAAGCACTGATTTGTCGGTGTATTTCTAGTTTCGACTCTCATCATGGACCATGCACTCTAGGAACTTATACAATCCATCTTTAACCTCCCTAGTTTGATCTTCTCCAAGTTGAGCTTTGTAATGATACCTTGGGTTTAAGAAATACCTAGCTGCATGTATATGGTGATGGAGTTGATTATTCTATTTGTTATCAATGATTTGCCATATAGGCCCATACTTTGCTACTCTATCCTTGTATGTTGCCCTTATCTGCTCTTTTCCCTGATCCATAACTTCATAAATGTAACCCATGGCCATTTTTTCCCCATCCACCAGTTGGAACACCTTAATAAGGGCTCAACAATTTTCACAACCTCTGCTGCTTTTTTCCAAAATGAGTTGTCAAAAACTTTCTTTTGATGTCTTTCCCATCTTGTTTGCAGCTCCACTGAGATGCATTCCACTCATCACTTGAAAACATCTTTTTCATGTTTTGTCCTTGAGAAAGCGAGAGATTGCAATGTGAGGAAGTTTTTTTTGCAAATCTCGTGATGGCTGGCCTAGTAAGTTTCTTGCCCTTTGTGTTTTTCCTTATCAAGTTCAGTACTCATATGAGTGGTTATAGATGTATTTTGTAATGCTCTTGGCATGATCTACAATGTTCCTCATCTAATCCTCTTTGCCTATATCCTCAAGCATGAGGTCTATGCAATGTGCAACACATGGCGTCCAAAATATGGTTTTGTATTTATTCTCTAACATCTTACCAACAAGAACATAGTTAGAGGCATTATCTGTGATGATTTGTACAACATTTTCCACCCCACCTCTACAACAACCTCATCCAAAAGTTGAAACAAGTTTGCATCTTTCACCCTATCAGATGCATCAATTGATTTCAAAAACATGGTTCCTTGTGGGCAAGAGGCAAGGAAATTTATTATGGTACAATTCTTTCCATCACTCCATCCATCTATTGGCCCAACTTCTTTCTGCAAAAGAGACCCCCTCAAGTCATGCATACTAGGGCCCTTGAAGTCATGCATACTTTTAGCAGGTAACAAACTAGCAGTTGGAGATGATATTGATGAGTATAGTCTATGAGTGAGCATTGTGATTTGTAGTTTGGAAATTTGTTCTTTGTACTCTTTTTTGGTCTAAAATTGAACATTGTACTATTTTTTGTATCGAAAATTAATGGAAAATATACTCATATGTTCTCTACATTTATTTCACATCACATTTGAGGGTGTTTTATATTTTATTTAAGTTATATTTATGAATTTATATATATTTTAAGTAGCAATAAAGTTGCCGAGTAATTGATGAGTCCCAAGTCCAAGACAAAATTTTGTGTCATTGAGTAACTACATGAGTACAAGTTTTGAATTGTGGTTGAGGATATGCTCACACTAGTTACGAGTTAAGATTGATCATCACATTCCATGTAGGGATTGGATTTGTCATCTTTGCTCCTGTAGGAGGTGGCGACCGAAGAGCACTTCATTTATAGATGCCTTATTATGAGATTCGGGGTGAGATATCGCCGTGTTTAGAGCGACTCGAGACAACTCTCTATCCACCTTTTAGTACGTTGACAAATGATGCCCGATCCTTCTTCTTTGGGAGGTTTGTACCCTTGACTCAAGTCCCTCCAAGGAGCCTCTAGGACTATCACCTCTTTCTTTTGATCCTTCATGGAGATCGGTGACATTAAATGCCCTTTTGATCTTGTTTCTTCACACACTGAGGGGAGAATGTTAGTGACGTGGTGCCAATATTGGCAAATCATTACTAATAAGATACTCCAATACACTAGCTCATGATGACGAGAATCCACCTCTACGCAACAACATGGGTCTATGCCTTAGCACGCAAGCTCTCGGTGATGGCAATCCAACCTTGCACATTGCTCTAGATATGATCCTCAACATCCACGAAGATCTGCTCTTCCACAATTGCCTCTGGGCAGTGCGGGCAGGCCCACATTACGAGTTTATTTACCATCATAGGAGTTTCTTTGGCCTTGGATGTTAGGAGAGATTCTAGGGGAAGTGCTTTGCTTTCTCCCGGGATTACTGTTGTGGTCTCCTTATCCCTAAACACTTCCCGATGAGCATTCTAAGGGCATGACAAAAGTATCATCTTTGTCATCATCCATGTCTATGAAAGGGCCAATGCAATATCAAAGAAGTTTGGTGGAGCTACCATCCAATATTTTCAATTGTTATCAGCCCATGCTCCTTCATGGTTCTTTTTCTTGCTCCCCCATATAGCTATTTATTGGCACCCTAACCACATGGGATGGGTGCTTTGACATGTCGGGTTTATCCCTCGTCCCTTCACAGAGCTTTTGTTCTTCTTGTTCCTAGTGTCCTGTTACCTTTGTGCTTCCTATCCTAATTAGTTGTATTCATAGTCACATTGACTTATTTTTATTAGTCATGGACATTGATACCATTTCTTTCTTTCTTTTCTCTTTCACTTGCAAAACTAGGTTGCCCAAAATTATGCAAAACATTCAAAGGATATTTGGAAACAAAGAATTTTTTAAAGAAGTTATTATACTATTTGGAGTGAACATTGGAACAAAGATTGGAAACAAAGAATTTTTTAAAGAAGTTATTACACTATTTGGAGTGAACATTGGAACAAAGGTTGCCATTAACTATGTCTAAGGTTCTCTGTTTCCTTTATATATGCTCATTAACACTGATTCATGCAACCTTTTATGGTTTATGTGCCGTTTGGTTTACATATTCTTTTTATATCATATTTTTGCGATCTTTGCACGTGTATTTATTTGATTATGTTGTAATATTTTTTGACCATGGGCATTTTCTGTGGTCTCACAAGTCCTAAGTTTTCAATAAAATATGGATCACCAAGATAAGTTGGCTGCATTTGTATGCAAGTCCCAGAATTCGCTCAATTTCAAGTAAAAAATTCGAAATTTGGTGATTTTGAAAAAATAACATAAAAAAACATTTAAATTCGACCTAAAATTTGTACTGTCAATTTTCTTTACTATTTTTGAAACCCTACAAAAATCGTAAAGTGGGGGATATTAAAACGCTGAAAAAATTGTACAGTCATATTTAATTTTTATTAGAATCCTCAATTTTTGCGAGGGTTTGGGCCTAATCTCTGCTATTTTCACAACTGCAAATCGTCATCTGGAAACCCTTATCAAAATAAAACGCAAGTTTCAGAGATTGAGAGTTGGAGAGATCGAATATGCATAGTGTTGACCTATGTATAGTCTGATTGGGACCTCTGTGTAGCATTGTGACTTTGTGAGTAGCAAGTGGGACCTGTGTTTATGCAGTGTGGTCTGTTCCTTGAGCCCTCTGTAGCATTTCCAACGCAGTCCCGTGGATCCATCGCATCCTGGAATTATTCCTAGTCCTACGACTCAATAAATCATCATTAAATCCTCATAATGGGCTGCAGTGCCATCCATTGCATTTGATTCCTCAATTTAAAGCATTAACATTTATAAGTTTAGCTTGGGCTTACGTTAGACTTTTATTTTTAGGTTATATTTTTATTGTTAATATTTTAGTTTTATGTATTCGTTATAAACTTATAGTTTATGCCTATGTTTAAACTTTCTTTAGTTTCAGATTATTTTATTTTTATTTTTATTTTGAAGTTATAAATTTATAATTAATATGCTTAGGGGCTAGCCTTTTAGTTACATATTTAAAGTTATAAACATATAGAGTTTAGCTTGTAGCTAAAAAATTAGATAGTCGTTTATTTTAGATTTTTAAAAAATTAAGTTGAAAATATAACGGCACATTTGTTTTGATGTATATTTATAATGTTTTTGAAGTTGATTAATAATATTTATGTATTTTAACATTTTGAACATTTATTACTTATTTTGAAAATAAAAGTAAAAAAACATAGATTTATATAATTCAAACTTATTGACGATTTTTTTCCTGAATTTTATTGGGTGACAAACTTTTTCGAATTTTATCCTTTCCAAACTCAAACATGAACTTGGTGACTTTGGTTTGTACCCAACTGGCATCTTAATATACATTTTAATATTCTCTAGCATATAAAGGATAGTGTCCAAAATGTTTATTCATTTTCAGAGTTTACATATCATATGAGACCTTGGTATTTATTTGGATGCATTTGAATGTATGGGTACTACTATTATTTTTGTTTGTCTTCCTATTTCTCTCTTGGTAATCTCCTTTGATTTCTTGATGAGGCTTTGTGGATGCATCCTCTTGTTGGTTCGAGTGTCATGCTAAAATTGGAGGATTTCAGGATCAAGATAAATTTTAAGTTCATTTGGTTATCTAAATTTGGCTCCTTAAATTTGCTTAGTTTCTGTAGATGAGGATAAACCTCTGGGAATTCCTCATCCTTTTTCACTAATAGAAGAAGATTTTAAATACAAAGAATACAAATATCTTGAGGAGAAGCCACAACACTTTGCTTGTGATTAGAAACTAGTTCACTTGTAATGGAATAATTTAATTCACAATTGCGCATAATAACATCCCAGGAGTCTGAGTTAGACCAGAGACAAAGGTGCTCTTTGACGGACAAGGTGAAGAGAGGAACTTATGGGATATTAAATATCCTTCACTAAGACCATTCATTTGGACCTAGTTTTTTTATGTTTGAAATTGTCTTCTATAAGTTCATTTTCTCCTTGTAGCTGTGTGCATATATAGTGCTTGTTTTATTTATTAATTTTGCTTTTGTTAGTGGCAAGATATGTGACTGGCAGTTGTTGGAAATATCATGGCTGTTAAGTTTTATGTTTCTGGAGTCAAGCTAATAATTATCTCAAATTCGGCTTGCTTCTATTTCACAGACAATAGATGTTGACTTTCCTGATACTTCTGAGAGCTATATAAGATACTGTCAGGTTGTAGTTCACATGGCCTTCTTAACTTGTTCAGTTTTTGCTGCTTTGAACTTTCTTTTTTTTCGATATTCGTTTACTAAGTGTTAATCTTTTTTTTCTTAACTGAAATATTATTTCAGATGAGCATTGCAAGTGATATTAAAGAAGCTGTATGCCGAGCACCGGACACAACCTTTGATGGTGCTGCTCTTCCCTTGCAGTGTGTTTACATTTTTAAAGAAAACTAAAATACTTTGCTTTGAGCTTTAAATATTTTGCAGGGTCACATATTTTCACTTTTACACTTATGCTTTTGTAAGTCTTGTTACTTCTTTATTGTCAGTTTCATAAAAGTTAATTTGGATATTCTCCTTCACAAGATGTAAAATATGAGGCACTCTTTATATATCTGTCAAACTAATCTGGAATGGTTGAATGTCAATCTTCATAAGATGCAGTAATGGCTTATGCAAACAAATAAATTTGGCAGTGTTTTTGGATACGTCGGTGACAAAAATATATACTCAGCTGATTCGGAAAACTTTATTAAAAATGCAGGACTGCGAATACAAACTCAAAATTTTTCTCGCTTCACACCTTTCCTTTTTCACCCACTTGCCAAAACATTGGTAATTTGGTTGTTACTTGCTTCACACAGTTTTGGATTGAGTGAAATGCAACCTTATAGACTCTTCTCAGCCATTATGGAGGAATTGTAGAGCAGATCAGAGCGCCATGGTGACAACGTATGAACCGCAACCTTGCTGCATTTGTAATGTCAGCGAAATCATTAGGCGAGCTACTAACACGCTCACCAACCCTCGACTAAAAATGCCTAAACTACCTTGCCACATTCATGCTGATTGGGTGCCTTTGAGGGGTGAAAGAGATGATATATTTATGATTTATTTTAAGCATGAGAAAGCCCACGTTTCAGGGTTCAATTCAACAATTCAACAAGGTTATTGTCCGATATTTTGGAGCGGTGACAGCTCAGAGCCAGAGATCAGGCTGTTTTTGCCCTGGCTACCACACTATCGACCACATCTTCGCCCTTCGAGCTATTATTGAGGACGCCCATGACCACTCTGCGAAAGTTTATTGTTGTTTTGTAGACTTTCGAAAAGCTTTTGACTCCGTACCTCGCATGGCCCTCTTTCAGAGACTCAGAGACATCGGTATTTCTGAGATTCTTATTATTGCCATCATGTGTCTCTATGAGTCCGTCCTTGGTCGTCTTTGTATTGCACACGAGAATGTCTGATTTCATCAGAAGCACCATTGGGGTCAAACAGGCTGCCCCTATCTCCTACTCTCTTTGGCATTTACATTGATGAGTTGGAATCTTTTCTTCGGGATCACATTCAGGAAGGGGATGGGTGCCTTCTTCACCACGTCTTGATTTCTATTCTCCTATTTGCCGATGATATTGTTTTACTCGCCTCTTCTCTTGAGGGGCTTTAGAGACAACTTGATGCACTTGCTTTATTTTGTGATCTTCGGCATTTGACTATCAATTTGGGTAAGACCAAGGTCATGGTCTTCAACGGGTTGAAGACATCACACCTCCATTTCTTTTTCAAGGGGCAGGAGGTTGAAATCACTAATACATACACCTATCTAGAGTCCAATTCTCAGGGCCTAGATTCAGTATGAGGCATGCTCTTCAGCCGAGGGTGAATAAAGGGTATGGGTCTTTAGCCATTCTCGAGAGACAATGCTTTTGGCACCACTTTCATGACACCTCCTCCAAGATGTCTCTTATGGATTCCCTCATCTGGCCCACTGTTCTCTATGGGTCTGTTGTTTTGGTTCCCTCCCTCTTAGATACATATTGGGCTTCTGTCGAGAGGATTCAGACTCTCCTCCTTTGCCGCTTCATCAGATGCAAACAGACGGTTCCCCGACATATTATTTTGGTAGAGTTTGGGGCCCGACCTTTCCGTCTGGATACCATATTTGACATTTCGGCGTTTCTTCACCGTATCAGGAGGCTTGGTGATTTCTCCGATGTGCGTGATAGATACCCGTATCTCGCTTATTCTTCCTCTGTGAGTATTGCCCAAGCTATGGGCCGTTGTTGGTTTTCCGAGACTTCGGCTTTATTGGACTCGGTTGGTATCCAAATTGATCGTCTCCCCCCTTTTTAGTATTCTTTGAATGCTCCCAGTCATCTCTTGCCCATGAAGCAAGTGTTGAATAGGTCCATCTGGGAGGATATCTACAGATGCTTTATTCAGACAACTTGGGTGAATCGTCATGGGGGTTTGCGCCCTAAGATGTCCTTTTATGCAGAGCATTTTCTTGAGATCAGATATGGACTCATCATCCATCCTCGATACACCTCTCGTCACCTTTGGATGCATGCCCTCTGCATACTAAGGTTAGTTTCGGGTTGGCTCCCACAAGCTTTGGTGCGAGACTGATCACCACATTGACCGGGATGACAAACTTTGTAGGCTCTGTAGCCTTCAGGAGGTGGAGACCGAGACTCATTTCATCTTCTCGTTGCCCCATATACTATGAGATTAGAGGAAGATTTCATTGCCTTTTTAGGGGTTCAGACCCTCTCGGTTTTCTTGAATATATTGACCAACAAAGTGTTTTGCACTCTACATCCGTGAGCCTCTGTTGTTTCGGGACCGATTCTTCATCCCCTTCCGAGAGTCATTCCCACGAGCTAGATTACAACCTTCTTTTCGGTTCTATACATAGTTGGAGGAAATAAGCATGAGCCATTATGGCCCGATTCGGTGCATAGATTAGTTCATCCCCGGTTGGACCTTCACATCTCCCCTGGTCACCACCAGCAGACTCGGCCACACACTTGTACCAGAGGGCAGCCCAGCTCCACCCGTCTCCATAGCCGTTGTTTTAGTCTCATATTTCAGCAGGGGAGGGGGCCCTTGCCCCCCTCTTTCGATTGCCATTCCATCATGGGATTCTTTTCGTAGGCCTCGAATGTTAGGAGGGATGTGGCTACCATTTATGAGTAGACTACTTGTCCTTGTTTTCCCCCTCCTTCATTCCTTTCTCTGCTTCTCCCTTCTTTTTCCCCCATTTGTTACATTGCCCACGCCTTTGTGGGGGTTTGGTTTCGGGGTTTTTGTATGCTTTGGTTCTTTCCCTTCTTCTTTTGTTTTTGGGAACTCGTTTTGAGTTTTCCCGCTCACATTTTTGATATTGTTTGGGCTGCAGTCCCATTGACATACTTTTGTGGTCATTCATTGGACATTAATATATTTATCTTGTCTTATCTTATCTTATCTTATCTTATCTGTGTGTAATGAAAAACGCTCTCTCATGACATCAAACGATAGTATTGGCAATGATTCCAAGACGCATAAGTGACAACAAGTGTTGTAAAATATAAGAGGATCAATATAAATTTTAATCTGTACAAGGTACGCATAGTCTCATCAAAATTTCAGTAATAGAATGCATCTGCACATTTTCCAGAGAGTGATGCTCAGGAGGAGTCATAGGCCAATGACTAAATCCATAAATAGGAGAAGAAAGTATTGCAAATGCAATTGCGTTTTTGAGGATATCAAGCAGTTAAAAGTTTATTAGAGGAAACAGTCTTTCTTGCAAATAATGGCTTTTAGTTCACAACAGTCCTCTTCCAGAGTCAACCAGGAGATGGGGAACAATCAGCATCCTATCCACCTGGATGAAGAGGAAACTGATGGAGACATGTAACCAGGTTTACAGGAAGGTAATATCAATGCATAAGTCAGTCCCACTTCCACAATTTGCCCTCAGGTACAATTTTCTTCTCAAATGCTTCATCATGTAAGTCCCAACTCACTACACTTAGCAAGGCTTGGACTTCCTCCCATGTACCCCAAACAACCTACAAGGGTTTACGTAGTTTCTGACCTGCAATTCCCACCATTCATATTAATAACACCTCTCCTATTACTAATAGGCCTGAGACCCTAATGTTTTATCACATTACTTCCGCTACTTCTGCTTTTAGACCTTATGAAATGGGTCACAAAGATTCTTTCAGTAATCACAGTCATAGATTCTTTTAGTAGTCTTAAGCAGATTGAAAGATAAGAAAGTGAATTAGGATGCTCGACTTCCTCTCTTGAGCTAATGGTTTCTTAAGAGACATTCCTACATTGCAAAGCAAGATGAATGCATTCAGCAGTTGATGAAGAATAATGATCACCAGTTCAAACAATTGAAAAGCTTTTGATGTATGATCCTATAAATAGATTCGTAGCTGAGGCCATGAATAATTTGCTGAAAAATATAATCTAATAATGAGATAAGCCACCCAAGTGGGTAGTTTAGATCCATGCAAGCCTTGCAAATGAATGGAGAGTTTTGGTGACCTTGTTGGATGTGCAGGGCAACAGTAAGGTGTGAATACCCTCTGCCGTTTCTGGACTCGGAATGGGTTTACCTATTCCAATGCCTAGAACTAAGAAAATGAAATGTGTTTAAAGAAAAAAAAAAGAAACTGAAATTTAATATTTAAAAAAGATTTGAAAAAATATTTTAAAATATTATTGGAGCATAAAAGATTTGCAATTTATGTAAACATACAGAGTCTGTAGCAAAAATGACATTAGTGCAGTTCAACTGCAATCTTGTATAGCTTTAAAATAATTGCTGATTTTAGCCTCGAGTAAAAATGTTTCAAGAATGATTAGTTTCATTAACTCTAATTTAATTGTTCAGTAATCCTTTCAACTTGCAAAACACATTAGCAAAGAAATAAAGAATATAAGTAGACAGTGCTTTAAAATATTCGAAAGCTTCTCAAATGAAATATAGAAATTGCAAAAGCACAGATCTATATCTTTTGAAAAGAGATTGAAATCATGCAAATAAACTCTTCACCAAAAATTAAATTTGCTTCTTGAAAGAAAAAAACTGATTGGTTTTAACAACATCTCTTCATATTTTACCGACTGAAAGTTGAGCCTAACCAACTAGAGGCGAACTATTTAAAAGCTTCTTGATCACATTGTGAAATTCATTAATTTAATTAAAATATAAAATGACACAACTGGCGGCCCTGGGTACCAATTTATCTATCTTATGACTGAGAGCATCACTTCCTCTTCATCTTCTCCATGAAAAGCTTAGTCCTCGCGTTCTTTAATTGTGCAAGACCATAACTATCTGCCTTTGAGGTGCCATCATGCTAAATACCAGTCATTAAGCTATAGATCAGCGATTCACTTAATATCTGAGACATGGAGCTGTGCAATATGTGCAATATTGTGCATCTGTAGGAGTTGTGCAGCTTCGATGGAGTACGATTAGACCTTAACAGAGATCTCAACCACCTTGATATAGGCGTCTGCATGCTCTGCTTTGTAGTATTTGCTGTACCTTACAAATAGAGCTCTCTCCCTCTCGGTGAAGGTACCAACCCGAGATCTGTGCAACTTATTTCAAACAGTGATTTCTTCTATGTTTTTCATCTTATACTCTATCTCAATCAGTATTTTCATCTGCTTCTCCCTCTGAGATATGAATGTGGCCACATTATCTTTAGCTCCTTGAGAGACCTTACCATAGGATATAATGCCTTTAGAATCGTCTGAATTCCATGAAAGACCCCGCGATTATTTTAATCATCTACAGTTCTGTAGCTTGATGTCTGATCTGTTTTATAGTAGGTTACATCTCCTTGATACTAGCATCCTCCGAGTGACACTAACTTTCAATGCTCTGGTGTTTTAATCAATTGTAATGGGCTGCATGGTGGGGCATTAATTTCTCAGGTCATTGAACAAAACATTTGAACTTACTTAGCTTTAAGAAGTATATTTTGTCAAATTTAGCAGCCGAAGGCTTGAAAAATGTTTCAGTATGATGGGTTGCATCCACATTATGTTGACTCAACTTAAAAGGCATATAGTTTGGTGTCCCCAGATTTCATCTTGAAATCTGAGACTACCCTATCCGAAAAAATTTCATATTTTTAAAATAATGGGTCGTTTTGTGTTTTATTGCCAGAAAGTTCCTGTATTGTGTCAAGATATTCCCAAGGAGCCATATTAGCCATTTTCGCCAAATACCCAGATGCCCAAAATTGTTATATTTTGTCGTCGGGATTTGCCTGCGGGAAATTTGTATTTAATTATTTTGAGCCCCTGTTTGAGGCAATTTATGCTCCGTTTTAACTTTGTTGTGGTTGTACATATCGTTATTCCCATATACCAGTAGGGTTTTAACCAAGAATGAATCCTGGACTTTATTTGTAACTTCTGGCAACGTTTTGTGTTTTTTGTGTTTTTCTGTTTCGTTTTCTGTGAAATTTCTCTGGATCAATTCCTTTGCCGGTTTGGCCTGATTCTTGGCCTGGAGTATCTGGAGATCACATATGCACGTTGTGCCAGAAGGAATTCGCCATCGGAGATCTGGTTCTCTTGGAAAAGACGAAGTCGTGCACCAAAAAGCTTCTTTTGGGCTGGCCGCATTTTTGGAAAAAGAGGGTTTGAAGTGGATCATGGGATTTTTGGAAGCAACAGGCAGGTGGAAATTTTGTACCGCCTAGCAGGGTACTACTTTTTCCATGGAAGCAACGCCACTTAAGTCACAATGGGAAAATTGGAGGTAGCAGGTAGGCGGGAATTTCTTACCTGCCTTGTAGGGTAAAAATTCCCATTGTGAAATAAAAGAAAAATCACTTAAGGCATTGATGGGATTTTCTTACCTGCCTTGCAGGGTAAATAATCCCATTATGAAAGTCAAACAACTTAAGTGGATCATGGGATTTTTGGTCGCAGCAGGCAGGTGGGATTTTTGTACCTGCCTTGCAGGGTACTTTTTCCCATGAAGGCAAAGTCACTTAAGTTATGATGGGAAAATTAGAGGCAACAGGCAGGCGGGAATTTCTTACCTGCCTTGCAGGGTAAAAATTCCCATTGTGGAATAAAAGAAAAACAACTTAAGTGAATCATGGGATTTTATTGCCTGCCTGGCAGGGTAAATAATCCCATTGTCATGTGACTTTTAAAAATAGAAATTCCTTATTCCAAAAAGTGCGACCCACCTTGGGTGAATAATAATGCATTAAATAAATATTTGTTAATATTTATTCACCCAATTTTGGCGCCCAGGCTTGTGGAAAAGTCAACAAAGGGAAGTGGACAAAAGGAATTTAAAAATAGAATTCCAAAATTAAATAAATTTAATTTATTTAATGCAGCCCCATTTGGGAGAGAAATAATACTTTTTAAAGTATTAAATGATTAAATTAATTCCTATTTTCAGTGGCTAAGGTCAAAGCATACTGTGAGGCTTGAGTTAACTGGAAGCAGAAGTCTAAAATTAAATAAATTTAATTTATTTAATGGCCGTGATGAACATGCACAAAATAGGCGCCCCATTTGAAGAGTGAAGCTTATTAAGTAATTAATTAATTGTCAGGAATAGGAAAGACATTAATTAATTATAGAATGGTGAAGATTATATAAGCAGGGGTTGCCATATGGATGAATTGATTAATTCACAGCAGAGAAGTGCAGCCGGAGGAAAAGTGCGTCCCATTTGGAGAGGATTTTTGCTGAGAAGAAGGTGAAATTAATGCTGAAAGCTTCCAATTTTGGCGCACAGGTTGAAGGAGGTTGATTTGTGTTTGGTTAATTGTTTGCATAAGTGATACAAGTGCTCGGGGAAGTTGGTAAAATTCATGCTTGCTTTGCATGCAAGGAAAACATCAAATTTTGGGGCAGCAGGCTTTATATGTGCAGATTTTTATAATTAAAATCCAGTGTTCATGTTCAGGTTGCTATCTTTGTTTGAATTAACTACAGGAATTCATTACAGGTGCTTTTATAAGAGAAAGGAAGCTTAAATTAATGTTGAATACATTTGATCATATCCTCCGAATCTAAAGAAATATCCAGATCTGCACCGGTTGTGTAGAATTCCGGCCGAATAAAGAGGAAAAGAATTGTTCAGACAAAGATTGCTCCAGCCATGACAAAGTGGGATGAAAGAGAAAGCTCAGTAGAATCATGTGCAAAAGCTTCCGGCACAAAGGTTTCATCCTCTTGTTTCAAACGCAGCCCGTGAAGAAGTCAGTGCGTGGAAAATTCCTTCAGGATCTTGTGCATGTGCTTCCAATCTTCCAGTTGAAGCCTTCATTGAAGTTGCATTCACCCGGAGTGCTTTCCAGAATTTTTAATTGCTCATATGCAATTAAAAATAAAAATGATGAGTTGTCTATGACCAACATTGCACTGATGCATGTACTAGAGAAGAACTACAAAAGCTTCAAGAGATGAACTAATCCAGCCGCTTCCAGATCTAGCCGCTTCCAGACGCTTCTAGATCCAGCCGCTTCCAGATCCAGTTTGGTGAGAATCAAAGGCAAAAGAAAGGACAAGGCTGCAACTTTCCTCTTTCTTCTTCTTTCTCTTATTTCCTCCGACAAAGTAATTGAGCGATCAATTAAATTATACAACTTAAATGATTGGTTTAAAAGCCATTACTTGAAGAAGTCAACTATTTGGAGATAGATGACAGACGTGCAAAATAGAAGGTTCTATCTTCAGTTGCAAATCATGTCATGCAAAGAGGAATTCGGGGAGGGAAATTGCAGCTTGTTTTTGTCCCACTTCCACATGTTCCAGTTCAACTAAAAGCTTCCGACTTGTAATTGCCCCTCGCATTCTAGAAGTAGAGGAAGAACCTTCGAGTTAAAGATTATAATTTGTAAGCAACAACTTTGTGTTCCGGACTTTGTCTTTGAAACCCTTGAGAACCACTTGGAGCGAAGGAATATACAAGAGCAGATTTCCGGAGAACTTTGTGTCACGGTGTATTGTGTTTCTTGCTTTTTATCTTAGATCTTTTAATAGACTTTGTGTTATTTCAGATCTAGATCTAGAGCTACCTTTGCTTAGAATTCTGTGTTTATATCTATTGGTTTCTTCTATGTGCATGCAATCAACTCTGCTATCTATTGATTGGGATGCACATCTTCCCCATTTCTTCTCTGTGTTTATATAATTCCCTTCTTCTATAAATATTTCCTTTCTTAAACAATTACTTACTTGCTGCAGAACTGTTTAGTTATGGTTCATGAACTGAGTAGTTAAAGTAAAACCCCATTTAGATATTAGCATACTTTAATTGACAAATCTGACACGGGAGCCTCACCGGTAAATGAGGGAGATTTATCTCATGACTGCCTAGGTTTTGTGCTATGCAGAAAATCTAGCCAATACTGATTGAAGGATAAGTTTGAGAAAACAGTGTACTATTTATCTTTTATAATAAGGATCTCGTTCTCAAGCCATTGTTATGTTTACATTCTGGAACAAGACTTAGGTCATAGTCAAAGGTGTTATGGTTCAGCAAAACATAAGTTGTATAATTCATTCAACAATGTGATATTAAGACAATAATTTAGAGCATAATCAGACTAATAAGTTGGACAGTTGCTCATGCGAATGAGGAATGTAGGACAGATATATAATGCAATGTGCATGAATTCATTAACTAATACAATTGAATGAGTTACATCCAATGTCTCTCTGTTTCTCTTCTTGTCTGCATGTCGCTTACCTTTTCTAATAGTAGTGAATAGAAAGAAGCCTGAGGAGACTGATGAGAAGAATCTGAAGTCTAGTTTGGCTTTGGGATTCATCTCAGGTATTTGAGGTAGAACATTTAGCTGATATCTCTTTGGTAGGAGAGAGAAGATATTTAATAATGGAATCTCTATTAAAATTATCATTGAAGTGAAAGAAAGTGATTATACCTTAGAGAATTTGAAGGGAAAAAGAATAGAAAATGGGGTACAGTAATTTGATAATAGTTAAAAATGTCAAATCTCAAAATTAAACACTGAAATTTTTGATGGAAACTGGAAAATATTCAGGAAATTGTGTCCATGTTGTGCCCTTTTCCCAAGACAGACACTATAGGTTTGAGATGCTGCATAGGGTTTGGATTGAAGACCAGTTGAGAACACTAGAACTGCAGAAATTCTGAAACATGGATAGAATCAGAAATTGATAAATTTCTAACACATTTCTCAGATGATTTAACATGCTAAATAAGAAAAATATATACTATTTGAAAACATCAAGGCATCAAAGGCTTTCTTATATCTTTTATAAGTTTTATTTTATTGTTTTCTAATTCAAAGACTTCAAAAACCTGCTGCACAAAAATAATTCTGATAGAAATTTTTTCTGGTTATGCAATTTTCATTTTTTACTGACTTTGGAGGCTGTTTCAGAGTTTGGAGGTGCGTCAATTTCTATTATCCCTTTTTGCATTGAGAAAGCATCCTAGAAAGGTGGAAACACGTTTCCCCATAGGACTAGAAATGGTTTTTGGTATTCACATTTTCTATAATTTTGAGTGATAAATCAAGCTTGATAATAGAGGAAAAAGAGTGTAGAATATTTGATTTGGTATATTTAGGTCTGCTCTACTCTTGTATCATTATTGGAATTCAGAAGCAAGCGAGAAAAACCTTTGTTCCAGCCGGCAAGATTTGCTTTGGAGTTCCTTGAAAATAAAAACGTACCATTCCAATTCCTACAAAACTCCAACAGGGTAGGGCTTAAGCTATCTAATTGAAGTTTTTGAGCATAAATAATCTTAATGGTAGTGTTTTGGTGGATTAGATACCAGTCATTCATCTTATGTGTAAGCATCAATATGAAATATTGATGAACTAGAAGATTTTGAGTTGGCATATCTGTTAGCTTCCTTTTTGAGACAATAAATATCAATGAATTTTCATTGCTTGATGCTCCTATGTTGCTAGCGCCGATTTTTGAAATTGATGTATTTTTGATTTGGCGAGCATTCTCCTTTGGCAATCACATGAAATTATAACATCTGAAGCAGTTTATCATATTGGGTGTACTGCAATATTTTTTCTTCCTTTAATTTTGTTTAGAATGGAGAGGAGGCCCAAGTTGATTTATTTATCAGTATGATGTTTCTTGGGTTTCCACAACCAATGAAAATATTGTTACATTAGCATCCTTCAAATAGTTTCATGTGCAATGTAAGTTTAGATTAACTCAAATTGTTTTTATACTCCATATGCAAGACAGAGTGTTTGTTGTTTTGATTGTCTTCGCAGATAATGAGTATGTACAATGTTCCCTAGGATCACTACAGGATTTTTATACTGCATGTACGACACACCTAATCATTGCTGTCTTCATTTTTTTCGCAGAAAGTGCATATGCTAACATTCCAACAACATCGTATGAGCTCCCTGATGGACAGTAAGTTTCTTCCTCAGGCCAGATTTTTTTGTAACTGCAATTGATCTACGGTAATAATATGTTTAATGTTAACAACTCTCTAGATCATATTGTAAGAGAGGACTCATAAATGGTGGTTGTAGATAGCTTAATGTGGTGTTATTTTCTTGTACTCTTTAACAGAATAATAGAAATTGGAGCTGACAGATTCAAGATCCCTGATCTTTTGTTCAATCCATCTCTAATTCAGGTGGTTATGTACGAATTAAAAACTATTTCTGAAGTGTTATTGCTTGGTTATCAAATGTTATTGAGCCCATCTCTTTTTGTACACTGCATGCAGTGGTGAATTCATCAATGAACAGAAATTTCTCTTTAGTCACATGTAACAAGCAATGTAGAACTTAAAATCTCCCAAGGAACCCTAGTCTTATGGGGATAAACTGATTTGTGAATTTTGATTGATGTTCCATGAAGATCCTCTAGTCCTTTTTGCATGCTTGAAACTATGTTCCACTATATGTGCTTCCTCTTCCTGTAATTAGAAATTCGATCAAGTAGAATATTTAATGATAGATGGGTGTTCATTTGTCATTATCCGTATAACTCAATCAAATAAAAGCACGTGTCAATTCTTAAGAATAATGTGTTTTGGCTTGCTGCTGTTGTTTCAGATGTAAAGCTCTCTGGGTATGGAATGATCTAGTGTATAATGGTATAACTATTTTTCTTTTAGCTGCGATATGCTTCCATTGTGACCATAACTATCTCCCATCAACGTGTGTTGATTTGTTTCATCATTTATGTAGCTTTGGCTATAAATCATGTAGTTCATTGTTATTTTGGTATCAAATGACATAAGCAGTAGTACCGCTGTGAAAATTGACTTTGAAAACACAAATGACCAGGTAGAAAGACGCGTTTATACTTGACATGTTAACCTGGCTGGATTTTGGGCCCATTTTTACTGGATCTCTTAGTCTTCTTTACTTCAATGCTGGTGACAAATGTAGGTGAATGGCAAGCTTTCCAAAGGCATCCTATTTCCAAAATCTCTTAGCAAGCATTTCCTCTACTCCCCTTTCTATACACCATTACCACGAATGCTCAGTCAGCTTAAATTCAGTGATAAATTAGAGAGTATTACCAGGGGTTCAGTCAACTTCTTGATTTTCACTTCGCTAATGACTCTGCTATCACCACCAAATTCTTCCAAAGTTGGTGGACGAGATTCCACAATACTTAGATATATTTGGAAGTGCTTCTCAAGTGGTTGTCAGCAAAAATTTTTAAGTGAAGTTGTCCTAATCGGAAATACGACTACCCATGTTGTTTAACATGTAGATGGAAGATCATCTGACGCGGACAGATCATTAGATATGTAGAAAATCGGTTTGGTATTGTGGTTTTGGCATGCGATGAGTTAACGTGACTAATCAGAGCTCGAAAAGATTATAGAATTGGTACTATTGAGATCTTCCCTCGCCAGAAGAATTCACCATTCTGGATTGGACCATTGCAGTGGGTCATTTCTTTACTCTTGCCTCTATTGTGTTAGAAATAATATCCTAATACCAAGTCTAAGATTTGCCACTTTAATATTAGTGGCTGCAAGTTATTAAAAATAATTCACACACAAGGAAAGTTGAATGGCCATCCAGAAGATGAACTGAAGAGTCTCCCTGTATGGCTATTTATACTTGTATGCATATGTGCATCAAACAGAGCTTTATTGATTACATGAGAGATTCATTGAATACTTTCTTCTTGTCTAATTTCCCATCCAATTCATTCTGTCAATCTTTCTCCTGCAATTTAATTCCTAGCCTGACATTGGTATCAAAGGGCAGGGTTTTCCATCCTCCATTGATTCTTTCTTTGCTGCAAACATTATTGCAATTTTTAAATATCAATACAGTGTTTTACTCTCCATTGGAGTGCAGTTTTATTCTATTATTTTGCTTTGATATTTGTATGGCACTGCTGCTCTATTCAGTGGTTGGCTGCTGTTTGGAGGTGGCATTCTTAACCTAGTCTGAAAAAAGATCTGGAATACTCGAAATCTGGAAGAGGTGGAAATGTGAAGCAGATTTTAATATATAATTTGCAGGCCTGAATATTGAAGCTGTCTTTTGGTCTTCCTCATAGCTTGCTGTCCAGTCTGAATCTGCTTTCGGTCACCTTCTCAATAACCAACTCCAGGTGCTTGAATACCTTGCCGTGGAGTTACTTGAGCTGGACTGACAAGAAGACTGGTAGTGCACAGATTTACTGGCCTCCTGTGCTCTCACATAGCGGCATACATCATTGGCGCCATTGTATGATATAAATTTTGGCATTTCATTGCTAGATCCTGGTACTCTGGGGTTTGGCAGACCCATAGGCTTCCGTGCCTTCACAGCTGGTCAAAGGGTGCTTCAATTTATGTTGGCATTTCAGCATTCAATAGCTGGACAGATTTGAAATGAGCTGGTCTTGAGGGGGTGCTAAACTAACTTGGAGGCTGCGAACTCTCCACCTACCCTACCTTCCACTGTCGGGGTTTTGGGCAACCAGTTTGCAATAAACTAAAAACAGAGAAATAGAATTTTAGAGAAATCTAATTGACAAGATCACCTGCATAGAATATTGACACAATTTTTATCCTGGGAAAACCTTTTCGGGTAAAATGCCCAGCCAGAACCTTGCCCCTTGTATTAACTTAAACCAACTTAGTAATACAATATAAGGCCATCAAGGCTCTGCAACAAGACTCATATACAACACTCTACCATGATCTAGCATGTAGCCTTCTTGTGCAGATCCGCACTGACCTTTTACATGTGAAAGTGCTCTTCACCAAACAACATACATGACAATAGCAACCTCCACCCTTTTCCAGATGATGACTGATCCTAGAATACTTCAACTTGTCTCTTGCAGGTTTAGACAACCCGTCTTCTGACCCTTTGTCTCTTCCAAGCTCTTCATCAAACTTGACTTGCAGCAAGTCCTACGTCGAACCCGTCCTGCAACTTTCTGGCTATTCAATAACCTTTGGCTATTTCATGTTCTACACCAAACTTGTATTATCCAGCCGTTGGCTATTCATCTTCAGCCTTTGGCTGTATCAACTAGAAACCTCTCCTACATGGGAGAGCACACCTCACCAACTACAAGCAACGTCTCCAAATGGGAGAGCACACACTCATATAGCTGTGTATCTCCTTAAAATAATAAAATAACACTTGCTTGCGCTGCAAGTCATCCAAGGACAACCTAAAATTAGGTTGTAAATTTGAGCCGTTGCTTTTTCTAAACAACTCAAGTTGACTAACTATAGATGGTCCCAACCCTAAGATTGGTTCCACTTCCCAAAAAATAGAATTGCATCCCCAATGCAAAAATAGGTGCTATATGGAATTGGGCGACACAATTGCAACAATCTCCCACTTGTTGACCATTTCCATCATGAGACCACAAACTCACTCCTTAGCAGTTCTGGCCTAGCAATCCCATTTCTTCCCTACACCAATTAAAGCTCTCAACACACACTGCATTTATCAATGAATCCGCTACCTTCACCTTCTTATCCACCCTATCCACCATCTTCCTTGCAAAATGAGATTGCACATCACTATGGCAATGCCCGAGCATGTAACTCTAGGTTTTTGCTAGACAAATTGCACTCTGTAGGTTACAATTTATATGAATTGCCTTTTGGATGAACCCGCTTCCTTGCATGCCTGTGTAGCCGCCATGTATTCAGTCTCTATTGTGGATATAACAACACTTGCTTGATGTTTTTTCATTGAACTTACCACTCCATCAAACAAGGTGAAAACGTACCCACTAGTGGACCTTTGTAGATCAAGATATCCAACCCAGTTCAAATCCACAAATCGCTGTAGACTCACTTCCTTGCTTACACGATCTTGCTGTAGTGAGTACTCCCCTTGATAGCAAATTTCATGGTAAATAGCTCCTCGCATATACCCCAAGATTGACTTCACCATGCTCCAATCTTCCATGCCTTTATTGGACATGCCTTTCTAACAACTCCCATTGTATGTACATTGTTAGGTCTCATGCAAAACCATTACATACATTAGGTTACCCAAAACAACTGCATATGGAACCTGCGCCATCTCCTCGAACTCCTCTTGTGTCTGTGGATACTTTCTTACTGAGAGTCTCTAACCAACTTCTAAATCTCATTTGTGGCGAGAACTCAAGATCTCCAACCTCTTCAAGATGTCGCCTCGGCAAAATTTCAGGAAAATCCTCATGTTGTTCCCCATCAAGAGTCTAGATTGAGACCCTCCTTCCATTTGTAATCCTAAGTATCTTTGGGGTGATATTTGTCTGGCTTTATGTGACCCAAATGGTCCAAGATACCACCGGGCAATATCTCCTCGAGTTGCTCCCATACCTACAACTAGCTTTTCCGAGATATCGTTGGGCGATATCATTCTCTTCTTTCTATTCTATTAGCCCCCATTTTCGAGATGTCGTTGGGGTGACATTTCCACAATTCCTTTCTGCTGCCTTTATATCTCGAATCGTCGTTGGCGTGACATTTGCCCGCTTCTTTTCCACCGACTCCCAACCTTGGGGGATGTCGCCAGAATAACACCTTTCGACCTTGTTGGCTCCCTAGTTTTCCAAGATGTCATTAGGGTGACACCTCCACAACATTGCTTTGTTGAACCCGTGTCGATTTGAGTTGTAGTTGGGGCAACACCTCCTTAGGGTTTTCAGTAACTTCCTCTAACTCCAAAATGTCATTGGGGCAACACCTTCCTCGACATTTCTTTGCCAACCCTTTAACTTGATTTGGGATATCACGGTTGTAACATTTCCTTTCCCTAGCTCCAAGATGTCATCCTTGTTGATTTGAGCCGTAGTAGGGGCAACACCCCTCACGGATTTTGTACTTCTTGCCTCCAAGATGTCACCGGGCAACACCTTCCTCGACATTTTTGCGGATTCCCAACTTGATTTGCGATGTCACGGTTGTAACATTTCCTTTTGCTCGACGCTTGTCCACATCTCCAAGATGCCACGGAAGTGACATCTCCTTTCCACATCCACGCCCGTCCGTCTTTGCCAAGATCTTTGCATGTAATGACATCTCTTTTGCTACCTTGCTTGACTTCCTAGCTTCCTCCGTCACTTCCAACAAATGTTATAGTAGTAATAATCCATAATCCCCTAGCCGACTTCGAGTTGTCACCTTCCGGTTTTCACGGGCATGATATTTACTGTTCACCTTCTTTGCCGTCCTCAAGTTACCATGAGCGCAATGTCTCTCGCTTATAGTTTGCTTCCATCCTTGAGTTCCAACAAGTGTGTTGTCTCCCACTCACTTGCATTGCGGTTCTTGAGTTCTTGCAGTGTGATATCTCCCGCTCTTGTAATTCTTAGATCTTGTAGGGGCAAGAACTTTCTCGTGCTTGTCCTTGCTTCTTCATCCTCCGGTTCTTGCCAAAGCAAGAACTTTCGCGCAGATCTTTCCTCTAGCCTCTAGATCTCGTTGCGGTGAGTACTTCCACACTTGCTACGTTAGTCTTGAAATCTCACTTCTATAAGTACTCTTCCGCACTTTGCCTTTGAATCCACTATTTGTTATGTCCCCATTTCTACGCAAGAGGCTTAACTCGGTCTTAGTAATACCCAAGAGGTTAGAGACGTTGGAGGCTATTGGGTATGGGTTTTCGTCACAATCTTCACCTTATGTTATATTTCGTCATTGACTTAGTTGATGGGTGAATATGTGGTACTTTATGTTATCTTTCATCGTTGGGAAAACTTAAGTTATTTTTTTAACATGTGCACAATAAAGTCACTTAAGTTATAATTTTTGTACATGGGAAATTCCCAAAAGGGGGCGCTAGGGCTTCTTTGGCCTTTTTGGAGTTAATAAAGGCTTCTTTTATGGTGAGTGTTGGATTTGCCTAATTTGGATCAGATCTACAGTGGAGATTATAACATCTTTTTGGAAGATTATATACTATTTTCAGATTTTGATTGTTCAGAACCCTAAAGTTGCATGTTCCTTGGGAGTTCCCTGCTTGTGGAGGTTAGATTCTGCAAGATCCCTAGCTTCGGTGGTGAGAGATCCATTCCTAGCTAGTAGAGCATTCTTTAGTGAGGGTTTCAGATCCATATCCTTAGCTTGCTGTTCGTATTTGGGGATATTTCATATTTCTAGCCTTCTGCATTCAAATTTTTAGTTCAGATTTGGAACAACTATTTTCTAGGGTTTTGTCTACTCAATTCCAGATTTGAGGAGCATTTTCAGTGCCTTCCACCCATTGGAAAATTGTGCTTGAATATGCATTAGATAGATATTGGATTTATCTATCTTTTGAGCTATCATTTGTAATCAGATTCCAAGTATTTTTAGAGTTATTAATTTTGTAAGTTTCAACTATATTTTCATCATTAAAAATTCAATTATCAGAATTTCGGAAATCTGATTGGATATTCTTTTTATATATATTTTTAGCCATCTTGGGTATTAATTTCATCAAATTTGAGTAGCTGGAAGTGATAGATCTCAATTTTGCCCTAGGCATTGGGGTTTGGGTGTTTTCAGATTTTGTTCACTGCTGTCATAAAAATCAGAATTTCAGTCTGCAGCTATTTTTAGGATTTATCCCGAAAGGGGATATTTCAATGGTATTAGAGCCACCTTTCCTATAACCTGTTTGGGTAGTGAATGAAGGTATATTCCAGGAGGAATACACCTCGAAAAGAAGGTCAAAATATGGCAGATCAGGAAGAGAATGTGGAAGAGCTCAATGAGGATTTTATGAAGAAAATGTTCATCAACATGGTGAAACAACAAGAGACAACCAACCTCTACTTGAGCCAACTCACACAGAACATGAATTAGATCAGATCTGGGAATAATAGGGAAAAATGTGAGAATAGTAATTGGGGCAGCAATCCCCCCATTTTTCTAACAAGCCTTTGAGTCTTCATGAGCCCTCTTTCTTGAAAGATTCTAAAACATCTCATGTGGGGTAGCCAACAAATGCGCTTGATGAGGATTCATGTTGGAGGAAATGCCAATTTTTGAGTGAGGGTTTCAGAGATAATATGCCATTTCCAGATTATTGCAGGATGAAGATTGGTAGCAAGCCCAAGAGAGATCATCATATGCAGTACCTGAATTACAAAGGCGTTTGGGGCAGATTTCTATTCCACACTTTGATGGCTCTAAGAAGTGTACCACACGGTCATGGGTACAAAAGTTGAAGACCTATTTTGATTTGAACCCCATGTGAGGAGGATGCAATTAAGTTTGCAATCCTACATCTTGAGGGAGATGCACATGATTGGTGGCATCATGGACTAGTGACACAAGGGCACATGCACATTACTACATATACAAAGTTCACATGAGGTTAGAGGACAAATTTGATAGGAGAGATCCTGATAGATTCTTCAAGGAGTTGACTCACTTGAGACAAATAGGTTCCTTGGATGTCTACATTGCAGATTTTCAGAGACTTTCAATGATGGTTCCTGATATTTCCAAGATGAGGTTGATTTCATTATTCATAGTAGGGTTGACAGATGCTTTGGTTGGATTTGTGAAGGCATTTGAACCTCCTTCATTACATGAGGCCATTAGGAGAGCTCGAGATTTGGAGTTGTCTACTCCAAAATCTAGATTTACACCCAGAGTTTAGCAGAAAGTGCCTCCACCTAGATAGGATGATAGGAGACAGGACTTGGCTAGGAAGCCATTCATTTCACCAGAGCTTAGGGAGGAATTGAGGCGAAAGAAACTATGTTTCGAGTGTCATCAACCATGGACACGTGGACATAATTGCTTTGGGAAGGGCAAGGCCCAATATATTGAGGTCTATGAGGACAGTGATGATGAGGGAGATGAGGTATTAGAACCTCATGAGCTTGATGATGGTGATGCATTGGATAGTGTTGATGTTGAGACTGCAGAGGAGACTTTTCCCATTGAGACCATAGCTACATTGTCTAGTACCCCTAGGTACAAGGCATTCAAGGTTCGAGGAGTCATGTAGGGACAACGTGTGGTAGTGCTTATTGATAGTGGGGCCACCCACAATTTCATTGATGCCACTTTGGTGGAGAGACGAGGTCTACAGACAAAAGATTTTGAGGGCTTCAATGTTGTTGTGGCAATGGTGAGTCCATGAGATGTACACGGAGGGTCCCATAGTTGAGCATCACTATGGGTAACTATACAACTACCGAGGATTTCTATATTGTTGGTATTGGTGAGACCAACATAGTGCTTGGAGTACAGTGGCTTCACTCACTTGGTGAGTTTTGGACTAACTTTCAGATGATGGAGCTGAAGTTTAAGTCCGATGGTAGGAATGTGGTCTTGAGAGGATTATCTTCAGATGCACCCAAAGTTGTCACGACCAAACAAATGGAGAGATATATCTGGCAAAACAATTATGTGGATTGGGAGGAAGCTTCAAAGTGCTTGGTTTCGACCAAGAATTCAGACGAGGATAGACCAAAGTATCATGTTGATGTCCAAGCCCTACTGGACAAGCACAATGCAATTTTCAGCGATATACCTCTAGGTGTACCTCCAAATAGAGGGTTCGAGCATGTGATCGAGCTTGAGGACAACAATTCCGTGGTCACAAATCCTTACCGTCATCCCAAACGGTTTAAGGATGAGATTGAGAGGACCATACGTGAGCTCCTAGATATGGGACATATCAGGCTCTGTTCCAATCCCTTTGCTTCTTTAGTTGTTTTGGTAAAGAAGAAGGATGGAACCATGCGTATGTGCATTGATTAACGTGCCTTGAATCCGAAAATCATTAAGAATAAGTATTTCGTGCCTCGTATTGATGAGTTGTTAGATGAGCTACATGGTGCAATCTATTTTTTAAAATAGATTTGCGATCGAGATACCATCATCGATCAAGGTTAGAGAGGGGGATGTGCAGAAGATAACTTTCAGATGCCACTACGGTCACTTTGAGTTTCTTGTGATGCTTTGTTTGGTTTGTCTAATGCACCCGCTATTTTTTTGTCTGTATGAACCATGTGTTCAACCGCCACCTATGGAAGTTCGTGTTGATATTCTTTGATGACATTTTGGTCTATAACAGGACATGGGAGGATCATATGAGACATCTTGATGAGGTATTGAGTATCTTGGAGGCTAGTTTGCTATACGTGAAGGCTTCTAAGTGTGAGTTTGGCATGACAGAGCTATTATACTTGGGCTATGTGATTGGAGGAGGTGGAGTCAAGGTTGACAGGGAAAAGATTCAAGCGATATTGGATTGGCCACCGCCGAGGACTTTGACACATTTGAGAGGGTTCTTAGGTTTATGTACTTACTACAGGAGGTTTGTGAAGGGCTTCTCTCGCTTGACTGCACCATTGACAAGACTTGACCAAGAAGGGGGCTTTTGCTTGGTCAAATTCAACACAACAAGTTTTTGATCACCTTAAGAAGTGATGAGCTCATGTCCAGTCCTTGCACTACCAAATTTCACTCGGCCATTTGTACTCGAGTGTGATGCATCAGGTGAGGGCATTGGAGTGGTACTTATGCAGGATAGGCATCCCATTGCCTATGAGAGTCGGAAGTTGAGTATTGTGGAGAGGGGGTACTCAATTTATGACAAGGAGATGTTGGCCATTATGCATGCATTGGTCAAATTCAGGCAATATCTTGTGAACAACAAATTTGTGGTTCATACGGATCACAACAGTTTGAGGTTTTTCTTGGGGCAGAAGGATCTCAATGACTGCCAGATAGAGATGGGTGAACAAGGTACATGCTTATGACTTTGACATAGAGTACACAAAAGGTAAGAATAATGTGGTAGCTGATGCTTTATCTAGGAGACCTTACCTTGATTCTATGATTAGTTCTATGTCAGAGATTTCAGTTGATTGGAAGGCTCACATACTTGTTGAGTATTCCAAGAGTCAGTTTGCATGTGAGATCATGGATGGCATTATCCAAGATGATAGATACAAAGTCTTGAATGACCTCATATACTACAAGGATAGGATTTTCCTTGTACTAGAGTCCAAGATGAAGGAGAAGATCCTTCGAGCAGTGCATGATACACCTTTAGCAGGACATCTTGGGTATTTTAAGACCTACAGATACATCAAAGAGAGGTTCGCATGGAAAGGGTTAAAGGACAATGTCTTTAACCATATTAGGGAGTGTTTGGTTTGTCAACAAACCAAGGTTGAGCATACTTTTCCAACAGGACTTCTACAACCTCTTCCTATCCCTGAGCAAAAATGGGAGAGCATATCTATGGATTTTACTACAGGCCTTCCCTCAGTACATGGGCATGATTGCATCTATGTGGTGGTCGATTGATTGACCAAGTATGCCCATTTCTTTTGTATGCCTTCCAGGCATAAGGAACCACAAGTAGCACCGACATTCTTCAGGGTGTTTTTAGGCTTCGTGGCTTGCGTATGAAATTTTGTGACAGGGATGGACGTTACATGAGCACATTTTGGTAGGAGATTTTCCGACTTGCAGGTACGGAGTTGACTCCTGGTACTAGCTATCATCCACAAAGATAGATGGGTAGATAAAGATAGTCAATAAGTGGATAGAGGGCTATTTGCGTAACTATGTAGCAGGACATCAACATGCATGGGTTAGATGGCTACACTTGGGTGAGTATTGTTACAATACCACCTATTAGATGAGTTTTATCATGGTTCCCTTTCGCGCATTGTATGGATATGATGCTTCATCATTTGTGGACCTGGTATTGTCAGATAGCCGAGCTCCCAAAGCTTGGGATTGGCTACAGGAGAACCAAGATATTTTGAAGGCCCTCAAAGAGAATTTGCAGAAAACATAAAATCAACAAAAGATTTGTAGACGACGGCACACAAGCTTGAGAGGTCTTTTGATGTAGGAATTGTTAGAATTTGAGGATTCTAATAAATACGGATTTAATCAACTTACATATTATATAATGTTACAATAAATATTTAAATAAAGATTACATCATAACATAAATAAATAAAGAAATACTTACAGGAAATAAATAATATAGGTGACACAATATTTATAGTGGAAAACTCCAATAGGGTAAAAACCACTTTGAAATCAACCTTTTACTTCATAAAACTTATTTTATATCCAATAAGATCACCTCCTCCTTTGAAACCCTATTACTAAGGCTAAAACCAAATCACTTGATTTGTACACCTTTAATATATTTCTCGAACATATCAAATGAAGACCTAAAGTCCTTTTTATATAAGGTGATCGGGTATGTCTCTCAACCCACCTTTTCAACCTAAAATGGTTGACACATACACCTAGATTTATAATATTTAATATTAGAAATATAATCATTTCATGATATTAAATATTTAACCTAAAGTATATACCTAGGTTGGCATATTTAATAATAGAAATATAAATATTTAATATTATTAAATATTAACATATATATTAGTGATGGACCCATATACATTAAGGGTTGGCTAGACCACTTAATCATTATGTTCCAACACCCCCCTTAATATTAAGTGGGATAACATAACATATGCTAATAGAGTACCTGCTCGTGGTACACTACAAGATTTACAATCTTTAAACCATAAAGGTTTTAGGCTAGCATATCGGTTGAAGGAATTATAACACCTTCATCATACTCAATTTATCTTTTGGTACAAAAGGATTTGGAATCCCAAAGATCATCCCATGATTAGTGGCTAAGTATGATTTGTGAGTTTTACATGTTCTCATAAAAGGTTATTGAACCCAAGCATATAGGATCTTTTTACAACCAAGGACCTCCTTAACAATATGCTTGTACTGGATGTTTACTAGTAAATTCAATAGCACTAAAGAGTTTACTGAAGACCGCCTTTAAGATTTTCTACACTTATTTCTAAAGAGAAGCCGAGGAGGTATACATGCTCGAAGGTCTTTTTTACACTTGCCCGAAGGACTTTTACAAAAACCAAGTTCCATTAGGAGTTGACATTGTTATGCACACTCCCCTCAATGACAACTCGACAATCCAAGTTTTCACGAGAGTGACAAAACTTTGTAAAGCACTCATGGGATTTATGAAGATGTCAAGCAATCTGCTCTTGATCAACACGAACTTGAGATTTATTTCATCACTTAGCACCTTCTCACGGGTGAAACGTATATGTATCTCAATGTGCTTCGTCCTCTTATGTCAACTGGATTCTTAATTAAGAGTAATACGATTTTGACCACCACATAGAATAAAAATACTTCCTTTAGCTTCCATGTGTATCTCTACCAACAACGGCTGCAACCACATGGCTTCTTTATTTCTACCATTGTACTTCTTTGCCTCAGTAGAAGAAATGGAGACTGTTGATTACATTTGTTGTTCCAAGTAATGGTTCCCGCACCAAAAAACTTGAACACATCCAAAGTATATTTTATAACACATCAGTATGGTTAGAATCACAAAATCCATATAAGATAGCATTTTCCTTCTTAGTATAATGCAACCCATAATTGATTGTTCCTTTAATATATCTAAAAATTCTTTTTTACAAGATTTCAATGATCTCTAAAAAAGGTTCCCGCATAAACCTTGATGTGATTCCTATGTATAGGAAATATTCGATCTAGTTATAGTTAGATAAATCAAACTATCAACTAACTGGTGTATATAAGATCAACCTTTTTCATTAGCAGATTTAGGATCAATATTTATTCCAAAACTTTCATTAAAGTAGAAAATGGTTTACAATCAATCATAAGAATTTTTGCAAATCAATGGTTGCATGTTGTGTTTGAAAAATAACAATAGAATGAAATACAATCATACAAAGGACATGATGTGAGAGACCTAACTCATTCATTTCAAAGTACGCTTTTATTTATTTTTAATCCTATGAATTAAATTAAAATTGTCACCAGTCATAAGAAAATCATCAACATATATACATATAATGATAATATGCGAGCCTTATTGCTTAATGAATATATCATTATTAGAAGAACAATTAACAAAACCTAACAATTTAAAGAAGGAAACAATTTTCGCATACCAAGCTCTAAGAGCTTGTTTTAAACCATACAAAGATTTTTCAACTTACATAGTTTTTTTACTAGTTTCTTCAAATTCTTTAGGTTAAAATATGTAAAGTTCTTTTAAATCGCAATTCAAAAAAATATTTTTCTTATCCATTTGGTGGATTTTCCCACCCAAATTGAGTGGTAGTTGCAAATAAGGCCCTTCGGTACTCATTTTAACCACATGGGAAAATGTCTCAACATAATCAATACCAAGTGTTTGATTGAAACCTCTAAAGAACAAGTCTAACTTTATGTTTGTTAATACTACCATCAACATTATACTTTACTTTGTATATCCACTTAGACCCTATAATACTTCGCGGCTCAGGTTCATACAAGGTAATTAATGTATGGTACATATGATGGCTTCTGGTCATTTTTCTTAGGTTAATAGGATTTGAACTTTCTAACATAGATTGAGCCCAATAAAATTTCTTATCTAGGAAAATAAAAGTTTCGAAACATCTATAGCATCAAAACATCATCATGACCATTTACTAAATCAGAATCAAAACCATCATTTAGAAGCATTTAATGAAGTAACATCGAAAGAAGAAGACAACACATGTAAACCTTTCACTAGTTTATATATATACATTTCATATAAGCTTTGATAATTAACACGTCCTAACCTTTCATGCCATAGTTTTGAATTATTCAAACTCGAGATATAAAACAAGATGCGTAAGAGAAATCATGAAAAATATACTGAGACCACTTTTTTGAATTCCGTCGGCTATTATACTCTTATTACTATCCTTAATATACCAAGTATCCTTCATGCATGGATTTTAGTTGTGTCCATACCTTTTTTTGATGTTCGATATTACCAATGTGTAGAAGGTACTCGTCGTTCACATTGCACAAAATCATGAAAGAGCCTCCCGCATTCGTTGTAAGAATGCATTCATGTTATCTCTGATTGTTTGACGACCAGTGGGAGGAACCTTAGATCCGAAACAATCGTGCGAGTTTCTTTACTATAAATTTTGTTTTGACCCAAATGTTGTAGTTGGCTTCATTCGGGATCCGGGTTTCGTCAAGACAGAAATAATTTGGATGCCGTTGTTTTCCTAAACCTGTAAAACACACCCCATTATAATATACAATGTACCACGAGTTAGATACATATTTATCGATAATAAAAACAACATTTTTAATAGAATCATATCTAAATTTTATAGATCTAAAGAAACTATTTTATCATAACTAATTTGTCATTATAATGCATTATCATTAACCTCTCATGATCAAAATAATAACTCGCAGATATAAAGGGCTCGCCTTATACCCCAAATTTATATAAAAATGTTTCCGACTATATAAAAGTGTGAAGAAGAGACACTTAAGAATACATAACTTCAAATTTATGAAAAAA
The DNA here is from genome assembly GCA_018340775.1 of Taxus wallichiana var. yunnanensis. Classification (NCBI taxonomy): domain Eukaryota; kingdom Viridiplantae; phylum Streptophyta; class Pinopsida; order Cupressales; family Taxaceae; genus Taxus; species Taxus wallichiana. Next base: position 321,459,940 of record CM031243.1, read on the forward strand.
ATTAATGTAGACAAATATCCGACCAACTTAAATTTAACGTCTAAATGAACGTCATATTGTTTTATGTTTGGTCTACCATAACATCATTTGACCGTCAAATTTAATGAAGCCAAAACTTGCTTTGTGTATTTTCAAGATGTAAAATTCTAGAATTTCTTCTTTTGTATAATATTATGGAGGTTATATTTTAATACATTATAATAGCCTATTATATAAAAATATATACACTTTAAAAAAAAGAGGTATATAGTTTATAGAATGTAAATAAAAAACAACATATAGTTCATAAAAATTATAAATTATAGTATATTTTTTTATAAAAACACAATGACCAAATAAAAAACATCGGCCACTTGGTATGTAATTATTATTTTAGGTTTTTATAAACATAAACTATACCGAGGTATGTAATTAATATGGCATGATAATTTGGAAACATAAGTTAGGATATTAGTTTTTTTTTAATTAAACATGCCATACTTACCAATGCCACGTGAAAAACCTAAGAAAATGCCATATGATTTAAAAAACTACTTAGGTTTTAAGTTTAATTTTTTTATATCTCACTTAGAAAAAAGAATGGGGCCGCTTTAGAGTTGAAGTAGTTTTTACGGTTTAGGTGTCCATTTTTGTTTTTGTTTTTTAATGAACAAGTATAGGATTAAACTTAGTAATATTGATTACTAAGGCCACCAACCTTCAACTACCCACCATTCACCACGTCGGGCATTAAGATTAAAACAATGTTTTATAGTTTAGGTATGTTCAAAACATTTTTTTACTGGAGCCCATACGAATGGGGTAGTTATAAACTATAGTATAAGAACTATATAAAATATATAGTTTTCAAATTATATAAATTTTAATATGATGTTTATATATGTTATTATATAAACTTTATTCTATATTCTTTAATTTAAAATATAGTTATAGATTAACTATAAACTATAGTTTTTCAAATCAAATTCTTTTAGAGGGTCTAAAGAACACAGGGTATGAATTTACCTTCCACAATATTTAACTCGCAAAACATTTGAAATTATAGAAAACATGAAAATTATTTTATATAGTAATAAATCCTTTTCTTTTCGTATGTGATTTTCACGTAGGTAAATATGTGAAGTCCCTTTCACCTATGCACACATCAATCTCCAAACAAACATTAATTCCATATAATGTGCAAAATATAAATGAAAGTAAGTATCATATCATATTACATCTCCCCCCCAAAAAATAGGGATTTAAAATTAAAAAACCTTAAATTTTTTATCGAGAGTTTAATTGCAGAAATGTAGTGCCAAAATAAATTGGGAAAAAAAGAAGGGGATCAGATACTTTTAAATACCCTTTTGGGTTGGTTGAAAAAATCCGTACAAATTAAATAAATAAAATACAAAATATTTGAACTTAATTTATTTGATTTACCTCTCTGTTACCATGTTAGAATTTGATGATTATAATAAATGTAGATTTAATCAACTTACATATTATATAATGTTACAATAAATATTTAAATAAAGATTACATCATAACTTAAGTAAATAAAGAAATACTTATAGGAAATAAATAACACGGGTGACACAAGTATTTATAGTGGAAAAGCTGCAATAGGGTAAAAACCATTTTGAAAATAACCTTTTACTTGAAAACTTATTTTACATCCAAAGAAGATCACCTCCTCTTTTGAAACCCTATTTACTAAGGGTAAAACCAAATCATTTGATTTGCACACTTTTGATTTATTTCTCAAATATATCAAATGAGGACCTAGAGTTCTTTTTATATAAGATGATCGGGTATGTCTCGACCCGCCTTTTCAACCTAAAATGGTAGACACATACCCCTAGGTTTATAATATTTAATATTAGAAATATAATCAGTTCATGATATTAAATATTTAACTTAAAGTATATACTTAGGTTAACATATTTAATAATAGAAATATAAATATTTCATATTATTAAATATTAACCTATATATTAGTGATGAACCCATATACATTAAGGGTTGGCGGACCACTTAATCATTATGTTCCAATAGAAATTTGGTCTTTCTACGATTGCAACCCTACGACCCAATCCTCACTCAAAGCGAGTGGTGTTGAGAAGTTGAAACCACGATTCTTTGGGACATACGGGATAGTAAATAGGATCAGAGGCGGTTGCATACGAGTTTGAGTTTCGAGAATAGGGCAAGATCCACAATGTTTTCCATGTTTCGTGCCTCAAAAGGGCTCTTGAACAACATAATGTACCTTCTACTGAGACTTGCCACCTTTGGATGAGGAGGGAAAATTGGTTTTAGAACTAGAGACTATTATTGAGGTGAGACAAATGAAGCTCAAAAATAGGGTAGTTACAAAATATCTAGTGCGGTGGAAGGATTTGCCACTTGAGGATGCTACTTGGGAGGAAGAGTAAATTTTACAAGTATCTTGGTTTGCATTTGCTTGTTGGAAAGAAAATTTCAGGAAGGGAGGATTGTAATGCCCTCATTCCTACGTAGGAGGCTTAACTCGGTCTTAGCCTTGGTCATACCCATTAGGCTAGAGACGTTGGAGGCTATTGGGTATGAGTTTTGACACAATCTTCACCTTATGTTATATTAGTCATTGACTTAGGTGATGGGTGAATATGGGATACTTTATGTTATATTTCATCGTTGGGATAACTTAAGTCATTTTTTCAACATGTCTACAATAAAGTCACTTAAGTTATATTTTTGCACATGAGAAATTACCAAAAGGGGGTGGTAGGGCTTCTTTGGCCTTTTTGAAGTTAATAAAGACTTCTTTTATGGTGAGCGTTGGATTTTCCCTAATTTGGATCGTATTTACGATGGAGATTATAATATCTTTTTGGAAATCATCTACTTCTATGTTTAGATTTTGCTTGTGCAAATCGTAGAGCTGCATGTTTTGGGAGTTCTCTTGCTTGTGGAAGTTAGATTCTACAGGATCCCTAGCTTCGGTGGTGAGAGATCCATTCCTAGTTGGTAGAACATTCTTTGGTGAGGGTTTCAGATCCATATCCCTAGCTTGTTGTCCGTATTTGGGGATATTTCATATTTCTAGCCTTCTACATTCAAATTTTTAGTTCAGATTTGGAACAACTATTTTCTAGGGTTTTGTCTACTTAGTTCCAAATTTGAGGAGCAGTTTCGGGTGCCTTCCACCCATTGGAAAATTGTGCTTGAATATGCATTGGATAGATATTGGATTTATCTATCTTTTGAGCTATCATTTGTAATCAGATTCCAAGTATTTCCAGAGTTATTAATTTTGTAAGTTTCAGCTATATTTTCATCATTAAAATCTCAAATTAGAATTTTGGAAATCTGATTGGAATATCTTTTTATATATATTTTTAATCATCTTGGGTCTTAATTTTGTCAAATTTGAGTACGGAAGTGATAGATCTCAATTTTGCCCTAGGCATTGGGGTTTGGGTGTTTTCAGATTTTGTTCACTGCTGTCATAAAAATCAGAATTTCAGTCTGCAGCTATTTTTAGGATTAATCCCGAAAAGGGGATATTTCACTATCAAATCTCGCTGCGGCAAGATTTCCTTGGATGTTGTCATTTGCAAATCTCTCTGCTACGAGATCTGCGCTAGTATTTTTTTGCCAATACTTGTTATTGTGAGTTTTTTGAACCCAATTTGCAATGTCCAACTATTCTAAGATCTTGTTGTAGAGAGATCCCTCCTAGAGCCTTTTATAGAGGTATTGTTTACCTCATGAGTAGACTTTTCTAATTCTCGTTGTAGTGAGAATCGCTCCTACTTTTAAATCGAGTCCTCCAACGTTTTCCTCGAGATTGTCCATGCATCATAGCTTGCGAGAACACTTAGAGCTGTTAGATACACATCTCCTTCATCTATGAACACTCTGGAGAGAAGATCATCATGGGGCTCCTTGGCTCCTTGACCTTTGTCATTGTACTCTCCTTCTTGAAGTGCCCTATTTTACCACATAATTAAGACTTCACATTTCTCTCGACAGTCCTAAATCTACTTTTAGAGTAAGAGTGCTCCTCCCTAACTTTGCTTGGTATACCACTGCCAACTTGTCCCACAAATACTTTTAGTATTTTCACTAGAGACATTCAACAACACAGAGTCGAGACAAGCATAACTTGATAGAGCTCTTGACCTTCCCATCAACGCTGTCCCGCTCTTCTATGTCAAGCTTGCAAGTGTTGTTTGTATCACGACGATCTAGTGAACTCTCTTTGTCAAGAGATACTACATATTTAGTTTCCATAACTGAAATTGCTTTATTTTAATTCATTGAACCTGTTAATCTCAATTTTGATACTACTTGCCATATCCAAGATTCTACAACTCAGAGCTGCAATCTAAAAGATGTTAAAGCAAATAACCAAAACCCCACCGAGTGCAATCTTAGCTCTGATATTAGATGTTGGGTTTTTGGTCAACAAATTTGCAATATATTTAAAGCGAACAAATAGAATTTTATGGAATTCTAAATGACAAAATTACATGCACAAAATATTGACAAAATATTAATTCTGGGAAAACCCTTGCGAGTAAAAAAACCCAACTAGAACCTTGCCTCTTGTATTAACATAAGCCACCATTAAAAAAATGTAAGGCCATTAATGCTCTACAACAAGACTTACATACAACACTCCACTGTGATCCAACATGTAGCCTTCTAGTGCAGACCAACACTTACCTTTTACCTGTCAAATTGCTCTTGATTGAACATCCATGGCAATAACAACTTCTTCCCTTGCCTAGATCTAGACCGATCCTATGATTCTTCAACTTGTTTTTAGCAAATTCAGAGAACCTGTCTTCCGACCCTTTCTGATCCAAGTTCTTCATTGAGCTTGACCTGCATCAAGTCTTACATCGAACTTGTTCTGCAACAATTTGTCTATTCAACAACCTTTGGCTATTTCAAGTTCTACACCGAACATGTACTATCCATCCCTTTGCTATTCATCTTTAGCCTTTGGTTGTATCAACTAGCAATCTCTCTTACATGGGACAACATGCCTCACCAGCTACAAACCTATCCAAATGGGAGAGCATGCACGTATATAGATGTGCATCTCCTTAAAATAACACTTGCTTGTGCCACAAGTCATCTAAGGACAAATCCTAAAATTAGGCAAATTTGAGCTGTTGCTTTTTCGAAACTCAAGTTGATCGATCATGTGAATAGTCCCAACCCTAATATTGGTTCTACAACACAAAAATAGGACTGCATGGAAACCATCCAAATATGGGACTGCATGCCCAACCGCAAAATAAGCACTTTGCATGGAAGTGGTCAACACAATTCCAACATTCAGTCCAAAAGATAAATTTGAAATTCTAAGTAAGTTGCTTAAATATTGTTTTTGAGATAATCTTTCAATAATCAAGTTTTTTTTTTTTGTTTTGTTTTGAGATTAGTGATAAGGGCAATTGGATAGTCTCATTTTGTAAACCCCTTCATTTGCAAGAGGTATGAAGTTCTAAATTTTCCCCATTTCATTTTGTTCAAATTTGCAATATTTGCAATTTTGAATTAATTGGCAAAACTAGGAAAATTAGCACTTTTGCCTGTGTTTGTCATCGTATCCAAGTCATTAGGTCAAATTTGTCTAAATCTTACCTTTTTGGAAACTAGACTTGTACACAATTCCAATGAGTACAAATACTTAGGGGCCCAACTTGTCTACGTATTATATGTTTATTCACGTAAATCAAGACAATTTGTTGAAATTGCAATGAAGAGGGGTTTGGGTTGCTTAAAAGCAGTCAAAATAAAATAAAATAAATTAAGTTTTGCATGCTGTGGCCAAAATTAGCTTATGACCACATGACCACTTTTTTCTTGTAAAAGGGATTTTGAAATCAGGTATGTGGATGAATTTTGATTTGGTAGTTTTAAATTGTGTTTTGGGGAAATAAAGTTGTAAAAACTTGTTTGAATGAAGTTAATGTGCAAAGACTCGTTCAATCAAGATTTTTTTGGTATTTATATAGCAATTTCGGTGTTACGTGACTCAAAACTTGTTATTCTGCATACTCCAGCACATTGCATACACAATGAGCACATCATACCTAAATGACATATTGTCTTTGCAACTTCATGTACACAGAAATTAGGAAGAAGATTTGATTTTGAAATGTTGGAGACAATGCAAACCAATGCTTATGCAATTTTGTAATTAGCTGACTCTGCTATGACAGGAAATAGTTCATTTGCAGAAGCATATTGATTCTCACAAGTCTCATCCTCTTGTCAACAATCCCATGGTCAAACCTGTTGTAGAAAATGTAATCAAACCATCTACTAGTGTTAGCAAGGCCAAAGTTGTTAAATCTATTGCAAAACACTCAAAACCCACCATGGATACAATACCTGTTAGTCCTATTGTTGAATCTGCACTTGCTGTTTGAGTCTGGGAGACAATGAAACACAACAAACATTGTATTTGTCTAGATTTACAAGGGTTGCGAATTTTCATATACCATAATATTCCAAGCCTATCAATTTGTGACCACAGGTATTCTAAATAAAATTTGAATCTTCACCTGTTGGTCAGTCCCTTGAAATTACAAGGTTGTCGAGTCAATCAAAACCAAGCAACTCTCCATTCTCATCTTACGAGGGCAATATCAAGAGTTAGATTTTGAGTTTTTGAGTTGATACTTCATATATTGCAGATTATAGCATATTGCACCACAATTTGAGTTCTTTGAGTTGATATTTCATATATTGTAGCATATTGCAGATTATAGCATATTGCTACTTTTTGTGCACTATAGCTTGTTCTAATGCCCATTTTCAAAATAATTCAATAACCCATGCAGTTTCCTAATTTCCTACTCATCGACCAATTCCCGAATGGTTGGCGGACATAAAACCAACACATTGTTTCTGATTTCGGTACTTAGGAACAACCGTAACTATCACAAACATTCATTGACATATTCACAAACATTTGGCAAACATTGAACCATGCATTGACATTTTCACAAACAATTGGCAAGTATAAAACCAATGCTGATATCTCTACATTAAATGCTGATTAACATTCATACATTCTTCATGACTGAATTACAAAACTGAAATTTATCAAAGCTGATAATAATATTGAAAATCACCAAACTCACAAATGGCAGGGTACTGTAGCAACATTACTATAACTGAAAGTGGAATAAAATCTCACTCTTCGACACAAATATGATCCCTGGATCAATTCCACCCTAAATGTTTTAAAAATACTTTTAATAAAATATCACTTTTCATCCACTTAATGATAATTACTTTTGGCCCTCTTAATAAATAATAATAATACATAAGTGTCCTTTTCATGTTATAAAATAAAAGTGACTTAGGACAACTTAAAGTATTATCATTAATTTATTTCCTAACTTTATCCCTTAGCCTATGGGAAATAGGGAATAGGCTACGAGTCCTTTGACTGACTTAATTCGAAAAGGGGACATGACAATCCGCCCTTCTTGGAATCGCTCGCTCTCAAGAAATTGTAAGTTAGGATGCCCAAGGATCTCTGCACCTTCCCATGTAGCATCTTCTATTGGGAGATCTTTCCAATGCACCAAATATTTTGTTATGCTCATGTTCCTCAATTTCTTCTCTCTGACATCAATAATAGCTTTTGGAACCAAGATCAATTTACCTTCATCATCTAAAGGAGGTAACTCAGTTGAAGGAATGATGTGCTGTCCTAGTGCCCTTTTGAGGCACGAAACATGAAATACATTATGAATTCTGTTGTAATTTGGCAATTCAAGCTCATAAGCAACTTCTCCAATCCTCCACTTAATCTTGTAAGGGCCATAGAAGCGAGGCTTGAGCTTTTTAGCTCCACTTTTCTTGAGAGAAGATTGTCTATAGGGCTGCAACCTCAAGAAAACCATGTCTCCAACCTCAAAAGTTCTCTCAATACGATGTCAGTCCGTATAAAACTTTTGCTGATTTTGTGCTCGTTGGAGGTTTTCTTTGAGTGTCTCCAATATTTCTTGACTCTGTGCAACCAAGTCTCTTGCCCCTGGCACTCTACTGTCTGTAATAACCAAATCCACAAAAGAAAGAGCATCATAACCATACAAGGCTTTGAAAGGAGTCATACCAATAGACATATGATGTGAGGTGTTGTAGCAATGCTCTCCCATATAGAGCCATTTGATCCAAGTTGTTTTCTGCCCTACTACATAGTTCCTCAATTCACTTATTTACAATCTCTGTTTTCCTTATCTGTTTCAAGGTGGTAACAGTACTAGGAGTTAACTCGGTTCTCGTCAAATGAAAGAGCTCTTGCCAAAATAAAGTAAGGAACCTGCTATCCCTATCACTTACTATGTTATTAGGCAATCCATGAAGCTTGAATACTTCTTTGAAAAACAAATCAGCAACTTGTGGTGCCTTAAACTCAGTTGGAATAACAAAGAAGTGAGCATATTTAGTAAGTCTATCCACTACCACATATATACAACTCTTACCCTGAACTTTTGGAAGACCTGTGATAAAATCCAAAGAAATGCTCTCCCATTTTTGATTTGGAATTGGTAAGGGCTGCAACAAACCTGCTGGAAATACCTGTTCTGCTTTGTTTTGTTGGCAGGTAATACACTCTTTAATGTATTGGAGGACCTCTCCCTTGAGTCCTCTCCAGAAAAATCTATCCCTTAGTTGCTTGTAAGTCTTGAAATACCCTGGGTGACCAGCCAAAGGTGTATCATGTACAACTCTCAAGACTTTATTCTTCACTTTTGATTCAGAACAAGATAAATTCTATCCTTGTAAAGGATGAGATCGTCAATCACCTTATACCTATCATCCTGTACTTTTCCTTCAAGGATATCATTAGTGAAAACATTCTTTGCATACTCTGCTATTATAATAACCTTCCAATCAACAAAGATTTCGAGACAAGGCATCGGCCTACAACATTGTTTTTCCCATAAAGACGGAAACGCCTAGGGCCCCCTGCATCACCGAAACGAAGCGTGCAATCGGGTATGGGGTATGGGGTATAATGCAGATGCGTTGTAGTATGGCTGGAAACATACCCATAGGGACGGGGTATGGTCGGGTACCGTGCCGGACCATACCTCCCGTCCTGTGGGTGCGTTTCACTGCCGTGCTTTTTTTTTTTGCACATCTTTTTAACCCGAACTTCAACAAAACTTAAAAAAAAAGCATTTTTTTAAATTTTAAAACTTTCTAAATCTAACCTAACCCTAAACTACCCCCCCAAACACTTATATAAACACCCAATCCCTCTACTTTTTTCTCACACTCAATATTTGATATTTTGCTTGAGCTTGAAGGAGAGAGAGAAAGAGAGGTTGAAGGAGAAAGGAAGAGCTTGGAGGAGAGAAAAAGAGCTTGGAGGAGAGAGTGATTGAGCTTGGAGGAAGAGAGAAGGAGAAGCAAGTCTACAAACATCAAGGAGGATTTTTCTAGGTATTTTACATGCATTCAGGCATTTTTTAAATCTTTTGAGCAATGTTTTGTATATGAATATGATCAATATCATGAATGATGTGTTTCAAACACATCATTCATGATTATTGATCATGATCTAAATTTATTTTTAATATTTAATAATTTATTTATTTTACGGTTATTAAAATATAATATATTATTAATTTTTCCGTATTTTAAGTTTAATAGTGAAACTTTATTTGATTAAACATCTACCCTCTCTGTGTATGCTCTCACCTTGCACCATTTATGGCAAACTTGGTGATCGAATCGAGATTAACGTGTAGGACTAAGCGTGTAATTTTTAGTTAGTTATGTGTTCGTTTTTTTTTTAAATTTTAAAGTGTTAAATTGAATTTGTTAAAAATTTAAACGTCTACCCTCTGTGTATGCTCTCACCTCGCACCATTTATGGCGAACTTGGTGATCAGAATCAGAGAATGACATGTATGGGTCAACAAATTAATTTTCTAATTTGTATTTGTATTTCAATTTGTTGTTTTTAATTAAATTATTTTAATATTTAGCAATGTTTTAAAAAATATCTCTTATTGTAGGTTATTGAATTAATCCTACAATCATGGCATCTAGTTCAGCTTCAGTGGGGGGAGAGGGGGGAAATGTTTCGGGTGGTTTGTCAGTCAAAATGGATCCTAATTATCCTTTATGGAGACATGTGGAAGTGACAGAGCTTGTTGCCGGTGGTGGTGTCCGAGTTTGGACGTGTCCCCATTGTGAAGCCTCATTTAAATCCTCATATACCCGTTTGAGAGCTCATTTGACTGCGGCATCGGGGACGGGTATTAGACCGTGTAGGAAGGTGGAAAAGAAAACCATAGCCATATACCTAAAAGAGCAAGAGGATGCAAACATTGAAGCAGCAAGAGCTCGCTCTAGAACTGTTTCTTTACAACAGAGGTCCATGGGAAAACCACCAACATCAACACCATCATTTCATCCTTTCATTGAGACTCGTGCGTTGAAACTATTCCAGATGATGACCCTTTTGATGCAGATACCTCAGGGCCATCAAGCAAGAGAACAAAAGGCCCATTAGAAAAACATTTAACATCGAGAAGAGGGATATTGCAGATGAATTGGTGTCTCGGTGTATATTTGCATGTGGACTACCATTCAATGTCTTGAGATCACCTTATTGGCAGCAGATGGTGAGAGGCATTAATGAGGCACCACAGGGGTATACAAGCCCTAGCTATAATAAGGTTCACACTTCTCTTTTGGCAAAAGAAGTGCAACACATTCAGACATCTCTACAGCCAATTAGAGATTCTTGGACTGATTCAGGAGTCTCTATTATATCAGATGGATGGAAAGACTCCAGAAATAGACCTCTCATCAACATTATTGCAGTATGCCCTAAAGGGCCAATGTTTCTGAAGGTTGTTGATTGTGAGGGGGAAGTAAAAGATGCCCAATTCATTGCAAATATTCTCATTGAGGCTATTGAGTCAGTGGGTCCGCAGAGGGTTGTCCAAGTCATCACGGACAACGCCAAAAATTGCAAGGCAGCGGGATTGATAGTAGAGGGTAGGTATGAGCACATTTTTTGGACACCATGTGCAATACACTCCCTGAATTTAATGATGCAGAAGATTGAGAAAATTGCATGGATTGAGCAAATATACACGGAGGCAAACGAGATTCAGATGTTTGTCACCAACCATCACATGTCTCAAGCCATATTCAGAAGATTTTCAAAGTTGGAGCTGATGAAGGTAAAAGAACAATTCATTTTAAATTTAATATTTGATTTTAAATTTTCAAATCTATTTCAAATTGTGTTGTTATTGAATTGTTGATTTGTTTCCATTCTTTTTAAATTTTTAATAGGTTGTTGAGACTAGGTTTGCCTCTCACACACTCGTCTTGAGACGACTTGTGAAGGTGAGACGTGCTTTGAGCATGATGGTGATTGATAATGTTTGGACCATCTGGAGGCAATCTAACACAAAAAGGGCCCAAAAAATAAAATCATGGATCCTTGATGAGCATTGGTGGGGAAAAGTTGAATATTTGTTGAGTTTCACAGAGCCTATTTTGAGTATGATACGATTTGTTGACAAAGATAATGCTTGCATTGGAGAAATATATGATGGCATTGACTCTATGCTTGAAAAAATCCATGATATCATGCAGGCCAAAGAGCAGGATTCTGGGGAAATTTTTATAGTGAAGTTAAAAATGTGATCGTGAAAAGGTGGAACAAAATGACCACCCCATTGCATCTCCTTGCTTATGCTTTAAATCCCAAATACTACAGCAGTGAAATAGTTGGGAGAGCTGGTAGACAACGACCATATGATGACCACGAGGTTGCAAATGGGACGAGGTCAGCATTCAGGAGGTTGTTTCCTGATCCAGTTACATCACTTGCAGTCCGCCAGGAGATGTCGATGTTTGTAAATGGACAAGGTAGCATGGGAGAGATAGAGGCTATTTGTGACAAACCCACGATCCATCCAATCACGTGGTGGACTTGTCATGGCCATGATGCCAAGTTCTTACGACCAGTTGCGATCAAATTGCTCTCACAGGTATAAAGTTTGTAACTTGTTATTTGATATTTTAATTACCAATGGCAATTACGAATTAAAATTCAAAATGATATCATTCTTTTTTTAATTAATAATTTATAATATTAATTATTAATACTTTGTTTTTTGTGACAGGTGGCTAGTAATTCTTCTACAGAGCGCAACTGGAGTACTTATGGCTTCATCCACTCAGCCAAACACACCATGTTGGCATCGAAGAAGGCTGAAGATCTAGTATACGTTCATTCCAACTTGTGCCTCTTAACCCACAAGACGCAAGAGTATACTAGTGGTCCTAACAAGCTTTGGGACCTCCAACCTGAAAACACAGACTTTGAAGCTTCTGTTGCTTGTTTGGCCAATGTTTCACTTCTTGGCATTGATGAGGAACTTCCAGGGAGCCCTTCACAAGGGTTCGAAAGTGGAGCTAGTGGGAGTGGAGCTGCAAGTGGCATCCATGAAGATGATTTTTACGATAATCTAGATGATATGCTCTAGAAGTTGAGAACTTGAATGTATTATGTTATTTACTATCATGTTTTGAACATTATGTCAGGACTCATTATGAATCAATACAAACTCAAGTCTCAATTCTCAAAGTATTGGAAATTTCAATTTTGTTTTCATGTTCTATGAATGATTTTAAGTTGTATAACTCTATGAGTATTAAATTTCAATAAGTATGCAATGTATGAGAATTAAATTTCAATAAGTATGCAAATGCTTCTTTAAATTTATAATTTATATATTTATATACATGTATATATATATATAAAACTTACCCAAAATGTACCATACCCAAGATTTTTAAAAATTTGCCGTATCGGTGTACCATACCCGTATCCGTGCGGTCTAGGTTTTTTCCTTAACATACTTGATGTCAAAGTCATAGGCACGAAGTTTACTCACCCATTTTTGCTTCTAATCATCAAAGTTCGTTTGGTTGAGGAAAAACTTCAAACTATTGTGATCTGTCTTGACAACAAATCTGCCACGCATGAAATCTCGCTTGAATTTCGCTAATGCATGCATGATGGCCAACATCTCTTTGTCATATATGGAGAATCCATGTTCTATATCTTTGAGTTTCGACTCTCAAAGGCTATGGGATGTCCCTTTTGCATCAAAATTGCCCCAGTTCCTTCTCCCAATGCATCACACTCTAACACAAATGGAATAGAAAAATCTGGTACAACTAATACTGGGCATGAACTCATTACCTTTTTGAGTTTGTCAAAGGCTGTTTGGGCTGATTCGGACCAGCTGAATGCTCCCTTCTTCGTTAAATAAGTCAATGGAATAACCAATTGTGAAAATCCTTTAACGAACCTCCTGTAGTAATTGCAAAGACCCAAGAATCCCCTCAGCTGTGACATTGTGGTAGGAGGAGGCCAATCCAATATGGCCTGGATCTTTTGTTGGTCCACCTGGAGTCCTTGGGCATTGATAACATGGCCAAGGTATAGAACTTTAATCATGCCAAACTCACACTTAGATTCCTTAGCAAAGAGAGTCTGCTGCTCCAAAATTTTCAGCACTATATCCAAGTGTCTCAAATGCTCTTCACGTGTCTTAGTACACCAAAATATCATAAAAAAATACCAAAACAAACTTCCTCAAGTGCTTACTGAAGATGTGGTTCATGCATGATTGGAAAGTAGTTGGAGCATTTGTCAAACCAAAAGGCATAACCAAAAATTCAAAATGCCCAAAGTGACATCGGAAGGCTATTTTTTTGTACATCTTCATCTCTTACCCGAATCTGATGATAGTCGGATCTCAAATCAATTTTAGAAAAATATGCAACTCCATGCAATTCATCAATCAACTCATCGATCCTGGGTATGGGGTACCTATTTTGATGGTCTTCTTGTTCAAAACCAAGAATCAATACACATCCTCATGGTACCATCCTTCTTCACTAGGACAACAAAAGAAGCAAAGGACTAGAACTAGGCTGGATATGTCCCATCTCCAATAATTCCTTGATTGCCTTCTCAATTTCCTCTTTGAATGCTCTTGGATGGCGATAAGGAGTAATCATTACAGGTTTAGAACCTGGTTCCAACTCAATTATGTGTTGAAATCCTCTATCTGGTGGCAATCTTGGAGGTATACCACTGAACACTGTGCCATGCTTGTCTAAAATAGACTGAATGTCCACGTGGTAGGATGTCTTATCTGTGGATGAAGTTGTAGTGTTAACCAAACAATGGGCTGCCCAAGCTACTCCCCTCTACAAAAAGCTCTCTCCATCCTCTTAATCGTGACCACTCTAGGAGCTCCATTGGTCATGCCTTGAAGCACAACCTCTTTCCCATCTGATTTAAACTTCAGCTCCATAGTCTGATAATTCTGCGTGAATTCCCCAAGGGAATGTAACCATTGCACCCCTAATACCATATTTGTCTCTCCTATGCCCACAACATAGACCTATGACCACAACGTAGAAGTCATCATGCACCTCGTGCCTGCCAAGTGTGACATCCAACTGTGGAATTCTCTTGGTGCAAGGGATAATATAGCCATCGGCCACAATAACATTAAACCCATCAAATTCTTCCGTCTTCAAACCTCTTTTAGCTACCAACCCTTCATCTATGAAGTTGTGGGTTACCCCACTATCAATCAACTCTATGATTCTATGCCCATACAAAACTCCAAGAATTCGAAGGGTGATATATAGGAGCACTAGAAAGTGTAGCAATGGTGCCTCATGGAGTATCCTCTTCTTCCTTTCTTTCAGGTTCTGGTTCTTTCTCTTCAACTTCTGATTCAGACTCCTGTGCTGCTGATTTTGCATCTGATATCACCTCTATGTAATGCTCTTGACCTCGCCCAAGACATATGTTTTTAGGCTCCCATGGATCCTTGCAAGTAAAGCACAATTTCTTCCTTCTAAGCTCGTTTATGGTCCCAACATGTTTACTTGGTCTCTATGGCAACTCTTTCTGCTGAGAAACTCCTTGCTAAAATGGCTTTTTTTGCTGCCCAAAAGGTGGTGTCTTTTGCTGCCCAACAAGTGGTGTGTATGTAAAATATTTGTTCTTAGGTGCTGATGTTTCCAAGTTCAAATCTCTCTTAATAGCTTCTTGCAAAGATAGAGGATCAAAGGCTTTTACCAAACCCTTGAGTGGTTCCATTAGCCATTCTATAAATAGAACAATAAGTCTCCTTTCAGTCACATTAGGAACCATTACTGATAATCTTTGGAATTCAACAATATAGCTGTCCACTGTCCCATATTGCTTGAGTTGAGCTAACTCTCTAAAGTGGATCTCTAGATCTTTTATGTCAAATCTCTCTATCAATCTCGGGCAGAATACATCCAGTGTGGTAATGGAACCGTGCCCTTGGATGACCATACCATTGTACCACCACTCATGTGCCACTTCTTCCAAATGGAGGGTAGCAAATTTGATTGCCTCTTTTTCATATATTGGACTCAATGAGAATTAGGTGTCTAGCTTTTGCAACCAAGACCTAATAGAACATTATTAGATCCATCATATGTGGGGATTGTAATCTTATACCCACTTGTCATTATATCTTTACAAGGTTGATCCTATTGAGTCCTCCTTCCCCTCCTTGTACTATTATTCATTTTTAGATCACAAAATTCTCGGAAAGTCAATGCTTCATGTACTGCAAGGCTGAGTTCTTCATATTCTGCATGATATGTTGCAAAGTCGTCACCTATGTGATGTTGTTGGGGATCTACCTCTTCCGGGTGTTCTTCTTCCTTGGAGAGATTTTGCTCGAGAAGGTCTTGGAAGGGGGGTTGATTGAGGTCCTTTCATTAGCTGAAGAGCTTCCTTCTCCTTGACTTGCCTTATTCGGATTGATATTTTGCAAAGCTTGTACTAACCCTGCCATGGATTCTCTCAATGTTCTTTGGATTGTTCTTTCTAAATCCCTCTAACCCACTACGATATTTTCTTGCGAAGAATTCATTTCATCTGTAGGTACTCTCGTTTCCCTATCCTCCATGACTTCTATTTTTGGCGATTGAGCTGTTCTTCTTTCTCTTCCGTTGGCTTGCACATGATATCAAAATATTAACTTTTCCCAAAGGTGACAATATCACTCCTTTGATACCACTATAATGTCCCCTTTCAAAATAATTCAATAACCCATGCAATTTTATGATTTCCTACTCATTGACAATTTCCCAAACAATTGGCGGACATAAAACCAACACATTGTTTCTGATTTTGGTACTTAGGAACAACCGTAACTATCACAAGCATTCATTGACATATTCACAAACATTTGGCAAACATTGAACCACACATTGACATTTTCACAAACAATTGGCAAGTATAAAACCAATGTTGATATCTCTACATGAAATGTTGATTAAAATTCATACATTCTCATGACTGAATTATAAAACCAAAATTTATCAAAGCTGATATTAATATTGAAAATCACCAAACTCACAAATGGCAGGGTATTGTAGGAGCCCAATACTGTAGTGGCGGCATCATTGAAAAGAACTCGAAAGTGGAATGAAATGTCACTCTTCGGCACAAATATGATCCTCGAGATGGAATCACCTTAATGGGCTAGAGGTTTTTAATCCTCCACAATTGTATAATGAGGGTTTTCATCCTCAGATGAAGAGATTGAACACAATGGCTCAAGCTTTGGATTAGGGTTTGATTGTCCAAGATGAATAATGAATGATGCCTCTTTTAAGCCCAACTTCTCCTATAATTTCTCTTTTCCAATTCTGCCCTAAAAGTATTTAAAAATACTTTTAATAAAATATCACTTTTCATCCACTTGATAATTTGTTTTTGGCCCTCTTAATAAATAACAATTAGGAAAACTTAAAAGTATTATCATTACTTTATTTCCCTAACTTTATCCCTTAGTTTACGGGAAATAGGGAACATGCTACATGTCTTTTGACTGGATTAATTCCGAAGAGGGGACATGACACTTGTGCACTATTGTTAGTGATAATCAAACCAACATCTAATGCATCAAAGCTTATATTTCATTCAGATGAGTATACATAGAGCTTGTTCATTTCAACGTAATTTTTCGTCCCACGGGAGCTGTTTTTGTGTCAGTACGTGCCTTCAATTTGAGAGATTTGTGGACTATTTATTTCGCATTTACATTTTGGCAAGAAGTCAAGTTACTTAGCGCATGCTTTAGCACACTTTTGGGTTACATGGGCGCTATCAACACATGTTATCCAATGTTCAGGCAATACATTGTAGTTGCAACACACTTGTATTGCTCATGGGCACAATTACTGTGGGTTCTCCAATTTTCACTCTTTTTGGCACATGGTTTATTTTGAGCTTCCTTTGCATCATGAAAATTGGAAAGTATAAACAACACATTAAACTTAGTCTTGCATGGGGTGTTAGAAATAATATCCTAATACTAAGTCTAATAGTTGCCTCTTTAATATTAGTTGTAATTTATCGTAAATAATACATAGACAAGGGAAGTTAAATGGTCATTCAAAAGATGAATCAAATAGTCTCCCTTTGTAGCTATTTATACTTGTATGCATATGTGCATCAAGTAGAGCTTTATTGAATACATGAGAGTTTCATTGAATATTTTCTTCTTGTCAAATTTCCCATCTATTTCATTTGGTCAATCTTTCTCTTGCAATTTAATTCCTGGGTTGACATATTATTGGATGCGAAAAACTGAAATTGCATATTAGAAGATTTGTTTGGGATTAATGGACAACAAAAGGGTTTACCCCTTTTGGCATGGGATGTTTGCAATAAGAGCGTTGAAATAATAGCTTTAAACTTTTGAAGTTGTAACATCTCTTCCCTCTTTAGAAAACTCCTTGTCCTTAATGAGGCCTTATTCCCAAGCAAGACACTTATATGTCCAAGTGGCCTCTTTAGTATTTTATTTAGTATTTACATAGTTACCTAAGACTCCAAGACGGCGGCAAGTAGGGAAGGGTTTCCGAGATGGATAAGAGTTTCTCAGATTCTGGAGATAAAAATCTAGAGAAGCTGCAAATTTTAACACTAGAGAACTGCATTCTTTTCTTTCAGTTAAAGATAAAAATCGTATTAGGAATATAATGTATATACCTTGCTCATCTGTTCCAGACCTTTTTTCAGCTCTAACCAAATCTAAATGGGTTTCTTTTGTGGGGGTATGTAGTTTTTTTTTTTTAAAAGTGTGTTTTCTGGGGCTGCATACTTTGGACACCGTAGGAGATGTTGGGACGTTCCTCAAACTTCCCAAGGATGTCATGGTGTTAACTACATCCTTGAAGATCCTAAGAACCAGGACATCCCCACCTTTTTTTTAGATGGGCGCATTAGGGCATGTTTTGTCCCTATTCCCAAGTCCCCAAAATGTCCTAAAACAAGCTGGGAAATGGGGAGACGTGTCCTCGCATAACATTGGTGATTTATTGATTCTTACTTCCCTCTCATGGCTATTTGTACTATTACCCTAATTACATGGGGGATTTAGTACATTGGGTTTACCCCATGTTTACTTTCAGTGCTTTTGTTCTTTTATTTCGTTATTTGCTGTTCCTAAGGTCCTTTTACCGTAGCACTTCCTATTTTAATTGGTGTGTTCTCGAGTCCCATTGACCTACTCTTGGTCATTCATGGACATTAATTTAATTTATTTCTTTCACGGAGTTTCCTATTCCAAAATATTAAGCTGTTCATGAGATTTATGTTCCAATTCTTACAAACCAGCCATGCTAGGAAGATTATGATGCGAAATGTGAGCAAAATATTATCTGGATTTTATCATGAGGAGGTACCGTAAACTCTAGCTGCATCTTCTCATGAGGAGGTAGCTCCGACTTTGTTATATTTTGAAATATGGAGATACCTGACTTGGTAATTTTTCTTTTTATAAGAGCTTTTGTACTCGTACCTTTAAAAATGTTTTTTTCCAAGTCTTAAATAACAACGAGTTCAATGATAATCCTAGTGAAGTTCAGCTCTAGCTTCATCTTTTCCATAGTTTATCTAAATTTTTGTTTGCTGGATTTTATCATGAGGGGGACATTAAACACTAGCTGCATCTTATTATGACAAGGTAACTCCAACTGAAGTAGATTTTGAGAGATGGTGTTACCCCACAATACCTCCTTGAAAAAATGGTAAATTTTCTTCTAAAAAAGAGCTCTTTGACTTTTCCTTTAAAAATTCCTTTTCCCACGTCTCAAATAATGGTAGAGTCCCATGACAATTCTATAATGTAGTTCGGCTCTAGCTTCAGCTTTTCCATAAGCTTTCTAGAATTCTTTTATTTTGACTTGCATGTTAAATTTTTGTATGATGTCTCTAAACCGAGTTATGTTTTTCCCTTAAATTTTCTATATTGAAATCAATAGAAAGGGGGAGTTAAATCCATATATTGCTATAAATGGAGATGTATCCATAATTGTAATAGAAAATGTATTTTAGTTTTCTTATGAACTCTAGGAAAAAGATACTTGCTCTGAATTGGAACATAATCACGTTGTAGAAAAATGTGTTTTGTAATTTTGAGTAATTGGTGAGTGGTTCTCAATTGATGTGTGTAGTGTAGATACAGTCTATTGAGATGCTAGACTATCAACAGTAATGAACAAAAAATAGTAATCGTAGCACATACCATAACAAAAGAAGGAACGATAGTAGATTTTGTATTCCTCAAAGATGAGTTCTATTACAATCTTCTTAGCTCAGGAGAGGACCTGATACAAGCGCCCTTACCTCCACATTCCTTATGTGATTTAAAGGGCAAGGTCCAGCAGTTTACGGTTCACACAACCGTTACAATCGTCATACAAAAAGTCTTTCGAATCTTGTAACAACATGCCATCAAAAGACAAGAAAACATGTCAGCTACATTTATTTATAATTATCCTTTTAACAGTCTACATTATTCCCCCATTTAGATAAGTCTGTCCCTTGAACTATACAATAGAAAACAACTCAAGAAGAAGTAGCAAGAGGAGGGGAAAAGGAAGATGTCCTTGGACAAGGATTTGTAGGCTATCCCATTGGAGAGCTCGAGGGAGCAGTCTTTGATTGACGTAGTTCAACATGCGAGATAGAGACTTCAGTTGTCCATTGCTTGATTGCTACAAGTTCATGTTCCCATGAACATCTCACCATGTGTACCGCTTCTTGCATCTTACTTGTACCACCGAGGACCTCATGTTGTGATATTTGTGATTTGCCATGAATTTCCGATAGCTCTTGCTGATGCCTGGCTTTTACCTGTTCGAGCTCTTGCTAAGATTATGACACCCTCTGAATTTGATACAATTTTTAAAACCTTAAGAGAAAATAAGTAGGCATAAACCTATGCATGAGAAGCAATGTTAACAAAATCTTAAAATATTCACACTCACAAGATACACGAGATTTAACCAAGGATACCCTTTTGGGAAGAAAACCAACAAAACAAAACTCATTGTATTAACTCAACCAACCACAATAAAACAATTTTGTTGTTTAAGCCTAATCCATGTATGAGTATCTATAAGCACGTCACCAATAAGCGATGTTGCAATACAATAGGTATAATTGCACGGGCGAGAAACATTCCATACAAATATCATGGGTATTAAACTATGGCCTGAAACCACCTATACAAACTTGAAACCGCCCATAAGAACCCAAAAAAATTTCTCGGGGTGTACATCTTATAAGGGGTGTAAATCATGGTAGGTATACAACACATTTTCAACAAAATAAGAAATTTGCATACGATTTAATCTGTTCATACTCTTTAATTTTCTGGATTTGAGTGTTGCATTCAGGCCAAAACCCCAAAACAAGGATATATAGTAAAAAAAGAGCTTTCAGTAACTTCCTAGTTTTTCTGCGAGTTCAATAAATCATGAGTTTTTAACCATTGATGCTAAGTTTGGTGAAACCTGGCCCAAAAAGTTTTTCAAATGGCAATTTATCATGAATACTCGTAATTTTAAAGTCATTTTTGTTGTTTTGGTTGATGCTGGCTCTTAGATTAATTCATTATTGGATGAAGTTGTTAAGAGGCTTAGTTTAAAAATTTATGATCAAATACACATCCATATGATCATCAAAGACGGATGTAGAAATATAAGTAACCAAACGGTGTAGGGTCATATTTGGCGTTAATTTAGATTACATTGATGAGATGGAAGTGGATGTCATTCCATTTGATGAACTTGATGTTTTGTTTGTAAGTCCTTACTTGTATCTTAGGGATGCTATCTTCACGAGGAGGGAAAACAGATAAAAATAGGTTAATGATGGGGTTAGGTATATCATCAATGCACATCCAATCAAATCCCAAGCTAGCCATGCTAAGTGCCAACCAAGACAAAAGACGCATTCAAACAAGAAATTTTATTTGTTTCTTTTGAAAGATAATTAAGATGATGGTCTAGAAGAGTCTACGATTGATTGTGCTAAAAGGAGCAGAGAGATTTGGATGAATTATCGCCTTCTTTTAAAAATTGGTCAAAACTCTCAAAGGTTTCTCACCTTAAAGGGAGGTAGAACATGTGATTCATTTGCTGCCTGTATCTCCTCTTCCAATATTGGTTTTTGCAAGTAATCTACTTCTACTTTTGGAGAGTAATAAGGTAAAGAGACAATTTCAAGAGTTGTTGGAGCAAGGTACGGTTCGCCTAGAACTTACCATGTGGATCAACCATAGTCATGGTATAGAAGGACGATGTGCATAGATTACAGAGCACTAAATGAGATCACCATCAATAATAGGTATCTATTCCCGGGATAGATAACTTGTTGGACCAACTACAACATGCTAAGTATTTCACAAAGTTTGGACTCATATCTGGCTACCACCAAGTTTGTATGAAGGAAGACATCATTCAAAAGACAAGGTTTTTATGAGTGGTTAGTTCTTCCTTTTGGCTTGTTTAATGAACGATCTACTTTTATGATATTGATGAATGATGTATTGAGGCAATTCTTAGATACGTGTGTGATGTTGTATATTGATGATATATTGGTTTTTAACTTTTTAACGCTACTTGGGAAGAACATTTAATTTATTTGAAAACAAATTTTGCAAGTATTGAAGGAAAAACAAATTTTATGCAACATGAGTTTTAAAAAAACACTAGTCTATTCCGACATGCAGTTAGAACAGAAGAATTGAGAATGGATCCAACAAAAATTGAGGCTATCACAAATGGGCCCACACCAAATAGTGCAACAAAATCAAGGAGCTGTGCTAGGACAATCTAGTAAATAAGAAAATTCATTTCTTCTTTCTCCACAATAACATCACCTTTGCATGCCATTGTAGCAAGTGGTATGAATTTCCATTGTGGTAAGAAACATACAAGTGTTTCTGATTCTTTTAAATATAATATTTTTCATGTAGGAGTTCTTTCTCTTCCTAACTTGCAGCAGGTTTTGAATTTGAAATGGATGTGAGTATATTATGGGGGCAGTTTTATTGCGAAGAGGTAAGCCATTTTGTTATCATTCAAAAGTGTTTTCTAAAGTTGTAAGAGATTATATCGTATACAATAAGTAAATATTTGCACTTGTTAAGAAATTAGGAAATAAAAGCATTATTAGTTGAGAAATGAAACATACGGACCACAAATCTCTTCAATATTTGCAAGCACATTTTAAGTTGCAACATGCAAGGCACTACAAATATATGGGGTTTCTTCAACAGCTTCATTTGGTGATTTAACATAAGAAAAGTTGTGGCAGATATGCTTTGAAGGCCACCCATTGCCAAGAAAATTTTAGTTTTAGCCATAATCTCACAAATTGAGCCTTTTTGAAAAAAAGACTTTGAAAAAAAGGCTTATGAGGAAGATGGATTTTCTGGGGAGATATATCAAAAATTGAAGATGAGAATTAGATATTGAAGACAAGGCTGATTTCTACCTTAAGAATGGGCCAGTCTATAAGTTGAGCGAACTCTATGTGTCAAAGGAGGAAAGATTTCTATTCATAAGGAAAGCACATACTTCTAAAGTTTCGAGGTGACTTTGGAGTTGGCACACACTTCTAAAGTTTCAGGCGACTTTGGAGTTCATGCACATACTTCTAAAGCTTCAGGTCACTTAGGCTTAGTTAGTTTTCCTAATTATATTTTTCACGCACATAATAGTGTAAGGGGTTCATTAAATACCCATAACCCATGCTAGACTAGAGTTAGTCTTAATTGTCACCCAAGTCTCTTTTGCATCCATGCCTTTTTAAAAAAACTTGCATGTCTTTTGTTGATTTCTTCTAAGTTTACCTCAGAGAATCTTTTCTTTTCTTGTTCTTATAAATTTAGGATGGCATTGTTCTATATTCATGTTAGTTGATTGTTAATGTTTTAGATTATAGTCAATTTGTTATTTTCTTGAGTGTTGAATCTTTGTTTGGGCGAGAGTCGATGAATGAGTGGAAGGTAGTTTGTGGCTAGGCTGATCCTAGGGAATCTGACGATTCTTTGTCAGATTTCAACAACTTAGAAATAAAGAAGAAACGAAACTATATAAATGTCCTGGACTGACCACAATATGCGAAAGGACATAAGTACATCTATTTATGATATAAAATTAATATAGTAGAAAAACAGAGTTTAAAAAGCAGCTAAGAACTAAAATGTGAAACCATGAAAGCATAATAACTAGTGGAGTTGAACCCAAAACAATTATATCCTGACCATAATATTACATGTGGAAATATAAATAGCCATGTGAGGGAAGCACCCCTCAAGGGATACCTGGACATTTGAATACCAATGGTAGAGATCAAGTCTGGAAATCGACACTATTACATGTTTGTATGAACACTTGAAGTAGTAGAAGAAGAAATAAGAGCATCTTCATTCACCAATACAATTGGACCAATATAAGAAATAATATCCATGGGTCATGTCGTGTGGTCAAGGGTTCAAGTTCGATAAACCTAGGTGGAGCTAGGAAATTTTCTCTAAAATTTTGCCTAGCACCCAAGGTCGAAAAGTTTGTAATTGGTGATAAATGCCTCTTCTCGTGTCTCGGGCAGCAGGTACAAGGAACCACGTGTCCCTTTGCATTGAGTTGATCTATGACACATGGTGTGCAAATGAGAGGACTAGAATATCCTAGTAGCATTGAGCAAAGGTAGGCATTGCCTTATTGATCTATGGCCATCAAGTTGAATATACATTGCCTCATTGATCTATGACCATCAAGTTAAATCTAAGGGATATTAAATATCCCCAACCTCTCAAGATAAAGATGAAAGGATAAGGAGATCAACCTAGTAGCCTTGGAGATCCCTTGTAATATAAAAGTACTAAAGAAGAAAAGGCCAAGGAGTTAGAAAAGGGGTGAAGAAGTAAAACATGAGACCATGGAAGCATAATATCTAGAGGAGGTGAACCCAAAAGAATTATATCCTAGCCATGATATACAGGGAAAATATAAATAACCACGTGAGGGGATGATCCCTCAAGGATACATGGACATATGAATATTAAAGCTAAAGATCGAGATTGGAAATCAATAGTATCACACGTTTGTATGAGCACTTAAAGTGGTAGAAGAAGTGAGATCTTCATCATTCATTGACCTAACCGGACCGACACAAGATCTGATAGTATCTAGAGGAGAATGTCATGGGCTAAGTTGTCCAAGTTGGATAATCCTAGGTGGAACTTGGAAACTTTCCTAGAGTTTCTCCTAACACCCAAGGTCGACAAGTCTCTAAAACGTGATACACACATATTCCCATGTCTCGAGTAGTGGGTAAAAGGAACTAGATAGCCCTCGACATGAATGGATCCTCGCAACCTGGTATGGAAATATATCCTAGTAGTGGTGAGCGAAGGTAGACATCGCCTCACTATTTACGACCATCAAGTTGAATTCAAGGGAAAATTAATATCCCCAACCTCCGAAATAAGATGAAAGAAAAGATAAATCAACCTAGCGGCCTGGAGCTCCTGGAATGCCCATTATGTCGAAATTGACATCATTTCAATGGAAAGGGCCAAGACCCTTCTTGAAATAAGGTGGGTAGAAACCTCTAAAGTCTATTCAAATAGTAGTACCTATTAGAATATCACAAAGAGATGGGGCACCACCTAACATGATTGAACCATGACATAAAACACTATTGTTAGCTAATAGTGACATAGATACTAAAAACTCCACCTAAAATGATTGAACAAACAACATAATATTTAAAAGTTGATAACACATTACTTAAAGGGATGTACAAGGTCCTAATTAATAAATAATACCCTTAATTGTGTTTGCCATTTTCTTGTTTAATAGTTTACCATAAGGGCCTCCTTTGAATTTCTTTTAAAATGCCATTTCGGTAGTAAAGGTCCTTTCGAGACAGCTTATGTAGGAGGGATCTCCTATTACAAATGTTTCTTTTAGACTTATATGCACATAAGAACCACTTTTCTAACACTTATTTTTTAGGGTTTGTTGGCACATTCATCTTCATTAGTGTATGCATTCACATACATTGGAATTAAAGTGAGCCGCTTTGTAGCACTTTGTGAGTGGTGTCATGGATTGCTCCTCTCATGACCACCTTCATATAACCTTCACACCGGTGGTTCAATTTGCTCACAACCGATGTCATCACCCTAGCGAATGACGTCCCTTAACACCCTTGTTTTATCCTTTTGTCATCAACCTAGTCGACGATGTTCTCTGACCTTTGTTGTTATATGTTTCCTTTAGTCATTTCTCAAAGATAAACAACTATTTGCTTTGCTTGCGCTCTCAATTTCCCTTATGAAGAAGAGGGAGATTTAGGGTTAACAGAGCTAACACTAAAGGATGACAACTTAGCTATAAAGGTCTTAAAGATTCAAGAGTAGGAGTTTTCCCCTTGAGGTATGTCAAGTTGTTGGAATCCCCAATTGTGGTCGACATAGATTTATTCTAGCCATCTTGACTTTACCTACAACCATCTCTCACAAAGTGTTAATAACCAAGTGGGAGATTAATGTGCAAGAAGTCGACTTGAGATATTCTTAATCCCTAATCTCTTGCATTTGTACTTTGGATGATTTATGAATGTTCTACGTTTGATGTATTTGATAACATATTACATGCTTGTTGTCATTTACTTTAGCATTGTCTCGTACATTTCTATTATCTATAGCTCTTGCTTTGTTGTCTAGTGACACCTCAAATCTAGTAAGGTTCTCCTCCTCTTTTTAATAGAGATAGTATGTGTAGGTTTCCTTATAGACACATTACGAACGACACTTACCTATAACCCTAGACTCGCATTGTGATCCAACATTCTTGTCTACATTGGATTTAGAATGTTCTTCGACCTCTTACCCATTTAGAGGCTTGTTCTCTATAGAGACCCATTTTAGGTCCAATATGTTAGGTAAGGGATGTCCCTTGATGTCTCTAGATTGTATGGGAATCCTTTGATGCTTCAACATATGTCTCTTACTAAAAATAAAACACAAGAAAAGTAAGAAAGCAAAATGCATATGAAAACCCTAAGCCTGTAAAAGTTAATATACCTCAAAAAAGTTGAGGTGGTTGTGGTGTATTGGTAATAAGTTGACCCTTGTAGGAGCTTGGTAATATTTGAAGGAACCATGTATGGCGAAGAAAAAAATGTTTTTGTATTTTACATGGATTGATTATATTTAATGTATTTTTTGTTCCATATAGGTCACATTTCCGAATGGCCAAATGTAAAGATATTTTGAGCAGACATTTTTCACATACCACCTTTTCTAAGCTAGAAGTCATCAAATTTGACAAGCATTCTTTTAAAGCTAGAAGCCGAACATTTCCCTAAGGGGCTTTCAAACGTATACAACATACACCTAACATGGTTGTGCCAAAATATGGCGAGGATATGGCTCGGGTAGGTTGATCAATGCCAACATAACCATGTACTATTCCACATATCTTGTGCATTTTGGAACAAACCCATAGGGAAAAAGGTAGAAAAATATTTTTGGGTCAAAAAGTCAAAGTAACTTTTAAAATAAAAACACAAACCATAACCCTAAAATACACCCCATACGCTTTTAAACACCACCACTTTAACCTCATTCGCATACTTATGTGTCATAAAACATTTGCTCTCTCACCATATTTTCAATTGCTTATGGCTGATCTTACATCATTATGAGTGCCAAATAGTTTAAGTAGCTTTGTAATGAAAATGCTAGGTGATTTAAGGTATTTTTTTGTGGTTTTTAAAGTTTTTTCATTTATATTTTATAACTTTTCAATTTTTTGTTATTGTTTTAAACATTCTTTCGACCTCTAGCTTTCAACACTTAAATTTTGTTCCATATATGTTTTTAAAAATTAGTAACCATGAAGCTATAGAGATTTGCTATAATGGCTGCAACTTCTAGTTCTATGGGCTAAGGGACAACCATCAAATACGATCCATGCCCGCCTCTTTGGAACTATGTCACACCAATACAACAACTGTTAGGTGGAGACGACTATGTTTGGGTTTGCTCAAAGTGTAAATAGAATTTAAGAGCTTGTATAGTTGGGAGAAATTTTATTTGTGTGGGTTTTCTAGCCAATGAATCAAAGTTTGTGGAGGTGTGAAAATAAAGAAGTTTCCATTTGCAAAGACCCTCACATACCTCAAAGAGAAAGAAGATATAGTTTTGATGTCGCCTAAAATCAAACTATCCTTTGACAAAGAAAGGATTTAGAGGTAAGAAGCCTTCTTCTTCTTTATCTTCCAATGTTGTGACCCCACCACACTTGTTCTTGTCATCTCTTGCGTCCCCAAAGGTAGATGATTCACCTCTTAGTCATAAGAGAACAAAAGATGTAGGCCCGTTGGAAAGGGCATTCAAGAATGAAAACATGGACCTAACCGACCAACACATCAAGACGTTTTATTTATGCATCATGTATTGCTTTTAATGTTGTTAGATCACTAGACTAGAAGGATACAATGAAAGCAATCAATGATGCCCCTAAAGGGTACACCAACCTAGGGTATGAAAAGGTGTATACCACCTTATTGGCCAAAGAAAAAACATGTTGAAGATTCATTGCAACCCATCAAGAATTCATGGGTCCAAATAGGGGTGTCCATTGTTTCCGATGGATGGAAAGCTACGAGTAAAAGTTTACTGAGATGAGAGAGAGAATGAGGATAAATTGGAGGGCACATTGAGGCATGTGTGTGTCCATCATTTAATTACGAAAGGAGTTACAATCTTAGGGCACATTGAAATATGCGTGCGCCCATCATTTAATTATGAAAGGAGTTACAATATAGTTAGATAGCTAACAATTAACAAAAGTATAACTGCCGTATGAAATATATTTAATAACAAATATGCCATTATTAATGAGGTTGTAGTGTGTCCTAAAGGAACAATGTTTTTCAGGGCTATTGAATATGAGAGGCAGGTGAAGGATGCTCAATTCTTTGCAACCATCCTCATAGAGTCGATTAAGGTGGTGGGACTCCAAAATGTTGTCCAATTTATAATGGACACTAAACAAAATGTTGAGCTATAGGAATGTTAGGTGAGTAAAGGTATGAGTACAAATTTTGGATGCCTTGTGCCATTCATTCCATCAACTTAATGTTACAAAAATTGGGTACCAAAATTGTTTGGATCAAGTAAGTCTATGAGGAGGCAAGTTAGATCCAAATGTTCATTAGAAACCACCGCATGCCCCAAGCCATCTTCACATGCTTCTCAAAGTTGTAACTATTAAAGCTATTTATCTTGATTCTTTTTAATTTTAATAAATTTTAATATTAAGTTAATTTTATAAGTATGTAATTTGTAGAATTTTGTTTCTTTTTAATTTTATTTGTTTTGATTTTCTTATTAGGCTGCTAAGATTGGATTTACCTCACACACCCTTGTATTAAGATGACTTATGAAGAATTCATTGAGCAAATGGTTATCAATGTCAAATGGGGGCATGGAGGCATGCAAACATTGAGAGGGTTGTAAAGGTGAAAGTTTTGATTCTCTATGAAGGGTGGTGGGATTGCATGGAGTACTTGCTCAAATGTACGAATCCCATCACGAGTATGCTCAGATTTGCTGTTATGGATCATCCATGTTTTGGTGAGATTTATGATGGAATCGATTAAATGATTGAGCAATTAAGCCCATCATAAATGATAGAGAAATATCGTACAAAGAGTTTTTTCAAGGAACTGCACCGTGCATCTCATGGATAGGTGGAACAAAATAACCACCTCATTGCATCTTTTTTTCCTCGACTCCAAAATACTACAATGCGAAAATCCTTTCTTTATTGAGGAGGTTCATACCATATATGGATATGGAGGTTAGTCGGAGTACAAGGCGACCTTTATTAGACTCTTCCCGATCTGAAGTACATGACGCACTTAAGGAGTTTGACGATTTCATATCTTGAGGGGATTAGTCCATTAGCGCTCTTCGTGATATGCATAAGATGGACGGTTATTCATGGTGGTACCTTCATGGGCAAGCACACCCCCATCTTCAAACACTTCCAATAAAAATTATGAGCCAAATGCTTTTTTAAAATTTTTTTTAACTCTTTCTAATCTAGGTTTCATTTTAAATTTTTACTTTTTAAGTTTTTACTTAAATTTTAATTTTAATTTTTGCATTGAATTTGTGGCATGTCTCAATAGGTCGTGAGTTCTTTAGTTGAGCGGAACTTGGTTACCTATTTATTTATTCACTTAGTTAACCACAACAAGTTGGGAATGAAAAAGGTGAAGGATTTGGTCTTTGTTGATTCCAACCTGTACATTCTAACACAAGTAGGTTTGGTAGAATCAAAGGGGAAACAATGTGTTGGGATGTAGACTCGAACTACTTTGCATGATTGAGCTAGTAGGAGCGACATTGCCACTCCTTGTGGTTTTAATGAACCGCATGATGATTGTAATGATCCTCTCGTTGAATACACTAGAGTGCATTATGATTATGAACATAGTGAGAAAACTCGGTGGGTACTCGCCAAAATTTTGAAAAACCAAATACTCGCAAGGAAAACTTGCCAACTTGGATTCCCCTAGTATTGATGAATATTTGCCAATACTCTAAGCGAGTCCGAGCCTTAAACTTGTTAATAGAAGCAAAATATAGGGAAAAAACACAGAAAAAACATAGAATACATGGGACAAATGCTGAAAAAACATTGAAATTTGTCCTTTTAAGGAAAATGGAATAAAAGTCTCTAGATCCATTGTGGAAATATTGAGTCTGAGTGCAATAGAGAGCTTGAGCAATGTAGATACAAGTACCACTGGATGGTTGGCATTACAAGTGCTGAGATAATGACGACAATAAAAAGAGTTGACAGAAGCTAAGAAATATCTTAATACAAAATGCTTATTTACTTTGAACTGATGTAACAAAACGATATACAACTATTGAACTAATGAACAAATATCTAATTTCAAATCACACGGGTATGAATAATCAATTGTTTGAAAAATATGTTGGCCTTTACGATTGACGTGACAAGTTAAAGTATACTTTAATGGCTCATTACAGAGGAGTGATATCTGATCCATATAACGACCAACGATACCTTAACAACCACAAAAAAACCTTAAACCTTGCTAATACTATACTGTAGTCTATGGAAAAGTGTTTACAAATATATGTTAAATGATCAAAGTCTAATCCATTGGGGGAAATGAAAACTGATTTCCCTTGTAACAATTAACAACCCACTTTTCCATTTTATATTTTTAACCTCACTCTAATACCAAATGTGAAATTCGGTCAGAGCTTTAAGAAAAAACTATGATAACAAAAAGATAAACAGCTAGCACTTATCAGCGGCTGTTGTATTCGCATGATGATGCGATTTTGTATTGTATTTGTATGCAAATCTAATAGAAAACACTTCTCCAACATTTTACAGACTCATTTGATACATTTTGTAGCTATATTTTGCATAAAATTTATGTTTTTAAGGAAATTTGTGTATTTAAGTTGGCGAATATTCTTGAATATTCACCGAGTCTTACCGAGTCAATTTTTTTTCGATTTGCGAATATTTGCGAATACGAGTATGCAAAATATGATTATGAATACATTCTATATTGCGGGGTTCGTCCCCTTGCCCCCGTATCTTGCGGATCACGTATCCGGTATGGATAAATGCATAATACTGATACATATATTCTGGGATACATCCTAGATACGTTTCGACATACCGAGATGTATCCCGGGTGGATCCATAGGTTTGGATGCCAAAAAGCTTTAATTTTAAATTTTTTTGAGCTGGTCATTGACAACGAATAGTAATTAATTATTAGATTAATAATATTAGTACTATATTACTAATACTAGTTATTATATTATATATAATTACTAATAGTTATAATATATTATTAGTATATTATATATAAATATATATTCATATTAATACTACTATAATTATGTATATATTAGAATTAATTAATTAATACTATCATTATCCCTAGGTTATTAATAACTTAGTATATTATAGGTATACCAGACTATATTATATTAAGAATAGTTATAGTTTATTAGGTTGTAACATCTACTAATATTATAATAATATTAATATATATAATTAGTTATATATATTATTATATATATCTATATAGATATAGTTAATAATAACTATATATATTATTATTATTATAGTAATAATTAAGTAATTATTATATAGTTATAATACTAAGTATAATTAACTAATATAGTAAGTTAATTTAGTATATATAGTAACTATTATACTAAATCAATATTAGTATTAATATTACAAGTAGGCTAATCATCTTTTTTTTTTTGTATTCATGTTGACATGATATTCGATGACTTATCATATGTATCGCAGCCACATGATCAATGAAAATGTAAAGTCTTAAGTATATTGAATATTTTGAACATTGATCCTACTATAATTTTCAAGTTTTGTATTTCTTATGGACTAAAAATGAGTAAAATGAGCACATATACATACATACATACATACATATATATATATATACATATATATATATATATATATATATATGTATATATATATATATATATTACACACACACTGGGCGTATTGTACCCAAGGGTTTTTAAAATTGACATATCCGCATATTGAACTGTACTGCACTGTATCGACAACATAGATTATATTGAATATGCTGATTTGGCTTGTTTTTTGTGTATACATTGTAACATTTGCACAATGTTCTTATTCTAAGTTTGACAAATGGATATCACGGCATTTGACATTAAATTATGAATATGTTTTATAGTTATTTATCATATTTTGTTCATTCTTTACATATTATTGGTTAATATTGCTTATTTAGCTATATTTTTAATATTTTAAATATTTGTCGTATGGCCGTACCCAAGCCCCGGAAAAAATCGCATTCCCCATCCCCGTCTTGTTACCTAGCTTTGGAGTTGGCAAAACAATGGCAAATTCGCAAAGATGTGCATATGCCTTAAATGCAAGAGGACGTTTTTGAATTCATCCAGAGGATGTATAAGTAAGCTGAAAGTTTTGAAAGAAGGATTGTACATGCACCTACCTATTCCTTCTAGCCCATTCGAGAACATCTTTATGGATTTTCTATGGGGTTTTTGAAGTCAAAGCACGGTCATGATTACCTTTATTTGGTTATGAATAAATCTAGCTAAATAGTTGCTAATCTCAAACCAAAAGAAAATCAAGGGGCATGATTTAGAAGAGTTATTCTTCACTAATGTTTGGGTGCTTTTTGGTCTACCCAAGTCTACCATTCTAGATAAATTTCCACTTTTTGTGAATGTTTTGGGGCACATTGTGTTGTGGAGAAATATGGATACCAAGTTGAACATAGGTGGTCAATAGATTCTTGGTAAAGTTCATAAGAGGGTACAACAACATGCATCCAAGAACATGGGACGAGTCCTTGGCATATATTTAACATTCTTATAATAGAGTAGTTCATACAATTATAAACAAGTCACCTTTTGAAGCATGTTCGGGTTATTTGCTTACCAATCCACTTGTCACATATGAACAAAAAAGTAGATTAAGAGGTGAAAAGGGAAGCTAAGTTCATTGAAAGAATCAAACAAATTCAAGAGCAATTGAAGTCTCAAGAAAGCTAAGCACAAAGCGAGGCAAGCCCAACATTACCAAGAGCACACTTTCAAGTTGGGTAAGGAATGTCTTTAGTTGAGCAAAGAGAGGATCTAACAACAAGTAAGAAAGGTCACACCTCTAAGATATGGGATATTTACCATCTTAAAGAAGGTTGGAAGTAATGCTTTCATGTTTGATATAACTTCTTTCATCGGGTATATTGAGTCATAGTTACCTAAGACTCCGGAACGGCGGGACGGGGTTTCCGGGACGGCAATTTTTTTTGAAAATTTCGGGATGGCGGGGGGACAGCAAGGGGATGGCTAATAAAAAAAAAATATATTTTATTTATTTTACAAATATAACATGAATAAAGAATAATTCAATAACCTAATGATTAATACAAGAAAGTTGTAAATTAACCACTAATGATTAATCCAATTATTCATCACATAAGCCAAGGCCCAAAATGCTATAGCTATATATATTATATTCAATGTTCAAAACATCAACATGACAATGAAAGACTAAATAGTAAATAGTAAGCAGATAAAGCTGAAAATTTAAAACAAGTCTTAGTCTTACTCTTGATAATCAACATGAGAAGAGTACAACTACACCTACATTACATATGCTACGAAACATTATGTCATGTCTCATAACCAAAATGACATTACATAACCAAAATGACAACTACAAGTGACAACTCAAAAATCACTATCGGAGCCCTCCAGAAGGATCTGTCACAGAAACCGCTCCTCCTCACTAGGAGTATCAGTATCAATGTCATCTGCATCTGCAAAGGAGATATCAACCAGTCCTCGCTGCTCCCGATGCGCATCAACTCTTTGCCTTGCATCCTCGGGATCCACATCCCACCGCAATGCTTCGGCTCTCCTCAGACTTAGGTGTCTTGCGATCCATGAGACGCAAGGCACTATGCATGCAACAACAAGTTTCTTTGCTCTCTTAGAGGTAAGTCTGTTCCTCTTAAGAGAGTGGATCCACCCATATGTTGACCAATTCCTCTCAGAAGCAGAGGAACTAGAAACTCCGAGAAAGAAGACGAATAGCAAGTGTTCGTAGCAATCCCGCATGTCCATACAATCACCACCAACTAATTGGAATCTCATGTGCCAATGTGGTCCCTGTCTATCTTTGATGATTTTTGTAGCTATCCGAGATAAGCGAACTTGAGCCACTCGGTTCGACTCGTGAAGCATCCTCTCGCATTATACATTTTTTTTTTTTAGGGCTTTCAAGAAACCCTTCCTCACCTCCTCATCATCTCTTTGGGATAACTTTGAGGCCTCTCAACATACCACTTCGGAGTTAGTGCATATGCAGCCATGTGTAAAGGAGTGTTCAACTTCTCCCATCTCCGCTCAATGATAGGTGAATATGTTGATGGTAGAACTCAAGGTGGGGTCCTCGCTCGAACAATGACCTTCATCTGGCCAAGCATACTATCAATACATTCGTATATCTCACCAAGGTTAGGGCTCTCAGAATCCCCATATTTTATCACACTGAAAACTGGAGATATTATGGATGTGATATATCTCACATCTATCCAAAATGTTTCATTAACCACAATTGCTTTCACCTTCTTCCCCCCGCCTGTCTTCGACCCATCCCACCTAGACCACTCTGATGTCATGACCATGCACTGTAATGATTCCTGCAACTCAACCATCCTATCCAGCAAAATAAAATATGATGCAAAACGTGTGTCCATTGGCTTGAGGAATTCCTTCCTCGAAAAGCTACGGAAGAGTGCCAATGACGTATGGTGGTTGCGAGATGAACATCTCGCACATCTCGAGCATCGCCACTACATTTTGACCCAATCAATTTTTCCAATATCTTTTAGTGCATTGTTCATGGCGTGCACACAACATGGGGTCCAATATATATGTCGGTGATTAGCCTCGACAAGCTTACTCGCGCCTGCACACATATCTTGCATCTCTGTAATAACCTGCACAACGTTGGCAGGGCCAACCTCCTCAATAGCATCTCGCAAAATGGTGAATTGGAACTCTGCATCCTTCTTCTTCCTGAACAATCAACTGCCCTCAAAAAGTAAGGACCCTCTCTGCATGAAACAATGATATTTATGAGTGGGCGGTGTCTGATATCTGTCCACCCATCCATGATGATGCTGCAACCGTGAGAGACCCATGTGCTCCTCATTTCCTCCATCAATAAATTAACCTTGGAATAGTTCTTATCCAAGATTGTGGTTCTCAACTTCGTGTCTCCTGGGGGCACATAACTCACACCTGCTTTGGCTATCTTAGCCACAGCCTCCTTGAAATAAGGAGAGCGAGCAACATGAAATGGAATGCCAGTAGCAAAAAAGAATTTTCCAATGGCATCATCGGCCTCCTCTCTAGCCTTTGTATCATACATATCAACAAGTGGATTAGAGGCCACAACCTTCCTCTTCCCCCTACTACTACCAAAAGCATCCAATTCAGACACCTCATAAGATGCACTGTACCACTAGAAACTGTATTAATTCTCACAACACTAGAAGGGGTGCAATGCCACTAACATGACGGCCACAAACTTACGGAACCTTTTCCACCATATCTCCATTATACAACCTCACCATTTCTACCCTCTCTTCAAGTGATAGCTGTCCACACATGCCTACACCTTTCCCATGATGTGCAATAAATGTGCATTCAACCTAGTAATGCTACTGACGACCAAGATAATGAGCAAATCTTGCATTTCCATGTTTTAGTGCCTGAAATGTTTGATCTAGGACCTGCATAATTTGACCAAATTGTTTCAAAGGTTTTTTCTTATCAAAAGGCCCCTAGCATACTTTTTCAACATTTCGGAGGGCAACCGAACTTGTCCACACTCCCCGTGAACTAGAAGCGGTATTAGGTGTTTGTGATTGTGTTCCTTCTCCTCGCACACCCTTTTCAACCTCATATTCAGCTTGATAATCACTATCGGAACTCATTTGAAGCTGTAATAATTAAAATACAAAACAATATAACTATACAATACAATAAAACAATGAATGCAATTTTTGAATACATTTAAAAATTAAAAAAAATAGCGATGAATACATTAAAAAAAAAAAAAAACAGCGATGAATACATTTAAAAATTTAAAAGAACAAACAATAAAAAACCCTCCCTTTATGCTTTATCTCATTCCATCACGTGCTAATCCAAATAGGAAAAAAAATACAAACAAATGTAATGCCTTCACTTTCAACTTTGCATTTGGAAATTAAAAAAAAAAACAAAGAATGGTGGTAAATTAGTAATGTATGTACATACCTCTTGCTCTTGCTCTTGCTCCTTGCTCTTTGCTCTTGCCTTCTCTTTTTTTACTCTTGCTCCTTCCTTCTCTTTTTTTTGCTCTTGCTTGGTGTGATTAGAATGAGTATGAAATGCTCTTTTTATAAGTTTTTTTGTTGCTTTTAGGGTTAGGTCATGTTAGTTTTAGTTAGAATGCATTAAAAGTTTAAGAAAATATTTAAAAAAACATAAAAATGATTAAAAAAGGCATAATCGCCTTGGCTGCCGCGTGAAAGCCGTTGGGGACGCCGTGACGTCCCGGGGCGCCCCTCCACGTCCGGGGATGTCACGGCGTCAACAACGCAACCAAAGCAAGTTTGCACCGGGACGCCCCGGTGCGTTTAGCTTTTAGGGACGTCCCCCTTTTTTTTTTGGAAATGGGGACGGCAGGGAAACATCCTCGCCCCTGTCCCGAGACGCCCGGACGTCTTTGCAGATACTCAGGATGCGTCCCCGCAATGTGATGTATTGGTAGTCAATTGTGAGAACGCATCTTTATGAACCTTCCATGCTAGATGAACTATTAATAACTTCCATTGAAGACTTTTCCTTTGAATTTACAAGGGGACTAGGGGAGGGCATTTTGTAATTGCAAAATAAGATAAGAGAGACTAAATGAGGGCCACAAGAGTCTTGGAAGGTTGGGATCAAAGGCAAGACTCCAAGACAAGTGAAGTGATATGAGGAGAACGTTGGAGAAATATTCCCTCATCTCAAGGGTAATTAAGTTTTTGTGGGACCAAAAGCCTCTTAAGAAAGTGAGGTATGATCCATAAGGATCAGGAAAACATTATTTCTCGCTAAACAACCATAATTCTTTCAAATTCAAAAAGAAACAGTTCGTTAGTACGGTGGCAACCTGCAAATTGGCTGTTCCATTTACAACGGGATGGTTGTGTATGTAACAGAGGGTGGTTGTATTTGTGATAACGGAGCTATGCTTGTGAGTATAGGAAGTGGTTGTTACGTTTGTCATGGTAGTGGTTTTGTCTTGCTAAGTGGTAGTTTTACTGAGTTTGACAAGTCCAATAATGAAAAAGAAATTGTCTCCTCCGATTCGTAATAATTCGGGATCTTTGAGTGCATAAAAGGACACTTCTAGAATGGTTACAAGAAGGATACATTACCTATTGTAAGCATGTAATATCCCTTTTTGGGGGACTTCGGAAAATAGCTAGGGCTGAATGAGAGATGACTGAAATTAATTTTTAGATGGCTGTAATCAGACTTTTGTGGGATGGATATGACTGAAAATGCACACTAAAACCTGCAATTTTTCCCTTCCTAGGTCAGTGACTTGTTTTGAGAACTCCCACTCACTTTTGGATGCCCTAAACTCGTTGAAAATGTGCCCAATCAAGCTTAAAAATTCTGATTAATTACCAACAATCAAAATATGAAGGAAAACTGATTTTTAGTTCCCCAAGAAATGAAGATATGAATTTTCTATAAACCCTCTGTCTGCAAAATTACTTTAAAAATTCATAACTTTACCTAGGAAGCTCCAAAATTCACAAAACTTGGGATCTTGGGGTTTAAAAATATGAAGAATGCAAATATCAAATCAGCTTTCCCAAACATCCACCCAAACATGCCAAACCTAACTTACAAGCAATTCGCCCCTCTTGGAAATAATGAATTAGTGGCTCAAACATGCAAGGAAATGATTGCTTTCACCTTTAATAATTAGTACAAGTCCATCCATGCAAGAATCATACCATACATCCATCAAAACACATCCAAAATGCTCATGATGCAAGTCGCCTAGGGCTAGATAGAAAGATATCAGCTCCAAATTCCTTGAGATATTCAATAGTTCCAAATATCCTTGCTTGAGGGTTTTCGTCCCCAAGACAAGTTCCACTATCAAGGGTTTTTCGCCATCATTACGCGGGGATGC
Organism: Taxus wallichiana var. yunnanensis; assembly: GCA_018340775.1. Taxonomy (NCBI): domain Eukaryota; kingdom Viridiplantae; phylum Streptophyta; class Pinopsida; order Cupressales; family Taxaceae; genus Taxus; species Taxus wallichiana. The sequence goes on from CM031243.1 coordinate 321,498,229, forward strand.
GCCCCGGTATCAAGAAGACGCCCGTCGACGTCCGGGCGTCCGGGACGTCTCGGGGACTTGGGGACGGGGACGGGACGTTTCCCTGCCGTCCCCATTTCCAAAAAAAAAAGGGGACGTCCCCTAAAACTGAAACGCGGCCAGGATGGCCCGGTGCAAACTTGCTTTGGAGTGCTTGTTGTTGGGACGCCGTGACATCCCGGGGACGTGGAGGGATGTCCCGGGGACGTCACGGCGTCCCCAACGGCTTTCACGCGGCAGCCAAGGCGATTATGCCTTTTTTTTATCATTTTTATGTTTTTTTAAATATTTTCTTAAACTTTTAATGCATTCTAACTAAAACTAACATGACCTAACCCTAAAAGCAACAAAAAAACTTATAAAAAGAGCATTTCATACTCATTCTAATCACACCAAGCAAGAGCAAAAAAAAGAGAAGGAGCAAGAGTAAAAAAAGAGAAGGCAAGAGCAAAGAGCAAGAGCAAGAGCAAGAGCAAGAGGTATGTACATACATTACTAATTTACCACCATTCTTTGTTTTTTTTTTTAATTTCCAAATGCAAAGTTGAAAGTGAAGGCATTACATTTGTTTGTATTTTTTTTCCTATTTGGATTAGCACGTGATGGAATGAGATAAAGCATAAAGGGAGGGTGTTTTATTGTTTGTTTTTTTTAATTTTGAAATGTATTCATCGCTTTTTTTTTTTTTAATGTATTCATCGCTGTTTTTTTTAATTTTTAAATGTATTCAAAAATTGCATTCATTGTTTTATTGTATTGTATAGTTATATTGTTTTGTATTTTAATTATTGCAGCTTCAAAATGAGTTCCGATAGTGATTATCAAGCTGAATATGAGGTTGAAAAGGGTGTGCAAGGAGAAGGAACACAATCACAAACACCTAATACCGCTTCTAGTTCCTGGGGAGTGTGGACAAGTTCAATTGCCCCTCCATAATGTTGAAAAAGTATGCTAGGGGACCTTTTGATAAGAAAAAACCTTTGAAACAATTTGGTCAAATTATGCAGGGTCCTAGATCAAACATTTCAGAGGGACTAAAACATGGAAATGCAACATATGCTCATTATCTTGGTCGGGTAGCATTACTAGGTTGAATGCACATTTATTGCACATCCCGGGGAAAGGTGTAGGCATGTGTGGACAGCTATCACTTGAAGAGAGGGCAGAAATGGTGAGGTTGTATAATGGAGATATGGTGGAAAAGGTTCCAGAAGTTTGTGGCCGTCATGTTAGTGGCATTGGCACCCCTTCTAGTGTTGTGAGAATTAATACAGGTAGTGGTACAGGTGCATCTTATGAGGTGTCTGAATTGGATGCTTTTGGTAGTAGTAGGGGAAAGAGGAAGGTTGTGGCCTCCAATCCACTTGTTGATATGTATGAGACAAAGACTAGAGAGGAGGCCGATGATGCCATTGGAAAATTCTTTTTTGCTACTGGCATTCCATTTCATGTTGCTCGCTCTCCTTATTTCAAGGAGGCTGTGGCTAAGATAGCCAAAGCAGGTGTGAGTTATGTGCCCCCAGGAGACACGAAGTTGAGAACCACAATCTTGGATAAAAACTATTCCAAGGTTAATTTATCGATGGAGGAAATGAGGAGCACATGGGTCTCTCACGGTTGCTGCAAACATCATCATGGATGGATGGACAGATATCGACACCGCCCACTCATAAATATCATTATTTCATGCAGAGAGGGTCCTTACTTTTTGAGGGCGGTTGATTGTTGAGGAAGAAGAAGAATGCAGAGTTCCAATTCACCATTTTGCGAGATCTATTGAGGAGGTTGGCCCCGCCAACGGCGTTGTGCGAGTTATTACGGATGTAGCATATGTGTGCGAGGCAGCAAGTAAGCTTGTCGAGGCTCATTCTTGACATATATATTGGACCCCATGTTGTGTGCACGCCATGAACAATGCACTAAAAGATATTGAAAAAATTGATTGGGTCAAAAATGTAGTGGCGATGCTCGAGATGTGCAGATGTTCATCTGCAACCACCATACGTCATTGGCACTCTTCCGTAGCTTTTCGAGGAAGGAATTCCTCAAGCCAGTGGACACACGTTTTGCATCATATTTTATTTTTTTGGATAGGATGGCTGAGTTGCAGAATTTATTACAGTGCATGGTCATGACATCAGAGTGGTCTAGGTGGGATGGGTCGAAGACAGAGCAGGGGAAGAAGGTGAAAGCAATTGTGGTTAATGAAACATTTTGGATAGATGTGAGATATATCACATCCATAATATCTCCGAGTTTTCAGTGTGATAAAATATGGGGATTCTGAGAGCCCTAACCTTGGTGAGATATACGAATGTATTGATAGTATGCTTGGCCAGATGAAGGCTGCTGTTCGAGCAAGGGACCCCACCTTGGAGTTCTACCATCACCATATTCAGCCTATCATTGAGCGGAGATGGGAGAAGTTGAACACTCCTTTACACATGGCTGCATATGCACTAAATCCGAAGTGGTATGTTGAGAGGCCTGGCAGAGTTCTCCCAGTAGATGATGAGGAGGTGAGGAAGGGTTTCTTGAAAGCCCTAAAAAAATGTATAATGCAGAGGATGCTTCACGAGTCAGAACTGATTGGCTCAAGTTCGCTTATCTGGATGGCTACAAAAAATCATCAAAGATAGACAGGACCACATTGGCACATGAGAGTCCAGTTAGTTGGTGGCGATTGTATGGACATGCAGGATTGCTACGGACACTTGCTATTCGTCTTCTTTCTCAGGTTTCTAGTTCCTCTGCTTCTGAGAGGAATTGGTCAACATATGGGTGGATCCACTCTCTTAAGAGGAACAAACTTACCTCTAAGAGAGCAGAGAAACTTGTTGTTGTACATAGTGCCTTGCGTCTCATGGATCGCAAGACACCTACGTACAAGGAGAGCCCAGCATTGCGGTGGGATGTGGATCCTGAGGATGCAAGGCAGGTTGATGAAGATCAGGAGCAGCGAGGACTGGTTGATATCTCCTTTGCAGATGCAGATGACATTGATACAGATACTCCTAGTGAGGAGGAGCGGTTTGCAATAGATCCTTCGGAGGGCTCCGATAGTGATTTTTGAGTTGTACTTGTCACTTGTAGTTGTCATTTTGGTTATGAGACATGACATAATATTTCGTAGCATATGTAATGTGGGTGTAGTTGTACTCTTCTCATGTTGATTATTGAAGAGTAAGACTAAGACTTGTTTTAAATTTTCAGCTTTACTATTTACTATTTACTATTTAGTCTTTCATTGTCATGTTGAAGTTTTGAACATTGAATATAATATATATAGCTGTAGCATTTTGGGCCTTGGCTTATGTGATGATCAATTGGATTAATCATTAGTGGTTTTCTTGGTTACAACTTTCTTGTATTAATCATTAGGTTATTGAATTATTCTTTATTCATGTTATATTTGTAAAATAAATAAAATATATATATTTTTTATTAGCCGTCCCCTTGCCGTCCCCCCGCCGTCCCGAAATTTTCAAAAAAATTTGCCGTCCCGGAAACCCGTCCCTACGTCCCGACGTCCCGCCGTCCCGGAGTCTTAGGTAACTATGGTTTTCGTCCTTGAAGTAGTCTCAAACAAGGGTTTTTCGTCCTTGATGAGAAATGAATGATACAACCTTTACGAGAAGAAATAATAAGATTCAACATATCACATAATGGTCAAGCATGCTCCTTTTATAACATAAGTAGTGCTACATCATATCTTATGGCCGACCTTATAATAAGTATCTTTTAATTATCTAATTTGTTTATAGAGCCTACATGCTCAAAATACTTTTCTAATCTAAGTAAATAAATTCTTCCATTGGAGCGCGCTTGGCTTCCCAATAGGAATACATGAAAATATCTATTTAGAAAATGTCATCCAAGTCTTCCCCTTGCTTCCTTAAACCCCCATGGGGAGGAAAAATGGGTTAAGGTCTTCAAATCTGCCAGTCTCCAAAAAGGGACACGACAAAGCATGAGAATAACTAGAAGTGAATTTAGTTGTTTGTATGTTGAGGAAAGGCATGCAACATAGATTTGAGAGAAGTGTAGCAGTAGTTTATTTCTGTAAGCACACTTCATACCATGCTTTTGCAATTTCCCAAGTTGAAGGAAAGAGGGAAGTGATCGATTGATACTGCAAAGCTGGTTTTCCCTACTCTGGGTTTTCTAGTTTAAAATTCCTTCTATGTGCTGGTTTCCATTTGCTTTCTGCTTTTTGTTCACTCTTTCATTCCAACAAGTGCACGCATTAATTCTAGCACAACACTGCATCCGATCTGCTGCATTTGAAGTACAATTCAAGTAGGAACAGTAGTACAGTCTGCATTTAATTTCTAATAGGTAAGAACCTAAAACTTACAGATAAGAATTCCTCTTTGGACTTCTGAAGGGATGTTGCAACTTGTATTGTTTAGTCCCATTGATGTAATTTGGTCATTCATGGACATAAATATAATTTCTTTCTTAATCATGGTATGGAAAAATTTACAAGTGCATGTCATGAATATTTTCTTTCTAACTATATGTTTCCAAAGTTTTGTTCTTTTTATTTTTAATCATCTGGGTAAGGAAAAACCGTTCTCAAATATGAAATTGTATGAATAAATGAGAAGAAAGATGATGTCTGTGTGTTTTGTTTGCAGTTTCAACTTAGTGTTGATGAATAAACTTGATATTTAAGCATTGCCACCTCAACCTGTATATAATGATTTGATTGTCAACCCTTCATATGCTTGTGGCAGAGTTCTTTGTTTCTCCTGGTTGGGAAAAATTTACAAGTGCATGGCATGAATATTTTCTTTCCAACTATATGTTTCAAAGTTTTCTTATTTTAAATTATTAATCTTCTTGATATAGGAAAAATGGTTCTAAAATGTGAAATTGTACATAATAATGGAAAAAAGACGATGTCTGTGGATTTTGTTTGTGGTTTAGAGTTGATGTATAAAGTTCAGATTCAAGCATTGACACCCCAACCTTGTACATAATGATTTGATTGTCAACCTTTCATATGCTTGTGTCAGAGCCCTTATAATCTGGTACATTTTTAACGCATTTTTTTCCTTTGAGGCATTCCATCAAAATAAATGTGTTGCCAGAATAATAGTTTTTGGAGCATCAAGTATTTGTTTTACTGGAGGGCTTGTGAACTTGTTCTATATCATTTAGATGCAAGAGATTGCATCTTGAGAGATTTTTTTCATCCATTTTTAAGCAATGATTTTAATTATCTGTTCATTGAATGTATGATAGATGCTTTTCGATGGCTTAGTGCTTTCCTAGTCTTTAACTTGGCATAGCTATTGTACTTGATATTTCATTTTACAGACAATACCTAACGTGGAAAAGTTAGACACTTCTGGACATTCACTCCGGGACTGCCACAGATGGTAAGGAAGAACTGTTTATATGTTTGTTTTGATAGATTTTAATGTTTTGTAATGTTTGACAGTAATACTGGGTTGTATTTGTTGGGCTAGAAACCAGACCCCGACTGCCTCATGCATTCTTGTATTTTTTTGCTGTACAGGTTATTGAAAGTATAAACAAGTGTGATGTGGATATACGCAGGGAACTGTTCAGTAGTATTCTGGTAATTGTTTTTGTATATACTGTGCTGATTAGCTATCTTCTTTTAACAGTTGTGACTTTTATTGCATACCATATTTCCAAATAGAAGAGTAATATGACAAGCTTCTCAGAATAATAAGATGCTTGTATTCCCTCTCCCGAGACAAATAGATTTAAGCATTGCTTCATGCATAGTGTTGCATAATTTGCTTTCTTAATTAACTAAATTTGATCCCTTTAGCAATCACCGTGTATAATTTTTTTCAACCTCCCACCAAAGTTTTGTTCACAAATATGCTATATGTTAAATTTTAAAGTTTTGGTAATATGATTTTATACAGAATGTTATAAATACAAATACAAAGAACTTACTTACCTATCATTATTTTTTGGCAAATTAACCTTGGGGTTTCTTAGTGCTATTGAAATATCTATTTTATTCTGTAATAATAGGTCTGAACTAAATTTACTGGTTCAAGTTCGTGTTTGAATTCAGTTCAAATAAAAATTGGAAATAAATCATTAGTGAAAAAACAGACTATAAAGTTCGTCAGTAAGCTCAAATAAAAGAACAATATTGTATCCGTTTCTGATTTTTAAATAAATAAAATTTATCTCTCGATCAAAAATGTAACCATAGTTAGATGGGCTCCACCTGAGGCTGGGAAACAGAAGTTAAACTTTGACAGGGCCTCTAGGGCGATTCAGGCCTGGAAAGAGTTGGGTGTCTAAATTGGGAACAAATAATGAAGCTTAGAAATGGCAAAACACTTGGGGATCATGAAACTATTAATAGAAGAGGATTCTCAGATAAAGATTCAAGCCATGAAAAAAGATCTACACCCCGCTGGAAATTGAATGCATACTAAACATAGCTAGGAAAAATCGTCCACCACTTTAAAGTTGTTCTGTTTGTCCACTGGTGTAGGGAGGCAAACAAGCGCACAAATCTTCTTGACAATGCTGGAGTAGAATAATCCCCAATGACTCTTTATCATTCATCACACAGGATCAAGATTATGTTGCGTTGAAGATTCTTGTGGAAAATGAGATCTCCCAACCCACCCAATGCCCATCATAAGACCAACACCCTTGATGTTTTTACATTTGACGGTGAGAAAGTGTTATGAGTGGTGTCACCATGAAGTATCTTTTGAAAATATTTTCTCAATTAAATTTCATTATCAAAGCTCCTTTATCAATTAATTTCTCATCATCGCCCATATCTCCTATAATTTTCTTTGCATTCGTCTACAATCTTCAATTTGGGCTTTGGCAGTAAGTTGGTGCTCTGTGCTACTTTAGCTATGATGAAGATAATGGGAAATTTCTTCTCGGACATCATTACAAATGCCCATCTGAAAAGGAGCTTCTTTGTATGTGACCTGGAATCTCTGCCCTTGATCTACTCTTTTCTTGATCACTCTTATATTGATAATAATAGTGTCATGATGAAACATTCTTTGGTGGTAGGTGATATGTCGCACATTTTGGCTTTTCTGTTTGTGTATGAAGATGTTTTTCAATGGATAACAGCCTGATTTAGCTGCTCAGTGTATATTTCTACCAGTGTGAGTGTGGAGGCTCTGCTGAATAAGAAAGGACGTTGGAAACAGCTGATGAAGAGTAAAGGAGAGACAATGGGGTAATAAAATCAATAGCAGCTAATCTGAATTGTCTCACTGAGCATTTTGAACATCTGTTACAAGTCTTTAGATACAGGATCTGCCTATCTTAAGGAAAACCCTTGCGCTAGAATTTAAGATAAAGAAACATCCATGGTTGGGTGTGAAGAAAATAGGCAGGCCAAGAAGAGCTAGCATAGTAGTGGCACCACATGGAGTTTGTATGATAGATGCAACAAGCCAATACATTCAAAGGAAAAATTGATTGAAAAGTATCCTTTTGGAGGGAGGATCTAGAGCTGGTCCTACGCGTTTTTGAGGTCCAAGAGAAGAACATGAAGCAAGAAGCGGGAATGGAGGTTGTCGGACCAGTTAGATGTAAAACACCCTTGCCTTTGAAGGCAGCAGCAGGTACTGGCATCCCCAGTTCTTAACTGGCGAAGAATGCGAGTTGGGTTGGGGCTTCGACCCAGCCCCATGGTATTTAATCATCTAATTTACTGGTTTATCTTTTTTGAAGATTTGGATTATTGTTATAAATTTAGAAACCAGTTTATTATATGGGCTCCAAATTTTTATGAGCAAATTTCAATATAGTACGATGTGGAAGTCTGATGAAAAATAGGAAATGTAATGCTTGTGGGCCTATGTCAATTTGAACTGGATTATTGTATATAGGTATTTTGCAGTGTTTCATGGGATGCATTCCCCCAAAAGTCTTACATTTTTTTGAATGTTGATGTCTCAAAGACTTGGGGACGCTTGGGAACTGTCCCTCCGCCGTAGCACCACTGCCCCCACGAGTTAGCAGATGTTCTCGGGATGCTTGCCTGAAGAGTGGACGATTCTGTCATAGAGGGAACCTTTGGGGGACTTCGGGATGCCCCCAAAATTTTGAGAAAACTTGCCCAAGTCCCTCGACAGTCCTAGAAACCTGTGACTATCGCTTGTGCCAAAATCGCTAAAAGGAGATTTAAAAAAACTTTTTTGGATGTTTGTGCCCCCAACCATAACCCTAATAGTTTATGCGGCCCCACTCTCATTTTAAACACTCAAAATAACTATAAATGAACCTCACACTCTCACTCCAAATCAGTATCAATGCTTGAAAACATTGAGCAAGACTGCAAGTGCAAGATTGAGAGCAATGAGAGCAAGTGCAAGAGCGAGAGAAATCAAGGTTGTAAGAGTGAGAGGTTGAGAGCATTAACAAGAGGGAGAGCTTTACCTCTAGGAGTCCAGCAATTCAAGTGATGAGGAGTTTGGCGCGCACTTTGGGGATGATTTCTGATTAGAGGCATTGGGCCATTGGCCAATTGTATTTGAAATTTGGATGTAATCATCATTTTGAATATAAATTATGATATAAATATTAATATATTGATATTCAGCATTTTCATTGTTCAATGCAATGTGTTTAGTATTTCAAAGTTTCATTTGTTATTCCTTATACATTTTTTTATAACTAATTTTTCAAGTACTATATATATTTGCACCATTGTCCCCAAACCTAGGCCCTTGGTCCCTTGGTCCTCGAGACCCATCCCCACATTCCCCCATCCCCCATTCCAAGACTCCATGAGCTATATATTTTTGTCATGAAAAAATTATTTTTGCATTAATTAATCTCTACGAATAGGCCTTTGTAATTTTGCCGCTTTGTCTTTTTTTCGTTGTTGAAGTGTCACTAATAAAACCTCTTATCAAGTGTAATAAAATTGCAGTTTATAATTATTTTTAAAAACATGTAAAACATCATATTACTACGATAATCATATTTCTAGTATTATCTATTTTCACTTGTTTAAATTTATGTATGATATGTTACGCCAAGTTTCCTAGGGATGGGGATGGCAAAGGACACATTTCTTGGACGGTTTGTTTGGGAGGCCATTTATTGGGGATGACTATTAAAAAATAAGGGAAAATTTAAAAATATAGGAAATTTCAAATATTCATATGATAACATTGATAAGGCATTCATCATATACATTATAGAACCTTAATACATAACATTAGAGCTGAATTGAGATTTCACATAAGAGTCAATGTGCATATATATAATATTATACAAAAATTACCATGAAATGCCCAAAGGCTACAAGTATATAATTATATTATACAAAGATTACAACGAAATGCCCAAAGGCTACAAGTTTCAACTACAAAATGACAAAAACATAGAAAATCTGCTGCTGCCTTTAATCAACATTTGCTAGCATTGCATCAAAATTGGAGTCTGAATTTGAGTCGAATCATTGAAACTAGGAGGGACTGCCTCATCTAATGGAACCCTAACCAATCCCTCGTATGCTTGGTCATCAACACCGTATGGTATCTCGGGATCAACATCCCAACGTCTTTGGAGTGTGACAATACTTAGTAGTCCGTTGATTTTGAAGTCCTAAGGTAGTATGGGGCCATCAACTTCTCCGCTCATCGAAAGGTAAGCCCATTCTTCTTGACAAAGTTTGGCAAAAATGAATTTGTTTTTTGTTTTAGTTGTTCATGTGGTTGTTTTAGGTTTAGGGTTGTTGTAAAGGGGTGTGGGGGTCCTAATCCTTTTTTTTTTTTGAGTTTTAAAGAAAAATCTAAACATATCGGGGATGGCTTGCTCTCCTTAGATGTTCTTTGTGATTTTTTTCTTGTCTCAAGAACGTTTCCTTAAAAATGGGAATTCGAGGGACATCCGGGGATGTTTCCTACCCATCCTTGAAATGTTGCCTACAAGGTACGACCCCAAAAAAGTAGGGAATGTTTTCCTGTGTACACTAGTTAAAATAAAATATGAATAAATATTCTCTGTTTTTATCTTAATTAAGAAAAATATATATTTATGAAAAGCTCATATTTGTATCTTAAGTAGAGGAGAGATATAAATCTAGAGAAGGTTGTAATTTGTTCATGATAAGCTTGGTGCCTATACCTATAAACATATACCAAATACAAGCACCGACAAAAACTTGACAACCCAAAATTTTGGCATGGACTTGGGACTTGGCAAATTAGAAAATACATAAATTCATAAAATAAAATTATAAACTTATATAACATGCATAATGCTCTTACAAAGGATAAGAAATAAATTTAGAGAATGAACAAGAATTAACATTGTTGAACAATCCTCCAAACCTATAGAAGGAAAACAATTGAAAAAAGTTAATTTTTTATTTTTATCTTTTGATTTTTTTTTGCTAATTGGTGAGTTCGGGGCATGGAATTATGAATTTTTAAATGTTAGACTCATCAAGTTCTCTCGCTTCGGTTGTTGGTGAGTTAATAGACAAGCCTTTTGACTTGGAGTTCTCAGGAGCTTTGAGTTTTATGCCTATAAATATAAATAAATAGGCTTAAAACTATATGGTATAGTAATATATAAGAAATTTATAGGTTGATAAACTATAAATAGATAATAAACAACATGTGAAAATGAGCGGGAGGATCTAGGTAGGAACTTGTGAAGCTTTAAGCCTTCATCTAACAATAAAACTTCCAAAGAAACTTACAAACACAAAACCCAACAAATGATTATTTTATTCTCCAACATCTAACGCTATCATCATTACAAGAATGCCTATTAAATAGGCTTAACAAGTTATACTTAACAACTTCATTAATGTTTAAACTAATGTAGTTTGGACAATACTCATACGAGCACCAAGTTTGTTTAATAAAGTGAAAGACTTGGTTGCACAAATTTAACAAATTAACTTCATAGAACAAGCTTACCATTATAAACACAAACCAGATTAGGATAGAAAATAACTCGAACTACTTCCTAATGTACCGCTAGTGTGAACACAACTCTAACACCCTCCCTTAAGCGAAGGTGTAGGGAGAAAAAACATGAAAGTGGGTCCCAACTACTAGGCCTGATAAGGTACCCATCTACAAACATGGAAAAAGAAAGGACTCAACCAAAATGTCCCCCAAGTACAACTTCCTTCACCCATAGCAATGCTCGTAACTGAAGGTAACGAGGAGAAGCCCAGGGCTTCGTGAAGATGTCCCTAGCCCGATCATTTTGTAGGAACAAACTCTAATCAAACAACTCCATCTTGGACCAATTGCCGAATGAAGTGCATGTGCATTTGCATATGCTTGGTGCGTTGATGCTCAATCGGGTTGTGTGCAATCTCAATAGCACTTTGGTTATCACACTAGATCAATGTGGGAGCTTATTGAGAAATCTAAACTCACCAAGTAACTGTCAAAGCCGGAGAGCCTCTTGTCCAACCTTAACAGTACCTTTGTGCTCGCCTCTCGATGACAATGCAATCATTGTAGTCTATTTTTGCATGCCCATGCACATAGGACCAAAGCCAAGGTGAAAGACAAATCCAAAAGTAGATCGGCGGGTATCAACACATCCACCCCAAATTGAGTCTATGAATCCCTCAATGTTAGAAGATCCCGTGGTGTGTATTGAATGCCAAAATTCAAAGCGCTTCAAATATAGTGTAAAATGGGCTTGGTCTTGCTAGCCAATGACTCTCATGGGGCTTGTGAGACAACTCCAGATCAGTTTACGATTAAAGTAATATCGGGGCGAGTATGTGTCAGATATAAAGATTGCCTACCAATTGTCTATACAAAGTGGCATCTACCAACTTAGTTTTGCAATCAATAGTCAACTCAATACTTGACTAAATGGTGTGGGAGAAAGTTTGCAACCAACCATGCCAAAACAATGAAGAAGATATGTGGAATACTTTTGTTGTCCAATAGAAATACCTTTAGGAGATTGATGAACCGGAGGCCTAGAAAATAGTGTAGAAGTCCCATGTTTATCATGTCAAATCTTTCCATCAACTTGTGCTTTATGTCCTAAATCAAGGAGTTTGAGCTACCGTGAGGATGAGGTCATCAACATACAACACCAATATCAAAATATCCTCACCTTGCTTTAAGATGTAAACATTGTGATTAGATTCACAACGATAGTTACCAAAACTCAGCAGAAAGCTATCCATCTCTAATGTCCCTTTCGGCTCAAATTGGAGGAATTCGAATTCTCCCCAAAACCCTAATGGAACATCCTGAAAATGATGCCAACCACATTTAGAAAACCTGAAAGTTATTACAACAAACTGATTTTATGCAAAAATTAGGGTAACAACCTGTTTTAGGTCCACAAAACCCTAAGCGACCTAGGTAGAATTTAGATTTTAGCCTTTTCCACACACATCTTCAAAAATACATCAACAACACGAAACACTTGATGAATTAATGCAAAATAAATGCTTTAACAATAAATTATAGATTGTTGGAATTAATTATTGCTCAAAAACATAAATATTAGCTATTCAATAAAATTAGAATCAAAATTTTCCGACCACAAAAACCCATTGAAAAGTGATCCCAAAATCTTCAAATGAGTAGATCAAGCTGGAAATGAATGTGGCAGCCTCCCAAAAAGCGTGCCTTAGCTGAAATGTGTGCCTTAGTATTGATAGAAACCCTTGTCATTATGAAATTCTAAATTTTGAAGCTCTAGTGTGACTCCCGGATGAAGTCACCAATGCAACAAATGAGGGTTTCAATCCCCAATAGGATCCAATGAGGGTTTTCGTCCTCAAAGGGTGAAAATGAGAAGTATATAATTCACAAGATGACAATTATAATTTCCAAAAGAGAAGTATATAATTCACAAGATGATGATTATAATGAGCCCCAACATTTGCTTTTATAGCCTTTCCTTTCCTTTCTTTGCTAGGTAGCCGATGCGGGGTACCGTGCGGGTGCGAGGATCTAGTATCTTTGGTACGACAAATTTTTTGGGGGCCTGTATGGCACTTGGGTACGGCAAAGACGATATACATATAAAATATTAAAAATATAGTCAAATAAGCAAAAATCAGCCTTATACATGAATAGAGCAAACAAATTAATAATTAAGTGAAATAGCTAAATAATGTTTTAATAATTTAATGCATTTTGTCATGATATTCATTGATTGAACTCGAAGAAGTACATTGTTCAAACACCAAATGTTACAATGTCCAATTATTAACATAAATAATAACAAATCACATAATCTGGATGGAATTCGCTACAGCTGTGCCACTCCTTCAAATCTCGTAGTTCAGATTCCTTTGGGGTTTCTCTTATTATTCTTTCATTAGTCTTACTTGCTAGTGGAGATGCTTTGCCCTTTGTGTTTTTGATCCTACATTACCCAAATGCATCTCAATTGTTGCAGTTTCAACCATTGTTTTAGGTACTTACGTGAAGTTTTACCACAGTTGAATCATTTACGTAATCGCATCTATTGACCTTTATTGACCCCCTAAAAATATTTTCTTTTCACAAAAAAGTTAAAAATAAAAAACAATTTTTTTTTTTTTTTTGGTGGGTACGCCTTGGGTGCGGTGGGTATGCCTTGGGTACGGTCAGTGGTGACAGCCAGCAGCATGCGGCATGCGTCTGGGTACTTCTTGTATCAGATCTCAGTGCCACGTCGACTTTGGGTGCACTGCACTGCACTCTGCACTCATGCCCCGTAGGGCACCTACCAGCTACCTAGTTTCTTTGTGGAGTGCTCCATGTAGGCCTCTTTAATTTTTTTTAACAATTTCTTCTCTCTTAGGGAGGGTCAACCTCTCCCTTTTAGCCGACTAAAAATAATGAAAATAGGCTAAGGGTCTTTTTCTACTTTAGTATTTAAAAACACCTTTTATTTTAATAATAATAATATTAAGTTGTCTCAAAATGAAGAATTGGCCGGGCCCAACTGAAAATATTATTAATAATTTTTTAATTTAGACAAGGGGACGTAACAGTCCTCCGTCCCCAAATTTTCTTTCCTTGAAGCAAATGCAAGCTCTCATACCCAAGTGCCAATGTGCCACAGTGAAAAAACATAATGTAGTAATCCCTAATCTAGCTCCCGTGCCTATCAAGTGAGAGAACTTCTGCAAAAACAAACTTATGCAATGGCTGCCCCTATCTTCATTGAAGTCCCTTGGCAGCGCATGAAGTTTTATGGCTGCCTTGAAGAAAAAATCAGTTGTCCCAATTCTGTCCTAAAAAACAGTAGTAACAATTTCTTCCCTTGTACACTCAGTTGTACTAAATACTTTCCAGCCAATTGCAAGCTCAAACAAAGGGAAAAAATTGAAAACTGCTCAACAACTTGACCAACAAAAGCCATTCCCAATGGGGAATTTTCACCTTCTATTTCACCCTTGTCAACTATGGTGGAAGAACACCCTCTAATCACATGCATGAATGCAGCTGAAAATGACAGCTGCCAAAAATGATGTCAGCAATGCTATTGAGTACAAATGGGCTCATAGCTGTCATAAGGATGCTTCTTCTAACACTTGAGAGTAACCAAATATCATCCCTTATTTTTTTGTGTTTTGTTAGAGCCTTTTTGTAAAAATAACCAAATTATGAGTCATCAGAACTTGCTTTTGCTGTGCTGCTCAGATTTTCAAGTGGGTTGCCCTTTAAAACTCACCATTCACCATTCACCAATCTCCAATGGTGCTCTACTCTCCAAGATGAAATAGGAAGTATTGTGCAAAGCTTTCGTAATGTGTACCACACAAGAAAGTCACCTTGCTGTAGTGAACTCTTTTTGCTGTCCAAAAATGATGATTTATGGCTGCCAATAAGGAATTTCGGGCTGCATTCTCGCTGCTATCCTTTGCCTCTTCAATGTCTCCAATCTTTACCGCTTCAACCCAAGTATGGAAGAGGCTTCATCTCCTTGCAAAGGGCGATCACATGCGACCATAAATTTGAGATTCTTCATGATGTCATCTTCTACTACAACTGCAATCTTATTTGCTCCTTCATTTGTATGGGAAAAGAGCAAACTCAGCTGCTCTTCCTTCATCACACCTGTACCTACACATGGAACAAACTTATTAGAGAAAACAAGAGTTCTCTTCTTCTTCATTTCATGCCTTGTAGATATGATGGCCAGCTCCTTTTTGCTTGCAAACTTCTCACAAACTTCATACAAGTGATGGCTGTCCAAAAACTCAGTCATGCTGCCCCAAACACAACTGTAATCATGCATTTTTCCCTCAAAAATCAGAATGAAAGTAGATGGAAAACCTCCTATGATAGTTGTAAGCATGTTGCTATTGTTAGCACCCTTCACCCAAATGGCTGGAAATTCTTCTACAACTGTTAACAACGGAAAGGGGCTGGAAATTGCATGGACAGTAAGTGAAAAACAAGTACAGCTGCTGTCATACTGAATATCCCTCATGAAATCTTGCAAAAACAACATAGTGGGGGTTGGAAACACTTTGTTGATGACTAAAAATACCTCAAAAGTGTGGAAACTATCCCCTCTCATGGCTGTCCTCTTTTGTATGACAACAAATAAGATTATAGACAAGTTGGAAATGTCTATGACAACAGTACAAAATCTTATGACAACATGCTCAGAAATCTGAAAATCAACATGTTTACAACTCACAACCATACCTTCCATGTCTGGTTGGGTGACGATGCTTTGGGTAGCAAGATAACATCCATCTTGCTCATCTTCATACACAACAATCACTAATTCAACATTTACTTGAGCATCCCTGTCACTTGGGAACTAAAAATCCTTATGTCTTGATTTTTGTTTTGAAAATAAAATTGTAGATTTTACCTCATCATGTGTTGCCCATATACCTTGCCTTCTTTCATAAGTTCCCCCCTTCTTCTTGGCTGTAGCAACTCTGATTATCTTGATATCCTTGCCTTGGAGTGTAGAACTTGGCTTCAAGGAACACTCTAGGAGTAAATCCTTCACAACTTTGTTAGGATACATAACAAGTTCAAAACAATCCTTCATAAAATTTCTTTCTAACCATATGCATGGAGTAGCAATATTGAATTCAACAAGGACTTTCTCTTTCTTATAACTCAAAGGATCAACCGGAACCCAAAATTTTATGTTCACATAATCTTGAACTTGCAAGAAAAGATCTATGTGCCCTATGTTACTCAATGAGTTCTTCACATTATCACCAATTATATTATGAGACATCAAACATGACATATGATCATTCTTTTCAACAAGCTGCCCATAATGGCACAAGTATGGCAACGACATAGGAGGAGATAAAATGTGATCATTTCTATCATACCTTGGGATGCCAACAAGGAGCTCACCCTTATTTTGTTGGTACTTGTCTGGAACATCTTCAAAACTCTCTCCAAGGTTATAAACTCTCTCAGTCTGCCCCTCATTGACCCCTGTTTTGGAAATTTCAGCAAATCGAAAGTAATTATGAAGAATCGGAAGTGCCCTTCCTTCATGGACATACCCTTCCATAATGTCATCCTCATATACTTCATGCAAATCTGATTTTTCTTCTCCATTTTTCTGCAACATGCCATCATTAGAAATCAATGAATCATCATCAAATATCAAAGGATTTTTACCGTCAAACTCGTGCTTCGAGATTTCATCAAACCCTTGGCCCTCCATATTGCTGTTCTAAAAATCAGTCAAGGGCTCATCCTTAGGGAAAATGATAGGTACTTCTACCTTTTTCTTTGGAAATACTGCTACATCAAAAACCCTTTTTGGTTCTTCATCTAGCAACCCCTCTCCATGTCCTTCAACATGGTCTTCTTGGGACTCCACCTCAAAGCCCTCTTGTAGATCTGATTTTTCTTTTTCTTCTTGTGTAGCTCGTGACCTAGGCTTGGGCCTTGATCTTCCCTTGCTTACTCCCATAAACTTAGAAAATGACATGGCATATGAATCTTTTCCAGAAGAGCTCTGTACTATGTAGCAATGTTGTCCATTTTGGATGGCTGAGTATTATTGACTTTCTTTGAAGAGCTCATTCCACGGTTCGGATCTTGAATGGTATGGACCAGTTGGGCCATTTTGTTGTCCAACCTTTTTTGCCCTAGGGCAGGCCTTTCAAATCTAGCATCACCAAAAATTCTATCCTCCATTTTATCTTTTTGCATGAAAACCCTCGGGATGAGAAGATCGAAGCTCTGATACCATGGTAATGTCCCTTTCGGTTTCAAATTGGAGGAATTTGGATTTTCCCAAAACCCTAATGGAACATTGCTGAAATAATGCGAGACGACATGTAGTAAACCTGATTTTTATGACAACAAACTGATTTTAAGCAAAAATTAGGCAACGACTGTTTTAGGTCCACAAAACCCGATGCGACCAGGTAGAATTTAGATTTTAGCCTTTTCCACATAGAAATCTTCAAAAATACATCAACAACATGAAACACTTGGTGAATTCATGCAAAATAAATGCTTCAACAATAAATTATAGAATGCTAGAATTAATTATGCTCAAAATTAGCTGAAACTTCAAAATTCCATATCGTCTTAAATTTTTGATGATCAAATGCAAATGATAGCTCAAAATGAACACAAAATATCAGCTATCTAATAAAATTAGTAAGATTTCCCAACCATGAAAACCCACTAAAAAGTAATCCCGAAATCTCAAAATGAGTAGATCAAGTTGGAAAGGAATGTGGTAGCCCCCCCAAAGTGTGCCCTAGCTGAATGTGTGCCTTAGCATTGATAGAAACCCTTGCCATTTTGAAATTCTGAATTTTGAAGCTCCAATGTGACTCTTGGATGAAGTCACCAATGCAAGAAATGACGGTTTCCATCCTCAAGTGTTGTGACTATTGAGGGTTTTTGTTCCCAATAGGATCCAATGAGGGTTTTCGTCCTTAAAGGGTGAAAATGAGAGGTTTATGCTTCAATTTCCAAAAGAGAAGTATATAATTCACAAGATGATGATTACACTGAGCCCCAACATTTGCTTTTATAACCTTTTCTTTCCTTTCTTTGTTGAGCACTCGTATGTAGGCCTCTTTATTTCTTTTTAACATTTGTTTTTTCCTCTTAAAGAGGGACGACCTCTCCCTTTTATCCGACTAAAAATAAGGAAAATAGGCTAAGGGTTTTTTCTACTTAAGTTTTTGAAAATACCTTTTATTTTAAAAATACTATTTTTAAGTTGTCTCAAAATGAAGAATTAGCTAAGCCCAATTTAAAAATTATTATTATTTTTTTAATTTACAAAAAGGGACATTACGATCTTGTCATACCAAGCTCGTGGAGCTTGTTTGAGCCCATAAAGAGAGTGATGGAGTCTACATACCACAAAAGATTCCTGCACAAAGCCTCGAGGCTGTTCCTTATAGATATCCTATTGGAGATCACCATGCGGGAAGGCACTCTTCATGTCCATCTAATAGATTGGCCATCAATGTGATGCAACGAGGGAGACAACAAGGCGAATAGGATCCATCTTTGTAACTAAAGAAAAAGTCCGAGAGTAATCCACCCCTTCAACTTGTGAGAACCCCTTAGCTACAAGACAAGCGTTGTGGTTATCCATAGAACCTTTGGCTGCATATTTGGTCTTATAGACCCATTCACAATGTACAAGTTTCTTCGTTAGGAAGAGGTACTAAATCCTACATGTTATTCTTCACGAGTGAAGAATACTCATCTTGCATAGCAACTTCCCACTTAGGTTTACCTATCGCCTCAAAAAGCAATACTCGATCAATAAAAATTGCTTGGCTTATAAGAGAAGTAACAAAAGTCTCATACCGAGTTTAACAAGGATCAAAAGGATCACCGACCAAAGAATTAGTTGTTTGCAAAGTAGATTTTTCCCATTTGGGCAAGTTTGATGCAGGAGTGGAGCAAGATCATCGTGTGTCGTCAACAAAATTAGGAAGTGTACCCTCCCTATTAGGAGGAGGTGAAGACAATGTTAGAGAAGGATTAGAAGTTGGCTCAAAAGAAATGAGATTCTCATCAACCCGAACATCTCGTCGAAACATGACATTGTGTGTGATGGGATCAAGAAAAAGGTATGCCTTCATATCTTTGTAATGACCTACAAATATGAGTTCTCGACTCTTCTTCTCCATAGATTTGTGCTTATCATTAGGAATAAACAAAACACCTTACTTCCAAAGACGCGAAATCTAGAAACATCTAGTTTCTTACCTAACTTGGCATCTTCAAAAGTCTTGTCTTGCACTGCCTTGTGGGGAATGCGGTTTTGGATGTAATTTACACAATTTACTGCTTCAGCCCAGAACTTAGGTGCCAAGTCCTTGGACTGTATCATGCAATTCACCATCTCCTTGAGTGTTTTTTTGTTCAACTTCATTCTGTTGAGGGGTGTATGGAATTATGTTTTGATACAAAATACCATGGTTAGTACAAAAATCCGGAAAACATTACTTATTTACTCGCCCCCATTGTTTGTGCGAAGCTTTTTTTGGTGAAAGTCCTTATTGCTTCTCAACAAAATCCTTGAAGGCCTTGAAGTTCTCAAACACTTCACTTTTATATTGCAAAAATACACCCAAGTCCTTGAGTGAAATCATCAATGAAAGTTAGTACATATTTTGCACCAGAAAATGACCTAGTGGGAAAAGTCATCAAATCACTATGTACTAACTCAATTGGAGCGTCGACTCTCGAAGCTTGTCTCTTTGGAAAGGGATCTTGTTGTTTTCCAAGCACGCATCCTTAGAAAACTCCGTCACTACTGGAGACCTTTGGAAGTCCTTTTCACCATTTTTGTGAGCTTAGCTGCTGTAGATACCTGTAATTCAAGTGACCAAAGTGTTCATGCCATAGTTTTCTCATTGTGTCAGCATGAGCAACAAGTGAAGACCCTGTAGAGGTATCAAACTTATCAAATACATAAAGGCATGAACAATGGTCCACCACACCTGTAGCTACAACATCTTGTGGATCAGATAATTCTTTAATACTCTGTGGAGTGAACTGTACAGCTTTCCCAAAACCAGAACTACAAATCTGATAAATTGAAAACAAATTAGATGAATATTTAGGTACCAAGAGTACATTGATTCACACATTCTGCATTTCCACCAAACTAGAACCAAAAACATCATCTTTTGAACAGTTGCCCACGATTATCTGAAAAGTGCTGCGGCCAGAACTCAACAACCAGAACTCAACAAACCACGTGAGTTAAATGATGAGAAGCACCAAAATAAAAAATCCATCTATCTGACATAGAAGAACAAGCCCTACTAGAAAGAGCTTTTAGTTTCCTTGTATTTGTGGAGGAGGGAACATCAATTTTATGCTGATTCAGATTTACTTCCAATTCTATTCGCTCATAACATCTGTAATCAAGATGATTAGTTTTGCTACAATATGGACAAGGATCATAAACCTTTTTTATTTGAAAAGCTTTTGAGATTTTCCAGAATTTGAAGGTTTAGAGTTCTTTGTGATGGCTGTAAAGGTTTGTTTTACTTTGTTGGAGGAGGTCTTGATTTTGGTTGTGGCTTCCATTTTCCTTTAGAAGAATTTGCCACTAGTGCATGACTTGAGCTAGGTAAGGCATCCAAAGCTTGCAATTTTGTTTGTTCATGAGTAAGCCTTTCACATAATAGCTCAAAAGTAGGCATTTTGAAATTCTCTTCTAAAGCATCCATTGTGGAGTAAAATGTGGATGTAAACACACTATAAGGGCCTTTCAATTTAGATAGAATCAAAATTATACATTCATCATCCTTTTTTCTCTACCACTAGCTTTTAGTTGTGATCTAAGTGACTTGAATTTTAGCAAAAATTTGTCAATAGATGGAAAATTAGAGGGCAAATAGGCATTCAACTTTGTATCTAACTGAAGTTTCTGAATTCATTTACTTTACCAAAGATCTTTTCAAAGATTTCCCATACCTCTTTTGGAGTTTTGGTTTCCTCTATGTGAAACTACAAACTCTCAAACACATTCAGACCAATCAATCTGAGCGCTTCGTCCTGCTTGCACACGTAGGCATACTTATCCTTCTCTGAGGTGAACGCAAGAACATTTTCTTGAAACACTCTCCACAGGCATCTGGATTGGAGCAACTGTCGCATCTTCGGTTTCCAGGCGTGATAGCAAGACAAGTTTAGGGGTTCAAACAATGCGATATCCATTGCAGATGAGGAAGCCGTAGAAGTTGTGGAGAAGGTCCTGGACATCACAGTCAACAAAAAAACTTAATAATAGGTATCTTCTTCAAAAAAATTACCCCTTTTGATAAGATACCTGTTTTTGAAAAAAATACCCTCCTTTAAATTTTTTCTCAAGGGATAGTTTTCCTCCAATAATTTTTTCTTTCCTCTAAAAAAATTGCTTCTTGAGAAAAAATGCCCTTACAAAATTTGTTTCTTCAAAAATGCTTTCTAAAAACACTTTACAATTGGTCCTTGGTGGTTTTGAATCTTTGACCTATTTGAATAGCAAGTTCTAGAAAAAATAATGTTAGCCAATTGTTCTGCCGAGTGCCTTAGCCATTAATAGGCATTAATGTCTTTTTAAATTTTAAACGTAAGGTATTATCAAAAGAATAACCAAAGGAAGTGCTCCCAAAGGCCAAAATTCAAATTCGGTCTTGTGGACAGGCATTTCTCTGCTGCTTTGCAATGTTTGGAAAGAAAGAAATCACAGAATTTTTCAACAGGCCAGCAAGGAAGTATCCATCGTGTGGCAGACAATCAAGATTAATATAGCAGAAAGCATTAAACATAAAATTTCTTTCCCTTCTACTCTTTCACTGGTATGGGAAAACATATGCACAAAGCTTTCTATACAGCCCAAAAATGCAACTCTGCCAACCTTTAAAATCAAAAAGAAAGTTGATAGAAGAAGTCAGTGGAAGCCTCCTCCCATGGGATATGGAAAAGTGAATACAAACGGAGCCTCGAGAGGTAACTCAGGGCGAGCAGCTATAGGCGGTGTGGGAAGATTAAACGATGGAGGGATAGCCTTCTTTTATGCAGAAAACTTGGGCCACACTAGTAATAATCAAGCAGAGCTCAGGGCGGTGTTAAAAGGAATGAAGGAAGCTCTGAAGTGTGGATGGACCAGAGTGTATATTGAGCTAGATTCTCAAGTCACAGTTAAGTTGTTATTAGGCTCTGATGATCGTCAAAGTTCTAACTGGAGACTAACAAGAGAAGTTTGGCAAATTAAAAGGCTGCAAGAGCATTTCCAAGAAGTACTCTTTTGTCACACCTATAGACAGTAGACAGGACAATAAAGTTGCAGATGCTTTGGCGAATTGGGCCCTGGATAATCATGATATTGTCTGCTATGGTCCTCCACCCCTATGGTGGCCCACTAAGATACAGGAGGATATGAGAATTGTTTTACAATTAGACTCTTTTCTATGAATAGTTATAGACTGTATTTAATGTATAGCGCTCAGGCATGGACTAATAGTTTTAATGCCTGGCATAGTAGAATATGTAATCTCTTCTTTCTCTAATAAAAAGTCCCTATGTTTTAAAAAAATAAAATAAAACAAGGCTTATTTAGCCTTGAACCCATCATCTACCTTAAACTTGCACCTCTCTAAAGTTGTCAGCCAACTACTCAACAATGTTAGACTATAATACAAATCTCAAAAACTATATTCATCTTCTTACCACAGGTAATCCGCAGGCGCAAAAAGACAGCTTAGCTGCTCGTCTGGCTTGACGAGTAGATCCCAAGATTCCATGTGGCAACATTTCAAAAACATGCAAGATATAGGGTTGATTTGTTTTATATATCTTTATCTCTGCCGCCACCTTATCATTTGCAGGGACAGATCAGAGGATCAGATTTGGGTGCTGCTTGAGAAGTAGAAGCTCGCCGAGGTATGTTGAAGAGCACGCTGGGCTGAATGGGCCAAGCCAAGTTGCCAAGGTTTGGTTGAGGATGCCTATGCTACAACAATGCCATTCAAACTTTAATGCTTTGGCTGTGGGCTGTGAGTATACACAATTTCAGCTGATCCAAGTCTCAAACGCTGTCAAAGAACTATAAAAACAATGCCAATGCCAATATCATCCATGCCAATATGGATATCTGAATGATACAGCCTGGTCAGAGAGGCACAAAATTGGAGGTGTTTTCTACAACCCGGGTAGATTTTTAAGTCTAATTGGGCTTCTTCTGGTTGTCTGTGGCTCTGAAACTAAAGTGAAAATGAGCAGGAGGATCTAGGCAGGAACCTGTGAAGGTTTAAGCCTTCAATCTGACAAGAAAACTTCCAGCAATCTCACAAACACAACACCCAGAAAATGATTATTTTATCCTCCAACATCCGACTCTATCATTAGTACAAGAATGCCTATTAAATAGGCTTAAGAAGTTGTTATAATTAACAACTTCATTAATGTCTAAACTAATGTAGTTCGAATAATACTCATATGGGAACCAAGTTCATTTAATAAAGTGACAAACTTGGTTGTACAAATTTAGCAAATTAACTCTCTAGAACAAGCTTACCAGTGTGAACACAAATTAGATGAGGATAGAAAATAACTTGAACTACTTCCAAATTTACCACTAGTGTGGACACGACTCTAACACAGCTTCTATAAATAAAAATGCTTTAAAAGTAAAAAGTATGATTATTATTTATATAAACAGAAACCATATAGTATGATTATTATTTAATAAAAATTTGCTACAACTACAAGTGGTTGAGGAATCCATAATCAATCAAAAACATGCTGAGGAATATCAATATCAATAATTTGTCCTGTTCATTGCCAAAGTTCAAAGGGTTGATCAGCTGGAGGCTTTTCACCCCATTTCTCTCTAAGATGTGATTTATAGGAATATTTCTGAAATGATTGGAGAAAGATTACAACTGTTACTAGGTAAAATGATTTCAAGCACTCAATCAGCTTTTGTGAAGGAAAGACAAACCACAGAATATTATATCAGTCCAAGAGATTGTACACTCTCTTCATTTGTAAAAGCACCAATGGTGCTCATCGAGCTAGACATGGCAAAGGATTTTGATCAATGCATCTAGAAGTTCCTTATAAAAGTTATGCAGGTCTTTTGGATAACAAAACCTATCACTGAATGGTTTCCAATCGTACCTCTCCAACAAACTTCTCTATCTCTATCAATGGTCTTGATGGAAAAAAAAATTAATACAAGGGGATTGGCACAGGGAGACCTGTTATTTTTGCATTTATCTATAATCGTGAGTGAGGGGCTGAACTGACTGTTGGCTCAAGCAGAGGCTCGGTGACAGGTACATGGGTTATTCACGATTCCTACAAGGCACAGATATGTCTTTTTTATTTTGTAGATGATTATAGATGACAATGAAATTACATTATTAGAAACTAGGCAGAGAATTGACAGTCATTAACATACTATGACGGAGATATTGCTGTGATGCCAGGAAACGCCTGGGGGAGCCCGTTTCCCCGTAGAAACGTTTCGGGAAAAAGAAATGGGGAGAAGCGACAAAACGTTTCGAAGCGCCTATGCCGTTTCGAAGCGGCATGCATTTTCGAAAGCGTTTTTGCCGTTTCGGAAAGCATCAGGCGTTTCGAAACGTTTTTGCCGTTTCCTGCGCTTTTTACTTTTAAAACCGACTTTACTTTTTAAAAAATGAAAAAACTTTGCATTAAATGAACCCTAACCCTAATACAACTACCTAGACTTCCTAAACACACTTCCTAAAAGCTATATAATGACCTCTTGGGTCCATTCTAAATCACACTCTCATTTTTCTCTTGCTAAATACAGTTTTCATTAAACTAGCATTTTGCATTGTGAAGAGCAAAGAGACATCAAGGAGCAGCTTGAAGGAAGAGTTTAGGACGTGTTGCTAAGAGCTAAAGGCTTCAAGGAGGAATTTCAAATCAGATTTGGAAGGTGGGATTGACTTCAAGGAGGAAAAACCAGGTAT
The DNA here is from genome assembly GCA_018340775.1 of Taxus wallichiana var. yunnanensis. Taxonomy (NCBI): domain Eukaryota; kingdom Viridiplantae; phylum Streptophyta; class Pinopsida; order Cupressales; family Taxaceae; genus Taxus; species Taxus wallichiana. The sequence continues at coordinate 321,523,151 of CM031243.1, forward strand.
TTTTCAAGTTTTTTTTTTTGTTAAAGAAAATGTTAATGTGATCAATGATCATGAATGATGTGTGCATTATGCACACATCATTCGTGATCATTGATCATGATGTCAATATGTAGGTTTAATTTAGTAATTTTAAAACTCTATGCTTAAAAAAAATGTAACATTTTCTTTGCATTTTTAAAATAAAAAGCATATATTCTTTTTTTAAAATTATAAATATCATCCGAACTCTGTGTATGCTCTCACCTCGCACCTATACGGTGACCTTGGTGATCAAAAGCAGAATAGGATGTGTAGGGTTTTTAAATTTAATTCTTTTTTGTTTTTTTAAAAGTTTATTTTGTTTTTTTAAATTAAAAAATCTGAACTCTTTGTATGCTCTCACCTTGCGCCTATACGATGATCTTGGTGATCAAAAGCAGAATAGGATGTGTAGGGTTTTTAAATTTAATTTTTTTTTTTTTTTAAAAGTTTATTTTGTTTTTTAAATTAAAAAATCCAAACTCTGTGTATGCTCTCACCTCGCGCCTATACGGTGACCTTGGTGATCAAAAGCAGAATAGGATATGTAGGGTGTGGTTCTATTTAATAATTTATTGTTATCTAAGTTTATGTTTTTATTTTTCAGTGCACGTTTGATTCTTTTCGATCGGCATGGCATCGATTCAAGCCGGTGGGAGGGCATGGGGAAGGGGAAGAAAGCCAAAGTGGGGGTGTGGATCCTAGAGCTCCTCTTTGGAGACATGTGCAAATTGTGGAGAACCTTGCTGGCGGTGGCTCTCGAGTTTGGGTATGCAATCATTGCCAAATACAATTTAAATCCTCTTATACCCGACTCAAAGCTCATTTAATGGGGAAATCAGGAACGGGGATTAGAAAATGTGGCAAGGTTGAACCGAAACATATATTGGCATATCTGAAAGAGCAAGAGGAGGCTGATATGGAAGCTTCAAGAGCTAGATTTAAAACTGCTCCTTTGCAAAATAGGGGTTCACAAAAACCACCCAACCCATCAAACCATCCTTTTATCCAAGTTGCAGTTGAAACTCCAACAGAGGGAGAGTGTTTGTCACGAAAGAGAATTTCCAAAGGCCCATTAGAGCAAGCATTTGCAAATGAGAAAAGGGATGTTGCTGATGAGTTGGTTGTTCGATTCATTTATGCATGTGGGCTGCCCTTGATGTGTTGCGCTCACCTTATTGGCAACAAATGGTGAGAGGTATTAATGATTCATCGAAAGGGTATAAAAACCCTAATTATGAGAAGGCGAGAACCACATTGTTGGTGAAAGAAGTGGCCCATGTACATACTTATTTGCAGCCAATCAGGGATTCATGGAAGGACTCAGGGGTATCTATCATTTCGAGATGGATGGAAAGATGGCCAAAATAGACTCCTAATCAACATTGTTGTTGTAGTGTGCCCTAAAGGGGCAATGTTCTTAAGGGTCATTGATTGTGAGGTGAAGTGAAAGATGCTCAATTTATTGCTAATATTTTGATTGAGGCTATTGAGTCGATGGCCCTGCAAGCGTTGTCCAAGTCATCACGAGACAATGCCAAAATTGTAGAGTAGTGAGGATGATTGGTGAGGGAGATATGAGCACATTTTTGGACACCTTGTGCAGTACACTCCTTGAATTTGATGTTGCATAGAAAATTGGAAATATACCATGGATTAAGGAAGTTTATACAGAGGCAAATGAGATCCAAATATTTGTCACAAATCATCATCCGGCTATCTTTAGGAGGTTCTCGACATTGGAGTTCTTTGAAGGTAACCAAACAATTTTCTAGTTTCTAATTTTTATTTGTTAACTTTTTATGAAATATCAAATTATTAATTGAATTCCTTTTAAATTTAATTTTATATTTTATTAACTTGCTTTAATTTATTTTAATAGGTTGCTGAAACAAGATTTTCCTCTCACACGCTTGTTTTGAGACAACTTGTGAAGGTAAAGCAAGCCTTAAGGCATATGGTGATTGATGATGTTTGGACCGTGTGGAGGCAATCAAACACAGAAAGAGACATCAAAGTAAAATAAGTGATACTTGATGATATTTGGTTGGCAAAGGTTGCATACTTGCTTAGTTTTATTGAGCCTATTTTATCTATGATTAGATATACAGACACAAATAATGCTTGCATAGGGGAGATCTATGATGGCATTGACTCTATGCTTGAAAAAATTAGAGACATCATACAACAAAAAGAGCAGGATCCTGAAGAAAAATTCTACAATGAAGTTAAGAACGTGATCATGAGAAGGTGGAATAAAATGACCACCCCATTGCATCTCCTAGCCTATGCCCTGAATCCCAAATTTTATAGCAGTGAAATACTTGCACTACCTGGTAGGCAAAAACCATATGATGACCATGAAGTTGCAAGTGGAGCTAAGGCAACATTCCGGAGGCTTTTTCCTGATCCAGATGTAACTAGTGCGGTCCGCTGTGAAATGACGCTCTTTGTCTCTTCATCTAATAGTAGCATGGGTGAAATAGATGCAACACTTGACAGGTACAAGATGCCCCCATGCATGTGGTGGTGTGCACATGGCCATGATGCCAAGTGGCTGCGACCTGTTGCCATTAAAATCCTTTCACAGGTATCAAATATTAAAATGAAATCAAAAGTTTGTTTATTAATTAAAAATGTATGTTCTTACTTCTTAGTAAATTAATATTATTAGTATTACTAATTGAAAATTTCTAACTTCTTTTTTGTAACAGGTGGCTAGCAATTCTTCAGCAGAGCGGAATTGGAGTACATATTCCTTCATCCACTCAGCCAAACGGAACAAGTTAGCATCCAAGAAGGCTGAGGATTTAGTGTATGTGCATTCCAATTTGCACATTCTATCACACAAGAGTGAAGCCTATGTTAGAGGTCCCAACAAACTTTGGGATATTGATCCTGAGACTAGCGACTTTGATGCTTCTGCTGCAACTCTTAGCCAACTTTCACTGCTTGGCATTGATGAAGAAGAATCAGGATCTTTTGCAGAAGGGAGGGAGAGTGGAGCTAGTGGGAGTGGAGATGTCGGTGCTAGTGTTGTTCATGGAGATGATTATGAGGAAATCTAGATGATATATTCTAGAATCTAGATTATTATTATGTATATGTGAATCATTGAAATTGTAACCATGTTGAATGATGACTCTTTAGAACTTAGAAGTTCAAATTTCAATGAATTCAAAATATTTTGAGTGCTTTATCAATTATCTCTTATGGTCTACAATTATAAAATGAGTACTATGCATATATATATATATATATATATATATATATATTTAATAATATATTGTACGGATGTTTCCGGTGACGTTTCGTATCCAAGGTTTTTTGAAAATTGCCATTTCCGCGTTTCGTTTTGTTTCCGTTTCTGGCAACATAGAGATATTGAATTTTCGCCCATACCGTGTTGAAGGATTTCCATGCTTTGAAAAAATTGCTGGACCATTTGTTGTGAAAATTATACGCCACCAACTGCTTGAAAGCATTAGCCCAGGCTCCATTTTTATAAATATTTATTAGGATGCATCTTCCATGCCTTGAAAATATTTTCTTAAAAATTGTTTATATAAATAATTTTTATTTGATAACCTCCGTCTAGGCCAGGAATTTGTCTCTTTGTAAATAAAAATAGAACAGTTGACTTTTTCTGTCGCTACGTGATTTGTTCTAAATTCTTAGCTTGGGGATATTTTCCAGAAATTTCATTTCACGTGATGATCTGTCCTCAAATGGGAGACTGAAGACAAGTTTGAAGTACCTATTGGCTTCAGACACTATATCATCGAGTTTATGCAGATTCCTACCAGTTGAGTTCTTATGTCACCGATGTTATGAGTTCTGAATTCTCTGCTTAGTTGATCAGCTTGAGGATATTTGCCAGAAGCTTTATCTGATGTGAGGATCTGTCCTTCAATGGTTCAGCGAGAACATGCTTGAAGTACCTAGCAGCATTGGACACTATATCATCCTAATCCAGTTTATAAATATTCCTATGATCTTATAATTTCACTAAATAAATGGGGTGTATTTGTTGGCAACTGAGTTCCATTTTGTGGAAGAATTTTTTATTTAATCACCTTCCCAACGTCCAAGCTGGCCTGGTTTTTTTGTTAGTATGACTCCTTTCCTTGTAAAGAGATAAATTCCTGTTCCTGTGCTTCAAGCCTGCTGTCAAGAACCTTCTCTCTACTATGTGCTTCACGATGAAATATATTGCCGAAAACTTCTTAATTCCATGTTCCGATCATTGATTCAAGAAAATTAAGTTTACCCATGAATTTATACATTGCAAAACCTGTACACAGAGGGCATTGTGTTCACCATTTCTATAAATTGGCTGCAAACTGTGGATGCTGTGCCCACATATTCTCATATTTGAACTAAGATTCTCAATGTGAAGCTGAATCTGAAATTTGAAGAAGGATGGGCCTGCAATCAGACAACATTGAGTCAGAAATTGTAGCTGCTATGGTACTGAGGGGAGAGACCCAATCAGTAGAGAGTAGAAATCTCTCAAGATTTTCATCCACACAACTTAGATAATTAGCTTCAATCAGATCAACCATATAAAGCTGTCATTAACAGCCTCTGAACCAATTAGATAATGGGCATCAGTCATATCCTGAAAATGCTTTTCTTGGGAGATATTTATGCCCCATTCCACCTGATTTTTCATTGTTAAATTTTAGCATATTGAAATCCCTTCCTAGAATTTTAGCAATACAAAAATGCGCTTGAATTTCAGATTGTGTAACATAATCATCACTCCCCAAAGGGGACATTGGAGAGGTCAGAAAAGGGTACTCCGGATCGCACAAGATTGCAACCTACTTGCTCTTCCATTTGAATTCTTAATGATCTGAAACCAAATGCCCCAGGGTGATATCCTATCTTTTTGGAAGGATCCTGATCTGGTTTTGTTTCTTGTAGAATGATGAAATCTGCTATGCTGATTGTAATTAGTTTTCCGATGTAGGCATTCTTGTTCACCGCCCCCAAGCCGCTCTCGTATTCCATGAAAATACTTTCATGAAAAGACAGCCCTGTGTTTGAATGTTAGTTCTGTAGTGTCTTCTTTGCTTGGTACTCGTATTTCCTTGTAAATTTGCACAAGCTTGCCAACTAATATGGAAGGAGAAGCCCTCATCCTCTATGTTCTTAATTTTCCTACATTTCTATTTAGCTTGAATGGGTATGTTGGCTAGATTTTTTCCATAGCTAAAAACCTAGGCAGTCATGAGATAAATCTCCCTCATTTAACGGTGAGGCTCCTATGTAAGATGTTTATCAATTTAGTAAGGGTGAATCCTAATAACTATTTTTAGGGGTTTTACTTTAATTACCACAACTGGGCAATTTTGCAGCAAGTAAGCAACTGTTATGGAATATTTTCAGAAGGGGGAAATAATAGAATTTAGGAAAGAAGAAAGGAAGATATGTTGATTTAACCAATAACTTTCAGAGTTGGTCTCATCCACACAAATTAAATAAACAGATAAAACTCACAACATTCAGCAAGAAGGAAAAGAATAGCTTCTAACCAGATCTAAGATAACACAAAGTTTATCTAAAACCTTAAATAGAAGTGATGAGCAAAGCACCGTAGACACAAAGTTCTCCGGAAATCCACCTTTTATTCAATTCCCCAACTTTCACAGAAATCACACCAAGGGTTTCAACACAAAGTCGAACAACTCGAGAATGCTTTGCTAAACAAATTCTGATAAACAAATTGTGATTATTTAACCCATAGGCTCTTCCTCTATTTATAGTGCATAGAGGGCAATTACAAATAGGAAGCTTTCAATGAATTGCCACATGTGGAAGCTATGAAAAGGGGAAGTAGTTGGCAGTATTTTCCTCTACACTTTCTCTTTGCATGACATGCATCTGAAGACTAAATCAAAGTTTTGCATGTCTGCCACCTATTCTTAATTAAAGGACCTTTTCAAATAACTTAAAGTAATGACTTTTAACCAATTACTTTAGTTTTACAATTTTGTCCAAGAAAATAAGAAAGAAAAGAAAGAGAAGAAGAAAGACGTAATTCCGGCTACAACACTTCATAATTGCCCTTTGTTCGATCATTGAATGTATTTGTCCAGCATGTAATTCATTGTCTTTCCATCTGTTTTCCCTGTTGCATCCCTAATTGTTCTGGATAAAGGATGGTAGAACTTTGCACACTCTAGAACAAATTCGGCAAGAATCGGGTCAGGCAATGGAAATATGCTACTTGGATAATTCCACTATTTCTCATAGCCCGCATGAGGGGTGTCTTGCCAGATGCCCTAGATTTGTCAATCAAATCACTGATAGATTCGTGGCCCATGTTTGTATCACTAATCTCTGCAAGCCTGGGTGCTATGCATGGCTCTGCTGGATCAACTTTATCATCACCCTTCAACATATTTGAACTTGCTTTTGCCTTCTTTGCTCCTCCGGTACCTGAATCTTTAGCAATTGTGAGAGTTGGACCTATTTGTGCAGAGGTTGCCATGATTGCCCTTGTATTTGACATAAACACTAGCTTAATTCACATAAATATGAGCATCGGTGAATTATTCCTGCAAATAATTCAGACAAACATGAAGTTCATGGCATGAATGTCCAATTTCTTCACCAAAATTTGATTATAAAGCCTGTTGCCCTCTATTTTTAGACTTTGCTTGCATGCCAAGCAAGCTAAAAATATTATTTTATTCACCTGTGTACTCACATCAACATGTAGATAGCCAAAATAATAAAAAAAAACTCTCCCAACCTGATGCGCCAAAACTGGATGCTTCGACAATTAAAAATATTTTTTAATGCTTACAACTTCTTCCTTTGGCGCCAACACTTGCTAAAAATAATAAAAAGAAATTACTTTTTTAGCATGAAATTATGCCAATGTGGGTCACACTTTTGGCTAGTATTTGTGTGAAAAACATGAAGGGCAGCGTTAAACTTCAATTTGTAGGGCAACTCTAAGTTTCACACTTTTCACGTAAGTGTTGACGTTAAATTCCAACCTGTCGGGCAACGCTAAATTTCACACTTTTCACTTAAGTTTTGACGTTAAATTCCAACCTGCCGGCAGCTCTAAATTTCACACTTTTCAGGTAAGTGTTGACGTTAAATTCCAACTTACTAGATAACTCTAAATTTCACACTTTTCACTTAAGTGTTGACGTTAAATTCCAACCTGCCGGGCAGCTCCAATTTCCATGACTTGCACTTGAAATTAACTTCCCAAAATTGGCATGGAAAACCAAGTGGAAGGGCAGCTTTGAAAAATTGCGACTTGCATGACTTCTGCTTTTAAAGTTTCGTGAAAATACATAAGTGAAGGCAGCTTGCAAAATTCATGATTGATGCTTATGTTTTGCGTGGAAAGTGCAAAGGAAGGGCAGCGTGGAAAATAGAAAGTGCCGGCAGCTTGCACTTTTATGTTTTGGTCTAAGAAGCATTTCTTTCCATTTTTGGATTTTAGGTGAAGAAAACACAAGATAGAATAAAATTTTCTTTTTTTGGAAAGGGTCGTGGGGAAGATGAAGCAACAAAACTTGCAAGTGCCACAACTTTCACTCCGTGGCTCTGTTTTAGGTGCCGTTTTTTTTCTAAAATTGCATATGTTCTCTAGCTCTATGCATTGGTTGTAGTATTTTCTTATCTTTGAGAAAATCCATTATTGCACGTTTTTGTGCCAAGCAACCTCTTGCAATCCTCGAAGGAATCCCGAGATCGACCACCTATAGACAAATTAGTTAGCAATTAAAAACACTCGATAGCTTTTCAAAACCCTAGGCTCGGGAAAAGGTCTGGCAGGAAGAATGAATAGGCTACGGGGATTGTCGGACGAAAAACAGAGAGACAAAAACACGAAAAAGAAATAAAAACAAACCCGAAAGAAGTTGTGGGCAATTGCTCGAAAAATTTCTCCAATTAGTTGATCTGCAAAAATTCTTCCCCGGGTGAATGTTCTGTGGTAATAATGATGGGGTGAAGTGCTTTATATAACCTAAATCCTCCAATTTTAGCTCAATCTATTTTTAAAATAACTTTATTTATTTAATATAAAAATAAATAAAACGCTTTTAGACAAAGCTTGGCGAAGGAATTGAGTGAGCTTCAACATGTGGGTATTTGGCGAATGTGGCTCTTATGACTCTCTGGGGATACCTTAGAGCAATGCAAGCAACTGCAGGAAAAAAAAACACAAAACACGACCCACTACTTAAAAAGAACGAAAAATTAAAAGGGTAGTCCCAGATTTCAGGTGAAATCTCGGGGACACCAGGGTACAAGGTGCCTTTTTGTTGCTGAATTAATCTAGCTTTTTTTTTTTGGCTGCCTTTGCTTTGATATTAGTTTAATTTGGGTTGAAGATTGTTGTTTGGTTATTGATTGCTTGTAATACCTTGTCATTTTGTGCGAGGCTCACTCTTGCGAACATGATTGCTTGGATTGGATGATTCTGTACTCTTCTGTTCTCCTTCCAGTCCGATGTCTAGAGGGTTGGAATTATCCAAAATTTGGAAGGAGTTTGAATTTGATGGTCATGTTCTTCTCCTTAAATGCTTTCGATTTCTTAGCGTATGCCTTGGCTTGTGCATTTCCATGTTAAGCTTAGAATTGGAACCTATAAATCAACCTCCCTATTATTTGCTTCTACATGATTGGGAAGGTCCATTGATGAGGGTACAAATAGCATGGTAGCAGGGTCAATGAGTTTAACACGGAGAATGATGAGTGTACAAATAGCGTAGTAGCGAGGTCAATGAGTTTAACCGGAGAAGAAGGGGTTTTTGTTTCTGATTAAGTGGACATACGTTTACTAGGTGTCCATGGACATAACACATATAGCATTTGAAGGGGATGTTCCCATAATCTACTAGGTGTTCCCATTCAATTTCTCCCAAAACTAAAATTTGGGAGAGGTTTCTCCAAATTAACATTGGCATAGATCCAGGCATAATTGAGAATTCTAGACTGAAGAGTGAGCTCAAAGGCTGCACTGTATTGACCAAGTTCCCAATTATTTTGAATGTGGCCTCCTCCTAGTGGTTACCTTGGGAAGAAAAGCAAACGAACCTACACTAGTACCATACTGGGAAGATTATCCATGGGATGAAAAGCATGTGACCAAGGCTTCATTAATAATTCTACTTAATTCTTAAAACCATAAAGTAGTCCTTGGAAGATTACTCTCATTTCAACACTTGTTGAGAAAGTAGCCATAAAGTGTCCCCGGAGCATCATCATAATGACAACCAAGTAGATTGGTTTCCATTGTTCATATACCTAAGATTGAAGAGTCTTAAGCCTTGGATATGATCCCAAGAAGTGACAGATCAGTGGCTTTTCCTTGAGGTACCACACTCTTTGCTATTTCCTCTCAAGGGAATTGAATATGAGGAGGGGGTCCGATTTGAGACGGAACTCTTGCTGATAAAGAAGGTGTCACAATTGTATGCTGAGCATGAACACGGAAGACATCTATCCTTGAGGATGACAGGTATTTATTGAAGAAAAATTTCTTAAAACTTGAGAACTGATTGTAAAATATGGCCACGGACCACTAATGGGATCCCTAAGACGCATTTAGTTAGTCTAGGATAGAATTGTATCAATGAGTATTTAGAGGGGAGGGAAATGGTGAGGCAATTGTGACATCTTTCCTTGAGGATGACACATATTTATTGAAGACATCTTTATTGCATGCTAAGCATGGACATGGAAGACATCTTTCCTTGAGGATGAGCTGGTATTTAATGAAGACATATTTATTGACAGGTATTTATTGTATGCTGAACATGAACATGGAAGACATCTTTCCTTGAGGATGACAGGTATTGATTGAAGAAACATTTCTTAAAATTTGAAAACTGATTATAAAAATGGAAACGGACTACTAATGGGATCCTGAGACGCTTTTAGTTAGTCTAGGAGAGAATTGTATCAATGAGTATTAAGAGGGGAGGGAAATGGTGAGGCAGTTGTGATCGGTATCCTTTACCATTCCAAATTCGATGGTTCAACCAGTTTGAAACTATTGTTTACTAAAAATCACTGTATAACTTTGGTAATCAAGCACAAAGAAGGGGTGAATCACGAAGTGGCACACTTATCATGCTTATGGAAGACTTTAGAACCAGTGACATCATTGTAATTGAAGTATCATGCTTGTGGAAGACTTTAGATCCAGTGACGTATTGTAATTAAAGTCATTATTCGTGCAAGGAGTTAAAGAACCCAGTTGAAGATAGAGACTATGTCAGAAATCTAAATTCTAAAGATCCCATGATGCTTTTAGTTAGTCTAGGACAGAATTGTATTGATGAGTATTTAGAGGGGAGGGAAATGGTGGGGCAGTTGTGATCAGTATCCTTTACCATTCCAAATTCGATGATTCAACCACTTTGAGAACTATTGTTTACTAGAAAATCACTGTATAACTTGGTAATTAAGTATAAGGGGCAAATAATAAAGTGGCAAAACTTGTTGTGCTTGTGGAAGACTTTAGAATCAGTGATGATAATGTAGTTAAAGTCATTTTTGTGCAAGCAGTTAAAGAATCATGTTGAAGATAGAGACGTTGATGACCAATATCAATAGGGTAGCTTTATGTCAATGAGTGAAAAGACATGTTGACTTTCACGTTGCTGAGTACAATTATCAAGACAAATCAACTTCATATATTGGCTCACAAAATGCTTGTGCAAGTTATGCATGAAACTCGTTTGTTGAAGCTAGTGGGTCACTTCTCAATGGGGTAGATGTTGACACATTTCTAGTAATATTTATATTGGGTGAAGATACAATATGACATGCAAAGGTTTGTTCAAGGTTGCTCATTGTGCAACACGAAAAGTCGATGAAAAATAAACTAGGCGTGCATACTCTGTTCCCTACACTGACTCGTGCTTGAGAGTATATATCGATGGATTTTGTATAAGGCTTTCAAAAAGACCCAATGGTAGGAGTCATTGTTCATAATCACCAACAGGTTCAATAAAATTGTAGCTATAATTTCCTAGAATTTAGGAACCATAGGCCCTACTTGCCACACCTCCCCCTATTTTAGGCGACATACGTTTCCAGAATGAAACATAGAAGCGAAAAGCTGCTGAAATGTGCCTGATACATAGGTAAATCACAGGCATGTGTCAGAAACAACAGTGCTGTGTTTAGCATGCGTCCAAGCATTTTCAGACTGTTTCCAATGGCGATTCTTCTTTAAAAAGCAAAAAAACTTAAAAATTTTTACTGCTTAAAAACCCGAACTTGTATAATTCAGTTGAATGTTGAGGAATGCCTTAGCAATATAGGTTTGAAGGACAATATGGCTTGGAGATGCCCTTGGGGCCTTGAAGGGGCATGAAGCTCACATATGCTTTCAAACACCCATGCCTATGCCTATATGGACATTTCAATAATAAGACCAACAAAACAAACAATGCATACTTTGAAAATAGATCTAAAACAAATGGAACCCCCTACACATGGGGTGAAGCCTTATGGGCTTTTACTCCTCAAATGAAACTAACTCTACACTAAAACTATGAAGCCTCCACCTCCATGGCAAGCTTTAGCTTGAGGGTCCATGGAGGCTTTGTTGGAGTTTGAGGGAGGAGGGACAAGGCATGGACAAGCCTTTCCCCTCTCTCCTTCTTCTCCCAACCTTGTTCATGTTGCAATTGAGCCTCTGAATCTTGAGTTGACTTTTATGAGTATCCTTATGGATTAAGACAAATTTTAGGGTTTTCTCAATCCAATAGTTGTGATAGAACCTAATCTAAGGGTGGAGATTGTTTGCTTTACTTTTGGAGGGAAAAGTCTCTTTTAACTTAAGTTACTTTTTAAGGTGTTTTTAAGTTGATTTAAACTTTATTAAGTTGTGCACCTTATGTTTTCATGTTGAGTTACTTTTCTAAATAGGGGTGTCACTTAAGTGATCCCCTTGGTGTAACTTTATGACTTAAACTTTTTTGTATGCCATTGATTTTTAATAAAGTGAAATTGAAATTAGAACCTAATGATTGTATTATGATATATTTATTTAAAATATTTTTGAGCTGTGCATGCTTTTTATATTTATATATTATATTCGAAATGAACCTAACCAAAGTTTTCTAAAAATTGGAACCTCCAAACATTTAATCCTTTCAAACAAAGTGAACTTCTTGGACATGGTAACTGTGTATATAACACTGTCATCTCATTGCAAAACATGAATATGCGAGATTTGAAGCATGTTGAAAGTTCTGAAATTCCAGTAATTTTTGAGTGTTTTATCTTTTATGGACTAAAAATGAGTAATGCATTTTTCATATTTAAATTTTTTTGTAAGTGTCATTAGGAATTTTCTATGCCGTTTTGTTTCTAAGGATTTTTGAAAATCTATGTTTACACATTTCGGACCCATTTCCGTTCTGTTTCCATTTCTTGGCAACTAAGATAATTCTTATCAGAAGACAATGGGTGTTCAAAAGGCCGCTAGTCATTTCATTGAGTATATGTGGGCACACTTTGGGAGGCTATAGTTGATTATTTCATATTGTGACACCAGATTTTAAGCCACCTTTGGATGGTGTTATGGGAGATGATGGGCGCCAAACTGAAGCCCATGGCATTTTTCCTCCGCGGATGGATAGGCGAAAATGGGGAACATAACATTAGATCATTTGTTGATGAGTAATGATGCTAAGCAAAGATTTGGGTCAAACACTACATTATTTTTAGCATTATTATAACCGAGTAGTACAACGACTTTAGGGATTGTTTGTCATTTGAAACTTACTCAGGTCAAGGTGTATGCCACAAGCACCTTTAGACTTGGTGTTTGAGTAGAAGAAGCGACCAGCTATCAGTGATAGACAATGAGACAGGAAAGGTGGTGATATTTGTAGAACAAATCTAGGAAACTGATGCCCAAGTGAAGGACCGTTTAGAACAAGTTCAGATGTAGTAAAAGCTCTCCCTGACATAGACCAAGTGGCCCATCAGTTTCAGGTTGGCGATATGCTGGGACTGTACATCAGAAAGGAGGAGTTCAAAGGTGAAGATCGCCATAAAAGGTGCATCTTTTCCTGCTCAGTTTATTTTCGAGTTTGGGTATGGCGATTCCGTCCTGTTTTGAATTGTGGATTTCTGTATTTCATAAGTTATATCTCAGAAAAATTGTACAGGGGACACACATCTAATATCTCAGCACAGTTTTTTGGCGGTTACCTTAATCGTGTATGATCGTTGTGTATAACTATAAACTTTTTGGATATTAGCTGCTTATCAATCATGGGTATTAGAGTGCTGAATAGTTGTCCCAGATTTAGGTAGATCTAGTCTCATCAAAGTCTTGAAATGAATGTAAAGCCGAAGAACTTTATTAATGTATAAAATTTTTGTATTCCTTCTAAATAAATGTTTTATATTAATGTGTTTTCCGATCAGAAAAAAGAAACACATGGGCCCATAAACTAAAATGTTACCACAGCACTGTGTCCCTTGCTGTAAGAAATGACAGCATGGGTTCCATCTTGCTTTCCTTGCAACTAAGGGCCAAACAGAGAAAATGTTTCTTTAAAGTTGGAGCTGGTAATTTATTTTTGGTATATTAGTTGGGACTACAGAGAGAGGATAACTCGTTAGGACAAGCTACCATCTTAGCAATAGCCAAGTTTGACTCTTGATAGTGTGCCCTTTAAGTAGTGAAGCTGTAAATAGCAGAAGATATAAAAATAATAACCACAAATATGATCTATTGAGTTCTGGGTGTGTCCCAATACTATTTTTTTAATGGTTATAGCAACATTAGCCTCTGAGCATGCATATTTGATGTTCCTGGATTCTATTTGTCATAATTGTTTGTCCATTTTTTAATGGTTTTTATTTTGACTCAAGTTCTTTTACTTGTTTTCTAGGAGGAATGTGATAATGGGAATGGTATTTAAATTTATGTTCTTGGAGGAATTTTCAAGTTCACTTAACTATAGTTTTAGTGAAATCAACATGGATTAACTAATAGTCTAATACACATCCTGTTTTTGTATAGCATCCCCAAGTTCGTTTAGTAGAACTGATAGGTAGGTCTGATTCAATGATCTTTATGTTCTAAACAGCTTGCAGGTGGTACAGCATCAATGCAACAAGTGAAGGAACGCTTGGAGAAGGACTTGATGGAGGTTTACTATTATTTCTTTTAAATTTGTAGCAAATCAGTTGAGTTTCTTGAATATATAATGAACCCATTATGAATCAATTGTAACCGAAGAAACTAATAGAAAATTCATTTATGCAAGCCTTGTCTTCTCCTAATGATAAATATACCTGTCTGTGCATTGATTAAATCCCTTTTGACAGACATAATTTGGCATGTTTCTTTTTTCCATTTTTTGGCATGCTGTTTTTTTCTTTTTATCTCTTCTTCAAGGGAAATCTTGAATATATAATGAACCCATGCGGTTTTTTATTCATGCTAACCGAAGAACTAATAACTACTTTGGTATGATAAATATAGCCTGCATGTTGCAGAGGAGAGGTCATCTCTAGGTTGCTGTATTTTTCTTCATGCTTCTAGAGCTAACATTGGTATCAAAACTTAGGCATCGGTGAGAGGAGAGGTTGACGAGACATGGTCGATGCAGGTCAGAAGAGAAGTTGGCATCGCTGGAGGAAGTCGCTGGATGAGTCAAAATCGTGGGGCAAGTCATGGTCGCAAAAAACGTGAACAAACGTGGGCAGAATCGTGAAGGGCAGCACCAGTCGAGGGCATCACCAGCAAGCACGGCAGAATCGTGGTCGAAACCAGAAAAACGTGGGCATACGTGGGTAGAATCACAAACCTGCAAAAATCGTGGGTTACAACAAAGCACCTGTTACAGCAAAGCACCTGCAAAAATCGTGAGCCATTTTCGAAATCGTGGAGAGGTAGCAAAAGATTTTATAAAACCATTCTTATAAAACTATTTGGTTTTGGTGTTTTAATTTTTTCTCTGCTGCCACGTATTTGCATAAGATATTTTCCCACAGCCACGTATATTGCTGGAGTAATTCATTTAATATTATTTGCTGGAAAAGGATACTTTATTAAGTGTGGGGCAAAAATCTTATTTTATTATTTCCGTTATTTTGGAATAGTAAAATGGCGAATATTTCAAGTCTTATTCTGCCTGACTCGCAAAAATTAACGGGCACTAATTTTAATGTATGGAGTCATAAGATTTTAATGGTTGCGGAATTTCGTGATTGTGATAAAATAATCAAGGGTGATGAAAATCGACCAACGACTAACTTCGAGGATTATGACAAACGTCATAAAGAAGCATTATTGCTTCTCAAGTTGTCGGTATCGGATGATATGATACCGGAAGTGCGGAATGCCACTATGGCAAGCACATTATGGGCCAATCTGAAGGGTAAATATCAGACGTCAGAAAAGAGTCGGGTTTTATACCTGAAAAATATGCTCTTTTCCGTAAAATTACAAGAAGGTGGATCGCTATCTGAGCACCTACTTCGGATGAAAGATCTCCGAGACCAGTTGTCTTCCATAAATAAAAAGGTGGATGATGATGATATGGTGGCTTTGGTTCTAAATAGCTTGCCTTCTTCGTATGAGTCATTTGTGGAGGCACTTCATTTAATGGCGGAGAGTCAAACTCTTACGTTTGACAAGGTGAGTTCCTACTTGTTGCAAAAGGAACGAAGACAGACACAGGTTCAAGAGTCCACTTCTGGACAATCTGAGAGTGCTTTTGCTGCTCAATCTAAAGGAAAGTATAAACGACAAGCTGAGACATCCTCTTCCTCTCCTAAATATCAAGTGAAATGTTACTATTGTCACAAACTTGGTCATGTGAAGAAAGACTGTCGGAAAAGACTCAATGCCCTGAAGAAGCAGAAGGGGCAGGCACATGTGGCTACAGTTGAACACGAGTCAGAAGAAGAATATGCTCTCATGGCATCTTGCACGGATAATGGCAGTCCTACTCGATGTTGGTTCTTTGATTTTGGAGCATCACGGCATTTCACATGTCAAAAAGACTGGTATGTCAATTTTAATTCTTGTTCTTTCTGATTCAGTTATTTTAGGAGATGGAAGATCACATGTTGTAGAGGGTATTGGGGATGTTCGTATTATGCTAAATAATAATACCAGATTGCTTGTAAAAAATGTTAGATATGTGCCTAACATGAATAAGAACTTGTTATCTATCAGTCAACTAACTGATAATCCCAATATCTCTGTAAACTTTTCTGGTAAACAATGTATTGTGTTTGACATCAAGCAAAATAAGGTTGTTGCCCTAGGAATTGGGCATGGTGGTCTATATAGACTTGTTGATCCTGCCACGGTCAACTTGCATGCCTTAGTTGTGGAAGGCAATACCAGTGTTTTATGGCACGAAAGATATGGCCATCTCAACCTTCAATATTTAGCCCACCTTCATAGAACCAACATGGTTGTTGGTTTGCCTCCTATTCAGAGAAACAAGACATGTGTGTTGGTTGTTTTGCAGGAAAACAAAAGTGGAAGCCTTTTCCTTTTGAAGGTGCTTGGCGTGCAAAGGGGCTCTTGGATCTTGTACATGTAGATCTATGTGAGCCATCGTGGAAGACTCCCATAGTCCTTGGTGCACATTATTTTCTCTTGCGTTGGTGGATGATCATTCTCGGAAGATGTGGGTCTATCTTTTGAAAAAGAAGTCTGATTGCTTTGCTTCTTTTGTCAAGTTCAAGGCCTTGGTGGAGAATCAAACCAGCCGGCGGATCAAGACTTTGAGATCCGATAATGGGGGTGAGTTTACCTCTAAACAATTTGCAGATTTCTGTAGTAAAGAAGGGATTCAACGCCAGTTGACAACCCTTATACCCCGCAACAAAATGGGGTGGTAGAACGGAGGAACAAAACCATCATGGAGATGACTCGATGCATGATGCACAATCGAGGAGTACCCTATAAATATTGGGGAGAAGTTGTTAACACAATTGTTTATATACTCAATCGGAGTCCTTGCAAAGCTTTGCAGGACATCACACCGAGGAAGCTTGGTCCACCATCAAACCAAAGGTATCAACATTTCGTGTTTTTGGTTTAGCTGCTTATACTTTGGTTCCTAAAAATAAGAGTAAATTAGATTCCAAATGTTCTAGATATTTTTTTGCTGGTTATAGTGATCAATCTAAAGCCTATAGGTTGATTGATACTTCCACTAATAAGATCATTATTAGTCGAGATGTTGATGTAAAAGAAACAGAGTCTTTCTTTGGTTGTAATCAGCAAGGGGACCAGCCAAGGGGCAGCGATCAGCAAGGTGTCATAAAAGAGTTTGGTACTCTTTCCTTGCCTGATCATGCATCCGGTTCTTCTCATACTCCTCCACAAACTCCAGACAATCTGGACAATCTTCCACTGAGATTGTTGAGTCACCAGAAATCAACTTGTGTTGGTTTCTCCTCCGGAACTTCCATTGGCTTCTTCCGTAAACACAAGCCACCACATCTTCAGTTCAGCGGAGGCCTAAGTGGTTTTATTCCACTATTCAGGATTTGAGGAAAGACGAATTGTCTCCTCTCTTAGATGGAAGGTCTCGACGAACTGGTAAGCAAATTGATTATTCTGAGCAAGCTCAATTTGCTCTTGCTTCTGATCTTCTTCATATTCATGAGCCACATAAATACTTATGAAGCACGAGGCATACCGGAATGGGAAACTGCCATGCAACTAGAGTATGATGCCTTGATTAAGAATAATACCTGGAAGTTGGTGCCATTACCTCCAGGGAACACACCATTGGTCTGTAAATGGGTGTATAAAATCAAGTGCAAAGCAAATGGTACTTTGGATAAGTACAAGGCTCGACTCATTGTGAAAGGTTTTTCGCAACAGGAGGGGATAGATTATGAAGAAACATTTGCTCCTACTGTAAAGATGGTCACTTTTCGACTTCTTCTTTCTTTTGCAGCTCAGTTTGGTTGGAAAGTATATCAGATGGATGTCAAAAGTGCTTTCCTGAATGGGGATTTGGAGGAAGAGGTGTATATGACACAACCTGAGGGTTTTTGGGCTCGTGGTAGTGAGCATCTGGTATGCAGATTGATTAAGTCCTTGTATGGACTTAAGCAGGCTCCTCGAGCCTGGTACATAAAAATAGATAAACATCTCAGAGATTCAAGTTTCACACGGAGTCATTCTGATCCGAATCTCTATGTCAAAAGCAATGATGATGACATTGTGATTCTTATTGTATATGTTGATGACCTTGCCATCACCGGCAGTGGAGATGTTGCAATTCATAAGGTAAAATCAGATTTATGTGTTGCTTTTGACATGACTGATTTAGGCCTCCTTCACTATTTTCTTGGTGTAGAATTCTGGCAACTTGATCACTTGATTTTCATATCTCAAGTTAAGTATGCCACTAACCTGCTACAAAAATTTCAAATGTATGATTGTAATTCTTCTTCTACACCTATGGAGGTAGGGTTGAAACTCTCAGCCCATGATGATTCACCACCGGTCGATGAATCATTATACAGATAGTTGGTGGGTAGTTTGATCTATCTAACAACTACACGACTGGATCTATGTTTTGTTGTCAGTTATCTCTCTCGGTTTTTATCTAAACCAAAACTCATTCACTGGGAGCAACAAAACGAGTTCTATGATATGTCAAAGGAACTTTTGACTTTGGCATTTTATATCAGAGAGTTGTAGATTTCAGGTTGATTAACTATACTGACTCTGATTGGGGAGGATCTGTAGATACTCGACGATCTACCACATGATATATCTTCTCTTTTGGTTTAGGAGTTGTTTCTTGGCAAAGTAAACTTCAGCCTATTGTTGCCATCTCTTTTATGGAAGCAGAATACAAGGGTTGTTGTTAGTGCTGGGCCATGAAGCAATATGGCTTCTTTGTCGGATTCTCGACTGACTTTCAGTTTCCTCGTGGTGCTACAACACCTCTTTCACTCTTTTGTGATAATCAAGGTGTTCTAAAGATGGTGAAGAATCCTATTTATCATGCCCGCACTAAACATATTGAGATTCATCATCATTATATTTGCTAGTTGGTTGATTCTGGTGAAATCTCTCTGCATTTTTGTCCATCTGCAGATCAGTCTGCTGATGTAATGACTAAACCTCTTGGTCCTTTGTTGTTTGTCAAGTTTAGAGATAAACTTGGTGTTGTTTCAAGGTTTGTCATTAAGGGGGGGTGTTGAATATATAATGAACCCATGTGGTTCTAATTTGTTAGGAGGATGAGAATCAGTTGTAACCGAAGAAACTAATAACTACTTCTCCTAATGATAAATATACCCTGCCTGTTGCATACTGTACAGTGCAGTTTTCCATCTCTATCTTCTTGCTCTATTTTTCTTCATGCTTCTAGAGCTAACAAGAAATAACTCTAAAATACTACTCTAGCATTGTGTCTTATATAATGCATCTTCTTAATAATTATGTTCTGATATTTAGATTGATAATATGTATTTTAATAGAATATATATTGCAAACACAGTTTGCTATTTTTGTCCGAGTACCAGGTGATTGATGGTTGCTAATTATCTTATGCAGCTAGGTTCAATGGTAAATTTGGACTTCTGATTAAATTGAAGTTAACTCGGTTTTAGCCCCATCTCTCTCTGCTCTATATATATAATACAAACACACGCACGCACACATGTATGTATGTATGCATGTAGGTAGGTAAGTACGCACATATGTACGTAGTATGGCAAATTTGTTGCAATGTACATAGACACACCTATATAGCATGTAATTTGGAAACTTTTTTATGTTATCTTTGCTGTAAGATATGTAATGTAAACATGAAGTATGAAAAATTCATTTCAATGTACACTTTAGAGTCCATCAAGTAAAGACAAGGTATTGGACAACTTTTCTCTGTTATAACTATGCTTGCTGTGAAGTTCTGTTATAGCCATACTTGCTGTGAAGTCATAGCAGCATCAAACTCTTTAAAGATAAAATGTTTCAATATTTTTTATTGCTCAGGAAGCACCACAAGCTGCACGAGTCAAGGTACTCGCAAGTGGCAATACAACAGAACGGAGATACAGGTTCAGTTTTCCATTTTCCTCCCTTAGTTAATTTGAATATGTTGTTACTTGTTTGTGACATTTCTTTATTGAATCCAATGTATTGTTATAGAGAATAATTTGTTTTGGTCGTGACATGTTTTGAACTTCTATGAGAAAAGATAAATTGGTATACTGAAGTCATCCGATGTTTATTTGGCTTTCCTAAACTGACATTGTGACTGGAGCATTGAATATTTGTTGTGGCTGCATAACCATTTTAATGACATACCTTCTTGGAATCTGAATTGCTTTCTAATTGAGCAAGGAAAAGCCCAGGAATAGGTGGTGTTTTTGATATTTGCTACAACCGCATCATGGATATATCATTTGGTTTGGGGTGTAGCTTGTAGAGCTTATGCATGGATTTTTGTCCATAGATAAGAATCTACCAAATTTATCAATATATATTTCTTTACGTTGACAGCATGATCTTGAAATTCATGAACGATGAACTGAATTATTTCAGCAACTACCTCATGGATATTTATTTGGGTTGGGGTGGAGCTTCTATGGATTACACGTGGATAAGTGAACTTATCAAATTGTCTTCTTTAGATCGATTCCATGATCTTAAACTTCTTGAAAGAGGAACTGTATTCTGTCTACCATCGGATTATTGCAAAAGGATATAATGGATGTGATGAACATCAGTAGTAACCAAATTGGTCGGCACATGGATGTTTCTATAAATGGTGTAAGATCAAATTAAGAAATATGATACACCCTTTGAAAACAAGAAATGTAAATAAATGTCTTTAACATCAACGAGTCCTGTAGGAACTAACAACCACAAATCGATTCTCTCAGTCATGGAGGCATTCCATTAATTTACAAATAAATAGAATTAAAGATTTCATGAATCTCAGAGCTTCAAACTATATCTAAATTGTGACATGACAATATTAGGGTAATTTGAAGGTTGAAATCCTTTGTATTCCACAATTTTCTTCAAATTCAATCTAAGTTGAAATCTTTTGTATTGCATAATTTTGAATTAAACTGTGGTTATGAAAAGAGAAGCAAACTCTGGAACTGGTTGCATGATACAAGAGCAGCATTACTTTCATGCCGTTTTGGAGCTTCATTTTTAATACAAATTGAAATTATGGCTATGAAAATGCATGGCATTTGACTTTTGCATTATCTAAAACACATTCCATATAATCCCAGTGGTTTTTCGTTAGTATTAATTGCTCATGAATAATGCCCTGGTTCAAGAAGAGTATTGTCATTATAATTTTGTCAATCAAATTTGTATTTCATGCAGTGTGTGGATTGGGGGAAGCATTCTGGCATCATTAGGATCATTTCAACAGATGTGGTTCTCTAAGGCCGAGTAAGTACATTTTCTGAGAATGTGAACCTCAGCAGTGAGAAATTGGCACTGCAAATATTTGAGCTTAATTATAGCTAGATTGTGGTGTTCAATGTTACTCTGATCATTCCATAACTTTATTACACACATGATTTATTTTTGACTGAAAATGTCTCATTGTTTTCTGGAGCAGGTACGAGGAGCATGGTGCATCGTACATTCAGAGAAAATGTCCTTAGGTTGAGGAAAATCAACTCTTTGATCCATCTTCAACTAACATGTTTATCATCTTCTCTATATTTGATATATAAAAACATTAATACTATATTTGGGATGGTACAATCTAAATATTGTTTTGAGGTAAATTATCGTTTGTTTCATGCAGAATCCCAGTAAAGTTTTACCCGTTTTTGTCCTTAGATGATGACGATGCTTCCTGCTATCATATTAACCTGCGACTCTTGTAGATTATCTTTACCTTGAATGAGACATTGGAGATCCCTCAATTTGCAACACAATATTGAAGGATTTGGATGTTCATTGTGCTTATATCATCAAGAATATATTCAGAGAAAATATATTTAAACCTTGTAAAAACAACTTTTTAACAAACATGCTAGTTTTCTTCATAGTTCCACCATATAAAGGATTAGTAATTGCTGACAAAATAATTTATAATTTTTGAACAATAGATGTTGTTGAAAACCTTATTTTACCGAAAAACTTAAGTCTAGTTTAACCTCTAAACCAAGCAATTTTTTTTTGACATAAATGGGTACCTATAAGCAAAAATATATTAGTAAGCGTTAGCATGGCCACTAGGTTGATATTTGTAATTGTATTTACCAAGCATAAAATTCAGAAAATGTTCAATACAATCCATAAATAAAGATATTTTAATGTGGTTCATACATTTTTGCCCCAGAAGTTATTGTTATTGTGTAGGGCTATGGGCATCCAAATATGTCATACTACTCTCTTTCAACAATTGCATGGGCCCTTGCCTTTGTCATGTTGTGCATGGTTGACTTCACAATTTAAGGACATTCAAGAACAGAAAGTGTTACATGCAAACCTGAAGTTTTAGGTTGAGCTTCACTTAATGTTTATTTAGTTTTTAGGAGTTTGATCAATGGTGTTTTGAAGTGGCAATTAAGTTCATTATATATGGGTATCTAAATTGCAAGGGGAAGAACAAAAAGTGTTACATGCAAACCTGAAGTTTTAGGTTGAGCTCCACTTAATGTTTATTTAGTTTTTAGGAGTTTGATCAATGGTGTTTTGAAGTGGCAATTAAGTTCATTATATATGGGTATCTAAATTGCAAGGGGTGTAGTGTTACTCCAAAATGTTCGAAAGAAGCCTAACAATCACTATGACAATATGATATATTTACTTTTGACAACAAAACAAACAATGACATATCCAAGCAAATTTGGTGGTGAGTAGCAAATTTGGTGGCGGTAATGTATAATTCTTTCAACTATGCAATAGCCTAAATTATTGCATTTAATTTAATTTTTTTTTTTTAAAAATATTTTATTTCATTATCCCTCATTTGAAGTCATCTTCTAAATTGAATATAGAAACAACCTAATAAAAATTGTACATTAATAAATACAACTAATTTTTGTTGGCAAATATGTAAGAAACCCTTGAAGATGGCTTTTGTATTTCACCAGTTCTCAATTTTAAACTTAAGAATTTTGTGTATTTCAATCAAAAATTGAAACAAACAGCCTTCGAGTTAAGAGGAAAGGTTGGCATTCACTCAAAGAGGCTTTTAATTACTACATTGACTTTATTCTCCAGAGTTCCAATAGATTGGGGCAAATTATTGTATACACAAAAAAATTAATATAATGTTTTGAATTATAGAGAGCTGTTTGAAGAATCATTTCTTAAATTAAATGAAGAATTGAGAATATAATGAAAGATCAAAGGTTCAAATGAAGATTGTTTGTTACATATGGGGATATTATAATATTATACTTTATTTGTGAATAAACATTGATTGCACATGTGATTTTCTTTGTTCAGAAATCATCTGTTATAGAATACATGATATTAATTACTATTTTATAAAAACATAAAAGAATAGGATATATATATATATATATATATATATATATATATATATATATATATATATATATATATATATATATATTCGACAATTTAAGATATTATTTATATTAGTTACTAGCAAGAGTCGTGAGTAATAAATATAAACTTGCTTCAACAACGATGATTATAAATAATAAAATATTATATATGCAACTATTGTGTGTGTGTGTGTAGAGAGAGAGAGAGAGAGTATTCTATTAGTTTTGTTAATAATTTTAAGATACAATCAAGTTTTCACAATAATAAACATCTAATTATCTTTTTAGTAATTTTTTAAAATTTTGTGGTCTTGATTTTTCTCATTGGTACTATGCAATGACATTTTGCTTTATTGTCCCATTTATTATACACACATCTATCTTGCTTGTATTAGGTATTGTTACACACGAATTTAGAACCTTATATGATCCGGTATTGTTTAAAGAAATGGTAATGTTCCTATCGGTTTGAGATCTAAATTTTCTCAAAATTTGCACAAAAATATAATGGCAACAAATTGAAATTTATGACAACAAAGTATAAAAATTTGAATTTGAATGACAACAAAGTATGGAAATCTGAATTTGAATGACAACAAAGTCTAAAAATCTAAATTTGAATGACAACAATAAAAAATTACTCCAAATCAAGGCATTGACTTGATTTTGGTCTATGAAACCTCAATACAACATGCATAAATATGATTTATTCAATTACTTTTCAAATACTCAATTACAAAGCGGTTTGAGATCTAAATTTTCTCGGAATTTGCACAAAAATCTAATGGCAACAAATTGAAATTTATGACAACAAAGTATAGAAATTTGAATTTGAATGACAACAAAGTATAGAAATTTGAATTTGAATGACAACAAAAAAATTCCTCCAAATTAGGGCAGCGACTTGATTTTGGTCTGCAAACCCTCAATACAACATGCAGAAATCTGATTTCTTCAATTACTCTTCAAATACTCAATTACAAAAGTACCCAAAAGGCTCAAAACACTTGGGAATATTTTTAGAACATTTAGGAATACAATTTTTCTTTTGTCAAATAACTAAATTTATTGTCAATTTCGTGAGAAAATTTGAGTAAATTATAGTTGACCGTTAGGAGCATTTAAAGTTGAAATAAATGTAACAATGATTGCCAATTATCAAAGTATAGATCGATCTCTCGAAGGACAACTATTAGATCATAGTGTCAAAAATAGATTGATCCTTGAAGGACAAGCGCCTATCAAATATAAACCTGATCCCTCCAAGGACAACTATTTCAAAAGCGAGAAATCATAATGTCAAAATTGTAGACCATTCCTTCGAAGGATGACTACTCATGTCATTATAAAAAGGCTTCCCATGCAGTGATCATCTTTCAAAAAATATAAAAGTCTAAAGCATCATAGGAAAGCTTCCCACATCAATCAGTTTTCCCATCAAAAACAAACTTTCCGCATTGATTAGTTTGTATCAATAATTCTATACATATAGTTGGGGCATGAGCCTATAAAGCCATCAAAAGGAGAACCTACTCGCATACAAACTGCATATGCCAACCCTTCCCATGTTCTAGGAAGGTATACAAACTCACTTCCATCCGTATCCAAGGTCCTACATGTGACTACTTATTGTTAGTTATGTGTTAACTTTTGTTACAAGGCCACAAAGTGCATTGTCATTATACATTTTACCATCATGTTACATATGCATCAAATCCAATCTAAAGCAAACAATTCACATTTTATTCCCAACCATGATTAAAGTACATTTTGGAATACATATATCGACACCATCATATTGAAAACCACATCATATCAACATCAAAATTAACATATCATATATCAAACTAACATCCCTACTCATCACATTTGACAACACAATCAAATATATATCTAAACTTATCTCAAGATCAATATATCATATATCAAAATCAACATCACATCTAAACATTACATCTAAACATCATACCAACATCACATCGAAACTATGTCAATCGATTTCTCGGAAACTTCGTATACGAAAAATATACATCAAATATATAGGCTTTAAGAGAGTTGCATACATTAAAAACATCATATCTACTAATTAAACTAAACATCCGTCAAGAAATGCTCACTTGGGCGCTGCTCCCCTACTTACCACCATGACTGTATCGGGTCCTTTGTCTGGATATCTTTGCGCCGACCAACCCTCATAGTGTTGCTGTCAATACCGCCCGCCTCTGCACCTAATATCTTTGCGCGAGAGAGGCTCATCAAGTAGCCTATGTTGTACTATCTCCTCATAGTAGCTAAGCTCCTCGCATAATGATTGGTAGTTAGCCAAAATCACACTACCAGGTGGCCCCATCTGACCACTAGCCTGAGATCTCACCACATGTAGCTCCCTAAAAGAGAAGGACTGTGATGCCGAGGGCCTTTCGTAAGACCTCTTCTTTCTTGTCGATATCGATCACGATCAACTACATCCCGAGTAAGCTCTACTTGTACAATGGCAAGTTCATTGACCCAAGCCATCTCTCTCAACCACTAATGCGGCCTTCTCAGTTGTCAAAGAAGCTACGGTAGCCTTAACTTTGCTATCCCTGTTCCCTCAATCTCCACCCTTACCACCACCCTCTTGAGGTGCAACCTCCACACGAGCCCGCACTCATTTATCAAAACCACCTAGCTTCCCCGCCACCATGTATGTAGGCCACTGTCACCCCTCCATCATCGTGACCGGTCTCCACACCATGGGCATCAACAACTACACCAACTCCCTCCTCATATGTTATATCCATTGCCTCATGAACAATGGCGATTGCCACATCTATCTCCACAACATCTCTCTAGTAAGCCAATGTTTCCTCAGGACACATCCCGCACCAAACCAAATTCTTGTCGACACGACCAAATCGCACCAACTCCCACTCACCATCCCTCGCCCCGTACCCACCTCTCATGTTGCATGGCCACCGGCTCCCTCACCGTATCACGCCATATTGGGAAACCTAAATACGACATCCACATCACATCACCCGCCCGTAAGCTAGTCATGAGCTACATATAGTAGTCCTCATCTCTCGCAAGCCCTGTCGCCACATGATCCGATCTCCATCTCATAAAACCTACTAAGTACTCTAAGTCCACCCATCTCATCCACAACAATCCTCTCTATTTGAGCCACACATGCTCGTAATCCCAACACTCCAAAAATGAAACATCTACACCAAATTTGTGTTTGGTCCTCCAAGACCATAACTCTTGTAAACTCCGTGCCAACAGAGTGGGAGCCCAAGCAAACACTATCCCGAACTACAACATATCCCCTACTACATCTGCAACATCCATGAGAATCATCCTCGACTGAATCTGGTAAGGCATAACAACTAATATCGAACATCATCATCGTTACCAAAGCTTGACCCTCCTCATCATCACGATATAGGGCTCCATATGAGAACCCTCCAACATAATATATAACCTCCAAACCATCATCTCTATACAAACGTTGCATCGCAACGTCCCGACTTGCCTCATAAATAGTGTAAATATGTCACCCTGAACTGACAAATGTAGAATCCGATGCACATCCTCCAAAGAAAAGGTCATCTCCCCTGCCGGCGGTGGAAAGTGCATGTAACAGGATCCCATCTCTCAAACAAAGCCAATAATAATCTTGTATCTCTATGGATACATCGGTAATGATGCATCCCACCCAACCCCACCGCCTCTAAATGATCCCACTCCGCATTTGATAAATGATCACGTAACTCATCAAAAATCTTCGAGACCATGTCCCGTGTAGTCAATCGGTCCCTAGATCGCATCCACGAAAACAAGGAACCAACATTAGATACAACAACCAATCAAAATCACTTAATCCACTATAACATTTATCCATTACACATAAGTCAAACATCAAACTAAATTGTTGGTGATCATTACAATCGCTAGCGATCATTCCCAATCGTTGACAATCCTATGGATCATTGGCGATCGCATAGTCAGATCCAATGTGTGTGTGTGTATTTTAACAAAATTCATGTACACCACTTACGCGCACGCGTGGATCTCCGACGTCTCTGTCCGGCGCCATCCTCCTCCATCTCGCACAAATCAAAACTCAAAATCACACCAAATATTTTAGTATATCACTATCACAACAAACAAAATGGTTCAAATGAACCTCTCGCGCATCTTATATATGGATTTTTTTCCCGACTGTTCGATCGCTAGTGATCCATGTGATCGTTGACGATTTGTCCGATCACCCACAATCGACATAATCGTCAACAATTTAGTCCTTTTTATCAAGCCCATCATTAATTGACCTCATAACCTTATCGAGTCATCATTTTGTCACAATTCATCTAGTAATCTATAATTAAACCGCCCCTATAAAAATCCATCTCGGATCTCGCAACCCCATCACTACTAATTCATGTCTATAGGACACGAACCCTTTGGCTCCCCTATCGGTTGACTTCTTAGCCTTAGAAGCCCACCTTTGTGGCATCAACATTTATCAAACTTGCATGAATAACATATCTAGCTGGGATCATTACCCACGACCGCTTCCTATGATTCATACGTCTATAGGTTGCGAACCATTTGGTTCCCCTATCCTTTAACTCCATGGTAGTGTATGTCCAACTTTGTGGCAATTTTTTTTCTATGCCTAGTCTTGGTGTAACTTGAATCTAACACACTTATCTTATCCAAACAACATTTCAAACCAATGATTATTACACTTCATGGCAATCATCCCCAGTTTGAGGGGGAACCACCCATCCAAGCACAAATTGAGCTATCTCACTCGTTTTTGTCCAGTAGTTTGTCCATTACAAACCTCTTGAAAAAAGAAGCACATGTAGACACCGAGTTTTCATCACCTTAGATAACCCGCCTACACCCCATGCAAACACAATTAAATTATTAAACCATTATCCTAACATAACCTAAGCCACTACCCTCATCCCGTAAAATCATAGTTTTAACCTTCATAAACCTGTTATAAGCTCACTTCAACCTCCCTAACCATCCACCACCCATATAAACCCATTTACCTCTTTTTCCAACCGTTAACATCCTAATCTCTTAACCTCGCATCCCCACCCGTGAAAGCTGAAGTTGGAAGTGGTTAAAACCACTTCAAGCTACTTTCCTAGCAAATTCGAATCGTCGGCAATCCTAACCGATCACCAATGATTATAAATAGAAGCTCGAGCTCTTGTTTCAAGTATCCATGATCATTGCGGCGACGCTCTGTCACGTTAGGAAGTCGACAACCCTGTCACGATTATCCAGACACCATCAACACATATGTCAAGTCATCTAAGACTCCACACAACATCTTCAAGTAATCAAAGCATTAAAAATTATTTTTCCCTAGCAAGGTAAGTAAGTTTCCTTCCTGTCTATTTCAATTGATTTGCATGTAAGGTAGAAGCTTAATCAATCATTTATAGGCTCGCTTTTGTCATTTATTTTTGTTATCAAAGTATAATCTTTTCACGGGGATAGCTAACGATCTCTCGGATCACGTACGATCTATTTGATTGCCCATGATCCCCTTGGATCATTGACAAACTCTATCAAGATTCAATAATTTATCATCTATTGTCTTAATTAGCATTGTTTTATGAAATCCATCGGTCTAATCAAACTATCTACAAACATGTCTTCTTTGTAGATGGTTGTTCCATGTATCTCTCATTCAATCACCAACATTTACGATAAACTGATCGTCCAACAACCATTCGTGTGGGAGCATTTCAACATCCCCATGAGCTCACCTCATGCGTCATCGCATTTGCACCAAGTTTCGAGGACATTCAAGAGCGATTTAGGATCCTTACCAAAATTTGAGAAGCAACCGAGGAGTATTGGTATGATTACTTTGAAGATTTCGAGCTTGCCACAACCCTATCCTAGGCCACTTACGAAGTTGAACATGATCTTCCTATCCATCTTGAATTTTATCTTTCTTGTCTTTTATCATCTATCTTATTTTATCAACACAACTTAATTGTATCAAAACGAGTTGACACCCTTCAAGGAAGTCCCTTTGGATTCCTAGGATCAACCTTTCCGAGCAACTCATTATCATATCTATCTAATATCTTTTGTTTAGTAGTGTTTTCTTGCGAGTCCTTTCATTCGGCGAAAGGAGGAACATTCTCACTTTGTCCACATTCCATCATCTCGACATTGTCGACTGTCATCGCAGGTATCAGTAAACCCTGCTCATTTGAGTTTTAGGTATTTTCTACATTTGATAGAATTTCTTGAAAAATACCTCAAACACATACCTCCACACTAGGGGGATCCTTTCTATCTATATATCTCTGCTACTGACTATACCTTGGGGTCTATGTTGGCACATCAAGACAAACTAGGTAGGGAGTAGGCCATTTACTATATAATTCATACCCTTGACGATTATGAAATTTGCTATTCGGAAGTAGAAAATTTGTGTTGTGCCTTATACTTCGCAACTTTCAAACTTCTTCATTACCTCCTTAATCATAAAACCTACGTAGTCACAAGTGTTAATCCACTAAAATCCATGCATTCCAATCCATATCATAACAACCACATAACTAGGTGGCTTATGCTCATGAAAGACAATTTATTTATGATCATTTCGTAGAATCTCCCCTAGCCAATAACCAACTTCCTTGTGAAAAATTACTGACGAATCTATCAACACCCTCGACTAGGATAATACTCCTCTCAAAATGACCTTATTATCCGAGGGCTCTAAATGTCGATAGGGGTGTCAGAATAGTCATAATACCTCCTTGGGGACGCATATTTTGTTATTTTTCAAATTGAATTTTGACTACATGAATAACATGGATGAATACAAGACCCTCATTATGGGTCTCCATATCGCCACATTTATTGGCGTAAGTATCCTTGACATCTATGGTGACTCCCAGCTCTTCATCAATCAAATCAAGTGAATGTATCAATGTAAAAATGAGACCCTACAAAAATATAAATCCATTGTTGAAAATCTACTAAAATCCTTTGATCATTATGAAATCCAAACAACTCCGCTCCCATCTAATAAAATTATAGATATTATTGCATATCTTGCTTCCTCATATCATTATCCACAGACATAATTCCAAACTCTTTGTCATTGTACACAAACTTGATCAACCTTCTTATATCAACATTGATCTTCCTACCATTTATCATATAGAAGATAGCCAATACGACATTTGGTACACTCAAATACACGACTATCTTTCCAAAGCAAGATACCCTCATACCTATCAAAAACTATAAGAGGTCCTTCCAACAACTCACATCTCTGCTATGTTATATTAGGGGACATCTTTTATAAAAAGAGGGTTTGATGGCCTTCTCCTTCGATGTCTTAAATCTCTAGAGGCTCACCAAGCTATTTGAGAAGTCCACGATGGAATATACGGTGGACAATTTAATGTCTTGGCCATTGCTAAATGAATCTTGCGCATGGGTTACTATTGGCCTATGCTTAACCAAGATTGTTGTCAATATGTCAAAAAATGCATCAAATGTCAATAACACTCTAATCTTACACACATCCCAGTCATGCTCTTTAACCAACTCAAGATTTATGACCTTTTTCACAATGGGACTTGACCTCATTGGCCTTATTAACCCTTGATCATCCCAACGACATAATTCCATCATCATGGCTACTAAATATTTCAAAAAATGGGTGGAAGCTATCCCTCTTATCTCCACTAAAGAAGATAAGATTGTTGATTTCATTCATCATCACATCATCTCTGTCGCTTTGGCATCCCTCATAAAATCATCAAAGATAATAGTAAATAAATTAAGAATCAAAAATTACAAAAGCTCTATGACACCTACAATATCAAACTAAGTTTCTCCACATCATACTATCCACAAGCTAATAACCAAGCCAAAGTATCTAACAAAACCATTAACAATTTATCCTTATCAAAGCTGTTGACTAGGATGGTAAAGACTGGCACCCCAAATACCATTTACATTATGGGATTACTAGTCTAGCATTTGAACCCCTACGGGTGCTACTATTTTCTCTATAGTCTACAACACCGAAGATGTTCTTCTAATTGAAGTCTAGATTATATCCCTGGGTGTTTCTCTTAAATATTTCATCCTCGAGAAGAATATCGTCAGAAACGCCTCTCACAAATCGAATTGTTAGATGATATCCAACTAATCGCCTTGAACATATTAATATCTATCAAGAACGAATCAAATGTGAATATAATAAACACCTTAAATGAGAATTTAACATTAGTGACCTCGTCCTTAAATAAAATCAGCATGTCACAAATATGGAAAATACTAAACATGGCAAGTTTGCTCCAAAATGGCTTTGACCATACATCATCACTCACAAATATGGGTGCGAGGCAATATCACTTGGCCTCTCTTTATGGGAAAATTGAAAATTATCCCCTTAATGCCTTACACTTACGACCCTTTTATTACTAACATATCTACTTACATGACCTTAGTACAACTAAGATCCTCCATTTTAAAGATCCACAAATCCCCTTACCCTAGTAATGATTTGGAATTATGTGGCATCCTGTTAGTATATCTAATATGACCTTAAATATGGGCACCACGGTCATGCTCATAGCATATTACGCATGGACAAGTCCCCTTGGTTATAGTAAGGGACCCCATGATCATTACTCCCCTACTTCATCTTATCTACCGATAAACGACATGTTTTAGATACACTTTTTATCTTGTATATCGAACACATCCTCATAGAGCGGTATTTTAGGCCTAACCCCAAATCAAAGAATAAAAAACACTATGGGATGCAAAATCATTATATCACAATATAGATTGCTCCCTCAAAGGAAAACTATCAATAAAAATATAGTTCTTTATCACCATTAAAAGCTACATATATTATTGTAGACCATTTCCTTGAAGGATCGCTACTCGATCTAAACAACACCTACATACATGGAGATAAAATTAAAATATTCCCACATTGATCAAATTTCCTAAATATATCTACATCTTTTATCATCCGAGGAAAGCTTCCCACATCGATTAAATTTCCCTCGAACACACATACTTCCCACATTGATCGCCTTACGAATCCTAAACAAAATAAAGTTGGGGTAAACCTAGAACCTCTAAGGAGAACACAATTCCCCATACAAGATACATGCAACTCTTAAACAAATTAGATGGAAGGGGATAACGTATCTCATCTTATCCTAGATTAATCACACAACCTTAAACAGACTAACCATTGTTAGTTATATGTTACCAACAGTTAGGGTTGCAAAGTGCATTAACATCGAAATTACCATCACATACATACAAACGCTAAATCAAATAAAGAATAACACATTTCTCACTAAAAACCCCTTTGACCACCATTATATATATATCAATAAAACCAACACCCACACAATATGATCACATCTAATATCCATCAAAATAAATTAAATCATCACATTCATACAACTATATCATAACCATCATCATATCTAAATCTATCCATAAAATCACATAAAACGTCACATCAAAACATGAAAACACATTTTCATATCTATATAACCAAAATACACACACACACACACACACACACACACACACACACACACACACATCAATGTATATCTAAAAAATGATAAGGCTCCATGGCCCATATAATAACTAAATAGTAAAATGTACATTTGAGAGCGCCAAACCACCGGCTCCACCCTCGGTCTCCCTCATCGACCCACCGATACTCCCCGTGGTGGCAACAAGACCTCGGCCGATATGCATGTCGTTGACTCATCATATGCTCTACGTACCATGACTCGCTTGAGAGCATCTCCCCCACCACCCCTTCATAATACCCCAACTCCATAGGTAACGCCGACAATGAGCCGGGATCACCATCCCGGTGGCCGCATCTCACCTCTTAGGGTAGCTCACACCCCCTTATAATTATCCCACTCCTCCCAAAGCACCCCTACTCTTGACCCAACTAGCCCCGATGTTTCCAGTGTACTCCTATTACTCCAAATCACTCCCTCAAGAGCTCTTGCTAACAACAAGATACCTATCTCGAACTGTCGCACCTTCCCTAGCTTTTTCTCCACTTTGTTGTCACATGCTCATCTCTCTCACCCATTGCTCCATCAATCTCAATGCCTCATCCTCTAAAGATTTCACTCGAGCATCTCTCTCTACTAAACTATCTCTCAACCTCTCCATCCCTACCTCCAACCCACCTCCTACGTGTTCCCCACCTTCTCCCCCATCTCCAAATCCTACTCTCTCCACTCTCGTCATGCCCTCACAACCATATCTCCTTGGGCTAGAATCGCCCATGCCACCATGTCGCATACTCAAGTGTCACCCCAACATCATCAATCTTTGCTAGTGCTACCTCCTCCTCTTCTATCTCATGAATGTCTCTCATCCGTTCTACTAGCATATTTATATCTCCATCAACCTATTTATAGAAAATGGGATTACTTGATGTATCCTACACTAGGCCAAACTGTCACCTTACTGTCCAAATTGTACCACCTCAATCATCTCCGCTAGCCACCCCCCCGTAACCACCTCTCATGATACATCATCTATATCTCATCTTTCTCTCTCCTAGCCATGTAGGGAAGTGTACATATGGCCTCGGATAATGTCATTTGCCCCCAAGCCATCAAGTAACCTCCCTGCACTGTACTCAAGACTCCAAGATCGCATCTCGAGAAAAAATCACTACACCATCTCATGAATCCCGCACAATATGCTATCATAATATCTAGACCATGAAAGACCTCATGGCTAGATCATGTGGAAGTTCAAATAGGCCCAACATTGCAACATAAATTTCACATCCAATCCATAACTCGTCTCGCAAACAACTTTCATAGCTCCTTATAAGCATGTGCCAGTAAAGATGGCCCCCAATAAAAAATAATTTGATACTCCACTATATCTACCACAAACCCCACCAACATCCATGGAATATGGAATCCTCTTAAATCTAGTAGAGCATAAAAATTGATCCCCATCATAATCATAGTAATCAATGTACTCACAACTACTCCATCATCCCCAAAATTATCAAAAGAAAACCCCCAACAATATATGCCACATCTAGAGAAACATCACCATACAACCTCATCATAGCTACCCCTCGACCTATCCCATCCATAGGAACAATTGAATCACCCTGAATAGGAAGCTTCAAAATCCTGTACATATCCTCCAAGGTGATAGTGATCTCCCTGTAAGAAACTAGAATGTCCTTGTGGTTGCATCCCACCACTCTAATAACACCACCATCATATCTAAATCTTGATGTACGTGCCTATAATGATGTAATCCACCCAACCCCAATTCCTCCAAAGTCTCCCAATCATCATCCCCCACATGATCATGCAACCGATCTAACAAAGGCAACATTTTATCCCTCATTATCACGCATCTCTTCACCTGCATTCACAAAACAACAAAGAAAACATTAAAAAATCATCCAAATTTTCCAAAACATATCAAATCATCACTGATTACAAGGATCGATATTATTATCATGCAAAATAACTAGCTCAAAAATATAAAATTCAAACCATGAAAAATAAGCCACAATATGAAATCTTGCTTCCAAATATGTCGAATCCCTCTCTTGGCCGACCTACATCCTGTGACACCTTGATCTTATCCATGAAGATGGTCCTAATGAAATTTTCAAACATGTCTCATTATGCAAATAATTTCACTAAATATCATAAGATGATTCAATGAAGTTTGGAGGAAGACTAGTCTTACTAGAATCCTAGAGAGACCAATTTTGATCATTTCATAGCCTGTTTCTCACCCCCTAATCTCATCCATCATTGCTCCTTTGCTTCCACTTTCCTCACTTCATCACCATGGGAACACTTTTGTATCCCCATTTTCCCCTCTACCAAAGGGGACAAGATGGACAAGAAAATGCACCCATGAGCAAGCTTTATCCTTATACCTCTTTACGACCTCTCGCCGACTATGCAAGTGATGTTCCTCGACCCTCTCATGTCACTCACACTTGATCCTATGTTGTCAATTTTCTCCATCCTACTTCTAGGTGCACATTGGAGTCCCCATTGTCCCTTTTGAACCAGCTCTTAACCTCACATAAACTTAGCTATAATCCATAATCAAACCAGAGTTAGTACAAAAATACAAAAGTGCAATAAAACATTGTTTTGGATTATTTCTTTTGCACAATTAGTCATTTTTGTGAAATTTTTGTTGTCACACCTTCCAACCTATATTGATGGCTTCCATGCAACAACAACAAAAGGATGACAATATCTTTTTCATTTTCTCAAGATCCGACAGGAAAAATCACCTAAAAATGGAGCAAACGATCCTAAAAATTCTTCTTTCACGCAAGCCAATTTTTGCACAATGAAGTAGATGATTTTTATGGATATTGAGGACTGTGTTTCCTCTCAATATTATTCCCTCCTTGAATAATTTTTCACTTTCCCGAAGATCCTGTGGGTAAAAAGATCTGAAACTTCGAGCGAAGGATCCTAAAAAAATCTAGTTTTATCAGAAGTGTTGTTATCCATTTTACCCCCCGAGTAAAATGGAAAACAAGGAAGATCGATCCACGGCACCTGGATCAAGCCACCACAAGAGAATATGAGGACCACAGGTGAAATTCGAGTTTTGGAGCATTATGGGTGATTTTGGGAGGATTTGGAACCATTTGGGAAAATTTTCCTCTTCTTGGTCTTGAGGAAGTCGGGAAGACTCAATCGGTCCATCAAGACCCAAATTCAAGAAAAAATAGGAAAACAAGGCAATGAGACCCTCCATGGCCTTGGAATCTAAAAAGTCGAAAATTAATCAAGAAAAAAAATAAAAAAAGGATTAAAATTTTCCCTAGATGGCTTAAAATGGTGGGAGAGCTTAAAATGAGCTTACCTAGCACCTCCATGAGCTAGGTGATTGTTTGAGCTACTTGATGCATCGAGCTATTTCTAAAGCTCGGCCGAGCTAAAACATTATGCGGGGGATTTGTATAAGAGCTCGACGACCTCATTGTCTCAAGTGGGTGAGCTAAGGTTATGTGACTCGGGCGAGTCACATGCAATGCATCGTGTCGGGAAAGGTTGCAGGCGGTTGGTTGACGATGTTTGTCGGATGCGGGTTCGAAAATGGATCCGTAAGATGCAAGGTGGATCACTAGGGTATGTTGCATGGCGAGCGGGTTCCACGCCCATGGAACACGATGTCAACTTAGTGTGTGTCGGGGTTTGTTCGGCTCATTGCATGCGGAAAGTGTGTCGGGAGTTGAGGCCAGGAGACATAAGGTTTGTGGCGAGTTAGAACTCACCAAGAGAAAGTCATGGTCAGGTAAACATGGTGCTCATGCACCATGGTAACCCATTGCAAATGCATCTAGACATCCCGCCCCAACATATATGACATTGGGTCGCCAAGCTAGAAAGGTTAAATCGAAGAGGACGTAGGTTCGCATTAACAAGAAGCAAACAACTCGGCCATGCAAATGTGAGGTCGAACCCTAAACTCGACTTGGAGAATCTCGGTTCCCGAGGTAGGTGGTGAGTTGATAGGTGAGATGATGAAGCGATAGGCGGGATGGTTGAGGAGACAAGCCAAAAGAGTGTCCTTCATTCAAACTTCAATAACTTTTGACTAGATTATTGGTTTTAAGCAAAATTATAGTTCATGGAAAGCTCTTTTTAAGCCCCACACGATGAAATCATTAGTTTTGTGAAATTTAGAGATTAGGTGGTTGAAAATCAGAGATGAAGCTACACGGTCATGGAGGCCATGCCTAGGAGCAGAGATGGATTAAATGTAAGTATGAGAGCCATTCCTTCTTGCACAAGGAAAAGTACAAGCAACATGGGCTGTGCAAGCAAGCCCATCATTTTGTAGGTGTAATGATGAATTTTGGGAGTGGTGGAAGTATAGTATTTAGGTTTCTCTCCCTCTCTCTCACATTTTCTTCTATAAATTGTAAAGGGGTTGCAAAAACGAACGGTTGGTCATTTTTTCTCCTCTGCATCCCTATTCTCCATTCCTTCAATCTGGTTGTGAATTTCATGGGGCTTAAGGCCTTCTTCCTCAAAGTTGTAATAACATCCATCTCCTCCTTCTACTAAAACAATGTATTGTGCATACTTGGAGTAATAAAAATGTTGTTTTGTGGTTCATCTTTCAACCCTTGCATCATTTTTTTATTTTTCTTGCCTCTCATTGTGTTTGCAGGATATGTGCATACACTAATGTTTCCATTGCAAGGTTTTTGTGTTGTTGTGTCTATTTAGGAATGGTGTAATGTGTGCAAGTTGGTCTATGGTGCTTGACCACCCTCTCCAAGTGCATTCTTCTTTGTTTTTCATGGTTAGGAGTCTGTCCAATATCTCCTTTTCTTGGTGTATCACCACTCTTAATGTAGGTTTCATTTCACGTAATCTCTCTCCCTACCTCCTTGGTATGATATAATAGGTGTAGTTAGTTTCTTTTCTTTCATTAGGAGTAGTTAGTGGTAGGGAGGATTAAGAGTAGAACCAACCTTCTCCGAAGGTTTATCTTAATCCCGCAAGTCCCATAACTTGAGGGATAACCCCATGTTATGTAGATTACACCGAATGCCCCATCCACAACATGGCCACTCGGGGGTGTTGTAATTTTGCACTAATAGTTTTGGCATGCCCGGTGGGACTACATTGAAGTCAAGTTCTATTTTTAGGTGTTCCATCACAAGATCAAAACTTTGAAGGCATCTACAAGCATTTTAGGAGTTCAACATTGAAAAACATCAAAAGGATCAAATCCTTAATTTAGGTATTCATGCATGCACAACAAGTCCCAAATTTTGAATCTTAGTGTTTTAGGTTTTGGAGGTTGTTGTACAAGTCCCAAACTCGAAACATTTCATTTTGGGTTTTGAAGGGTCATTTCATGAGCCTATTCTTGATAATAGTGCATTTTAGGTTTTCGAGGTGCATAACAGTCCTAAGTTCGACACAAGGCAATTCGGTTTTGCAGGATGTTTTCCATGACCTAAGTTCTACCGTTGTATTTCGGGATTGGTTATACAATAGGGTCAAAAAATTGAAATCAAGTCTAGTTCCCTTCAAATCTCTCAATTATTATTTTGCCAAAGGGTGACGTGTTCTTGGTAAGATCCCAACCTTTTGAGGTAACTCTAAACACATCCTGGCGACTCCATCTATTCAAACAACTTGTTCTCGAGTTGTAGAATTTCCTTCTTACATTCCATCTATTTCCATCCATTTTTCCCTTTCACACCTGTTCATTTTCTTCCATTTATTTTATGAATTTGTGTAACCATGACTTCATTCCCACAATGGAATACACACTTGCAACAACAACAATGTAAGTCAGACCTACCTCCACACTTGCAACATATATTTTAAGAGTGCTATCAACTACCTCCGGAATCATACTACGATGAAATTCAGCAATGGGCATACCCCTATGAGTAGAATGCAGATCAGTTTGGTTACCCACCAAACTATGGAGATTTTCAAGAGCAGGGGTACATAGATTTCAAAAGGTATCCAACACCGAAGATCTTGAGTTGCAGAGGAAGGTTTAGGAGTTGGAGTATAGCATGGACCAAATGAGGATTAAGGAGATGGAAAAGGCAGCCCAGATCGGCTTCAGAATTCCATACCCTTGGAATGGCCTCATACCATGTGAGTTGGACCCACAGCAAGAGCTCTATTGGATGAATGACATAGTGCTTAGGGTCAAAGAATGGATCAGAATGAGGGAGGCCTATGAACGTAATGCTATCCATTTCTCTCAACAAGAAACCTTTGCATCATCTAATAGCCTCTTCTTTATGTCTCAAGCCATGCCCTTCCATCCATCTCGAACCTCAATTTACAAGCTTCTCATGTGATGCCTCTAGTGTGCATTCCCCTTCTCCATCTTCTACTCTTCCACCTCATCTCAATTTTTTTGCCCTTTTCCCTTCCAAACCCAAGTCCCCTCCACAAGAACAAGAAAATAAACCTCCTCTTGCACCATCTCAAGCAATGGATGTAGTAGTTAAGACCCAACCCACCCCTCCTCTTACATTCCCAAGTCCTTGTCGGAAGAGGAACAACATAACATCAAGAGGAACAACAAGAGAAGGATCCCAACATAGGCGAAATGACAAAATTTTTAAGAAGTTGGGCTGAAAAATTTGGAATAGATAAAATTCTGTATTGGTCAAGCCTTTGAAGGAGGACAAGGTTGGTGAAGAACAGTAGTAATAACTAACTCGCAACAAATATGAAGAAATAACAAGTAGAAGATGATTAACAATCTATGTGCTCCGAGTGTAGTGTCCACATTGGCACTATTATTGCATAGGTTGTTTATTCACCACCAACTACATAATTAGTGAGGGAAGAAGAAACAACTCCAAATCCACTAGAAGAGGAGCATGCTCATGTTATGTGGAAGAACCAAAAAATATCATAGGTTCCAAGCACAGAGAAGGCCACACAAGAAACTTCAGTCCTTCCTCCTACTTCATCCCCTCAATATTTTGATGGCGAAGATAAGTTGGAGCCCTCAAACTTCATATTCGAAGACGAGGGGAACCATGGTGAACAAGTTGCAAACTGGAGAACACCATAGAAGAGGTTGAGTGACACAATGGGACAAAGAGGAGGTGGATTATCTCGTCGGACTTGGAGGATTGTCTTGATGGGGAAGAGCCCATGGAAATCACATCATTTTGTCCTCCCTCATTCACCTTCCAACATTAAGAGTCTGCTGCCATGGAGGAAGGCATGCAAGATTAGTCTACATTTCATAAGAGTCCTATTGAGATGAGATTGGAGGAATTGACTCTTCCAAACTTCGCATTGGACAAGGGGGAGGAGCTCCCAAGTGGGAAGCAATGTAAAACTAGTTGGAACGAGCCACCAATGGTTCTCTTAAGTGTTGTAGGTAATCATAGTGAACCACATGTTGTGAAGGAGTTGCACTCTACCAAGGAGGGAAAAGAGCATGAAAATTTCATCACCATTTCCATACCATTCACTAAGGTGACACATCATTTTTATGTAAATGTGTAAAAAGAAGAAAATCAACTTACAGACAATTACCTTTTATAGGAAATTCTGCATGAAGACTTTCTCATTAAGGTTAAGGCTCGAGTAGTGGGAAAATCGAAAGGACCAGACCTTGCCCCATTAGATAATTGGCTTCATTAAAACCAAGGAAGGATCCAAAACTAGTCATGTCCACTCCAGAGCATGAGAATGAGCATCAAAGTACCAAGGGTTGGCTCTGACAACACCTCTAAGAGCTCCATACTGAGATCACTCGGAGGAGGTATTTCTTTCCTTGTTGTTGATACCTTGGCGATTTGGGTGGAAGATGGGCCTCTTGTCGTTTTTTCAGTCATACACACAACTATGATCAATGCCAAATCATATACATGGATGTAAATTTTTAGGAAAGGTAGCTACTTTTCCCTACCGAGGTCGGGTTTTGTTTGAAGTTGATTGTTTCTCTCGGTTAGGGTAGAGTAGGTAGGTTTTATTTTGCATAACAAGTCCTCTCGTACACTTTGCATGTCTCATTTGAGCATGTATGATTTGATATTTTGTACATAGTTTTTGGTTTGTATTGCTCCTATTCCTTTCAATGTTTCAAGATAGTACAACAATACAATACGCCCCGCAAGCCATGAAAGAAGCTCAAAGTTGTAAGGAATAGTTATAGATCTCAAAAGATTACAAATACAGAGCAACTAAAATCTGAAAAGGGATATATTTCAATGTGTTCCATCTTCTTATTCCTACAGTCAACATGTCATTTTTGGTGCCCCCTACAAAAATCTGAAATCAATTCGGGCAGCTTGTAATGCCACAAGTGCCTCCATCCCCACATCGTGCTCCAGGAATCATTCGGAAGAAGGGAAGAAACTCAAAATTTAATAGAGTTCCACAATGTTTGGAACCAAAAAAATGGCTTACTCAAAATTATGCAATGTGCTAAGCATGCCAAGAAATAATTTGTTTCGAGGTGCTTCAGACTTGGAAAAATTAAAATTTGGAACAGTTCGAAGTCCACGTTCATCCCACATATCGGTTTGCGAGAGGAGTGTGAACCCATGTTCAAGACAAATTTCCACTCTCACAAAATATTAATTTGGAAAACCTGTAAGTGAGGTGGTCAATGCAGTCAACTCATGGTTTAACAATATGCAAGTGAACTTGGGGACAAAGATTCTGGGGGTTTAGATCAATTTTTCTCGGCCATAACAGCTTACTCCATGCCCAATAGATGCTACTGAGGAAACCAAACCACTTCACCTAAGCAGGAAGGTGACCTTCCGAAGTCACTAAAATTGTTATCTATTTTACCCTCAAGTAAAATGGACAACAGGGAAGAGTTGAGCCCGGGAACTTAATTAGGCCACCATAGGAGAATCAGAGGACCACATGTGAAATTCAGAGTTTTAGGAGCATTACGGGTGATTTTGGGAGGATTTGGAACCATCAAATCAGCCCCTAGGACCCACATTCAAGCAAAAATGGGAAAAAATGGCAAAAATAAGGAAATCACTTTGGGGTCTTATATGGCTCCTCCATGGCCTCTCTCACCCAAAAATATGAAAAAAATCAACAAAAAAAAAAAAATGATTAAAAATGCCATAGAGGGCTCGAAAATGGTGGGAGAGCTCAAAACGATCTTGTTGAGCTACTCGGCGAGCTAGGTGTTTGCTTAGGGCTACATGATGCATCAATTTCTTTCTATAGCTCGACCAAGCTAAAGCATTGCATGGGGGGTAGAGTCATATAAGATCTTGGTGAGCTCATTGTGTTAGGTGGGTGAGCTAAGGTTATGTGACTTAGGCGGGTTGTGTGCAATTCCTCGCCGTCGGGTGAGCTCGTCTTGGTTTATCGGTGGGGTTTGTTGGATGGGGGTCCGAAAATGCATCCACACGATGAGAGCAGGGTCACCGAGGGATGTCACATGGTGAGCGAGTTCCATTCTGTGGAACATAGGGTCAACTCGGTGTGTGTTGGGGTTGGTCGGCTCGTTGCATGCGGAAAGTGTGTCGGAAGTTGAGGTTGGGAGACATAAGGTATGTGGCGACTCGAAATTGCCAAGTGGAATTCGAGGGTCGGAGTAAACATTGTGCTTGTGCACCATGGTAACCTAATGCAAATGCATCTAGACATCTTGCCCCAAAAATATAGGAAGCTTAATTGCCGAGCTAGAAAGGTTAAATCGAAAGTTGACATGGGTTCACATTAACAAAAAACAAGAAACTCGACCATGCAAATGCGAGGTCAAACCTCGAACTCGACTTGGAGTAGCTTGGTGCCCGAGGTAAGTGGTGAGTTGATAGGTGAGATGACGAAGCCATAGGTAGGGTGGTTGAGGAGACAAGTCAAAAGAGTGTCTTTGACTCAAACTTCAATAACTTTAGACCGGATTATCGCTTTAAGAAAAATTATAGTCGATGGAAATATCTTTTGAAGCCCCACTTGATGAAATGATTAGTTTTGCAAAATTTAGAGATTAGGTGGGTGAAAATTAGAGATGAAGCTACATGGCCATGGAGGCCATACCGGGAGTAGAGATGGAACAAATGCAAGTATGAGAGCCTTTCCTTCTTACACAAGGTAAAATACAAACAACATGGGTTGTGCAAGCAAGCCCGTAATTTTGGCAGGTGCAATGATGAATTTTGGGAGTGGTGGAAGTATGGTTTTCAGCTTTCTCTCCCTCTCTCTCACATTTTCTTCTATAAATTGTAAAGGGGTTGCAAAAAACAAAAGGTTGGTCATTTTTCCTCCTCTATGGCCTTATTCTCCACTCCTTCAATGGAGTTGTTGTGAATTTCATGGGGCTTCAAGCCTTCCTCTAAAAAATTTGTAATGGCTTCATGCTTCCTCTTGCTAAAGAAATTCATATGGAGCAATAAAAATATGTCTGTGTTGATCTCTCTAACCTCTCATGGTTTATTGTTTTCATCTTACCTCTCATTGTGCTTATAAGATCTATGCATTTTCTCATTGCATTGTAGGGTTTTGGTGGGTTGTGTTTAATTCGGGAATGATGTATTGAATGTGATATACTTTGTGGTTCAATACAACCCTCTCTAGGTTCATTTATTTCATTGTTCTACATGTCGAAGAAGTGGCTAACACTCATTTTATGTGTGTATCACCGCTCTTAGTGTATGTTATATTCCATGCATCTCTCTCACTTGTCTCCTTGGTATGATAGAAGAGGTGTAGTTAGTTGCTTTACTTTCATTAGGAGTAGTTAGTGGTAGGTAAGATTAGGATCAAGAACTAATCTTCTCCAAATGGTTATCTCAAGCCCACAAGTCCCACAACTTGAGGGATAAACCCATTTTATGCAAATTACACCGAATGCCCCATCCATAACATGGCCATTCGGGGGTGGTCTAATTTTACACTAACAAGAATTTCTTGCATGATGGAGTTGCTAATTTTTGAGATATGGAGGATTGATTTTTTATTAGTATTATGACCCTCCGATGAAAAACTCATTTTCCCACTCATCTAGATGAAGGAATCATCTAAAATTAGAGCAAGGAATCTTGGAATAAAACCTAGAATTTCAAGATTGTTTTCGTTGCAATTTGACACTTGCAGTGCACTTACTAAAAATATCATGTGTTCATGGTGGGGCATGTCTAAGAATAGTAAGTTGTCAAAGTATGTGAATTATTAGCATTTATGGTTCCCAAATAGGAAAGAAACATCAAAGTAAGTGAAAACAATGCAAAATTGCTAAAAAGTAGTCCTGGATAGGACCTGCTAAAAATAGTAAGTCTCGGAATTGAGCCTAGAAAGCTATGAAAACTCCCATTTTTCTTATCTTGTTTATTTTTTCCATCATCGAAAGGTTGGGAAGTTGTCTCATGGTCCAAAAAAGGTCAGGAAACACTCCACAAAATCTTAACATATCATCTTTGGGGATCTTTGCACAACATAATTCGATGAAAGGAGATATCTCATTCCAATTGTGATAGAAGAGATTCATCCTGAGAATGTTTCCATCATGAAGGAGACATCATTGTCACTAATCATCTCCCCAAAGGTGAATATCAGAATACGAATTTGATTATTATGAGAAGCGGATCAGAGTGAGTCACTGTGGGTATGAAAGACAATCACTTGGGTAGTGGGAGAAACCAGGAACGTCGTGGGGTTTGAAAATGATCTGAAACATCAAGAGCTTCATTAAAGTTCACATCACCAAGAGGATTCTCATTGTGAGAATGATGTGAGAATCTCACTATGAGTGAGGATGGAGGTCATCTCAAGTAATGCATACCTCAAGAAGTGTTTCTAAACACTTGATCCATGCTCG
The DNA here is from genome assembly GCA_018340775.1 of Taxus wallichiana var. yunnanensis. Lineage (NCBI taxonomy): Eukaryota > Viridiplantae > Streptophyta > Pinopsida > Cupressales > Taxaceae > Taxus > Taxus wallichiana. Next base: position 321,568,049 of record CM031243.1, read on the forward strand.
ATAATGAGTTTGCATCTTGTAAGACAAGGGAGGTGGAATTTACAGTATTTTAGTGTAGTGCGGAGAACTAAAACATGGAACTCACTCTCATTCACTCCTTCAAGTACCATTCAGGATTAACCTCTCTATTGGAAGAGAAAACCTATCTCTATGAGGAGAAATCGAACAGAAGAATGTCTTAAAAACCATATGTATGTTTCCACTCATGGTCAAGAAAGTGAGTGGTGAAGAGGTCATCATGTTCATAGGTGAAGTGTGAGACTCAAGGAGTGAGGAAGTGATCACCACATCTGTATCCACCATTATGTTCAAATATTCTTCAAGGAACAAGCCAGGAAGAGCTAGTCCAAGGTATACATGACCAAAGTGTGTGTGAAGAATAGAGAAATCATCCATTCTCATGAGAAACATGTGAGCAAGAGGTGTATGAGTTGATATCATTCAAGGAGAATTATGGAGCTAGGAAAGGTAAGAGGATGATCCTCATATGGAGCACAATGTATGAAAAATGAGAAACCATCTCAATTCCACTTGATGTCATTCACTTGGTAGTGTTCTTAAACACTCATTCAAATCTTGTGGTGTGATCATGCCTCAAGGAATAAGTACATCACAATCACCTCATTTCATTTCAATGAATGGCTACATGACAAGAATTCCATTCAAGGGTAATCCTTTCACCCTCCTGATGAAGGATTATTTCGGTAAGTGAAGGACAAGCATGAAAAAGGTTCGATCATCGTGGAGTTTATTTTTATCACTAGAGTGAATTATGAAATCCCAACAAGCAAGAAAGTGATCCTCAATCTCACTGTGAGATCAAGAAATAACCATCATGAGTGATTCCCGCAGTCATCTAGTGGGAGGAGATTGTGATTACCATGCCTCAAATCAATAAATTCTCCATCAAACAAAGCCTCATCTTCATAAGATTGGTCAACCTTTCTCTCTCTATCTCTCTTCCTTATTATCTCACTATATTCTAATCCCTCATTGAGATTGTACTTTTTCTATCTCTTCCTATTCACTTAAGTGACTACCAACATTAACATTAACATTGTAGTGATGAAGATAGGTGAAAATTGTTGTGGGGGAGATGAAAGAACAATTTGTAATATTATAAATTAGAATGGCTTTCCCATCCCAAGGGTTGGAAATTGTTGGTTGAGTGTATGTTGTTGAGATTTACCACTACTACATCAAGTAATAAAAGTTAAAATTCTTATATTCCTTTGCTTATGTTCCTATACTTTGTCTACTTTGCAACTTTGTATACATGACAATTTTGTAAAACCAAGAAAGGTTCCTGCGCCTTTGATAAATGAATCAATGAAATTATGTGTCTATGATTTGTTAGTCTTATCATTGTTAGCATTGTCATGTTCTTCTAATTGAATGTGGACCTATTATGATTATTTAATGTGATCTCTGTAATCCTACTCACAACAGTAATCATTTCTTTCCTTATTTCCCTAACTCCCCTTTACCTCTCCTCATTGCAAATTCCTCCCTTGTACTTTGTACAAGAAATTTTCCATAGGTTTAGTGGAGTATTCTTATGTGATCCCCGGCCGTACGTCTACCCCACATATTTAGGTAGTTTACATTTAATAATGGGAGCCTCCCCATACACAAGGAGGGGTTTAGCCCTAGAGCATTGGTGAAAACTCAATAATTTTCTCACACAACAAATTATTTCACCAACATGTAACGATCCTAACCAAATCAATGTCAATCCTAGTAATCGACACCGATCCTATATCCTCATATAGAAAAAAATCATAACCAAAAATAAAAAAATGAACCTACCTCTATTTGAGATGGTCTTCATCTCCCTTGTCCACTCCCGCTAGCCTCCATCTCTCAAAATAGAAAAATCACAAATTTATAGCAAATGAGCACAACAAACACAATGAGGACAATGAAATTTCACGATTACCCGAATCCTATATATATGCTTCCTGCCCTAATTGACAATGATTTTTTAATTGGTTTCGATTCATTTGGAATCAATACTGATTCTATAAATCGACAACGATCCCATTAAAATTACTTTCAACAATTGCGCTTCTTTTTTGGTTTCCAAGACCCTCATAAAATCCAAAATTTCATCCTATTTGATAATGAGCCTATGTTTCCCAACCCATGTGGACTTCGTAGCTTCCCGAAACATTTTCATATCGCTTCTTATAATTCATATGTCTATACGTCGAGAGCCCATTGATTCCCCTATCAATTGACTTCTCCAGAGAAAGTCCATCCTTGTGGTAGTATATTCCATGCCCGGTCTTGGGAACCTTAAATTAAATGCATCCATTTACAAATGTAGTCCTACACAAGCCTACAATCTCTTGCATTTATTCATCCACCATCCATTCAAACTAGTGACAATCATACTTTCTCGTGATGATCCCCAATTTGAGGGGGATCACCTATCCAACATAAATCCAACTATCTCACTTGTTTTTTTCTAGCAGCTTATCCATCATAAATCACTTGACAAAAGGGGAAATTGTAGACACTGAGAATTAGGGCACGCTAATTCCCGCATAATGCGTACGTACCCTAGGACACCGTACATACCTAAAATTGTAGGGTACTATACTGCCGAAACGATATTACACATACCCCAATGATGATACAGGTCTCCTTGCAAGGTGTTCGGAATCCAGAAAGGCTCGCCAAGTATACGCTTGTATCCTGCTTGCCCCACTCAGCCTCTACATGCTTTTTTACCCTTTTCCACCCTGTTTTCTTCCATTTTAGGCTTCGATGATGAAACCCATCGCCGCTTGGCGGCGGTCCCGTGACCGCCACCCAGGACAGGGCGGCGGTCCCAAAACCGCCTTTGCCGCGGCGGGCGGTGGTCATGTGCGCATTTTCCAGATTCTTCTCACGATCACGTCAAACGTAAATCTTCAAATTTACACGCTTTCTTCAACCACTTTGGCTTGCATTAATGTTTTTGGTTCCTTGGTAATAGTGTTTTTCCATTGTTTATAGTAAAAGAGTTCAAATGGGAGTTACCCTCTGGTAAATGCATTGGTTATAAATAGCCAGCTTGTTTTCAAGCAAATGGCCCCTCATCTTCTCAATTCTCTTATTCAGTCTTTGAATTTCTTTCTTAGAATTCTATCAATTTCATGTTTTGCCTCCATTTTTGGTCTTTTAGAGGTCATTTAAATCTTCTTGTTTCAGTCTTGTTCCATTGCTGCTCCATGCAATCAAGTTTGGCATAAAATAGATTCATTTCTAGAATAGAATCCATTAAAGTTGCAGGTTTTGTTTTATCACAAGGATAGATTCTAAAACTCTCGGTGCACTTATGTTGTATTCCCGCAATAAATCCCGCTAGGAATTGCATAGTCAAGCTTTGTTCATTTGTGTTATCCCTCTCCTACTCACATTGTATTCGATCTATATCCAAAGCTGTCATTGTTCGAATACCATCTTCTGTTGATATTATCATATACACGCTTTTATGGATTCATGAGGACGGGAAGGAATGAGGAGATCACACTAAGGGCACGAAATCACACACAACCGGATTTACCACTTCTCTGTAAATGCCAGGTTTGAGCTATCAAAGTTCTAATTAGAACATATCAAATAGAGTAGTGAATTATTTTATTTCAAAGTCAAGAGTTTTCTATCGATATTGCTGGGGAAGCTGTGGGGATTGATAGTTTCGAGAAATTGTGATTCATTCTTCACTTTTGAGGTAGGATCGAGTGTCTTTTCAATTCAAAATATATAGCTGCTTAGATACTTAGGATAAAATCACAACTACACAGGTAAATAGCCATACCGGGATACTTTGCTTGTTTTTATTCTGTTACTAGATTAGTTGTCCATTTTATAAATATACTAGAGTAGTTTCTCTTCAATTTCATTGAAATACATCATTGAAAATACAAAAATAGAAGAATGCTTGCATAGTGTAAATACTTCTTTCGTAATCAGTTTATTAAAGTTAGTTAAAAGTTGAATCATTTTGTATGACAATCACAGGACCTAGAGAGCCTAGAGAATATATATTTGAACCAATAGTGCCTCAGCCAAATATACCCACACCATTAGTTGATATAGATCAAGACCTTAGAATACGGGCCTTCCGAGCAACAACAAACCTACAAGCGATTAGTGAACAAATGAGAGGGTTAAATATTGAAGACGACAAAGCTTACACATTTTGGTCAAACCACCCTAACTATAGACTACCTTGATAAAATACCCGAATAACCATACAGGGATTCAAAAGAGAACAAGCATTTGGTTGCGATCCTTTAGTTCCACAGTCTGATGCAAGAGACCTCCTCATTGACATAGATACTAGCCTACACATTCAAGTTGTTAGAACACTTGTTAGTTACTCTGAGAAAATTATACAGCTTCTAGTTCTAAACATAGAGGCTGAACATGCATACAATTATTGGATAGTTGGGAGAAGGAATTGATTCTTCACATGACCATAACAGGTCCACAACAACCACGAACTCATGGTTGTGATCCCCAAGTCCCACAACCCAACGGGCCTAAAAATCATTTAAGTATTGACACGGGCTTACGAACGCTGGTATTTAGATCCTCACCACTCCCGCCAGATATCATCACACAATTCTCCGTATTAAATATAGAAGCCAATCAATCTAATATCTTCTAGGCTAGACCAAAAAATCACCCATAGTTAACTACAAATCCACTAAGTCACCCATCACCATTTTCATGACCTTGTCTAGAGATATATACAAAGCTCCCACAGGTCACTTCCCACGTATCCAACAACCAAGAAACAAGATTACGATAGAGCTCGACATTGATTGTAGCCTCCGAACAACCATTATATCTCGAATGAACCATTACACCAATTCGGGTTAGGAGGTCCTTCTTCACCTTAGATTCACAGATTCCATTACATATCTCTTGTGCACACTACAAGGTGAGGAATTCCGTAAAATTGTCAATTCCTTGCATCTTAAACGGTTTTACGCATAAAACATCAAAATCACCACTTGTACATTATAGCTACCTACATTGCATTAGTCATTTAGCTGTTTCATTTTGTCCACTCATTTTGTAAAACTGGTAGTCCAGAACTTGCTCTTAAGCAAACGTTACAAATTTCTAAAAGTATTGGCAAAGGCATTCAAAACACATCTCTTCAAACATCATCAACTATTTTTCAAATCTTTTCAACAAATTTTGTGAGACAAACATTGGACGAAAACCATACTAAGGCCTCGCATACTTGGCTTTGCTCTTTCTTTCTACTAGGTGAAGTTGTCCTTGCCTACGGTCTATTCTAGAAGCTTCTTGGTGTCACATCTATCCCTCTTAAATATCTTTGAACGAAAGGATATCCCAAAGTCATAGATCAAAAATGTCAAAATCAAATGAAATCAAAAGCACCAAGCAAACAAAATATTTTATTTTACACACTTCTTTGCCCCATCAACCTTCGGTGATAAGCCCACATCTCTTACTGGTGGTGTGAGGTTGGGAAAGGAAAGAAGTGCCCTTACTCGCCTATATCCTGCCTTTGGTGACAAACCCGTGCTTCTTACTAGTGGCATGAGGCAGGGTGTGGGGGGTCCAATCACACAAATTAACAAATCTTGGTATGCTAAAAACACAAATCAAATTCTATTAAGAGAAAACAAATATCCAAATTCCAAAGAGATCAAATCCTCAAAACCAGATTTTGTCAACCAAGTTGCCATTTATGAATCTAAGTCTAGATAAACTAGAAAGTAAGTGGCCTTCTAAGCATGGTAGTAGTTCTGAGTAGGGTAGGTGTGTAGGTCCAAATTTGGTTTCTATTATTAGTTTGTCTATCTCTCATTATTCTACTCGATCAAAATCATACAAATTGTGCCCTTCCTAACTCTTGGTGTTGAGCCCTTGCATCTTACTAGTTGTGTGGAATTGGGATTGGGGAAAGTTCATCTCTTTATCACTATGCATTCATCATGTTTTGCCAACATAAGAAGAAATTACAAATATTTCCCAAAGAGTTTAAAAGTTCAGTACTACCATATGTTAGTATCATCTCATATCAACATTACAAAAAACATACAAAGTAAAACATTCTGTTTACTATCATTTGTTATCCATTGCATACATTCTGAAAAGTATGAAAAACAAATATTCTAAAAACATCTAAGTACACATGTGGAAACAAGTCACAAAATTCTAGGCACCAAGAGTCTGGATCCAAAAAGAGATACATACATACATACATACATATATATATATATAAATCAAGGTTTGTATACAATGCCATCATGCACTAGGCATGGTCAAAACACTCAATGAGCCCGAAAAATACAAAAACACTCATATAGATATATGAAAAAATGCTACAAAAATGGCCTCTCAATCCCTATGGGATCCCTCAGAGGGTGTACGACCACGCCTAGGACTTCGGCTATCTTTGGCACTCACGAATGAACCGAGGGCTCGTGGTCGCGACTAGTGCTTCACCGTCTACCGCCTTTATGAGAATGACTCCTCCTCATCAAGCGCTCGGCCATCCTATATCCAGCTACCTCAGTGCGGAGAGAAGTCATGATATTCGCCGCATGCCAGATAGAGGCAAAAACATTAGTATGCCTACCGGCTGCTGAAGGCTCCCCCATGTCCACGGAAAGCTCAACACGAGTCTTCTCCGAGGGGAGAAGCAAGGTATCAGTGCATACTCGGCAAATCAAGTCTTGCCACTCATCAACAGTCGCTGCAAGTAAAGGAGAAAACAAGTTAGAAAACAATCAAAAGATAAAACCAAGAGTAAAAAAATAAAAAGAAATAACAACTAAGGAAACTCTAACTAAAACAAATGTCAAGAGAAGAGTGACAACTCACTCGGATCTCCAGGCCTCCAAGAAGGATCTCTAGGATCCGTGCCTGCCACTGATGCCGCCATTGACTAGTGTCCCTCTCCCATGTCTGGGGCAATGTGACAGCCTGCAACGGACTCGCCATCTCCACCTAAGTCATGAGAGAGAAACTCCTCTGAGACCAGAGTCACCCTCTCTGCGCTTCGCTCCGCCCTCTCGACCCGTAGGATCTCCTGAGTGTCATGCCACTCGGGATCACTATCATCTCCCCCACCCGTCTCACTGATCTCCATCTCCTTTGTCTCCTCCTCTGTCTCTCCCCCTGTGAACTCCTCAGACTTGGAGTCCATGTCAATGGGCTCATCACTGCTATGGGTGGACGCGGACTGGCAAAGTAAGGGTGCACGAGGAGCATCGACTCTCCCTCGAGCACGTACCACCCTCCCGGCCTGATAGGAACACCGGGAGTAACAATAGCCGACTTCCCAAGCCTCATGGATAGATCTACACTGCGGCCCCCGGAGAGGAAGAATGTCACTATAGGGGAGGCCGGGAATTGCTGCGGTACTCTATCAAAGGGGTGGATCTCCAACTTCCCCGCTCTGTCATCAATTGATTTGGTAGTCTGACATGAAATCAATGTAATAGTCTCCTCTCCCCATACCCCTGCCATGGACTGATAAGGAGTGGCCTCCATGTCTGCAGTGGTCAGGGAGGCCACTGGCTAGCGAGGTGCTTTAAGAACTGTCATCACTGTCCACCTCGCTGCCCTGACAGCCCCGAAATCCTCTACCTCTACACCTCTCCCATATGGGGTAATATGCTCATACACCTAACTCATGACAAGAGTCAGGTGGCTTAGTGATTGTCCCTGTAATTGGACTACCCTGTATAAATCATGGTAGGTAGTCCCAAGGATATCTGCTCCCCAAGTGTAGACACGTCCATGGCCCTCAATCTGTGTAATAATGGGGGCCCAACAATATAAGAGGGTGTCCCCTCCCTTGTCCCCAATCAGTCTCGAAGCAAGGATGCCCATGATGGCCTTACAGAGCATGGGAATGTCTGACTCAATGATAGAGCGGATCCTCACTCCCTTCTTCGATCCCATCGATACAACTGCATCTCCCATGTAGGTGGCCCACTGAACCACCTGTGATCTCGATACTGTTGTCTTAAGAGACAACCGCCACCCAAGGATCGAAACCCCTAGTATATGGTAAACATCCTCCAGGGTGATGGACCACTCACCCCTAACTCTTGGCAATTGGAAGGTGTTTTGATCCGCATCCCAATATGAAAATAAGTCACATAGAATGTGACTAGCAGGCACAACGTGAGGGACCTGTGCAATCCTCCAAATACCATCCCTCTGAAGGGTATCTCACTCTGCCTGAGAGAGTGCCTCTAATACTGCTGGGAGCCAATCACACTCCCTCTCCCGACTCCATCTAATATACTCCTCCTTCTACATACACCCAAAAACACAAAAAGGAGTAAGTTAGTACTAAAATCCAGATTGGAAAAACTATTAAAAACATGTAAAAATACTAAACATGCAAAAACAAGTTAAGTTTTGTTTTGTTTTGGTTCTCTGTCATGGACCGCCGCCTGTGCAGAGTGGTAGTTCCGTAACCGTCGCCTTCTAAGGCGGCGGTCCTGTCCCGCAAAGACAAATGGGTCGTATACCCTAAAAAATGCCCAAAAACAAACAAATACACCATTTTAACTAAAAAGAAACCTACCCTATGGGCGCCCCCTAGAGACACATTTAAAACTAATATTTTCAAAAATGACCCCCAAGACAAAGATTTCATCATTTCCACATTTTAGGTTTAAAAACAATAAATCGACAAGAACTAACTTGAGACTTTACAGTCGATGTTCATTTATTGGAGGCATGATCGCTATCTCACCACAAACGTTTTGACTATACTCTCATCAAAAACCGTCACCATGGGTCCCAGAGCTCAAAAACCATCAAATCAGTCCGTGTAAATGAATAGTAAAATGACTTCGTTTTATATAAATAGCCCTTGTCTTTCGCAGGTTGAGAACCGGCTGAGGTAAGTTCTAAACCTCGTGTAGATGATAAGTCCTCTCTACATATTAATTCCACCTTTTTCTCAATTTATTTTATCTATCTACACTTGAGTCCCCTTTTTTTCATTTTTACAGGTAGCGGGATCTTGGATGGTGACTTTCCAACACACGGGCGTGTCAGGTATAACTCCTAACTCCCCATTTTGGGACCGCCATACTTGGATCCACCGTTTTACGCCTCTTCATGGCTAAGACACTTCTCGAGGGGAAATATGTACGTACCCGAAATTATAGGGTACTACACCACCGGAACGATGTTACACATACCCTAATGATGATATAGGTCTCCTTGCAAGGTGTTCGAGAATCCAGAAAGGCTCGCCAAGTATACACTTGTATCCCGCATGCCCCACTCGGCCTCTGCATGCTTTGTTTTTCCCTTTGCCCCCTATTTTCTTGCATTTTAGGCTTCAGTGATGAAACCACTACCATGCCTAGGTGGTGGTCGGTGACCGCAGCCCGGAGACAGTGGTGGCGGTCCCGAAACCGCCGCCCTATGTAGGGTGGCGGTCATGTGCGCATTTTCCAGATTCTTCCGATGATCGCGTCAAACGTAAATCTTCAAATTTACACACTTTCTTCAACCACTTTGGCTTGCATTAATGTTTTTGGTTCCCTGGTAATAGTGTTTTTCCATTGTTTATAGTAAAAGAGTTCAAATGGGAGTTACCCTCTGGTAAATGCATTGGTTATAAATAGCCAGCTTGTTTTCAAGCAAATGGCCCCTCATCTTCTCAATTCTCTTATTCAGTCTCTAAATTTCTTGCTTAGAATTCTGTCATTTCATGTTTTTCCTCCATTGTTGGTCTTTTAGAGGTCATTTAAAACTTTTTGTTTCAGTCTTGTTCCATTCTTTGCTCCATGCAATCAAGTTTGGCATAAAATAGCTTCATTTCTAGACTAGAATCCATTAAATTTGCAAGTTTTGTTTTGTCACAAGGATAGATTCTAAAACTCTCAGTGCACTTGTGTTGTATTCTTTGCAATAAATCCCGCTTAGGAATTGCATAGTCAAGATCTGTTCACTTGCACTATCCCTCTCCTACTCGCATTGTATTCGGTCTATATCCAAAGCTGTCATTGTTTGAATGCCATCTTCTGTTGATACTATCGTATACACACTTTTATGGATTCACGAGGACACGCAGGAATGAGGAGATCACACTAAGGGGATGAAATCACACACTGTTGGATTTACCTTTGTTGCTCAGTAAACGCCGGGTTTGAGCTATCAAAGTTCTAGTTACAACATATCAAATAGAGTAGTGAATTATTTTATTTCAGTCAAAAGTTTGCTCTCGATATCGCCAGGGAAGTTGTGGGGATTGATAGTTTCTGAGAAACTATGATTCATTCCTCACTTCTGAGGTAGGATTGAGAGTCTTTTCAATTCAAAATATATAGCTTCTTAGATACTTAGGATAAAATCACAACTGCACAGGAAAATAGCCATACCAGGCTACTTTGCTTGTTTTTATTCTATTACTAGATTAGTTGTCCATTTTATAAATATACTAGAGTAGCTACTCTTCAATTTCATTGAAATACATCATTGAAAATACAAAAATAGAAGAATGCTTGCATAGTGTAAATACTTCTTTTGTAATCAATTTATTAAAATTAGTTAAAAGTTGAATCATTTTGTATGACAATCATAAGACCTAGAGAGCCTAGAGAATATATATTTGAACCAATAGTGCCTCAACCAAATCTACCCACAACATTAGCTGATATAGATCAAGACCTTAGAATACGGGTCTTAGAGCAACAACAAACCTACAAGCAATTAGTGAACAACTGAGATGGTTAAATATCGAAGATGACAAAGCTTACACATTTTGGTCAAACCACCCTAACTATAGACTGCCTTGATAAAATACCCAAATGACCATACAGGATTTGAAAGAGAACAAACATTTGGTTGCGATCCTTTAGTTCCACAACCTGACGCAGAGACCTCCTCATTGACATAGATACTAGCCTACGCATTCAAGTTGCCAGAACACCTGTTAGGTACTCTGAGAAAATTATACAACTTCTAGTTCTAAACATAGAGGTTGAAAAGGCATACGATTATTGGATAGTTGGGAGAAGGAATTAATTCTTCACATGACCATAACAGGTCCTCAACAACGACGAACTCACGGTTGTGATCCCCAAGTCCCACAACCCAATGGGCCTACAAATTAGTTAAGTATTGACACCAGATTACGAACGCTGGTATTTAGATCCTCACCACTCCCGTCAGATATCATCACTCAATTCTCCGTATTAAATATAGAAGCCAATCAATCTAATATTTTTTGGGCTAGACTAGAAAATCACCCATAGTTAACTACAAATCCACTAAGTCGCCCATCACCATTTTCATGACCTTGTCTGGAGATATATATGAAGCTCCCACAGGTCACTTCCCACGTATCCAACAACCAAGAAATAGGATCTCGGTAGAGCTTGACATTGATTGGAGCCTCCGAACAACCATTATATCCGAACAAACCATTACACCAATTCAGGTTAGGAGGGCCTTCTTCGCCTTAGATTCACATATTCCATTATTACGTATTGAGGATATAAGATTACCTGATTAGCTTGTTCGTATCAAGCATGTCTCGTATCCATTCGCATTCAACATCCACCAGCTGTCTCGACATGGCCTCGGGAGATCGGGTATGAGGAAGAGGTACTTGTAGATTCCCATGCTCGCATGTCACTTTTCCATCATACATACACCCCTTCATAAATCCCACATGATCATTTTACTTATTTATCGACTTAAATTAACCATTTTACCACCTATAACCACTAACAACCACCCGTAACCACAAAATAAACATAAATAAATAAATAAATAACAAAATTTAATAATCTTAACCTCCTAAAAAAATTCCCTACAATCTCAAAACAACCCTAAACCATCATAAAACCCAAAAATTCTATAAAATCAAATGGTTGAAACCAAATTCAACCATTTTCCTCAAAATAGACAAAAATTAGTGTAGTTTCCCGCAATCAGAACCGATTGGTGTGGATTTAGTTAAAATGAAATTGATCCTATAAAAGGTGGTTGCTCAAACCACTGCCCGAGGATCCAAAAAGTTATAGGTGAGAGGCCCAAGCTTTTGAAATTTGTGCATTAAGCAAATGTGAAGTGGCCAGAATCTCTTGATGTCTTGCATTCCCTTTGGAGCAATCTTCCTCAACATCCAGTTATCCCAATTTCATCAGTCTCAAATGAATGTCGTTTCATTTGGATATCTAAATTGTTGTTCTCAAATTTAATCATATTATAATCCAATTATTTATATTTAAGAACATTCATTCCTCCATTCAAAAGCAAAGGCATTATAACACACTCCCCGATCATAAATAATTTTAACAACAATCGACATTGATCACCCTTGATCGACACCGATCTTCCAGATCTTTGTCAATCCTGTAAAAATTCCCCTACTCTACATTCTCAATACATATTTCTATATTTTCTAATATCTTGTAATCATGGCTAATGTCATGTGCTTGTAATCTCATATCTCTGTTAGATGACCATTCCAGGAGCATCTTATGAGCCCAATACTATTTACGACTTACCCTTCATTCATCAACCACTCATGTGGGAGAAATCCAACATTGACTATGAGATAAACATACGTGTCATCATCCTCACGCGAAACCCAGACGACATCCCGCGGCGGGACATCCTTTTCGAGCAAAATGATGAGGCTAACCTCTACTGGGACAAAAGTTTCAACCTTCCCTAGCCTATCATTGAGGATGTTGATTGATTCCCGACATCCAGACATTACACATCGAAAGTTTGTTATCTGTATCATCTGATATTGCTTATTATCTTATCATTATCATAAGCTTAATTGTCTAAAAGCCAGTTGACATTTGTCAAAAATCCCTTTGGTTCCTGGGATTGGATTTTGCCAAGCAACTCACCCCATTATTATCTAATATCTACCTTGTCAAACTATCTATGTATGTGCGGGTTCTTGATTCTTTGGAAGAGAAGTTTCTTGCACCATTTTGGATCTGTTATCTTTCGTCATCATCCACGTAAGTATCGTTAAACCCTGTTATTTATGAGTTTTACTAATTTTTTTCACCCATTAAGACTAAATATTAAAATCTACCTAAAAAAGAGAATAATTGAGCTATCTATTATGATAGAAATAATAAAAACTAGAAAAATGCATAAACAAAAACATATAGCCCTTAATGCATGTTCCATATTCAAAATTTAACATAATTAAACATACAAACATGTACAAACATAAATCACCTAGAATCCATATTGTCTCATATAATCAGAAGTGTACATCAAGGTTACAACTTACATACAACACACTACCAGTAACAATGTGGCAAGACAGGCCTAAATAGTCTTTGTGCATTACAATGCATCCCAAAACCATACAATAGACTTTAATCTCCAATTCTACTTGAGTGTGACTCCCTTATGCCATCTCGAAAACGATAAATCGAGAACATATTTATTGGTAGAAAGACTCCCTACAACTTGATCCAGTTGATGATCTTTTAGAAAGCTCTAGAAGATTCCCTTTGATCATCGAATGTGCTCTTCATTAGACACTCTTCCTAATCATCTATCTCTCCGCGTTAACTCCCTTGTCTATCATATTTACGTGGAACTCTTTTTCTTTAATAGATGCCACTTCTCCTTATTTATTTTGTACAACCGTCTACGTAGAATTCTTTGTTTTGCACACGCTATCCTTAAAGTCTTTTCCTTAGTGCGTGTAGCATAGGGGTCAACATCCCCCATACTAGTTAGTTTGTTTGTCCCAAAACAAGTTTTTATCATCCGCGATGGTTTATTTTTCACCATCTCGTGCAATCAAATTGAATCTGACGATCAACCACTATGATTATCACATATGAACCTAGAATTAACCCTTCCAGTTTAGATAAATCCAATAGATATCCTTCATATTTCTTGGATTTGTATTTTTGCCTGTCCTCAACATTCCTCGGGCATGACCATTTCTTTTTTCATTGTATGCATTTCAAATTGATCAAACGTCATCTACATCCCTTTATCAGCGCATGCAGAGTAAGAAGCATGAAATGGCCTATGATGATGAGTTGGATCATCTTTCCCATTGTATAGCTCTAACTTTGAAGCCACATAAAATATTGGGAAGGGGTAACCAAGTTCTTTATAGGGTTAACTAATATCAATGGAAGCGAAGTGACCCTATTACATGGCTTTTGATAATTTTTGGGATAACACCTTTATTTGATTTTGTATTTCAAGCACAATGTTCATTTAGTCATTTTAGAAGAAGAGCAGTACAATATGTTGTAATAGAAATATGAGGTAGAGAATCCAATTAAGAAGTATTATGGGAAATGGAAGAAATTTGAGATATAAGTTTGGGGACTTGGAAGACATTGAGAATGAGAATGAGAATGAATTTGAGGAATGTGAGAATCAATCATAATAGGTTGAGAAGCATCAACAATATGAAAAACATGAGAAACAATGTTAGAAGAAATCTAAGACATAAATAGGTAAAGAATGTGATCCCTTAAGTATTTTGTCATGATGACTATCATTTAGATATCCTTACTTCACATCATAGGTATTCTCTTGTATAATAATCCCGAATTCATAGTCTCTTAACCTTGGGTTTGAGATTGGATTTTTGGTAGAACATTCAATGTGTCAAGTATATCATTAGGATTTTTCAAAATATATTGTCTCATTCCAACAAGGTGTTAAAGCTTTTCATGGGAAGATAAAGTAACTTGTTTCCACTTATTATTTTTGCCTACAATTGACACTTAAAGACCAATGAGATCATTATCATTCATTTTGTTTCTATAAGATGGGATGGTATGATTTTAGAACCAACATGAAACTCATTAAGAGTAACCATTTTCTTCTTCACACAAAATCAACTATTAATCAAAGGAAATTCAATGGTTTTCAAACTCATGTAGAGCGTAGAAAATAGTTTTTCCTAACAATGTACTAAATTAACTACATCTAGTTCTAATTGGATATAAATAAGAAAATCATACCTAATTGCATTAAATGAATAGTGTGGGCACTTAGGAATATTGTAATAGTTGAAATGCTTGAGAAAATTAAAATTTTAGAGTGATACAAGTTTTCCCACAATTTTGGAGACATTCATTAAAAATAAGAAGTAGAAAATATGTCCAACATCGAGGAAAAATAAACCCAAAAAAATCACGGGAGACCGAGCACCCCGACCAATACCACACACCGTAATACTTTGAGTGACACATCCATAAATATAATAGTAAATCAATTCTAACAACTATTGGATAATGTGAAACTTATTTGATGATGATAAGAGTTTAACCTATCACATGCATAGATATATGTGTGGGCTGACCTAAGGAACACTTGTCATTAATATTTACATTCACTAGTTAGTGATTAATGTAGTTTGACTTAGCTTTAATAAATAGGTGTGGATGAAGGGTTGCGACCCATGTATATAGCTTTAATATATACATGGATGAGCATGGATATTCCAAATAATCAATTTGTGAATAATATGCTTGCGTTGTAATGTTGGGAGGTTTCCCCCTTTAAGTGGCTCATTTATACAATCAATATTATTCTTTTCTTTCTCTTATATTGAAGTAATTTCACAAAGCATCAATTTTAGCAACTACCGGGTTTTCCACTATATCTCACTCATGTGTGTGAATTTATTAAAGATTTGTTTTACTAAATTTGGGGATAAAGACTATAAAACTTCAATAAAAATTTCAAATTTGTTTTCATTGTTTTGTGAGAGTTATTGCAATTGTAATATTTTTCATAAAATTGCTCTCTCGATGCATTTATCGATTTATTTATATTTTGGGAAGGCCCATTCTTTAAATTTTCAAATTTGAAGTCATCTATATTTAGAAATTTACTAATCAAATTCGATCAACAGGAAAATTTAATTGTGTACGGTCAAAGCCTTGTTATGGCAGGTCCACAAACTAGGGGTAAGAACAAGAATTATGATACTCTAGGTAAAACTCCTTACAAAGAAGATATGGAATTAGAAACAGGGATAGAGGGGTATTTTTCTCTAGGTTTTTTATTGATGGATTAAAAATTGAGCTAGATCGAATACAATATGCATAACTTATAATCATATATGAACACTAAAGTGGACTAGATCAATCAACGCTTGGATGATCTTATGCAAAAACCATTCCAAACCATGAATGTTCCTCAACCTCAACCAACTCCAACACAAATTTATACATAACCGAACGGGTGGATCTTCTAGCTATGCCAATGTATATAACAATACATAGTAGGGGAGGAACATGTTTCGAAAATAGAAATGTGTAAGTTTGATGGGAAGGATCCAATAACTTGGATCAACTAGATGGATTTTTTTATGTACATCAAATTCCCTATGGGTAGAAGGTGGTAATGGCATCCTTGTATCTCAAGCCAAAGCAATTCATTTGGTATAGATGGATTTGTACCTAGAAGAAAAAGAAGGGTCTTAGTGTCACTTGGTCGGTATTCATAGATGAGATGCAAATGCACTACTCTAATAGTGTGACGAGAATACTAATTTAGCCAATTAGAAAAGTTACGACAAATGGGGACGAGTTGAAGATCACGTTCAATAATTCCATAACCTATCCTTAAGGGTGGATGATATCTTTGAGAACAACCTAAATGATTTGTTCTTAGGAGGCCTCAAGGATAATATCCAATTGGATGTGTACATGTTTAATCCAAGTTCTATATCTGAATCCATGATATTTACACGACGAGATAAGGAAAGAGATACAATAAAGATGAGGTCTTTAAATAATAATAAAGAATGCATGGGGCCATCACAATCATTCCCTAGACCTACTCGATTGACTCCTCAAAAAATTGAAGAAAAACAAGAAAAAGGTTCATGTTTCAATTGTGATAGAAAAGCAGAGTAGGGATCGTTGTTTAAAATTACACCCCATGTAATTTTGAACAACCCATAAAAAATGGACTTAACCATGTTTTTCTCAAGGAATCTGCACAAGACTAAGTTATCCTTTCATGGATTGCAGTCACGTAGTGTTCTATGATTTCTCCTAACCCATGGAACAAGGGAGCATCGAGAAGGGACTTAGGTGGATTTTTGACAAAGAGTGTTTTGCGGAGGCTTGATAATATTTCATGACACCAAGGAATTCAATCTTCCATAGGTAAAAAAATCAGTCTCTAGTGGGTTGAAGGTAGTTCGGTGCACCGCGGGGTTTTATGCTCGTGAAAAGTTAGAAAATTGGCTAAGGACAGGATCCACGGAGAAATAAAAGTAATGAGAAGCGTAATGCTTCGTGGTATGGAGAAACACATTGTCACGTGGACTCGAAACACAAAACATTTTTGGATTTTTTCAATTCCATGGAACCAAGGATGAAGTCCACTAAGTTAAAAGTTGTGATGCGAGAAAAGAAGGCACCACAAGGTACCATGCGACAAAGGAAAAGTGAGTTCAAACATGATTGATGCAAGAGAATCATTAGGAATCATACGAATGCTTGGTTTCCATCTTTGAGGTCATGGAGTGTGTTGTGGAGATGTGAATTGATAGGAAAGATAAAGATGAGAGTAAGGAAATTTGAATTTCAAATGAGGGATTTTCCCTTTAAAAGATGTAATTTCTTTGTAAAGATATAAACTTGAGCATGAGGTGGTGGTTAGAGTGTTTTAGGTGTCTTGTGAGGGTATAGGTTGAGTGTTGATTCTTCGTGTGTTTGTTCATCATTAGAATTTTTAGAATAATATCAAAATGCTAGTTATACATTTATAAGGAAAAGGGAAGCTCAAAAGTCACAAGTGGTTGTTATGACAAGTCTGAGACCTTAGTTACATTTCTATGTTAGGTACATGTAGGTGGTTGAGTTCAAGTATATGAGAGAGTTAAGGAGTTTTGAGAGTCATTCTTCATAGGAGAGGATGGAGGAAGGAATGCAAGAAAGGGGGAGAAACATCCTGGTTTGTATGTAATGCGAGGATGAAGTAATGAAGAACTTTGGTATTGATCTCGGTATGTTGTTTTCTTACAAAAGCATGAAGTTGATTATGTTTTCTTGTTGATTCCTCCTATATTTTCATTCATCTCAGTGGAATATCAAAATTCTAGTGATTTGACTAAGTATTTAGGTGTGAAAATATTTAATACTTTTTTGATGCATGTGAATGCTCAATGTGGTTTGTTGGACTATGAATGGATAAATAGAAGCTGTATTGTATAAGCTAGAGAGAGTCTTCTTAAGATTTGATATATAGGTCATTCTAGGTTTTAATCACGTGTTGAATGATATTCTCTTTATGGTATTAAGGTTTAAGGCACATATTTCCTTGCATTGATAAAAGGAATCCGTAGTTTACCTAAAATGAGATGGTGTAACAGTTGGAATGAGTTTGTTTTGTATTTTTGCATAGTGTGTCATAGAATGGTATTGAAGGGAGGTGAGACACATGATCAAGGGTTTAACAATGAGTGAAGGATATTATTGACATTTCCCCTACATACAAGTTCAAACACAACTTCCTTTTAGTTTGAAGACCATGTCTTCACGAGAGCATAGTAGGTTTGATTGGAAAGAATATAAGTTTGGAAGTTTGGGAAGATTTGCAAGCTACTAGTAAGATACTCACTTATAACCTTAGAAAAAACCCTTGTGCAAAAATTTGAGTCTTAAATCATTAAATACAATAAGTTATTGCAAAAATTGTGCTCTTAGGCTCCACAAAGTTGTATAATTAGGTTTGAGCAAGGGCATGATATTTGAGGTAGCAAACGAAGGAAATTTGGCATGAAATTTGGAATGTATCATAATGACATGGTCCTCCAACATAATCAATAAGAATTTTAAGATTCCATAGGTGAAAGATCCTAATTTTTATGACAGTCCCTACGAGAGGACAATGTACAGTCCAAAGACTAATATAGAGACAAAATCATGCACTTTGAGTCATTATCTAGTCTCGATTGCATACTACTATTCATATGGTTCCTAAGTAAGAAAATTACTAATTAACCCATGTATTTGACCACATTTCTTTGATTTATGATTCTAATTTCAGTATTGCACTTGTACTTTCTCTGTCTGTCTTTTCACCTTTTGGCATTTTTCATTATGGACACCATCACCCATCCAAGACGCCAACACCAGAAGCCCCCATCCCCTCTGGACACCCTTGTCCTCTTTGTACTTTGGTCTCACTTTCTGGGTCCTTTCTATCCATTTGATCATCTTATCTTTTTGGTAGTCAGCCTTTTCGGGGTTGATTACGAAATTCAAGTAAAGGAATCATATAAATATAAAGTTATGTGATCATAATAAGGGACCAAGCACTAAACATCTACTATCTCCACCTAAGGTTGCATCCATCAAAGGCATATATAGCTCCATTTGCATCCATATAGCTCCATCACAAGGGACAAAGGTGGTTCATCTGCATCACACTTCATAGGAGGAGTTTATTGTTTCCATGCACACATTATTTACATTCTACATCTAGCTACTTGCTCACTACTTCACATGTGACTGAGACAAGAGAAACCTAGGGCACAATTTCACACACACACACACACACACACACACACACATAGAGAACTACATTGGGTTTGAGATGTAGTGCAACACTCAATGATAAGTCCATCATTTTGGAAACTGAGGAAAGTTTGACCCCTTCATTTACATTTTTCATTTTTAGGGTTTGATATTTTTGGGGGTTTTTAGGTGATTCATTCATTCCAGATTTATAGAGACATTTGGTAGAATTCAACAACATACACAAAAAAAGGAGAATAAGTGTGAACCTCTTTCAACACCTCGGAGGCATTTTTATGAGAATCTACGTAGACCAAGGTGCTCACGGCGCTCATATCCTTCTCTAAGTGGCCCGGTCTAGTCAAATCTACCGGATCTGCATTTTCCAAGCTCCTGAGGGATGGTCCTCCATCTCTATTTATCGGTCTCCACTGCGACACAATCCAACAACCTCTACAAATCATCTAAGGCTCTTCTAACCCTCTTTTCACATTAGGGTTTCATACTTTCTAGCTTAGTTTGCTTTGGTATTATTTTAGTATTTCAAGTATTCATTTATTTACTACAAAATTTCATTAGATTAGGCTATTATATTACATTTTAGCATAATCAACTAATGTGAAGGGTGAGATTTCAAAGGTAAGTGAGAGAAATACTTGGAATAGAAGAATGAAACTTCCTAGGATTGAATAAATCAATAACGGGTCCTCGAAATGTATGTTTTGTGCTTTAAACCTTAGTGGGGTGAATATATACATGAAAATGTGTAGAGGCAGACCTAGTGAGGGTTTGAGAACTAAAATGCAAAAAGGAAGATAAAGAAAGTTGTGCAACGATTCAAGCTCTAAACCTTTACATGCATATCAGGGGTATTAAAATGCAACTAGTGAAGGTGATAGTCCATTGTGGGTATCTCTAGAAACTCCTAACCCTAGAGCTAGCATACTACATGTTCTCAAGATATTACAAAGGAAGTAAAGACAAGTTAGCAAGAGAGTGAGTTTAGAGCCTCCTTTGATGTATTTTATTGATGCTTCTAACAATGGTTTGAGTGCAAAACATGGTACTTGGTAGTTGAGAAGTATTAGGGAGCTAAAAGGTAAAGAGTTTTCAAAGTGGAGCTAAGATCCGGTAAAGGAAAGAAGAGAGAAACTCAAGAAAGGTAAATGTGAAGTTAGCTTACATGACTTGGCAAGAGTTTATGGATAAATTTGAGAGTTAATGAAGATAGAAGACAATAGAGTGATGATAGAACCATTGCAAGTGTCAAATTTTCAATTTACTATTTTTGAGCCATTGTAGGCTCATGGTGGATCCTTTTATGCAAAGACCGAGTTAAGTTATTGTTTGCGGTCTCTTGAAAATTTGAATATAGACATGATTGTAAATTTTTCTTTGCATCATTTGGTATTAGAGCATGGCATTGAGAATTTAATGAATGGTTGTTTTGGCTAATAGTGTTGTGTTTAGTAAGTGATAGGTGAAGATGAGAGAAGAGAAGAGGTTGGAACTAGTTATTAACCATGGAGTACAGGATGCCACAATGGATGAAGAAACTAGTGATAGATAATGATGAGGTCAAGACAAAGTAATTGTATGATAGGATAAGGGAACAAGAGAAACAAAGAAGATTGGAAAATATGATTTCAGAAAGAAGACACTTGATGGAAGATAGGAAAGAAATCAGAGATAAAAAGTTGAAGGCTATTAGGCCTTGGAAATTAGGCTGGACAAATGACGAAGATGAGGAGAATCAACAAAGTGGGAATGTTTAAGGAATTGATAGAGATGATGATCCACCAAAGGAGAGAAAAATAGAGGATAGAAAGAAATGAAAGAGAGAAAATATAAGAGGACGACAGAGGAAATTGGACTTGTGGATGCAACAAGCGATAAGTGAGCTAAAGAGAGAGGTAGAAAAGTTGATTGTGTTGATGATCAAAGAAAAAAATGAAGATATTGGTATAGTATTGAGAAATCAGATCAAATGGCCCATAAATAAACTTATAGAGAGGAGAGAGAGAATATAGGTGAAGGTACACAACTAAGAGAAGAAGAGAGGAGACTCAAGAAATGTGAAAGAGAACAAAATAAGAAGATGCTAAGGAAGAAGGAAAATGAGGTAAGGAAGGAATCCATTCTCAAAGAAAGCATGCAAATAGAAAATGAAGAAGATATAACAAAGAGGTTTATAGCTTCCATAGGAGAAAAAGAATCTGGAAATGAAGAAGAGATGAGTTAAGAAGTTGAGAATGAGAGAGAGAAAGAAGAAATAGAAGAGGAAGGACAACTTGGGAGTCATTTTGAAGGCTTGAAAATGGATGGAGAAGAAGAAAACTCAGAGTACATGTTTTTTTATGAGGATGAAGAGCAGTTAGAAAGGGAAATAAAATATCTTGAGGAAGCTTTGTATGGGGGAAGAAGAAAGTATGATGAGGAAGAGGTTGAGATAGTAAGTGAAGATGTAAATATTAAAGAAGAAAAACAAATGAACCATGAAGAGGAAGAAGACAAAGATGAAGAGGAGCAAGAAGTGATGGAGGAAACCATGAATGAGACCAAATGGTCTCCAATTTTTTCATCTAATACTATGTTTGATTGTGTTTTTGTAGGCTTGTTAGCAAAATAAATGAGGAATATTGAAGAAAGATCTCTTGAGAGATCTTACAAGAAGAAAATACAAATAGAAGCTCTCATTTTAGAGAACAAAGCCATGCGAGATGAAGATGGAGATCAAAAATAAGGAAGTCAAGTGAAATAAAATGCAAGGTCAAATACTACTGTGTGGGACCCTGGTGGAGGTTAGGCAGCCAAGGACAATGGGAGCAAGGAAAAATATCGAGAGACAAGCAAAAATGAGGAAAAACTCGGTTGAAGAAATGAGCAATCAAACAAAGAGTATGCAAGATTTTTCTCCACCATGGGAGTATGATGCATGATAATCATTAGGAAGCATACAAATTATTGGTTTCCATATTTGAGGTCATGGAGTGTCCTGTGGAGGTGTGAAGTCATGGGAGAGAGAAAGCTAGGAGTAAGGAAATTTGAATTTCAAATGAGGGATTTTCCCTCCAAAAGATGTAATTCCATTATAAAGGTATGTCAAAGAGCATGAGGTGATGGTTAGAGTGTTTTAGGTGTCTTGTAAGGTATAGGTTGAGTGTTGAGTATTTATGTGTTTTTGAATCATTAGGATGTTTAAAATAATTTCAAAATGATAGTTATACATTTAGAAGGAAAAGGGAAGCTCAAAAGTCACAAGTGGTTGTCATGACAAGTCCGAGAAGTCAGTTTACATTACTAGGTTAGGTACATGCGGGTGGGTGAGTTTGAGTATAGGAGAGAGTTAAGGAGTTTTAGAGTCATTCCTCGTAGGAGAGGATGAAGGAAGGAATGCAAGAAAAGGGATAAACATCCTAGTTTACATGTAATTCAAGGATGAAGTAACAAAGAACTCAGTATTGAACCCAAGTATGATATTTTCTTACAAAAGTATGAAGTTGACCATGTTCTCTTGTTGATCCATCCTATATTCTCATTAATATTAGTGGAATCTCAAAATGCTAGTGATCGACTAAGTATTTAGGTGTGAAAATATTTAATACTACTGTTTGATGCATGACGGAATGCTTGACTAGTTTGTTGGACTATGAATGGATAAATAGGACTATATTGTACAAGCTAGAGATGGTCTTATTAAGATTTGATATATAGGGCATGCTTAGTTTGAATCATGTGGTGAAGGATATTATATTTGTGGTATTAAGGTTTAAGGCACATATTTCCCCTACGTGGATAAAAGGAATCCTTAGGTAACCTAGACCGAGATGGTGTAATAGTTGGAATGAGTTTGTTTTGTATTTTTACATAGCATGTCATAGAATGGTCTTGAAGGGGGTGAGATTCATGATCAAGAATTTAATCGTGAGTGAGGGATTTTATTGACATTTCCACTACATACAAGTTCAAACACAACTACCTTTTGGTTTGAAGGTCGTGCCTCCACAAGCATGTATAGTCGGGATTGATTGAAAAGAAGATAAGTTTGGAAGTTTGAGGATATTTTCAATATATTGTTAAGATAATCAATTTTATAACATTATAACAAACCCGTGTGAAAAAAATTTAGGCTTGAATCATTAAACACTATAAGTTATTGTAAAACCGTGCTCTTGGGCTCCACGAGTTGTATAGTTAGGTTTGAGTTAGGGAATGATATTTGAGGTAGAAAACGAAGGATATTTGGCATGAAATTTGGAACATATCACGGTGAAATTGTCCTCCAACATATTAAAGAATATTTTAAAGATTTCATAGGTGCAAGCTCCTGATTTTTATGACAGTCCCCATGAGAGGATAATGTACAATCTAAAGACTAATGTGAAGGGCGAGATTTCAAAGGGAAGTGTGAGAAATACTTGGAATAGAAGAGTGAAAGTTCCTAGGCTTAAATAAATAAATAATGGGTCATCATAAATTTATGGGTTGTGATTTGAAACCTTAGTGGGGTGGATATATACATGATAAAGGTGTGTAGAGGCAAACCTAGTGATGATTTGAGAACTAAAATGCAAAAAGAAGATAGAGAGAGTGGTGCAAGGATTCAAGTTCTAAAATTTTACATGTATATAAGGGGTATTAAAAGAAACTAGTGAAGTTGATATTCCATTGTGGGTATCTCTAGAAACTCCTAACCCTAGATCTATAAAACTACATGTTCTTAAGAGCTTGTAAAGGAAGTAAAGGCAAGTTAGCAAGAGAGTAATTTTGGAGTCTCCTTTGATGTATTTTATTGATGCTTCTAATAGTGGTTTGAGTGTAAAACAAGGTACTTGGTAGTTGAGAATTCTCAGGGAGCTAAAAGGAAAAGAGTTGTCAATGGAGCTAAGAGCTAGTGAAGGAAAGAAGAGAGAAAATCAAGAAAGGTAAATGTGAAGTTAGTTTACATGACTTGGCAAAAGTTTATGGACCAACTTGAGAGTGAATGAAGATAGAAGAGAAAGTAAAGTGATGATAGGACCCTTGTAAGTGCCAAATTTCCAATTTACTATTTTTGAAGCCATTGTAGGCTTATGGTGGATCCTCTTATGTAGAGACTGAGTTAAGTTATTGTTTGCAATCTTTTGAAAAGTTGAATATAGGCATGATTGTATATTTCTCTCTGCATCAGCGATTAAGTTTGGAAACTATGAGACACGAATTAGTGTCCCGTTGGTTTCCTAATTATAAGGTTTTTAGGTTCTCACGGGGCTATAGGAGTGGGGGAAATAGTGGCATATAAAGTTCCATGCAAAATAAATTAGACCTTCATGACATGGAGCCATGCAGTGTAGATCAAGAATTTTGCGCTTATTACTGTCCAAGTTAATGCACCAAACTAAACACAAAAACCCTGAAAAACTCCAATGAAATCGATACCTGATGAAGATGTGGACGGATGAGGAAGCCGATGTAGACAAGACGGGCGCACACAAGCAATCTGCACAATAGATCCGAGTAACCTGCAAAACACGGTGCTTTGAGAAAAAGATGGCGTTAGAAGATATTTGGGTGGAGTGCCCGAGAAGCGGGTCCGGGAAGCGATAAGCTTCCTTGGCGGATGTCAGTCCACGTTTTCAATAAAGAAAAGAAGCATACATGATAAGAGATGTAAATAAAGACTAGATTTTCTTGATTGCGGTAAAAACAAAACCGAGCAATGAGATAGAAAGCTGAAAAGCAGGAACTACGAAATAATTTGGATTTATGTTACCTGTGACCTTTTACCTGTCTGCAGTGAAATCGGCGTCGACTGGGTATAATCGGGCGGCGGCGATCGATCGGCGTCGACTGGGACTGATCGGCGTCGACTGGATAAGATCAGTGTTAAGCGAAGGCGATCACCAATCGGGACCGCATGGCGATGAGATTCGGGATTGGGACGGTGAATGTAGTCTGCAGGATGTGCCGAAGATGTAGAGACATTTGGAACAGAGTCACTAGATGATAGATGGTAGTGTATGATGTTGATATGATACGGGCAGAGTAACGGTGCTCCTCTCAGGGATTGATTAGGACAGGATCTGCCCTAGTGAGACAATTGATGCTAAAAAAGATCTCTCCTTCGCAACTGACGTATCTTTCTCGCTCGCTCTCTGTTCGTGCGTAAGTGCTTTCTTTCGCTCGTTAGTCTCTTTTTCCGGTCCCTCGAACTGAGCTATGGACCTGCTTTTATAATCGGCGCCGCTCCTATAAAATCGGCGCCGACCATATGGGTCGGCACCGATCGCGGAGAAGACTCCCGAGATGGCCAAATTGATCGATTCGAGAAAGACAAGACTTATCCCGACCACGGGAAATATCCCGCTTAGGGAAGATTAAAAATGGATGTGATGCATAGATAGAATAAATTTGGGGTAGATAAGTAATTAAGATACATGGGAAGAAGCGTAATTAAATGTTTAATATTTAATTACTCATGGGTAAGATGTGATGTGATGAATTAAATTTAGAGTAAGTGATTAAATCACAAATTGGAAAACTATCCCAAGGGGATAGTTGGTGACGTAAACGTGCCCCAGGTTACCTAAGCAGGTAAACGAATGTGAGGGACACTAAATTGGATAACCAATTTTAAGTGTCTACACCAGTGCCCATACCTATCTGTAGGCATCTGTAAAAATTAGTCCCTAGTGGTTAATACCCTCTTCGTTAGAGCCTCTCATTATTATCTCTTCTTCTTCTTCCCATTTATCTATAAATATGGAACTCACGGATTGTAAAAAAGAGATCCCTCTTTTTTTGTAATGGCACCATGCCAAAATGGTGGTTGACTTCCCATGAGTTTTAGACTTCGTATTTGGTCTCTGTAACATATTTTTTTCCTTATACCATGAATGTAACCAATTGTGCATATTTTAAGAAATAAAATCTTGTGTTGTGGCTCTCTTTCCACCCTATACTTTCATTTTTGTGTTCTTGCCTCTCTGTTCCCTCTTTGGCATGTTGTGCGTGTTTTCTACTTGTAGGATTTTTGCATCTCTATGTGTTGTCAATGCGGGGAAACGGTTAGTTTTTGGTGTTTGGGTTTGTGGAACATTTTTATGCCCTCTCTCCATGAATTTTCTCCCTTTATTCCCCTCATGGAGAGTGATCACCCTTCCTTTCTGGTGTTATCACCCCCTTTAGCTTAGGTTTTCATTTCCCGCATCTCTCTCTCTCTCACTCACACACACTCTCTCCCTCCTGGTCCCTTAGATGTGTTAGTGTACGTTATTTTATGGTTTTAGCATTATATTAGAACGTGTTCGTAGATTATCCTAGCCCACAAAATAGAGGAGTCGGCATTCTCCAAAAGTATGTCTCAAGCCACAAGTTCCACACTTGGAGATAGTCCCATGTTGGCCCAAAATTTTGGATCTTCCATGAATCAAGATAAGGTGCAATTTTGAGCTCCAATAGTTATGGCACACCCAGTTGGACAAGATTGAAGTGATTTACAACTTCATTTCACCAAGTTTGATGTTTTCTGAGTGATATTCAACCTTTGGAGGTAATTATCAACACATCTAGTGACTCAAATGATCCAAGAAACCCCTTTATCTCATCCACACACCCATTTTCCTTTCATCTATTTTCCTCTTTCATAAATTATGTAATCATGTTATCATTCCCTCATTGAAATCCTCATTTTGAAGAGAAATATCAGTCCCCTCCACCCCCATATTTCCAAAACCATCCCTAGATTAGTTTTATGAGATTCACTATGATGAATCTACATATTCCCCAAATCCAACCTGATTCATACAGTTATTCCATTAACTAAAATGTTTTCCAAGAACTGGGATATGCGAGTAATGGCTGCAATTTTATGGCTGATGTTGATATCTAGATGCAAGTCCAATAAATGGAGGTAAGAGTTCTTAAGGGATAGGAGCTATATAAAATCATGGGGGCTAAACTACGATTTGATCAACCTTGTCCATGGGGTGGATCTTTATCAAGTTAGTACAACCCTCGACAAACATTAGAGGTATTGACCAAATACTTATATGTAATGGCTGAATCTTTGAATATAATGATTCTATTGGATGAAAAAATGGGAGCTTATGAACGTTGTGTTGAGGAACTATGTTAATGGGGAAATCATTCACTACCATTAGGTGGCTCCACCATTCCTTCCTTTCAACCTGCACCTCCTCAGCCAACATTTCATGTACCTAGCTTTCTTAATGCTCCTCCTGCTAATTATCCTCCCTTACAAAAATATATTGCACCTCCTTCATCATTTGAACCTCTGTAAAATAAACCTAAAACTCAATACTCCCTTCACTTCATAGATCCAAATTTATGTGTTCTTGAGCCTTATGAGGAACCGTACTTAAACAATTAAGAAATGCGGATTGACTAACAATTTAAGTGGCCAATCAATTGGATATCCCATTTCCAAGTAATTTTTAAAGATGAATCTAAAATTTTGTTGGAAAGTGTGAATGTCCTTCAATCCATGGGACAAAAATGTGCATTAAAATGTGTGGTACATATTGAGCCAAGAAGAGAAGACTCGATCAGATGTCTAAAAAGTTGGAGCCAAGAGTTTTATGCCAAGAAATTTCTCCACAAACAAGCTATCAGTCACCCCTTCCCAACAATGTATAAAAAATAGTTAGGGTAAGATCCATCACTAACCATGAAATATCTATTCAAGAATGGAGTGATTATGATAGAAAATGTGAAGATTTTTCCTAAAATATTGAGGACCCATGATTTGATCTAATGGAGAAACTCACAAAGGTGGATGAATTAATTGGGGTGAGAATAATGAGCTTGAATCTAATGGAATGCGTGGGCAACTAGGGGAAGTGATTCCAAGTAAGTATGATGTTTTGATTGAATGAAATGATCTTCATTTCTCTACATTTTTAGAGATTAACTCACTTTTAGAAGGTTGCAATGATATACCAAGAAAATCTATGGAGGTCAGAATCAATCGATCAACCTCCATGGTGAGGAGGGTAAGTTTGAGTTATCGAAATTATGTCTTGATGAGGAGGGTAAAGAGGATCATGTGGAGGAAGAGTTTTTGTGTAAGAATGAAAAAAATCTCATATCAACCTGCAAATAGTTTCCACTAAGAGGAAATTATACACGATGACCCCATTTGTGGGGATGAGCTTAAAGGAAATGGGAAAATCATAATGATCGGTCCATCAATCGAGAATATTGTATGCCCATTCAGATATGTGGATAGTTTAGATCCAAAAATTAATTTTCCCCAATCATGCTCACTTTAGAGCATGAAAAGATAATCAAAGTGTCGATGATTATTTCATCACCTCTCAAACCCAAATGTAAATCAAGATAAAGAGGTATTCATTATGTTTTTAGATGATACCGTACACACTAAAAAGTGTGGGTTATTCCTTCACTTCCACCATGTGATCTTGTCACAAAACTAATCACATGGCCAAATTTTATAAGAAATGGAAGTTATTTCTCCCATCCATATCAGTTTTATTTAGCTCCCTTTGTTTTTGTTAGAGTATGGGTAGATTAGGTTTGTTTATTTCAAAACAAGTGCACTTGTGTACAATCTCCATGATTCCACTTGGAACATGCCTGATTTTCATGTTTGTACATAGTCTTTTGTGATCCCTTGTTGTTATTACACAATTCATATTTCAAAGTAGGTTTCATGGTGTAATCGGATAGCTGGAGTAGTTTCCAAGTTTTATTTAGAACTCCACAAGATCAACTTCAATAAGTTCTAAGTTCATGTGGATTCATGAGACATGATTTAAAAGATGAGATTATTTCTCTTCAAGGTTATGCTTAATGCCATGCCCAATTGATGTTTCAAGGCTATTTTTCTTCATCATCTAACATGTAGATTTCCCTAGAGGTCACCAAATTGTTGTCCAAAATTACACCCCATGTAATTTTGAACAACTCATCAAAAATAGACTTAGCCATTTTTTCCTCGGAGAAGCCACAAAAGACTAAATTAGGCTTCCACAGAGTGTAGTCACGTAGTGTTATGCGGTTTATCCTAACCAGTGGAACAAGGGATCGTTGAGTAGGGAATTAGGTAGATTTTGACAGAGATAGTGTTTCACGGAGGTATGTTAGTCTTTCATGGCACTAAGGAAGTCAATATTTCAGGGGAACCAAATCAATATATCATGGGTGAAGGCGAAGGAAGCCTTTGTTAGGTTTCATGCTTGAGAAAAGGTTAGAAAATTGGATAAGGAGAGGATCCAAGGAGTGAGAAAAGGAATGAGAAGCGCAGTGATTTGTGGTATGGAGAAACTGTTATCCAATTTCACCCCCTCAGGGTTGAATTGATAACATACATCAGAATTCTCAAGTCCCAGGAAAATTGATTAATCCAGGGAAAAAAATCACGTTTCTAAGTCCCTTCAGAAATTTTTCTAACTCCATTTATCTAGGTCGAAAAGAACAAGCTCTGAGAAAATGCGAGAAAGTTGCAGAAAATAAGCTTGGGCCAGAAAATTGTGAAAATCGGCTAAGTCCTAGTCCCCGGGGAAGTAGGGACATCTCGGGACAAATGGACGTGAAATACCCGAATCGGCCGAAAGAAAGAAAATTTGTCCAAGTCCTTCACCGAGAGCAAGCGGGACAAGAGTACGCGGAAGACCCGAACCGGATTCGGCCGAAACAGAAAATTTCACCTTTGGGACATCCGGGCCATGAATGCACGGAGGACGCGAACCGGCTGGTTCACCTAAACGGAAAATTTTAGCACAAGGACAAGTAGGACAAAGGGACGTATGGGACGCGGATAGCCAGAAGGAGCCGAAAGCCAATCGAGATAATGCCACGTGTCACCTTTGGCGAAAGGGGACATGGAAGCCCATTTCGGGTAAATAGGAAGAATTTGTCCTAGGCAGAGTTTGGGATATCTCGGGACAAAAGGATGTGGTGGACGTGAAAATACGGTAGGCCCATGAACGAATCAAAGCATGACACGTGTCGCCAAGGAAAATTCCAAAAAGTCAAAGGGGCGAGTTTTGAGCACTGATCCAAACCAATGAAATAGTGCCACATGTCCAAGTTTAAGGGGCCCACAAGAAAAATCCATGAAAAGGTGGAGAGAGGGAATTTATTAGTGGACGAGCTCGCCACGTGTCATCCAGATGGCAGAATGCGGGAAAAGAAATTTAAAAATCGTTTTCACCTGTTTTGTGCCCTAAATCTTCAGACCTTCATATCTTTCGATCTAGAGCTCGGATTTGCACGTTCTTTATATCAACGGAAAGCTGTTGAAATTATCTACATGATTCTAGGGTCAATCTTGCATTTTGGTGCAGTTTGGAGGGAGAAAATTAAGAAAACGTCTCTGACGCGTGTAATGCTTCAACAACCAACTTTAATACAAGTGAGATACTCGCCGCTCTGTTAGATGACCCATGATTTTGCCAGGATCCACCGCTTGGATCATAATGAGATGATTTAAATGCTACCAAGAAGTGGTTGGAGTAGATTCTGAATTTCCCCTCTCTCCTCTCTCATTTCTTGATATATATTGTAAAGAGGAGCCCTTTTAAGAGGTCGAGACATTCTTGTTTTGCATCCTCCCTTCTTCCCTGCTTGCAAGAGAATTTGTGGAGCTTTTCAAACCTCCCATATGGATTGTAATGCCAGTTTTTGCCTCTTGGCCACTGCAATGTACTGTATCGACTCTTGAGCAATATATATATATATATATATATATATATGTTTGTGATTGATTCTGAACCCTCTCATGTATTCATTGCTTTGTTATTTTGATCTCTTATTACGAGTTTGGTTACTGTGCATAGTGTTTGTATTACATCTATGTGGTGCAGGTTAGATTTGAAAAACAAGTGTCTAACATTCCTTGGTGCATCACCTCTATAGTTTAGGTTTTATTCTATGCATTTTCTCACTCTGTCTCCTTGACAAGTTAGATTAGGTTTTAGTAAACCCTCTACATTTTTGTGTGCATCTGAACAGAGGAATAGGAACCAACCTTCTCTGGAGAATCCTTTCTCATCTTTACAAGTCCCACACTTGGAGAAAGGATTCCATGTTGTGCAATCACTTTGGATGCACGAACATCAACCTAGAAGCCCGATCTCGCATCCGGGGAGTGCTTTGTGAGTCTGCAACAACAGTTTTGGCATGCCGGTGGGACCAAGAGGTCTCATTCTTATTGCAGCAAAGTTAATATGCATCTGCTGCAGTTTTCTTGCTTATAAGAGCTATTATTTGCATATCTGGCGACTCCAAGGGAAGAATCAACTGGTTTCAGCAGTGCAGGCCTGAAAACTCATGAGAAGAATCACCACAAGGTCAAGAGTTGGAGAAGAAGAAGTCTTTGTTTGAATACTGCAGATTATCTCCAAGAAGAAGGAAAAGAGGAAGAAGGATTCAAAGGTCTCCATCTCTTCGCCAAATAGGACTCTCTCAACTCCTCCACCTGACAGGCCTTTCATTCAGTATAGAAGGGTTTTAAGAATGATTAGAATGGCTCAGAACAATCCCTACGTCAACTTCACAGGCAGCAGCCCACTTGCTCTCAATGCACAACATCCAGTTCCTATTGCAGCCTTGAAGAACATTCCCTACTTCACCGGAGAAAATCAGACTACTCCAGGTGATCATGTTAAAGATATTGCTAACCTTTGCACAATCCATGAAATCAATGAAATGTAAGTGGCTTTCAAGTTACTGACATCTTCCTTCAAGGGTAAAGCATTACAATGGTTTAGGAGCCTTGGAGCTGGTTCTATCACAAACTGGAATTAGCTGTGTATTGCACTTCACGAGCAATTTGGAGAGAAGGGAGACAACTTGTCTCTTTTAGAGCAGTTGACAACTATCAAGAGAGCCCCCAACGAGCAGCTGACTGACTTCAACTTCAGATTTCAAAGGTCTTGGGATAGGATTCCAGTGGCAGTCAGGCCAACAGCAGAAGGTGCTTTTCTATATTACCTTAAAGCTTTAAATTCTGATATTTCTATGTTGATTCAGTCCATGGGAGGCACAACAATCCCTATGGCTTATAGCATTGCCATTAGGGCTGAAAACTGTCTTATTCAAGCTGGTAAACTGGCTCCTAGGCCTCCCATGCCCTTGTATCCAAACTTAGAAAATCCAAGCACTAGTCAAGCACCCACTTTGGCTCCTGTTCCCACTCCTAGAAATCAGAGTTCAAACGAAGCTTCCACTTCATCCTCTAATGCTTCAAATGAACTCCAAGAGGTCATGAAACAGCTGCAAAATTTGGGAAATGAGCTGGTTACTATTAAAAGGCAACAAGCCCAAGGTTTCAGACCTTCCTATCAACCCCAAGCTCAGCCTAATAGGCAGCCATACCAACCACAAAGACCACCTAATCCAGCTGCAAATGTGAATCAAACAAGGCCTCCTGCCAATAGACCATTCCAGCCCTATAATCCAAATGCCATATCTGCCTCTAAGGCATTAGTGCCAACACAGAATAACATGGCCCAAGAATATGATTGGTGTTTTCCATGCAACGAGCCTCATAACCAATCCATGTGTTTCAATGGTGCTCTCAATCAAGCATTGATGGTGACAACTACTGGTGTGGAGGGCGAGGCGGTCAAGGAAACAGTCAACAAGAAGAAACATTCCAACAACAATTAGCCCCAAATGACACCACGTTGGTGAAATGGCAAGCAGAAGATTTCTGTGGCATGAATCAAGCAGTTTCTCAAGGTGTCGCAGCCAACACAAGGTCAAAGAGGAGAAATTTGGGTGAAGAACAGCCATTAGCCCCAGCCAATCCACCACCTTCCATAGCTCCATAGATGATTGGCAAGCAGAGTCCATTTCAAATACACAAGGGCAACCAAGAACGGTCCTAGGCCAACTCAAATGCCATTTTGCTGCCCCACGTATAAGGAGTAAGTGTACAAACCAAGGGACAACAAAAGGATATTTCATCCCGTTCAAGATTATCATTGAGCAGATGAAGAAGACTAACGTCAATATATCAATGTGGGAATCCCTATCCATCCTGGCCAAAGAGATCTGCTGCAAAGCTGCCATGAAGGACTGGTCAACTTGAATCGGTGGGTTCGAGATGCAAGACAAAGTGTTTACAAATGTTCCCCCACTGAAGGAAACCATGGAGGACAACAAGGTAAAATGTTGAAGCCCCTCCTTTCTATGTTTCATTAATCATTGGGGATAAACTAGTACACAATTACATGATTGATTCCGGGGCAAGTAGCTCGTGATGCCCAAACAAATAGCTGATCATTGGCTCTCCAATATGAAGTAATATCTAAAGGGTAGTGCAATTGGATGGGACAGCAATAGCAATAGTTGGAGTGATTAAAAACTTGAGTCTTACCTTTCATGCATGTACAAATGTTGTTGTCTTACAAGATATATCAATCATAGACCTTCCACCACTCTTTTCCCTTTGCTTGTCAAGGGACTTCACAGCCAAAATTGGAGGCTATTTATCTGCTGATTGGTCTCACATGCTGTTTAGAACAAGGTATGGAACTAAGGCCACAATCAGATCCGAACCCATTGCAAACTTCCATATTGAGCCTTACACCCCAAGTCAGATTAATGCCAATTGCTCAACATTTGATCAAGAAGATCACCCTAGTACTGATGAGGCTGACACCAAGGTTGGAAGTATCCCGGACCTAACTCTTGATGAATGGGCAAACAAGATACATGCTTTTGATCCCTATCAAGAAGTAGAAGAATCGAAAGTGGGAGTCTATTGTATACACGAAGAAAATCAACCTGTTCCTAGCATCACCAAGCCAAGCCATAATGATGACAACGAGGTATGGCAGCTGTTTTTTGACGGATCAAGGAGTAGGCAAGGTGCAGGAGGTGGAGCCATGCTTGTTTCACCCCAAGGAATAAAGTACTATTCAACTTTTAGATTTCAATTTGCATGCTCTAATAACACTGCTGAATATGAAGCCTTGGTGCAAGGGATGCATTGGGCAATCAAGAGAAAAATAAAGAATCTGCAAGTCTTTGGGGACAGTGAATTGATTGTAAATCAGGTCAAGGGACGACATGCTGCCAAGAATGATCTACTCAGGTGCTACAAGAACAGGGTGTGGGACCTCATGGAAGATTTTGAAGGTTTTGGCATCAAATCCATTCCCAGGAAAGAGAATCAAGTTGCTGATAGGCTTGCAGCAGTAGGGGCAGCCTTTGACATTACGAAAAGCATTCAACAAGACAAGGTACAACCAAACATCCACGTGATTGTGAGGCCTTTAGTGCCGGATAACAATGTCAATTGGCAAGTGTTTGCGAATGACCAGTAAATCGTCAATTTCCTACAAGAAGAACCTAAGTTCTCTGCTAGAATCAAGACAAGTTGCATCAGCAGTATGGTGACCAAGTGGTGCAGTTGAGAACTAACAAATTACCAAAAGGCCTCATAACCTTGGAGTCAATCTTTAACCCGAATGATCAGTTTCGGAAGGAGAAGGAAAACATTCAAGTAAAGGGTGAGGATTGAGCCTATTTTAGTGGAAGAAGGAAAAACATTGCAGATTGGCAAAGTAAGTACCTCACAAGAGAAATCTAATTTTGTTCGGACTTTGCCAAGAATTTCCAGATGTCTTCACTTGGAGCTATGAAGACTTGAGAGGATTCAATCCAAATTTGGCACAACATACCATAGAATTGGATCAGATGCTAAGCCCATCAGGCAGAAGTAGAGACCAGTCAACCCTCACATTGAGCCTCTGATGAAGAAAGAGCTAAATAAGCTAATAGAGGCAAGCATTATATTCCCGATCAAGCACTCAAGCTGGGTTGCTAACTTGGTTCCGGTCAGGAAGAAGAGCAGAGAAATCAGGTTGTGTGTGGACTTCCGTGACCTCAATAGGGCATCTCTCAAGGATCATTATCCACTCCCTTCCATGGAGCAAATATTGCAAGTAGTATCCGGTTCAGAGAGATTCTCTCTCCTAGATGGCTACTCAGGGTATAATCAGGTGATGGTAAAAGAAGAGGACCAATTCAAGACAGCCTTCACAACTAAATGGGGCACGTATGCTTACAAGAAGATGCCATTTGGGCTGTCAAACGCTGGTGCTACCTTTCAAAGGGCAATGGACATGGCGTTCAAGGGCTTGATCAACAAGATAGTGCTGATATACCTTGATGACATCACTGTATTCTCCAAGAATGCAGCAGACCATCTCTTTCACCTCAGGCAAGTGTTTCAGAGGTGTAGAAAGTTTGGAGTGTCTTTGAACCCCAAGAAGTGCATCTTTCTTGCACATGAAGGAAAGCTCCTTGGCCATATTGTCTCGAAAGAGGGACTGGCAATTGACCCAGAGAGAGTTGAAGCCATAAGAGCACTACCATTGCCAAGTCACAAGAAGGCTCTTCAAAGCTTCTTGGGAAGGATCAATTTTGTCCATAGGTTTATCCTAGATTTTGCAGCCCTTGTCAAGCCCATCACCAAAATGTTAAAGAAGAGCATGGATTTTAAGTGGACAGTAGAAGGCAAGGAGAGTTTTGAGGCAATCAAAGAAGCTATCTCTCAAGCACCAACTCTCATTAACCTAGAATTCTCCAAGGATTTCATCCTCTATGCATTTGGAGGTGATGACACTATCTCTGCCATTCTGGTACAACAGAACAAAGATAATGATGAGCATCGATTGCCTTTTTCAGCCAGAGCCTAGACAACTACGAGGTGAGGTACTCTTTTATTGAAAAGCATGTACTTGTAGTAATCAGAAGCTTGAAGAAATTCAAGCATTTAGTCTCAAACAACAAGGTCCAGTTGTTGGTCTCACATGCTGGAGTTAAAGACTTCCTCCTCAACAAGGATTTGAATGAGAAAAGGGCAGGTTGGATCACCTGTGTCATGGAGTATGACATTGATATCAAGATCACCAAGCTGGTAAGAGGGAAAGGATTGTGTGAGAAACTGGTTTTGGGGAAGAAAAAGGAAGTATGCAACGAAGAAGAGGCTGTTTGTGATCCCAGACAATCATGAGCCAAGTGGCAATCAAGAAGAAGACGATGCTTCCCCCACTCCTTGCTGGACCCAAGATATTATGCACTTCCTAGAGTACGGAGGCAGTGCCCCTAGAGATGAACAAGACCCAAAGGAGACACTTGGTTGCAGGCTGTTCCGTATGCCATTGTTGATGGAGTTTTGTTCAAGAAAGACGTGAATGGAGTGTTGTTGCTGGTGGCCATTTTGCACCAAGAGTGACAGCTCTAAAAATCATGAAGGTTGGTTATTATTGTCCTAAAATCTTCAGTGATTACTATGCATGGATCAAGAGGTGTAAGAATTGTGCATTCTTCACGGGAAAAGAGAATTTTGCTGCCATTCCATTGCATCCAATCTCAGTTGACCAGCCATTCATGCAATGGGGTTTGGAATTCATTGGAGTCATTAACCCGAATTCAAGCCAAGGGCATAAATGGATTTTTGTGACCACCGACTACTTCACCAAATGGAATGACGGTAGCATTCAAAGAGGCAAATGAGTCTAGCATCCTAGACTTTTATGAGGGAATAACAACCAGATTTGGTGTACCTACCACAATAATCTCTGATAATGCATTGGCATTCATTGGGTCTAAGGTGATGAGTGGGGACGTCAAGAACGGTATTTACTCGAGCACTTCATCGAACTATTACTCTCAGGGTAATGGCCAGGCCGAGTCTACAAACAAGAACTTGTTAAGGATCATTAGGAGAACTCTTGATGAGAATCAGAAGTCTTGGCACACCAAGCTGAAATCAGCCTTATGGGCTGATAGGATCACTCCCAAAAGATCCACAGTAACTCTCCATTCGAGGCTTGTACATGGAAGAGAGGCAATCTTGCCCATGTCACTTGAGTTACCATCATTGGAACTCATGAAGCAGCTGGAGTTACTTGAATTTGAGCCCATGGAGGTGAGATATGCAGAGTTGATGGAGTTGCAAGAGATCAGAAATCAGGCATCCCAAGCAATGGAAAAGGATCAAGCTTTGATCAAGAAAACCTTCGATAGAAAGGCCAAGGATAGATCTTTTCAAGTTGGAGATCTAGTGCTGAAATGGGATGCGACAGAGAGAAAAACCGGGAAGGCATTCAAAATTTGATGCTATTTGGAGTGGCCCATACATGGTCACAAAGTGCAAGAGCAGCAATGCTTTCCAATTGGCCTCATTGGACGGTGAAGAACTACAGATTCCAGTAAATGGAATCTATCTCAAACATTTCTACTGAAAATAAAAGGTTCACCCTTGTAAATATTAGTCTAGATTTCAATTCCTCTAAGTGCGTATGCACATTGTCTTGTATTGTAGTTAGGTTTGATTTCCCTAAGTGCTTTGGGCGCAGTTTTGTTTCTCTGGATTGAGTTTCTGATTCAGCGTGCTCTCGTAGGAGTTGCAGTATCAGGCTCATTTCAGGTCATTGCTTATGACTCCATGCCCAATGGATCGCTAAAAGGCCATTGGTCTTTTCATCTAGCGAGCAGATGACCTGTTGAGTCACCAAATTGTTATCCAATTTCACCCCCTCAGGATTGAATTGATAACATACATCAAAATTCTCAAGTCCCATGCAAATTGATTAATCTAGGGCAAAAATCATGTTTCTAAGGTCCCTTCAGAAAATTTTCTAACTCCCCTGTCTAGGTTGAAAAGAACAAGCTCTGAGAAAATGCGAGAAAGTTGCAGAAAATAAGCTTGGGCAGCGAAAAATTGTGAAAATCGGCTAAGTCCTAGTCCCGGGACAGTGTAGGGACATCTGGGACAAATGGACGCGAATACTTGAATCGGCTGGTCCAAGTCCTTCACCGAGAGCAAGTGGGACAAGAGTATGCGGAAGACTCGAACCGGCGGTCCCGGCCAAACAGAAACTTTCACTTTGAGACATCGGGCCATGAATGCGTGGAGGACGTGAACGGCCGGTTCGCCCAAAACAAAAATTTTAGCACAAGGACAAGTGGGACAAAGGGACGCGTGGGGACGTGGATAGCCGAAGGAGCCGAAAGCCAATCGATAACGCCACGTGTCACTTTGGCGAGAAAGGGACGTGGAAGCCCATTTCAGGCGTGAACCGGAAGAATTTGTCCTGAGACGAGTTTTGGACATCGGGAAAAAGGACGTGGTGGATGTGAAAATCCGGCAAGCGTGAACGAATCACAGCATGACACGTGTCGCCAAGGAAAAGTCCAAAAGTCAAAGGGGTGAGTTTTGAGCACTGATCCAAACCAATGAAATAGTGCCACGTGTCCAAGTTTAAGGGGCCCACAAGAAAAATCCGTGAAAAGGTGGAGAGAGGGAATTGCTCAGCGGACG
This sequence comes from Taxus wallichiana var. yunnanensis, assembly GCA_018340775.1. NCBI lineage: Eukaryota > Viridiplantae > Streptophyta > Pinopsida > Cupressales > Taxaceae > Taxus > Taxus wallichiana. The sequence continues at coordinate 321,606,866 of CM031243.1, forward strand.
AGCACGCCACGTGTCGTCAGGATGGCGAATGCGGGAAAAGAAATTTAAAAATCTGTTTTCACTGTTTTGTGCCCTAAATCTTCGTGCCTTCATATCTTTTGATTGAGCTCGATTTGCACGTTATTTATATCAACGGAAAGTGTTGAAATTCTCTACATGATTCTAGGATCAGTCTTACATTTTGCTACAATTTGGAGGGAGAAAATTAAGAAAACATCTCTCGACGCGTGTAAATGCTTCAACAACCAACTTTAATATAACAGACGACTTGCCGCTCTGTTAGATGCTTGACCCATGATTTTGCAGGATCCGCCGCTTGGATCATAATGAGATGATTTAAATGCTACCAAGAAGTGGTTGGAGTAGATTCTGAATTTCCCCTCTCTCCTCTCTCATTTCTTGATATATATTGTAAAGAGGAGCCCTTTTAAGAGGTCAGACATTCTTGTTTTGCATCCTCCCTTCTTCCCTACTTGCAAGAGAATTTGTGGAGCTTTTCAAACCTCCCATATGGATTGTAATGCTAGTTTTTGCCTCTTGGCCACTGCAATGTACTGTATCGACTCTTGAGCAATATATATATGTTTGTGATTTATTCTCAACCCTCTCATGTATTCATTGCTGTTATTTTGATCTCTTATTGCAGTTTGGTTACCTGTGCATAGTGTTTGTATTGCATCTATGTGGTCCGTGTTAGATTTGCAAAACAAGTGTCTAACATTCCTTGGTGCATCACCTCTGTAGTTTAGGTTTTATTCTATGCATTTTCTCACCCTGTCTCCTTGACAAGTTAGATTAGGTTTTAGTAAACCCTTTACATTTTTGTGTGCATCCGAGCAGGAGGAATAGGAACCAACCTTCTCTCGGAGAATCCTTTCTCATCTTTACAAGTCCCACACTTGGAGAAATGATTCCATGTTGTGCAATCACATTGGATGCCCGAACATCAACCTAGAATCCGATCCGCATCCGGGAGTGCTTTGTGAGTCTGCAACAATGCGAAACAAAATGTCATGCATACTTAGAACCTCGGATAGCATTCTATGGAGTTTGTTAATTATACGGAACCAAGGATGAAGTCGTGCAAGTTAAAGGCCACGATGCGAGAAAATGGTGTTGCAAGGCACCGCATGAAAAAGGAAAAGTAAATTCAAACATGACTAAGGTTAAAAACCATGAGACATTAATTTAGTGTCTCATGGGTTTCCCAATCATGTAAGGTTCTATAGATTCTCACGGGGCCATGGGAGAGGGGGAGCATAGTTTCACATAAAGTGCCGTATGAATAAAGAGTAACTCTGTGACATGGTGATAAATCATGAAGGAAAAGTGAGGAATTTTTCAAATCCATGTTGGAAGCTAAGAAAAATCCAAATCTACACAACAAGAATAGCTGCAGGATGAGGTTGAAGGCCACAAAAGTTAAAAAATAATGTCAACACTTGGAGACTCTACGGAGGAACGAAGGAGCAAAGTGCATATGGTTTAATATATTGCGGGGGGTAAAAATTATTCCACATATCATATTTAGGGTGTGAAGGCAACAAGAAACCATGGAAATCATCTTAAGCTCGTGGATTGCACACACAAGAAACATGTCTAATTTGATAATAAAATGTTTAACCACTCCACCAACCAAAATTGAATGAAGTATGTGCACCACTTTTTTCTCCTACAAAATATGATGGCATGCAATAGGAGCCATGTTATGTGCCCATACCTATATGTAGGAATCTATGGTGATTGGTCCTTGGTGGTTGAATCTCTCTTCTGTTGGTGCCTCTGTTTATTCTCTCTTCTTCTTCTCATTTTTCTATAAGTATGGAACTCACACATTGTAAAAAAATATCCCTCTTTTTTGTAATGGCACCATGCCAAAATGGTGGTTGACTTCCTGTTTGGACAAGGAATTAATTAACCAATTAAATTAAAGATTTACATTAAACATTAATGAAAACATTTGAATTATGCAATAAATAAATAACAATACATAGTAACACATATTGACGTGGAAAACCCCCGAGAGGTAAAAGCCACGGTGAAAGAGATTATTCAATTTATTGAGAAACATAATTATAGTTAAGATCTCCTTCCTCCCTTCTCTCCAACAATCCACCTTATGAATTAAATGATCATGCCACATGATCATATTTATTTGAGCCCACGGGTCACAAACCATTAAATGACGGAGTTACGACTGTATAAAATTCCAATTTAAATATTGATTAATAATAATCAATCAAACATAAACAACCTAGTTTATATTAAATAACTAAGAGTATAACTATTCCTAGTTATTTAATTATAAAATAAGGTTTATCAACACTTAATATTATGTTCTAACACTCCCCTTAATATTAAGTGGGGAACATATGCCAACATTACATGTTTATACAACAGGATTTACAAATCCATAAACCATAGTGAAGGTTTAGGCTAGCATATCACATTTAAAGGATTTATACACCTTCATCATGATAATCTTACCTTTTTGTACAAAAGGATTTGGATTCCATAGTTTCTCATGGAAAAAATATTAACAAGCATTTTTAGGATCCTTTTATAACACAAGGACCTCCTTTAAAACAAATGCAACACATTGGACTGTACACTATAAATTTAGAGTGACAAGTTTACAAATATCATAAAATATATTTTTACAATGTTTTACAATGGAGAAGAAGTATAGAGGAGAAGGAGATAACAATCGACCAACCATTAGGAGGTGGAATTTTCATGCACACTCCCCTCAATGGAAACTTTGAAAGGCCAAGCATTGCATGAAACTTGCAGAACTTTACAACACACAATGACTTTGTAAACATGTATGCAACTTGATCTTTAGTTGGGCAATCAATAAAATACATATGAACCTCTATATGCTTCATTCTCTGATGTTGAATTGGATTCTTAGCAAGAGAAATGCAACTTTGGCTATCACATAGAAGAGGAGTAATTCCTTTAGCTTCTATGTGTATCTCTTCCAACAACCGCTTTAGCCACATGGATTCTTTCACCGCTTCTCGCATTTCACTTCTATACTACTGTCTCAAAAGAGAAGAAATGGACACTTTGCTAGTTGATTTTACTTTGCTTCAAGTAATGACACTTGCACAAAACTTGAACACATATCCAGTTGTAGACTTTCGATCTATCACATCACCAACATGGTCAGAATCACAATATCCATATAAACATGCATTGTTAGAAGAAGTATAATGTAAACCAAAATTAATTGTTCCTTTAATATATCACAATATTCTTTTGGCTAATTTCTAGTGATCCTAATATGGCTCTTGCATAAATCTTGAAGTAATACCTACTTCATAAAGAATTTCAGGTCTTTTAATAATAAGATAAATCAAACTACCTACAAGTTTCATGTAAAGAGTAGGATTAAATTTTTCACATGTAGGTTTAGGATCTAGTTTACATCCAAATTCTATAGGAATAACATGTTTACAATATATCATATTGAACTTTTAAAGCAAATTAGTGGCATATTTTGGTTGAGATATAACAATAGATTTTTATCTTGAAATATAGCCATGCCTAAGAAATGATGCAATAGTCATAAATCATTCATTTCAAAGTATTGCTTTAATTTAGCTTTAATTTTGAAAATTAAATTGTTAGAGTTACTAGTAATAAGTAAATAATCAACATATAATACAATGAGAATAATATGATTTTCTTCAATTTTTTACAAACAAATAATTATCATAAGAACAACTAGCAAAACCAACTTCATCAAAAAAGTTATTAATTTTTGCATACCAAGCTCTAGAAGCTTGTTTGAGATCATATAATTTTTCAACTTCCACACATACATTTATTTACGAGTTCTTCAAAACCTTTAGGTTGATTTTGTAGACACCTAAATTTCACTTTTGTAATCTTATTGCCAAACACACACAAATCACTCTCATTCTTACCAATTCTCGTTATAATTAGTGATTTCTACTAATTAACTAATGTTTCTTACCACTTTGGTCAATTAACAACACTTTGTTGGTTACCAAACCTCTTTCACATTTAGGATGCCACTTTACGATGAATCATAAGTCAAAATCCTCTTCAAAATAGATAATTAGTGATTATTAGCTAATTAAGCCTATTTTGCCCTTGTTTTGGTCAATATACCCTATTATTGACTCAAACCCCTCTTCTAACCACTCAAAATCACCCCACTTCTCTCCACAACGTCTCAATAAGCTTTAAAATCTTATCCTAGCCTTCTAGTTAACCCTAAGAAATTTGTTAAGGCTCCACACATCTTAATCACTAATTATGATTAGCAAAGCTTAATCATAATTAACAATTCTAATCTAATTTGGGATTTGACAAGTGTCGTTAATGCTCATACTTTAATCAAGTTATTATATCAATCCAAGGTGGTGTCCACGGCTATTTGAAACAAAGGGGACAATCGGAACATAAGCTCAAAACAGATTCTAATAACAAAGATGATAAATTAATGAACTGATCATGATTACAAAATGAAATACTAGAATTGAAAGATTTACTAGAAAAAACTCACTAAGCATTCATAATGGAAACTGCATTGCATTCAAGAATATAATAAATTGTAAAACAACAACTCATAAATAAAATAGAAAATAAACAATTGTGAATCCCCCTTTCATTGGGTAGGAGTGGCCCTTGCTCCTACCCTTCAATCAAGATCTGAAATAAGACCCAAAACACTAAAATTCATCCGAATATGTGATCTTTATTGAATTAGAATTATGCTTGGAAAAATGGAAGATTGAACCCCTAAGTCTAATTACATCATCTCTTTTATACGAGAGAAGTTCTAGTCTCTCCAGGAGATCTAGTTATTCCAAATGACTACGTCTAAATCTAACTGATTGTTTAACTAATAATGCTATCTATTTCTGGAAATACATTAATGGTGGGAGCAGTTCATGAAGTGTTTGAACTTGAAATATTCTTGAAAATGAAGGATCTGTGATTGACTCCTTGGAAGGAGTCAATCACCTCTAGAAGATTCTTCAAATCATTAACGATTGAAGAGAATTGAACTGAAGATGTGTCTCCAACTATTGGTCATATTTCCTCCTTGTGTGGCTTGAATGGCTGCTGAATTAATGATGATGATTCATGTTTAGGGTGTAGTGTTGACAATTGTGACTTTAAAGATTTGAGCTACATGCGAGTTTCACCAAGTTCCAAAGAGGCTAGAGTGGTGACCTAGATGATCAAGAGGTGTTGCTTTAAGACCCTTGTTAAGTAAATGAGAGTCTTGCGCTAACACATAAAATAGATTCCTGTGCTCCTTCATGAATTAAGTCCATGCACTCCCTATGAAAATCAACATATACCTCTTTCTAGAAATGAATTTAATGCTCATCAACAATCTTATTCAAGCCATTTATGCAACATAATCAACAAGATAAAACATCACAAGTATACACAATAATTTCTTCATAATCATAGTAAAGTATTAAATATAAAGAGTAATCATTGTTCATTGTGTATCATGATATCAAAATGGTATGAGTTTTAACAGGGTTTAAACATGGCTTAAACATAAAAAAATGGGGTTCATCACTCCCCCGGACTAAGGATTTAGTAGGTCCTCCTGCTACATATTAAGTTGCTCAACTATCCTAGAACAATTATATTCATTGGAAAATGTTTTCCAAGTTTCATCGTAGATGTATCAGAAAAACCAAAATGATCAACAACATTCTTCCTCCATGTCACATAGTTGTCCTCTGATTGGTCATTGGTTGAATTCCAATGTGGTACTAGTGTAAGAATCGAGGGGTCTATATCTCATTCCAATCCACTATTCTTTGAGGCCCAGAATGATCTTACAAATATCCTTTGCTCGTTTAAGGACCACCGGAGGTTTGTTGGTGAAATGACCTCCTTCCTTTTGTATGGATCTGTAAACAACTGATATTAGACTTGGGAGGCAATAAAATTGACATTGAAGGTGGGTATCACCTGTTCTCTAAAAATTTTGACACAATTTTGAAGAATATTTGTGTACCTATCTACTAGACATGTAGACAGTACACTTGTGAATGAAACCTATTGAAAAACCTAAGGGGAGCTGGTAAATCATGCCTCATGAGGAGGCCAATGTTAGACTTGACCTGCAAAAATATTTCTCTTGATCCCTCCACTCTCCCTAATGCCTAAGGGTTGAAATAAATGCTCTTAGTTGGACCTCCCCACATATAAATTGATTGGGATTTCAATCTTCTTAGAAGAAAAACTCATGGATATAAAACTTATGGACATAAAAATCATCACAACAAATGATGGTTCCTCAAACTCAATATCCAACATTTCCCTAGCTCTAGTTATCTTCCATTTGAAAAATTGTTCCTTTAAAAACATGGCATAAAATTTGGAAGGGGTTCTACAAGAGAGTACCTGATCATAAAGTTGACTGACTATGACCACATTTTGTTTCAAAAATTCATTTTCTTCCTTTAAATTTCTATTTTCTTCCTCCACTTTTCTGAGCCTATAACACTCCTCCATCCATTTAACCATTCCTTTCAACACAATGATCTGAGGAAAGGTCTATTCTTTTCTTTGTTTCTTTCCTGTAATTGAGTAAGTGATGTTTTCAACTCTAAATTGGTAGCCTCTAGTAAGTGTATCTGTTGCTCCTTTGCTTCCAAATCCTGTTGTATTTGGAGAGTGGCTTCCTCCTAGTGGGCTACCATTTCTTGCAGCTCTTGAATATTTTGTTCCTTGGAAGATAGCTATTGGGAGAAGCCATCATCCTTAGCTTCCAAAAGTGACTGTAGTTGATCAATTTTCTCATGAGCTATTTGTAGCTCAAACTGTACCTTAGATAAGGAGATAACTTGGGGTAAAATAATATCAAGGTCTAGTGGAGAACTAGGTTCTCCTTCTTCCATTGGTGCCTTACCCTTATCTTTGAATAATGCTTCTTCAGGAACAGATGAGAAATTGACTCATGTGGAGACTCAGGAAGGGTTTGAAACATAGTTTGCGTAATTTCAATCGCCTCTTTCTCTTCTTATGACAATGGATTTTCAACTAGGGTTTCATGGATGACATGGGTAGGCTGGGAGGTATGGATGAATTTCCTAGGTCTACGGAAGTTGATGGAGTGAGTTCCTCGGTAGTCTCATGCTTTAGGGAGTATGATTTTTAGAATTTTAGCCACTTCTTTGTTCCATGCCTCTTTTTCAAAAACTGATGTTTGTAAATTAAGTGAATTGGACCCTAAAATTTGAGATACTTAGCACCCCAATGAAATTTATCCGTAGCAACACAAATGGCCTCATAAAGGAATTGGGGTAAATTGACCTTGTACTAGGGTTTGGCTTTTCCATGGCGTAAATGAATGAGCATTCTTAAAATTGGACCTAGCATAATTTCATATTGTCCTTCACATGTGAAATACCTAATTAACCATTTGGCCACTCCACCCAAGGTTCTAGTATACTCAATCTCTTAATCCATTTTTCCTTTCCCTTATTGTCAACTACTAATTGTATAATTTTTCTTTCTTCCCTATTGTAAATCTCTTGATTAACTCATGATACATTGTCCTTTTAGTAATAACTAACCCATCATTAGGTACACCAAATAACGATTGATTATAGTGGGAGAGAAAGGAATTTCCTTACCATTTATAGTGGAGTAGCCATCTTCCATGTTCCATGCAAATTCTTCAATCATTGGAATGTTGAAATCTTCGTATGCCAATAGAAAATCTAACCATCCGCTTTATCAAATACCTCCATTGACCTTGTGTCCACCAAGAGATCGATAGAACTAATGGGTTCATGTCATAGTCTGGGGCCCATGCTATATTTAAGAAAAATAAAAATAGATAGGCACATAAATAGCAATGCATGAGTCTCGAGATGATAGCGCAAGAAACTAATGGTGCAAGATTGAGAGTGACTAAGTTGGAAAGAAAATGTGGAACAACTTAACATGCAAGGTATATAACCAAATTTGGAAAGTTGTGCTAAAATCCCGAGGTGATGAGGTGAGTAATGGGATGCATGGGAACATGATGGTATTTAATGGGTGGTGGATTTGATGCAGGATTTTGGGGAGTGTGCTAAGTGAATTGGAAAAGGTGGGCAATCAATAAACACGATGGAAACAATTAAACTTTGAATTTAAAACTCTACTATGCTAGAAGTAATTAATTGTGCATACCTGGACATTAAAGCCTATCAATCTCCGCCACCATTTCAAATTTTAAGTGTATCACATATCCATCATATTTCATAATGATGTCATGCTCCATGTGTACATGGTATTCCCCTTTTTATTTTTCTAATCAGATTCAGGAGAGAAGATCACCATTTTTGGTTTTCGATCCTCTTCTTTATTAAAATTTTATGCATATTTTATTTTTATTTTTATTTTTTCATGAAGTATTTGCTGGCATCACTGGGTTTCAACCAATACTCCAGAGGAGATGATCACCATCTCTGGTTTTCAACCATCCCCTCTTATTTTTAGCAAATGGTTTCTCAAGTTTGAATTGTGATAGGCAAAGAGACTTTTCCTACACAATTAAGATCCGAATCTTCTTGAATTTCTCTTTGAAACTCTTCTTGAGATGTTGGTTTATGGTATAGTCTCATTCTGTGCCCATTAACCAACATTACTTTCCTTTCACCATCAATTGGAACCAATTGAACTGTCCCATTGTTGAACACTTCTACAATTTGATATGGCCCCATCCATCTCATTTGGAGTTTCCTTTGAAGTATTTATACTTTGAATCAAACAGCAAAGCCCAGTATCCTTTTTGAAATTTCCTTGGCTTAATCTATTTTTCATGCCAAAGTTTCCTTTGTTGTTGGATGATTTCAGTATGGTGTAATGTTTGAAGCTTGATTTCATCCAGTTTGTTTAATTGAACAATTCTTTATGTTGTGCTTTTGTCAATTCAATGCCCACCTCAAATGTTGTTTTTAATGTTTGGATTTCAAACTCTATGGGAAATATTGGTTTCTTTCCATAGACTAGTTCATATGGTGTAAACCTTGTTGTTGTCTTCCATGTGGTGTTGTAAGCCCACACCGCTTCTAGTAGTTTGAGCCCAATTTTTCCTTGAGATGTCTACAGTCTTTGTGAGTATGTTCTCCAACTCTCTGTTGGTTACCTCGACTTTCCATTTGATTGTGGATGGTAGGGGGATGACTTCTTATGCCTCAACTGATATATCTCCATGAAAGAGCTGATTACTCCTGACATGAATTGTGGCCCTTGGTCTGACACAATTGATCTTGGTGCTCCAAATATTTGAAATATTCGTTCATAGAGAAAATCTGCAACCTTCTCATCTCTTGCATGTGTGTTTGCACTTCATCCCATTTAGTAACATAATCAGTACAAACCAATATGTATTCCTTACCTTGGGAGGTTGGGTCAAATGGCCCAATGAAATCTAGTCCCCATTTCTCAAATGGTTCTAGGAAATTTGTGGTTGGAGGGGAATTTATGATGTAAATGTTGGTTTCCCCATCCTCTGGAATTGATCACACCTCCATACATACTTCTTGACATCCTTAAACAAGGAAGGCCAATAATAACCAGCTCCAAGAATTTTGTGGATGGTTCTTTGAACTGAATAATGTCCTCAGAGGGTTCATCATGGCATGCTCTAAGTATGTCAAACACTTCATTTTCATCTACACACTGTGTAAAACATGATCAGACCCACATTTGAAAAGTATTCCATTTAGCCAAGTATACATCACACTGTTTAATTAATTATTTCCTTTTTATAAGTGTGAAAATTTTTCTAGAAAATTCCCTGTGGCTAAGTAGTTAGCCATGTTTACATACCAAGGAGAGGTAGTGGAAAGTGCAAACAAATGCTCATTTGGAAATTCATCATTGACTTGTTCATCTTCTTCTAAAGTGGTAATCCTGGAGAGAAAATCAACTACAACATTGGACTTCCCTAGTTTTTCAATGATTTTGAGATTGAACTCCTACAGTAACAACAACCACCTAACAATCCTGCCATGAACTAAAGGTTTATTCATTAAATATTTAATGGCTAAGTGGTCAGTATGGAAAAATACCTCATAACTAGTGATATAATGTCTAAATTTATTGATTGCATATACTACTGCTAGAAATTATTTCTTAGTTGTTGTGTAATTCCTCTCAGCAGGGGAAAGATTTTTACTGATATAATAAATTGCATGCATGGGTTTTCCCTCTTCTTGTTGTCCCAAGACAACACCTACTACTTCATTTGAGGCATCTATTTGGATATGGAAGGGAAACTTCCAATTAGGACCTCTCAACACCGGTGTACTTATCAGCTTGTCCTTAATTGCATCAAAATATTGTTGGCATGCTTTAGTCCATTCAAACTCAGAATCCTTAGTTAGAAGAGAAAATAATGGAGAAGAAATTTTACTAAAATATGATATGAACCTATGGTAGTAACCAACATGACCAAGAAAACTTCTTACCTCAATTTGATTGGTGGGTGATGGAAGTTTTACAATGATACTCACCTTATCTGGATCAACCTTAATTCCTTCAATTGAAACATGATGGCCTAAAACTATACCTTGTTCCATCATGAATAAACACTTCTCATGATTCAAGGATAGCTGGTGTTTTTCACAATGAGCAAGAAATTTATCTAGATTATTGATTGCTTCTTGGAATGTTTCCCCATAGACCGTAAAGTCATCCATGTATATTTCTACACAATCATGGGTGAGATCAGAAAATATTGCCAACATGGCTCTTTGGAAAGTGGCAGGGGCATTACATAACCCAAAACGGTAGAACCTTGTAAGAAAATGTCCCCAAGGATAGGTAAACATTGTTTTATCTTATTATTCAGAACCACATTGTTATCGATTGTATCCACTAAATCCATCAAGAAATGAAAAGTACCTTTTACCAAACATTATCTAAGACTTGATCAATAAAAGGAAATGGGAAGTAATCCTTATGAGTGGATTTTTTCAATTCTCTATAGTCCACACACACTCTCCATTTTCCATTCTTTTTGGGCACTATAACTAAAGGGAAACCCACTGACTATCTGAGATTGGGTAGATAAATCCTACATTCAAAAGATTTTCAATCTCAGTTTTAACAATGTCTCTAAGAGCTGGGTTTATCCTTCTTTGAGGTTGCCTAACTAGTCTTGCTTCAGTGGTGTAGATGTGGTGGGTACATATACTAGGATGTATACCTTTCATATCACTGTACTCCCAAGAAAAATCTTGGGGGTGAGAGCAGAAGTTTGAACAATGTATTTTCCTCTTGATCGGTCAACCAACTATTTATTGTCAATGTCTTCTCGGAAGAACGGGAAGTTGTTTTGTGTCTGGATGAATTGAATTTACCATAGGATAATTTCTCAAAAGTGTGTTTAATGGACATCTATGTGGTAGCAATTTGTGCACACAAGTTATGTTCTAGAAATGAAAAATAATAGGCATGTTATCTTCATCCATGAAATCATTCTTTATTTTAGTAAGTTGTAGCGTAGGACTAGAACTAAACCTAGAAGCGCAGAATCGGGTGTAGGACTCAAGCTATGTACAACACCCATGTCATGGTAGTCACATTCAATTTGATCTGAGTGTTCTTGGATTACTACCATGGAAAGAGAGGAGATGATATCTTCATAATCATTAGAGTCATCCTTAGACCATTGTTTGTTGTTTGTAGAAAATGGTTTGGCTACAAGGTATAATGACAATTTATTTGAATCTTGACCATTAGTGATGACCATGTTTCCTATCTTGTAGTCGATAAGGGCAGCAACTGTAGCTAACCAAGGGCATCCCAGGATTATGGGATAACCAATTTTTCTATTCTTTGTTTTGATTATCATGAATTCTACCGCATAGTCCTAAGATTTGATTGTAATCGTAACATCCTCTATTATTCCCTTGGGTTTATTTACTGACCTGATCTACCATTTGCAAAACTATATGCGTGCATGGTGGTTTAGGGAGTTCTAATGTGGGCAAAGTGTCTGTGGTTATGACATTTATGGAAGCTCTTAAATCAATAAGGTCATTAGGAATATGAACGTTCCCTATGTAGATTGTTACAATGGGACTTCCAGGATCTCCATATTTAGGAGGAGGATTGTTTCCATTTGAAGTGAAAACAAGTTTTCTATCAATGTGATTGGTCTTGGGTTGATTCTTCCTTCTACCAGAGTCTTGAAATAGAGATCTTTAATTGTTTTATTTAATTCAGGAATATCTTTGAGATCTTGCAGCAAGGGAATGCCAATACTTATCTTCCTCAATCCTTGGATTAATTTTGACTATGGATTTTTAGGAGCTATAGTATTTTGTTTCTCAGAGAGCCTAGACGGGAAAGGAATGTCAATGTTTGGTTGATGAGTTTCTTCAATAGTACTAGGTTGCATTTTCTCTGGTTCTTCATTTTCTTCAGGAATCTCCTCAATAATAAGAGAGGAAGGTTTTGATGTAACTTTTCTGAATGCAACATTATGTTCTTGCAATCTAGTGAATTCACTGTGGGGTTTTTTTTTGTTTCTATCATATATGTTAGATTGCCCTGCCTTACATTCTTAGGATTGGCCACAGTTTGGGTAGGCATCTATGGTTGAGAAGGTTATTTAGTTTGGATAGAGTTACTAGGTCCACCAATAGGGCTTGTTGACCTTGTGATCTCCTTTGATTATAATATTGTTGTCCAAACCCTTGAGGTGTATTCCATTATTGTTGGTATTATTGTTGATATGGTGGAATGTTTGGTGGTGGAGCCCAAGGTTGTTGATAATAATTTGGTGGGGCATACTGTGGGATCCACTCCTGTGGAACTTGTTGAACCTAAGGTGGAGGATATGGCCATGGTGCATTCCATTGATTTGGGGCCCATTGTGCTTTCTGGTTGTAGGCTTGGTTTTGGTTGGACTAAAAATTTCCTCCTTGCCTTTGAGCCATATAGTTCAGCTCAACCTCCTCTTGGTTACTCTATTTAAATGATTTTTTAGCAAGGGAAGGGAAGCAGTCCACATTGATCTGTGGCATGCTTGAGTTCACAGAGAAGGCAGATCTTTGTCTTATCCAACAAAAAGTCCTTAAGTCCATGTTTAGCTCTACATCTTGGGTAGTAAATGAACAAGGGCTCTGTGTTTCTATCCTTTTCTCTATCCATAATAGTGTTGAGTTGAATTAAGAGATTAGTTTTTAGGTTTGAAATTTCTTCTCTTAATTTGGATAGATCCCCATTAACCATTTTTCCTTTATGTCTTCTCAAATTGGGACAAGTTCATGAATAGTTCCTACAGAGGTCAATAATGTCTCGTGAACTCTAACTTGGTCATGCCTCCCCATCCCATTAAATTGAATTCTTCTTGTGTATCCTCATCCAAACAGCTTAAGAAATAAAGTTTTAAGTAGGTTAATATCCAAACCAGTTCCACGCTTTGTGTAGAAAGAGGAACCGATCCAGGTAATATTATACACTTTCATATTCCTTTTGTTGAATTTGAAAGAGCTCTTCTTTCCTATCCCTCACTCTATAGTAATCTTGATACTTGTCCAGGAAGGCTTGTTCCATTTCTTCCTAGTTATGAATGGAATTTGGGCCTAAACCCATAAACCACCTCATAGTTGCATCTTTCAGAGTGGAGGGAAATATTTTAATCTTTTGGTTATTAGAAGTGTAGTCATATATTTGACATAAAACTTTAAAATCAAAGAGGAATTGATCAGGGTCCTCTAAAACTATTCCCTAAAAATTTGGTAGAATTGAAGGGGAAATATTTTTCATAGGGACAACTTCATTAGGATCTAATTCAATAGGGTAGGTGAACATCTTTTCAACTGGAGGATTTCCATTGTTTGCACCATTGGGGTCATGTACTTCATCACCCACTCTTCCTTGGTCAACAAGTTGTTCCACAGGTTGGATTTGTGGTGGGTTTTGAAGGTTTAATCTAATTAATCTACCTCTATGGTCTCTAGGTAGAAACATGCAATCCTATCATATTGAGAATGATTCCCTAACTATCAATACTTGAAATGAATTGTGTGTGTTCCACATACTCAACTTAGAGGATTCATATAATATACTATTTGTCTTGATTTTTTCCTCAAAGAATTAAATGTATTTTGAATTGGAGGTGGAGAATGCATAGTAATGATTGATTGTAAAGGTTAATATTAAAGTTTTGGGGAAGACATGGAAATGGAGAAAAATAGGAAATCTACAAGGAGAGGTGAAAACCAAATTAGGGCGGGTGAGAGTAAATATTCCATGGTAGGGGCAAGTTTTTATTTGCATGATGGCATCACCATAGTTCCTAAGAAGAAAAGGGATCATGATAGAGTATAGGGAGGATAGGATAGGGAGAAGTAAGCATGATTTTCTAACCATAATCTGTATATGCACAAAATCTTGCCCTAGGATGTGAATCGACTTGGAGCTAGGGAAAAACATTGAGCCACTCGAGAAAGTAGGGGTTGGGGCTTCGGAAATCGGGGTCCGTCTCTTCCTTGAAGCCTACCTCATTTAAGGATATTCTAGGAAATCACAGTGGAAATGCTTCTAGTTATCAGCCATATCTGGTGGATTTGGCAGAAGAAATCCCAGAGCTAGAAATTAAGAACCCCGAGGTAGAGAAATATTATCAAAGCTGTTGCCCGAGATGATGTGATTAGGAATTTTAATGGCCTTTAGCCTTTATCTACTAATTTATACTAGTGGATATTTGAAAAATGGTCCAACAGGTGTGAAATATCTCTTTGTTCCAGGGGTTTTTTTATTGTACATTTTAGAGAAACAAAAGATTATGAGTGTTGCCTATCTGAAGGACCTTGGTTCTGGGGTAACACCGGTTTGTATTTGACTCCATGGTTTCCATAATTTGATCTGAATACCCATTTGGTTACCAAAACATTGGTTTGGGTAAGGCTTCCTAACCTTCCTCTACATTTATGGTATGCCCTGGATGATATTGGCAATGTCTTGGGAAAGTTTATTAAAGAAGATTTAGAAAGAACTCACTCTAGGTTTTGCACTTATGCTCGCATTTGTGTTGAAATTGATCTGAGTAAAGGACTACCAGATCATATCCTGTTAAAATTTGGAAAAATTCAGCATTCACAGGTGGTGGATTATGAAAATACCACTTTTAGATGCAGATCCTGCAATAATCCAGGACATCTGCAAGCTTCTTGTCCTTTAAATAAAAATGGTGCTAAAAAGAGTAGCTCAACCACTTCTAGTAGATGGGGATTTGTGAATCCTGATTTGGTGTCTACCTCAGCATTCAAGGAGGGAACCAAACAAAAGACAACAAAAATAACAAAAAATGAACATAGAGATTCAGAAATGGGAAAAAGTGAGAATGAAGAGTTAGTTGGAGGAACGAAAAGAGAACATTCACCTGAAAAATTAGATTCGGATCAAAACTCTTTTCTTGATAATATGGAAGTCCCAGGAAATCCCAGTGATCTTATGATAATAGTTCATTCTGATGCTAGCAAGTGGAACGGAGTAAAAAAGAGGAAAAACAAAAAGGTCATATATGTAGTATCGAAGACTATTTTACATCCGAGGGCGTGAAATAGCTTAAGCCTGGACACCTCTGGTAAGCTTTACATTTGTTTATTTGCATTGCTTGGTGTTTGTAGGTTTGGTTTGATTTTTTGGGAGGTTTATTTCCCAGCTCTGTTTGGATATTCTCTGGGTATTTATGCCTAGCTTTATTATTGGGAACAGTCTCATCCACTTGCCTTATCAATAAAAAAATCTTAGAGGATTTGTGTTGTCACTACAAGGTCTTTTGGTTCTTTAGAAAGAAAGAGTTATGGAAATTGAATTTTTGAATGGAAATTTACCAAACAACCATGTAATACCTCTAACTAGCAAATTCCTTTGATAAAATGGTGTTCCCGAAAATGATGCCAAAAAGTGACGAGTGTCATTAATGCTCATACTTTAATCAAGTTATTTTGTCAATCCAAGGCGGTGTCCAATGCTTTGTTTAAAACAAAGGGGACAGTGAACACGAGTTTGGCATGAGTTCTAATAATAAATATGATAAATTAACGAATTGATCATGATTACAAAATGAAACGGTTGAAATGAAATACCGGAATTGAAATATTGACTAGAAAAAACTCACTAAGTATTCATAATGGAAACTTCATTACATTCAAGAATATAATAAATAAAAAGGAAAAGAAACAAATGTGAATCCCCTTTCATTGGGTAGGAGTGGCCTTTGATCTATGATTTGATCGGGATCTGAACTAAAAATCAAACAACTAAACTTCCTCCTGAATCTGTGATCTTTATTGAATTAGAAACGTGCTTGTACAACTGAAAGATTGAACCCCTAAGTCTAGTTACATCATATCTTTTATACAAAAGAATTCCTAGTCTCTCCAAATGATTTAGTTATTCCAAATGACTGCGTCTAAATCTAACTGATTGTTTAACTAACAATGTTATATATTTATGTAAATACATTAATGGCAGGAGTGATTCACGAGGTGTTTGAACTTGAAATATTCTTGACAACTGAAGAGAGGATCTGTGATTGACTCCTTGGAAGGAGTCAATCACCTCTAGAAGATTCTTTACATCGTTAATCATTCAAGAGAACTAAAATGAAGATGTGTCTCAATTGTTGGTCATATTTCCTCCTTGTGTGGCTTCAATGGTTGTTGAATTAATGACGATGGTTCTTGTTCGGGGTGTAGTGCTAAAAGCGTGACTTCAAAGATCCAAGATGCGTGTGAGTTTCCCCAAGTTCGAAGAGGGTTTATTGGTACCTAGATTTACTCTTCTTCACAAACTGAGCAACATCATGGATTTGATAAGAAACTCAAAAGCAGATAAATGATTATGTATGTTGTTTTGTAGATGGGGAAGAAATTTATTAGAATTTTTAGCACTCAGGCCTTGAAGAAGTGGGTAGCACCTTAAAAGGATTTGATCTTATCCTAACTATTTTAGGTTGTGCCTTTCAACCAAGGTAAGGGAACTGTTTTTAACCTCTTTTATTGAAGGAGACGCATATACCTTTCTTTTGCACAAATTTTATAAAGAAAACCTTGGGAAAATATGATCAACACACCAAATCTGACTCTCATGAGTTGTCACTTCTAGAAGATGGAGATATTTTCAACACAAGGCTAAGGTTACTAAAGACATTATGGAATCCTGATTGTTCTACATATTTTTGCAAGTAGATTTTGTTCCTTTGTTGATACAGGGCAAAAAGGGGTGGTTCAAGGTGGATTCATGGTCTTTGAATGATTTTGGTGGGAGATGAAGTAGGATAAAGTTGATTATACCAGATATTTGAAGGGAATTCACAACAATGAACAACTCAACAACATAATACTTCATAAGATGTTCCTTCAACCAGAAGGTGTGCTTTAGTGGAGGCCCAGATCAACACGTTTTCACATAATCTTTGAGACTCTAACATGAAGGCTCAAATTGAAAGACTCAATTAAACACCAAAGTCTCTGATCAATCACACCTAAGGTACACCCAAAGACTTACAGACAATCTTTATCAACAAATGATAGTGAATTGATTTTAAATTTGTTTATCTCATCCAAGATGAAGGCTCTTCTTGAAATGAAATTGCAAATACCATTAAACTGTCACAAGGATGAGATCCTATGTGATTTCACAAAGATTTCAATGTAATATTGCAATAGGAATGAAAGAAACTATTTGCAGACATTTTGAAACAAAGCAAACACAAATTACTAGAGATTAGACACAAATTAATTTCAAAATTGCTTAAATTCATTAGCAGGGGAAAGATTCTAGAGAAATCTTAGTGCTCGTCAATGGCTATACATCTGTAACCAACTTGACATGATAGAAAATATAACACAAAGGAAATTAACTAGGTATCTCAGACGGGCTTCTCAAAATAAGGCTTTCTCAAATTTTCTCTTAGGAATTCAAACTCCGACCATTTGCAAGAGTATTCTCATTGCATTTATACATTTCATTCACCCCAAATTTTGTCCCCAAAAATAAGAATATTCGAGGGACCTTTTCTTGCTACTAATTTGTTACAGAAAGTGACGTTTAACAAATTCGCACCCGCATCTGCCAGGTGGACAAATCATGAATTGATCACATTTCTCAGACCCTCGACTAATGACTAGGATGCCATGCCACAACCATTTTGACACTCCTTTTAATCATTTTGATTCTGTCATGTGAGAAATCCCCCTTTTAATAATTTTCTAGAGGCTCTACATAGCTAGATTTGACAGGTAATCTTTTTCGTTCTCGAGGCAACACCTTTTTCACCTTTACGCCTGCAACTTCATCATTTCATCCCTTTTCCCTCTCTTTCCTCTAAAATTTTGCCCCACATCCATTTCCTCTAGTAATTCCCATTTTTGCGAGTGCTTGAGTAATTCCCACTTCAAAATATCGACCTTAACAATCCTTGGACTCATAATTTAAGTTTCAAATCCATTCAATGACACCTTACAGAGACAGAGACGACAAGGAATTTCATCAAAGAATGATGAAAAATAGTGTGTATTCATGTCTTGAAGTATTGGAGTAAAAATGGTGGAAAAATAGGTGAAATGCACAACAACCATTGATTATACCCCTTTTCCACTTTATATCATAACCGTCCACATGTTTCCTTGGTGCAACTGCAAAGGAGAAGCACAGAGGAAAGTCCCAAACAAGCACGAGCCTTCCACATACCCTAGGCCCAAGAAAAATGCCTTTTGGCCTTTGAAAATTCTTAGTGTAAAAGGAGCCAGTTGAATTCTCCACGTGTGTCAATGTCACATTTTGAGATGGTCCCTAAAAGCAGAGACTCCAAATAAGTGCGGGCTCAATACGTGTCTTAGTCTCGGTAGAGTTTGTTAAAAAATTTGAAGGTTCAGCGGAAGGCACCATGTGTCTAGGGTCGAGATAGTTTCCTTTGGCCGTTGAAAATTCCAAGCAAAGGGCATAGTGAGCAGAAGCCTCCAAGTGTCCTCCTGGTGCTTCTTCAAAATAAAAATTAGGGGCTGGTCCCCAAACATGCACGGTCCCTCCACGTGTCCGGGCTTTGGGTTGAAGCAAGCCTTAGAGTTTTTAAAGTGCCCCACTAAGAGTTTTTTGCCCCGCCGAACCGCATCTAATAAAAAGGGCCACGTTTCCACTGATGCTGAGATGTAAATTTGACTAGGAAAAATACACCTGTCAAAATGTAAAAATGTAGGAAAACCACCATTTGAGCCCGAAGATGAATTTTTCTTCAAGGACAAAGAATTTGGAAATGTTATAAGGTTCAAACATGATCCTCTCGAGCTACATCCAATCACATTTCCATAGGTATTTGGGACAAAAATGACAGGGACAACAATACGTGATTGCGGAAAATGGAAGGAAAGGAACAACCCGAGTTTTACGCCTAATTTACAAACTCCTTCAGATGGATAGAGAAATGAAAAACAAATTCTGGACCTTTAAGTGATCTTCGACCAAGGAAGGGACTGATCATGGCAACCAAATGGAGGATAGAGTCTTCAAGCACCAACTCGAGGAGATAGAAAACATGACAGAGGCCACAAACTAAGGAATTTCAATGACAAATAGGGTGAGACTAATTTGAGCACCAACATTGGCTCCGATCGGGGATGGGAACTCCTTGTGAGTTCCACAAGAATAAATAGCAAACCAAGTGCCAAAAATAGACCATTGGGCAACAAAGTCAAAGAACAAGCTTGCAGAGTAGAGAAACCATGACCATCCTCCAAAAAATGAACCAAGAAACTAGTAAAACTAGGTCACCAAGGACCAGAATGAACAACAACAAAAAATCAGAATGAAATAAAGAACTATACACTATACAATTATGAGCAACCTGATTCAAAGAAAACAATCAAGGAAAATCTTCAACTGCCCACCATTCTAGATATGACCATGCTAAGCAATCCTGATATGTCTTTAACATCTGGTCATATTATTGTCTCTCTTTTCGATCCAAGTCACTATCTGATCACATTTTTTAGGCTTACCCCTCATGCCTGGGCCAAGTTTGTTAACATCCTTCGAGGCTGCATCAAACATAAAATTCCTAGGAAAATCATCCTACTCATGATACCTGCATTGATCAATTTCATATTCCTTGAAAGCAACATAGCTCACAAAGTTATCAATATCAATATCTGCATGCAATACTTCATAAGAAGCATTGTTGGGGTCCTCAATAAGATATAACATTTTCTTTTCACCAGGTAACTTCACAAGGCTGCCCTCAATTGGTATGGTGGCATAAGACATGTCCATATGAACATTTCCACCAACACTTGCAACCCACTTTCTTAATAACAACATGCCCCATTTGGCAGGGCAATCAACAACAACAACATCAAGTTTCAAGTTCTTACCCGGATAAGCTGCAAGTTATACCACCAAAATTTTACACATCCTACAACCGGCACCTCTATAGAATCCATGTAGTACACTTTCCATAAGCTATCGTCACTTTAATGTTCAATTCATTCATAACCTCTAGAGGAATAACATTGTATGATGCTACAGAGTCAAACATATAATGTGTGCAAAGATCTGTCTTTAATAATCAACGTTGTAAAAAATGGATCAACATTTAATTGAGAATCAACCAAAGATGTTCCCAAGTAAACTTCAGGTGGTTCATCTAGTTACTCCAGTACTTGGGATTGTTTTAACTCTAAAATGGTAGGATGAGTCTCAACATTTTGCCTTGGGTGACCTTTTCTTCTCTAAACCCCATATATTTGAATGCTCTGCTCCTATGCTCAGGGATTCTAAGCAATTCAACAATAGGAACAAAAATCTTGATCTGACTCAAGATTTGGGCTATGTCACAAGGAACATATTTGGGTAATGCAGTGTTAGGAGGAAGGTTTACAAATTCATTTGATGGCACAAGATTTTTTACAGTCTGAGCATGGGGAGGGACACAAGTTCTACTTGAGACAACAAGGCCTTTTCCAGATGCATCTTTCCTTGGAGTTTCTTTTGGGATACTGGTAAGCACTGGAATTTTTGGTTTGGCCTGAGGCCCTACCCCTTTGGAAACCTTACTCCTAGTATTATATTATTTTTCATGGCCAACCACAACATTCATTAACAACTACCTATCCTCCTCATAAGGGATCCCTCCATCATACTTCTCAATCATTAGAGCTCTTAGGTACTCAAAATCATTATTAGGAAGTTCAAAAGCTTGCACCATATCAATTTTAGAAGTATGAGTGGGAGGAAGAGGTAATACCTAGTGAATGCAATCCCATAAATCTTTAATAGTTCCTCATCAGCTCAGTTGAGGTTGCTCCCTGCTATGAACTCGTAGAGGAAACCATCATGCATGCATCATCATCAGTGTTATCATCATCATCAACTTCTTCAACTTGCTGATCTACTTCACATGGAGAATGTGGCAAGAAATAGTTATCACACCACTCAATTTCATGAGCTTCACCAACAACAACAACTCTGGCATTTAGAGGATCAGGCACTACTCTATTTTCCCTAGCCTGGGGTTGTCTAGCTCCCATGGGTCCTTTACCTCTGTCATCATATCTCTGATCATTTCTTAGATGATTTACAAATCTATCTTGTCCTTGTTGCCTATGTTGACCTTGAGAACCTTGTCCAATTCCTTTCTTTGCCCTTGCCAGCTTGTAAGAGATTTCTTTGACATCCCCGCCCAAAGTCCTTACAACTTCCTCAAGATCTACAACCTTACTTGGTTGAGGCTTCTCAAGTTTGATCAATTTAACACCCTCCCTCTTAGGAGATTTTCCAACCGCTTTAATGTTGTTCTCGATTTACAGAGCCATGCCTCAAAGTTCTAGGGTTCTTATCCCTCAAATAGTAAGCAAATTTATTATCAAATGCATCTGAATACTTTATCAGACATGATTCATCACATGGCCTCAAATTAATAGGCATTTTTCTCCATGTTTTGTTAAATCTAGTATTGAAATCATGCACTGATTCATTAGGATTATTTTTATATTTTCAAACTCTGATAAAAGAAACCTAGGATATGTCTTATCACCATACTGCATTCTAAAAGCATTTTTCATCTATGTCTAGGAGTCAATGGAATTATTTGGTAGAGATTTATACCAATCCCTTGCATCTTCTTCTAGAGTATGGATAAATAATTTAATGTATACATCCTCAAACTCTATTTCAAAGTCCTCCATCATATTGACAAAGAGCTTCAAGTGTTGATCACCAGTGATTGCATTATTTCCTTGAAACTTAGGCAATCTATTTCTTACATCTTGTGGCACAACATTTGGGTAGCCAACCATACCTCTAAAATTGATGGGACCAAAAGTATTAACAACAAATGGAGGTCTAGGTGGAGGCTGAGCCATGTTGTTTTATGGAGGTGATCTTGGAGGAGTTGCAAGATGATGAGGACTAAGGGGTCTGTTAGGAATAGGAATGTGATTTTCAAAATGAATATCCCCTAATGGCTCTTTTTCACAGTAGACACTATCATATTTGGAAAATACAGGGGTAGAATGAGATGCAAATCTTTCAAATACAAAAGAAGGCCCCTCTCCAGATACAAAGAGACTACCTAATTTAGAAGTAGTTGAGGAAGTATTGCAATCTTCAATCATGTGCCGATTAGTTTCACCAATGGAGATCTCTTTTCTTGATGCTTGATCTCCAACAACCTTCCAAATTATTCCTCCTTCTAAATTAGACTTTCCAAACTCTGGAAACAACCTTCTACTAGGGTCCGTGGCGAAGAAAGATCTTCTTCCTTCCAAATTTGCAGAGATTAATGACAAATCTTACTTGATATATGTTAAGACACTAGTATTTATTAAGAATTTAAACAACATGGAGTCACCACTAAGGATTTTCACCTTAGTTTTTGAAAATGCACTATGAAAGACCTATCAAATGTCTATCAATACTGACTCATGCAAAGCTTACAAGATCTTCTCTTCTTCTACCCAAATTTATTAATGATGATACAAAATTTAGTGCAATAATTGTATAAGCTAGAAATATTGCACTCATAACTTACAACTTTGAACAATTCTTATAGATTTGAACAGATAAGATTTGAACATGTGTAAGAAATATTACCGAAGTGGTCTGTATGTATTGTATTTGTAAAATAATACAAAGAGTTCTTGGCAATGGTTCCAAAGATGTGTTGTTGATGGGCCAAATGGATATGAATAGGAAACAAATCAACAAATCATCCTCGCAATGCTAATCAGTTCTCGGCAATGCAATCCAACTCCTTGGCAACGAAACCAGAAGTGTGTTGGTACCCGGATTTACTCTTCTTCACAAATCGAGCAACATCATGGATTTGACAAGACACTCAAAAGCAGATAAATGATTATGTATGTCGTTTTGTAGTGGGGAAGCAATTTATCCGGATTTTTAGCAATCAGGCCTTGAAGAAGTGGGTAACACCTTAAAATGATTTCATCTTATCCTAACTATTTTAGGTTGTTCCTTTCAACCAAGGTAAGAGAACCTATTTTTTAACCTTTGTTATTGAAGGAGATGCAAATACCTTTATTTTACACAAATTTTATAAAGAAAACCTTGGGAAAATATGATCAACACACCAAATCTGACTCTCACGAGTTGTCGGTTCCAGAAGATGGGGATATTTTCAACACAAGGATAAGGTTACTAAAGACATTATGGAATCCTGATTATTCTGCATATTTTTGCGAGTATATTTTGTTCCTTTGTTGATACATAGGGCAAACATGGGTAGTTTAGGTGGATTCATGGTCTTTGAATGATTTTGGTCGAGATAAAGTAGGATAAAGTTGATTATACCAGATATTTGAAGGGACTTCACAACAATGAAAAAATCAATAATAGAATACTTCAGAATAGTTAAGACATTCCTTTAACCAGAAGGTGTGCTTCAGTGGAGGCCCAGATCAACACATTTTCACATAATCTTTGAGAATTTAACAGAAGGCTTGAATTGAAAGACTCAATTAAACACCAAAGTTTCTAATCAATCATGCCTAAGGTACACCCGAAGACTTACAGACAATCTTTATCAACAAATGACAGTGAATTGATTTTAAATTTTTTTATCTCATCCAAGATGAAGGCTCTTCTTGAAATGAAATTGCAAATACCATTAAACTATCACAGGGATGAGATCCTGTGTGATTTCACAAATATTTCAATGTAAGATTACAATAGGAACAAAAGAAACTATTTGCAGACATTCTGAAACAAATCAGACACAAATTGCTAGAGATTGAACACAAATTAATTTCAAAATTGCTTAAATTCATTAGCAAGGGAAAGCTTCCAGAGAAATCTCAGTGCTCATCAATGGCTATACATCTGTAACCAACTTGACATGATAGAAAATCTAACACAAAGGAAATTAACTAGGTATTTCTGAAGAGATTCTCAGAATAAGGATTTCTCAAATTTTCTCTTAGGAATTCAAACTCTGACCATTTGCAAGAGTATTCTCATTACATTGATACTTTTCATTCACCCCAAATTTTGTCCCCAAACATGTGCGGCCCCTCCACGTGTCCCATGTTTTGGGTTGAAGCAATCCTAAGAGTTTTTAAAGTGCCCCACCGAGCCACATCCAACCAAAAATTTCCACATTTCCTTGATGCTTAAATGTAAATTTGAATGGGAAAAATACACCGTCAAACTGTAAAAATGGAAGAAAACCACCATTTGAGCCCAAAGATGAATTTTTCTTCAAGGACAGAGAATTTGGAAATGTTATAAGGTTCAAACATGATCCTCTGAGCTACATCCTATCATGTTTCCATAGGTATTTGAGATAAAAATGACAGGGACAACAATACGTGACTACGGAAAACGAAAGGAAAGGAACAACCCGAGTTTTACGCCCAATTTACTGAGAATCCTTGGATGGACAGAGAAACAAAAAAAAATTTGGACCTTTAAGTGATCTCGCAACCAAGGAAGGGATTGATCATGGCAACCAAATGGAGGACAGAGTCTTCAAGCACCAACAAGGGGAGATAGAAAACATGATAGAGGCCGTAAACTGAGGAATTTCAATGACAAACGGGGTGAAACTAATTTGTGCACCGACAAGGTGGACTGCTGATCTAGATGATCTAGAGGTGCTACTTTGAGACCCTTATTAAGTGGATAAGAGTCCTATGCTAACACGTAAAATAGAGTCTTGCACTCCTTCATCAATTTGTTGGTGCTCATTTTGATCCTCTATTATTTTCCCATCTTTCCCCATTGGTTTGCATGCTCTAAAATGTTTTTCTTCAAACTTGGTGGTTTGCAAACTTTGTTCTCTAGATTGAATGCTTTCAAAAGCTCAAAAACTTATTATTTTCCCCATTTTGAAGGAAAAATACATGTGTGCCTTACTTTGTGCCCTAAATTTCCAAATCCATGGGCCTCTGTCATTTTTTCCATTTTCCTGGCCTGTGGAGCTCGTGTTTGTTCATTTTTTTACATTTTTGCCCTCAAAAATCCTTTTCCATGGTTGAAAATTGCTTTAAAATGCATTCCCTTTGTTTTTGACAAAAAAATCCTTCACCCACGAAGAAAAAATCAAATTCGGGCATCTCTAGTAAATTTTGTGTTTTTGATGGTCGACAGTGTCATTTGACCATCAAAATTAAGCTCAAATGACGTCTCCTACATGGCCACTTCTGGTTAGACAAGGATCGATAGGTTTCTTTGAAAAACTTAGCCATTTTTGGCTTTGGGAAAAAATTCAAACTTACCCCCGCAACTCCGCAGGAGGACACGTGTTGTGTTCCTATGCCAAGGTAGGATGGAAGGCTGGTGGAAGACTTAGGAAAATTTTTCCTTTTGCCGAAGGGGAGAAAAGTGGAAGAAAAGCCCACGGGTCCACAATGGAGCAGGTGGCGGACACGTGGCCAAGCGGGACAGAGCAGGCCGGTGGAGGCAAAAGGGAATTGTTTCCCTTTTGCAAAAAAGGACCTAAGGTAAAATTTTGGAGCATAGCCCCATGGCCAATCACAAGTGGACATGTGTCCATGAAAATTCAGAGGGAAGTGCGGGCTGTGGAAGGAAATGGGGAATTTTTCCCTTTTTGGTAAAAGGAGTTAAGGCAAAAAATTGAGCTGCGGGCCCGCGAATGAGCCACAGGGAGACACGTGGCGAAGGTAGAGTGGGTCGGCGGGCGGTGGAGGCAAAAGGGAAATTTTTCCCTTTTGATAAAAAGTACTTAGTATGGAAATTTGAAGCACTGGCCCATGAGTGAATCATCGAGTGACATGTGGCAAGGGAGAAATTGGAGGTGCGGGCTGCTGGGAAAAAATGAAAATTTTCCAAATTTCCAAAAAGGTCAAAATGCGCAGAATTGAAGCGTGATCCCAATGGGACCCACCATGTGCCACGTGTCATCACCAAAATTCAAGGGCGGAGGGGCGGAGAAAAAGTCATATTTTTCCATTTTTTCAAAATGTCAAAAAGTCAAAAGGTGAGCCTGAATTGATTCCCAATCATATTTTGACATGTGGAGGGCCCAGATTGAAGGAAAAGAGCAGATCAAGGGAAACTATACATTTTCATTTTTGGCCACCATTTTTGCTCCAAGAAGCTTGGAGATGTGAATTTTACATCATTTTTAATTGAATTTTTGATGAATTTGTGTCCTTTGTGCCTGCAAAGATCAATGCAAGTGGTTTTAGGGATTAATTTGCAGATTTGAGGTGTTTTTGAAACAAAGTTTTTCCCTAATCCATCCAAACATGTGAAATGTCAAAATTGAAAGTTACAGAGGTAGTTTTAAAAGGTGAAAAGGTGAAATGATGAGAGGAAAGGCATCTACATGCCTTGATGATGAAAAATGTGCCTCTAGGAAGGATAATGATCCGAATATTTGTAATGATTCAGTCTTTTTAAAACACACTGCAACTCTCATTGCAAATTTGTTAAATGTCATTTTCAATGAATCATGAGAAATTATTGTAACAAAATTGATCCCTTAGCATATGCTTTTCTTGGGAAAGAAGGCTCCAATGTGGCAAGAGGTATATAATGCATTTTGGAGAAATGCAAATGGTTGGGAAGTTGAAAATCACGAGCAAATTCTGAGAGAAAGCTCATTTTCTTGAGAAACCCACCAAAGAACCAGGTTAATTTCTTCTATGTTGGATCTTCATGTATGTGAGTTGGTTACAAGTGTATATCCATCACACAGCTTTGAGATTGTTCATGAAACTCTCCCCTGTTGATGAATCTAACAAGATTTTGAGTTAATTTGTGTTTTTCTGGGCAATATGATGTCTGTTATCATTTTAAATACCTACAAATAGTTTTCATTGTTCTTGTTGCAATCTTACATTGAAAGTATTTAGAAATCACATAGAATCTCATCCTTATTGATAGTTTAGTGGCACTTGCAGTTTTGTTTGTCAGAAGAGCTTTCATCTGGCATTGAAAATAAGCAGTTTAAAATCACTCCACCTTCATTTATTGATTGGGATTTCTTGTAAGCCTTTGGGGGTACCTGCGTGGTTTGATCAAGGATTTTTGTGTTTAATTGAGTTCTTTACTTCAAGATTTTGTGGTGAGTTCTCAAAGTTTTCATAGCTTTGATGTGGGAGATATCCTCATTGACATAAACACTAGCTTATGAATTCAAGTTGCCAGAACACCTATAAGGTATTCTAAGAAAATTACACAACTCCTAGTTCTGAACATAGAGGCCGAAAAGGCATACAACTACTGGATACTCGGAATTAGGGATTGACTCTTCATATGACCATAGGAGGTCCACAACAACCACGAACTTACGGTTGTGATCCACAGGTCCCACAACCCAATGGGCCTACAAATCAATCCGACGTTGATGTTGGTTTGCGAACATTAGTGTTTAGATCTTCACCACTCCCACCAGATATCATAGCACAATTTTTGTATTAAACATAGAAGCCAATAAATCCAATATTTTCTGGGCTAGATCAGAAAACCACCCATAAGCTAATCAAAAATCCACTAAAATGACATACCATTACTTTCATGACCTTGTTTAGAGATATATACGGAGCTCCCACGGGTCACTTCCCATGTATCCAACAACCAAGAAATAGGATCTCGATAGAGCTCAACATCAATTGCGGCCTTCAAGAAGCCATTATATCCAAATGAGCCATTACACCAATCTAGGATAGGTGAGTCTTCTTCGCCTTAGATTCGTAGATTCCATTATTGTGTGTTGAGGATTTAAGATTAACCGATTAGCTTATACATATCCATTCATATTCAAAATTCACCGGTTGTCTCAACACGACCTCCGGAAGTTAGGTACGAGGAAAGGGTACTTGTAGATTCCCATGCTAACTTGTCACTTTTCCATCATATAGAAACCTTGTCAAGATCTATGGAGAAAAGAAAATGTTGCATCTAATTGAGGACCCAAACAATGCTTCTTATAAAGTATTATTTGTTGATGTTGATGCTGATAATTTTATTGGTTTTTGGATGGAAAAGAACACAACATGGATCAATCAAAGTGCCTTGAATAGGTGATTTTTCCTTGGACCTTGCTATTTGATGGAGCTTGCTCCAAATTTGGAAATGGTGTTGGTGTAATTCTAATTTCTCCTATCTTGGAAGAGTTTGTTTTTTCCTTCAAGCTTAATTTTGAATTTACTAACAACATTGCTGAGTATGAAGCCTTGTTGTTGGGTATAAGAATTTCATGGAAGTATGGTGTCAAGGACATAATTTCAAAGGGAGATTCAGATCTAGTTGTCAAACAAATAAGAAAACTGTATGCTACAAAAATCAGCGGATGAAGCAGTATAAGCATGTAGTTTGGGATCTAATTGAGATGTTTGATTCTTTCAATATTGTGCACCATGACAGAAGTTTGAATGTTGTTGCTAACAAGTTAGCAGTGTTGGGGTCAAGATTTGGAGTTTGCACCATTTCACCTTATTGTGAGTACAATGTTGAAGTGTTAACTAGGTCCGCTTAACCCTAACAACATCAAACATTGGCAAGTGTTTAATGATGATTCTCAAGTGCATAGGTTATTACAAAATCGAGGTGAGTTTGTAGATCAGCATATTGATTGGGAACCAATGGTGTGTGTGACTGAAGGGAGATAGGATTTGTTTGGAAAATATATTATCCAATTGAAAACTAACACCATTCCTAGAGGCCTTGTTGCTCTTGAGTCTAATTTTAACAATGTTGATTGCATCATCAATAGAAACATGTTTGCCTCAAGGGATGTGGAAGAGCATGACTTGGGAACAAAGGAAAAACAAAGAAAATTTTGGTTGGGTAGTAGTTTAAACAAAGATAAAAATAGTCCTACCTCCAATTGTTGAAACAATATCAAGACTGCCTTGCTGGTCATATTCAGAGTTGAAAGCATATAGAGAGGACTTGTTTCAGCATGAGATCCCTCTTGAGAAAAATGCCAAACCATTCAGATAGAAGCAAAGGCCAATTAATCCACTCCTCTCCATGAAAATGCAAGATGAATTGAAGAAACTGAAGGAGGGAGGGATCATTTAGCCCACAAGGTATTCATCTTGGGTTGCAAACCTTGTGCCAGTCAGAAAGAAGAATGGAGATATCAGACTTTGTGTAGACTTCAAAAATTTGAATAGAGATTCATTGAAAGACAATTATCCTTTGCCAAACATGGAGAACATGCTGCAGTTAGTGATTGGATCTAAATTTTTGTCCACCTTGGATGGTTTCTCTGGCTACAATTAGGTTGTTGTCAAGGAGTTAGAAAGATTTAAAACTACCTTTACCACTCCTTGGGGAACATATGTTTATGTGAGAATGCATTTTGGTCTCATGAATTTTAGAGCTACTTTCCAAAGAGAAATGGATGTTGCTTTTTCTGGTTATATAAATGACTTCATTGTAGTTTATCAGGATGATGTGACTATATTTTCAAGGAGTAGAGAAGATCACTTGCAACATTTGGAAAGAATGTTGATCAGATGTAGAGAATTTGGAATCTCTCTCAATCCAAAGAAGTGTCACTTTGGGGTGCAAAAGGCCAAGCTACTTTTTCATATTGTTTTAAAGGCTGGTGTCATGATTGACCCGAGAGAATAGAAGCAATCAGCAGGGTGTCAATTCCAAGAACGAAGAAGGGCATCCAATATTTCTTTGGGAAAATCAATTTCATTAGAAGGTTTGTGTCTAATTTTGCTAAGTTGACTCTTCCTATCACATGCATGTTAAAGAAATATCAAGTTATCAAATGGGAAGAGGCTGTTGTTCATGATTTTGAAGGAATCAAAGAGGCACTTAAACATGCACCTGTCTTGGCAGCTCCAAATTACAAGAAGCCTTTCCAGATCTTCTCCTTTGCTTCTGAAAATACTATTGCATTTGTTTTGCTCCAAAAGGATGAAGATGGGGCTGAGAGGCCTATTGCCTTCTTTAGAAAGGATTTACAAGCTGCTGAGTTGAAATATACAATCATGGAAAAACAAGCATTTTCCTTGGTGAAAGCAACAAAGGTTTTCAGGCCTTATATTTTAAGTTCAAAAGTTGTTTCTTATGTTCCCCACACCATGGTAAAAGACATCTTATCAGAGATGGAGATCTCAAGTAAAATATGTAGATGGGTGAACAAACTATAGGAGTATGATATGGACATCCAAACCACAAAGTTGGTAAGAGGTTTGGGTCTTGCTAAGCTCATGGCTGAGAGCAACTTGCAGACTATGGAAGTGAATGAAGTAGAAGAAGAAAGGGCAGATGTTCTTGGGAAATTGGTAAGTTCTGAGTGGTACAAGGATATAATCTTTTACCTCAAACACCTTTGTTGTCCTGATCATTTAAATAAAAATAAAAAAAGAGCCCTCAAGCTGGCTTCTCAAAAATACATCATCACTGACTTTGGGCTAGCTTGGAAGAACCCTGAAGGTGTCCTCTTAAAATGTGTAACTGAAGATGAAGCTCCCAAAGTAATTGCTGATTTCCATGGGGGAGTTTATGGAGGACACTTTGCTAGAAGGGTTACAACACACAAAGTTTTGAGAGTTGGTTATTGGTGGCCTACTCTCTTCAAAGATGTAACCATGCTGATTAGAAAATGTGAAAGCTGCCAACGTTTCTCTGGAATAATGAAAGCTTCAGGCTCCCTTCCTTTGTAGCCTGTATCAATTGAAGATCCTTTCAAACAATGGGGGATGGACTTCATTGGTGAGATCTCAAACCTTTACAAGTGTTTGACATAAATGGATCCTTGTAGCCATAGATTACTTCACTAAGTGGGTAGAGGCAATCCCCACCAAGAAAGTAACACACCAAATTGTTATGGACTTCTTGCTGAATAATATCATATGCAGATTTGGTGTGCTAGTCAAGATTGTGGCTGATAATGTCATGTGTTTGAGTTAAACCTTTGATGGAAATGTGTAAGGAGTATGGGACTAATCTGACTTATTCTTTAAACTACAAACCCCAAGGGAATGGAAAAGCTGAGTCCAACAATAAGAACTTATTGAAGATCATTAGGAGGACCTTGGAGTTGAACAAGAGAAAATGGGGTGAACAACTGAAATTTGCAGTTTGGGCTAATAAAATCACTGCCAAGAGAGCTACTGGTAAGAGCCCATTTGAATTGGTGTATGGAACTCAAGCTCTGTTGCACTTACATTTACGATTTTCTTCATTTCATTTTGTTCAACAACTTGAGGATCAAGAGGTCAGTCCATATGAAGTAAGGATCAATCAGATTGTGGAGCTAGATGAAGAAAGAAGAGCATCCCACCAGAGGCATATTAGATTTAGAGAGAAGTTGAAAAGATTGTTTGATAAGAAGGTTAATCCTAGGGCCTTCAATATTGTTGATTTGGTTTTGTTGTGGGATAGTAGAAATTAAGATAAGGGCAAACATGGAAAATTTGATGCATTATGGGTGGGCCCTTACTCCATTGATATTAGAATTGGCGAGAATACCTTTTTTCTCAAAGATTTAGATGGGGAATTGCTTGAACTGCTTGTTAATGGTAGGCATTTGAAGCATTTCTTGGATTAATCCCCAAATTTGAGGTATGCACAGCTTTACATGCATGAGTGTATAGTGTTTGGTTTTTCACTCTGTTTTTGGTGTTTTGTTGGTTTGTGGTTTTCCTTGTTGTGTGGTAGCCATTTTTGTCGGGATCTCTCTAGTTTTTTGGTGATTTTGGCTCATGAATCATTTTCCCAAAGGATTATTTTGGCACTTGGTCTACTTATTGTTCTTATGGCACTCACTGGGAGTGACCATCCCTAAGTAGGAGCTGATGTTGGTGCCCATTTTGATCCTCTGTTTTTTTCCCATCTTTCCCCATTGGTTTGCATGCTAAAAATGTTTTTCTTAAAACTGGGTGGTCTGTAAACTTTGTTCTCCAGATTGAATTCTTTCAAAGGCTCACAAAATTATTATTTTTCCCCATTAAAGAAGGAAAAATACATGTGTGCTTTACTTTGTCCCCTAATATTTCCAAATCCATGGGCCTCTGTCATTTTTTCCGCTTTTTTCGGCTTGTGGAGCTCGTGTTTGTTCATTTTTTGCATTTTTCCCTCAAAAATCCTTTGCCATGGTCAAAAATTTCTTTAAAACGCTTTCCCTTTGTTTTTTGACCAAAAATCCTTCACCCACAAAGAAAAAGTCAAATCTGGGCATCTTTGGTAAATTCTGCATTTTTTGACGATTAAATGCGAGTGTCATTTAACCGTCAAAATTAAGCTCAAATGATGTCTCCTATGTGGCTGCTTCTGGTTGGACAAGGATCGGCGGGTTTCTTTGAAAAAATTAGTGATTTTTGGCTTTGGGAAAAAATTCAAACTTACCGCCGCAACTCCGCAGGAGGACACGTGTCATGTTCCTATGCCTAGGTGGGATGGAAGGCTGGAAAAAGACTCAGGTAAATTTTTCCTTTTGGCGAAGGGGAGAAAAATGGAAGAAAAGCCCGCAGTCCACAATGGAGTAGGTGGTGGACATGTGGCCAAGCGGGATAGAGCAATCGCAGAGGCAAAAGGGAATTGTTTCCCTTTTGCAAAAAAGGACCTAAGGTAAAATTTTGGAGCGCGCCATGTGGCCAATCACGGGTGGACACGTGTCCATGAAAAGTCAGAGGGAAGTGCAGGCCATGGAAGGAAATGGGGAATTTTTCCCTTTTTGGAAAAAGGAGTTAAGGCAAAAATTGAGCATGGGCCGCGAATGAGCCACAGGGAGACACGTGGCAAAGGTAGAGTGGGTCAAGGGGAGCGGAGGCAAAAGGGAAAATTTTCCCTTTTGAAAAAAAGACTTAGTATGGAAATTTGAAGCTTCTGCCCACGAGTGAATCATCGAGCGACACGTGGCAAGGGAGAAATCGGAGGCATGGGCCGTGGGGGAAAAAATGAAAATTTTCCAAATTTCAAAAAAGGTCAAAATGCGCAAAATTGAAGCGTGATCCCAATGGGACCCACCATGTGCCACGTGTCATCACCAAAATTCAAGGGTGGAGGGGCGGAGAAAAATTCAATTTTTTCCATTTTTTCAAAAATGTCAAAAAGTCAAAAGGTGAGCCCGAATTGATTCCCAATCATATTTTGACACGTGGAGGGCCCAGATTGAAGGAAAAAGAGCGATCAAGGGTAATTGTACATTTTCATTTTTGGCGCCATTTTTGCTCAGGAAGCTTGGAGATGTGAATTTTGCATCATTTTTAATCAAATTTTTGATGAATTCGTGTCCTTTGTGCCTGCAAAGATCAATGCAAGTGGTTTTAGGGATTAATTTGCAGATTTGAGGTGTTTTTGAAACAATTTTTTTCCTAATCCGTCCAAACATGTGAAATGTCAAAATTGAAAGTTGCAGAGGTAGTTTTAAAAGGTGAAAAGGTGAAATGATGAGAGGAAAGGCATCTACATGCCTTGATGATGAAAAATGTGCCTCTAGGAAGGATAATGATTCAAATATTTGTAATCATTCAGTATTTTTGAAACACCTGACGACTCCCATTGCAAATTTGTTAAATGTCATTTTCAGTGAATCATGAGAAATCGTTGTAACAAACTTGATCCCTTGGCATATGCTTTTCTTGGGAAAGAAGGCTCCAATGTGGCAAGAGGTATATAATGCATTTTGGAGAAATACAAATCATCGGGAAGTTGAAAATCATGAGCAAATTATGAGAAAAAGCTCATTTTCTGAGAAACCCACCAAAGAACCAGGTTAATTTCTTCTGTGTTGGATCTTCATGTGTGTGAGTTGGTTATAAGTGTATAGCTATCACATAGCTCTGAGATTGTTCATGAAACTCTTCCCTGTTGATGAATCTAACAAGATTTTGAGTTAATCTATGTTTTTCTAGGCAATATGATGTTTGTTATCATTTTAAATACCTGTAAATAGTTTTCATTGTTCTTGTTGCAATCTTACATTGAAAGTCTTTAGAAATCACACAGAATCTCATCCTTATTGATAGTTTAGTGGCACTTGTAGTTTTGTTTGTCAGAAGAGCTTTCATCTGACATTGAAAATAAGCAATTTAAAATCACTCCACCTTCATTTGTTGATTAGGATTTCTTGTAAGCCTTTGGGGTACCTTAGGTGTGGTTTGATCAAGGATTTTTGTGTTTAATTGAGTTCTTTACTTCAAGCTTTTGTGGTGAGTTCTCAAAGATTGTGTGAAGAGTGCAACCTAGGCTTCCATTTATGCATCTTCTGGTTGAAAGAACATCTTGATTATTTGAAGCATTTTATCTGATAGTTGTTCAAGTATTGTAGAGGTTTTCAAAGATTTGATATATCTAAGTTTTTCTTATCAATACCCCACCAAAAATCATCTGAATAACTAATCCTACCCATACTACCCCTGCATTGCATTGTGTGTCAACAAAATAATCTAACCCATCTACAAAAATGCACAAAGCAAATCAGGATCATACAATGTCTTCAACAACCTCAACCTTGTCTTGAAATCATTTCCATCATTTAGTAGTGACAGCTCTATTGAGTTTGAATAATGGAAAATTGATCATGTTTTCCCAAGGCCATCTCCATACAATATGCACAATATAAGGATATCTCCACCTCCTTCACAAAACAAAGGCTGCAATATAGGTTCTCTTACCTTGGTTGAAAGGCACAACCTAAAATAGTGAGGGTTAGATCAAATCCTTTCAAAGTGTTATCCATCTCTCCACAAATCTGAGTGCCAGTTAGATCACATCCCGGATACAAAATGACATATATCAAGATCTATCTACCTTCAAGCTTCATGCCATATTTCTGATGCTACTCAGACTGAAAAGGAGAAAAAATTTGGGTACCAACAGAATTAATTGATGCACTCCTGTGACAACTCAACATATACTTCTTTCTAGAAATGAAGTTAATGCTCATCAACAATCTTATTCAAGCCATTTATGAAACAAAATCAACAAGATAAAACATCACAAGTATACACAATAATTTCTTCATAATCATAGTAAAGTATTAAATATAAAGAGTAATCATTGTTCATCGTGTATCATGATATCAAAATGGTATGAGTTTTAACATAGTTTAAACATGACTTAAACTTAACAAAATGGGGTTCATCAGGATTTTAGTCCCACATGCACCAAAATACACGTTTTCCCCAAATGGAAAACTATAAAAACGATTCACCTCGTACCTTACTAATT
Organism: Taxus wallichiana var. yunnanensis; assembly: GCA_018340775.1. Classification (NCBI taxonomy): domain Eukaryota; kingdom Viridiplantae; phylum Streptophyta; class Pinopsida; order Cupressales; family Taxaceae; genus Taxus; species Taxus wallichiana. The sequence continues at coordinate 321,642,515 of CM031243.1, forward strand.
TACACCATGATTTGATTTGCATCTCATATAATAAATAGAAGATTTATCGCCAAGTTCAATCCTTTCCTAAAATCTTCAACAAGGTTAGTAGATGGATATCTAAGGTGACTTTGTAATTCATTTGGAGAGGCCATTTCACCTTGTTTGGAGTAGCAACCATACCGATTTGATTTCCCTCTTAGGTCTAATCAAGTCTATGCTAGGTAATTAACTATATTAGTAGGCATGATTAGTTAGATTTTGAATTATATTCATGTTAGTTAAGCATTCCATTAAGCTTTTATCTTTAGTGTTACATTCCTAGACTTAGAGCCTTGACTAGAGGTGGAAATGGTGTTAGCCTTCCTTAGTTAGTCATGTAATTTGCTTTGTAAATTTTAGGGTGCTTTCATTTGGCACGCCCGGTGGGAGAATACCCCATTGCATTCAATTTTTAAAGCTTTTAAACTTAGTTTCAAAGTTTTTATTTCAAGTTTTCTAGCTTAGTTTCAAGTTTCCTAGATTAATTTCAAGTTTTCTAGTTTAAATTCAAGCTTTCTAGAGTACTTTCAATATTTTTAGATTATTTTATCAATCTTTTTATATTAATTTCAAATATTTAGAGTATTTTAAAAAAATTGTAGATCAATTTTCAAGCTAGGTAGTTGTTTCAACTAGATTAGTAGTAGAAGTTGTGTTTTCATGTTCTTTACAAGATATAAGGAGGTGAAGCCCTGTCAAAATTTTCTCAAAATGCCAAAGTTTTGATATTTTTCAAGAAATTATTTTAAAAACTCAAATTTTGAGCATCTACGGGAAATATTTTTCTTGCACACACTACTGGGTTCACTTATGCAACAAAAAATGTGCCTCTGTGCACTACTAGGTGTGTTTATGCAACACTATATTTTGGTCTCACGAGTGTAACTTATGCTTTTGCATCATTTGGGTGCGCCTACACCTCACCGAACGTGCCTACACCTCACTTTGGACACACACTGTGCATAATCGACTATGTAAAATGTACATAGTATGCGCCTATGCACTACTATGTGTGCCTATGTATGATTGTGTGTGCCTATGCTTTACTGAGAATGTGACCATGCACTAAAGAGTGTGCTGTGCACTAAAGAATTTTTTTCTTAAACTTCAAAATTTCAATTTCTAATTTTTAGGATCTCTGTCATTTTTAAAGGTTTTTAGTTTTTTTTTGTCAATTTTCTGATTTTAGAGCAATATTCCTAACAAAATTTCCTTAGGGTTTGATAAGGGATTTTTGATTAAATTGGCTTAGGGTTTGATGAGTGATTATGTTTTCATACTTTGTTTGAGTTTGGAATAGGGTTTTGTATGCTCTTCTCTTGCACCTAGTGTGATCTTGAGAATCAAAAGCACCTCTAAACCACTTTTTTCTTCTTGGGAGTAAGTAGGAACAATCATCATTCATTTTGTGCTTAAGGGAATAAATTTTCATTTTTGACATGTACTTGATCTTTTAGTTTAAGAGATTTTTCACTTGATAAATAATCAAGGCTAAAATTTGTGTATGCTCTTCCCTTGCACCTAGTGTGATCTTGGGAACCAAAAGAAATTTTAGTCTTTCATTAAGAAGCACTTGGATTAATTGGGAATAAACCTTGTTTTTGCAAAATTTGATGGTAGCTAGTTGATTTACAAGTATTTTCATTGCTATCTTTCTATGATATTATGAATATTTTTAAACTACTAACCATTTGTGTGAAGGACCTAAAATGCTTGTCAAAGAAATAAGGGCTCTCTTCAAACCAAATTCTAACATTCACGTGTGTTGTAGGTATCCAATGATGGTCTAAACCAAATTGCTTAATCCAAAAGATAAAAACACACCAACACACAAATTCAAAACACTTGTATTGCAGGTTTCGGTTAAGAGCTATGGATTGTCCACTTTAAACTAGGACATAACCCCTTTGGCATAAGCCTTAAGATACAACAATGGGGGTGGTCCTATGAACCCTAAAGTAGTTCACACAAGAGGGAACCTTGTGAATGAAATAAGAAAGTGCTCCACACTACCGAATTGACTAGTACACCTTGAAATATTAGAGTCAAATTTATTTCCATTATGACCCCAATGATAATACAACTGAACGCACTAGTTTCTCATTGTATTAGAAGGGGTAAAGTAAAGTCAAGATACTCCTTGGGAAACCTTGGCAAACCAAGCTCGTAGAAGTAAACTTGTGACACATAGAGAGAGAACCCCTAGGAAAGCTTGTCGGCTTAGAGCCAAATTTTGTCTTAGTTGTTATACTTGAGAGCTCTCACAAAGTGACAACTTTTTTGGATTCAAACATTTTTTTTTAACAAGGGAAAAAATATTTTAAAGTTGAAACCATGTGACATTTCATCACAAAATATATTTAGTGTTACTTTGACCTAGTTTTTCACTTGTCCTAAGACAAGGTGAAACTCTGCCAAAGTTACGCCAAGTATTTTTCAACACCACTTGGTTTACACCTTTTTTTTCTTGTTGTCCATTTTGGGGACAAAATAAAACAACATATACAAATACCTACTAGAAATAATCATGTCCACCACTTTTTTAGTCTTCTTGCATGACCAGGTTATAATGCCGGAATGCAAGAGTTGAAAGTGTGAATGGTATGTCATCAAGTTCTAGTAGCCCCTCTTGTCTCACAACCCATATTGAGACTTACTATCATTGTAGTTAGGTTGTCTTATCACTGAATTCTTTTGAGTTGTTATGTTGCCTACATTATAGCCATACAATTGTGATATTTACGTCTTTTTTCCATTGTGAAACTTGGCCTAAATCTCTATATTGTATCGTTACATTGCTTGCACACTTAATAATTCCTTGATATACTTAGACATAGTTTTTACATCCTAGCTTTGTCTTGAGTTTTTTTAGTGTTGAGGTTACTTTGTTAGCATTGCTATAATGCCATTTTGATACTAAAATCTTGCTTTCTTACAAATTTTGATTACATGTCCAAATAGTGTTATTCCACTGCTCACATTTTTATCGTCCATTTTACAAAACTTATACTTTGTTATTGTTTATAAATTGGTTTTTAGTATACCTTGTTAGAAGATCATGTCAACACTCTCTTATCATTTAGGTCTTGTTTGTTTCAAACTTGACATAACTGGTGATATTGTGTTGTCACTATTTTGTCTTAAACCTATCTCAAAGTATCATAGGGTGTAAAAATTTTGGTGTGACTAAATTTGAGTATTAGATGTCATTGTGGTGTCTTAGATAGCTCATGTCATATATTACCTTGCTAGAGTAGGTTATTCTTTATTCTTTGGTTCTTAGGTTCACATTGACCTATTGGATTTGTGGCTATTTTATAGTCACCTTTTTTGTGACAACTTAGCGTTGTTATGCTGCAAAAATTTGACTAGGGTCCCTTTTTAATAAACCTTAGTGGAAATATTTCATGTTGTACCTCTTATTTCAAGTATTCCTACTACAAGAATGGGATCCCGAAAGTTAGAAACCAATATATTTGGAGGTAACAACCCTCTTTTAGAAGATAATCTCATGGTTGACCATAGTGGTGGAGAGGAGGATTCTCCTTGTATGGATGTAGAGCATCATCCCACCAATTTTGATGATTACATTTTTCAAAACAAACATGAGGTTCTTATGCATGTTGTGGAATTAGGGGCCAAATTACCATCTACAATAGACCCTTCTCTCATTTTCGGAATGGTTCGGGGAGAAGAAGAGGTAGACCGACCTCATCGTACTATTAATGAAATATTAAACCCAGGTCATGCCTCTACTTTTGCATGATAGAATAATGAAGAGATACCTTTTGAAAATGACGAAGATTATCAAGTACATTTTGTTAGAATACGTTGTGAAGACAACGAGGAACATGTTCATCATGCACAACCTCCCCTAAAAAAATGCCTATTCGAGAGTTGACATTAGAAAAATAAGTGCATGCCCTTACTTGCCAATTGACAAGTTTGGCCTCACATATACATAAAGAACAATCAATAGTTTTGAAACAAGTTATACCAAAGGTAAAACTAAAATCTTCATTTCACTAGTTCCCAATAAACACTCCTTGATGAAGACACAAAAAGACCCTTACAAAGAATTTATCATAGAGAATAGAGGTGGGAATACACCTAGATTTAACCCTTTGTATAGGCCTATGCTACCCACGTGATACCCACTTTTCAATCAAGATTGGTCCACTATGAAGAATTCCATTCTAGCATTGGAAGAAGGAAAAATGGTAACAAAAAGAAATACCAATTCGATGAGTTGTGCCCTTATCCATTTAATAGAGCCATGTTATAGGTACCTTTCCCACGACACTTTGATTGTCTAAAATTTGACAAGTATAAGGGAAAAGGTGACCCTCGTGACCATATCAAATATTTTTATATGGCATGTCAAGAGGTTGCATAGTGACAACTATCTTATATGCCTCTTCCCATGAAGTTTAGGAGGATAGGCGTTAGAATTATTTATACGCATCCCCAAGGGATCTATATCCACATGGCCATAATTAGATAAACATTTTATATGTCAATTTTCTTTTAATATAGAGAGTGATGTTACCATGCTAGATCTCTGTAATGCAAAACAACGAAACAATGAAAACTTCATTGCTTTCCTACAAAGATGGAGAGGGTTAGCTAGCCACTTCCCTTGTTCCATACCTGAAAAATAGTTGATAAGTATATTTTTTCCCAACCTCCATCCAGACATTACATTCCACTTGCAAATGCATTGTGGCAACACGTTTGAAGAGGTAATCAAAAAGGGAGTCAAATTGAAAAAGCATTGTTAGCTAGGGGACTCTAAAACCTTTCTCCCGTGATCATAATGATTCCAAATCTAACGAAAACCAAATTTTGTTCATAATAAGAACAAAAATTTCATTGGTGATGGGATAGTAGACTCTAAGTGAGTACAATCCGTTTAGAACCACGCACCTTTGAATCTTGCAAAGGGAAATCCACCTACGGAGTATAAACGACATATGTTCACCCCTCTATTTGAATCCATATCATCCATACTAAAGCAATTAGAGGTTGTAAACATGGTAAAGTACCCTAAAACATAACCCTATGGGGATGATGCACCTAAACCATCATGGTTTAGGGATAATTAATTTTTCATATTTCACCATGTAAAGGGTCACAAAACTGACAAGTGTTTAAGATTAAAACACTACATTCAAGACCTAGTCGACAATGGTGATATAGAAGTAGACTTTGCTGCCACTGCCAAATCTCCAAATGCAAACTTAGGGATCTTCAAAGAGCCTTTTCCCAATCATGAAGAAAATAAAAATTAATATCGAGGACAATCATCTCAGAATAATAATGAAAACTATGTGTCAAAAATACCATTTTGATGCCTTGATAGGTTGTTTTGATCCACTCATTGAGAAAATCAATATGATTAGAATTAAAACAAGAGAGTGCATCGTGGAAACACAATGAGCTCACCTTGTTATCTTAAAACCTACTCCCCCTCCTCCTCAAGAGAGTCACTATGATGTGTTAGATCAACTAGAGAAGACTACAACTAAGATTTCAATCTTAGACCTTCTAAAGATTTCTAATGTCCATAAGGATATACTTTGCAAAACCTTATAGGGATCAGGAGTATCTATTGATATTGACCCAATGCATTTATAGGCCATGGTAGCATAAATTACTCCTGTAAAAACATAACCTTCATTCCTATATAATCCTTAACTAAAAATCCCTCCCATAACTTTCCCTTACATATTGAGGTAATAATCAAGCATAAGAAGGTCAAGAGAGTGCTTGTGGATGGTGGATTGGGTCTTAACATTTGTACTCTTAAACTAGTTCATCAACTAGGCTGCATAGAAGTTGATTTAGAGATAAAGGTCATCACCATAAAGGCGTATGAAAATTACGAATGAAAATTGATTGGAATGATCACAATCTCATTGGAATTTGGCCCTATAACACATGATACGAAGTTCCATGTATTAGACCTAAAACTCCTTACAACATCTTACTCGGCCCCACATGGATTCATGCCATGCAAGTTGTGTTGTCAACGTATCATCAATGTCTAAAGTTGCAGCATGAAGGACATACACTTACTATACAAGGGGATCCCCAACCATTTTCTCATTGTAAAGCATTGTCAGGTTATTTTCCTACCATCTACGAGTGTCCCTCTATGGAGATTGTTGTCCCTATTCATTCGGAAGCCCTTGCTTCATGAGTGGATCTAGATACCTTGTCTACCAATGAAAATGGTTCTTCCACCTCAGAAAATCCTTTTGCTACATGGGAGATGAAGGTTATACCAAGTGGTTGTGGAGAGTATGATTTGAAGTAGGCTCTTATGATTCAAAATATTCCCTTATCTTCCAAAGCACGTGGTAGACCATGTTACAAGTTCCAAAGATCAAGGGAGAATTGCCCCTTTGACAATTTTGTTCCAGGTGGCTTACTAAAAGATGAGAGGATACTCAATGATATTGTATTTTTTCCTCAAGATGATGAAATGGATTTATGCTACAAGTCACTTAGGTATGTTATTCCTAACTGAATAATGCTTACTATGAGGTATAAAGGACGTGGTTATGGCCATCAAGAACAAGGTACATTAGAATCTCTTTCGATACGTCACCCTATAAATGATAAGTATGGTCTTGGAACTCATTTTTATGAGTCTTACCCTTCAAATAATGAGTATGCTTCTTCTGAGAGTGAGGATAGTTTGTCTAAAAATGAAAGTGAAACAGATTCTCGGTGTAGTCTTTACGAAGACCTCACCTCTACGAACCTATTCTCTAACATGGCTATCCTTACCATAACCCTTGTTACACCTACCATATCCCCTATAAATCATATATTAAACCTCATCTACCCATCACTTGTGAATTGGGATCAACAACAACACGTACCTATTGACGTGTTTCAAAATGATGAGGCTATTAGTGAGTTCCTAAACATCGAGAGACAAAATTCCAAGAAATGATCACAAGAAAGGATTCTCCATTCAGCTCAACACATGTGCATACTTTGGAGAGGAGGTATAATTGTGTGGAAACCTAAGTAAAAACTAATCAAGGGCAAGATTCCTACAAAAATCCTTGCGGAAAGAAACAGGGAAGCCCTATAGCGAAAACCTCTTCAAGGAACTTGTGGATAAACAAGCAAAATAACCTATGGAAAAGATAGTGTACCCATATAAAGATGAGGATCTCCCTGAACCACCTTTGGTAGAGGAAGATATCAATCTCCTCCCGATCCTATGTGCATGGAGGATGAGTCAAAGCTACTAATGAAATATATAATAGATGTTAACATTGGCGCAAAGGAGATGCCTAGAATATTTAAGTTGGGAGCTTCACTCTCAACCAAAGAACATAAAACATTTACAGGAATTTTGAGAGAGTATGTAGATATCTTTTCTTGGTCTTATGTTGAAATTTCAGGTCTTGATCTTGCATTAGTGGTGCATAATCTTGTTGTGCACTTGGACACTAAGCCCATCAAACAAAAGCTCCAGAAGTTCCATCCTTGTGTCACCTTATTGGTAAAGACAGAGCTAGAAAGGTTATTAGAAGTAGGATTCATTAGGCATATTGACTACTGGGAGTGGATTTCTAATGTGGTACCAGTTCAAAAAAATCCAGTTGGTATTAAAGTGTGTAATGATTTTAGAGATATTAACAAAAATTGTCCCAAGGATGACTTTCCTCTTCCTAACATCGACATGATCATCAATTCTATTGTTGGTTATGAGATGTTATCACTCATGGATGGATTCTCATGTTATAATCAGATAAATATTATGGAGGAAGATCAACACAAGATAAATTTCACAACCCCATGGGGACATTCTACTACTAAGTCATGCCCTTCGGCCTTAAGAATGTATGCACTACATATCAACGGTGATGATTGTAATCTTTCACAACATGATAAGTGACATCATGGAAGATTATGTAGATGATATACTAGCTAAATATAGAACTCGAGAGGAGCACCTAGAGATTTTTCGGCGTATCTTTCAGCACCTAAGGGATTACAAAGTCCTCCTTAACCCAAAGAAATGTGTCTTTGGTGTGTTATCTAGTAAATTACTAGGATTCATTATGTCAAGGAGAGGAATAGAAGTGGACCCCACAAAGGTCATGAATATCATAGAAATGCCTCCTCCTAAAAATATTAGATAATTACGTAGCTTATAAGGGAAAATTCAGGCCATCAAAAGGTTTATTTCACATCTAGCTAGACAAATTTCATACATTCATGCATCTTCTTAAGAAAGATGTTAATTTCACCTAGGGGAAAAACAACAAGTGTTTGCTTTACTAAAATAATACTTGGCTAAACCCCCTATTCTCATGCCGCCCATGGTAGGAGAACCCTTTTTACTTTACATTTCTACTACACACTTTGCAATTGGGGCATTGTTGGCCTAGTATGATAAAGAGCAGAGAGAAAAAGTTGTATACTACTTGAGTAGAACATTGATAGCATATGAGCTCAACTATCTGCAGATCAAAAAGGCTTGCCTAGCTATAGTGTTTGCTTTCCAGAAGCTACGCCACTATTTTCTCAATAATAAATTCAAGCTTATTTCAAGTTCAATCCTTTAAAATACTTATTGTCAAAGCTAGAACGCATAGGAAAAATGGCTAATTGGATCATCTTGTTAAGCGAGTTCGACATTGAGTATGTACATAAAAAGTCAGTGAAAGGACAAGTCTTAGCAGATCAGCTAGCAGAAGCTCCACTACTAGGTACCGAACCTTTGAGTCTGGAACTACCAAATGCATCCATCATGTACCTTGAGGAATCTATCATTTGGAAACTATACTTTGATGGCTCCTTTACCTTTCATGGTTTAGGTGTCGAGTTTTGTTAATTACTCCTATGGGAGACTTGATTCCCCAAGCATTCTGGCTCGGGTTCCCATGCATGAATAATATAGTGGAGTATGAAGCTCTCATCATAGGGATGAAGCTAGCCATCAAGTGGGATATTAGACAAGTCAATTACATTGGTGATTCAATGCTCATTATAAAACAAGTCATAGATGAATACAAGGTAAAAGATAAGAAACTTTTTCCATACAAAAGGATGGTTGATTCTTTAAAGGATTACTTTGAGAATATAAAATTTGAGAAAATACTAAGAGCACATAATAGAGCATCGATGTTATGGCTACAATAGGGTCCATGTTGAGTATTCCACCAGGGAACAATGATATGCCATTCTTCATTGAACATCTAAGAACGCTAGCATATGACATACCACAGTCTTGTTTGGTGAGTGAAGTTGTTGGTCCCTTTTCCCCATGGTACACTGAAATATTTAATTACCTCCATGATGGAACCTTTCCCACTAACATTTCCCATGCTGAAAAATACACCCTCATCCAGCATGTATAGCCCGTTATACCCTACTTGGGGGAACCCTCTTCCGCCGAGGCTATGATGGGAATCTATTGCGTTGTTTAAATTTGGATGAATCTATCCAAGCAATCAAGGAGGTGCATGAAGGCATCTATGGAGCTCATACTAATGGGATTGTCCTTGTGAAGAAAATACTCGAGTAGGATACTATTAGCCTACCATGGAGCATGACTATTGTAACCATGTGAAGAAATGCATGGATTGTCAAAAGTATGGCAACTTGATACATGCACTAGTGTAATCCTTACAGCCTGTCATAACCCTTGGCCATTCTCAAAGTGGGGTCTCGATCTAATAGGAAAACTTAACCCTATCTCTTTAGATGGTCATAAATTCATCATTACTATAACTAAATACTTTACAAAATGGGTAGAGGTTGTTCCTCTCACCTATGTTGAAGGTGCCCAAATCTCTAAATTTATAATGAACCATATCATCTGTCACTATGGTATCCCCTCTGCTATTATCATTGATAATGGTAAGATGTTTAAGAATAAAATTGTGAAAGCACTCTGAAAATGATTTCAAATCTCCCTCAAGTTCTCGACCCCTATTACCCTCAAGGTAATGGGTAGGTGAAGCATCAAATAAAACCCTCATTCGTATTATGGAGAAAATGGTGAATACCACAGGCCATAACTGGCATCTACAGATTCACCCCGCCCTCTGGGAATTCAAAACATCTATCTACACCTTCAAAGGTGTAACTCCATATTCCTTAGTATTTGGCACAAAATCCATAATACCTTTTGAGATTGAGATACCTTCTTTGTGCATTGAGCTAAGGGACTACCTGAACGAAGAGGAGGATTACATAGTAGCTCGACTGGAAAAGTTGGAGCTATTATATGAGAAAATACTTCATCCCTCTCAATCACCTTAAATTTTATTAGGTTCGAGTTTTGTGAAGCTACAATAAAATATTCATACCTTGTCAATTTGAGGTAGGGGACTTGGTGTTAAAAGAGAATCAAAAGAACACCAATAAGGATCGTGAAAAGAAAGTGAAATTTGAACCCAATTGGCTAGGACCATAGGGTCGTGGTTACCAAGTTTGGTTCGAGTTTCCTATAAGCTAACCCATTCGGATGGAAAAGAGATTTGATAACCCTTGAACACAATGCATCTTAAGTGCTTCTATGCTTAAGTATAGGGTCTTAAGAAATATCAAAAAAAAAAATGTATAAAAAACAGAAAAAGAAAAAGAAAAAGAAATAGGTGCATCCAAAATTAAAAACCACACAATGGTGTCCGTTTGGACAAGTCCTTTGGTGAAAAATGGATTCCAATGCCAAGGGAGGGTCCATTTCTTACAAGCATTTTAGATTTAGGAGTATGATAATTTTTTCCTAAGCTAGTATTTTGCCTTCATCTAAGTCCCTTTTGAGCATATCCCTCTTTTCCAGGATATAGCTAATCCAACCTTTTAAATGTAGAGAATTTGAATTTGAGTGAACCCATATCATGCTTGGGGCAACTTCGTAGTGTCACTTCTAACATATAACACATGACATTCTACCCTTGTACATCCCATCTAACGCTGGGGACATCTACGTTTCTTCATTTCATCGCATGTTCATTTCGGAAAAGCTGTTTAGAAAACATCAAAACAATCATATAATTTTTTTAAAATCCCAAAACATTCAAATATGTTTCATAGAAAACTCCAAAACAATAGAAAATTGTCTTAGAGGTAATACCCAAAAACAATGAAAAACGTCCCAAAACTGTCCCACAAAAACAAAGTAGTAGTTTTCTTACTTTTAGTTGTTGGTTTGTATGGTTTTTAGTTGCATTGATTTTTCGTATTATGTAATTTAAGTTGGATTCACTTTCTTACTTAGATTGAATGTTATTTTAATATGTGGTGCATTGCATTGAGTTCATTTTATCTTGCATACTTGTAGATAAATGTGTTTCTTTGATTAGGTTTGTTTAACTTGTGCTTGTTATTTTTACTTGTACATTTTTGTTATCATTTCATCATCATATCACATAAACCCATCACATCTATACATCATATATCAATAAATGCTAAGTCTACATCACACATGTATGCTAAATATAATCATCAAGTACCATATCATCAATGGGGCAAGAGGGGTTGCACATGATAAAAATCTATTCCCCAGGACCAATATCAAAAATAAAAACATAATTTACTTAAAGTATCTCATTAACAAAAAATATGACATACGCTAAGGTTATCTCATAATAAAACATGTGATACAAACATAAATATACAAGATTAAACATGACATCTCATAAACAACATGTGGTACATATGTAATCCATATATCATCATACATCATCAAAAATATAAATGTTTGTGTACAAAATAGTATGGATCAAAAGTACGTCTGATATAATGAGCCATCATGGGCGTGTATAAAAAAGTGTCTTCATCACGAGGCATAATAAAAAATAATACATAACATACATCTGTACAAAAAAGTGCCTTCATCATGAGGCATGATCAAAAATAATACATATGAATCTGTATAAAAGTATGCCTTCATATCAAGGTGATACACCAAAAAATACATCTAATACATCAATAAGAGAGTCAACCACAAATCTCACCCTCACTGGGACCGACTAGTCAAGGTCCACCGCTAGGTAGGGGAATTTGAGGTGTTTGATGTGTAGAAGGTACTACGCCATGTCAGATCGACCCATGTTGCTATGAAGCCTACTATGTTGAAGGACCTTGTACAAATCGCAATGATCACAATGGCCTATGGGATCTAGATCATTACATACAACTTTGTTATCCGACTTTACTAAGGAGCTCTCTACTTGGCTAGAACAACTGCGTAGTAATACATCATGTAATATGTGGCCTCACCGCTACAAAGATCACTATGCCCACTCATCGGTTGTACTCCGAGTTAGTTCCGCTGCTTCGCAAAGCACATCACACTCTACTCTCACATTGGCTAACTCTATCTACATGTAGGATCTATTTGTTATACCCTAGTCCCTCTTTGTTATAGCTTGATCCCTCTTTGTCTCGTAGTTATAGACTATCTCTGCGATCACCGGTATCACTCTATCATGGCATGTAATCTCTTTGTCCTAGCATGATCTCACTATATGATGAGTTGATCCCCCTTTGTGATGGCCTAGTCTCTCTATGTAATGGCCTTGTACCTCTCGGTGGCCATCCTGGAGTTGTAAGGTTCTCACCGCTATAACTATTGTTGTAAGGCAACCACCTACCCACCAGCCTATATATCCTAAATATCCTCCTCCATATCCTCACCACCTCCACCATCTCCTCCACCTCCTGGTGGATTGTGCCATGGAATCGCATGAGGGTTGATGGAGGTGCCTGTAATGGTGCCCGTAATTAAACCTAAAGGGGAATCTGTGGTGCTAACACCTATGGATGCACATCTACATATTGTTTTACTAAGACCTGCTATTGGACTAGCACCTACTGCACTAGTACCCCTATATGTGGTCCTCCATGTGGATCTACCTATACTTGAGCCTATGCCTTTTCCTTGTCCCCCATGTTATTACATCTAATACCTCCTACGATATAGTCAACCTACATAGCAGCACTATCACATACCATACTGTATAATGCAGGGTCGTCCCTGGATCCACTATCTATGCCCATTGTACCCAAGGTTGTGGAACCACTTGTAAAAATATAGTGCGCACTTGGCCCAACTTGATCCAAGGCCCCATGTGGAAGACCTCTCTGAATCTATGTGTATACCACATCTCATCACCAGAATCCCTGGATGAGACCAAACTAACGCTGGACCCTGTCCACTCTGTACCACTCCAAGATGTAGCTCCTGCTCCCAAGAATGAAATGATCCATGACAGTAGTACTCAACTCAACAACATCCTGAGGCCACTAGTATAACTTGTATGGTCACCATGTGATCATGTGAGGTTGTACCTCATCAAACTCTCACTGTAGTAATCTGTCTCCCCGTGGCCGTGAATATCATCCCCATCTGGAACCTAGCCCATGATAGATGGCTCTCCAAGAACATGAGATCTCAATGCTCCTAAATGACATCCAATCACAATATGATCCCAAGCCCATGTTTGTAATAGTGTGGTAGGACCCACAAACCTCTGTCCATGATAATATATCATGTGCAAATCTGCATATAAATGAGCCAAGAAGTTAATGCCGACCCCAACAAGTAAACCTCTCCCTACAAAAGGTCGTGAATCACTCCAATAAGGCCTAGAGGGAATCGAGCACCAGTCTTGTCAAGAAACAATATGCCACTGAAAAGAGCTAGTAGGAATACATGTACCCATCGTAACTACTAATTGGGCATACACCTTCTAATAAATCTTTGTCATACTGACTGGGGTATGTCTCGCCACCCCAAACAGCTTGACTCAGCTACACATTTTCTGAATATGGTCCTTCCAACCATCATAGGTGATTAGGAAAACCTAGATAGGGACTCATAGGATCCGCCATACATCCTCCAATGTAATACTCATCTCACTAGTAGGAAGACGGAAGGTTTGACTCTCACTCTACCACCTCTCATCTAAGGCTATGAGTAGGTTGTGATCTAAGGTAATCTGTGGCATGTGGGCCACATAAGATAAACCAATCACCTCTAGGGTGATCTCTAAGAAAATATGGTCGCATTGGCTAAACGTCACCTCGTAGGCCCAAATTCACCCTCTGCAACTCTCGCGAATCTAACACGTCCATGTCTACCTATGGAACCAATCAAATCATTTATTATGATCTTATTCTACTATTATATCATCTAATTTTCTATTCTATCATCACATTCTTCTATTTTTCTTATAATTCATCTATTTTTACCATTTGGGGTTTCTAAAAACTTCTCTTTCTTCTAAAGGAAATTTTAAAGTGCCTTTTGTGCATAGACACACCCCTAAGTACACCAAATAAGCACACGGTGCATAGGTGCATCTATTGTGCCAACACACTCTTCATTACACTTGTGCAACTCCCTAATGCGTGGGCGCATTCTCCTTTCTCCTCAAAACCCTCAGTGTGTAGGCGCACTCTTCTTTGCATAGGCACATATGTGCCCTGCTGCCATGAAATTTTGCATAGGCACATACACTTGTGCACCAGCACATGCATGCCCATGCTCCACTGGAAAAACCAAAAAGGAAAAAAAAAGAGAACATTTGCATAGGCGCATGCCTTTGTGCACCAAAGCACAAGCATGCCCACACAAACCCTGGCGAATGGTGCATATGCGCACCCCTTTGTGCACCAACACATATGTGCCCTGTAAAAATAAAAAATAAAAAATAAAGGAAAATAATGCAATGTGTAAGCACACCCATTTGTGCACTAGCGCATATGCGCCCATGCAAGTGCAAATATAGGTGCAGCCCCAAAATTTACCCTATTTTAACCCTAAAAATACATTTTAACCAAAAATTAAATGCTTTAAAAAACGAGGGTAAAAAGGGAGCTTTGTGTACATGTGGTCCATCCACGGGAGCCTCATGTAGTCTCTCACGTGATCGCACGGTGTCTCCAGTTCTGCACCCTCACCATTTCCTCTCGTAGGTCAGAGCTCAAATCAACAGTAAAATGGTAAGTGAATGTGGTAAATGAATTGGCCGCGATGGCTTATATACCCATTTTTACCTCCGTGATGTGTTTCTCACCCCCGAGGCTCCTGGAGCCATCGTGGTTCTTCTACACTCACCGTGATGATAGTTTTAAATAAATGCTTTTTTCACGCCCATTTTTACTACGTTGGGGCATGTTTTGCTTCCCGACAACCTTTTCTACTACATGGGGCATATTTTTGCCTTATGGTGACTTTTAACGAGGTCTCATGGATTCATTATTTCTTCTACGATAACTTCTTCCTAAAAATTTAAAACGTTATACAAAAACCCAAAAAAATTGGTAAAATCATTAAAAGTCCAAAAAATTGTAAAAATTTAAAATTTGCAAAAATTGGTAAACATGTTGGGTTGTGGAGCTAGATTGCTTCAAAATGAGCATGCATTACAAATGGTTGGTTTACACAGGAATCGAATTCAGTTGGCTAACCACCATCGGTCATCATAAGAACCGCCATCGGTCAATAGGTGAACCGCCATCGGCTAGCAAAGGAACCGCCATCAGTCAGGGAACCAACATCGGTTACCTATGCGTGAAAGTTTATATTTAACTTACGGGAATTAGATCTAAATTTTTTTATAAAGTTGATCTAATGGTTATAATGCATAGCTATGGTGCCCTAAGTTTGTATATGCATATAAGCATGAAAGCTAAGGGTTAGAAGGTGAATTAAGATAAGGATTGAGGTATATCCTTGATTCTCCTATATTGAGAGGATGAAGAAGAAGAAAAAGAAAGAACATGTTACATGAAGACATAGCTTTCATGGAGAGAAGATGGACATAAGTAAATAACAGGTACAATTAT
This sequence comes from Taxus wallichiana var. yunnanensis, assembly GCA_018340775.1. Taxonomy (NCBI): domain Eukaryota; kingdom Viridiplantae; phylum Streptophyta; class Pinopsida; order Cupressales; family Taxaceae; genus Taxus; species Taxus wallichiana. Next base: position 321,658,370 of record CM031243.1, read on the forward strand.
GGCGAGTAAATCTCAATGGTTAGAAGAGGGTAACATCTACTGTATTTCCTTTATATAGTTATTGTCTCATTGTAATGGCTTGCATAGTATGTAAAGCACACAAAGTTTCTTCTTATAGATCCACATGGTGGTGAGATCTTGTATTGTAGATCCATGAGATCATGATGTATTGTTGATCCATGTAGATTTAGTCTTATATTATTAGATCCACATGTTGTTGTGAGATCTTGTTTTCATAGATCCATGAGATCATGTTGTATTGATGATCCATGTAGATCTAGATATTATAGAGGATGTTGTCTTCATGTTTACATGGGTTGATGAAGTGATGAAGAGACATACTTACTTCTTGGTGCATAATTATAGTTGCACATATGGTAAACACATGTGAAAGGTCTTGTTGCATATCCATAGAGAGCTTGGTTGCGGTTTAGAGATGCAGTAGTTCCTAGTATGTGAGATCGGTGGTGGTTTGGAGGCATGGTTGTAGTGCACTCATGTAGATCAATATAAATATTTGGAGGAGAGGAGATACTCTTTGAGAGATGCATTGTACTCTTGTATTGAAGAGTTGGTTTGTACTCTTGTTATATTATATATATGAGATCTCTATATTTGGTAGACGTAGCCCATATTGGGTGAACCATGATACATGTTTTGTTATGTGTGTGTACTACATTTTGATTTGGATTAGTCTAGTTTATTCTTCCACTACGGTAGATTTTGGGAGATTATTTCCATTTCCGCATGATACTATATTCCCAAAAATTGGTATTAGAGCTTGGTTATTTCAGAGCAATAGTTTACTTCATGGTTTTGTTAGTGGTATTACTGACATGTATGAGAGAAGGGTTTGTTTTTTCTGATGTGAAAATCACATGAAGATATTTAAATCTCAAGTGGAAGCTAGAAATGTGAGGCTTCTAAAGAATACGGATGGTGGCGTCGATTAGGTGGCAACCAACATCTACGGGGTTATCGTGGTTGATTACAGGGTGACCGTGGTTGGTTATTGGGAAACCTAGTTTTGAACAGAAAATCACAGATTTGAAGAAATGGAGAGATGCATGGAATGTGTCTTGTTTTTTGAGGTGTCCCTAGTTCTTGGAGGTACAAGCATGTTGGTTAGATTGTAGATCTAGATTATAGAGGTATGGTTTTGATTATCTTGGTATTGCAGTGCTTGTATATTTTGGATGCACATGCATGTTTGGGATTGCAGATCTAGATCGAGTATGAGATAGAGGAGAAGTTATGCATCCTTTGGTGTAGTTAGATGCATGGGCTTTGTTAGAGAAGCTTGATATTATAACACAAAAGAAGATGAGGCTTCCATAAGAGAGTCAAGTACTTCGGTTGAAGATACGGTTCAGTGTGTTGGTGTTGATAAGGTGATGTATTTCATCTTGATGCAGTTTTATATTGCATGGATTATTTTTGTAATGTTTTTGTATGATATTTGGGTGCTTCTTGAAATTACTAGCTCAACACATCTATCAGATTTGGTCGAAATAGGAACCTGGTTTGGTGTATTATGCCAATTTTGTGGCATTGTGTTCATTTCGTGAAATGCGACATCGGTCAAGGAACCAATGTCGGTCAAGGAACCAACGTCGATCATAGAGGAACCAATGTTGGTCGGGAGTTTGGTCTCTATGGAAGTGAATTCGGACTAGGTTTTTTGTAGCGAGAAGAAGGCATGGTTGGTTTTAGTGTCCAATTTTAAGGATCAAGTTTCTGACATAGTGTGTATAGGCAAAAATGGAGTAGATCACTTCAATGTTTGAATCAAAAAGAGGATGGAGTTGGCTCGGTTAGTCCGGTGAGACTTTGAGTCAGGTATCTCTATATGATTCATGTTTATTTATTTTGTTTGAAGCAATTGATATTATGTTTGTGTTAGGAAATAAGAGATAAAATATGTGGAAAAATCCCTCACATAATCGCAACAGTAGAAACTAATATGCAAAAAATATTACAGATCTCAAATAAAAGTGCGTAGAATAAAATAACACAACACAAAGAGATAATATTTAATGTGGTTCACCCAATTTGGGCTACGTCCACCAAGAATCACTTGCTCAGATTTTATTACAAGCCACCACTCTCTCAATACAATACCTAGATCTGTTTGGAGCTATGCTCAACAAACTCTACAAAATTCACACCCAAATTCAAAGCACATCTACAATGTTTTTCATCCATCTATCATATGCATAAAACCATATAAATAGACAACTACTTAAGCAGTTTTACAAAACCATGGGTATCAAAACCATGGGAAAAAACCGTCCCATAAACCTATGGGTCAAAATCCCGCCCATATGAGAAAATCACGTTTCCTGATATATCGAGCACGTTTTAAAGCCCAAAAAACATACTCTTCCTTACTCTTAGTGTATAGTCTTCAACAATTTCACACACGAAAATAGGCTTCACAACCTAACAGTTTGGATTGTGTTCACAAGTAAAATTTGCACCATAGATATTTGGTGAGATTGAAATTTATTTTGGGGATATGTTGGAATTTTAAGGACAAGGATATCTAGTCTAAGGATGGGATCTTCAATGAAAATTCATGTTTAGACACATTTGTAGGTAATAAAAGATGTTTAGTACAAAGGATGAAAATAAGGTAATTCATCTACTTCACAAGAAGTCCAAACTTATGTGACGTAGAAGTATTATTTGTTAAGAATGGAATCAAGTTTATATTTCTTTCATCTGGTTTTATTTCTCATTGATATACATATATAGCTTTTGAGCTTGGTGATTAGAAGTAGTGTAGGGGAGTTCAGGTTAAGTGGGAGCAATCCATGGTTGTTGGCATTGTAGGTTGGACATATATGCACATGCAGAGTGAGAGGAGTATGCTACATTTTTGTGTGGCATGAGGCACAAGTTGTTTTGGAGGACAGTCACAATTTTGTAGGTATTTTGAGTTTATTGCATGATGATGTCACTTCTAGTTTTATTTATAGTGCTGGATATCCTTATGGGATTGCAGTTGATGGTTTTTCAGTTGGGTTAAGAAGAGAGAGCAATGTTATTGACATTAAAGGGTAAAGAAGGAAAATTTGTTTGTTACAAGTTACAATGTGACAACAGTGTATATTTACATCTTATTGATGTTTCCCTTGTTTTTCTTTCATCTTTGATGGTTGTGTTAGTGCAAATCTGACACCCCCTAAATGACCTTCGGATCTGCAGTCTAGAATTGGGTCATTTAGTGTGGTTACAAAACATTGAGTTTTCTCAAGGTGTGGGACCTTGCAAGGTGAGAAAACTCTCCAAAGAAAGTTGGTTCTTACCCCTTTGTTTAGGTGTATGCATGAATTTTGCAGAGGTTCTGATTCAAAAATCCTACTCTAAAATTACCAAGGAGATAGGGTTGAGAGAAGCATGGAAAAGGGAAACAAAACTAAGATAAAACGATGATACACCAAAGGAGTGATGAACTTTTGTCTTGCAAATAAACACAGATCATAGAGATGTAACACCAAAGCATGCACAAATTGCTAAAATATAATGAAATATCAGAAGACAATGATAAACACATGAGAGGATTGAAAGATCATTCACAAAACATGCATTACCATTCCCAAGTTTAATACAATGCATTACAATGGCAGAAAGGCAAAAAATGTGCCACAATATCCATATAAGGTCTAAAAATCCTTGAATTCACATGCCAAGGGGAAGAGGGGAGTCTACAAGAACAAAAATGTCCAACCCTTTACAAATGAGCCAAAACGGCTTTTAATGGCGAAGCAGAACGAAGGAAAGGCAAAAAATGTGGGCAAATTGATTTATGAGATCAACCACCAATCAAATCCCTTCAATCTCACTGCAAAGTGATGGGCTTCATGGAAAAACCCATATGCCAAAGTACATTGCTCTGCAGATCCAAAAAATGACCCATACTTCATTAATTTTGGTGGTTGAATGTTAGTTATGTATTTTTCCCATGCCAGGGACATTTTTTCAATTTTCTCCCACAAATCTCCACCAAAAATAAAAATTGAATAGTCCATCATGTAGAGAAATTCAACAGCTTTCCAATGATATACAAAACACAAAAATTAGATAAAACACTTAGAGAACTCACACACGAGTCCGCATTTAAAAACAACATGACATCGAAGTTGTAATGGAATAGGAAGTTGTCGCATGTGGAGGTGCGGAGTTATAATTTAGAGACTTAGCCGATTTTGTAGATCAAGTCTATTTTTAGAAGCTAGCGTGCGGAACACACAAAGTGATGCCGAGACTTGTGCGCCATGCTTTGTCTATATTTCGAGGATCATATCAAAGCACTCTTGCATGGAAGTAATCTAAGAATAGATTCATCACTCTAGTTAACTGTAAGTGATCTATAGATAGCATACTTGCATGTATGGCTATAAGCGTAAATGGTGCATGGTTATTATTAGTGTGTGACCTATTTCTAGCATAGTTAGTGGTGAAGGGAAAGTTCCCACCCTATATATATTAGATGAATCACCTAGTTGATATATCGTGTTGAAGGTTAGAGATTCATGAGTGCATGAGGCTGGATAATTGTAATGAGATCCATGCATGCATGGCTATTATTATATCAAGCCTCTGTATTGTTTTCATGTTTAATATATGAAGAATATTGGCCAAACCAAAGTGACTTATATGTGTTATCATTGCATCCTATTGATTTCTTGATGATTTATACTTAAATGCATGTCTTTATAGATCTGGTTCAGTATAACTGTGTAATGATGGATTAGTTTCTTACTATAGGTCCTTATCGCTTCACCGTGCTACCATCCTGCTACAACAACCCTAACGAGGAACCTGGTACCTTGGCACACTTCGGGAGAGTGCTCAGCCTATGCTGAGTGATGTGTCAGTGCGACTAGGTGTTATATAAGAATTCTAGGCTGCATCATTAGTTTCGTCCTCTTTTTCGATTGTTTTTAGGATGGTTCGTGATCAAGACATACCGACTAACTTTGGTGAGTGTTGAAGAGTGGATTCATGATTTGGAGGAAGAATATGCACGAAGGTTTAGCACTGGATCCGGATTTAACGCACGCACTTGGGTAGAGTAGAATTTGTATGATAGTTTGTACAAAATCTTCTTTGCTATCTTTCCGTAGAATTATATGAGTGGTTGACTACATATGCGTCTAAGTGGAATTGGAGGTATCGCACACTTGTTTGGACATAGGAGGAATTTCAAACACTATATGATGTTGAATTGATCTGGACTCGCATGGTAGATACCTGGTTTTGTGGTGTTCTAAATAGCTATATTCTAGAGTATTCAATTTCAAATTATTCATGCCAGAGGTAGCGAGTTTCGAGTTCCTACAATATCCTAGAGGGACTTATTTGTAAGGTATTCCGTTGGCGATCAAGATATTGATGGTAACATTGAACTTGGAAGATAAGCCCATGGCAAGTTAAAAATCTCCACGCGTGGGGAAGGAACAGGATTGGTCAAAGATGGCAGACCTAGCGAGTAGCATGGAGAGGTAAGAGAGATGGCTGAAGTATGATGAGGCGTGTGAGAGGGAATTATGGAAGAAGCAAGAAGTTGCAGAATGGATGGTGTTGTGGAGAGAGATGGATCGTGAAGGATTTGAGGCTCATGAGGATGAAGAAGAGCTAGAGCATCAGGAACTCCCCCATCTAGGAAAGCATGACTAGAGAACCCTCTTTGGCCTCACATGGAAGTGCACCAGTAGATATGACCTAGGCCACGGGCACACATCTAATCCAACCTATTGACCTAGCCCTTGTGCTTGGTTTTCCAGTATCTAGTACAACAGGTAAACAAAGTTTTCATTTAGGAAGTGAAAGATCATAAACAAGTCAGATAGCAAGTACATCAATGACATATACAACTTTGTTATTCTTTGGGGGTACGTTTTCAGGCTCATCATTTGCATAGAATATGAGTCCACCGAATGTGGGATTCACCTTTGGAACTGGGACTACTTCACAGATTATACGGGTCCATTATAGTACCATTGTCGGGACATAGGGGAGTGCATCTACGGGCCCTATTCCAACTTCAGAAGGAGGATTGGGAGGTATGGGCAGTTCTAGTTCGATGGTTTGGGTGGTTTTGGAGGTAGAGGAAACCAAGGAGGTTCTGGGTCAGGTGGTCAAGGCCTGCAGAAACCCCAAAACATTTATATGGAGATGTCTCTTCATCTCCCAGAGTACAGAGGTATTGAGGATGTTGCTGAACATATTCATATGTGTGAAATATTGTGGTGCATGAAAGGTATCATAGATTCTGAGCACAAGGCAAGTCAATTTGCTACTATGTTACAAGCGCACGCGCACAACTGGTATAGGAAGTTTGATCCCAATCAAACTTGTATTGATTATGCAGCATTGAAAGATGATTTCTTAAAAGAGTTCCATATCCCAGAGTTTGAGCAGAAGAGTATAAGTGCACTTAAGGATATAAAGCAAGGAATTACTGAAAGTGTATGTGAGTATGATAAGCTGTTTTAAAATACTTCTATCCAAACTCTCCTATGATATACATGCAAGTCAGCATGCACAATGGTTTTTTGGGGGATTGATTACTCCATTTCGAAGAGTACTATCGCATAAGACTTATACCGACCCACGCGAAGCATTGGAAGTAGCTCTATGTGCTAAGGTATTTGGGAGTATTAACACTGGAGTTAGTCCATTCTTGGAGGCTCAGATAGTAGCTTTGGTGAAAAGCAGATTAGAGAAATTATCAACAAACTCAGCTCATGAGACGTGCTCAGGAATCTGGTGTATAGATTGTGAAGTAGAAGGCCACACCAAGGATAGTTTCCCTCATAGATCTATACGTTTGCTGCTGTTAGACTGTGAGATTTTCCATTTGAATCATGATGCTAGTCATTTCCCCTTACTACAACGCACGATCAAGAAGAATGTATCCTCTTTTTGTAAAATTTGTAGGTCCACGACCCATGATACTAAAGATTGTAGATTGATTGGCTAGATCCATGATGCCATTGATATTGGGGTGCGATAGGTGAGTGTGGCTGATAGTTCTAAAGGAAAGAATGAGCATCAGGATAGGGATTATAATCAAGCGCGCTATGACAGGAATGATGGAAGATTTGAAGGAGGTCATGGAAGAGGACAAGGATATCGAGGTGGATATGGAGGATGAGGCCGAGGTAGGGAAAGAGGTGAATTCCCTCGAGGAACTTGCTATACATGCGGCTCACCTGACCATTATAGGCGTGAATGCCCGCAGAATATTTCCTATTCATTTTGTGGAAAGGGGCATAGTTATGAAGAGTGTCCGGACTTGTATGAGCATCTCAGTAAGCAACACAAGCAAGAAAACAAAGGCATAGGGATGGTTAGAATCCAACGCATGGTAGAGAATCAATGGATGCCCAAGTTAACACTCCAGAACCCAAGGTAGTAATAGTCAAGATAACCACACAAGCTGAGGCAGACGCACGAAAGAGGTATTGCAACAGAAGCCGACAATCACTAGGGAGGAGGTTTTGCATGCTAGGTATCTAGATCCAACTCATCAGAAAGAAGTCTATCAGAAACTATGGAGGTCCTTAGAAACCTTCAAGGTGAAATATAGTGTTTGAAAGAGCAGTCTCAGAAGTTGGAGCATAAGGATACTAGAAAAGGCCCCGTCTGATATTGATGACATTAGAGAGGTATGTAGAATGTTGCACCAGGAGAATATTATTCCTTTATTGGGAAATTGGTTGAAGGGGAATACTCCACATGTGGGAAATAATACTAGAAGATAAATACTCCATGCAAATATCCCCCGATAGCATTGACTATGACAAGGAGATCACTTTGAATGCTATTGTGGATGGTTGGTTGTTGAGCAATATTTTGATTGACACAGGTGCGGAAGTGAATGTACTTACATTGGATGCATGGGTACAAATGGGGAGACCTCCATTGTAGCCATCATCTAATGTATTGTTCATGGAAAATAGAACAAAAGCTACTCCCATAGGAGTTTTGAAGGATGCATCTATCACTATACAAGGGGCCAAGTTCACAGGAGACTTGAAGTGTTAGCACTTGCGAGAAGCAGATAGCTTCCCAGCTTTGCTTGGGCGCCCTTGGTGTTATGCAAACAATGTTGATTTGAGGTTTAACAAGGGGTATATCAGCTTTGAGAACAAGGAGGAAAGGGTCATAATACCATTGATAGATGGGAAATCCATACCATATGTGGAACCTTTGAGTGAAGAGGACTTGAACAAAATTTATATATGCATTATTTGGGACCCAAAGGTCAATGAGCCATCTAAGGAAGGAATTCTTCATTGGGAAGATTTTCATCAATCAGTGATACTACCAGTATTTCTTGTGATAATTGGGCTCATGGTACTTATGAACTGGTGGGGTGTGAAGTTAAGCGTGTGGTTTCTTGCAAAAAGGGTTTTCACTCTATCGATGTATAGGTCACTCAGTACCCCAATATACTAGATCCAAAGATCTGGCTGGATTCTTGCAGGCCATGGAGGCAAACTGGGCTGACTAGATTAAAAGACGAGATATGCTATCATATACTTTGCATGGGACAACAACGCATTGGTGGGTGGTTCACAGGGATAATCTCTTGGAATGGGGAGAGATTGGGACCACCTTATCAACCAGGTTTTCAAGAAGTAATGCACCTACAAAGATTTTCCCTTATCATGGTGATCAACCTGTTCAAGCATCATATCTAGTAGTGTGAGAGACTTTGGACAGGAAGCATTACCGCCCTCACTTTGGGTGCATTGGTTTTATTCTACTCTACAAGGTTGCACATGTGCTTGGTATGTATATGCTTGAATTACATCGCGACACTGGAAATTGGTAGAATTTGATTGCAGGGATGATCCAAACTTTTGACTTCTTCTCATCTACACCACCAGTGAATAAGGCTTTAAGCTTTATCAAACACTTAACCATGGGAGACAGTGGGAAAGTGAAAGAACTTATTCAGGAATTATTTGGTGAGACAAAGACAGGGGTGCATTTTGAGGAAGAAGTAGATGATACCATACTACTTGAGTGCACTTCTCTAGAAAAAGACAAGGGGAAGTTGGTTTACATAATTGATGATGAGGAAGTTGATCATTCACATGGAGCACGTGAGGTGTTAGACAATGCAAATGTAGATACACACGCATATCATGAACCTATGAAGACAACTAAGGTAAATATTGGCATAGAAGCTGAACCTAAGGAAGTGATAATTGGGGATTAATGGCGAGTCGAAGTGACAAAGATCATAGAGTTACTTTGAGACTATGAGGACTTATTCGCAAGAGGATACCATGAACTTAAAGGCGTGCATAAATCACTTGGAGAAATGAAGATAAAGCTTAAGGAAGGTGCACACCCTGTTAGGAAGATACCTTATCAAATGAATTCCAATTTGCACGAGAAAGTAAAGGAGGAAATTGACAAGATGTTGAAATATAGGATCATTTGACCATTAGATGAGTCGAATGGGTCACCCTATGGTGATAAGTATAAAAAGGATTGTAGGATTCAAATTTGTGTTGATTATAGAGAGTTGAATGCAACATGTGTTACAAGTCCTTTCCTACGCCATTCATAGAGGAAATATTAGAAGGCATGGCTAGGCGTGAGATATATTCATTTACGAGATGGGTTCTCGGGGTATCATCGGAGTTAGGATTGCCCCGAAAGATCAAGAAAAGACCACCTTCACTACTGAATGGGGAATCTTTTCCTATACTATGATGTCCTTTGGATTGAAGAATGCACCTGATGTATTCTCAAGGATAGTGGTGCAAGCATTCAAGGATTTTATTGAGAACTTCTTGCAAGTCTATCTCGATGATTGGACCGTTTGTGGGCTAATTAAGGATCATTGTGAAAATTTGCGCTTAATGTTTGAAAGATGTAGACAGTTGAGTATCTCATTGAATATCAATAAGTGCATCTTTTATACTCCCTTTGGCATACTTTTAGGACACATAATCTACAAGGAAGGGTTGTTGGTCGATCCAGCTAAAGTTGCGGTCATTTTAGGCTTAAAAGCGTCCGCCAGTCAGAGTGAGGTGTGCGGATTTTTGGGTCATACAGGGTATTATAGGAAGTTTATAAAAGGGTATGCCAAAGTTTCCGCACCCTTGGAAGAATTACTCAAGGGGAAAGGTACATTCTATTGGGGGAGTCACAGCAGCGCACGTTTGAGATACTGAAGAAGAAACTTACTACCGCACCTATCTTGTGCTTTCCTTCATGGGATAAACCTTTTCATGTTCACATGGACTCTATGGCACGGCCATTGGTTTTTCTTAGCTCAACCTGGAGAAGGTATAGTTGATCATCCCATTTGTTTTGCTAGTAGGAAGTTGACCCCTGCATAATGAAGTTGATATATGCCTTGCACAAATTTCGACAGTATCTGTTGGCCACACCTTTTGTGTTTTATACATATCATATGGCATTGAAGTATTTGGTGAACAAGCCCATCTTACAGGGGTGCATATGTAGATGGATACTCTTATTTCAAGATTTTGACTTTACAGTTGTGGTAAAACCAAGGAAAAGTAATTCTGGACCGAGATCACTTGTCTAGAGTTCAATCAGGTGAAGAAGCACAAACAATAGAAGAGACCATGCCTGATGCACAGTTGTATAGGTTACAACATGTGCCAATGGAATTAGAGGACATTGTTGTCTTCCTAAGGATGGGGATGGCACCAGAAGGCATGAGGTCCTTAGAGAAAAAGTAACTTGCTATACGTGCGGCACCATTCATGTTAATCAGTGGTGACTTATACAAGTTAGGTAGAGATGAGGTATTATGCCATTATGTATTAGAGAATGAACGAAAGGATATAATGGAGGAATCCCATGGTGGTATTGCAGGTGGTCACTATGCAAGTGATGCTACAGCGTGAAAGATCCTACTTGCTGGTTTGTGGTGGGAAACGTTGTATAAGGATTGTAAGGAGTATTGTAAGGCATGTGACCTTTGTTAGCATCTAGGTCAACCAGGATCGAGGGATGAGATGCCTTTACGACCAATTACAAGTGCAGAACCCTTTGAGAAATGGGTGATAGACTTTGTAGGGCCTATTTCACCAGCTGCATGTAGGACTGGATCGCGCTATATCATTACTTGTATAGATTATCTTACGAGATGGGTAGAAGCAACACCTACGAAGGACTATACAGTGGCTACAACAGCAAGGTTCTTATGGGAAAATGTTCTTACTAGGTATGGTTGTCCTTTAAGTTTAACCAGTGATAGGGGCACCCATTTTTTAAATGAGACAATCGAATTATGTTAGATGAGTTTATGGTTGCCCACCACAAGACTACACCCTATCACCCTCAAGCAAATGGAAGCACTGAGGTTTTCAACAAGATTTTGAGCCACACATTGACCAAGATTTGTGATGTGGGACAAAAATATTGGGATGACAAAGTATCTGCTATTCTTTGGGCCTACCGAACAACATATAAGAGATTGAACAAAGCCACACCTTTTCAGTTGGTGTTTGCACGGAAGTTGTTCTTCCTATAGAATTTATGTTACCTTCTTTGCGCATTACACGCGCTGGAGGTCTAGCTGATGAGCAAGCTTTAGAAGAACAGATTGAGAACAAGGTCCAACTAGATGAGCATTGGGCCATAGCACAATAGAGTCAAAAATAGGAGAAAGCACACCAGAAAGCATGGCATGATAGGCATATCAAGGATAAGAAACTTGTGATCGAACAAATGGTACTTCTATATGACTCTAAGTTTTTGTGCCGTCTAGGAAGCTCAAAGTACATTGGTTGGGGCCATATGTTACAACTCATATACTTGAGTCAGGTGCTTTCCAGTTAGAAGAAATTGATGGAACACGGCTTCCCAGTTACTTTAACGGGAGTAGGTTGAAGCCCTACTATAAATAATTCTTCTTAGTGTTTATAATAAGGCAATGTTTCTAGATAGATTAGGTTTCCCTTTCTGCATTTCCTTAATGTGTTTCTTTCATCATCGCTATGCTTTGTCAATTTAGTTCTTGTTTTTGTGTAATAAGCACGCTTGTGCACATGAAGCTAACTACAATATGAAGCATGTTGATGTGCAAAGGACTGCACATACTTTTAGTATGGGGTGGATTGTTGGTGACTCCTAGGTATAATGTTGTGAAGATTGGAAGGTATAATGCTACGGATGTTGAGGAAGTAAGCTACTAAAGGTGATTTACAAAGGATTGCTTCTCAAAAGTAACCAAGGATGGAGATGAATGAAGGAAAAGTATAACACAAGGTAAGCGGAAACCGTGATAACTACCAAGAGAAGGTGCAGTGACGAGGTACTCGGGCGCTAGAGTGTGCGATCAAGAGAATTATGTGACCAGAAGGTAGGAAGGCACGCTAAAAGGTTATAGCTATGGAGATAATATGTACCACGCGGGAATGACAAAATTGAGTAATAAATGAGAAATATTTGGTAGGTGGAGGAGCAAGTAATGCATTAAAAATTGAAAATCTATATAAGGACGGGATGCGAATTCATTTCTACCCTTGCAACTAAGAGAATTCGATGAAGAGCTAAGTATGAGGAGTTGAGTAAGTGATTCAAGGTGTGAAGAGGGTGAAACCAGGCGTGAAAGGTAGATCTGTGTATTGGAGAAGCTTGTATCCCCGTAGGAGAAGGGTTTGAACGAAGTAGATTGATAGAGCATAGCTAGGGCACACGATTTCGCTATTACGATTTAGGGAACGATTGAATCAGATTAGGGTTTGAAGTAAACCATTAAATATTTACGTAAGAAGGTGTAGAAACATAACACAAAGGGAATAATGGCTCCAAAGAAGGAAGTAAAGCGAAGAATAAAAGGAAAGAAGGTAGTAGTGGAAGAGGAGGAAGAGATGACTCTTGAGAGCAATTTTTCAGAGATGCAAAGACTACTGAAGAATTAATTGTGGGCAAGGAATGGGATTCCCACATACGAAAGAGAAAAATAAGTGACTACAACCACAAAACCAAGGACAATTAGAAGAAGTTGGATGATTTACTTAACTCCCAAACGAACAGGCGAACTGGTGATGGGATGCCGATATATGATGACGTAGGGGAGAAGTTACTGAAAAGGATTGGTGTTTACTAATTATATGAGCTCCCATATTTCGGGAAATATGCACCATTATATAGGTGGCTGATGAGCCGAGTCCATAAGGGATTTCTTCTATTTTGCAGGGTGAAGGGTAAGACTAACACCCATTTTAATTGCCACGGTAATAGGTTTAAAGGAGATGAGTGAGGACATAAAAAAACCTAACTAACAAGGTTTCCGTATTGGAAACACAAAAGCATTGGGATAAGAGAAAGGACCACACGGAATGGACATAGACAAATTACATGATTGTTCGGTAGTAAAAGCAGCAAAGACACACCGCTTTACGAAATTGAATGACCAAGATCATTGGTCACAAGTAAACTCAATGTGGTCGCATGATCCGAAAATAATCAGATTATTACGACCTGATCTCGGACCCTTATAGGCTTTAATTATTTACCAATAATTTACTCCTTTTAAGTAATCAATTTAAAATAATGCAAGACAATAATGACAATTGCACACAAATTGATTATGGAGTTCGGCAATTGCCTACGTCTCCGGGTTCGTGGTCGAACCGTTCCACTAGTCAAAACTTGTAAGTTACAATAGTAATTTCACAAGAAAACCTAATGGAATTTTACTTGCCTATCAGTACACCAGTTCTTTGGATGACAAGGGTGAAAAATAGCACCCGACTTCCACCTTCCTGGCGAATAATCTCCTTCAGCTTCGATCAGCCTTCGTGACGCTATTAATGCGAAGCTAGCACTCCGGTCGACAATCCAGGATTTGCAAGTAATTGGTGTGGCTCAATGGGCCTCTTTGGGTAGTTTATAATTTACTCCCAATCACAAATATTTCATCTACTATTGCCTAAATAATAGGCCAATAGGCAATACCTGCTGACACATCCCACAAATAAAAGCTTAACAAAAATAAGCTCGAGTTGTGTGTGCCTCACAACAAGCTTAACAAATAATAAGCTTGAGTTGTGTGTCCGTTTGCACCGTGTGTGTTTACAATAGAATGGGTTCCCTATTTATACAAAAAATAGGGCCCTTAAAATATGCATTTGCAAATTATCCTTAGGCTATTTTAAACCTAAGCCTTACCCGTAGCAAAATAAATGGGATCAAATACCCATATTGGCGGATTTGCTTGTTTTAATGGGTTAAATCCCAAATAGGGCGCTTAGCATTTTAAATAGGATTAAAATCCCATAAGAATAGCTAAGGAGAAGTGGGTATATCCCACATTAGGCGGTTGGATAATAGTTTAGGCTTTATTAAGCCTTTCCATGCATATGTGGAGTGGTCAAAGGACCACGTTAGACTTATCCGCCCCCATCTCCACCGCTTCACCTCCCTCACCACGTGGACCTCCACGCATGGCATATGGTTTGGCAGCTATGTGGGTAATTGCTAACCATTAATACATGGCTGTTATAACAAAACCCACCCCACTTAGTCATGTGGCATGGAAATGGGTTTGTAAGTGGACTTACCAAGGTAATATAATTTCTACCCATACAATGTGGCATAGAAATAATTAACTCAGTAATCTTGTAGTCCACTTGTCATCTCCCGATAGGAAAATTGAGTGAATTTGACACGTGGTGGCTTGTGGACCCACCACGTTGGTGATAATACCATAGTCCACACGGTGGCCGGGCTCCCCTCCGTAATAAAAGTTGAGCCTCTTGTTCCCGTGCACCATTTTTACGCTCGTCGAAGACCGGTGATCGAAAACCAACAAACAACTCCCTTTTGCCTTTTTGCCACGTGTCGTAGTGCCATTGGTCCAATATTGACCAGTTGACTCAGAGTTGACTTTCCCACTGTCTGAACTTTGACCGAACATATCTAGAGCTCCCAATGTCCGTTTGTTGCGTTCTCACAGTCGATGGAAAGCTCTCGAGATGATCTTCTACACTGACACCATTTAGGGATGTTTAGGGAACTTTCAAAAATGATCCCCTGATCACACCTCCCCACTGAGAAAAGATTTTTGTCCCAAAAAGCTTCCATACTATCTTGAATCTGAAAACTCTGCTGCCACCTTGGAAGTGCTGCTGTAGTAGACCCTTGGGTCTTCTCCTCTAACCTTCTCACTTGGTAACTCGCTCCCATCTTGGGACCTATGGGTTATGGACCCACGACTTCCTCTGCGCATTCATTCGATATCGAAGAATACCTCCATGCCTTCACTTTATGGTGTTAAGTTTTTGAATGAAACCTCAACGCTCCTTGCGGTGCAAGTGCAAGCTTCTTGATATCGACAACAAGGATCTTCTTTGACTCTATAACACGGCTCCGGCTCGAGTTGATTCTCGTAGAATCGAAGCGGTTTGAAGGAACTCCATGTTACGTAGAGCTTTGATTGATCGATGTCGGTGATGGACAATGCCTTGTCCCTTTACAGACCTCAACGCCTCCAATGCATGATGCTAATCCTTTTTCAAGACCTTGAGCCTCCGATGCATGATGCTAAGTCTGTTACAGACCTCAACGCCTCCGATGCATGATGTTAAGCCTCTTGCAAGACCTCGAGCCTCCAATGCACGATGCTAAGTCTCTATAGACCTCAATGCCTCAGATGCATGATGCTAAGTCTATTGATCAGCTACCATTCATATGTGTGGTCGCAATGCCTTGACATCGAATGACATTCTGAGATGATCCTTTGAGAGCTCCTCTTGTTGACATACAATATCAGGTACCATTACCGCACTGCTGCACGGTCGCAATGTCTCTACACAGAATGAAGTTCCGACCTGACGCCAATGCCAACGGTGATTCAGCTACCATTCTATTGCACGGTCACAATGCCTCTACACAAAATGAAGTTCGGAGCTGATCTCTACGAACTCTCTGTCCATTTTAAAGGACTTTCACTTTCGTGTATTCCACGGTCACGGGTTGAATTGTCAACCGGTGGTGAAGTAGAAACTTCCTCCGCCTTTGCAATAGGCCTCCATTCCATCTTTGGCTTGCCATGGCTCGATTGCGAGATGGATGCGTTTCAACAATTTTCCACCCGATGCCCATTCCTCTCGGCAATGAGCACAAAAATTCCTCTTAATCTCCTTTTCTCGGGATGAGGAACTCTTTCTACCATTTCGACTCGCATGATGAGATTGGTCTTTCTCGATTTGCCTATTTCCTAACAAACGGCATCAACTTCTTCATCAGTGTCCTTCTCTTCCAAAGATCGGCCACCTTTGAATGATTATGCAATCCACAAAAAGTACATGGAAAGGAATTCCACATCTTCTGAAAATCATAACCATACTTCTTAAGCTGAAAAAGTGGATCAGAAGTTTTACTGTGCTTATGATTATGGTAAGAAACTGGAGGTGGAATCTCATTACCTCTTCACTAATTTCTCTTACCACATCCTGCCTGTGACGACGAAGCACAACTTTCCTGCTCATAATCTTCTTGCAGGACTAGTGGGGTATTCACTTTGCTTTCGGAAGCTTGTCTCCCATCAGCGTTCTTGGAGCATTCTCCAATTTCCATTCCCACACTAGGATAACCCAAACCTACAAAACGAGGACGATCCTCGACCTGTATTGGGTTAGCAATACCTTGGCCATTTTTCCCAAGGCCTCTTCCATAAAATCCCATTTTATCTAGTAACTTGGATCCAATGCCTCTAGTATGATTTTCAAACAAACCAAAGACTTTATTACCTAAATCTGAAACTAAATGGGAAGAAGAAGAAGATTCCCATGGTGAACAACTTACAGTGTAATCATCTGCCATGGCCTCTGCATCTGAAGTAGAGGGTTTTTCCTTCCTCTGATCACCACATTGCAACCTTGCCAAGAGCTCATCCTTGGTTTGCAATTCTGATTTTAAGCGAGCATTCTCCTCTTCCAAGGAGTAATACATTGATCGCATGAGAGAATTATCTTCCTGGATCTAGTGATTGTAATCTTCAATTTCCTCGAGCTTTGTTTGTTTAGACATCTTGCCCATAGTGCACTTGTACCCTGTTCACACAAATTGAACCAACTGCACCAATCTTGAAGTAATCACTCTGTTAATCAGATTTACTGAAAAATAAATATGGAGCTAAACCAGCTCTGATACCAAACTTGCTTCGGAGATTAGCAAGTTTGCAGGTGTCGATTACCAGCTCTGATACCAAACATGATCCGAAAATAATCAGATTATTACGACCTGATCTCGGACCCTTATAGGCTTTAATTATTTGCCGATAATTTACTCCTTTTAAGTAATCAATTTAAAATAATGCAAGACAATAATGACAATTGCACACAGATTGATTACGGAGTTCGGCAATTGCCTACATCTCCGGGTTCGTGGTCGAACCGTTCCACTAGTCAAAACTTGTAAGTTACAATAGTACTTTCACAAGAAAACCTAATGGAATTTTACTTGCCTATCAGTACACCAGTTCTTCGGATGACAAGGGTGAAAAATAGCACCTGACTTCCACCTTCCTGATGTACAATCTCCTTCGGCTTTGATCGGCCTTCCCGACGCTATCAATGCGAAGCTAGCACTCCGGTCGACAATCCAGGATTTGCAAGTAATTGGTGTGGCTCAATGGGCCTATTGGGTAGTTTATAATTTAATCCCAATCACAAATATTTCATCTACTATTGCCTAAAATAATAGGCCAATAGACAATACCTGTTGACACATCCCACAAATAAAAGCTTAACAAAAAATAAGCTCGGGTTGTGTGTGCCCTCACAACAAGCTTAACAAATAATAAGCTTAAGTTGTGTGTCCGTTCTGACCGGTGTGTGTTTACAATAGAATGGGTTCCCTATTTATACAAAAATAGGGCCCTTAAAATATGCATTTGCAAATTATCCTTAGGCTATTTTAAACCTAAGCCTTACCCGTAGCAAAATAAATGGGATCAAATACCCATATTGGCGGATTTGCTTGTTTTAATGGGTTAAATCCCAAATAGGGCACTTAGCATTTTAAATAGGATTAAAATCCCATAAGAATAGCTAAGGAGAAGTGGGTATATCCCACATTAAGCGGTTGGATAATAGTTTAGGCTTTATTAAGCCTTTCCATGCATATGTGGAGTGGTCAAAGGACCACCTTAGACTTATCCGCCCCCATCTCCACCGCTTCACCTCCCTCACCACATGGACCTCCACGCATGGCATATGGTTTGGCGGCTATGTGGGTAATTGCTAACCATTAATACATGGTTGTTATAATAAAACCCGCCCCACTTAGTCATGTGGCATGGAAATGGGTTTGTAAGTGGACTTACCAAGATAATATAATTTCGACCCATACAATGTGGCATAGAAATAATTAACTCAGTAATCTTGTAGTCCACTTGTTGTCTCCCGATAGGAAAATTGAGTGAATTTGACACGTGGTGGCTTGTGGACCCACCACGTTGGTGATAATACCATAGTCCACACGGCGGTCGGGCTCCCCTCCGTAATAAAAGTTGAGCCTCTTGTTCCCGTGCACCATTTTTACGCTCATCGAAGACCGGTGATCGAAAACCAACAAACAACTCCCTTTTTCCTTTTCACCACATGTCGCAGTGCCATTGGTCCAATATTGACCAGTTGACCAGAGTTGACTTTCCCACTGTCTGAACTTTGACCGAACATATCTAGAGCTCCCGATGTCCGTTTGTCGCATTCTCATAGTCGATGGAAAGCTCTCGAGATGATCTTCTGCACTGATACCATTTAGGGATGTTTAGGGAACTATTGTATATATCTTTCCCCCCAGATAGGTATAGACAAGCGGAAGAATATAAAAATCAAAGAAACTTAGAGACCAATATTTATTGCGTCACCATCATCCAAGGCGCAGGAAAGTGGCACACAGAAATGAGTGTCGACAAGGTAAAGGATGCACCCTTGGCGCACAGAAATGGTGCATGACACAAAGTGTTGACAGAGAAAAGGATGCACCCTCAAGCGCGCACGAAATGGCACATGACATGGAGTGTCGACAAAGAAAAGGATGCGCCTTGGTGCACGTAAGAGGTGCATGACAATGGATGTCGACAGGGTAAAGGATGCGCCCTTGGCGCATGGAAGAGGATGTCGACACACACATGGATGCGCCAAGGCGCACCTTCAGGGGGCGCAACATTTTGAGCGCTAACAGGAAGTAGACCCTGGCGCAGATATTTCAGATGGCCATAAATTTTGACTAGGAGCTCAGATTCATGCAAGGTTGGACTTTTTGGAAAGCTTACGAGGTCCTCTGTCCAACTACGACTGATATCTTTAATTAGGTGAGAAAAAATTCTTAAAAATTCAAAATACAGTTTTCCACTTTTGGGTTCGCTGGGGTTCTCACCTACCATCATTATGAGATGAGTTAAATGTAACCTAGAGGTGGTTGGGGTAGTTTTGGAATTCCTCTCTCTTTTCTCTCTCATTTCTTCCTATAAATTGTAAGGAGGGGCTTCTCTCTAAAGGTTGGAAATTCTTTTTTTGCCCCTCCCTTTTTCTCTTTGGCAGGTGAACTTGTGGAGTTAAAACCTCCCATTTGAAACTGTAATGCAACCTTGCCTCTTAGCATTTTGCAGTGTGTTGTATCAATCTTTGGAGCAAATTAATGCAGGTCTATGGATGATTCTCAACCCTCTCTGTATTCATTTACATCCCCCTAATCTTTCACCGTGAATCGCAAGCATCGGTGCATGATCTTGCATTGCATTTTAATGGTCTATGTTTATTGGCAAGGAAGGTGTTCTTCATTCCTCGGTGCATCACCTTTGTAGTTTAGGTTTTATTTTATGCATTTTCTTACCCTGTCTCCTTGGCAAGTTAGATTAGGTTTTTGTAAACCCTCTGCATTTTCTACATGTGCATCTGAACAGAGGAATAGGAACCGGCCTTCATCCGGAGAGCTTTTCCGTTTTTGCAATGTCGCACACTTGGGAAAAGCTCCATGTTATGCAATCGTATTGAGAGTCTCAACCCATCGTGTTGCAGACATTCGAAGTGCTTGCGATTCGACACCAACAGAACTTTCAAAAATGATCCCGATCACTTTGCATGTGGCAAAGCACATGTTAGAAGGGGTTATTTACAACATTGTCGGCTTTATTGCATAACAAATAGTAGAGGAAGTGTGCACTGAAGTAAGATAAGTTTTTGTTTTGTCTTAAATTCTTTAGTATTCATGGAGATTGGAGTATCGAATGGCCGAAAGAAAATATATGGGAATACCCCATGAATAACAAGTCTCCAGCCTAAAAGATTTAGCAAGTATCTATGCAAGGGGTCTATGACAGACGGGGTAAAGGAGAGAGAAGAGATGTGGTATGACAGGCTCCGTGTGGATTTTGAAGAGGAGTGGCACATACCAAAGGAGTTGCCCTCGGTATTGGGAAAGAATCGGTTTGCTATTTACCAAAGACTTTTTACCTGCACATTTTCCGATGGTGGATGGATCGTGGAGCCCCTGGTGCAAACTACCATATGCGTTCACAACACGGTATTTTAAAGCTTCATTCATCGGTTCACTGATACAAGGAGGTTAGTATTTAATGCAGACAAGGTGGATTGTGAATACCACACCTTGCGAAAGAAGTATGGATATTCGGGGAAGAATGCTTACAATGAGAGTATTATCTAGAGATTTTGAGTATCAAACTAGAAACACTTGCTGTTGGGGATATTGGGGCCGTGCTCATATATCTCCAACTTAAACCAAAGATGGAAAATAATAAGTATGTAGAGAATGAGTTCACGCTCCCAAGACCACCAAAGGGGAAGCATACTATGGAAAACATCCGGCACCTACGCCTTCTAAACCCATGCAGGATGATGAGGAAGAGGATGAAGAGCATGAGGATAGTGGTGGTTTGGTGTGCAGGAGGAAGCAACCATTTAGCGGACAGGAGGAGGAGTGCGTGATGGATTCACAAGGAGAAGAAAATACTGAGGTAGCACAGGGTGACCAAAGGTTCAGAAAGGTGTTCAAGTGCACAAGGTTGCAAGGAGAAGCCCAACAGATAACAAGGAAGTCACTGTAACTCTCACCGGTAAAGGAACCTGAGGAGAAGAAGAGAAGAAGATAGTTCAAGCTAGATGAAGAAGTGGAAGAGTCGAGGAGACAAAGCACTTCCATCTCCAATCCATCATAGAGGCGTAAGAGAAGCCTCAGAACAATGAGAAGGAAAAATTGAATGGAGAGGAAGAAAGGGAGCAATCAGGAGCTACACAAGGCAAGGATGAGGATACAGCCAATATTCCTAACCTTGATGCCACCATTCCAAAGGGCCAAGGTCCCGTCGGACAAGTAAGGATGTAAGGGTACAAATAATGGGGTATGTAGAGAACCAGGAGATGATTGTTTGCACTCGGTTCGAGAGCACTTTCGCGTAAAAATATTTATTCGGATGAGTGCTTATGGACGAGAACAAGGTGACATTATGAACATGAAAGAAAATTTCATGGTCGATGCATACGCATATGGATGAACCGGATTTTGATGTCTGTGAAGAATCATGTGCATCTAGATGGTTGAAGAAGGCACCGAAGTCGACACATGACAATTAAACCAACTATTATGATGGATGAGAAGGTAAGCAATGCCTTGGTGAAAGTATCTCGTTGAGGTAGCTAGAAGAAACATTGAAAAATATGCTACAATTAAAGCATTGACAGAGGAGCTGAAAGCAAAGGATGTAGAAATAGTACATTTAGTGTAGGAGAGGGATCTGAGAAAAATGAAATATGAGACTTTTGTTAGTATGGCAGAGGAAATTGGAGATGATATACTAAAGGTACGCCCACATTTGGAATCACAAGTACCAAAATAATTTCCTTCTATGATGCACTATGTAAGAACAATGATAAAATTAGCATTAGAGGGTGAAAAGGTGCGTATACCAAAGCATCCCAAGGACCCAGCAGAAGAGGCAGAAAAAGCACAGACTACAATAGCAAGGAATATTACTACATATGAGGGCCTACTACAAGCACTTCGAGAGGAGCTGAAGAAATCCGATCATGCCTTAATGATATGCACAACTCCAGATGCACTAATAAGGGTAAAAACATTGGCAGAAGAAAATGAGGTGTAAAAGGCCATGAAGGATGACACACTAGGCCATGTTGAACGACTAACTATGGTAAAGCAGAAGTGCGAGGCATTGGCCCATGCACAGGCACCGCATAAAGAGAGGTTAGATGAACTTGGAAAACTCATTGCTTAGAAGATGGATGTGCTAGAAGGGATGCATACATCTATGTCAAGCATAATGCTTGTAATACAAAATGAGCAAGGAAAACTAACTCAGGATGAGATGGAATCTATCATTGTGGATGTTCCAGAGAAATCAGAAAAGGCATTAACGGAGAACTTAGAAGTAGACATAAAGGAGGAGTATCTAGAGATGATACTTCAAAAATAAATGGAGGAGCTTGAAGCCTGAATAATTCTTTGATTCTTTAATTCTTTTCTATTCTTTGTGTAAGATTCATTCAGCATTTTGTATTTCAACTATTCTTTACTTGGTTGTGGACATCACCATTATTGGGGTGATAATGAGATTAGCGTGGGGCAATGTTGATAAGATAAAACACTTAGCAGAACTCACACACAAAGTCCACGCCGAAAAATAAGATTGGATCGAAGGCATGAAGGAATAGAGACACACTAGGCCATGTTGAACGACTAACTATGGTAAAGCAGAAGTGCGAGGCATTGGCCGCGGCACAGGAACCGCATAAAGAGAAGTTAGATGAACTTGGACAACTCATTG
Source organism: Taxus wallichiana var. yunnanensis (assembly GCA_018340775.1). NCBI lineage: Eukaryota > Viridiplantae > Streptophyta > Pinopsida > Cupressales > Taxaceae > Taxus > Taxus wallichiana. The sequence goes on from CM031243.1 coordinate 321,681,195, forward strand.
CTTAGAAGATGGATGTGCTAGAAGGGATGCATACATCTATGTCAAGCATAATGCTTGTAATACAAAATGAGCAAGGAAAAATAACTCAGGATGAGATGGAATCTATCATTGTGGATGTTCCAGAGAAATCAGAAAAGGCATTAACAGGAGAACTTAGAAGTAGACATAAAGGAGGAGTATCTAGAGATGATACTTGAAATAAATGGAGGAGCTTGAAGCTTTGAATAATTCTTTGATTCTTTAATTCTTTTCTATTCTTTGTGTAAGATTCATTCAAAGCATTTTGTATTTCAATTAATCTTTACTTGGTTGTGGACATCACCATTGTCGGGGTGATAATGAGATTAGTGTGGGGTAATGTTGATAAGATAAAACACTTAGTAGAACTCACACACAAAGTCCACGCGGAAAAATAAGATGGGATCGAAGGCATGAAGGAATAGGAAGGCATTACACGCGGAGGTGCAGAGTCAGACTTTCGGGACTTAGCCGATTTTGTAGATCAAGTATATTGTCAAAGGCTGGCGTGTGGAACACACAAAGTGATGCCGAGACTTACACACCACACTTTGTCTATATTTCGAGGATCATATCAAAGAACTCTTGCATGGAAGTAATCCAAGAATAGATTCATCACTCTAGTTAATTGTAAATGATCTATAGATAGCATACTTGCATGTATGGCTATAATTGTAAATGACGTGTGGTTATTATTAGCATGCGAACTATTTCTGGCATAGTTAGCGATGAAGGGCAAGTTCCCCACCCTATATATATTAGATGAATCACCTAGTTGATATACCGTGTTGAAGGGTTATAGATTCATGAGTGCATGAGACTGGATAATTGTAACATATCCATGCGCGCATGGCTATTATTGTATCAAGCCTCTGTATTGTTGTCATGTTTAATATATGAAGAATATTGGCCGAACCAAAGTGTCTTATATGTGTTATCATTGCATGTTATTGATTTCTTAATGATTTATACTTAAATGCATGCCTTTATAGATTTCGCTTGGTATAACCGTAATGATGGATTAGCTTCTAACTATAGGTCCTTATCGTTTCACCATGCTACCATCCTGCTACAACAACCCTAAAGAGGGACCTGGTACCTTGGCACGATTTGGGTGAGCACTCACCTATCTTTGAATGATGTGCCAGCGTGACTAGGTGTTATCTGAGAATTCTAGGCTGCATCAATGGGCTTCATGAGCAAACCCATATGTCAAAGTACATTGCTCTACGAGATCTAAAAATGACCCATACTTCATTAATTTTTGTGGTTGAATGTCATTTCGTATTTTCTCGTGCAGAGACATTTCTTCAATTTTCTCCCATAAATCTCCACCAAAAATCAAAATTGAATAGTCCATCATGTAGAGAAATTCAAAAGCTTTCCAATGATATAAAAACACAAAAATCGAGCTCTAGATCAAAAGATATGGCCCTCTAAAGATTTAGGGAAAAATTAGGGTTTGCGGGCCGAAATTCAAACTTTTTCCCTCCCTTTTTGATTTGGGAAATATTCCCAAAAATCTCCACCAACCTGACCCCTTCTACCACGTGGCATCTTCTCATTGATCCGTGGGTTCAAACGATCATTCTACCCCTTTTGCGAAATTGGAAAATTTTCCAAACAAACTCCGCGCCTCCACCACTGGGACATGTGGCACCATCTAGTTACTTGGTGGGGATGCACTCCACTTTCTACCTTTATGCCATTAAGCTGTTATCCAAAATTCACCCCCAAGGTAACTTTGATAACATGCAAGCAAATATATTGATTTAGGGCGAGGATTCATGTTCCTAGGGTCCCCTCATATTTGTATAACTCCCCTGTCCAAGAGGAAGAGAGTAAGTTCTGAGAAAATGCGAAAAAAGGGTTCAAGAAGGCAAATAGGTCGATCCAGGAAAAATCGTGAAAATTGGCTAAGTCCTGCTCAAGGTCACCTCTGGGACGTGTGGGACGAAAATGCGCGAACCGGCCGGTTCGGCCGAAATCAGCACAAACAGTCCAAAACCAGGCAGGGACAATCGGGCCAAAAGTACGCGGCGGGCGCGAAAAGCCGATCCGGCCGAAAGAGGAAGAAAAATTGGCTAAGTGTTGCTCGGGACATTTGGGACAAAAAGACCCGAACCGGCCGATCCGGCCGAAATGAGCACAGACAGTAAAAAATTGATTGGGACATCTGGGCCGAAAAGGCGCGAACCGGCCGAACCGGGCGAAAAAGGTCGAGTCAGTCCGAAGCAAAGTGGGACAAGCGGGCCAAAAATGCCCGAACCGGCCGAAATTGTCCCAAAAGGTCCAAAATCAAAATGGGACGTCCGGGACAAAAAGACCCGAAATACGCGAAGAAGCCACTGGAGCCGAAAGCCAATCAAAAGGCGCCACGTGTCTTCGGCTAAAAGGAGGACGAGCAAGCCCATTTCGGGCGAATCGGAGGTTTTTGTCCCAGGCAGCACTGGGACATCCGGAACGAAAGAACGCGAAGTACGCGGAGGAGCCGAATCAGCCGAGGACCAATCAGAAGCTGCCACGTGTCAGAGGAGGAAAAGTCAACGTTTGGTCCGGAAACTTCAAATGGCCATAACTTTTGACTCCGAGCTCCGATTTTGATAAAATTGGACTTTCTGGAACGAGCACGACGTCCTCTACGCCACAAAAACTGGATTTCTTATTTTTAATGAGGGTAGATATATTTAAATTAAGGAAACATGTTCGGCTCCAGTCAGTAAATGCTCTTTCCCGTCAAATGACAGAAAACGCCTGCCAGGCCCAAAATAGCTGCCTGCACTCAGAAGGCCATAACTTTTGCATTTCTCAACGAAATCGCACAAAATTGGTACCGTTGGAATCGTGTTTCCGAGCCCGATGCACAGCAATCAAGAAATTCTGGATTTGATCAGAAATTGATTGAGATTTTTAAGAAAACGTGGCCGGGTTCAGAACAGTGTTTTATTTGGTAGCTGGGAGTGCATTTAAGAGGCATGGTCATCATTCTTTCTCTGCTGCAGCACATGGGACAGTATGGGGAGCCTTTTGCAAGTAATGTATACCCATTCCACTCAATTTAATGCCTCTTACAGGTGGTTGAAGGACAGATTTCGGGATTTCCATTTTTTCCTTCTCTTTTCCTTCTCATTTTTCTATAAAATGAAGTGTTGGGCTCATTGAAAGGGGGAGAGTTTTTGGGTAACAAAGCTCTGTCAAAATTGCTTTGTGAAGCCAGTGTGTTGCAGGCCCTTGTAGTGGACTCCTTGCATGGTGATCCAGGCCCTTATCTTGTAATAGATTGAACTGTGCATATCATGAAGCAATAAAATACCAGTTTGTGGATACATCTTCCCCTGCTGTGTTTCCTTGCATTCTTCTTGCCCCTTTAATCTTTTCTACAAGTATATTGTGTCTATTTATTATGTTCTTGCAGGAATTCATTATCATTGTGTGTGCTTGAAATATTACTGTGAATGCATTTTGCTAGATTGTGGAGAACTGTCATCACCTCTTCTAGTGTGCACTTTGCCTCTGTATTTCACACATTTGGAGACTACTCTCCCATCCTCCTTTTCTGGTGTATCACCGCTTTAGTGTAGGCTTTCATTTTATGCATTCTCTCTCTCTGGTCCCTTGGAAATATAGATTAGAATAGTTAGTTTCTCCTGCATTAGAGTAGATTGTGGCAGGTAGTTTAGGAGCAAGAACCAGCTTTCTCTGGAGGTCTATCTCAAGTAGCAAGTCCCACAACTTGGAGATAGTACCCATGTTATCCAATCACACTGGATGCTTAGAGTGATCAAACTAGAAATCGATCAACATCCAGAAGTCTTTGTGATTCGTGATAACATTAACCATTTTGGAAAAATTCTAAACTCCTTCCGCCACCCCGACTCCGCCTTGCGTGGAACACGTGGCGTCTTCTCATTGCTCGGTGGAGATGAGTTTGTATTTCTCCCTTTGATGCACTTTGACCAAACGCCAAAAAAAAAAAAAACTTGAAGTCCTTCCACCCCGCCACTCTGACCTACCATGTGGTGCCCTCTCATCTCCTTGTAGGATTTCGGGCCAAAATTTTCCCTTTGACCCTTTGACCCCAAAAGGCTAAGTGCCAAATTTTTCCCGCATGGCCCACCTTGGGAAAATTTCCCCTCCAAACTCCGTCGAGCCATAACTTGCAAAATACAAGGAGTTAGGAGGACTTCTTTACCTTTAGGAAAGGGGAGAAAATTCTCTATCTGATGAAGTAATACCTAGAAAATTTTGAGTGCCTAAAATGTGTAAAATTTTGACTGAGGCACAAGGAAGGAAAGAATGAAGACAAGTTAGCCAAAATAAGCAGGGGCTTATTTTGGATAATAATTTTGGTGACTCAGAGGGGTCATTTTCCTATTGGATGGAGTGATGAGCTGCCTAAAGCAATCCATTGGGCGATGGAGTCATCAACTTAACTGCTTTTTACTCTCAATTCATTCGAAAATCTATAAAATGAAGATTGTGAGAGTAAAACATTACTTTGATACGGAACATAGCCTGCTGCAAAGATGCATCCTTGGGGAAACAAAACTTGTGCCAAAGCACTTAGGGAAATGTAAATCTAAGATAAAATAAAACAATGTGCACAAGCACTTGGAGGAATGAAAAATCTAAGCTAATATGTACAAGGTGAGAAGTTTCCCTTCTAGTAACAATGTTTTAGATGGATTCCATTAATTGGAATCTACAGTTCCTCACCATCCAATGTAGACAATTAGAAGGCATTATTGTTTTTGCATATTGTGACTATGCAGGGACCACTCCAAATGGCATCGAATTTTGAATGCCTCCCTGGCTTTTCTCGGTCTGCATCCCATTTCAACACTAAATCTCCAACTTGGAAAATTCCAGCCTTAGCTTTCCTATCAAAGCTTCTCTTGATCAAAGCTTGGTCCTTCTCCATTATTTGGGCTACATGCTCTCTGATTTCTTGGAGTTCCATCAATTCTACATATCTAACCTCTATGGGCTCATACTCCAACAATTCCAATTGCTTCATGAGTTCTAATGTTGGCAACTCAAGTGACATAGGCAAGATTGCCTCTCTCCCATAAACAAGTCTGAATGGAGAGTTACCTGTGGATCTCTTGGGAGTTATCCTATCAGCCCATAGAGATGATTTGAGCTTAGTGTGCCAAGTCTTTTGATTTTCATCAAGAGTCCTCTTGATGATCCTTAATAGATTCTTGTTTGTGGACTCATCTTGGCCATTACCTTGAGGGTAATAATTTGATGAAGTGCTCAAATAGATCCCATTTCTAACAGCCCATTTAGTTACCTTTGATCCTATGAATGCCAACACATTATCTAATATTATAGTGGTAGGTATACCAAATTTGGTTGCTATCCCCTCATAGAAGTCTAGAATGCTAGATTCATTTGCCTCTTTGAGTGCCACCGCCTCAGTCCATTTGGTGAAGTAGTTTGTTATTGTTAGATTCCATTTGTGCCCTTGGTTTGAGCTTGGATTAATGACTCCAATAAATTCTAAACCCCATTGCATGAATGGCTGGTCAATTGATATTAGGTGCAATGGAAGTGTTGCTAACCTCTCTTTTCCCGTGAAGAATGCACAATTCTTGCACCTCTTGATCCATGTATAACAATCACTAAACATCTTCGGCAAATAATAACCAGCGTTCATGATTTTGAGAGTGTCACCCTTGAGAGAAAAATGACCTCCAGCTGATCCACCATGGAACTCTTCTAACATTTTTGCAATCTGATTTTTCCCAAAGCATCTCAACAACACTCCATTGATATCCTTTTTTAACAAGACACCATCAACAAGTGCATACGAAATAGCCTACAATCAAGTGTCTTCTTTTGGCTTTGTTCATCTATGGAGGGCATAGGCATGTTTGTAAGAAGTGCATTATATCTTGGGTCCAGCAAGGAGTGAGCATACCACCATTTTCTTCTTGAATATCTCTTTGTTCTTGGCTGTCTTGCAGCACCAAAACAACATCCTTCTCTTTACTTGCTTCAATTGGTTGACTCAAGGCCAATTGCTCACACAATCCCTTTCCTTATACTAGCTTGGTGACTTTGATCTCAATTTCATACTCCATGACATGAGTAATCCACCCTGCATGTTTTTCATTTAGATCTTTGTTGAGGAGGAAGTCTTTAACTCCCACATGAGAAACCAACAATTGAACCTTGTTGTTTGAAACTAGATGCTTAAATTTCTTCAAGATCCTAATCACTGCAAGAACATGCTTCTCAATGAAGGAATAACTTACTTCATAGTCCTCTAAGATCTGGCTAAAGAAATTAATTAGCTGCTCTGCATTTTCTTCGTTCTGTTGTACTAAAATTACAGAAATTGTATCATCACCGCCAAATGCATAAAGGATGAAGTCTTTGGAGAAATCTGGGTTAATGAGAGTTGGAGCCTATGAGATAGCTTCTTTTATCACCTCAAAACTTTCCTTACCTTCATTTGTCCATTTGAATGCCACACTTTTCTTCAACATCATAGTTATTGGCTTGACAAGGGCTATAAAGTTTGGAACAAACCTTCGAACAAAATTGATCCTTCCCAAAAATCAACCCTCTCTGGATCAATTGCTAACCCTTCTTTGGAAACAATGTGGCTTAGGAGCTTGTCTTCATGAGCTAGAATAATGCATTTTTTGGGATTCAAGGATACCCCAAATCTTCTACATCTTTAGAAAACTTGTCTCAAATGAAAGAGATGGTCTGCTACACTTTTAGAAAATACAGTAATATCATCTAGGTATATCAACACTATTTTGTTTATCAATCCCTTGAACGCCATATCCATTTCCCTTTAGAAATTAGCTCTGGCGTTAGACAACCCAAATGGCATTTTTCTATATGCATAGGTTCCCCATTTGGTGGTGAAGGATATTTTGAACTGATCCTCTTCCTTTACCATGATCTAATTATACCCTGAATAACCATCTAGCAATGAAAACCTCTCAAAGCCAACAACAACTTGCAAAATCTGCTCCATAGAAGGAAGTGGGTAGTGATCCTTGAGGGATGCTCTGTTCAAATCTCTAAAGTCTACACACAACCTGATTTCTCCACTCTTCTTTCTAACTGGAACCAAATTTGCAACCTAGCTTGAATGCTTGATGGGGAATATGATACTTGCCTCTATTAACTTATTCAATTCCTTCTTCATGAGAGGCTCAATGTGAGGATTGACCGGTCTCTGTTTCTACCTGATGGGCTTAACACTTGGATCTAGTTCAATTGTGTGTTGGGATAGCTTGGGATTGAAACCCCTCAAGTCTTCATAGCTCCAAGAAAATACATTCGGGAACTCTTGGCAAAGTTGCATGAATTCATACCTTTCTTGCTCGGTTGTCACTTTACCAATTTGAAGTGACTTGCCTTCTCCAACTGAGATGGGCTCTAAATCCTCTCCCTTGACTTGGATGTTTGCTTTCTCCTTCCTAAATTGATCATTAGGATTGAAAATAGACTCTAAAGTCACAAGTCCCTTTGGTAGTTTGTTGGTTCTCAGTTGTACCACTTGATCCCCATAATGTTTTTCTAACTTTTCCTGATTTTGCTGAGAACTTTGCTTCCTCTTGTAAGAAATTGATGATTTGTTGGTCACTCTCAAACACCTGCCAACTTGCATTATTGTCTAGCACTGATGGCCTCATAATCACATGGATGTTTAGCTGCATTTTGTCTCTTTTGAGACTCTCCACAACATCAAAGGTTGCTCCAACTACTACAAGCCTATCAGCAGCTTGGTTCTCTTTCCTAGGAATGGAGTTGATGCCAAAGCCCTCAAAATCCTCAATGAGGTCACACACTATATTATTATAACTCTTGAGCAGGTCATTCTTGGCTACATGTTGTCCTTTAACTTGATTAACAATCAACTCACTATCACCAAAGACTTGTAAGTTTTTTATGCCTCTCTTTCTTGACCAATGTAATCCATGTATCAAAGATTCATATTCAATAGTGTTGATAGAACATGCAAACTGAAAGCTAAAAGCTGAATAATACTTAATTCCTTGAGGTGAAACAAGCATAGCTCCTCCTGCACCTTGTCTACTTCTTGATCCATCAAAGAACAACTGTCATACCTCATTGTCATCTTTATGGTCTGGCTTGGTGATGCTAGGAAGAGATTGATTTTATTCAAGCATGTAATAGAATCCTAGTTCAGATTCCTCTATTTCCTTTTAGGGATCAAAAGCATGTACCTTGATTTCCCATTCATCAAGAGTCAAATCTGGAATGCTTCCAACTTTGGTGTCAGCTTCCTATGTGCTATGATAATCCTCTTGATCAAACACTGAACAGTTGGCATTGATTGGGCTTGGAGTATGATGCTCAATGTGAAAGTTTGCAATAGGTTTAGACCTGATTGTGGCCTTGGCTCCATACCTTGTCCTAAACAACATGTGTGACCAATCAGTAGATAGGTATCCTCCAATTCTATTTGTGAAATCCCTTGACAAACATATGGCAAAGAGTGGTGGAAAATATATCACTAACACATCTTGCAAAACTGTGACATTGGGGCATGTATGCAAAGTAAGGATCAAATCTTTAATTACTCCAATTGTTGCTACTTTTGTCCCATCTAATTACACCACTCCATAAGATATGGCTTCATATTGAAGGCCCGCTGATCAACTATTTTCTTGGGCATCACAGAACTACTTGCCCCAGAATCAATCATATAATTATGTACTAGTTTATCCCCAATGATCAATGAAACATAGAATGGAGGGGGCTTCAAAATTTTACCTTGCTATCCTCCAAGCTTTCCCTCAAGATGAGTAGCATTTGTGAGTACCTTCTCTTGCATATGAGCTTGCTGATTTGAGGTTGACCAATTCTTCATGGCAGCTTGTAGTAGATCCCTTTGGCCTGGGATGGATAGTGACTCCCACATAGATATGTTCACATTGGTCTTCTTCATTTTTTCAATGATGTTAAATGGGGATGAACCATATATTTGATGCCCTTTAGTCTACACATTCTTTTCTTGTACATGGGTTACAACCGCTGGTATTTGAGTTGGTCTAGAAGGTGGCTTGGGCTGTCCTTGCACACTTAGAACTGCATTTTTCTTGTCAACAGCTTGTGGAGTGATGGAAGGTTCTAAATCACTTGGATCAAATGACTACCCTTCACTAATATTCCTCTTCTTTGACCGTGTGTTAGCTGCTACACTCTAAGAAGGTGTTTGATTCATACCACAAAAATCTTCAGCCTGCCAATTCACAAGTGTAATCTCATTTGGAGTTGTATCTTGTTGAAATGTCCCCTATTGTTGGTTTGTTTCTCGATTTGCTTCACCCTCTACACCAGTTTTTGTCACCGTAAAATCTTGGTTCAAAGCACCATTGAAGCATATAGATTGGTTTTGAGGTTCATTGCATGGGAAACACCAATCATACTCTTGAGCTATATTATTTTACACTGGCACTATGGCTTTAGAGGTAGATGTAGCATTGGGGTTATAGGGCTGAAATGGTCTATTGGTAGGAGGCCTTACTTGATTTTGATTTGTAGCTGGGTTAGGTGGCCTATTCGGCTGATATGGTTGTCTATTAGGGTGAGTTTGAGGCTGATAAGAAGGCTTAAAACTTTGGGCTTGTTTCCTCTTGAGCGTAACCATCTCATTTCCCAAATTTTGCAATTGTTTCATAATTTCTTGAAGCTCATTTGAGGTACTAGAGGATGAAGTAGAAGTTTCATTTGAACTCTGATTTCTAGGAGTGGGAATAGGAGCTAAAGTAGGTGTTTGAATAGTACTTGGGCTTTCCAACTCTAGATATAAGGGCATAGGAGGCCTAGGTGCAAGTTTACTAGCTTGGATTAAACAATTCTCAGCCCTAATGGCAATGTTGTAAGCTGCAGGTATAGTTGCACCTCCCATGGATTGGATCAACATAGAAATGTCAGAATTTAAAGCCTTGAGAAAGTATAAGAAAACACCTTGAGTTGTTGGCCTCACTGCCAATGGGATTCTATCCCACATTCTTTGAAATCTGAAATTGAAGTCTGTTAGTTGCTCATTGGGAGCTCTCTTGATAGTTGTCAGTTGCTCCAATAGAGACAAGTTGTCCCCTTTCTCTCCAAATTGGTTATGGAGGGTTGTGCACAACTGGTTCCAATTTTGGATAGAGCCTACCTCAAGGCTCTTGAACCATTGCAAGGCTTTCCCTTTGAATGAAGATGCTAGCAATTTGACAATAATTTACATCTCAACAATCTCATGGATTGCACAAACATTAGCAATGTCTTTGACATGATCACCAGGGGTGGTCTAATTTTCTCCAGTAAAGTATGGGATGTTCTTCAATGCTGCAATTGGAACTGGGTTTTGTGCATTGAGAGCAAGTGGGATGCTGCCAATAAAGTTGACATAAGGATTGGGTTGTGCCATTCTGATTGTCCTGAGAACCCTTGTTGATTAGATGAAAGGTCTACTAGGTGGAGGAGTTGATAGAGTTCTGTTTGGTGGAGATGGAGACCTTTGAATCCTTCTTCCTCTTTCTCCTCTTTTTGGGGATAATTGTAGATAGTTAAACAATCCCTCTTCTCTAGTCCTTGACCTTGTTTGGATCCTTCTCATGAATCTTCAAGCTTGGACTACTGAAACCAGTTGATTCTATCCTTTTGGAGTCGCAGATGTGTAAATCAGGGCTCTTTCAAGCAAGAAACTTACAACAATTACACATCAACTTTGTTGTAATAAATATGAAGACCTCTAAGGTCCCACCAAGCATGCCAAAACTGTTAGTGCAAATCTACAACACCCCTAAATGACCTTTAGATTTGCAGTCCAATTGGGTCATTTAGTGTGATTGCACAACATTGAGTTTTCTCCAAGGTGTGGGACCTTGCAAGGTGAGAAAACTCTCCAGAGAAAGTTGGTTCTTACCCCTCTGTTTAGGTGTATGCATGAATTTTGCAAAGGTTCTGATTCAAAACTCCTACTCTAAAATTACCAAGGAGACAGGGTTGAGAGAAGCATGGAAAAGGGAAACAAAACTAAGCTAAAACGGTGATACACCAAAGGAGTGATGAACTTTTGTCTTGCAAATAAACACAGATCATAGAGATGTAACACCAAAGCATGCACAGATTGCCAGAATATAATGAAAGATCAGAAGATAATGATAAATGCATGAGAGGATTGGAAGATCATTCACAAAACATGCATTACCATTCCCAAGTTTAATACAATGCATTACAATGGCAGAAAGGCAAAAAAACGTGCCACAATCTCCATGGAAGGTCTGAAACTCCTCAAATTCATGTGCCAAGGGGAAGAGGGGAGTTTGTAAGAACAAAAATGTCCAACCCTTTACAAATGAGCCAAAACTGGCTTTTAATGGCGAAGCAGAATGAAGGAAAGACAAAAACGTGGGAAAATTGATTTATGAGCTCAACCACCAATAAAATCCCTTCAATCTCACCTACAAAGTGATGGGCTTCATGGACAAACCCATATTCCAAAGTACATTGCTCTGTAGATCCAAAAATGACCCATACTTCATTAATTTTGGTGGTTGAATGTCAGTTCTGTATTTTTCCCGTGCCAGGGACATTTCTTCAATTTTATCCCATAAATCTCCACCAAAAATCAAAATTGAATAGTCCATCATGTGGAGAAATTCAACATCTTTCCAATGATATAAAAATGCAAAAATATGAGCTCTGGATCAAAAGATATGGCCCTCTGAAGATTTAGGGAAAAATTAGGGTTCGCGGGCCAAAATTCAAACTTTTTCCATCCCTTTTAGATTTGGAAAAATTCCCAAAAATATCCACCGGCCCGACCTCCGCTACCATGTAGCATCTTCTCCTTGATCCACGGGTTCAAATGATCATTCTTCCCCTTTTACAAAATTGGAAAATTTTCCAAACAAACTCTACACCTTTGCCACTCTGGAACATGTGGCACCATCTGGTTACTTGGCGAGGATGCACTCCACTTTCTACCTTTTCACCATTAACCACTTTGGAAAAAAACCAAAGTCCTTCGCCGCCCGACTCCCCGTTCTTCGACAGGACATGTAGCGTCTTCTCATTGCTCGGTGGGGATGCATTTGTATTTCTCCCTTTGACGTACTTTGACCAAACACCAAAAAAAACTCGAAGTCCTTCCACCCCGCTACTCTGACCTACCACGTGGCACCCTCTCATCTCCTTGCAGGCTTTTGGGCCAAAATTTCTCATTTAACCCTTTGACCTAAAAAGGCTAAGTGCCGAAAAAAATTCCTACGGGCCCACCTTGGGAAAAATTCCCCTTCAAACTCCACCAAGCCATAACTTGCAAAATATGAGTGAGGAGGACTTCTTTACCTTTACGGAAAGGGAAGAAAATTCTCTATTTGATGAAGCAATACCCAAAAAAATTTGAGTGCCACGACATGTGTAACATTTTGAATGAGGCACAAGGAAGGAAATAATGAAGACAAGTTAGCCAAATTAAGTAGGGGATTATTTTGGATAACAGTTGTGCAAAGTATGTTGATGACATGTTTTATAATATTTCCACTATTTTTAGTAGCATGATTTAGCATGGTTGTTTTTTGTTGACATTGATAACCACATTATTCATATTTGGCTTTGGAGTTAGTCGATGGCGAGACTTGGAGCTTCTAGAGAGCCCGACAATATGGATGGGATGTACATGGTGAGTTTGTACATGTGGATAGATTCTATTTTGTAAGTCCGTGATGATGAAAATGTTTGTTTTGCACATGAATGCCTATGAGCACGGTTGAGATTCCTTGAGCATGAGTAGGGGATGTTTGTATTTCCTCTTATTACTATGTTTCTCCTTGATAGATATGTTATCTATGAATAATTGTATTGGACATGTTAGTTGTTTATACAGGGTTAGATTTACGAGAATACAATATTTAGATTAATTGAGTTGTGCATGTGATGTGGAGTAATTAACCATGGGTTGCATGTAGAACTCATTTGGGTTATCTTGACCCATGATATTGTTTTTCTTATGCATATTCCAATTTTGACTTGTCTTTGGTCAAGTTGCATTGGTGGTTACATGGAGACATGGATATATGGTTGGAGAACATGGTTGGTGGCTATGGTTGCGATAAAATCTCAATAGTTCAATTCAAGTGGGAGCTCTTGCGGGTGTGTTAGTCATGATGGATTGATTACATGAGATGATTGGTGTTATGATTCAATGGGAGCTTGATGAATGGATACCTCGGGTATCACGGATCAGTAGTAGCTTCGTGCAAGTATATGGTAAGTCATGGTTTGTTATCTTCTTGGTTTTAGAAGATGGTTTAATCTTCTTGATTACTTGAGAGAATTGTTGAAGGAAATAATTGTTGGTCTTCACCGTATGTAGAGGATGGTGATGTGCAGTGCACAATGTATAGAGGTTTAGCAATTTATCTCCAAGTGGGAGATTGTTGGGTTATGGAGGTATATTGCTTCACAATGAGCATGCATTAGAAGTGGCTAGTTTACACAATAGCTGGAGTCGGTGGCTAACCACCATCGGTTAGTAGAAAAACCACCTTCGGTTAGTAGAAGAACCACCATCAATTAGCAGATGAACCGCCATCGATCAACAAAGGAACCGCTATTGGTCAAGGAGTGACATGGTTACATGTGAATGAAATTTTATATTTAACTCACTGGAATTAGATCTAAATTTTGTTATAAATTTGATCTAATGGTTATAATGCATAACTATGGTGCCCTAAGTTTGTATATGCCTATACAAGCATGAAAGCTAGGGTTAGAAGGTGAATTAAGAGAAGGATTGAGTTAGATCCTTGATTCTCCTAGATTGAGAGGATAAAGAAGAAGAAAAAGAAAGAAAATGTTACATGAAAACAAATCTTCCATGGAGAGAAGTTGGAAAGAAGGAAATAACAGGTACACCTATGGCATGTACATCTCAATGGTGAGAAGAGGGTAACATCTTCTACTCTATTTCCTTTGTATAGTTATTGTCTCATTGTAATTACTTGCATAGTATGCAAAGCACACATAGTTTCTTCTTGTAGATCCACATGCCGGTGAGATCTTGTCTTGTAGATCCATGAGATCTTGATATATTGTTGATCAATGTAGATCTAGTCTTATATTGTTAGATCCACGTGTTTTTGTGATATCTTGTATTCATAGATCCATGAGATCATGTTGTATTGATGATCCATGTAGATCTAGATATTGTAGAGGAGAATTTGTCTTCATATTTGCACGAGTTGATACGGTGATGGAGAGACATAATTACTTCTTGGTGCACAATTTTAGTTGTGCATATGGTAGATCCATGTGAGAGGTCTTATTACAGATCCATAGAGAGCTTGGTTGCGGTTTAGAGATGCGATTGTTCTGGTATGTGAGATTTGGTGGTGGTTTGGAGGCATGGTTGTATTGCACTCATGTAGACCCGTTTAGAGATTTGGAGGAGAAGAGATACTCTTTGATAGATGCATTGCACTCTCGTATTAAAGAGTTGGTTTGTACTCTTGTTATATTATATATATGAGATCTCTATATTTGGTGGACGTATCCCATATTAGGTGAGCCATGATACATGTTGTGTTATGTGTGTGTACTATGATTTGATTTAGATTATTCTAGTTTATACTTCCGCTTTGTAGATTTTGGGAGATTATTTCCATTTCCATGAAGACTTATATTCCCAACATAGCATACATGTAGCTAAAACACGTGTCAAATGCATTGTCCTCAAACATTGAAATTTGTCCTACAAAAACATATTTCTAGGGTTCTTACTTGTTCTGGTCTTAAATGACTTGTGGATCATCATGATCTACCTCCATTAATAAAATCTAGGATGCATGCTATGTCAATACTCCCATGCGATAGGAGTTTCAAAGACTGTGTAATAGTGTACAAAAGTTTTTCCATGGTACTACTTGTGTTCTTTGTTATTCCCCTCGCATGTATGCTTTCTTGGGGCACCATTTTTAGCCCTTGTCTTTAATGAGAAAAATTTAGGAACCGTAGCGTGATAGCAAAAACATTTGTGCAATTGTCTTAAATGTTTTTGTTTGAGTATGTGTGATTGTATTGGTTTCTCTGTTAGGTTAGTTGGTTTACTTTCTCATATTGCATTGCATTATGTATGTTGCATTGAGTTAAGCATCGTTTTACTTTCTCGTATTACATTGCATTATGTATGTTGCATGGAGTTACATAGCAATGAACAAATGTTAGTAATTTAGATTTTCATGTTATCTTACACTTTTGTTTATTTCAATAAAGGCCGATGATGTAGATCTAGGGGCAAAATGATACAACAAAGTTGCTTATTGAAAGGTTGGATGTAAAGATTGGGCTTGTCCTATATTCTCCATTATCATTTCTTCTCCATTATCATTTATTATCACTACTAATTTTTCTTCCAAATCACCTGGGGCAATAAACAACCATGTTTATCCATATCATTTTCCCTTCTAAATAACCAAAGGTTTCATGCCCGTTCTATCCTATTTATTCTATCCATTTCGATCATATTTTTATTGTTGATTGACTTCTTCTATCACCCCATCGAAACTCGATGGGGCATCCTTCATCCTACTAATTTTCCTTCAAAAATTTACATGTTTATGCTTGTTTACTATATTTGAAGTGAAGTCACTAACTTCACCTCAAATAGGGGAAAACGTGAGACACCTAAATTCCACTTTTGCAATCTCATTTCCAAACACACACAAATAACTCTCATTCTTACCAATTCCATTATAATTAGTTATTTATGCTAATTAACTTACGTTTCTTACCACTTTTGAAAATTAACAATGCTTTATTGGTTACCAAACCTCTTTTGCATTGATTCCACTTTACATGACGAATCGTAAGTCAAAATCCTCTTCAAAATAGATAATTAGCAATTATTAGCTAATTAAGTCTTTTCCCCTTGTTTTGGTCAATATACCCTACTATTGGCTCAAACCCCTCTTCCAACCTCTCAAAATCATCCCACTTCTCTCCATAATGTCTCAGTAAGCTTCAAAAGCTTATCCTAGCCTCATAGTTGACCCTAAGCGGTTGATTAAGGCTCCACACATCTTAATCACTTGGTAATTCACTAATTGTGATTAACAAAGCTTAATCATGATTAAAAATTCTAATATAATTTGGGCTTTTAGTCCCACATGCACCAAAATACAAGTTTTCCCCAAATGGAAAACTATAAAAAGGATTCACCTCATACCTTAATACTTTACACCATGCTTTGATTTGCATCTCATATAATAAATATGATTTATAGCCAAGTTCAATCCTTGCCTAAAACCTTCAACAAGGTTAGTATATGGATATCTAAAGTGACTTTGTAAGTCATTTGGAGAGGCCATTTCACCTTGTTTGGAGTAGCAACCATACCCATTTGATTTCCCTCTTAGGTCTATTTAGGTCTATGCTAGGCAATTAAACATATTAGTAGGCATGATTAGTTAGATTTTGAATGGTATTTGTGTTAGTTAAGAATTCCATTAAGCTTCTATCTTTAGTGTTACATTCCTAGACTTAGAGCCTTGACTAGAGGTTGAAATGGTGTTATCCTTCCTTAGTCATGTAATTTTCTTTCTACAGTTTAGGGTGCTTTCATATTCATATAGATTTTCTCTTTTAATTCACCGTTTAGGAATGCATTTTTGACATCCATATGATGGATTTCCTAACCATATTGAGAAGCTAAAGCAATAAGGATCCTTACAGTGCTCATTTTTCAATTTTTACAAAGGTTTCTACGTAGTCGATACCAATTTTTGAGTAAACCCTTGAGCTACCAACCTGGATTTGAATTTATCAACACAACCATTAGGTCTATATTTGATTTTGTATAGCCATGTATATTTGACTATACTTTAATTTTCAGGAGGAGGGATAAGATCCAAAGTATGATTTTTGATTAAGGTAATGTATTCATATTTCATTGCATCTACCCATATTTTTTAGAAGAAGTCCATTCTAAAGATTGGGGATTAGGTTCATACATAGTCATTAGGGCATGATATGTATGTTGACTTCTAGTCATTTTATGAAGGTTTTCAGGATTAGAGTCTTGAAGAATAGACTCATCCCATTTAGGTCTTTTGGTTAAGGAGGAAACATGAACAAACTCTTTTTCAACTATGGGTTCATTATTAACATCATCACTATCATCATTATCATTATTTTCTACTTCATTAGATTCATCATGAACAATAGAAACAGAAGAGGATGAAGATGAACAAAAAGGTTTTTCTAATATTTTAACATTCTTGTTTTCTATAACTTTTCATTTTATAAGATTGTAGATCCTAAGACCTTTAGTTATTCCTCCATATCTTACAAAGATATAAGGATATGAGGTATGATATAATTTCTTCCTTTTCAATTTGGGAATGAAGATAAATGTTGGGATACCAAAGATTCTCAGATGAGACACATTTGGTTTTTTATTAGTCCAGTTTTTTAGAGTATAATTAAATAAGGCTTTAGTGGGAATTATGTTCAAAATGTGAACAATATTCATTGCTTCAGCCCATAGAAATTTAAAGACTTGATTCGAATGCAACATTGTTCTATCCATTTCCAGAATGGTGTGGTTTTTATTTTTCACGATCCCATTATGTTGAGGATAATAGGGAGTAGTCAGTTCCCTTTATATACCACATTCAACACAAAACAAGTTAAATACTTTAGTGATTTCTAGTTATAAGCCTCTTGATTTTATAACTAGAACTATTTTCGCTAAAACTTTGAATTTAGATAAGAAATTAGATTTACTTTTGATTAAAAAAAAGGACCAAATCATACGAGAGAAATCATCAATAAAAGTGATTGTATACAAAGATCCATTTAGGGATGGAACTTCTAAGGATCTTCTGACATCACTATCAACCATTTCCAAAGGTTCAAAAGAGCTTGCATCATGATGAATGTGAAAGGGATTTGTAGATTTCTTACCACGTAATAACCCTTCGCATGTTTCATGAGCTTGAGAAATAGGTGGCAGACCACAAAATAGGTTAAGTCAAGACATGTCCTTGAGTTTACATGACCTAGTCTTTCATGCCACAATTGAATATCACTTATATTTTGGGTTGACAAACAAGAAACAGAAGTAAATTCCTTATACACATATAAGCCATTCTTTTGTATTCCCTCAGCTATAGTGACATCTAGTTCATTCTTAATGAATGATTTATCTTTCAAAAAAATTACACTATAGTTATTCTGAGCTAATTGAGAACAAGAAATCATATTCATTTTCAATTTAGGAACTAACAAAACATTGTTAATGAAACCACTAAAAACTTATTCTTTTCCTTGTCCCTGAATGTTGAGGATGGAATGATCACCCAAATAGATATGATCATTACATTCTCTAAGATCAGTTAGGATATCAAACTTGTATGTCATGTGCCTAGAGGCACCATTGTCTAATATCCACTCATTTTATTTTGTAGTGACAAGGGTAGCATACAAAGCTACAACATTAGTTTTCTAATTTTTTTGGTTCTTGTTTTGATTTTGATCTAGTTTATTTCCTTTTTGGTTTTTGAATTTTTTTTTGTTTTTGACTTTACAGTCTTCTTTCTTATGACCAAATTTTCCACAGATTATGACATTTACCATCAAAACTTACTCTTAAGTTTCTAGGTTTCTTATCTTTATTAGGGGTTTAAAAGATGATTTTTGATACTTTTTGAATCCGGACAAATTGCTCTTAAATTTATGTGCGGGAAGTTCCTGAGTGGCATTCTATTTCAAATCAAAATTAGTCATAACCTGTTTTCCGAATCGAAGAGCACTCAGAGTTTGCAAATCAGGGATGTCTTGCTCAGTTTGGTATTTAGAATTCAAGATTGAAATGAAATTCCTAAATCTTTCATGTATGTTTAATTGAATAATGAAATACAATAATTTATCTTGAATTAAATTGCAGTTACATCCATCTAATTGAGATTTAATATTTTTAATTTTTGCTAAAAAATTGATTACCTTTTCATCTCCCTTCATGGGAGTCGTCATCAGTTCTAGAATCAACTTTATAATTTTTTATAAACGCGTACCTTCATGCATTGATTCTAGTTGTGTCCAAGCCTCACTCAGAATTTCCTAATTCCTAATGTGAAGAATGAAATCATCCTACATGCTCTACAATATAATGGACATTGCTTCATTCACCTTCTATTGATATGTAATTACATTGTCTGTTGTCACTTGTCTTCTGGTTAGAACTTTCTCCGTACCGTTCACAACCTTGCAAAGCTTGTGAGCCATGAATTCTGCCTTCAATCTTATCTTCTAGATGTTGTAATTAGTTCCATTCAACATCGTGATTTGTCAATTGTAAAATGATTAGATCCCATTTTTACTTAAACAATTTCAACAAATGAGAACAACGAGGTTTTTAGTAATAGTAGTTTAAAAATTCCCCCTTTTCGTTGTTCAAATTACGCTAGTCGTATTTTGATGGATTTCCCTTATTCACATAGAAATTAGACCTGTCATGAAAATATTCTAGCCACACAATATATTAGTTTGACTATAAGGTAAAGTTTTTGAAGTGTAAGTGAATTTTTTTAGTTTTGTAAGAAAATGACTTACTTGGTTATTGTTAAAAACAATGCATTATTTCTAAAAAAATCCTCATCTAATACAAAAACAAAACTTTTGAAAATTTCCAATATTAGATAGAATTTTTTTAATAAAATGATTAAAACAAATATATTTTATGTATATGTAAAAATATTTGGAGCTTAGCTTCATGGTAATATTTTTCTTGGTTGAGTCGGAGTCGACCTAGGTGAGGTACATGCCGAGCTAGGTGAATAACTAACTTATTATACTTTCCAACCAACTCACCAAGTACTTAACTAATGCAACTAAGTTGTGAGTGAGCTCATGGGTGACTATACCATCCATTTGACCAAGTGAGCGAGTCGTTCATAACACAACGGTCTAAACATTGTCGAGTTAGCTAAGCCAACAAAACGAGAAAACATGTGACCGAAGTCACATTAAACTATGCCTTCGTCGTGGGTTAAAAATTGTCTTCCGCGCCCTCCGTAGCCAATGTGGGACTAAACTCAGGGTAAATTTTTTTCGCAACCAAGCCTTGGCCGAGATCGCAAATGGGGATGGAGGTGGTCATTCGGGAGGGGATAAGGGGTCTGCATGGTAGGAGGTGGTTGAGGGAGGCACAAAAACCACCACGTGGAGAGAATTGAGGTGTGAAGGTTTTTAAATAGGGCTGCTCAACATAGTGTATAAGTTTAGATAAAAAGGTTGGTCACATTGGCTTAGGGTATAGGATATGGATTATAATGAATATAAACTATAGTTTTTATAGTATAGTTTATAGGTTTTAAACTATAGTTTATAGTTTAATTTTAAACATTAGCATTAATATTTTATACTATAGTTTTAAGATTTGAATGCAACCCTTATTATTTAAAGGGAACCTTAAGACATAGGTAATATTGATTTTAAAAATTATAGTTGAAATATTAATAAAAATTACCAGGTCACACTAGGACATTGAGGCGGGAATAAAACTTGAGCCAATAGGAAAAATTGATTTCTTATATTCATGGATTTGTGTCTCCCTTGTGTCTTTGATTTTAACCCAGATTTTTATTTTCACCTGTACACACTTTATAAACTATAAACAAATAATAAAATATTTCAAATAAAATTCACCCTTACGTTTATTTGCAGGTCTTGAGCAAGTTTTCATCGGAAGGAGATTTCACCGCACGTAAAAAACTTTGGAAGGTTTGAAATAGTTTTGAGTTGTGTATAATATCCCGAGGGAAGAGGGGGTGGGGGTATTTCATATAACCTTTCTAACCACCCAACTAACCACCAACCTAACCACACATCTAATTGGTTAATTAAATAATTAACATTATACTCGGCTCTAGTACCATGTTTAGACAAGGAATTAATTAACCAATTAAATTAAAATATTACATCAAACATAATGAAAACATTTAAACTATGCAATAAATAAATAACAATACACAATGACATAAATTTATGTGGAAAACCCACAAGGGGTAAAAACCACAGTGAAAGAGATTATTCCATTTACCGAGAAACATAAATACACCCAAATCTCCCTCCTCACTTCTCTCCAACAATC
Source organism: Taxus wallichiana var. yunnanensis (assembly GCA_018340775.1). Classification (NCBI taxonomy): domain Eukaryota; kingdom Viridiplantae; phylum Streptophyta; class Pinopsida; order Cupressales; family Taxaceae; genus Taxus; species Taxus wallichiana. The sequence continues at coordinate 321,702,358 of CM031243.1, forward strand.
CACCTTGTGAATTAAATGATCATGCCACATGATCATATTTATTTGACCCCACGGGTCACGAACCATTAAGTGACAGGTTGTGACTTTATAAAAAGCACCCCAATTTAAATATTGATTAATAATAATCAATTAAACATAAAAACCTAGTTTATATTAAATAATTAAGAATATAACTATTCCTAATTATTTAATTATAAAATAAGATTTATCAACACTAAATATTACGTTCTAACACTTCCCACAAGTTTTAGACCTTGGATTTGGTCTCCGTAATGTACTTTTCACCTTCTAGCATGAATCTAACCAATCGTGCATCTTTTAAGCAATAAAATCCTGTGTTGTGGCTCTCTTTCTTCCATATACTTGCATTTTTACATTCTCACCTCTTTGTTCCCTCTTTGGCATGTTGTGTGTGTTTTCTACTTTCAGGATTTCTCCATCTTTGTGTGTTTTCAATGTGGGGAAGGGGTTAGTTTGTATGGTTAAGGTTTGTGGCAAATCTGTCTCGCCCTCTCTACCGCATTTTATCTCTTTCTTCCCCTCGTGGAGAGTGATCACCCTTGTTTTATGGTGCTATCAAACCCCTTCTAGCTTAGGTTTTCATTTCCTACATCTCCCTCTCCTTGGTCCCTTGGATGTGTTAGTGTAGGTTAGTTTAGGAGTAATTTTAACATTAGATTAGATTGTTTTCTCGCATATTCTCCTAACTCACGAAATAGAGGAGCCGACTCTGCTTTGGAGGTTTATCTCAAGCTACAAGTCCCACACTTGGAGATAGTCCCATGTTGCCTCAAAATTATGGATCTTCCATGATTTAGGCTAGGGTGCAATTTTGAGCTCCAACGGGGACATAAATGTGTTGAAAATAAGTTGTTCTACATCGAAGGCGACATTGAGGAAAAAGGAGATGAAGAGGAAAGGAACGCAAAAGAGGTGACCAAATCTAAATATAATGGTTCCCAACTTAAAATCTCATGTTACACACTTGTTGGTATTAACACTCCACAAACCCTCAAGGTTGTGGGTTTCATTTAAAAATAGAAATGACAGTTTTGATTGACTCAGGAGTTCACAAAATTTTAATATATACTAAGTTGGCAACACATCCGAATTGTTTTATTTACGACCGTATAATTTCAAGTTACGATTGTAGATGGCAGATCACTCAATTGTTTAGGTTAATGTCATAAAATCAAGCTAGCAATGAGAGATTACACATTAAAGTCCCCTATGTTTTCCATTCCCATGGGAGGAGCAGATATTGTTTTGGGAGTACAATGGCTTACAACTTTGGGAACAATAGAAATGAATTTCTAGGAGTTGTTTATGTGTTTTCATTATGAGGGAAGGACATTTGAACTAAGGGGACTACAAGCGAAAAATCCACAAATAGTTAGTTCTCATCAAATGCAAAAAATTCTAAAAGGGGGTAGAAGGATTCATCACACAATTGTGCTCCATGGAAGTTCAACCCATACAAATTTCTACACCTCTTGATTTATAGAAGATTATTAATGACCACTCAATCATTTTTGGAGAAATTCCAAAAGGACTACCACCAAGAAGAGATCATGATCATGTTCACCTACTACTAAGAAGTCAACCACCAAACATTCAACCATAAAAATATCCCTATGCTTAGAAGAGTGAGATTGAAAAAATGGTACAAGAGATGTTAGAGGCAGGTATTATCAGACATAGTCAAAGTGCATATTCATCCCCAATGATCATGGTGCATAAAAAAGATGATACTTGGAGGATGTGTCCATATTATTGAGAACTTAACAAGTATACCATCAAAGATAAGTTCCCTATACCAGTAATCGATGATTTGTTAGATGAGTTACATGGTGTGATCTATTTTACAAAACTAGATCTTTGTTCGATACCATCAAATTTAGATCAAAGATGAGGATGTCCATAAGACAAATTTCAGAACTCATGAAGGCCATTATGAGTTTTTGGTAATGCCTTTTGGTCTCACTAATGCCCCATTGACATTTCAAAGTTTGATGAACATTGTGTTTAGGCCTTTCTTGTGGAAATTTGTATTGGTATTTTTGATGACATCCTAGTCTACAATAAGACTTGGGAAGAACATTTACAACATGTGAACCAGGTATTGCTAACTCTAGAACAACATAAAATTTATGCAAATCCTTCCAAGTGTTATTTTGGAGTACAAGAGGTGGAATACTTGGGGCATATTGTGTCACATGAAGGGGTAAAAGTAGATCCTCAAAATATAAAGGCTATGTTGGAATGAAAAGATCCAATAACCCTTAAAAACCTTCGTGGTTTTTTGGGGTTACACAGTTACTACAACTAATTTGTAAAAACTATGGTAGCATAGCAACACCACTCACATCCTTGTTAAAAAGGACTCTTTCCACTAGAATGAACCAACCACCAAGGCCTTTGAGAAGCTGAAAGAGGCCATGTGCACTACTCCAGTTTTGGCGACCCCATACTTTTCAAAGACTTTCATTTCCAAATGTGATGCATCAAATTCTAGAATTGGGACAATACTCATGTAAGAAGGAAGACCCATCACATTTGAGAGTCACAACTCAAGGGTAAGAATTTGTTAAAGCCAATATATGAGAAAGAGATGATGAATATTCTTCATGCAGTCAAGCAATGAAGACATTATTTGATGCATAGATACTTTAAGGTAAAAGAATGATTAAAATAGTCTCAAATACTTTTTGGAACAAATATTATCATTTAAAGAACAACAAAAATGGGTGACTAAAATGTTGGGATATGACTTTGAAATTATCTATAAGAAAGGAAAAGAGAATGTTGTAGCCGATGCACTATCTAGGAGGGATTATTCCACAAAGGCATTATTATTTGTAATGACTATTTGGCAGGTAGATTGGATGGATGTGTAGACACTAAATCACATACTTTCGATATCTATCTAGTCCTGATCACATACTACTATTCATATGATTCCTAAGTAAGAAAATTACTAATTGACCCATCTCTTTGGCCATATTTGCTTGCTTTCTATTGCCAATTTTGGTCTTACACTCTTTCTTTCCGAGATTTCCTTTTCATACGTCGACATTTCTCACTCTGGACACTAGCTCCCAATTAGAATGCCAATGCGGCGTCGTGCACCCCGTCCCCTCTAGGCGCCACCGACCTCTTTGTACTTTGTTCAACTCTTTTGGGTCCTTTTTAGCCATTTGTGGGTCTTATATTTTTGGTAGTCAACCTTTTCAAGCTTAATTACAAAATTCAAGAAAGGGAATCATATAAATATAAAGTTATGTGACCATAATAAAGGACCAAGCACTAAGAATTAGCTATCACCGCCTAAGGTTGCATTCAAAGGTCATTCTAAGAGTATTCAAGCTTCCATCTAGCTCCACACAAGGGACAAGAGATGTTATTTCGCATACACACATAGGAGGGGAAGTTCATTCTTTCATACACACATCTATTTATATATTTTACATCTAGCTACTTGCTCGTTATCAAGTGCAAAACACACAAGAGCCACCTAGGGCATGATTTTAACACACACACACACACATAGACTGCATTGGGTCTGAGATGTAGTGCAATGCTTGGTCATAAGTTCACTTGTTTGATAGTCGAGGACAATCCGACCCCTCATTTGCATTATTTTCTTTTTGGGATTTGATGCACTTTTGGGGTTTTGTAGGTCATTTCTTCATTGCAGGTTACATGTGACATCTGTGAACTTGATGCGACATACTAGTGATAGGAAGCGGAGGAAAGTGAACACCTCGCAACCCTCCAAAGTTGATTTCATGAGGTTTTGAGCGAGTCAAAGGCACCTAGAGTAGTAGGTCTACAGGCGCCTATAGGTGCCCCCTGGCCCATTCTAAGCGCATCAGTCTAGGCAGATCTTATGATCGCACAATTTTTTGAGCTTCTATGCAACACATTCTCCTTTCTGTTCATCAATTCATCACTTCGGTACATTCCAGGATTATTTGCGAATCAGCTAGGTCATTCTATCTCTCCTTTGCAACGAGGGTTTCATAATTTCTAGCTTATTTTACTTGGGTCAAATTTGTATTTCATTGCATATTTAATTTACAACATTGTTACATATTTAGATTAGACATTTATTTGTTTATTCAATATTTTTCTTAATCATTTTGGTGAACCCGATCGTTCAAACCCTTCCTTATGAGTATGTCTTTGTATTATGAAGTCATGGATCACTCTTCTTATCCTTCTTTCGCTCTAACTAAGGTTTTTGGCATAGTTACTACTGATGTTGCTGATTTCATGCAAGTTCGTACTCAACATCCTCCTCACTTTATTATGCATATGGCTAATCCTACTATTAATGTAGTAACTACTCACCGCACCCGCCATCCTACGGCTCCTCCCATTTCTATCCCACCACATATCAGTTCTGTGGCTCCTCCTACTACTTCTAAGGGATATGATATCATCGAGCAACTTAAGAATACACCGGCCAAAATATCTCTCTATGATTTATTGCGTAATGTGCCTGATTTTTGTCATACATTAGAAGCCACCCTTTGTTCTATTCACATTGAAAGTGATAATTCTTTGGTGGCATTCACACACCTCATCCAATCTCTCAAAACCTATCGCATGCTATATCATTTACTAATGAGGACATATCGCCATTTGCTATTGACAATCCATGTGTGCCTTTTCTTATCACTGCTATCATTGGCACTATTTGTATCAAGTGTGTACTCATTGACAATGGATCTATCGTTAATTTATGTGTTTATTCCCTTTTAAAGAAAATTGGCATTGCATACAATCTAATTTCTAAGAATTCTAACCTTATTCACGGCTGTGATTCAACTACTCACACATTCCTGGGCACTATTACATTACCTATACAAGTCGGGCCTAATACAGTCCATATAGTATTATTCGTTATTGATACCTTGTTTCAGTTCAATATTTTGTTGGGTAGACCTTGGATTCATGCAATGCATGTAGTCCCATCCACTATTCATCAATGTGTTAAATTCCTACATGATGGCTATGAACATACCATTGCTTTATGGACCCTGATCCCTTCAAATTATGTCACATAAATCTTGTTATTTTTATGTATATTTCTCCATCGTAGCCTATTCCATATAGCAATATTGATACATACGATATCGGTCAATCTAGCACTTCACAACCTTCTTACGTCAATCTAATAACTACGGCTATTTTTGCTCATACAAAACTATTATTATTTCACCCACAGTGCATGCCCCTATAACTACTACCGCTTTGCTCGATGAGGCTCCTTCCACTCCCGCATCTAGTACACCTCTTACTAATATCCTTTGACATCGCTTTCTAACATGACAATGCCAACAATGATGATTTTGATGACGAGGTCGATACCATTGAGCTTATTGATGATAAATTGTGTAATCTTAATTTCACTCCTATTGAGGTATATGATTCATATTTCAATGATACTTTCGTTGTTATCGGCCCTAGTGAATATAAATTCAAAACTCCCCCTCCTACTAATGCTATGGTTCTTTATCAGGGATCTATCCATACTTTGGACATCATTTCACCTTCTCATGGGCAATCTGCATCTGCACTTCCTCCTTTCACATGCACAATTTTCATAAATAACTCTTATTGGCATCATATTTTGTTGGATCTTACGTTGATACTATTTTCACATATGATGGTTTGACTAGGTTTGGCTTTACACTTAATGATATCTTACCACCGCCTCACTCACCCCATCTCTATCATGGATGTGTTCATATTACGGCCACCTATGGTCTTCATGTCTTCCATCTAATAGTCTTCATTGGATGCGTTCCTCGTGTTTCTCCACTGACACTTGGGAAATCTTGTCTTGGTTATATTGGGGGCATTTTAGACCCTAGTCATACTAGTATCATGTTCCCTATTCTGTCATTCGTCGTGTTCCTATCTACAATGATTCATCTCTCTTATATTCACAAAATCTCACTCGTTGGTATGCACATGGATGTCCACCAACACCTTTCACCGATGAAGAATACACAATGACCATGTACAATTTACGCCGCAATGGCTCCTTACATGATCCACCACATACAACCACTTACCAAGTTTCTAACGCATCTCCATTTGGATTTGATCATGACAATGATGATCTCTTAGAAAATGTCACTTGATTATTTTCATTATTTCATACACTTGGGGGGCATCATACTTATTCCCCCTCCTAGCACTATTATTCGTCTTACGCATTACACACGTCACATCTAGTCTTCCACACACATCATACACATCTTGATACATTAGTATCATCATTACCCGATGACACACTCTCATGTTTTGGTTCACACTTGATTGTTGAGGGCATACTACATACATGAACCTCACACACTACACACTACATACTTCACGCTTCACGCGTGCTTGACATCTTTCTCTCGTAGCTTTTACCACATGCTCTATGCATTATTCACTCTACACATTCATTATAAATCTTTCTCACATCTACTTTTACACGTTGCGCTCATTACCCTATGACGCACTCTAGTTCCACGGTTCATACTCAACTACTGAGGGTCTTAATCTGAAATGAACCTCACATCATCTCGCTCACACTCCATATGCTCTCCGCTCGATGATCATATCCTTCTAGTGCACATATTCAAACCATTTCCCTATGATGCACTCTAGTTTCACGGTTCATACTCAAGCCTTTGAGGGTCAATATGAAATGAACCTCACATCATCTTGCTCACACTATATACGCTCTCCACTTTGATGATCACATCTTTCTAGCACATATGTTCAAACCATTTCCCTATGACACACTCTAGTTCCACGGTTCATTCTCGACTGATGAGGGCCTTAATCTGAAATGAACCTCACATCATCTTGCTAACACTCTATACACTCTCGGCTTTGAAAGATCACATCTTTCTAGCATTCGCGTTCAAACAATTTCCCGATGATGCGGTCTCACTCTATGGGTCATTCTTGGTGATGAGGGGTCTTTTATAAATGAGCCTTATCTCATGCATACACATCCACTTAGGGGGCACACTGATCCTATCACACTCATACTGCATTCCATTCCATCTCATCCACAACATACTGCATATCTTGGTCACATTTACTCTTGTTTTCTTATGCTTACATGTACACTTTATTACACATGCTAGACATATATCTTGTATGTCATTATCTTTCTATATACACATGCATGTTCACTTGCCTTCTAGTTGTGGATGAAGCTTTCATACAGATCGATACACGCAGTATGGATGCTTGGCCCAATACCTATAACCAATCCATGCAATGGCTCCTTGGGGCATCCACTTTCATACATTACAGGTGTTATTGTTTCATTTTTCATAACACATTACTATATCAGATTATACATGCTTTGACATACTTTCTATCTTTCTAACATGCTAACAAGTGCTTCATGTGCATCATTTGTTTGTAGGTCTATTTTCTACTATAGTTGTTTGTTACATTGTTTGTTATTGTCTGTCATTGCTTTCCTTTTTTGTGGGATTTACCCTTTGTCTTGTGTGCACACTGTCTACCTTTGGCCACGTCGGCCTTGATTGTCTTGCGACATCGTAAGTGATGTCCCATGTTTGAAACCCTCTTTTCACGGTCTACTTTGTCTATATTATTGTTTTCCAGCATTGTCTTCTTGCGTGCTTAGCTTACATTTTTTATTCCACATGTGTATTTTGTACTAACACTTGTTCTCACCACTTTGTTTGTGTGTGCCTTGGTTTCTACCATGCACACTCCCTCCCCCTACAAGGCTTCAGTTTTAGCACAATGGTCGGTCCTCCTTTGGGCTACATACTCCTCGTGACATCACATGCACCCCAAACGAGGGGGTATCATTTGGGTGAATCAGTCACCCCATACAGTGATTTACAACCATAGTTCAACACATTTCAAGACCGATACATCATAGTCATCTGTCTTAAAGAACGGCTCAAATCTTGACTTGGTTCTCCATCACACACACACACTAGCGCCCAGACCAGGACAGTAGCGCCTAGGTACCCCTGACCCTTCTTGGACGCCTGTGACCAGGGGGAAGTTACAAAACATTTCTCAATTCAACATAGTTTTCAGTAGTATACACAACGGCTTTTACAGGACATACAATCCTTCAACACTCAACATGCATGCACTACACCTTCTTTTTACTTTCGTGTTATATTAGAATTGTTTGAAATGGATCGGATTTTTACACACCATCTGCAGTGGTGTTCTACACTTCGGGAAGCAGTTAAAGGATTAGAGAATAATACTAGACCTTTCTCCCTACACTTCTTCCGCACTTGGCATGAGATCGCCCAAAAAACTCGCATTCAACATAGCTAGCGTGAGATCACCCAAAAACTCGTTCTTCTACAACATTTTCGGGATCCTTTTCACCCTATGTTACTCGTCGTGGATCAAGTGCACACATTCCTTGTCACATTCTTACATACTTTTTACTCGTTTTGATCATATACACATATTTGACTACTTGATTGTTCTTCTATTTTGTAGGTTCGTCCTTATGGGAAGCAAGAGTCAAATCATTCATACATCAACAACAATCAACATCGACAACAGTACAAATGTACCATTGTGTGACCATAATAAAGGACCAAAAATCATTACAAACTTCATAGGGGGCATGTTAGATTTTTGAAAACTTATCATCAACTTTAATTACGAAATTCAAGCAAGGGAATCATATAAATATAAAGTTATGTGACCATAATAAAGGACAGACACTAAGCATTAGCTATCACCACCTAAGGTTGCATTCAAAGGCCATTCTAAGAGCATTCAAGCATCCATCTAGCTCCACACAAGGGACAAGGGACTGATATTTCTGCATACATGCATAGGAGGGGAAGTTCATTCTTTCATGCACACATTTATTTACATATTTTACATCTAGCTACTATCACGCTATCAAGTGCGACATGCACAAGAGCCACCTAAGGTACGATTTAGACACACACACATAGAACTACATTAGGTTTGAGATGTAGTGCAACGCTCGGTCGTAAGTTCACTTGTTTGACAGCTGAGGATAGTCTGACCCCTCATTTGCATTATTTTCTTTTTGGGATTTGAATCACTTTTGGGGTTTTGCAGTTTATTTCTTCATTCACGCAGTTACAAAGCGACATCTGCGAACTTGATGTGACATACTAGCGACAAGCGGCGAAGGACAACGAACACCACACGATCCTCCAAAGTTGGTTTTTGATGATTTGAGCAATCACTGGGCGCCCAAAGTAGGTCTCAGAGTGCCCGCAGGTGCCCCTGACCCATTCTAGGCACCCCATCCTGTAGATCTTGTGGACGCACAATTTTTCGAGCTTTTGTGCGATAATTTATCCTTCTGTTCATCGATTCGTCACTTGACAGACCAGGATTATTTTGCAAATCAGCTAAGTCCTTCTATCTCTCCTTTGCAACTAGGGTTTCATAATTTCTAGCTTATCTTGCTTGGGCCAAATATGTATTTCATTGCATATTTAATTTACAACGTTGTTACGTATTTAGATTAGGCATTTATTTGTTTATTCAATATTTTTCTTAATCGGGATGAGGCAAGGTTTGAATGGGAAAATGACCAAAATACACAAGCTCTAATTCAAAAGCTCCAGCAAGATTCTAGTGCCTTAGAAAAATTTGAGTGGAAAGGGAATGCCTTATGGTATAAATATTGATTATACCTATGCAAGAATTCTTCCCTAAAGCACAAGATCCTTACAAACTTCATGCATCTCCAATAGGGGGCATGTTAGATTTTTGAAAACTTATCATCGAATCAAGCAAGATTTCTTTTGGGAAGGGCTCAAAGGAGATATCTAGAAATTGGTGGTTGAATGTATGGTGTGCCAACAAAACAAGGGGAAACAATTAAGACACCAAGTCTTCTTCAACCCTTGTCAATTCCTAGTCAAAGGTGGGAGGAGGTCTCTATGGACTTCATAATAGGTTTACCTAGGTCATGTGGTAAAAATGTCATCATGGTAATAGTAGATAGGCTCACAAAATATGCCCATTTTTCCCTTGTCACATCTAATACAAATAGTTGTTGCTTTTATGGACACCGTTCTAAAGCTACACGGTACCCCCAAAATCATCGTGAGTGATTGTGATCCAATTTTTACTAGCAATTTATGGACTGATTTATTTTCTTGTTTGGGTACTCAATTGGCTCATAGCTCATCTTATCATCCTCAATCTGATGGGCAAACAAAAGTAGTCAACAAATGCCTAGAAGCTTATCTTCGTTGTTTCACATCAGATAAGCAAGATAGATGGGTTAATTGGCTACCCCTAGCAGAATGGTGGTATAACACTTCATTCCATACCTCTTCCAAGATGTCTCCATTTGTGGCACTCTATGGGTACCACCCCCCTCAATCACCTCATCCTTTAAGGTCCAACCCAAAGTTCATGTTGTGGAAGAACACATTCAACACCAATAAGAGGTCCTAGTTAGTCTCAAAGAGAATTTAGCAATGAACCGAGAACCATATGAAGCAATAAGTAGATCAACATTGTAGTGAGAGGCATTTTGAAGTAGGTGATTGGGTATTTGTACGCCTTCAACCATATAAACAATTGTCCCTCAAGCAACAAAAAAAGATAACAAACTCTCTCCTAAATATTATGGCCCTTATCAAATCATACAGAGAATTGGCAATGTTGCATACAAGTTGGAGCTACCCCAATCTACTCGCATACATCCAGTATTTCATGTTTCTTTCTTGAAGAAGGTCATTGGAAAATAGATATCAACACATACATAGTTATCTGAACTAGATGAAGAAGTTAAGATCATTTTGGAACCTAAAACAATACTTCAAACCCATATTAAATGACTAAAAATGCGAGAGATTAAAGAGTGGTTAATAAAGTGGAAGAATTTGTCCAGTGAGCATGTAACTTGGGAGGATGAAGCTTTTCTGCAACAACATCTTGAGTTGATCAATGTTGAGGGCAACATTGTTTTAAAGGGGACGGGCATGATAAGAGCTTAACCTATCACATGCATAGATATATGTGTGGGCCGACCTAAGGCACACTTGTCATTAATATTTACATTCATTAGTTAGTGATTAATGTAGGTTGACTTAGCTTTAATAAATAGGTGTGGATGAAGGGTTGTGACCCTTTGTAGTTAGGTCTATATATATGGATGAGCATGGCTCTCCCAAATCATCAATTTGTGAATTATATTCTTGTTATATGCTTTTGGGAGGTTTCCCCCTCGAAGTGGCTCATTTATACAATTAGTATTCTTTTGTTCTTGCTCTTATATTGAAGTAATTTCATTACAAATGATCATGTTCCACTAATCCTAGGCTTCAAAAACATCAACCACTTTTCCAAAATTTGCCGCAAATCAAAGGGAAACAACTCTCATTTCTTGGAACCTAATAAGCATGCAACACCTTGCAAATTGTAAAAGCTAAAAGAAGTTAATGTGGATTTATGATATCCTTCCATTATTATCAAGCCGCAAGGAATTTGAATAGTTTGATAATCAAGATGCAAGTATAATGCACTTTAGTAGGTAGTCTAATGAAATGTAAATTTCTCGACCCTTCTTCTTTCAATGTATGTATTAAGCAAAGCAAAATGCTAGATGATATTCTCTAAATGTTTGAATTCTACTTTTGACACGTGGATGCTCTTAAAATATATGAATTTCTTATAGTTTGATTGTGTATATTCTAAGAGTTCTATTATTCCTTGTCAACCTTAGAATATACATGATTGGAGCAATTTGGCCTTTTCATATCTATCCATCAAGGTTATTCTCTTGCCCCATCTCTTTATGTTCTTGTTGTCGAGGGTTTTAATTATCTTTTAAGTGATTATGCATCTAAAAGGACTTGTCAAGGCCATCTCTCTTCCTAATTCCCCTAGTTATCAACACATTAATGGGCATTCATTAATGATTCTTTCCTCATTATAATGGAAGAAGAGGAGGTTGTTAGTAAAACTATGGAGTGTTTGTAGACTTTCTATTTGGCCTCAAGCTTTAGCATCCAATAGAGAGAAACCAATTGTGTTAGGTAATGTATTGGGCTCAAGCCTAGTTGGTTTGATAACCATGTACAATTGCAATAGGATCTCACCTAAGCAACATATATGATTTTGGGCATCCCCTTTGCCTTTCAAGCTTCTCAAGTTACACTATGGAATTATGTTATTTAGAGGGTGGAGAATAAGTTCACCCATTGGCTAACAAATCATGAGGTCAATGCCAAGTATGGGTTCTCTACCAAAGACTTTGAATCCCTCCTTGAAATCCAAATGGCAGTTCTTGAGGATGCCTTACATAAAATTGGCCTTACAACACTCATTAACGATGGATAGACTAGAACTAGAATGTGGCTACCCCTCTTATTGCGTATAAACCCCGATTAGGTTATTTACGCTTCTCCCAAGATGGTGCTATGTGATTTTTTCAATAGATGATGGAGTCTCAACAATTCCTACTTCAATTGGAGGAGATTTCTCACAATCTAGTTTGCCATTGTTGAGACCAAAAGGTTCATATTGCTTGGCACATCTTTTTCAAGAGCTTCATGTCAAAGACAAACTAACTCATATGAGCATCCCCACACCCAAATGTCATGCATGTGGTCAATTTGAGTCACTCAAGCACATTGTTTAGTCTTGTGTACAAGCCCATCAAGCTTGTTGATGGATTCACTCCTTCAAACCTTTTAGACACGAGCCCTTTTCTTACAATGTTGCCCTTCTAGGGAATTCCATCTTGCTTCCTACAACATTCAAGGACATTTGGCTTATGTTTCACATTGAAATTATCTTTCAACTTTGGAAAGGCAAAACTATGTTGTGTTTAATCACGAGCATTTAGAAAAGGATTTTTCTATCGTTAACATAATATCCATTATTTTTATGTAATGTTGAAAATTCAGGTGCGATCATAAAAGGTGGCTTTGGAGATGGAGTATATCTAGACTTAAATAGACTATTGGAGAAATGCCCCTTGCACTATTAATAGAGTTCTTCTTGATGCACCATGACATGATTTTCCGAGGGAGAGATCATCGTATGTCTCACAATTGCTATGTATTTTGCGCTCCTCCTCATTGTCGGCTCTCACCTTTTGGAGGGCATGGAGGGTGGGTGTCCCCTTATGATGGAAGGTATAGACCTAAAGGCCGAGGGGTTGGAATAAACAAAGTAAAACTCCTTGCCTAAATTTGGTTGTCTCCCCTCCAAGACCCTAAGTTAAGGAGGGAGATGAAGAAAATGCTCAATACAAAGGTTAGGATCCCATTTTTGTTACTATGCATCCACATACTGACGGTTCAAGAGATAATATGATAACCCTCTACCTTGTTCTCCTCCCTAGCCGGTCAAGTTTCACAAGAGGCTTAATTTCAGTGGGGCATATTTGTTTATAGTTTTTTCTTATGTTGTTGGCATTTGGATGGGACATTTTAGTAATTGTGAAATGATGTAATTTTGGTTAATCTTTGGCCTTTGTTTCTTGTCTTGTGCTTTTACCTTGATTAAACTCTTGGTTGGCATTGTTTGTGGTGTCTTTTTTTGGTTAGTGATGCACACTGTTTAATATATTGGCATGTTTTCAATCCACCAAAACTAAAAACATTTTCTTGCAATGAACAAAAATGGTGAATGAGTCAAGCCATACCCTGTGTGCATAATAAAGAAACAAGAAGCTTTACATCTATTGTCATCAAAATATTTGCAAAACTACCACGGAAGAACAAGTGAACAATGCTCCATAATGCCTTTCCATCCAATACTAAATCTGTGTGGTCGCCATAGTTTGAAAGTTATCAAAGGACCAATATGCCCCCATAAGCAACAACTTTGGGAAAATGAAATCATTGCTTAGCCTTGTGTGTATAACTTTCAGTTTACTGGCTTGTCACTTACAGATAACACCCTTCTATAAATATCATACAACCCATTCTAAAGTTCGCAATAAATTTTTAGGTTGCCATTCCAGAACTGAGAATACAGAGCATCATTGGTAATAAATACAATTCAAATATTGACACTTCACCAGCTCCTCAACTAAATGTGATGTATCATGGAACAAGGAAGTCTAATGGCAGAGGCCCAGATGATACTCAAGATAATAGTCCTATAATTCAACATGGTCTGAGTAGACAATACAGAAACAGTGATAATAACAGAATGAAACACATTCTGGGATCCAAAGGGTGTGCAACAGCATGCCAGGGATTGGGCCCTGTTTGTGTCCCAGAACCCACCAATCCTGTGTTAATTAATAGAAAAACTAATAGAAACGCATTCACTCCGATAGAAAAACAAAAAGGAAAACTAAACATAGTTGTATCTAATTCAAACCTGATCCAGATGCTAGAATTGTGGTAAGTCTCTCTTGGCAGAAGGGTTTACTTTCCTGTTCAACAAGTTTAATTAGAATCTTGAGAATATGAGTCTGCATGAAACATGTCATACAATCTCCCTCTGGAAGCATCGACCTCTTTTCTCCCCTACTCTCCCACAATAACCTAGAAGTCCGGCAGAGCGCCATATTAGAAAAACAGGCTGCACAAGCCTCAGTTTTCACTGTCTGATAGAGGCACATAGTACCAAGTTGGCCTTCCCATTGCATCCTTACAACTTCATCCCATTCATTTGCAACATGAACGACCTTGCCTTCATCTGCAGCTCTGAGGTGCAGAGATCTCTTTTCAATGGCTCCTCAGTGCCAGGAGGACTAAACCCGATGACAGGAACAACATGGGAATTCTCGGAAAGTGCAGCAGATACCATTACAGCAAGGCCTGCACCCAGGCTGTGGCCTGTTAGCAGAAGGTGGTATCCCTGATAGGCATCCATTACATACTTTGTGAAAGTGAGAGCTTGGGAAAAGTAGTCTAAGGTGGAGTATGTGAAGTTGGAGCACTGGGGAGGAAGGGAATGAAAGTCCATGCCCTCCCACAGGATCATGTCTGCACAGAGGTCTGCGAGGCCGTCTGTGAGTTGGGTGCCACGGAATGCAACCACAATCTTATTGGGTGTTTGTTGGTAGGCCAAAGCAAGGACTCCACCTTCTGAGGGGACCGTTGGAGGCACCAGGGAGGCAGGGGTCCAGCCAGAGATTTTTCTAGTTTTAGGGTATCTGTACGCATTGGCAGCCATTTGGATTATTGGGCTGATGGAATGCTTGAATTCGGATCCATTCATGGTTTTCAATCCGCTGATCCAATCCCATCCCTCGCCCCTTGCATTTGTTAAACTCAGGATTAACAGGATAAATATGCCCTCCCACCTCATTTTCTTTCTTCCCTGTGATTTTGATGGAAGGAACTTAAGTTATCAGACGATGCAGCTGCGTTCCCTTAATAATTCCTGGAGACAAGTATTGGGGGCAGACCTTTACAAACTACCTGCTTATTTCGTCCAAAAGAATGGAGGCTCCATGGCACCTGTAAATAATGGATGCTAGGGTTAAGGGGAGCACAATTAATGTGTTTATTGACTTAAAGCACACATCTCATTAGTGCGGAGCATAAGTACCTCGAATTTCAAATTATTCGTTATCTGTCGAGTCAAAATTTGTTAGACGGCTTTAATTTTTAAGTTTGTGTAGATATTAGACTTGGAATTTGGCTATGGCTAGATTTTTTCCCAATAAATCCTTGCTGATATGTATGATATGTCCTTCCTAATTTATTTTATTCTATAGTAAAATATGGTGTAATAAATAAATATAACAATAGGTAGTTTTAATAGGTTTTCACTCTCTTTTATATATCTTAATAAATAAATATAATAATAGGTAATTTTTATAGTTTTTAGTTTCTAGGTATTAAGTTAACTTGTCATATTTTATGTTTTTAGTCATAAGTTATACTTACAAATTGAGACAATTCATAAAGAGGGAAAGATTATTAAAAGTTACACTCAAAAAGTGAAACACACATGAAAGACTAAAAACTACCTTGTGTGTGTGTCAAAGATGTCTCCCTATGAAGAAAGGGCCTACTTGAAAATATATGTTATTCTAGAGTGAATTTTGTGGGTAAATAGTTTGACAAAGTTATGGAAAAATTAAATATTGACGTTTTTAATGTCGACGGGGAAGTTAACGCAGAAGAGTGGGTCTATGCTTTTAGATGTCATATCAAGTGTTTCTCCATTGCATTATGTGCTTGAACCAATATTGTTAACTTGGTTTAGAAGTGCAAACATGGTTGTGAAATATATTTGGAAAATTCTTTCTATAATCAAACATAAATATGAGATATTTTAGGTTTTTCCTATTTGAACTCGTAGAAAAAAAAAACTTCAAAAACATTGAATTTTCATGCTCGTAAACAACATGTTAAGCATCATTTTTAGCTCATTTGTTATTTCATGCCTTCAATATTAACCGTATATGTTCTTTTATGGCTTTTATTAAGGCTTTTAATATAATATGAGCGGCTAGATCACATCCCTTGTTAAATAAGCATATTCGGCCATAGGTGTGTAGATAATGGAGAGATAACCCTAGTTTATATAGGTTGTTTTAATAGAATGTAAATGCCATCAACCATTGATCTCCTTCACAATTACAAAACATTAAAATTTGACGCTTGTTTCCATGTTTTTAGACACAAAAAAACTTGCAAGTTTTGAGTCCACCTTATCTTCAAACTTGCATATTTGAGATATGGCCGTCTTTTTTTTATATTCATCTATATACAAAGCTATATTTATATGTGTAAGTATATATTAAAAATGGTTAAAATGAAAGAAAGTTGCATTTCTTTTTTATATTATATAAGTATATATGAAAAATAGTTAAAATGAAAGAAAACTTTATTTTTAATTTGTATATGGTATAAGTGTTCGCCTGATTTGAAGGGCAATACTAAAAACTAATTTCATTTAAAATTTGTTTGGTGGTCATAATTGGCTATTGAATTTAAATATTTGCAACCTCAATGTCACAATAGTATGTAAGGATGATAATTGTGTAAAATTGATGAGCTAATTCTAGAAAAATCGATATTCAAAATAAAACAAAATAGTCTTGATAAAGGACTCCTATATTACACATACAAAAGAGTGAATTGAATGGGAGGAAGGGCGCATAAAGAGTGAAAGTTTAGATGAAACGTCTACATAAGAAACTTCACAATGTGCATGAAAGTTGGAAAATGTGGTGATTTTTACATCAAATGGACCGAGAAAGCCCCATTATTATTTGAATTATCGAGGTAGGTGAATACACATCTATCATGGAGATAAAATCATATTAAGAAAATGAGATAAGAGAGAGGAACATTCTATCAAATAATTTATTCTTTAATAGTCATCTTAAACTAAGGTGGATTACAATCTATTTACCTTGTTTGAATTAAGAGTTTAAAATCAACATGTTTTTGTGACTCTTCAATGGTGCATCTATAATTAGATTATACATATGTTATTGACCTAACATTACATCACCCGTTATTAAAGTTAGTTGTATTCTCCGGAATCACTATAAACAACCACAAGACAAACACCCACATGTATGCATATATAATAAATCAATGAAAGCTTAAAGCAAAAACATAACACAAATTTATCAAGGGTAGCATGACTACCACAATTTTATAATGAAGCTTTGGCTTGAGTTTGTGAGAGTACACATAACTCTCTTTTGCAATGATGCCCCCAATCTAGCTCTATATGCTTTTATAAAGAAAAGCTAAGAGACCGAGGTTATGGCTTGGAGAGTAGTTAGCTTGAAAATTAAGTCTTAAGAAAATATTATCAATGGTAGAAGTCATCAAGTCAATAACTTGAATGATACTCTTCTCTATTAATAGATGTGGATAAGTGTGCACTAATGGGTGAATTATTCACATATTATATTACATATAATTGTTGTTCGAAATATTGTCACAATAGGTAGTGCCTCCAAGGCTATGGGACCTTGCCTCCTTTAACACATTTGTCCAAAAAAGACAACTCTTTAGTCTTAACTATCCCAATGTTAGCTACCTAAATTGATCCTAAACTAACATTACAAGGGAAAATATGGAGAGAGATAACGAAAACAAAAATTGTGATGCACTAGAAAAGAAGGGAAACGTTATCCCTTAACATGTTTGTGACACAAAGAGCAAGGAACCGTAAAAGTAGCCCACACTAACATGATGGAATAGAAGGATAATAGGAAAACACACAATAATTGAAGGGTAGAAAGAAATCCACATTCAACAACTTTGTATTGCTTTTAGATATGCACAAACTTCTTACAACATGGTGGAGGCATTGGGTGCATTATATATTTTTGAGGTAGAGGTCTTAGGCACACGTCATTCTCCAATGCCCAAAAGATCATAGTGTTGGAGTATGTAAATAAAAGGAACCATTTTACAATGCATATCATTACATGTATAGTAGCACAAAAGAACAAAGGGGATAAGAGAGGGAAAAATTCAAACGTCAAAGCCCAAAACCCACTCAATTGTGGTTGAAAACATGAATGTGGAAAATCCAACTCCAAACTATAAAATACTTGTGGTAGAGGTGTCATATCTCAAACTAGGTATAAATAGGTGGTGCATTGACGAATGAGGTACTAAATCTATTGTGACATCTCCTATTCGAGCTCTAAACATGCTTTTGATTTGTGTTGATGTGAAAATAACTTTTAGGAGCTTTGATTACTTACTTCTCCTAAAATATAGAGGATCAAGGCCCAATATGTGTTCCATTCAACAACACTCTTGAAATCTTTCCAACGAATCCATTATTTCCGATCTAGTTCCTTAAAATAAAAATTTTGGTTAACAAACTAGAGATATTATCATGTCCCCTTTTTCTCCTTGGGTCGAGTGGGAGGCTCTAATTGGTTCTTATTTTGTGCCACATGGAATCTTCTCGTTGATTATGATATCTAGGCTCCTTTTCACTCTATCTCCACTCTTCTCTATTTTTTCAGGCCCAATCTGTACTCTCCCAATGACCGACCACTGTGGGTGGTGCCACATGTCATCCTCTAATTTTTACAAGATCTCTCGATTGGTGTTATGTGGTGGGTCTTGGCTGGCTACATGATCTCTAGATTTCCTTATTGTTAGTGCCACATGGTAGGCCTTCATTGGTTATGGGATTTTTATGGGTTCACTCTATTCCACACATATTTCCATTCTACCAACAATCCAACTACATAGGATTTCTCCGGATGGTGCAATCTTGAATCCCACCTCTATCCTCTTTCTAACCAATGTCACTCATTTAGGTGTCTACACATTCCATTAACCATCACTCAAACATCACCATTCCAACACACTCGATTTTTGGGATTGTTCCATATGGCGCAATCTGTGTTTTTAGGTTTTTGGGCTTTCTAGGATCCCTTTAGCATAAGTCAAATTTTACTTGAGTGCCAAACTTATGGGATTTCAATTTCGTGGGATTGAGATACATGTCTCAATCTCGTGGACCTTTTACTTTAAGTTCACACCTTAGTCACTTTAAAGCTTGCCCAAAGGTTGATGAAGTGGAGTCTTTGCTCCACTTTATTGACAAAGTGATTTTTAATATAAACCCATCCACTCCCCATTATCTCGAGGCTGTGGGAATATTCCCCAAAGCCGAAACATAAAGGGTCACCATTGAATATCCTCAAGTGTGAGTGTTATCTAACCATGTAGAAATAAAGCTTCCATAAGGCTTTCTCCAAACCACAAATGCAACCTAGAGGCTTGCCATCCTATAAGGCCAACTAAGAAGGTGTGTAAATATCATATCCATCCCAAAACTAACTTTGCAAACCATTAAAGACCTATGAAAGCTAAAAACATACCCAAAATTGACTATAACTTCTATGGAAAGAGCTCAAAACATCCCAAATGGGATTGTGAAAGTCATTTTCCAACTTTGTAAGATGATAACATGTTAACATGGAGTTGTGAACACTTAGAGACACTTAAAAACTAATTACAAGAGTAAGGAAATTCTCAAAATCCACAAAAGATGGAGTGTAAAGAAGAGAAAAGAATAATCCCACCCCAAAACCAACTTTGAAGTTGTACAAGGCGAGGAAACAAAGGAATAATGTCAAATGCATGAAACCAAATGAATAGAAGGATGTTTTCATGCATCCTAAAACATTTACACACACTATCAAAAGATCCTATAAACTGAAAGTATTCAAGAGAAACCATGAAA
Organism: Taxus wallichiana var. yunnanensis; assembly: GCA_018340775.1. Lineage (NCBI taxonomy): Eukaryota > Viridiplantae > Streptophyta > Pinopsida > Cupressales > Taxaceae > Taxus > Taxus wallichiana. The sequence goes on from CM031243.1 coordinate 321,722,545, forward strand.
TATTTTAAAACATGAGAGATCACAGAGAAATATAGTTTGGTTCTAAAGATGAAGGAGGAGACTCATTTTGGCAGCATTTATGATTACTCATAAGAGCCATTTTCTTATTGAATAAAATATTAGTAGCCTTGGCAATTCATTAGGCATGGAGTCTTCATAAACACCTAAAATATCTCAAAAAGAAGTTTGGAAACTCCTTAAACTTCCACTTTGGATCTCTTTTTGTGGTAATCTACAAGCAAAAACCTTTGAAAAATTCTGAAAGAATTGGCTCTAGAAAACAAAATTATAAAATGAAAAATCATTCATATTTCAAAGGAAATATGTTGAGTGTGCAAAGCATTTATTTTGTAAAAATCAAACTTGATCTAACCTACTCTAAAAATGGACAAATAGATTTATACAAAGCCACACATTGGTTAGGAGAAGTAACTTCCTTTTTGATAAACTTGGGCCATGCAATGAGCTTTGCAATGGCTTTGAAAAATGTGAGGTGTGAAAAATGGTTTGCAACTCCACTTTCTTCAAAATTTCATCTCCATTGACATATTACACATCCTCTTGATATGTAATTTGCTCTTAAAGATGTGGGACCTGATTTTGGGTGAATTTGGGATCTTTCCCATGCTTTGAAATAAACATGATTGGTATGAACTTTGATTTAAGATATGGAGTAGCTAGGTTCAAGACGAGGACATACAATTTTCAAAGGTGAGGGACCACATTTTCTTGTAGGTTTTCATATTCAAACTTTTATTTAGCCTCATAGATAGGGCTTGTAATCTCATCCAATTTGTCTTACTCGATTTCAATTCAATAAACACCTAATTATCAAAATTGGGCTCTCACTCCTCCTCCTTATCCCCAAACATAATAAAATCTCATTATCTTCCTCCTTGACCATTTAGAACTTCATTTGATCATTATTGATCTCCAAAGACACTCTTGGTGCTTCATCACTATAGTATCCAAGGATGACAACAAGTTCTAAATATGTAGAATGATTGAGATCATTGCATTCAACAAAACCATCTTGCGCACCTCCCTCTCTCCTCTAGCTTGAGTGAACATCATGAGTGTCCAATAACACTTTTTATCCTTATTATGATCCATTTTATCATCCCCTTTAGCATGCACCTCTTGATAGATTAAAAATTATTTCATCATCAAAATAAGAGTTATTTCACTATGATATTTTTATCTATTAGTCTCCTTGGATGAAATTGATTCCAACAGGCCATGAAGTGATTATAAGAGGTTGAATGTCTTTTATTTATCATAAAGATATTTTCGAAGATCAACCTTAATATTTTTCTACTCCAAACTTTATGAATTCTCTTGTTTGATATGTTACTACTTCTACAAATCAATTGAAATCAAGAAATCATGCATGACCCTCCATGAAAGTCTCCCAAGTTGATTGAATGATTGGGAATTGGAACTAGCTTGGAGTGTTGCATTGTGTTTTGTAGGGTATCCTTGTCATTAATCAAATGAAAAGGCCTTTCTCCATCATCACTAAGTTAAATACAAGCTTTCATAAGGTGGGATATTTGAAAAGGGAAGCCTATGAATTATCACATCCTCTTAAATCTTTATTACAAAACCTTCAAGGGTTGGTTAATGTTTTAGATGGATATGGAAGGAATTTTGTAATGTAGATGTGATAAATTGGAAAAAAATATCTTGTTGTAATATAAATGGATTGAGGGGATAAATAAGAGTTATTTAAAAATGTGTGGGTTGGGAGAGGGCTCAACAAGTGCATGAAGAGTTAATGGTAAGTCACAATGTGAGGGAAAGAGAGGAGAAATGGTAATAAGATTCCTTTTTCTAACCTAAATGAGGATATTTTATTCTGAATAGCTATATCACAGGCCTAAAGAAGAGCACTACCTCCAAGATCCTAAATGATTATAACAAGATCATGATCAAATGATCTCAAATAAAACAATAATACCATGCCACGGTTTGGGGTATATATTCTTGAGGAATTATTTCTCAATTCCTCTTAAATTTGAGATTAAAGTTTGAAAAATGATCCATGGGCTCCTTGTTTATGGTGTTGAGATTTTACAAGAGAGATATGATGTATGCATTCTCCTTGAACCATTTTTCCAAATTTTCTCATAGCTAGTCCCATGTAGAAATTGATTGCGTAATCAATATTTTATACCAATCTTGATTTTTTCCTCTGAATTAAGAGATAAGAAGTTTGACACATACATTATCCTCTATGATGTTGTGTATTTCAAAATGGTTATCTACATGTATAATATTCTCAATAGGTATAATTGAATCATTACCATGAAAGAGGGGTCAAATTTTCAGGGTAGTATTGTGAATATCATCCAACTATCTGCGAATGAAGGGGCTATGACCCTAATGATGGAAATGAAGAGATATGGGAAGAGACATGAACATGAAGAAATGTTAAGATATTGATGGAGATGGAGGAAGTTTCTTGTAAATGAAAAATGGGTTCATGAGTTAGTGGAATTGTTAGGTGATTGGCTTATGCTCTGTTATCACCAAAAACATCATCCTCGTGTTGTCGCCAAATCATTGCACCCTCTGAATGGCCAGGATGTGAATATGATGTTTGGTGTGATTGGGACACATGGGATCACCTCTCAAGCTGTGGGACTTGGGCTCGAGGTGAACCTCCGGAGAAGGCCGGCTTCCTCTTCCTAAACTAAGTGCTGTACTACTCCTAGTGTAACAAAAATGATTATCTAGTCCTATGCTAACATTTTCATGGGGTTTTAGGGAAAGAGATTTACAGAAATGAAACTATACTAGGGATGGTGATGCACCAAATAAAGGGTGTTTCTAGACTCAGGAAGGGTTAATTTGAAGAGGGTGTGTGCACCACAGGTCAACTTCACCTACTGCAACTTAGAGAGGGTACATGATACCACAAACTAAGAGACATGCGTTCCCTTTGTTAAACCTTATCAGATCGAGAAGTATACCAGTTTCCCAGTGAAGAAGGATGAACTCAAGAAGGGTGAACAAACACCACAACTCAACTGCATGCAATACTCCACCACTCGATAAGCACAAAACTCCAAGAACCTGCAATAGAAACTTAAACTTGCACAATGTACCTGCAAGTACGAGAAAGGCACAAAGAAGCATAGAAGGATGAAAGGACCAAGATTAGTCACAAAACACACACTTTTATTGCTTCAATAACATGCACAATGCATCATACATTCAGAAGAGGAAATAGTTTTCATTATAGTCTTGAAGAGGAGGCTTGAAAGTTCTCTCAACACACAAGAACAACTTGTAGAAGAGAGAGGACTCTTGAAAAGCATACACTTGCCTGAGATATCTAACTGTCCAACTTGTCTGAACTGTTGGAACCCTTTGAAATGAGCTTCCAACTTACATTTATAGAAGAATATGTGAGAAAGAAGAGGAAATGTCATAATTACATTCCTAAATTGAAGGTCCATGATGTATTTATTACAATTAGTTGAACCACCTGAGAAGGTTCCATCATGGGTCATTAATTGCCTGATGACCTAGTCTTCGAATTAATTAAAAGAATATTTAAATAATAATAATAAATATTATTATTAAAATATTTAAATAAAAATATTAAATCAATTAACATTATGTCGGGACCCCTGTTGACCCATTTGACTTGAAGAGGAGGAGGGTCCATGTGGATAGAGTCTGCACATAGCCCAACTCGGTGAGTTTTGAATCCTCTATAAGCTCGACCGGAGCCAATTTACCCCACCATCATGGCTTTTTGAACACCTTGTGAGCCAATCAAAATGAACTCAATTCTCCACAACTCGTCTTCCACCAGCTCTTCTCGATGCTTCGTGTCATCTTACCTTCTTCCCAGAACCAAACTCCTGAGTTCTTCTCTGGCTCAACTCACTTGAATACCAAGCTTAACCCAACATTTCTGAAAAGAATGGTTTTACCACAATGCTCATGGTTCTTCCTTATTATATAACAGTTGTAGTAAGAATGTTTTGGATTTTCCATAATAAGCACAATTGTACCTTCCAAACGATGAGAAAATGCCATTACCAATAAAGACCTAATGCTGCCATGATGATGACCCAGGTTCATGCCCATAACATGTCGATAGACACCCTTAAGACTGATTCTTGGCCAAAGAGCCCTTCGGTATTTTGGTAGTGCACTCTGCAATCTCGGCTCCAATCAACAATTATGCCACTATTGGGATCTTAGTATGGCATAGGTAGCTGTGAGCTACACAATATACTCATTTTTCTAGAAACTAAAAAGATCCTTTATGTTACAATTTGCAACACATAAAAGAAGCCCTTCAAAAAAATACATTGAACAATTGGGGCAACCAAGAGGACCTTGGAAAAATGTATAGGTAACAACCATATGAATTCTTCCTTAGTCGTGGATCAAAGCTAATAGAAATAAAGCTAGATAAAATTAGCTTGAAACTACAGTATAATCGTCCATTGTAAAAACAAGTTTCTCTGAACCTGGTAAAAGAATACTTTTATTGTTTGATTGGACGTACATAATGGAACGGGTATAAATATTGCCTATTTCCCTCAGATTTTCTTAAAGAGACCATTTACAAGTAACAAGGATGTAGCATACAAAAAGGCCAACCAGGTATTTTCAGAGTTGACCTTCACATTCAATTCATTTCTAGGAGAAAAATCTTTGAGCAATATGAATTGTTTCATTCTACACCATAATAAACCTTCATCTCCTGATTCAGGGAAATTTTATGAAGCCTTGAATAGCGTGACTCCAATCCATCATACATGGCAGTGAATATTTGTTTCTGCGCAATGTTGCCATGGATCCGAGTTTGGAAAAAGGATAAGCCTACAGCTGCATTATGCTAGAGCATTGAGAATCCCGAATTTGAGGATGCATTCGATACTAAACAGATAACGACATAGTTGGACAACCTACTTACTGGAAGTGCTAAAAAGGCTTCTACTATACTGCAACATGCCTGCTGCCTGGTGCGTGGGAGCTTGTCACCTATCGCTTCTATCTAGATGAGTTTTCAGCATCACTTTCTGTCAAACTCTTCGCACATGAGCCATGACTGAGCCATTAACGCATCAACTTGGTTGGGTCTGCGATGAGATATGAAGCCACTTTCATTCCTCATAGTGGTGAACTGAGTGATTCTTCAGGCTAAATTCTGAAATGTTCTCCTTTTCCCACGTATTCGAACTGCAAGCGCTGACCCCCACTCGCCATGTTACTCGGTATCATTTAACAAACATCTGCATAATGCGGCGAGCGAAACTCTATCTCGGCCTATAGCCTCTGCTGAAATTGGTATCACGTTGCGTTGTTTAACCCATGACCCACTCCAATTCACAACTGTCCTATTAATCCTCCTGGTGACTCGCACAAAGACTCGGACCACTCCAAGCTGCGCGGAATTCTCATGACGGATCGCCATCGTATGATCTCCGCTTGGCAATTTGATCTGATTTCTCCCACGCTCAAAACTATCACCATGGTTTACCAACCCAATATTTCCACTTGGGAATGTATTCCCTGAGTTCCCCTATTCATACCTTAGCACGGGATTAACAGCTTGGCCTGCCATTCATAAAAACCCACTTGGAAATATAGTGAAATGTTTCCCATGCGCGGAATTACCTGCTCGGTTTACCATCATCGTGCTCCCGATTTTTGGCAGTAGACTCAAACTTCTCCCACGCTCGGAATTTTTTCGATGGCTTGACATCACGTCATTTCCCTTGGAAATGCTCACCTTATTTTCCACGTCTGGGATTGGAGTGTGGGGTTTCGACATCATTTGGCCATATTTCATTTTGGACAGATGGCCACTGATTTCCACTTTTCCACTCAGCGTGAGGAGACATCATTTTCTCGGTGTAAACATTTCAGCTGTAGCTTCAGACGGTGTGATAATTCGACGAGAAAACTTTATGCCCGATTACCTAGTGGCTCATTGAAGATGCTCATATAATTGCAAAGCAAATTGTTCTTCATGAATATTCGATATAAAAGCAGACTCCACCTCTATGAGATTCACCTCCATGAGTTACATCGTAAAACAAGTAAGTTCTCAATAGAGAATCTTTGTAATAAATTTCATCAAATCTCCGGTAACACTCTCACTGTCACTTAATCAATTTTGATAAAAATATCTTGAAGGAAAATCCTAAATTTGAGGATGCATTCGATATTGAACAGATAACAACATAGTTGGACGACCTGCTTGTTGGAAGTGCTCAAAAGAACTTCTACTATACTGCAACATGCCTGCTGCCTCAGCCTGCCTTATATCTCGTTGAGTCTAGAAAAATTTACGCTCAGTGCACCGAATGCTCACCGAGGAAGGTCTGAACAATGCCAAAGCAAAATATATATACTGTATTCACTAATACCCTGGCCCGGCATTCTTGCTACCTCTGCGAGCTTACCATTGTAAAATTATTTCAAGTAGGCCTCCCAGTTTTGCATTAATCAATGAGCCCTGGAATTGTATCCTAGAAACTGTCTTTAATGCATCCACACAAAACGAGTTGCCTTGAATTATCCATCATGCTCGATGAGTCCCATCGATAGGGCTCCATCACATATCTCTATTTACGCAACGATCTCCATTCATTTTATGGCACTCTTGATGCCTTGGCTTGTGTTTGAATCACCCTAGCTCTGTAGAACGTGTCCTAAAAGAAGCTCACCACATGATCTCCAAAATGAACGAGTCACTAAGATGAGTCGAACTCCTTATCTCTGCCTTCACTTCCACCTGTGGCTTGAACCTTTCCAATTCATTGAGACTTTATTGATGCCATAGCTCGAACTTTGACTCTCCTTGACTTGGCCTTCAAATATTTTGCATCGATCTCTACCGAGATCCTTATAGAGTTCCCTTCATTCGTCAATTTTCAACGAGCTATATTTTGCATTAACAAGACCATCGTCGAGCTCTTACTGGCGTATAAGTCTCTACCGAGAGTATCTCTGAAATGACTATCATTTTGACATTGGGTTCTCTATCAACTCGACCTCGACTCTTTACTGAGTTGAGATCAACTGGGTGCCTTTCGATGCTAGGTGATCTCTTCATATGTAATTTAGGAATTATTTTTAAATTATCGCATCTCGATAATAACCAGAGATGGGTTCCTGGGATTATTATTTCATTTTGAACGTGATAGGACCCCATTGTCCAATCTTGCCATGTGTGAAAAATTGGATAACACTGATTTATCGTGATTGAGAAATCAATGTTTTTGGGTAACTTGGGATTTTCTCCAAGTGTGGGACATTTTTCCTTAAGATAAACCTCCAGAGAAGGTTAGTTCCTGTACATATCCTAATGCTAAAGCTACTCCTACTGCTAGAAATGAAACTATCTCATTCTAATCTAACATTCACAGGGACTAGGGGAAGAGAGAGATGCATAAAATGAAAATCCTTAGCTAAAGAGAGGTGATAACACCAAGAAAAGGGGAAAAGACACTCTCAATGAAGGAAAAATGGGAGGAAATGATGATGAAGAGGGAAGACATACATGCCACAAATGAAAATAACCCATCACCTTCCATTTTCATACAAAACACAATAGAAATGAACACTACAAAGTGGAAAAAACATACACAACATACCTACAATGGATGAAGACAGAAGAAAACACAATCTAGGGAAAAGAATAATAAAAAAACATGAATTTTATTGCTTTATAAGTATGCATAGTCCATTACATTGAAGGAAGAAGGAAAAAACACATTACAAAATCCAAATCTGAGGCCTACAACTCAAAACACTTGTGCAACACTTTGATATGATTCCCTTATATTCTGAGAGGGTCCAACCTTTACAAATGAGCATTAATGCCAAATATATAGAAAAATGGGAGAAAGAGGAGGGAAAAGAGAGGGAAATTCAGATTTCTTCCTTCAACCACCAACAACATGCATTAAATCACTGAAAACAAGCATGGGCACCCTTGCAAGACCATTCTCAATGTCCTTTTTCTTGTAGAAGAAGGTATGGGTGTCATACTCCGTCAATTTTGGTGGTTGAGCTACCTAGAAATGAATTTTTAATTCTATACCTACCCTTTTCCCCCTTTTATCACCAAACTCCACCAAATTATAAATATCTTGATGCCAAAGTAAATTTCATGACGAGACCTTTCCAACAAGACCAATTTTATCAAATTTGGAGCAACATGGACAAATTTACGACCATGTGGATCTCTCGACATGTGGGAGGAACTAGATAGGGTTCCTTGTGGGTCATGAAAAAATGATTTAAACATTTTTGCATTGGGAGTTGGATAAAGGGGTCATCAAAGTACTTAAGGAAGTTGGGAACTATTCCCAATGTGTCAATTGTGTCTCGACTTAATTGAAGTGCCCATTTGCCTATACACTCTTCCCCCTTGATCGATGATGTCACTTCTACAGTAAAACTAGGGTCCCAGAGAAACTATTTTTACTTGACATAAAGACATGACTCGGATGACTAAATTCCACCTAACTCTTCATGTGGCCGATGCGATGATACAGAGAAAAGGAGGAACAAAGAAACATTTCCTCTTATTCCTCTAGAGGCCGATTTGTTTGATTTTCTTGAGTTCTTCCCCATTTCACATAAAATTTGGCTAAGTGTTGGATTATGGGGCCCAATAGAAGGGAGAGGAATGCCCTCAATCATTGAAATTTTTCAAAAACATGAATTTTATCTTTATTTTGTAGTTCCTCCTTTGAAGCTCAATGATATTTCCCAAGTTTGGAAACTTGATAAGTTGTCTAGATTTGCAAGGGGTGTAAATTTGGATAATAGTTACTTGAATTAATGGGGTAATATTTTTACTAGATGAAGATCAATTCCTCAAAGTATCCATTGGGCATGAATTAATCCTCGAAAACTTGGAAGTTAATATATAACTTTTAAATTCTTACCCTTGAGTCTTCATGAAGCATTGCATGAATGTAGAATTGATCTAGAACTGCTTGAATTGCTCATTTAATCATGAGAGTTGTTATTAAATCATATTTAATGAGAGTGGAAAACTATATTGAAATGATTTTCCACCCCATCCCTTAGAAATCCATGAATAGAGTGACAAAAGTGTATCTCAACATCTTAAATGCCTCCAGGATGGTATAAACTTTGTCATGCCACTTTTTCAACACATCATTTTCACTTTCCAACTCTACTCGAAACATATCTCCTTCAAAGTCCTCCATGAACCATTGTGCAATGGAAAATGCCACCAGAGACAATAAGAACAATGTGCAAAGAAATTAGGGAAAGAAAATTGTATTACCAACAAGATAATGTGCTAAAAGAACTTGGAGGAATTGAAACTAATATATTATGTAAAATGGAGGGTCTTTGCTTAATAGACATGCTTGAGATAGATCCCATTGACCATGATCTACAGATTCTCTCCACCCAATTTTGAAAATTAGAAAGCATTTTTTGAATTAAAACTTGAAATCATGTAGGCACCACTTCATATTGTATCAAACGTGGAGTTTTTTCCTAGTTCAACTTTATCGCATCCCACTTTAGGACTATATCTCATTTCTAGAAAATATTGGCCATTACTTTCTTATCAAAATGCTTCTTGGTTTGAGCTTGATCACTTTCCATTACTTGCATTTCTTGGTTTCTCAACGCTTCTAGCTTCATAAGCTCCACATATCTAACTTCCATGCTGTTAACCTAAAAAAATTCCAAATTCCTTATGAGATCTAAGGTTGATAACTCAAGATATATTAACAGACTTTCTTCCTTACCCTAAAATAGTTTGTAAGGAGCTTCCGTTGAACTTTTGGGAGTGATTCTATCATCCCATAAGGCTGATTTTAGTCTCATGTGCCATGTTATTTTATTTTCATCCAAGGTTGTCCTTATGATTCTCAAAAGTTTCTTGTTAGTTGATTCATCCTTTCCATTACCTTGGGGATAGTAGTTTGAGGAGGTGATTAAGTAGATCTCATTCTTAACATCACAATTAGATATTTTTGTGTCAAGGAACGCCAAATAATTATTGGAAATGATGGTGGAAGGAACAACAAACCTAGTCACAATGTCTTCATAGAAATATAAGATGCTGGCCTCATTGGCATCCTTCAAGGCAACCGCCTATGTCCATTTAGTGAATTAGTCCGTAATCGTGAGGATCCACTTGTGACTCGAGCTTGAGTGTGGGTTGATTACTCAAATAATATCCAACCCCATTGTATGAATGAATAATCCATAGAGATGGGATGATGGGGTAGAGATGTTAATCTCTCTTTTCCTTTAAAGAAGACACATTTCTTGCATTTATTAACCCATGTATGGAAATCATTGAAAAGGTTGGGACAATAATAGCTAGTCCTCATGATCCTAAGAGATGTTTTCCTCAGAGAAAAATTCCCTCCTACTTTTCCATCATGGAACTCATGTAACACCTTCTCTATCTGATCTATCTTAATGCATCTCAAGAGGACACCATTCACATATTTTCTAAATAGAATTCCATCAATAAGTATGAAGGGAATGGACTGAATTCTGAAATACCTCATTTTAGCTTTGTTCAAGAATTGGGGACACTAGAATGTTTGGAGAAATTTAACTACATTATGAGTCCAACAAGGAGCAAGAAAGGAATCAACTAGTTGTTCTTGATCATGTTGAAGAACTAAAACAACCTCTTCTTGAATCCGCTAGTCTGAAATTAGTTGTTCACATATCCCTTTTCCTCGAACCAACTTAGTTACTTTGATGTCAATATCACACTTTGTTACTTTGGTTATCCAAGAGGACTCTCTTCTCGTTCAGGTCCTTATTTAAAAGGAAATATTTCACACCAGCATGTGAAACCATTAGGTAGATCTTGTTGTTGGATACCAAATGCCTGAATTTCTTCAAACTCTTTATGAATGTCAAGGCTTGTTTTTCAATAAATTAATATCTTGCCTCATAGTATTTAAGAACTTGGTTGAAGAATGCAATTGGTTGTTCTAAAACTTCTTCATTTACATGCACCAACATGGCAAATATTGTCTCTGTGCCACCAAAAGAATACAAGGTGAAATATTTAGTAAAATCAAGGTTGACGAAAGTCGGGGGCTTATGTAATTACTTGCAAAATGGATTCAAAACCATTATTTCCTTGGTGGTCCATTTAAAAGATATTTTCTTCTTAAGAATCAATTTCAATGACCTGAAAAGGTTGAAAAGTTTGGGATAAACCACTTGACAAAGTGGATTCTCCATAAGAAACTTTGTAGTGCTTTCTTGTGACTAGGAAAGGGCAATGAAAGGATGGCACTACCTATTTATGGATCAATTACTAACCCCTCCTTAGAGATAAAATGGCCAATGATTTTTTCCTCGTGTGTTAGGAAGATAAATTTCTTAGGATTGAAAGAGAGATAAAACTACCTACATCTTTCAAACACTTTCATGAGATGAAAAAGATGACCAGTTACATCTTTAAAAACATTGTGATATAATCAATATAAACTAGAACAATGTTGTTGATCAGTCCTTTGAACGCCATATCCATGGCTCTTTGGAAATTTACCTCAACATTGGATAAACTGAATGAAATTTTCATGTATGCATAAGTTCCCCATTTAGTGGTAAAGGATTTCTTGTATTGATATTCCTCCTTTACCATGATCTAGTTATATCCAGAGTAACCATCCAAAAGAGAAAACCTTTCTAAACCTTCTACCATTTGTAATATTTGTTCCATTAAAGCCGGTGGGTGATGATCCTTTAGGGATTCTTTTTTCAATTCCCTTAAATCAAAACACAATTTGATTTCTCTGTTCCTTTTCCACACTAGGACTAAATTAGCTACCCATGAAAAATGCTTGATGGGAAAGATGATGCTTTCCTTAATCAACTTGATAAATTAATTTTTCATGAGAATATCCATCTATGGATTAATAGGCCTTTGTTTCTGTCTAATAGGCTTAGAAGTTGAATCCAGCTTGATGGTGTGATGAGCTAAATTAGGATCAAAAAATTTAATCTATTCATATCTCCATGTAAAAATGTTAGAGAATTCTTAGCAAATCTCTACAAAAGCATATTTTTCTTATGGAGTGCATACCTTACCGATTTTGAGAAATTTTCCTTCACCAACTAAGATGGGTTCTTAATATTCATCCTTGAACATCATGTTTTCCTTTTATTTTACGAATTGATCATGATAGTTGAAGATAGATTCCAAGGTAACTAGGCCCTTGGGAATATTTTTAATATAAGTTGGAAAATATGATCTCCATATTGGTGCTTTAATTTGTCTTGATTTGTTGAAGAAAACTCAGATTCTTCTCTGATAAAATTGACATTTTGTCAATTAATTTCAAACACTTTCCAATTCATGTCATTATCGGTATGATAGGCCTCATCACTACCTTGATATGTGGTTGCAATTTTTCTCTCTTAACATTCTCAACAATGTCAAACCTTGCTCCAACTATAGCTAACCTATCAAAAGCTTCATTTATTTTCCTTGGAATGGAGAGGAAATTGAAGGCTTGAAAATCCTCTAGAAGGTCCAAAATCTATACTTGTGAGCCTTTATTAAATAATTTTTGGTTGCGTTTAATCCTCGAATCGGTTCATAATCAACTCACTGTCTTCAAAATTTTTCAAATTTTTCATGTTATTCCTTTTTTCCTATTGCAATCTATGGATGAGGGATTCATATCCTGTTGTGTTATTGGAGTAACTAAACTAAAATCTAAAAGATGAGTAATACTTAATGTCAGTAGGAGATATAAGGCCTACACCTCCTCTATCCCATTATCCAATTCTTTATTCATTAAAAACATCTACCAAATGCCATCCTCCTTTTTCATTATTTGATTGACAATACTAGGTAGGGGTTAATTTTCCTCATGTAAACATTCATTCCCCCACTTGAGTAGAAAATCAAGAATGACCTCAATTTGAGTATTTGCATCTTGGGTTCTTGGATAATCTTCTTGATAAAAAATGGTACAATTTACATTGATGGGGTTGGGCCCGTAAGGCTATATATGATATGTAGAGATTGGTTTAGACTTGATAGTAGCCTTAGTTCCATACATGGTCCTAAAAGCATATGAGACCAATCGTAGATAAATATACACCAATTTTTGCGGTGAAGTACCTAAAGAGTCATAAAGAGAACAATGGAGAAAAATAAATTATGAATATATATAGAGGAAATGATAAATTATGGCATGCATGTAGCGTAAGGCTTAGATCCTTGATAAACCAAAAATTCCTACTATTGTTCCATCTAGTTGAACCACACCTTTAGAGAGAGATTCATAATTGAGAACTAGTTGGTCTACAATTTGTTTTGGCATGACATAACTACTTTCTCTAGACCGAATCATATATTTTTGGAATAAATGATTTTTGATGCTCAAATATACATAGAAGGGTGGAGGTTTGACATCCTTACTTGGCTGACCATCCCTTTTTTGAGGTGTATTAGTGAGAACAACCTTAACTAGTTCCTTGGATGATTCATCTATTGAAGATAGATTAGACATAACTACTTGCAGAAGGTGTCTCTGTCCCAAAATAGCCAATGATTCCCACATTTATATATTCATGTTGGTATTCTTCATTTTTTCAAGTATTTTAAAAGGAGTGGAATTATCCTTATGTTGCACCTTACTTGTAACAACCTTTTCTTGTGTTTGAGATGATGTGGAAGGACCCTTGGGTTGGCCTTGCACATTTGGAGCTATGTTCAATTTTCCACCTTCTTGGAGTGTTAAAGGATGTTGGGAAGGACCTAAATTTTTGACTTCCTTCTTCCACATATATTCTCTTAGATTTAATATTAAAAACCACAACTTGTGAAGGAGTCTAATTTATTCCACAAAATTCATCCATTTTCTAGTTTACAAGTGAAGCATCACTTGAATAATTCCTGTAACTAAATTTTTCTATGGGTGCATCTTGAAGAACATATACATTTTGTAACATCAAATCTTGGTTAAAAATGCCATTAGGACATGTTTCTTGGTTGTGTGGAAGATGAAAAGGGAAACACCACTCATAATCTTGCATAAGGTTATTTTGAATGGGAACCAAGGCTTTGGATGAGCTAGCCACATTTGGATTATATGGTTAAAATGGTTTTGTAGGGAAATATGATTTTGAACAAGGGATTTTTCTTGGTATGTCATTTTCTCCCTAATAATGGGACTTGTTGGGTTGGGAGGGAGGCTGGTAAGGTCTAAAACTTTGAGCTTGCTGCCTCTTTAAGGATACCAAATCATTCCCAAAATTATTTTGCAACAATTTCATTAGCTCTTGTAACTCAGTGGAAGGGCTTGAGGAAGTAGATTCTTGAATTGAAATTTGGCTTCTTGAAGATGGGATGGGAGATAATTTAGGAGCTTGATGAGGAGTGAATGTCTTTACCTCTAGAAATATGGAATCAAAGATCTAGGATTAAGTTTCCCACTTGAATGAGACTATTTTATGCTCTAATGGAAATAACATAGGCATCTGGTAAGGTTCTACCACTCATAGACTAAGTTATGAAAAATATATCACTATTTAAAGCTCTCAAGTAATAGAGGAAAGCATATTGGGCCGTAGGCCTTACCACTTGTGGGATTCTATCCCAAGTCTTTTAAAATTTGATATTGAAATTAGTCATTAGCTCATTAGGGGTTCTCTTTGTTGTTGTCAGTTATTCCACTAGTGATAGATGATCTGACTTATCTTCAAAATGGTCACAAAGATCCTGTCCCAATTCATCCCAATTCATAATAGAATTAATTTCCAAACCCCTGTACCATTGTAGGGATTTTCCTTTGAAAGAAGTGGCCAATAACCTAACTGCAACATTGTCTTGAGTGACATGGTAGATTGAACATATGTTTGCAACATATTTAATATGTTCAATGGGATTTGTAGTGTTTTCTCTAGTGAAGAAAGGAACACTCTTCAATGCTACAATCAGAAGGTCATCATATTGGCCTAAAATTAAAGGAATCCCCCATTGAACATAATAAAGGAATGATTTATTTGATGAGACATGAATATAATGGGACTTAAAACCTAGAGGACAACACGAAGGTCCTATCACGAGGAGTAAAGAGGAATATGTTTGGTGGTAATGGTGATATCTAAAGTGGTTTTCCTCATCCTCTTCTTCTTCTTCTCGGTGACAACTACAAGTAGTAAAAGGAATCCCCGAGAGGATATCTGTCTTGTTTATATTATTCTCATGAAAATGAGGCAATAAATTGTTGAAACTAGTAGATATGTAGTTGGGAGTCTCCATATGTGTTCTATAGAGCCTTTAAAGGATGAAAATTTACCAAGAACACATCAAACTTGGAAAAATGGAGAGGTTAACTTCTAAACTATCCCACCAGGGTGTGCCATAACTATTATCACCAAAAACAACACCCTCTTATTTATCATGAATGAGAAATCAGTGTTTTTGGGTAACATGGGATTGTCTCCAAGTGTGGGACCTTTCTACTTGAGATAAAACTCCAGAGAAGGCTAGTTTCTCTACCTATCCTAATGCTAAAGCTACTCCTGTATCTGGAAATACAACTATCTAATCCTAATATAACATTCACAAGGACCGGGGAAGAGAGAGATTCATAAAATGGAAATAATAAGATAAAGATAGGTGATAAAACTAAGAAAAGGGGAAATACACTATCAATGAGGGGAGAATGGGAGTAAATGATGATGAAGAGGGTAGACATGAATGCCACAGATAAAAAAATACTTTACCTTCTATTTAAATGCAAATCACAACATAAATAAACCTTATAAACTGGAAAAACAAACAAAACATACATACAATGGATGAAGAGGCAAGAAATGACAATAAAACATAGGATAGGACATAAAATAGCCACAAAACATGAATTTTATTGCCTTAGAAGTATGCATAGTCCATTACATTGAAGGAAGAAGGCACAAATACATTACAAAATCCAAATATGAGGTCTACAACTCAAAACATCAAGTGCAACATTTTGATATTATGTCATTGTATTATGGGAGGGTCTAACCTTTAAAAATGAGCATCAATACCAAATATACTTGAAAAATGGGAGAGAAAGAAGAGGGAAAGGAGAGGGAAATTTTAATTTATACCTTCAACCACCAACAACATGCATTAAATCACTGAAAACAAGCATGTGCACCCTTGCAAAACCATTTCCAATGTATTTTTTCTTATAGGATAAGGTATGGGTGCCATACTCCCTAAATTTTGGTGGTTGAGATACTTAGAAATGTATTTAAAATTCTATACCTATTATTTTCATATTTTCTCACCAAACTCTTCTAACTTCTAAATATCTTGATGCCAAAGTGAAGTTCATGATGAGACCTTTCCAACAAGACCAATTTTATCAAATTTGGAGCAACAAGGACACAATTATGGCCATGTGGATCTCTAGCATGCGGGAGAAATTGGTCAGGGTTCCCTACGGGTCATGACATAATGATTTAAACATTTTTCCATAGGGAGCCAGAGAAAGTGGGTTTTCGGGGTACTTGAGGAAGTTGGGAACTATTCCTATCTTGTTTCGGTTGTGCCCGACTTATTTGACCTACCTAATGATTTAATATAAATAGATTTAAACCTTAATTTTAGAGTAAATAATATAACAAATGATATTATGATAATTAATCACAAGTAATGCACAAGAAATAAGCATTCAAAGATATGAAACCATAAACAAATGAGAGAGGAAGGTGACTTATTTGATTTTATGTGATCCGTGAGTGATTTGGATTGAGTATTTGTTGGAACAAGATAGAAAAAATGTCATAAAAGCTCACTAAGGGTTTAGATTCCTTGGACTATATAGGACGAGAAGTGCCCAAAGGAGGATAGGAGAACCACGGGTGCTAGTATCTCGATCCGAGTGCTTGTGTGTCTGCTCAAATGCTTGAGATCCGATCTTTTCTAGGTTAGAGGATCTTCGCTTCTATTCAATTTTTATCGCTCTAGTTCAAATATTAGATCATCGGTCATACCGTATCTTACAAAATAAATAGCTACCTACACATGTCCACAAAATACATCAAATATAATAAAAAAATATGTAGAATATGGAGTCGAGATGACCTCGGTAGTCACCCAAAGAGTGAACTTGCAATCTGAGTGTTGCACTCACATCTCGACTCCATGTTGTTCTTTGTGTGTTTGTATTTGTGCCCCGTGCCTTAGGATTCCCTTGTGTAAGTTACAAGATGATAGTGGGATAGATCTAGATTATCCCAAGTATGCAAAATGTGTGCAATGGAAAAAAATGAACTCCCCTCCTATGCTATGTATGCATAATAATAGAACCCTTTCCCCTTATATTGATGTGCTAGATGTATGCCTTGTAGTGATCTTATGCCTTTGTGCAAGCTTAGGTGGTGATAGGTAATGCTTATAATGATTGTCCCCCTTGATTTAGAAGAAATGACTAAGTATATATATATATGAATGATTCCCTTGTTTGAATTTTGTAATTGACAATTGAAAGGCTGACCCAAAGTGTTAAAAGGTGACCAAAAGGTGAAAATGACCCAAAAGAGTAAGAAGAAGATAAATAAGGTCGGGAGTTCCCGAGAAGGGACACATGAGTTTCACGGGCACTTCTAAACTCATTAGGCGGTAGTGTCCGAGGTCATCAAAAGATAAATCAATCAAGTACCAAAAATATGTAAGATATGTGAAACCAGTAAAGTGCAATAGATAAAACAATCAAAAGGCCAAAAGGAGTTGTCAACCACTAGTTTTCTTGCTTATGAATCATGTATACATTAGTATGCTTTAGGACCTAGAAATGTACCCAAGTGCATATATTTTATGTCTAAATTTTCCCCACTTTATGTTGTTGAGTGAATACTCAATAACATAAGTAGATAGAATATGTGTACCTTGTAAACTAGAGAGGAGTGTAGCCAATAACGTTCCAAGTGGAGAATTAGTCATGTGAAGTGATTATAATGTGAAACATGGAAACTAAGAAAGGGAGTTAGACCCTAAGGGTGAATTGTATGTGTAATAGTGTACTTGTTGGAGCTTGTACTTGTTAATGTGAGCTTCTTCTTGTTTCTTGTAAGGTAGGACTTGCAAAAGAAGAGAAAAAGAGTAGTCAAAGTCTCATATGTGAAAAATCATAGTAATGTATGTATAAGTACGTAAATTTTTGTAAAAATAGTAGCTAAGGAAAGAATGCACCTAATGTATGAGAGAGTATAGGATATAAAGCTATCTTATTTACTTTGGAGATGTTGCGATTTTGGCGTCCTGCTTGTCAAGGGTGAGGTTATTGGGTGATCTCACGCGAAGATTAAGTTTTTGGGTGATCTCACGCCAAGAATGATTTTTGGGTGATCTCACACCAAGAGAAGAGTGTTGGGGAGAGAGGTTTGTTTTTCTCTCCTTGAAAATGCTTCTCAAATGATAAATGCCGTTGCGGTTTGGCACGTCTTGATTTGTAACCATATTGTAATTGTATTTAGTTGAATTGTAACCGTATTATAACTGAATTGTAATTGAATGAATGAATTGTGTAAGCTGAAGCCAAGTGTATGATACTATAGATCCATTCTATAAACCATAAAGAAATACACTCTTCACATCCATTTGAGGAATATCCCATTGATGTGTTACGACAATGAAATGAGAGTCGATTGAGTTCATTTTGGAAATTGGGGAAAAGTATCGATATAGTCAATGTCAGGCACTGAGAAAAATCCTTCTCTAACAAATGTGATTTGAACTTATCTAAGGACTCATATGATGTAAATTTTGTTCTAAATATCTATCTACATTGAACAAGTTTTCTTCCCTTAGGAAGAGGGAATAAATCCCATGTATTATTCCTTAGCAAGGAACCATACTCCTCTTCCATAGCATTATCCCACTTAGGATTTCTTGATGCCTTGTGAAAATATTTTGGATCGGAAGCAAATGCAATGAAAGCATGTAGGGAATTCTCAAAATGTGAATGTGTTTTTCTATTGTATCGATAGATCTCAACCCAATTACCAACACTTTGAAGTGTTTGTCTATCCCAAAGAGGACCATAAGTCATAGATTCAAGAAGAAATACCTCATCTTAAGAATATATTCTAGGAGGAGGAGGTGAGTCCCTATTACTACTCTCATTATCGAACTATAAGAAGAATCTAGATCATCAAGAAATTACTCGGGTGTATATGTATCATTAGAATTATCATCAAATATCAGTGCATCTAAGGAAGAGGGAGAAGTGTTAAGTTTGGAGTCCGAAGAACCCTCTTGAAATTGAAAACTTCTCTTAATGAACGATCATGAGTGGTGGTATGGAGAAAATTGTATCCATTAACACCCTCGGGATATCCAACAAAGATGAAAAACACCTTTGAGATTCTATTTCCTTACATTTATCCTTAGGAATGTGGGCCATAACAAGAGAACCAAACACTCAAAAATGCTTAAGCGTGGGTTTTATACCCATTAATGCCTCAAAAGGAGTGAGTCCCTTCAATTCTTTACAAGGAACTAGGTTCTATATATAACAAACACAATCGATGGACTCGACCCAATATTGAGGTGCAAGAGACTTGGAGTGTAACATGTAGTTGGAAATTTCCTTCAAGGACATTTTCTTACACTCTGTAATGTCATTCTACTCGAGGACTATATGGAATTTTCAATCCCCTCACGAAGTTTATAATTTATCAAAATAGTTCTTGACATACCACCATTTTTGGTGTATAAAATGTTAATATTTATGAAGGAAAAAAATGTTGATTCATGGAACATAAGGTGAAACAAGCACAACTAGGCCTAATTCTAATACCTAGTACAATCATGACATGGAGTGTGGAGCTAAACAAGTTAAAATAGGGTAGTATCAATATGAGGAGTGGGGTGTGACATGGTATAGAGCATGTGGAAGGTTCTAAAAGTCAGAATTTAGTTGATAGAAGTATGTTCAAGGTAGTTTTAAGATAGATTCTTGAAGACAAGCAAGGTAATCATGTGAAAACCTAGGTCTATGATGAATTTCAGACAAGAACAGACCTAATTGAGCATTGGAATGTGTGAAGGAGGTCCATACGAAATTGTGGACAAATTTTCAATTCAAAAATCAAAGGTATAAGTAATAAAATTGAGTTTAAATCCTATCGAGCTCTTAGAATGACCATTTCCAACTAGAGGGTTAACTTTGAAGTACTCATTGACACGTTAAACATCCGCATGGTGCTCTAATATTTTCTCCAATGTTGGGGCATGGATTATATATAATTTTTTGAGTAGAATGAGTTATAATTGTGCCCTAATATTTATGAATGATCCTTAAGAAGCTAGGTAGGTCCAAACCCTCCTAAAACTCTACCTTTAGAGCGATGGAGAAAAATGAATTTTATGGTCATGAAATCATTTGGGAAAGTCGTGTTAGAATATTGGAGCTATATAGGATTTAGAGTGATGGAGAAAAAATGAATTTTATGGTCATGAAATCATTTGGGAAAGTTGTGTTAGACTATTGGAGCTATATAGGACTCATTATATCTTAGTTTTCTAGAATTTGGGTTTTTAAATGTGAGGAGAAGGTACATCACAATCACTCTTATATCAATATTTGCATGTACAGTCAAGTGATGGAGGTTTCATGATGAATTTTTTTCTTAGGAGAAATCTTGGGATGTTCCCTAACTTCTTAGGAGAGGTTTCAAGTAGTAAATTTGCATAATTTTGGTGAACCATGTCAAACACAATAGCCTACCGCTAAAATCCTAAGAATGCAAAACTAGTCAAGTTTGGTTGAGAGATTTCTAAAGTGAATGCATGTTGTGGAGGTGCAAGGTGATCATGGATAGTTGATACAAGTCCTATATGACATGTTCAATCATAATAAGTGATCACGTGAAGTGTGTTTGAGTTGAGGTCTAATGGTCCAAAATGTCATTCTAGGACTATCAAGTAGGTCCGAGATATAACAAGGAAAATGTATCATTCTCCACAAAATCAATTCATGTGAATATTTGAAGGTTGATTTGAGGTCCTTGGTGAAATTTATTAAGGATGTTTTGGCCATAAATATTGATCTCGGGAGAAAAAGTGCATCCTTTTGAGTGTATGAAGAAGATATGAATTTCATGAAGTCTCCATTAGGAGGAGTATAAGCCGACAAGTATCATTAACTCGATAAAGGAGAAAGATGAATTTATTTATGTGTGTGAAAAAGGACTTGGAGATAGTACTTCACACCATGATGAAATGAAGAGAAGATAGGTGAATCAAGGTGAGTGAAAAAGGGAGATGAAGATAAAATAGGAGCTGAATAAGATATTATGATATGTTATATTATACAACAAACCGAATGTGATCAATTTTTTTTTTTAAATTCTAATTTGTTTCTTAGAAAAATAAGGGTTGGATCTTGCAGAAGGTTGAGTAGGTTCTTAACTAAATTATTAGGATTTGTTATTTCCATGAAAGTAGGAACTTGATAAAGTTCAAGTAGGATTTTGGTTAAATTTTGGAGTTGTAGCTTCAAGTTGAGTGGATTCTCAACAAATGAAATCCTTGTAATCTTTATAGGATAAATTGTCCACACTAGTGCATTGATTTCAGTGGTTTTTTCTCCCTTTAAGGGTTTCCCACATTAAACATTATGTTCATGTGTACTTTATTTTCATTTTTTATGTGTGAATGTCATGGTCTTCTCATGGTAAAGGATAATCAAGATTTAATGAATTTATAAGTTATTGAAATGTTTTCAAAGTTTTGAGAAGCATTGATTTACCCCTCCCCTCTTAGTTTTCTCATTTTCCAATAATTGGTATCAGAGCCAAGTCTTTTGGAGAAATCTTAACAACTTGAAGGAGATCCAAGAAGCACAAACATGTATAAACTATGAGAATTAGTTCTAAAAAGGAAGTTTGAGATTGCAGAGTCCTTAATTGATGGATTGAAAAAGGAAATCAATTATATGGAAGTTGAGCATGGTCAAGCCCTCAAGGATATGAAATCTCTAGTTAAGAGTGTGTAAAATCCCTAAAATAAAAATAAGATACTTGCATGAGATATGAAGAAGAATTTATATCCTTAAAATATGACCTAGAAGAAGAAAATAGTAGGTTGAAGATGTATGGAAATTTGGAGAAGAGATCTAAAGTTCTTGATGGAATTTTGGAAATTCAAAGAACAACAAGTGACAAGACAGGACTAGAATTCAAAGGAGAGCCTATAGAGAAGTGTGAATATGATAAGGCTGGTCCAAGCAGACAAAAAAACATGAAGGTGACCAAAGAGACAAACTCAAGAAGGACTAAATCAATCAGGAAATCTAATGCATCAAGGTATGAAAAACCCTTTAATGGCTATTGCTTTACTTGTCATAATTTTAGACATGGAACTAATGAATGTATAAATCATGTAAAATATGATCATGCATGGATGGATAATAGACATGAAAGTGAAAGGAATAGAGTATGCTTCAACTCTCAAGAGAAGGGTCATACTGCTAAGTATTGTCTCTATGAACCATATAATCAATCTTAGATAAATGAATACACTAGAGGTAAGAACTCCATGGTGTGTTATAATTCTAGAAAGGAAGGCTATGTTTCTAGTAATTATCAGATAATCATTATACTAATTTAGGTGGAATCTCAAATCACATCAATCTAGAATCAATAACTATGTTATGTATTTCAATTGTTGTAGAATTGGACATTTTGCAAAACATTTCTATCAAAATGAACTCTCTAGGAATAGCAGTAGGTGTCAAGAATTCAAAAGGAAAGTTAATAAAGTATTTAAGATGAGGAAAATCTCAAATATGAGCCCAAGACACTCAATTCTGAGATAACCACTAAAAAGAAGGATGTTGAGTATAAATACAAGGTCAAGGAACCTAACTCTAGGTTTGAAGACGCAAGGTATGATAGAGAGATAACATGTGTAGATGAAAGAAATAAGAAGGAATCAGAAATATTCATAGGATATCCACATTCAAGGAAGACATAAAAATTGGTAATAGAGTTAAGAAGGAAGAATACAAGTCTAAGGAAATTTATGAAGAACCCTTACTCCAAAATGTGATAGAATAAGTGAATGAGGTGTATCATGCATTTTTGTTAGGCATTCAAGTAAAAACATGAAGACATAGGAGATGAAATTATCACACCTAAAAGTACATTTGAGAAGACTAAGGTCTTAAAGGAAAAAGAGAAATGATAGGTTCATCAAGCTCATTTGATGACTACCTATTTTTCTAGTAATCTACTAAGTAGGGTGTATCTTCTCTAGGCTTATAGAAGGCATTCACCTTTTGAAAGAAGCATGGTGTATTATTGGAGGTATATTACCATTACTTGGTGTTGATCAATGTATTCACATGGTGCAAATGTGTGAATAGTCCAAGGTATGTCTATTAAGCCCATTTCATAAGAAAATTTTCCATGTTTGGTATGCATAAAGTGTTTGAAGGTCATGTTTGTTCATCCAAGCAATTAAAAGAGTATTCATCTAGTGGGCTAGGTATATACTCGATTACTACTTTCATTTGTGATTAAGTGTGTCACTTTGGTGTGATATATCTATCTTAGTTATCAAGTATTCAATCATAAAATAAGTGAACAAGGTTTTTCAAGGTATGCAACAGATGATTTTGAGTTTTAATTGATTAACCTAGCCTTGAAGAATGTGCATGTGTATTTGTCAATTTAAAAAAGTTGTGGTAGTCTTCAAGAAGGAATGATCCATAAAGCAAGTTTCTAGTCTCATGAAAATAAAATGTGAATTAGATGCTTTGAGTTTGTAATATACCTTGCTATTGAATGTAAAATACATCAAGAAAGAGAATAATAAATACACTAATAGGATTAGTGAGCAAGTTAATCAAGTCTTATGAAGAGAGAAGTATGCAATTAAAACCCTATGGAAGAGAAAGTGAAGCTTAATTAGACAAGTGAGTGATTTTCAAATATCTCGTGATGAAATAATGAAGGATAATAATGTCAAAAAGTCAATAAAGGTGTATTGAGTTCATTGAATATTGTGAAATAGAGGACAAATAGTCATGAGGTATGGTTGTGTTACTCACTATCTCATATATATTCATGAATAAGTCAAATTTTCTCCCGGTCTGAGTATGTATGAAACTTGATAATAGTTTTTTTGAGATGTTTGTTCAAGTCGTAAGGTAGACAAAAGTGTCTATTTATTTGAGTCCTGTGTATTTTTGGTCAGGTCTTAATGTCAATTTTAGTCTTATTTTCAACTCACAAGTCTCGACTGTCAAATCTATGTTGAATCATAACTCTCGTGTCCAGTAAAAGGGTTTCAAATTTTGTTACGAGTCTTGTATAAGTGGATTCATGATGATACTTTGGTTTGATTAAGTATAGGTTGATGTGGTAAGGTTTATAGTCTTCATAGTAATGCAAATATGGTCAAGTGTGTAATTGGTTATCATCTTAAGAAACTTGGAAAAGTTTATATTCACTGTCGAGTCATCATATTCGATAGAGAGACACCAAGGTCGAGAGAGAGAGAGTACATAAAAGGAGTAAAATTATTCATGCTCATCAATTGAACATGGTTCCAAATTTCTAATAAATTTTGCTTATTCCAAGGGCGAGTTTAAGTTGAAATGAAGATATGACAGAAGATCATGGAGAAAAGCTAGATATTTGTATGTGTGACTTGATGCTTTCTAGGTATGCTAGTGAGATGCATAATGTTAGTGTGGTGTCACAACCCCTATTTCATAAGTAAGTTTTATTAAGAATAGTGAGAATCCATGAAGGCTTTAATAAGAAGTGAAAGGAACTACAAGGGCTATCAAGATCAAAAAAAGAATTCTTCGAGTTGGTATACGGTATGTCAAGCTTGTAAGTGGGCTCCCAAGGTCTATAAATGTGTCTCAAAATGAAACATGAAGTTTAAATGATGCTTGATAAGCTTTACAATACTAGAATGGAATGTTCGGGATTGAAGGAGAACTACAAATTTGTACATAGACATCGTATTTTGATTTATGTATCTTAAAGTGATGAAAATACTATTTGAGAAAGCATACAAGGTCTAATCTTGTGCATCAAAGGTTAAAGTTTTGTGATGTGGTTGAGAAGGAACTATAATGAGCATCATCCCTATGATGTAATGACTAAAATGATGTAGAAATGGGACAAGTGAACATTTCCTGTCTCAAGGTTTTTAGGCTGATTGGGGGTTTGAAATAGTGACCTAAAAGTTTGAGAAGACAATCATGAAGAAGAGAGAGTTGAGGTTGATCCTTATTCAAGCATGTTAGGTGTCAATGAGGATAAGGAGGTATAGTATGTGATGTCATTCAAGAAAAATGACAGGCGAATAAGTTGTATGACCAAGAAATTCACTAAGTTACACAAGAAGACAAAAACATTGAGAAGGAAATTCAAGGAAGAGGTGGTGATCTTAGTTCACCAAGATCACATAAAGTCAAGGTATGAATTATATATTTTGTATAGTCAGTTGGATAATGGTATAATGATTATAGAACAAGGGATTGTTTCCTATTGAATGTGGACATCCATAATGAGGATAAAATTGGATCTTTTTCTTTGAAAGGTTTGTTCAGGACCTAAGTCCTAAATTTGTTTCAGTAACCAATATATGACAAAATTAAGTTATTTTTTTAGTATCTCTACCTAAGATAGGCCTATTCATGAATCGGGATGATATTATCACTCAAATATCATATTGTTAGCATGTGTATGTGAAATGAAGTCATCTACTCAGGGGGAGCTACAATGATCAATGCTAAGATGCAGGCCAAAACCAGAGTTAAGAAAGGAGAGATAATTTTATGATCTTGGATTATTGGTTTGACTAATGTTTTCAACCAAGGAGTCCCAATAAGTTGATGAATATGAATACACTTAGCTACATGTGTATACTTTTTCATTAATACAAAAAGGGTGAGAATAATTAGGAGGTTTTTCATCAATGAAAAATGGGGAGATTGTTGGCATGCGAATGTTGAGTTGTCGTTGATGTAAAAAGAATCATTAATGACAAAGGAGGATAAGGAGTGCAAGAGGAAGTTTATAGAGAGGGTGAAAAGGAAGGAAAAGACATGACATGAATTCATAAGGTCCTGATTTAGATCACCCGATGTAGACTTATCTTCTTGAGTAACTAGTGTTTGGTTGGAAAATTTTCCTAAGTGTTGAAAGGGGAATAGAGGGGGCACATAAGTGCATGTAAGTGTCGGTTGAATTAGGGAACACCCAAGAAGATCAGTTTCTTAGCTGATTTTGCATAATATGGGATAAAAAAGGAAATTAGTTGGAGTGTGGTCCACATAAAGATAAAAGCAAGAAGACATTGTGGATAAGTAAGAGCTATTTTGGGACTAAAGAAATGAATCAAAGGTCATGCATGGATCAATATAATAATATGATTAAAGGATATTCGATTTATAGGTTTAATCTATTATTAGGATTGTAAAGAAAGCATGTGTACTTTGTGACTACTTTTGTATATATGCATGGCTATTTTTAGAGCATGCAGTCTATTTTGAGATGCATGGGAGGTGAAGGGAAAGTTCCCACCCCTATATCTATGTATTGTTATGCATAGTTTTGGCTACCTTGAACCATGTATTAAGATCCAAATTGTAATAGAGTTATGATGCTTTGATGTTATAACGTGCATGGATTTCTCGGTGACTATCATAATTTCTTCACTTTTGTTATTTGATGAATTAATCCAATAGATTATTGTGGATGGATTCTTGTAATTGATGTAAATGAGTATGGTAAAAACATAGTGTATTTGATCTTAGTATTGGTCCGATCCGATGATGTTTCCTTATTACATGTGTTTCCTTGTGATAATTGTAATGATCTATATCTGAATGTATGCTTGATAATGATAATCATGAACTTGCATGCTAACATCTTGACAAGAAAAAAAAAAGGAGGGACTTGGTAGGCTTTGTGCACTTCAGTGAGCATTCGATCCGTCTAAATGAAGTACTAAAACACCTAGGAAATTGAGTACAAACAATAGAGTATATTTTTGTTCCATTTCCAAAACCTCTTTTCAAGTTGTTTTTAGGATGTTGCTAGCAGATGGCGTATTGGTTGACTCTGGAGAGAACTAAAAGTTGGGTAGAAGATGGACAAGACAAGTTTACATAGATATATAGCATTGGACCATATTTCAATGCACGTAGATGGGTGGAAGACAACCTTTATGATGCACTCTATGAGACTTTATTTTGCATCTTTCTAGTAGAATTGTATGAGTGGCTATCAACATATGTAATAGGGAAGTGTTGGAGTTATAGGAATAATCTTTGGACAAAAAAAGATTACCAAATTCTTGTTGATGCAAATGTGGCGTGGACTAGAGCTATAGATATTTAGTGGGCTGTAGTATTGTGTAGTTATATTTTAGAGTATACTATTTCCATGTATTTATGTCCTAAATAAGTTGAGTTCCATTTCTTGCACAAATCTAGAGGATCTTAATTACGCACTATACCTTCATTGATCAATATCTTGATGATAAAGATGGATTTAGAGAACCTCCTTATGGCTATCTAAATCCCCATCGCGCTCGGGGGTAGGAGTAGGTGTGGTGAAGATGGAGGACCTAGTGGTAGTATTGGAAAGAGAGGAAAGACGACTAAGATATAATGAAGCATGAGAGAGGTAAATTGTGAAATAGAGGGAGATTGAGGAGTCCCTGGATTTTAGGAGAGAGATGGCTCACAAAGGATTTGAAGCTCTTGTGGAAGACAAGGAACTGCAACATTCGGTTCTCCTAACATTGGGTAAGCACAGTAGATAATCATTTTTATCTTTATATGAGAGTGTGTTATAGGAGGAAATATTGAGGGCCACGAACATTTATTTGATCCCACTTGGCAATCTAGCCCTTGCACATGGTGTTCCAGCCGGAAGTAGTAATTAAAAAGGTGTTAGTGCAAGTACAAAAGATGAGGTAAGTAGGTATCATTTTGTGTTGAATTCAGGAGATAAAGTTAATAGTGCACCCATGTCAACATAGTCAACATCATTGTTTGGAGGTCCAATTGGAGGAATATTTTCTAGCATGTCATCAAGACAGAGTGTGGGCATGAAGAATATTGGGAATATGTCTAGAAGTATTACAACTTTGTAGACCATAGGAGTTTAGTTTGATAATACGGTTGGGATGCAAGGAAGTGAATCCTTTGGTTTGGTGCTTTTTATAGGAGGGTTATGTGAAAGGAGTGGGACCAAGCAGATCAAGAGGTTATGGAGGTGGAGGAAATATTGGTGGATTTTATGGCTCTAGATTTGGAGGACAAGGCCCACATCAACAACCCACACATAAACCCCGATAAGTGTATTATGAAATTTCTCTCCACTTACAAGAATATAGAGGAATTGAAGATACAATAGAGAATGTTCACAATTGTGATATCCTATGACATGATAAAGGAATTATAGCCTCAAATATAAAAGCAAGTTAGTTTTCTTCAAGTGCATATGCATAGCTTGCACAATTTTTTTGATCCACATCAGATTGTGGTGGATTATGATGCTTTATGCTCTACATTTCTCATTGAGTTCCATATCCCATATTTTGAGTAGAAGGGTATTAGCATGCTTAAGGACATTAAAAAAGGAATGGATGAAAGTGTGCAGGATTATGATACACATTTCAAGACCTTGTTGTCTAAATTATCATATTACATTCATAAAAGTCAACATGCACAATGGTTTGTTGGTAGGTTGTTGACTCTCTTTAGACAAGCACTATCTCATAAGACTTTTGTGGACCCATGAGAGGCTTTGGAAGTAACTCTACGCATTGAGGCTATTAGAATCATTGATCGTAGAGTGTGTCCATTCTTGGAGTCATAAATTATAGCCATGGAAAAGCAGCTAGAGAAGTCTTCTGAGAATTCAACTCATGAGACACATAGTGGAATTTGGTGTAGAGATTTTGAAATGGAGGGACATACTAAAGATAATTCCCACATAGGTCGGTGTGTGCATTATTACTTTGGATTGCGAGGTTTGCCACCTGAATCATGATGTTTGAGATTTCCATATGTTGTAATGCATGCTTACAAAGATGTCTATGTATTGTAAGATTTGTAAATCCCACATGTTGGTACCTAATATTGCATCTACTCGAGGGCCTAACAACATCATTAAATGGATTGGGGTGCTTCAAGGATGACATAATTGGAGATTTATGTCATTTATAACTAGGGAAATGTCTAGAAAAAATGTTGGGACCAATATTTTGAAGGATTGAGTGAAACATATAAAGGGAATTACCTTCCCCGGTGCTTCTGTACTTGCCTTTAACCAAGGTGAGAGAACCCATTAGGTAACCTAAAAATGTATAGGGGGAATGGGATCTTTGATCCTCAGTTTCTTTGAAATATTTAGATTATTCCAGGGTGGACATGGCCATGGATTTAGCACTTGACTCTCATGAGTTATCACACTAAATGGTGCATATGTTAATCCAACTAGACTCAGGTTACTATAGACAAAAATAAATTCCATGTGATTCTACATACTCTTGGTAGGGGAAATGAGATTTGTAAAGTTCCTTGACATATGTTTATAAGTAGAGAAAATAGAAATGGTTTGTAGGATTGAGATGATAATAGGTTTTTATTTGTGTGGGGATGGGAGATTATACCATGATGGAACTGATTGTAACACAATTCTCAAAACTTAACAATGGTAGAATGTCATCCTAGATGCAAAGAAAATTCAATAAATTTGAAAAAATCCCTTGGAAAGAAGATTTGCATTCATGGATACCCAAAAATGCATGATCCCATACAACTTTTAAGAAATTAGACACAAATACTTATGTCAACATCCCAATAAAACGTTCATGGCTCCTAATCCATTATGCCTAAGATTCACTCAGAGGCTAATGAAAATATATTCAACAAAATGGTTGTAAAGAGGAATTTAAAATTGTGCACAATACTGTAAAGAGAATGCTCTCAACACATCACTGACCCAATTACCAAAATACAACCACAAAGGACATATTTGGTGTAATTCAAAGGAGATATGAACATAAGATTGCAGCAAGAAATGTAATTGATTAATTAAATCACATAACCCAAAATGTAACAAGATAAATCCATGAGCATACACAGTTCATTTTAATTTCAAAAATTCTTAACAAGGGAACACAAAACATATGCTCTCAATGTCTATCAATGGTTGTACAATTGCAACCACCTTGACACCATATATTTGAAGAACAAAACAAATAAGATGTATCTCATTAAAAAAAAGCTTTACAGTAGTATCCTTCAATTTTTTTCAAGCAAATTGAAAATTTAACCCCACTTTATACAAGGACATGTCCCTTGTATATATACAATTGTGAAATTTTTCATGGTTTCATTTCCCCCTAAAAAAACTAGGAAATACCCCTAAACCACTAGAAACTATTTCCCCCATTTTTATAATGATGAATATTTACAAGGAATATACTCCACTCGGGTAGTAGTACTTGATTTTCAGCTACTGCATTAGGACCATTCAATTCCTATTCTGCCATGTGGAGAAACCATTTGATAGGTACTATCAGGTGTGATTTGTATTATCTTGTCTTCTTGTTATGATGATTGAGGTGTCATGTCATCATTCTTCATCTACTAATATTATTCTCGCGTATTGATCGATTGTTTCCACTTTTGAGAAAGTCAAGTTTTATAGAAGGGATAAACATTTGATGATTATTTTGATTTCCCAATGTAACTTGATTTGACACTAACCATCTTCTCCTTTTGGGAATCCATTTCAAGATGCACATAATTATTGTTATTCCTTTTGAACTGAATTTCATTTTTGTGTGATCTATTAAATCAAGCCAAATGACTCCTTTATGAGTGGGGCTGATTAATTTCATTTTTCTATCTCGTGTGAGTATCAAAAATAATCTAGCATTTAATTTTGATATGATTTCTTGCACAACTATTATCAGACTCCATTCTATAATTTTTCACCTCCTCTTCATAATTTAATATCTTTCCTTCGAACTTTAGTGTGAAGAAGTTAGTGGAAATCCTTTTCCATAAAATTGAAGTAGAGTTGGGAGCTAGCCTGAAATAACTTTCCTTAGAAATTTTTTTCTCAATTTTCGATTTTTATGGCTCTGATGAAGCATTTTTAAGAATGTGTTTTGACATTATAGACTAGGAGGAATGTGATGGGCCCTTAATAGCTCATGTTGTTAGGGTGGAAATAATGCAGATATTGATCAAGATAAATCCATTTTTAATACCTTTTAATTCATGTACTATCATTTGTTTCACTTTGGGAGGATTAAAAGACTCCGAATAGATGAATTATTTTAGCTTAAGTGCAGACCTAATATATCTAACAACACCATCTACATATCTCCTCTCCTTTTTACTGAGGAATTAGCTAAAAAAATAAATTCTCGTGGATGCATTCAATTTTTATGAGGGGGTTCATGTGGATAACATATCTACTCTTTCTCATAGAGTGGCTAACATTGAGCAACATATAACTCACCATGAGAAAATACCATGAGCCTTCACTTATAAAGGATTATAAATTATTATTGTCTATTCGAATAAATGCGGAGGGGGTGCATCTATCTCAAAGCATCAAGACCAACCAACTCCAAGCATGACCAAAACTTCCCTTACTACTCCTACAAGTTCTTTCATGTCATCCTCATCCTTGAAATTCATGGGTAAAAAGGCTTATCTCAAAGGTGGTTTAAGCCTTTTGGAATGGGTTTCTTCTTATGAGAATAAATTGGAACTGGTTCAAATCTTGGAAGGCCCTAGGGAAAGTATTTCTGAACTTATGGCAATAAATATGTCATGTGATCTTACATGGGACATTCTGTTTGTTTAGGGGGATAATGATGTCAAGAATTTGTGTTTAGGAAAAATAGACTGTTGAATCAAATTCATGCCTTTGCAGAGGATTTCATAGTTACAAACTGATAATGTATCTTTCTCTTTTGTAATGATGCCAAAATGTATGTAAATATTTTCATGGGTTGGGGCCCCTATAGAATCCCCATTTTGTTACTCTTGCGAATACAAGGAATTCAATATTTTTCAACATGTTTTATGCTTGGATTGTTTCTATCTATTATCATTTTGTTTGAATTCACATTTTCAAATACATCATGCCATACACAATTTGGAATTTGCAAAATTCAAAGAGTATAAAATTTAATGAGTACAAGAACAAGAAAAAACTTGATAAAAAGAAGAAAGTGTTAGGGAACAAGCCTAAGTTTGTTTAGGCATATTGGTATCAACTTCAAGTTCCTTGACATCCTCCTCTTGTGCCTCAGACATCCTTTTGTTTTATGCATCAAATCAATGAAATATTTGGGTGACATCTTCTTCATCTGGCCCAACATGGAACATGAATATCATATTTTTTCTTCTCATCATTTGATCAAATTCTTGCATTACACCCTTACTCTTCTTCACCCTTTTTGATAATTTGGTTATTTGGTGCTCCAAATTAACAAACCTATGAATAGTATCATAACTGAAAGGGACCTTAGAGATGTTTTGATCAAAAAATTTTGTTAGGGAAAATGTCCCTAAGTCTCCATAAGTAATTCTATCCTCCTCAGGTACCATTTTTCAAGTATACTTTCTAGATAGTCAATGCAATCTGTAATTGTGCCCCTTCCCACGATCAATTTTTCTTTGATCTGATTCAAAGTCTTGATTCTAAGTTAAATTGATTCCAAATAAGTATGTTGCATCCCACTTTCTTCAGGTGGAATAATTTCCTCCTCTTCCACTAGCTGATCTTCTAACTCAATTACCGCCTCAAGTTTGATAAGGATACCCTCCCGATTGTAGACACAAATATTACACATTAGATAATATTTAGGTCAGTTTTATACTACTATTTAGAAGGTTCTCAAGGGTAAAAAAGTACTAATTAATCCCATGTTTTTTCCATCTATGTTTTATTTTTTAATTTTTCATTCCTGCGTACTTCTTGATACCTATCCACCCATTCCACAACTTTCCCAAGATTCTAGCCCAGATTTTGGGTGCCCTAACCTGTACTAGGGTGCCCTGGGGCACCCCAGTCCCACCATGGGTGCCCATCTCTATGTTTAACCTCTTTCACTCTTCTTTAGGTCACTTATAGCCATTATTCTCCCTTATCTTTTCCTCAATCAACATTTTCGGGATTAATTAAAAACTCAAACTTGAGAGCCCTATAAATATAAAGCTTATAAGACCATAATGAGGGTCCTAGGTGATTGCGTCATATAACTACTATCACTCCATCTAGGGCTACATCCATTGCATCATCTCCATCCACATAGCTCCATGCATCCTAGCTAGAAAAGTCTACATAAAATCTAATAAAATAGGAGGGAGGGTTTCTATCTATTATATTCTACATCTTCTATAGTTATCATAAATCGCTACTACACAAAGTGAAACTTGCACAAGAGAACCTAGGGCACGATGTACACACACTCAATAGAACTAAATTAGGGTTTGTAATGTAGTGTAACACTCAATGATAAGTTGAAAATTTTGGCAGATGAGGTCACTTTGACCCCTTCTTCTTCATGTGCAGGGAATCATACAAATTATCCAACAAATAATAAAGAGTGATAGAAAGGCGGGGTTTTAGACCTAGTTATGACACTCGCTAAACATAGTTCCTTATCCCTTGTATAGTTCACAATGCCTAGAATCCATAACATGGCACCCCATAGTGCCCCAAAGTACACTCTCAGGTGCTTATGTCACTTTAGATAGTCTAGATCTATCCTTCGCAGGGTCCCTGAGTGATCGTCTACACATTCGAGTTCCAGTCTTGGATCTGCGACAACCTGCGACAGTCTACCTGAATCATCTAAGTCATTTCCCTACTCCCCTCTAGTATATAGGATTTATTTTTCACTCAGAGTAATTATTTGAAGTTATTACATATTTTTTTGCTTCATTTAATGAATTTATACATCATTTTAGTCCTCCTATTTAGATTAACACTAGAACCCTAAATCCCCCTTTAGGTCTTTTAGGATACTATTTTTGTTAATCATTTTGGTGAACTCAACCTCTCCCTTTCTCTATGTTTCTCCCTACCCATTTTAGGGTTTTTAATTCACACTTTCCACCATGGGTAAGTGTTCTAGAAAGTCCTCTTCTCCTAAGTCTTTAGTTACTTTGAAATTTGATAGTTGTGGTCACACTTTCACAAATACCCCCATTGCTTCTTCTAGTTTTAACCCTTGTCCTTTGTTTATTGACCTTCCATCTTTTGGGATGGATCCTCGGGATATTGTGGATGTTGTTACCTCTTACTTATGCACTATTAATCCTGTTACCTTAGCCCAACTTGTTGCCGAAGTTCAATCTCTTCCTCCTACTCCTATCACTCTCTCCCTACCTTGGACATAACTGACTCTAACCTTACACCTCCTTTTCCTCC
The DNA here is from genome assembly GCA_018340775.1 of Taxus wallichiana var. yunnanensis. NCBI lineage: Eukaryota > Viridiplantae > Streptophyta > Pinopsida > Cupressales > Taxaceae > Taxus > Taxus wallichiana. The sequence continues at coordinate 321,757,009 of CM031243.1, forward strand.
ATCCGTAAAATATCCTCCCTTACAAACTCCACCTACCTTAGTCCCTACTATTTGCATGGTTGAGTTATCCCCTTCCCATTATGTTGTTAGTTCACCACCATCCAATAAACCCACCCTGCACTATTTGGTTGCTTTCTATATTCCTCCCCTATCACCCTTTCTATACAAAATGCCATTTACAGCTAATATCCACATTCTTAGTACAATATCTTCCCCACCATTTGATCCTACAACCACTATTGTACCATATTGAGGCCCTATACCCTCTCTGGATCTCATTTCAACCACTCCATCACTATCACCTTCCTCCATACATCTGTCATTCACTTGCACCCTCTTCATTAATAATTATTATTGGGAACACATACCACTTGACACATCTTACACTACTTGTATGTTCCCATGAGGGTCTCCTTCGACTAGGTTTTGACTCTAATGATCTCCATTCTCCTTTATGTGATCCACATCTATATCATGGTTCTGTCATCCTTACTGTTGCATATGGCCCGCGTGTTTTCCATCTTGTAGTTCACCTTACACGTACTCCCATTACTGCCCCACTCACTCTTGGAAAATATTGGCTAGATTATATCGGAGGGGAACTTGATCCTGATCACGTTGATATCACTTTTCCCATGCCATTTGGTGATGTCCACATTTGTAGCAGCTCCTTTATTTTCCATTCACCTAACTACACTATTTGGTATGCCTTAGGATGCCCATTTCCTCCTTCATCGACAAACAATATGTCATGGTGATGCATATTTTGCACATTCACAGTTATTTGGATGACCAACCACATACCCTTGCTTATCAAGTCTCTTGTGTTGTCCAATAAAATTTTGATACCTATGTCACTAACTCTCTAGAAGACCTTCCCTCACCATTACCCTTCTATGTTAATACCCATTCACCTTCTCCTACCATCCACTCTTCCTCCTCTGAGATAGTTACTGAATTTCACTCATGCATTCCTTCTCCTAATACACCCTTATGGGAGGCTATACATGTGCTACAAGTTCAGTTTCATTCCATGGAAGCCACAATTGCATCCCTTCATGCTACGATTACACAACTTTAGCATGCTCCTACTCCTCCCACAACTCCTACCCCACCCACCTCCCTACTAGTCCCCTCCCTGATCCACCAATTACACCATTACATTCACCCATTATCCTTCCCTCTCACACCATGTTGCAAAACATTTTAGGTCACCTTTTTCACCACCAATATCTTATGTTGCCACCTGCACACTCTTCTCCTCACTCGCAGCTAACCAACATTCGTGACCGACCATTTTTTCATTATCATTTCCTTCCAGCATATCATATTAATTCTTTCCACACACTCACTCATGTTATCAACGATGTCTAATGATTAGACCTCCTCTAATTTAGCACCCCACCTTCTCATATCTTACGAATAGCCCCTTGGGCTCACTCGATTCATATGCGTCAACCTCGTCCTCTCCGTAGACTCTCTCACAACTAATGTATATCACTGTCTTGCAAACCTCCCCATCCGAGTGTCACACCACAATATTATTCGCTTCCTCATTATTCACACATATATAAATATCTCTCACCGACACCGACCCTCTCTACCATAATCCTGCTGGTAGATCATGGTCCTCCATTTTCATCATCTCATGCTTTGGCTACAAGACCTTCCTCTTTTGACCTTATCAATATATTTATTCTTTTGACACACACTGGGGGCATCACACATTATATCCCCCTATCTACCCTCTCACACTTTCGAACCTTACATTTCATATTTTCTCTACATCTCCATCCTTTCCCTAGACATCCTATCTCATCTGTCATAGCACCTTGTTACCCAATGATGCACCCTAGTGCTTTGGTTCACACTAGACTATTGAGGGATCATTATTACACTAAACCCCACACATTGCACTACCAGACCCATTCATATACATCCTACATCATCCTATACATGCCTTATCTACCAATCACTTCTCCATCATCTATCTCATACATGCTACACTAGTCATCATCATACATGAGTCTAGTTTTCCCTGTCATCCATACATCCTACATGTTACACTAGATTCCTTATACTTGGGTCTAGTTTTATCTATTATCATTACACATTCTATTCCTATCTACATATTTATTTCCTTACACCTTCCCTAACCACATTGCATTCATACACCCTACCTATCCTACACCCTACACTAGATTTCCTTATACTTGGGTCTAGTTTCATCTCTCATCCATACACATTCTATTTCTACCTACACACTACACACTCTATAATACATTTCCTACACCCCACATTCACCTACCTTGGTCGTATGCACTACAATGTTTTTGTAGGCACAACACCGATTCATACAATAAATACAAATAATAATACGTAATATATTCCATATCTTTTCATATTACACACAGCCATTTATATAGGAAATAGATTTCCTAAAAGATAGGAGGTAGCTATAACCTCTCCTTAAATCTCTCACCAAACTCCTATTCACGTGAGTTATTTATTAACAACTTCACATATAAACAAATATAATAACAAACCTAACAAATAATAATGATTAATAATGTTAAACAATAATATTAATCCTAACATTCACCCCCTTAGTGTGAACATTATTAATCACTAATCTTCACCCCCTTAATGTGAACATGACGAAGAACAATATTTGAAGAAATTAAACCACCTCCTGAAAGCACTTCTTAGACCAGGTACAGACTCCATAGATTATCTCTTTACCCTCGTAAAGGCGTAGTGTCGAGCCGAATTATGCAGGAATGCTCCCTTCCTCTTTGGGTTCCTGTGGGACTTTCCCTTCCTCTCTGGGTGCCCGAATTCTGAATCTCCAAGATCCACAAGCTTCACACTAGCTGGATAACCATCCCTTGAATCTACCTCGTAATCTTCTCCTGCTCCCAAAAGTGAGTATTCTGAAAACATGACTCTGCCAAAAGTTCTGAAAAGGGTTTATTCAGAAAACCATCACTCTGCAAAACAAGAACACTGAAAATGAAAAACCACACTGCACACATGTCACCAAGTATGCAGCCCCATCGTTAGCGACTGACGAGAGGACGCTGCTTGTCCTCCATCCTCCTGTGCCTCCATCCTCCAGATTATCTAAACTCAAAACAAGTAATCTTCAGAATTATAATCAGGTTCATCAGTCACTCATTCATCTTCTGATTCAGAAGATTCTTCTACAACTATATTTGCTTCATGTGGCTTCAATTTTCCACTGAGAAGATCTTTGGCTCGAGTCGTGCAAAATTTAGACATATGTCCTTTTTTCTTGCAATAAAAGCATTCTAAGTCCTCTTTTTTAAAGAACTTTTTGTATTTATTTTTCACATACATTGCCGTTTCTTCTTCTATATCTTCTTTAGTCCTTTTTTCTTCAGACAGAAGAGCTGATATCATATCTTCCAATGAGTTGGAAGGCATCTGACCAAGAGTGAAAACAACATTACTGTATTTCGGTGGTAAACTATTCAGCAGAATAGCTTTTGCATCCTCGTCGTCCACTGGAGCTTTTACTTCTGCAAGTTGTCTCAAAAGAGATCGTAAATTGTTGATGTGGCTAGACATCGTATCTCCATCACTCATTTTGAGCTTGAACAGCTGAAGTTTCAGGGAAAAATTTGCATTGACTGCTTTTGAACCAAATAATTTGCTCAGATTATCCCAGATGTCCTTCGAGTTTTTATCTAGATCAACATAATGTAATTCAGAATCTGAGAGGGCAAGGCCAATAATGGCTTTGGCTTTTGTTGTCCAACTATGTTTTTATCTGTTCAGCATCAAATGCATCCTCAAATTCGGGATTTTCCTTCAAGATATTTTTATGAAAATCGATTAAGTGACAGTGAGAGTGTTACCCGGAGACGTGATGAAATTTATTACAAAGATTCTCTATCGAGACCTTACTAGTTTTACGGTGTAACTCATGGAAGCGAATCTCATAGAGGTGGAACTGTTTCATATCAGAATATTCATGGAGCATAATTTGCTTTGCAATTATATGAGCATCTTCAACGAGTCACTAAGTAGTCAGGCATAAACGTTTCTGTCGGAATTATCACACCTTACAAGCTACAGCTGAAATGTTTGCACTGAGAGTTTAATGTTATCCTCAAATCTGTTGAAGGAAAACTCGGCAGGAGAAGATTCATGAAGATCCCACGCGCTGGTGGAAATTGTGGAGATAAGGAACAAACTTGCCAAGTCTGCGTGGTGAAGTTGAGGCCAGGGCCCATGAATTAATTTGGCCAAGCCGTTGGACGTGGAAAATAAGGCGAGCATTGCCAAGGGAAATGACGTGATGTCAAGCCAAAGAAGAAATCCCGGGCGTGGGAGAAGTTTGAGTCTACTGCCAAAAAATGGGAGAAATCCGGTCAAACTGCCAGGTGTGGAGATATTGGTTTGGCAAACCATGACCAAACTTCCGTGAAGGGGAGATTCGGGCAAACACTGCTAAGCGCGGAAATATTAAGATGGAAAACCATCATCAGACTTGCGTAGGCCGTGTAAATAGGATCAGAGCACGTTGTGCGAGTCAAGAATGACGCCAGGTTGGAGGAACGAGTCAAACGCCGAGTGAAGTGGCGAGTGCATGGAGATCAAAGTAGGCGTGTTGCAATACAGTAGAAGCCTTCTTTTGAGTGCTTCCAACAGACACGATTTTCCTCACGAGGTTCATCTTTGTTTCACCGAATGCAGTGACAGATGCCCGACGATCGATTCGCCCTTGCAGTACAAAGATACTTCTCCAGGCTCCGTTCGGTTCACCTTTGCAAGATATCGCTCCGAGCATTCGGTGGTCGCGAGACAGATCAACCACGGTCACGGTGGCATGCGCGATCTGAGAAAGGCCTTTTGAACGCGTTTAAACAAGCAGGTTGTCCAAATGTATTGTTATCTGTTCAGTATCGTGCATGCCTATCCTTATTCGGAACTCAGATCGAATGACAGCTGCATGAAACAAATATTCACTGCCGTGTACGATGGATTGGAGTCATGTCATTCAAGGCTTCATAAAATTTCCATGAACCAGGAGATGAAGGTTTAAAATGGTGCAGAATGAAACGATTCATATTGCTCAGCATGTTTTCTCCTAGAAACGAATTGAATGTGAAGGTCAACTCTGGAATACCTGGTCGGCCATTTTGCATGCTGCATCCTTGTTACTCGTAAATGGTCTCTTTGAGAAACTCCGAGGGCAGTACGCAATATTTATACCCTTCCATTATGTACGTCCAATCAGACAATAAAAGTATTCTTTTACCAGATTCAGAGAAACTGTGTTTTTCAATGGACGATTACATTGCGATTTAGAGCTAATCTTATCGAGCTTTATTTCTATTAGCTTTGATCCATGACTAAGGGGGAATTCATATGGTTGTTACCTATACATTTTTTCAAAGTCCTCTTGGCTGCCCCAGTTGTTCAATGTATTTTTTGAAGGGCTCCTTTTATGTGTTGAAAATTGTAACATGAAGGATCTTTTTAGTTTCTGGAAAAATGAGTGTATTGTTTAGCTCACAGCTACTTATGCCATAATCCCAATAGTGGCATAATTGTTGATTGGAGCCGAGATTTCCGAGTTCACTGCCAAAATACTAAAGGGCTCTTTGGCCAAAAAATCAGTCTCAAGGGTGTCTATCGACATGTTATGGGCATAAGCCTAGGTCATCATCATGGCAGCATTAGATCTTTATTGTTAATGGCATTTTCTCATCGTTTGGAGGGTACAATTGTGCTTATTATGGAAAAGCTAAAACATTTTTACCATAGGTGTTATATGATGAGGAAGAAGCTGTGAACATTGTGGTAAAACCATTCTTTTTAGAAATGTTGGGTTAAGCACGACATTCAAGTGAGTTTGAGCTAACCTAGGGTTCTCGGGTTGATATGTAAAACAAAGCCAGGTCGAATCAGTTGAAGAGATCGTGGTGTTGTTTCATGGAGTTTGAATGTGGAATGCATGTGAATATGTGGTCCAAAATAAGAAGAAATAACTCTATCTGTCAAGACTAGAGCTATCATAGAGAAATCAATCGATTCAGTGTTGACAGGGCCATGTAACGTGATCCCTAACAATTTTCATAGCTCGAAAATCATTTCTAAATGGCGCAACATGCAGGAGTGAAATAATTTAAATTCATTGAATTGTTTAACCTCTGTGGGTACAACCAATGTATTATGGATCAAATCCACTAAGTATGATTTAGAGTCAAACTTTTCATATTGTGGAAACATTGGTACCAAGTCGAGATAAAGAATAAGCTCGCGGGTGTTGAAGTTTAATGTATTTGTAGAGGCTTTCAATTTCGGGCTTAAAGCTTCATGTTCACAATGCATATAGGTGGCTTGGTAATTTAGAATGGCTCGATTTGGAGTTTGAAGCAAGACCGTAGCAGTGGCATTCGTGAGGCGAGTCTTAATTTGCGTCAAGCCAGGTTCATAGGATCTACATACATTTTAGCAAAACAATAAGAATCAAGTTTGATAGCTCACCATTCGAAGGAATCAATGCAAAAGAGCTCGATTGCCAAGATGAGGAAAGAGTTAGTGCGGGGTTCAAAATCGAGTGCAACACCAAGTTAGAGGATTGAAGCTCACCGAGTCGAGATTGTGCAGACTCTATCCACATGGACCCCCCTCCTCTTCAAGTCAAACGGGTCAACGGGGGCATCCCACCATTATGTTAATTAAATTAATATTTTTATTTAAATATTTTAATAATAATATTTATTATTATTATTTAAATATTCTTTTAATTAATTGAGAAGACTAGGTCATCAGGCAATTAATGACCCATGATGGAACCTTCTCAGGTGGTTCAACTAACTGTAATAAATACATCATGGGCCTTCAATTTAGGAATGTAATTATGACCTTTCCTCTTCTTTCTCACATATTCTTCTATAAATGTAAGTTGGAAGCTCATTTCAAAGGGTTCCAACAGTTTAGACAAGTTAGACAGTTAGATATCTCAGGCGAGTGTATACTTTTCAAGAGTCCTCTCTCTTCTGCAAGTTGTTCTTGTGTGTTGAGAGAACTTTCAAGCCTCCTCTTCAAGACCTGTAATGGCAACTATTGCCTCTTCTGAATGTATGATGCATTGTGCATGTTATTGAAGCAATAAAAGTGTGTGTTTTGTGACTAATCTCGGTCCTTTCATCCTTTTGTGCTTCTTTGTGCCTTTCTCATACTTGCAGGTACATTGTGCAAGTTTAAGTTCTATTGCGAGGTTCTTGGAGTTCGTGCTTATCGAGTGGTGGAGTATTACATGCGGTTGAGTTGTGGTGTCTGTTCACCCTTCTTGAGTTCATCCTTCTTCACCGGGAACCGGCATATTTCTCGGTCGATAAAGTTTAACAAAGGGAACGCGTGTCTCTTAGTCTGTGGTATCCTGTGCCCTCTCTAAGTTGCAGCAGAGGTGAAGTTGACTGTGGTGCACACACCCTCTTCAAATTAACCCTTCTTGAGTGCGAAGACACCCTTTATCCGGTGCATCACCATCCCTAGTATAGTTTCATTTCTGTAAATCTCTTTCCCTAAAACCCCATGAAAATGTTAGCGTAGGAATAGATAATCATTTTTGTTACACTAGGAGTAGTACAACACTTAGTTTAGGAAGAGGAAGCCGGCCTTCTCCAGGAGGTTCACCTTGAGCCCAAGTCCCGGCTTGAGAGGTGATCCCATGTGTCCCAACCACACCGAATTTCCTATTCACATCCTGGCCATTCGGGGTGCAGTGATTTGGCGACAACAGTTTTTGGCATGCCCGGTGGGACAATCATTCAAAATCTTAAGCCACCGTGTGACCACACACAACAGTTTTTGGCACACCGGTGGGACAATCATTCAAAATCTTAAGCCACCGTGCGACCACACACAACAGTTTTTGGCACGCCCGGTGGGACATCACAGACATCACAGAAGTTAGAGTTCCATCTTTCAGAGGTGTCTCATTATCAAACACAAAATCTTAAGCCACCGTGCGACCACACACAATGTTTTTGGCACGCCCGGTGGGATAGAGTTGGTACTTCTCTTCTCACTTACACAAGTCAAAGTACCTGGCGACTCTATATCTCTGGATTCCAAATCTCAGTGCAGTAACTTATGCGAAGAATTCAGACAAGAGCTTCTTCAAAGAAAGGAAAGTATCAGCATACCGAACTTTCCTTGTCTCCTCCAAAGAGAAGAAGAAGAGGCATTTCCACATCCCCAGTTGCAGATTTACCTAGTAGGGGTCATTCAACTCCTCCTTACGAAAGATTTCCTCCACCTAGGAATAATCAACCTTTCGTTGTTATGGCGAGGAACCAAGTTTTTCCCCCTTTCAATGCAAGCAGTCCTCTCATGTTGGCTCAACGTGACCCGATACCTGTTGCGGCACTCAAAAGTTTACCCTTCTACACGGGGGAAACTCACGTTACTCCAGTAGAGCATATCTTTGATGTAGCCAGCATCTGCGTAGTACATAATATCACCGAAGACAACGTTGCAGTTAGACTTCTTGCTACCTCTTTCAAGGGAAAAGCGCTTCAATGGTTTCGCGGGTTAGGTGTTGGCACTATAACCACTTGGGACGAGTTGGGAGAAAAGCTATGTAAACAATTTGAAGACAAAAGTGATCACCTATCACTTTTGGAACAACTTACTACCATAAAGAGAGCTTCCCAAGAATACATGAGTGATTTCAACTTCCGATTCCACAGAACTTGGAATAGGATTCCGGTGCTCGTAAAGCCTTCTGCGCATAATGCATTCTTGTACTATTTACAAGCCTTGAATAGCGATGTAGTAGTTATGATCCAGTCCATGGGAGGGACTACACTTCCTGATGCTTACGAAGTTGCCATAAGTGCAGAGAATTCTTTGATTCAGGCTGGAAAGATAGCTCCACGACCACCAATGCCCTTTTCTCCAGATCTTACGAATCATCAGCCTATCATTGCTCCTATTCCAGTAGACTCCAAGCAACCATATCAATCTCCCCCTACCTCTTCAAATGACCTATTTGAAGTCAAGTCACTACTGTAAAATTTTGGAAATGAGCTCGTTGCACTCAAAAGGCAACAATTTCAATACAATCGTCCGTATCAACCACAAAATCAGCAGTATCAGGCTAACCGTCCTCCTTTTCAAGGAAACAATCAGCCTCAAAATCAAACTACAAGTCAAGTTACAAATGTAAGGCCCTTGAACTTTCAGAACCCTCTTGCAGCTAGCTCATCTAGAGCTATAGTACCTGTTCAAAATAATCTGGTTCAAGACTACGAATGGTGTTATCCTTGCTCTCAACCTCACAATCAAAATCTTTGTCCCAATGGGGTTCTTAGCTAGGCCCTTATGGTTCAAAGTGTATCTGCCCCTTCAGAGTTAACAAACAATTCATCTACGCAAGAAGCAGCAGATCAACCGCAGGCACCTGAAGAATCCACTTTGCTAAACTGGCAAGAAGAAGATTTTTGCGGATTAAATATAGATTCTTCATCAGTGGCAGCAAACACTCGTTCCAAAAAGAGAGCAATGGAGCCTCAACCTCTCGAAGCTGATCTAGCATCCACTTCTCAACCTGGGTTTCAAATGGCAGTTGACAAAAATGCGGGAAAGAAATCACCAGAAACATCGGCTAGCCACGCTGCAGGGAAAGATGGTTCTCCAGGCATCACGGTACCCAACAAACATTTTCCAAAGGAGGACCCCAATGCCCAAAAAAGTGTCATCAAAGTTGGAGCAATTCCCTTCAAAGATAGTAGAACAAATGAAGAAAACCAATGAGCGTTACCATGTGGGACGCACTCTCGATCCCTTCCCAAAGAAACCTATTGCATGAGAAGCTCTGAGCAGGTTTAGTACAACCAGTGGATCACCAAGCCATGGAGTGACAAATGCTACAAATTTGTGTCAACCGAAAGGGAAAATCATTCCTACGAACAAACAAACCACCGCCATTCTACATTTCCCTGATCATTGGCGACCACCTGGTACATAATTGCATGATCGATTCTGGTGCCAGTAGCTCTGTCATGCCGAAACAAATTACAGATGTACTAGGCATACAATATGTGCCAGTTACAAGAGGGGTTGTTCAGCTGGATGGCACAGTTGTTAAGATTGTTGGGGTTATCAAAGGACTTCAACTTACCATTCATGCATGCCCAAGTTTGTCATTCACCCAAGACATATCAATCATCGATCTCCCTCCCCTCTTTGCCATCTGCCTATCATGGGATTTCACTGCCAAGATGGGTGGTTACCTATCAGCCGATTGGTCGCATATGATTCTCAGGACTCGATACGGAACCAAAGTAACTATAAGGGCATAACCAATCTGCCATAATCATGTAGAACCCTACACTGCTAGTCCCATAAATGGAAATTACACCATCGGTGATCCCGAAGAGGAAGATGCTGATCATGAACCAACCACCCTTGTTGAAGAAGTCCCTGATACTTTGCTAGATGAAGTAAGTAGAGATCATCGATCACGATCTCTACGCTGATTTATTGAAAAAGAAGAAGCTGGTTTGTTGGCCTTGGAAGAAAACAGGATTAGGTACTTCTTGTATCCATGAAGAAGATACGATCATACCACAACTTGTCAAAACACCAAGTGATTCTAAAGGATGTGGCAATTGTTCTTCGATGGCTCAAAGAATTAAGAATGGATCGATGCTAGTGTTATGTTAATTTCTCTAGAGGAGATAAGTACTTCTCATCTTTCCGGTTGCGGTTCGGTTGCACCAACAATGTTCTTGAATACGAGGCTCTTGTGCAAGGAATTCAGCTAGCCCAAAGGAAGGGAATCAAGGCCCTAAGCTGTTTTGGAGATAGTGAGTTAGTTGTTCATCAAGTTTCGGCACGTAGTGCATCCAAAATGATCTTTTAAGATCATACAACAACCGAGTCACGGGACACGATTGAAGATTTTGAAGCTTTTGGAATCCATGCAATCCGTAGAAATCAAAATCAAGATGCGAGATAGGCTTGCTTACAATTGGTTCACAATACAACATACCAGTTGATATCATGAAAGAAGGGCAGCAATTTGTTAAAATGGTGGTTTGACGAGCAGTCCCTGATAATGTGAGTAGTTGGCAAGTGTTTGATAGTGACAAACAAATTGTCCTCTTCCTACAAGAAGAGGCAGAGTTTTCTACAAACAATCAAGATAAGTTGCGGGAGTCATATGGTGAGCAAATTATCAATTGAAAAGCAACAAGTTACCAAAAGGTTTAGTCACTTTGGAATCCATTTTCAATTCGAGATGACCAAGCCACAAGACAAAGCCCTAACATGGTGGTCAGAGAAGAATATTTTGAGGAAGTTGAGGTATCAAATGAAAAATTTCTTAAGATTGGAAAAGTGTGTACTTCTAAAGAGAAAGAAGCTTTCATCAAACTTTGTCAAGATTATCATGACATCTTTGCATGGAGCTATAAAGATCTGCGTGGTTTTGATCCAAGTCTAGCATAACATACCATCGAACTGGATCCTAATGCTAAGCCAGTTCGTCAAAAATAGAGACCAATTAATCCCAAAATTGAGCCACTAATGAGAAAGGAGCTAACCAAGCTCATCGAGGCTGTATAATTTTTCCCATCAAGCATTCCTCATGGGTAGCCAATTTGGTGCCCGTGAGGAAGAAGAACGGAGAGATCCGGTTATGCGTAGATTTCAAGGATTTGAATCGTGCATCATTAAAAGACCATTATCCTCTTCCATCGATGGAGCAGATCCTTCAAACGGTGGTAGGAGCTCAAAGATTTTCTTTGCTCGATGGATATTCAGGTTACAATCAAATCCTAGTCCAATAATCGACCAATTCAAAACGGCTTTCACTACCAAGTGGGGCACGTATGCCTACAATAAAATGCCATTCGGATTGTCCAATGCCGGGGCTACTTTCCAAAGATCCATGGACATGGCATTTAAGGGACTAATCAATGATATTATTTTAGTTTACCTTGATGATATAACTGTATACTCTAAGCATGCAGAAGATCACATCACGCATCTAAGGAAAGTTTTCCAAAGGTGTAGGGAATTTGGGGTTTCACTTAACCCCAAGAAATGTATTTTCGTAGTACATGAGGGAAAATTGTTGGGGCATGTGGTTTCAGCAGAAGGATTATCAATCGATCCAGCCAGGATTCATTCAATTATGTCCTTATCTCTCCCAAGTCACAAGAAGGGCCTCTAGAGTTTTCTGGGAACCATAAATTTCGTGCGGAGATTCACCACCGACACCATGCTAAAGAAAAACATGCCATTCTCATAGATAAAGGAAGGGAGAAAGCTTTGAAGCCATAAAAATAGCCATTTCTCAAGCTCCCATGCTTGTGAACCCCAAGTTTGACAAAGATTTTATCCTTTATGCTTTTACAGGTCAAGAGAGCATTTTAGGGATCCTCACCCAACAAAACAACAACTTTGATGGAGCAACCAATCACTTTCTTGATCAATCCCTCAAAGACTATGAGTTCAAATACTCATTCATTAAAAAGCAAGTCTTTGCAGTTATTTGAGCTTTGAAGAAATTCAAGCACATGTTTTTCAACAACAAGATTCATTTGATGGTGTCTCATCCAGGTGTCAAGGAGTTTTTGCTGAACAAAGAAATGAATGAAAAGTGTGCTAGATGGATCACAAAGGTAATGGAGTATGACGTGCACATCAAAGTCACTAAACTTGTCAGAGGTAAGGGTTTATGTCAGCAACTTGCAACAGACATGGAATCAAAAAGTAATGAGGACATGACACTCCTAAATACTGATGAGGATGTTGATCAAGCTGATTGGTTATCCAAAATGAAGAATTTCATCTTCTCAGGAGCATACCCGACAAACATGGATAAAAACCAAAGGCGAACTTTCCATCTTCAATCTATCCCATATGTTTTGGTAGATAGCATTCTCTTTCGAAAAGATTTGAACGGCATCCTCCTTTGGTGCATAGGACCAAAACAGGTTAGTAAGATACTAGAAGAATTTCATAATGGCATATTTGGAGGACATTATTCCACATGAACAATAGCTACCAAGATCATGCGAGCTGGCTACTATTGGCCAGATTTATTGAAGGATGCCCATCTTTGGGTAAGGAAATGCAAAGAATATGCCTTTTTCACAGGTAAGCAGAAGTTAGCAGCTCTTCCATTGCATCCAATTCAAGTGGATCAACCCTTTGTTCAATGGGGGTTGGACTTCATCGGAATGATTAATCCTCCATCTAGTGACGGATATAAGTGGGTCCTTACCGCAACAGACTATTTTACTTGATGGACAGAGGTAGTAGCATTAAAAGAGAGCAATGAAAAGGCAGTTCTAGATTTTTTGGAAGGTATAATGACGAGGTTCGGTGTTCCGTTTACAGTCATTTCAGACAATGCACTGGCTTTTCTTGGTATGAAATTGAGTGAATGGGCTATTAAAAATGGGGTATACCTCAAAACTTCATCCAATTACTATCCACAAGGAAACGGATTGGCTGAGTCTAGCAACAAAAACCTCATAAGGATTATTAAGCGCACAATGGAAACTAACAAGAGGACTTGGCATACATAGCTTAAGATCGCCTTATGGGTAGATCGAATCACACCTAAAAGGGCCATCAGAAATTCTCCTTTCGTTTTTGTATATGGAAGAGAGGCAAAACTCCCACTCTCATTGGAGTTACCTTCTTTGGAGTTAGCTCATCAACTTGAAGTTATAGAGAGTGATCCTCTGATAATAAGGTTTGCTGAACTCATGGAGTTAGAGGAAGTATGAGACAAGGCTATGAAAACTTTTGAGCAGCATCAAGCTCAAGTTAAGAAATATTTTGACAAGAAGGCATTCGATAGACATTTTCAAGAGGGAGATTTAGTTCTCAAATGGGATGAAGACAGGGCCAAACCAGGCAAGCATGCCAAGTTTGACGCTCTCTGGAGTGGACCATACATCATCACAAGTTACAAAGAGGAAAATTCATTTCGTCTATCTAGGCTCAATGGAGAAGAACTGCCCATTCACGTGAATGGGATACATCTCAAAGCTTGTTTTTGAGAAGCGTTCCACCCCCTGTACAGTTAAATTAGGTGTTTTCCTCCAAGTGCTTATGCACATTGTTGCGTGTTGTTGTTTTGCTTTCCTTGTTGTTGTGTTTTGTGTTTTCTGCACATTGTTTCATCATTGGAAGGTGTCAAGGAGAAGAAAGGTTCAAGGTTTCCATAACAGTTCAAAATCTGCTTCATTCAAATTTTTGCAGTGTTCCATGGATGTCAAGCATTCAACAGATTCAGTATACTTCATGCTTAGCATTCCAGGGAGGTCCAGGATATCAACAATACTCAAGGGGATTTCGGGATGTGTCAAAGAAAATCATACTACTTTCAAGATTCCAACATAGACTCCATGCCCAATGGATGACTTAAGGCTACTAGAATCATGCTTAGCAGGCAATCATCCTCGAGAGGTCACCAAAAATGTTATCTAATTTTGTACACCTGGCAAGATTGGACAAGGGGGTCCTATCACGTTCAAAATGAAATAATGAGGACATGACACTCCCTAACTATGTTTTTATCTGCTCAAAGACATCAAATGCATCCTCAAATTCGGGATTTTCCTTCGAGATATTTTTATGAAAATTGATTAAGTGACAGTGAGAGTGTTACCCGGAGACGTGATGAAATTTATTACAAAGATTCTCTATCGAGACCTTACTGGTTTTACGGTGTAACTCATGGAAGTGAATCTCATAGAGGTGGAACTGTTTCATATCAGAATATTCATGGAGCATAATTTGCTTTGCAATTATATGAGCATCTTCAACGAGTCACTAAGTAGTCAGGCATAAACGTTTCTGTCGGAATTATCACACCTTACAAGCTACAGCTGAAATGTTTGCACTGAGAGTTTAATGTTATCCTCAAATCTGTTGAAGGAAAACTCGGCAGGAGAAGATTCATGAAGATCCCGCGCGCTGGTGGAAATTGTGGAGATAAGGAACAAACTTGCCAAGTCTGCGTGGCGAAGTTGAGGCCGGGGCCCGTGAATTAATTTGGCCAAGCCGTTGGACGTGGAAAATAAGGCGAGCATTGCCAAGGGAAATGACGTGATGTCAAGCCAAAGAAGAAATCCCGGGCGTGGGAGAAGTTTGAGTCTCTTTGCCAAAAATGGGAGAAATCCGGTCAAACTGCCAGGTGTGGAGATATTGGTTTGGCAAACCATGACCAAACTTCCGTGAAGGGGAGATTCGGGCAAACACTGCCAAGCGCAGAAATATTAAGATGGAAAACCATCATCAGACTTCCGCGCGGGCCGTGTAAATAGGATCAGAGCACGTTGTGCGAGTCAAGAATGACGCCAGGTTGGAGGAACGAGTCAAACGCCGAGTGAAGCGGCGAGTGCATGGAGATCAAAGCAGGCGTGTTGTAATACAGTAGAAGCCTTATTTTGAGCATTTCCAATAGACACGGTTTTCCTCACAAGGCGTTCATACTATTTCACCGAATGCAGCGAACAGATGCTCGACCTGATCAGTTCGCCCTTGCCAGCATACTTCTCCTAGCTCCCGTTCAGTTCGCCTTTCCCAGCATATTGCTCTGAGCATTCGGTGGTCACGAGACAGATCAACCACAGTCAGCCGGCATGCGCAGTACAGTAAAGGCCTTTTGAACGTGTTTAAACAAGCAGGTTGTCCAAATGTATTGTTATCCTGCTCAATATATATCGTGCATGCCTATCCTTATTCGAACTCGAGATCGAATGACAGCTACATGAAACAAATATTCAACTGCGTGTGTACGATGGATTGGAGTTATGTCATTCAAGGCTTCATAAAATTTCCATGAACCGGGAGATGAAGGTTTAAAGCGGTGCGAGAATGAAGCGATTCATATTGCTCAAAGCATGTTTTCTCCTAGAAAGCGAATTGAATGTGAAGGTCAACTCTGGAATACCGGTCGGCCGTTTACATCTTTGCATCCTTGTTACTCGTAAATGGTCTCTTTGAGAAAATCTCGAGGGTAGTAGGCAATCTTTATACCCTTCCATTATGTATGTCAATCGACAATAAAAGTATTCTTTTACCGATTCGAGCTGTGTTTTTCAATGGACGATTATACTGCAGTTTCATGCTAATCTTATCGAGCTTTATTTCTATTAGCTTTGATCCACGACTAAGGGGAATTCATATGGTTATTACGTACATTTTTTCAAATTCCTCTTGGCTGCCCCAATTGTTCAATGTATTTTTTGAAGGGCTCCTTTTATGTGTTGAAAATTGTAACATGAAGGATCTTTTTAGTTTCTAGAAAAATGAGTGTATTGTTTAGCTCACAGCTACTTATGCCATAATCCCAATAGTGGCATAATTGTTGATTGGAGCCGAGATTGCCAAGTGCATTGCCAAAATACCGAAGGGCTCTTTGGCCAAAAAATCAGTCTCAAGGGTGTCTATCGACATGTTATGGGCATAAGCCTAGGTCATCATCATGGCAACATTAGATCTTTATTGTTAATGGCATTTTCTCATCGTTTGTAGGGTACAATTGTGCTTATTATGGAAAAGCTAAAACATTCTTACCACAGGTGTTATATGATGAGGAAGAACCGTGAACATTGTGGTAAAACCATTCTTTTTAGAAATGTTGGGTTAAGCACGACATTCAAGTGAGTTTGAGCTAACAGGGTTCTCGGGTTGATATGCAAAACAAAGCCAGGTCGAATCAGTTGAAGAGCTCGTGGTGTTGTTTCATGGAGTTTGAACATGGAATGCATGTGAATATGTGGTCCAAAACAAGAAGAAATAACTCTATCTGTCAAGACTAGAGCTATCACAGAGAAATCAATCGATTCAGTGTTGACAGGGCCATGTAATGTGATCCCTAACAATTTTCATAGCTCGAAAATCATTTCTAAATGGTGCAACATGCAGGAGTGAAATAATTTAAATTCATTGAATTGTTTAACCTCTGTGGGTACAACCAATGTATTATGGATCAAATCCACTAAGTATGATTTAGAGTCAAACTTTTCATATTGTGGAAACATTGGTACCAAGTCGAGATAAAGAATAAGCTCGCGGGTGTTGAAGTTTAATGTATTTGTAGAGGCTTTCAATTTCGGGCTTAAAGCTTCATGTTCACAATGCATATAGGTGGCTTGGTAATTCAGAATGGCTCGATTTGGAGTTTGAAGCAAGACCGTAGCAGTGGCATTCGTGAGGCGAGTCTTAATTTGCGTCAGGCCAGGTTCACAGGATCTACATGCATTTTAGCAAAACGATAAGAATCAAGTTTGATAGCTCACCATTTGAAGGACTCAATGCAAAAGAGCTCGATTGCCAAGACGAGGAAAGAGTTAGTGCGGGGTCAAAAATCAAGTGCAACACCGAGTTAGAGGATTCGAAGCTCACCGAGTTGAGATTGTGCAGACTCTATCCACATGGACCCCCCTCCTCTTCAAGTCAAACGGGTCAACGGGGGGGTCCCAACATTATGTTAATTAAATTAATATTTTTATTTAAATATTTTAATAATAATATTTATTATTATTATTTAAATATTCTTTTAATTAATTGAGAAGACTAGGTCATCAGGCAATTAATGACCCATGATGGAACCTTCTCAGGTGGTTCAACTAACTGCAATAAATACATCATGGGCCTTCAATTTAGGAATGTAATTATGACCTTTCCTCTTCTTTCTCACATATTCTTCTATAAATGTAAGTTGGAAGCTCATTTCAAAGGGTTCCAACAGTTCAGACAAGTTGGACAGTTAGATATCTCAGGCGAGTGTATACTTTTCAAGGGTCCTCTCTCTTCTGCAAGTTGTTCTTGTGTGTTGAGAGAACTTTCAAGCCTCCTCTTCAAGACTGTAATGGCAACTATTGCCTCTTCTGAATGTATGATGCATTGTGCATGTTATTGAAGCAATAAAAGTGTGTGTTTTGTGACTAATCTCGGTCCTTTCATCCTTTTGTGCTTCTTTGTGCCTTTCTCATACTTGCAGGTACACTGTGCAAGTTTAAGTTCTATTGCAGAGTTCTTGGAGTTATGTGCTTATCGAGTGGTGGAGTATTGCATGCGGTTGAGTTGTGGTGTCTATTCACCCTTCTTGAGTTCATCCTTCTTCACCGGGAAAGCGGCATATTTCTCGGTGCGATAAAGTTTAACAAAGGGACACGTGTCTCTTAGTACGTGGTATCTGTACCCTCTCTAAGTTGCAGTAGGTGAAGTTGACCTGTGGTGCACACACCCTCTTCAAATTAACCCTTCTGAGTCTGAAGACACCCTTTATCCGGTGCATCACCATCCCTAGTATAGTTTCATTTTGTAAATCTCTTTCCCTAAAACCCCATGAAAATGTTAGCGTAGGACTAGATAATCATTTTTGTTACATTAGGAGTAGTACAACACTTAGTTTAGGAAGAGGAAGCCGGCCTTCTTCGGAGGTTCACCTCGAGCCCAAGTGCCATAGCTTGAGAGGTGATCCCATGTGTCCCAATCACACCGAACATCCTATTCACATCCGGCCATTCGGGGGTGCGGTGATTTGGCGACAAATGACTTTATCATCCAGTATTTCCCATTCTGCCAATCTGGTCGGATCTGAAGGTGCTGGTTCTTTTCCATCCACTATCCTCCAAAGATTTTTGTTCATCAACTGCATCTGGATCTTGACTTTCCATGTGTGAAAATTGAGACCATTGAATTTTTCCAATGGCATTTCCATTGTAAAAAAAGATACAACCTATTATTCACCTAGACACAAAATGACAATGACAATTTTTCCAATTTTTTTGACTTTTGACTTGACTTGACCACAATTACTTTTTATTTTGATAAACATATAAAATGACTCTAAAAAACAATATGTAGACCTACAATGACATTTGTGTTTTGACTACATACACAATATTACATTTGAACATTAGACATTGTTAGACAAAGTAACTAACCACGTATACAAACAATCTTAAGACTTTGAATTAAAAGAATATTATATCTTAATACAAAACTAATAGACCGACTAAAACAAAAAATAAATATTAATCAAACTTTTGACTCTTATAGACCATTATCACAAAACCTAAATAAGACTTACAATATTTCCACCGGCCGTGAAAGAAACTCGTCTTAGCCGTGAAAGAAACTCGGCTTAGCATGAACCAGAAACTCGGCCACACTGCCGAACTGATATCTTCGGTGCATAATGAATAACAATGACAAAGCTTTAGTACGCATAGCTAGGTACCAAAACCGATGCAGGCAGAGGACGTCAATGAGGTTGGGTGGTGCGATCATAGAAGGATGGCATCGGTGTATGTCAATCAATTCAGTGCAGATGAGATTTAGGTGAAAGGAACGATCTGTTTAATAAGCATTACTGTGCGTTCCAATGAATACAGGAGAACTCTCATCACGTGGGGAAATGAAGAATAATATGCGCCCCTGCAAACAATTTACTTTCCCATCACAGGCCAAAACCAGAGATCGCTCTGATACCAAATGTAAGCACAAGCACCAGTTCATACAATAAATACAAATAATAATACGTAATATATTCCATATCTTTTCATATTACACACAACCATTTATATAGGAAATAGCTTTCCTAAAAGATAGGAGGTAGCTATAACCTCTCCTTAAATCTCTCGCCAAACTCCTATTCACGTGAGTTGTTTATTAACAACTTCACATATAAACAAATATAATAACAAACCTAACAAATAATAATGATTAATAATGTTAAACAATAATATTAATCCTAACAGTTTTACACGCTGCACTCAACACCCTATGATGCATTTTAGTTCCTCGATCCATAATTGACTACCAAGGGTTTACTAATCAAATTCCAAACTTATTCCATTACACTGTCATGCCTTCACTCATCACTTAGTGGTATACACCTTAGGTTAAATCACCAATTCCTTTATCCATTTCACATTATCCTCTTACATCCAATCATCACCTATTCTATCATCCTATTCTCATTTGTTATAGTACATCATCATTTATTCTACTCATCACTTTGTGGTATATGATTTAGGCTAAATCACCACCCTCGTCTTATTCATCACATAGTAGTCTACACTTAGTGCTACCTTTTGTTATTCACCACCTACTTATCTATGCCTCATACACCCTCATCGCCCATCTCGTAGTGACATATGCTATAGGCTAGATCGTCACCTTCTTCTTCCATCATGTAATGATATACGCTTAGGTATGAATCATCACTCTTCTAATCAACAAGTCATTGTATACACTTAGGCTATAGGGTCCACACACATATTTCTATACATATTATCATCATCCTCTCATCTTCTATCATGATAGACACTTAGGGATAAATCATCACTCCTCTGATCACCAAAGTTGTGATATATGCTTTGAATAAAGTGTTCATGAACATCATTTCTCCTCATTTCACATTACATCACCACTACACATACACACTCATCACAACACGCTAGACACAACCAACCATACTCAACCATTTCCGATGATGCACTCTCTTTTGCACTTCATTCCTAACTATTGAATAGGAAAACAAAATGAACCTCAATGTATACACTTCCATACACTTGGGGGCATGTTTCTCCTATCATTCGATTCCATCCATCTGCAACATCTTGCATTGTCTTGGTAACATCTTATTTTTATTACTAGTGTTTTACATGCTTATTCTATTACACATGTTATCTTGCTTTCCTATATGTCATTATCATACACACATGTGTGTTCAAACTTTTTCTAGTGTGATCATAGATACATGAATCTACACACTAAATGGATGCTCACCTTCTACCCTTACTATACGGGTCACTAGGGGCATCCACATTCGACTTATATAGGTTTTATTGTTTCATTTTGTATGTAACATCTTATACTACTTGCTTATACATGATTTGACATATTGGTTTTCACTCTAACATGATAATGGGTGTTCCATGTGTAGCACTTGTTTTATAGGACTACATGTGTGCATTACTACTTGTATTTCTACTTGTATGCTTTGTTTTCCACTAAATGTGATCTTTTCCCTTTTCTTGTGTGCACACTTGTCTATTGTTTTTAGCCATGATGGCCTTTGCATGTCTTGTGACATTGTGAGTGATGTCCCATGTTTAAAACCCACTTTGTGTGGTCTCCTTGTTTTCTTGCATGTTTACACTACTATACTTGGTAGTTTTTCTATACTATTTACATCTTTACACTTATTTGCATGCATGTGTTCGGACTAACACTTGTATTGGCTAGCCATCCCCTTTTGTGTGTGCCTTGGTATCTACCAAACATTTTCCCTTCCCCATTGCGGGGATGAGTTTGTTACAAGGTTAGAGTGTAGTTCATCTGTTTTGGGGTCACATTATCCTTCGGGGTCATTGGATGCACCCACAAATAGGGGGTATCATTATGGGTTTTCTAATAACATAGTGTATCTACATTGGTTTAGACACATCGAGTGAGTTCAAATCAGACTAAAATCCATACACAATGAGTGAGTTCAAATTAGACTAAACTCCATACATAATAGCCTCAACAAGACATGGTGTCCTTCGGTAATTCTACAGAGTAGTCACGGGATTAGGGGTTCTGATGGGTGGTCTCTCAACACTTTTGCATCAAGTGGTGTAGGATCACCCAAAAACTAGTGTAGTACAAAGATCTCTTCAAAAAATTCCAATAGAAGTGGTTAGAGTTGAAGGACACCAAGAATTTCCTCCCTACACTTCTTCAACCATGATAGCATGAGATTTCCCAAAAAGACTTGCAACATCATAGGATATCCTTCTACACCCTTTCTCTTGACATGTATCAGGTGCACATGTTCCTTTTTCCATTTACACTTTTTATTCTAGCGTAATTTACATTTGTATAATTTACACAATGTTTTTACATACATACATATTTGACTACTTGAGAATTTTCTCCTTGTAGGTCAACCATATGAGAAACAGGAATTCAAATTGGGGGTAACAACAAAAAACAAAAATAATAACAACAAAAAACACATTGCGATGGTACTTTCTATACTAACCATATAAGTATACCACACACATTCTGACCTAAGTTCACTCTCATCACTTTTACTTACATTTTCATCTTTAGAATCCACACTCCTCCATGTTCAAGTATAGTCCATTAGTACACTTTCTTCTATAGTCTTCACGGATTTTAGGTACGCTTCTCTAATTACCGTATGTGACCAAGTTGTTTTCTCACCAACATAAAGTGGGGGAAAATGTAGACACAAATATCACACATTAGAAAATATTTAGCCCAATCTAATACTACTATTTAGAAGGTTCTCAAGTGTACAAAGTACCAATTAATCCCACCTTTTTTCCATCTTTGTTTTATTTTTTACTTCGCCATTCCGTGTACTTCCGATACCTATCCACCCATTTCACAACTTCCCTAAGATTCGACCCACGATTCCGGATGCCCTAACCTATACTAGGGTGACCTGGTCCCACCCCCAGGCCCCCTCTCTATGTTTAACCTCTTTTTCTCTTCTTTGGGTCACTTCTATCCATTGGTATCCCTTATCTTTTCCTCAGTTGGCATTTTCAGGAATAATTGTGAAATCAAACTTGAGAGCCCTATAAATATAAAGCTTATAAGACCATAATGAGGTTATTATGTTATTGCATCTTATCACTACTATCACTCTATCTAGGGCTACATCCAATGCATCATCTCCATCCATAAAGATCCATATATCCTAGCTAGCAAAGTCTACATCACATCCATTCACATAGGAGGAAGGGATTCTATCTATGTTATTCTACATTCTACATCTTCTATAGCTATCATATCTTATTACTACACAAAGTGTGACTAACATGAGAACACCTAGGGAATGACATATAAACACAAACCAAAACTACATCAAGGTTCATAATGTAGTATAACATTGATGATAAGTCCACCGGTTTGGCGAGATGAGGTTAGTCGACCCCTTCTTATTCTTCATGTGTAGGGCGATATACAAAATATCAAGTGAAATCTAGAGTGATAGATAGGAATGGTTTCAAACCTAGTTGCAACACTACCAAACATAGTTTCTAAGCCTATGCATAGTTCACAAGAGTAGAATCTAGACAGGGGTACCCGGAGCACCCTAGTACACTCCAAGGCACCTGTGTCACTTCAAATAGTCCAAATATACCCTTTGTAGGGTCACTAAGTGATCGTCTAGACATTCAAATTCTGTCTCAAATCGAGACAACCTACGATAGTCTTCCTGAAGTAACTAAGTCATTTCCCTACTCCCTTATGGCATATTAGGGTTTATCTTTCACTGAGAGTAATTTTTTGAAGTTATTAGATATTATTTTGCTTCATTTACTACATTTATACAATGTTTTAGTCCTCCTATTTATATTAGCACTTGAACCCTAAATCCCCCTTTAGGTCTTTTAGGATACTATTTTTGTTAATCACCAGTAATAAAATTCATCATTGCATCTCTCTTATTGTTCTTTGGCATCATTTACTCTCTCGAGTTAAGCGGGAATAAAATATTATTATACCTTCTATAATTTTTTTCCTTTTTTAGATAGCTCTTCTTTCCACTTGTCCACTACAATGAGCTTTTCCCTTTATCTCTTAGATTAATTGAAAACTTATGGGGTTATGGAAGCAACAATTTCCTGCCCTTCATCAGCAAGTTGTATCCATATTTTCACATATGAGGACAATGTATTGATTTTCTCCTTTAGATTCCTTTTTGTCTCCTTGTCCTCATCAATTTTTTGTAACAAACCCCCAACAACCACTATGGCATCTTGTTTCAAGTTTTCCCTAGTAGGCTTTCCTAGTGGGATATGTGTGACTTTGTAGTCACTTAATGTAATTTCACTCTTTAGTTTATCACCCTATGTGGTAGCCACCTCTAAAGTCTTGAATCCTTGTTGATCTACATGAGTATTAGTTAGGATTCTATCCTTTTTAGGAGCTCTTGTAGGATTTAAAAATACAATATTTCTAATATCCATTATTTCTACCTAAATTATCTCCTTCTCCTTCCTTAGAAGGAGTGTTCCTAACCACCCGATTGTGGGAGTATTTCCCACATTTTCTCCTTGTTGTGCATATTGTTATGGTTCAAAATATACCACCATGTCCCAGATTTATCAGGGTTACCTATAATATTAACATCTTTCTATGTGGCTCTTCAATTTCCATTGCTTGCTTCTTGGGCTCAACATGCAATTCCTCCACCTCTAATTTATTCTCCTTTTATTCCACAAAGCTAAGGCCTAATCAACGACCCCCGAACTTTGTAATCAACTGGTATATCCTTCTTATCACTGGTCTCTGCTAGATTAGTAGTTGTTTATGTAGTTTCTATCAAAACCTCTTTGGTAGGGCTTGCACTCTTAGGTGGTTCATCAGCCTCTCTCTTGTATGCTTATTTTTAGGTTGATATTCAATTGAGACGGTAACCTCTATAGATGGTTCACTTGTAAGATTTTGAATTATTGGTTCCTCTTCTCTTGATGGTATTGCACTTTCAACCTGAACACCTTGAACTTGAACATATGATTCAATAATTGGTGGTTGGGGAGTTTCTTCCATCTAAATTTTCATTTGAGAAAAATTCTCATCCCCCACTGTAGGTACTTCAAGTGTTAAACCAACAATTTCAGGTGTAGGAGTCTCCTCAAATGCTTCTACATCCACCACTTCAATTGGTTCATTTACCTTCTCTTATGATTGAGTGGCCTTGACCACATCCTACCTTCCCAATTGAAACATTTCTAGCCCCTATTCTTCAATGATCTTCATGAGCTAAGGATTTGGGAGTATCATAAACTCTTTACTACATAGCTAAACTTTCTACTATCCTTGTAGAAAATAAAGTTGTAATTGTAGCTTCTTGTATTTTTGATGGTGCACTTATACCAAGTTATGATGTAACAACCTATTATGCCACTATTGCAATTAAGTTCTATTGAGCTTCAATTAATAGGCTTGGGCTACCCATTTCTGGTTCCTTACTTTTAGGAACATGTTCCTTCATGGCTGAGATACTTTTCATCTTTGGAAATTCAGTGCCTTATTCTGATGGGGGTAACACCCTAGCCTTCTTTGCACCCCTTTCAAAATATCTTACCTCAAATCCTTCATTTTATTTATCACCATTTTCCACAAGCGAGGGTTAGTATATGTAAGCTCCCTCTCATCCATTTTGTTACACTAGATGACCCAGGTAGAGTCACCATTGGAGTCCTAGGTTTTGAAATGCATGCCCCTTTGGTCTACAATGGAATTACTTGAGTGATAGAGGCATCTTACATTTCTTTTAGAATCATATCTTCAACCTTTTGGGTAAAAAATGGTGTGGAAGTTCTAGTCCTTCTAGTGGCAGCAATCCACTCATCAATAATGCCTACATTTAGTCTTTTGGTGGGTAATTAAGGAGCATTTCCACCCAATGGATCTATTTTTAGTTCCCTCCTTCAAAGGAGGGAGATATCCCTCCAATATTTTCAACTTTCTGAACTCATTTAACACTTTTGTATTTTGGAGAGACAGGTCCATACCTTTCAATTTCAACCAAGATAATGTTCTCTTCATTACATTAGTTATCATATTATGTAAACTAACTGATTCCACTTCATTCCAATCTAAAGGTGCAATTGGCAATGAATCAATATTTTTATCAATATAGTATTGACTTACTACTTGTTTTTCATCTGTTATCCCTTAAGGGACAATCTGTAATCTTAAATTCAATTAATTGTCGGGAGTCATCATAGATAAATCCATCAATATAACCTCCTCTTCATCCCTACAATTCATCCAATAGTCTTCAAAATGAGGCTCATGCTCAGAACTTACAACCCACCTAATGTCATATTTGGGTCTTGGCTCGAATTTATCCAATTGATACATGTTCATTTCTTCCTCCAAAAGTTTGGCTTTTACAATTGAGGGGAAAGAATACTTTCTTATTTTGAAAGGTATATTAGTTTTGTGTTTTCTTGCAATGAGTATTTTTACTACTACCAATTTCCTTGAAAGTTCAAGGAGGGCCCATTTATCATCAAGGTACTTGGGCAACATGAATGGGTGACCTTCAAAACCACTTTCCCTGATATAAGTAAAGAACTTGTACTGAATAAAATAGTAGCCATACTCTTGTATCACTCTTTTGGCTTCAGTAGAGATTTTGTATTGCTCCCACTCTAGCCTAAAGAGGCATATTACAAGTGTAAATAATGCATCATTGACCTTTATAACATTTCCCTTCCATTTATCCAAGTTCGGTTGGGGATAAACATCATATACCTTGTGATCTCTAAAAATTACTGCTTGTGGGATCGGGAAAAAGCTTATGGCTTGTAATATTGTAGATTAAGTATGACATCATGTAAAACTTGAAATTTTAAGTGATGCCTACCCTAATTTTTGTAGCCATATCAAGGAGTTGGGTGTGAATTGATGTAGCTATGAATTTTTCCCAACAAATCCTTTCTTTTCCTTCCAAAATGAATCTTATATATGGACCCATCCATTCCTTGAACACATAAGCCAATTCAATACAAGCCATTCTGCATAATAAAACAATTATATCCTCAACCTCCTCTACAAATTTTGACTTGAGAAATCTCTTAGGAATTCTAGTAGAGGATCCCATATCCGTTAGCAGTCACTTAGTGTTCATAAGCTTAACACTTTGTCAAGTATGTTGGGATATGTAATTTTTAAGATCGATTATATATAAATGGTTACTGGTTTATTAATATTTGGTAGTCCCAACATCAATCTAAATTCTTTAGGTGACAGGGTTAAGAATATCTCACCACTCCCATCCAAAACATCCCTCTTTTCAAGATCATATTTTTGAACATATCCTTACTAATTTGGGCGGTGCACGAAGGGGGAAAAATTGTAGCTAGGGAAATATGGCTGGCATCAATGGATGCCATGAACTCACTTTTATAAGGATCATGCATTCATTGCAAAAAATAATCTAGGTCACCATTCATCAAATTTGTGTCTATCACTTTATCGAATTCATGAAGATACTTGAAGTGGCGTGAGTTCTTGATTC
The DNA here is from genome assembly GCA_018340775.1 of Taxus wallichiana var. yunnanensis. Taxonomy (NCBI): domain Eukaryota; kingdom Viridiplantae; phylum Streptophyta; class Pinopsida; order Cupressales; family Taxaceae; genus Taxus; species Taxus wallichiana. Next base: position 321,784,094 of record CM031243.1, read on the forward strand.
CATAGTCCTCATTTTTTCTTGTTACTGTTTAATTTTCCCTCCCGAATGTAACATCCTCATTTATGAATTAGAAAATAGGGTATTTTTATACAAATAATGTTCTCTGTTCTAAATTTACATAATTTAGAACACACATTCCTTTGTTAATCCATCACATAACAGAAAACCATATGCAACTGTAATGATTAGGTATTATACCGAGCCCTCATTTCCTGACTCAATAACAAAAAATATCTCATGTTACTTCTTCTTGTGTATATAAGGTATACTTTGGTTTCCTTATCCTTTATGGGTAATTCAAGTGTTATTGTCTAGGAAGCCTATCTAAGTATCTCTTACTGATACTCATCTAAAATCTTGCAACCTTAGACTAGGTGATATAAGACAACGCAACTAGAAGATTGCGATAATTTGGCCAAATTTTTAAACCTATTCATCATGCTTACATTCCTAGATGGCATACTCATTGAAAGGAATATGTCTTTCAACCCACTTTATCTATTATCTAGATTAGTCTTCCTTGATTTCATCAACCGATTCCAAATCAAGGTTTTAACACTAAATAGGGACAACTCACATACACTAGTGTTGTAGTCTACTTGTGGTGACTAAGGGTAAGTAGACATACTCAAATCAACTTACATTGATTTGGGTTTGTTTATTCACCCTAGGTCAACACAAGTTGACTACTACACTCGACTATATGCCTATCTCAGTTTAGAGTATAACTATGAACTGGAATCCCACTTATGATAATCGAGTTAGAAGAGATGAGTGGGATAATGAGGCATAACGGCTACTTCACTTGTATCCACCTAATGAATTTCATCATTAAGTGGGTACAACGCAACAACATTTATACTGTAGCAGCCCACTAAGTACTTATAACACGAATTTCATACTTAAAGAGGAATTGTTTAATTAACTTACTCATGTTAATTAATTTAATTTACATTACACACGTATCTAAGGGATCAACTACGTTTTAAATGATATTTCTATTATTAAGGGTATCGTAATGTACCTTTCAAAAATAGAGTGTATGCAGATTATTATTGCATTATGTTATGAACTCATAATTAGTTAACAATTCATTCATTTGATTCCCATAACTCAATCAAATTTAAGTAAGAAGATCATCATCAAGTCTTCTTTTATAATTTGTCTAATAGTACACATATTGTATAATTCAAAAGATTGACTTAATGATTTCCTTTTCATTAATTTCCCTTTCTTATCATATTGAAAATGTATTTCTCTCTTTTCTATTTATTGGTTCATGTATGAAATAAATCATTTATTTTTAAACATTATAAATTAAACTTATCAATATAAGTTAGGATCATAACTATATCCTTATTAATCTTTCACAATGTCAGATGTTGATTCACAAGTAAATATATTTAATACCCAACAAGTGTTGATTTAATCATTCACATAGATAAAGGCCATATCCTTGTCCATTATAATTAAGATAAGTAAATTCCTTCTTTATCCAATTAGGATCCTATAGATTCATTTACTAGTTCCAAACACATTTATTTGGTTCAATTCAATAAGGAATACACTACTTACTGAATTCCTATATTGTATGATCCTCTCGGTCTTAGTAAGTAACTATATCAGAATTATAATTAAGTAGTTTACAAGGATAGTTTAGAATAAGGACTCCATTAATAGTTCCACATTTATTCCTCTCCTAACCCCAAGTTATCTACTATGTCATATGTACTTTGACATATATTTATATATATCAAATCATCATAAAATAAACTAAGACATTTATCATACAACTCTTAACCAAATAACAAGTCAATTTGACGAAGAATAATTCTATTACTCAAATAGCTTAAAGTATTTCATAAACATTTCAATAAAAAAATAATAAATTTTTCCAACCATTGTAATGTATAATGGCACTAGGCCTTCATGACTCATAAATGAATCCTTTCATAAATTTAACAATTTTGAATATCCAAATAATCAAACATCATCAATAAAATAAATGCAATTTCCTATAAGTCTTTCTCCTTTCACTTTTCACAAAATCCATCTGCACATTGTTAGCATGTGTCAATTCATAAGAACTGAGCATGATAAGATCTAACACATTAGAATAATATGCTACTATCTATCAATTTCATGAAAAGAATCCTTTTATTTAATGAAATTTTTTAAGTTCCCTATTTCTAGTAACTTAAAGAAAGCATGCCAAAAATGCCACAATGTCAATTTAGGAAAGAAGTCAATGTACCCTTTTTTTATGAACATTTATCCCAAATATGAAAAAATTAGATTTCATTCGATTTAAAAACATTAGTTCCATAGTGAAAAAAAACAAAATTTTACGTGATAGTAATCATAAAGATTACATGATTGAAATTCAAAACTCCATCTACTACAATAATAAATTCTACCATCACTTAACTTCATACTTTAAGATAATGATATGAATACATTTCAAGTAGCAAACAAAACATTGCCTAACGATCGAGCCACTTAATATAACCATAAAACAATTCCATCTGAAACATGGGGACTGAAATAAACACCATAATTATCCAATCATTAACTATCACATATCAAGGTTGGTTTACAAATCCATGTATTTTAAAAAAATAAAGGTATTTTCTAGTTATCTACCTATCAAACAAGTTCTTTTAACAAATACTCATGATTGAGCTACCTAGTCACACATGATAATTGCACAAAACAAAAACAACCAAGAATTGTCCATAAGAAACCAAGCCACTATCAGGTAATTGTTTTCCAAATGAACTTGAACTATGATCAAGTCAGCATTGGTATTCCACATAATTACAGTGGACTTCATCCAAATAACTCTTTAAAAATTCCTTAACCATGATAGTCACAAAGTCAAGACAATAAAATGAGGTAATTTAAGTTGCAAAAGATGATTTAATCTAGCATAGTCAACCTCTTTAAGAGGTAAATGATAAACCTATAGTCCTCAAGTTACCAACTAAGCCAAATATTTCAAGGTTTAGATATGAAAAATCAGCCATAGAAATAATATCGACTTAGAGGTCGAAAAATATAAAAAAACATTGAAGAATACATAGAATTGAATTAGTTTGTCAACTGGAGGCCACCCATCCCAACCAAGTTGGTGGGAAAAAATGTTTGGAAAAGGAAAAAACAAAAATATAAACAAGTCTTACAGTCCCAAAAAATTAAATAGTCTCATTTAACACCATCTTTCAACTAGGGTTAACTCAAGTAAGAAATAGAAACCGATTAAGCATGCCCATGAATGGGTTTATACAATATTTTATCTCCATAAATTTGGATCGATACCTATATGAATATGGTTGAGAAGACCGAACAAGAGACCTCTAATAAGAGAATATCAAGAAAAGATAACAAGTAACCATTTTAATTGATTTTAAAACCAAAAGGGGTATTGACCTAGAATTGAATCATTTCCAAAAACCAAAAAGGATTTCAACAGAACCAAATAAAACTATATGCAACCACCATAAATCCTTAATGCCAAAGAGTCATTGAAATGACCTTAACCATTAATGCTAAGGAAATGATAAGGACCCTCAATAGACACATTCAAAAGAAAGGTAAAAATAATGACTTTCAAAATTATCACATAACAACTCATGCAACTAGAATCATCCACAACCAATCTACATATGATCTCATAGTTATAATAAGAAAAAATAATTCTACACAACATTGAACTTGGTTCCATAAACTATTTTAAAGAAAAACCAGAGATACAAACAACCATATAATTTCCAATCAAAAATCAAATTGAGAAGCAATATCAAAAAAATGGAAACAGTTATTTTATGAGATTGATAAACACAACAAGTATCATATTGGGTTAGAGCCTATCATGCCTGGTAGTGCTCTTGTGGAACCCTCCTTATTTCCTTGAGTTTCCCTTTAGGTATTTGTAATAAAATCAACAAAACCTATTACACACGAATCCTCGTAAAACCCATAATTCCTTTTGTCCATTTTATTTATAGAAACTATAATAAATTCCTTCCACTATCTCAGCCATACAAGGAAATATTAAACATACAACTGAATTAAACATTTAGTGTGAATAATGGTAAAATTACATGCACTGAACAAATGAGCTCAAATAACCAAAATGAATGGTAAAACCAAACTTCTCTATTTTCCTCCATCCCATCTCGGAGTTTCCAAGGTGTTTTTCCACCTTTTCCAAGATCAATAAATACCAAGATGAATCGTAAGTCATCCATTAACCTTGTCAAAACCATAAGTTAATTTAGCAACAAATAAATGTTCAAACTACATGTAAAACTTCCATTTAGCTATCTAGAGTCTTATTCCCACCAAAACCATTTTGGATTCCTCCAAAGGTGGCATAGTCTCTAATAAATGTCATTAATTCCTTATTACAAAGTGTGGGTTGCCACCCAAAAACCACGCCTAAATCCTTAGGTTCAAAGGCACTAGAGTTAGTGCATAAGTTAAGTTTAAGTCCCCCATAGGTTTAGGTCCACTTTTTTAAATAGTACCAACCTTATTCTAGATTAGGATGCTTAATGGATCCCTCAAGTTAGCTTAGGAATTAAAATCCCATTAACATGAATACCTTAATTATTATCCTAAAATAATATGTATTTAGGATAGTTAGGTTTACGCCAAATAATTATCACAATAATGTGATCTCTATTAGGTTTACATATATATATATATATATATATATATATATATATATATATATATATATATATATATATATATATATATATATAACTTAAAGAATTAACCAAGATTATTACCATCATATGCACATCACAGGGTAATCAGATCTTCCTGAAAGAATATAAGCACAAGATGTTGTTAGGTGCTCCCATGGCATCATTTCCTTCGAGCTTGGATGAGATGGCATGTTTGCAATTATGATAAATTCAATTAGACTTAATAAAATGATTGTATCACTTATTGATCATAGGCATGCCTTGGATCACTAGAATTGATCCAAGGTATGACTATCCCTTCATTGGAAATGAATAAACTAAGGTTCACATTAATTAATGCAACATAAGTACCTTACCAACATAGTCCATTGGACAACATTTAACTTAAATTACCTTATTTAAATATATCATACCTCCAACATAACTTATGAACATAAGGTTAAAATCCAATATTAGTATAATTCTATTATACAATATGATTTCAGCAGAGTTAGAAGGTAAACTATTTAATCAACAACAAACATGACCAATCTGTCAAGAGAGTAACCATCTCAGAACTAAAGTCATATATCAACGTTTAAAATTAAAGAAGTTGGTTAAGATATCATTCACGACAGAGGAATTACATACCTCCCCCTAAAATCATCATCATCCCGATGATTAACTTAGTCCCACACATATTTTAAAACATAGGAATAAATATAACTTATTCATTCATCAAAATTATTAAACAGATATCATTTTGTAGAAATTTCAAGTTTCCTTAAACTTATTACAACATCAATTTGTTGTCCTAGTTCATACAGAAATAAGTATTTGCCCAAAAAATGGAAAGTATTAATGATAGTTTTCAGACTTAAAAGTCAAATATCACAAAAATAAGAATTAATTCTATTAAAAAAGATGAGGAAAAGTATTTTTATGTCCTCAAGATTTTCCCAAGTTGTACTTTCTTCACTAAACTAGTCCCACTATAGACCTTACATTGGCTTATTTTCGATTTCACAAGTATAACTTGCATGTTTCCAATACCCAAATGGTTCAACCATGATTATTCCTAGGTCTTGGACTGTAAGGAATTCCAATTTAATACATGTGACAAGTCTGAAATGTATTTCTTAAGCAAATAAATATGAAAAACATCATGCATTCATGACAATGTGGGAGGTAATGCTAAGTGATAAGCTACATGGGATAATCACTTCTACAATTCAAAAGGTCCACATAATGAGGTGATAACTTGGTTTTTTCCAAAAGTAATCAAACTCTTTTTAGGCTTAACACGTAAAAATACCTTTTCACCAAGTTCAAATTTCCTATCAACCCTTTTCAGATCTGCATAACTTTTCTACCTATCAACAACTTCCTTTAATCATTCACGAATTAATTTTACTTGTTGTTCCATTTCAGTAAGCATTTCAGGTCCAATTACCTCTCTATCTTCAATGTTATCCCAACTAACAGGGGTTCTGCACTTTCATCCATATAATGCTTGAAAGGTGCCATCTTAAGAGAGGAATGATAAGTATTATTGTATGTAAATTCCACTAAAGGAAGGTATTCTTCCCATTTGTATTGTTGGTCCATACAATACATTCTCAACATATCTTCCATTACCTAATTTACTCTTTTTTTTCCCATCCATTTTCGGATGATATGCAAAACTAAAATTTAGTTTCATTCCTAAGGATGCATTTAGTGTTTTCCAAAAATGTGAATTCATTCTTGGATCTCTATTAGAAATAATCAATTAGGTACACCATGTAATCTAAAAATTTCATGAACAAATATTTTTGCAAGAATAGGTGAATCATCTTTTAAATTTTTAGCAATGAAATGAGATACCTTTTGTTAACTTTTCAACCACAACTAAAATAACATCATGCTTATTCTTAGACATAGGAAGTCCCTAAACAAAATCCATACTAATTACTTACCACTTATATTGTGGTATGTTATGAGTACAATAAACCAGCTAGATGCATATGTTCAACTTTAACACATTGACATTCGAGAAATGTGAGACAAATTTAGTTATGTCTTTCTTCATCCCTTTCCAAAAATATTGCTTTTTTACATTAGCAAGCATTTTTGTAACTCGGGATGTCCTGAGTAAGGAGAGTTATGAAATTCAATCATCAATTTCTTCCTTAACTCATTTTCTGAGGGTACATACACCCGATGTTCATACCTTAAGATTCCTTCGTTATCAAAACTGAAACCTTTATATCTAGCATCATTAGGATCTGTAGCAAGTGTTGTTTTTACTTGTTGAAAATACAAATAAGAATTCATGGCATTCTTAACTTCATCCTTAAACTGAGTTCTCAAAGTTACAAGTGTGGAAATATGTTTCCTATGAATTAGTGCATCTACCACTCTATTTTCTTTACCTTTAATGTAACTTATGTCAAAATCATATTGTGACAAAAAATATAACCATCTTTTTCTTGCATTCATATTTGGCTACGTAAAAATATACTTCATCCCAAGGTGGTTAGTTTTTAACTCAAAAGGTCTACCTAAGAGATAATGTCTCCATACTTGAAGTGCATGAACTATGGAAACAAGCTCTAGGTCATGGGGAGCATAATTCAACTCATGTAACTTGAGTTTTCTAGCTTTCATAAGCTATAATGTGATCATTCTAAAGTAATATACCTCCCAAACCTTCTCTGGAAGCATCTATAACTACTATAAAGCTTCCATTTGGATCCGGAATAGTTAGAATAGGTGTTGTAGTTAGTTTTTCCTTTAGAGTTTTAAATTTTCTTCACATTTATCACTCCACACAAAATTTTTATCTTTCTTTTGCAATGAAGTAATTAGGGCAATGAATTTTGAAAAGTCCTTAACAAATTTTCTATAATATCCTGCAAGCCCCATGAAGCTTCTAACTTCATGAACATTCTTAGGTGTTGGCCATTCAATTATGCTGTAATATTTGATGGATCATAGATATTCCATCTTTACTTATGACATGTCCCAAATAATGTACTTTTGTTTCATAAAAGGAACATTTTGACAATTTACCATACAATTTTCTCTTCCTCAAAATCTCAAGTACAATCCTTAAATGTTCATTGTGTTCTTCTATGCTTTTAGAATAGATAAGAATATCATCCAGAATACAAGCACAAATTTGTCCAAGTATTCTTAAAAGATATTGTTCATCAAATTCATGAAATATTGTAGGTGCATTTGTCAAACCAAAAGGTAAAACAATGAATTCGTAATGTCCATACCTTGTTCTAAAAGTTGTTTTATGAATATCCTCATCCTTAATTCTCAATTGATGATATCCAGATCGAAGATCTATCTTTGAATAAACTGATGCACCACACATCTGATCAAACAGATCATCAATCCTAGGAAGAGGATATCTATTTTTAATTTTTCTTTGTTTAACATTCGATAATCTATGAAAATTCTAAGTGTTTCATCCTTATTTTTGACAAAAATGACCGGTGCTCCCCAAGGCGAGACACTCGGTCTTATCAAACCCTTAGACAATAGTTCTTATAACTGTGCCTTAAGTTCCAATAATTTAATTGTATTCATGTGGTAAGGTGCCTTGGAAATAGGTTCAGTTCCAGGTTTGATTTCAATAATGAAGTCAAATTCTCATTTTGGTGGAAGACTAGGTAGTTCTTCCAGAAACACATCAGCTGAAATCACTTAACAAGAGTATTTTTCCAATAAATTTAGTAATTCTTGATGTTTCTAAATTTTTTATAGCATATAACATGCATCCTTTATTTTTTCCTTCTTAAGCTGTATAGATGTCAGTTTCCTAACTGAAATTTCTCATTTTACCCCTTGTATGTCTATTTTTTTCTGTAGATCATCAAGACATTTAATGTTTTTCAAAACAATCAAATTTTACTTTATGATCAACAAGCCAATTTACACAATTATGACATCATATGACCCTAAAGGAACAACATAAAGGTCTACTTCTGTAGTAAAACTTGGTAATTCTAAGGTTGTGCCAAAAAAGACATTTACTAACAATATGGACAACATTATTACCATAATGAACAATCCATGATTTTTCCATTATTCTATATTTTCTTTTTAATTTTGTAGCTAATTTGTTAGAAATGAAACATTCTTTATAGCACCAGTATCAAAAAGTATAGTAATAGGTGTACCAAATAATTTACCTAGCACTTCTATGGGTGTAACTTGCTTTTCAACTTGTTTATTAGCTACTGCAACATGTATCTTATGTTGTTGGTTGTTGTCATTTTTCTTGAGAGGGAATTGATTTGCATAATGATCTTTCCACAGTTAAAACAACCCCTATAGGTCCTCTTTTTGGTTCAAACTTATTTTGGTCTTTGAAATTATTGTTTGACCTCCATAAGTTTTTTATCCATTGTTGTTATTCCTTACAAAATTGTTTATGTTATTCAGCAGCAAGTTTATTTGTTGTTGTTTTCTTACTGTTATCAGCCACAAACTTGTTTTTAGTGCCAAATTTTTTCCATGCCACCTTTTTAGGTGCAAGTGATGAAGTAGAGTTTGATATTTTCTTCTAATCTCATCTTTATGCACAGAAATTTCCTTCAATTTCTATTCTTTCCTTATGGATTTTTCACAACTCCTTCCATGGTGGTTGGGTTGTGTACATCTACCTCTCCACCAATGACAGGATTCAATCCCATAATAAACTTGTGTATCTTAAATTTTTTGTTAGTTTGGTATTGTGGAACATACTTGAGAAGTTTAGTAAACCTCTCCTAGTATTTAGTTACAGTTAATTTTCCTTGTACTAAATTCTAAAATTTTGTCATTTTTATCATAATAGAGTTGTGGCAACTAGTGTTTCTGAAATAGCCCTTAAATTGATCCCATGTAATGTTTTCTTCTTCAATGTTTAGTTCATCCTTATGGCTATCCCACCAGGAGGATGCTTCATGGGAAAGTTGGTAAGCCCCCCATATTGATTTGGTTTCTTCCAAGAAGTTCCTTATTGCAAAGTACTTCTCCATTTCGTTGAGCCAATTTTCAGCCCCATCCCCAATGTAGTGCCATAAAAATTTGGTGGACTTATCCTTTTTATGTCATTATTAAGTTTAGTTGCCAATCTTGCCTTTTTATTTTCAAGATGATTTGCATTTGCATTTGCATTTGTAACATTATTATTGGCATTTGCATCATTGTTATTTGTTTCATTATTATTATCAACACTAAGATTTCTAGCATTAGTGTTGTTTCTTGGAGGTGGCTGATTGTTATTATCAACATCATCTTCCTCCTCTTCATTTCCCATTACTTGTCATTCAAGTACATCAAGAAGATGATCTCTTGTGTTGAATAGGGAAGCAAGGATCTCATCAAGTTTTTGTATATAACTACTTCTCCACTTAGAGGTGGATTATTTGTAGCACCTCCCCTTGTTCTAACCATTTTCTATTAACAAGAAATTAATTTTTTATTAGATATGGACTCAATAGGTCTAAGAGCTACAACCTTCAACTCTGATACCAAAATGTAACATCCTCATTTATGACTTAGAAAATAGGGGAATTTTTTTTTTATACAAATAATGTTCTCTATTCTAAATTTACATAATTTAGAACACACATTCCTTTGCTAATCCATCACATAAAAAAAACCATGTAGATGTAATGACTCAGTATTATACCGATCTCTCATTTCATGACTCGATTAAAAATTGATCTCTCATGTTTACTTGTTCTTATGTATATAAAGTATACTTTGGTTTCCTTACCCTTTATGGGTCATTCAAGTGTTACTATCTAGGAATCCTATCTAAGTATCTATTACTGATACTCATATAAAATCTCACAACCTTAGACCAGGTGACATAAGACAAATGCAACTAGTAGCTTGCGATACTTTGGCCAAAGTTTTAAACATGTTTACCATGCTTACATTCCTAGATGGCATACTCATCAAAAGGAATATGTCTTTCACCCCACTTATCTGTTATCTAGATTAGTCTTCCTTGACTTCCATCAACCAATTCTAAAAGGTTTTCACACTAAATAGGGATAACTCACATACACTAGTGTTGCAGTCTACTTGTGGTGACTAAGGGTAAGTAGACATACTTGAATCAAATTACATTGATTCGGGTGTGTTTATTCACCCTAGGTCAACACGAGTTGACTACTACACTCAAATATATGCCTATCTCAGTTTAGAGTATAACTATGAACTAGAATCCCACTTATGACAATTGAGTTAGAAGAGTTGAGTGGGATAATGAGGCATAACAATTGCTTCACTATATCCACCTAATGACTTTCATCATTAAGTGGGTACAAACACAACAATAGTTATATTGCAACAACCCACTAAGTACTTATAACACGAATTTCATACTTAAAAGGAATTGCTTTATTAACTTACTCACGTTTATTAATTTAATTTACATTATGCATGTATCTAAGGGATCAACTAAGTTTAAAAAGATATTTCCTTTATTAAGGGTATCGTAATGTACCCTTTCAACAATTGAATGTATGCAGATTAATTCTGCATTATGTTATGAACTCATAATTAGTTAACAATTCATTCATTTGATTCCCATAACTCAATTGGATTTAAGTAAGAAGATCATCATCAAGTCTTCTTTTATAATTTTTCTAATAGTACGCATATTGTATAATTCAAAAGATTGACTTAATGATTTCCTTTTCATTAATTTCCCTTTCTTATCATATTGTAAATGTATTTCTCTCTTTTCATTTATTGGTTCATGTATGAAATAAATCACTTTCTTTTTCAACATTAGAAATTCAACTTATCAATATAAGTTATGATCATAATTATATCCTTATTAATTTCACAATGTCAAATGTTGATTCACAAGTAAATAGATTTAATACCCAACAAGTGTTGATTTAATCATTCACATAGATAAAGGTCATATCCTTGTCCATTATAATTAAGATAAGTAAATTCCTTCTTTATCCAATTAGGATCCTATAGATTCATTTACTAGTTCTAAACACATTTATTTGGTTCAATTCGATAAGGAATACACTACTTACTAAATGCCTGTAATATATTATCCTCTCGGTCTTAGTAAGTAACTATATCAAAATTATAATTTAAGTAGTTTACAAGGATAGTTTAGAATAAGGATCCATTAAATAGTTCCACATTTATTCCTCTCTAACCCCAAGTTATCTACTTTTTCATATGTACTTTAACATAGATTTATATATATCAAATCATCATAAAATAAACTAATACATTTATCATACAACTCTTAACCAAATAATAAGTCAATTTGAAAAGGAAAATTTGATTACTCAAATAGCTTTAAGTATTTCATAAGCATTCAATAACAAAATAATATTTTTTCAAACCATTACAATTTACAATGGCACTAGGCCTTCATGACTCATAACAAAATCCTTTCATAACTTTAAGAATTTTGAATATCCAAATAATCAAACATCATCAATAAAATAAATGCAATTTCCTATAAGTCTTTCTCCTTTCAATTTTCACGAAATCCATCTGCACATTCTTAGCATGTGTTAGTTCACAAGAACTGAGCATGATAAGATCTAACACATTAGAACAACATGCTACTATCTATCAATTTCATGAAAATAATCCTTCTATTTAATGAAATTGTTCTAAGTTCCCTATTTCTAGTAACTTAAAGAAAGCATGCCAAAAATTCCACAATGTCAATTTAGGAAAAGAAGTCAATGTACCCTTTTTATGAACCATTATTTAAAATACGACAAAATTTATATTTCATCCGATTTAAAAACATTGGTTCCATAGTCAAACATAATGACAAATTATTTTGGGATTTCAATCAGGTAATCATAAAGATTACGTGATTGAAATTAAAAACTTCATCTTCCTACAATAATTAATTCTACCATCACTTAACTTCATACTTTAAGATAATGATATAGAATACATTTCAAGTAGCAAAAAAAACATTGTCTAATGGATTTGAGCACTTGGTATAACCATGAAATAATTCCATTTGAAATAGGGATTGTAATAAAACCATAATTATCCAAACATTAACTATCACATAGTCAAAGGTCAGTTTACACAATCCATGTATTTTGCAAAAAAGTCAAGGTATTTTCTAGTTACCTTCCTATCAAACAATTTATTTTGAAAATACTCATGATTACTACTAGTCAACAGAAACATAATAAAAAAGCAAAAAACAACCAAGAATATTTGACAAAGAAAGTAAGCCACTATGAAGTGATTGTTCACTGAATTAACTTTAACTATGACCAAGTCAACACTAGTATTCCATAAAATTACAATGGACTTCATCCAAGTAATTATTTAACACTTGCTTAACCATGATAGTCACAGAATCAAGACAGTACAATGAGATAATTTCAGTTGTAAAAGATGATTTAATCTAGCACATTCAACCTCTTCAATATGTAAGTGATATCCCTACATTCCTCAAGTTACCGACTAACCCAAATATTTCAAGGTTTAGATATAAAAACTTAGTCACGAAATAATATTGACTCGAGAGGTCGACAAAGCTCAAACAACATTCAAGAATATAGAGACTCAACTTAGTTTATTGAGTGGAGGCCACCCAAACCAACCAGGATGGTGGGACAAAATGATCCCAAAAGGGAAAACACAAAAATATAAACAAGTATTACAATCCCATAAATTAACTAGTCTCGTTTAACACCATCTTTCAACTAGGGTAACTTAAGTAAGAAACATAAACCAATTAAGCATGCCCACAAATGGGTTTATATGATTTTTGTCTCCATAACTCTTGATCGAGACCTACATGAATATGGTTGAGAAGAGTGAATAAGAGACTGTAGTAAGAGAATATGTGGAAAAGATAACAAGTCACCATGTTAACTAATTTTCAAAACCAAAAAGGGGTATTGACCTAGAATTGAGTCATTTCAAAAAAATAATATGATTTCAATGAGACCCGAGATAAAACTATATGTAACCACCATAAAATATTAATGCAATTGAGTCATTGAAATGACCTTAACCATTAAAGATAAGGAAATAATAACGAACCTAAATATAAGCATTCAAAAGCAAGGTAAAAATAATATCATCTTTCAAACATTATCACAGATAACCTCCTGTAACCAAAATCATCCTCAACCATCTACCATACGATCTCATAATTACAAGTAAGAAAAAAATAATTCCACACATCCGGACTTGGTTCCCATAAAGCTGTTTTAAAGAAAAACTAGAGATACAAATAACCATATAATTCCCAATCACAAAAATCAAATCAAAAGAAATATCGAGAAAAATGGAAAGAGTTATTTTTATGAGATTTATAAAAACAAAAAGTATCATATTGGGTTAGAGCATATCATTCCTAGTAGTGCTCTTGTAAAACCCTCCTTATTTTCTTGATTTTCCCTTTAGGCATTTGCAATAAAATCCACAAAAACTCTTACACATGAATCCACAGAAACCCATCATTCCTTCTTCCCAATTTATTTATAGAAACTACAATAAATTCCTTATATTATCTTAGCCATGTAATCATAATATTAAACATGCAACTAAATCAAACATTCAGTTTGAACAATGGTAAAACGACTTGCAGAGTAAATGAACTCGAACAACTAAAATGAACAGTAAAACCAAAATTCCCTATTTTCATCCATTCCATCTCGGAGTTTCCCAAGGTGGTTTTCCAATGTTATTGATATCAATAAATGCCAGGAAGGCCCCAAAGTTGTCCATTAACCTTCTCCAAACCCCGAGTTAATTTAGTAACAACTAAATGTTTGAACTACATGTCAACTTCTATTTTTCTATCTAGAGTCTTGTGCCCACCAAAACTATTTTGGATTCATCCAAAGGTGGTGCAGGATCTCATAAATGTCATTAAATTCCTTAGTATAGTTTGGGTTGGTGCCCAAAACCACGCCTAAACCCTTAGGTTTAAAGTCTCTAGAGTTAGTGCATAGGTTAAGTTTAAGTCCCGCATAGGTTTAGGTCCACTTTTCTTTAAATAGTTCCAACCTTATTCTAGATTATGATGTTTAATGGATCCCACAAGTTAGCTTATGAGTTAAAATCCTATTAACATGAATAATTTAATTCTTATCCTAAAATAATATGTATTTAGGAGAGTTAGCTTTACACCAAATAATTATCACAATAATGTGATTTGTGTTAGGTAACCGCCAACGTATATATATAAATTAAAGCATTAACCAATATCATTACCATCATATGTAACATCACAAGGTAAACAGATCTTCCTAAAAGAATATAAGCATAAGAAGTTGCTAGAGTCTTTGTCATTGCATCATTTCCTTTGAGCAGTGAGATGGCATGTTTGCAATTACGATAAAGTCTATTAGACTTAAGAAAATGATCGTATCACTTAATGATCATAGGCATGCCTTGGATCACTGGAAATGATCCAAGGTATGACTATCTATTAATTGACAATGAATAAACTAAGGATCTCATTAATTAATGCAACATAAGTAACTTACCAACACAATCCGTTGGACAACGTTTAACTTATATTACCTGATTTATGTAGATCATACCTCCAACATAGCTTATGAACATAAGGTTAAAATACAACCTTAGTATAATTCTGTTATAGTAAGATTTCAATAGAGTTAGAAGGTAAGTATTTAATCAACAACAACCATGACCAATTTTCAAGAGAGTAACCCATCTCATAACTAAAGTCATATATCAACATTTGCAAATTAAAGAAGTTGGTTAATATATCATTCACGACAGAGGAATTACACTAAAAATACGTGGATTTAAAAATTATTTAAGGAAAAAATAGGAATGAAATTATCCAAGTATCTTAAAACTTACCCATTCTTCATGGATATCCTTAAATTCAACCTTGCACCAAAAATTTCAACTCCTCGATTCGAATGTCTTCCTCCATAATAAATCTCAATTCCTTATAACATATATTTGTAGTGCTAGAGATTCTCAATTATTTGTATGCAATTATGAGGATTTAAATAATCATCCAAACTTTGTAAGCGTTGGGTTGATTTTGTAAATTACATTAATGTTAGAGGAAATAAATGATTGAATCTCAGTTGTCCGATCCATATTTTCCCCTTTTAAATGTGAGTAATCCATGTATCTTCATTTGAAAGGAATCAGGGATGGGGAATTTTTCACCTTTTCTCATGATTGAAGGGCGTAAAAACTACAATGTTGACCCATACACCCAAAGTCTTGACTTTATTTGGAATAGTGACACGTGTCCCATGTTGGGGCCCAAGCTTGCAATTACACTTTGCACTTTATTTACGAGTTGTAATTAATATGAAAAAGTAAATAGGATGCCCGATCCCATGCTCTAATAATATTATTACACATGTTTATTTCAAGGAGCATTGATATACTTGTTTTCTATATCTTGCACTACGAATTTTCCTTGGAATATTCCCTAATTAGACCTCGAGGATTTATTTTACAATTTACACATTTCCATAACCTTTTAATAATTTAAAAAGACACGTAAACGTGAAATCAATCGGGAGACACCATGTTTATTAGGTATTGGGGAAGGAAATGTATTTTGTAAAAGGAAAAAAAAAAGGACGAACACACAAAATTTTTCCAAGCGGTTTACATGACTGTAGGATTGGATTTTAAATAAATTCATTTTGCACAAGCACAATCATGCTTTTCTAAATAGACAAGGATATTTTACACCTAAAAAATGCATGAATATATCACTTTCTTGACACATTATTTCTTGGTTTTATGGGCATACAGACTCATCATACATTACATAGCTTGTGGCAAACAAAATACATATTTTCTAGGAGGCACACTTGAATTTAAGGTACGAGATCAAAACGAGAACTAACACCATGATCATGACACCGTCGAATTCATGTTGATTGATCACATTATCAAAGCCATTGAGACAAGAGTATGCCAGATAGGTGTGGCTAGTGGATCTAAGAAGCATGAAGCTCATAACCACGAAGGGAATGAAATTGGAAATAAAATGAATGGTGGCTTCAAGGTGGATATAGAGGTTGAAGTCGTGATAGTGGTAGAGGAATATTTCCATGAGGAACTTGTTATACTTGTGGATATCTGGATCATTATCAATGTGAGTTCCCTCAAAAATTACTTTCTCATGGTGTGGGAAGCTGCATAAGTTATAATAATGTCCATATTTATATGAGTACATGAGTAAGAATATTAAGCAAGAAAAGGGTACAATAATGATTAAGGTGCGGTGTGATGTTGCGATCGGTGGATCTTTGATAAATACCCATGATCTTGAATTATAGGCTGTAAAGGTTATCACACGTCTTTGAGGTTGCATGCACACGAAAGCCTCCAAATGTTAAACCACTTATTTAAAGGGAAGAATTTATACATACTAAGTATCCATATGCTACACACCAGAAAGAATTTTATCAAGATACCATGGAGGTGATCAAGGTCTTTGCGGGGAGAGATACAATGTTTAAAGGAACATGTGCATGATAGGGATCGTGCATAGAAATTTAAACTCCCAATGAAGTATGTTGATGATTTTAAAGAGGTGCATAAGATGTTGTGCAAAGAGAATATCATTCCTCTGCTAGGGGAATGGCTATGAGAAAATTCACTGCACATTATATTTTATCATGAAAGACAAATACTTCATACAAATATACCACCTTAGAACCATGAATTTGACAAAGAGATTACACTTGATGCAATAATCAATGGGTGGTTGTTATAAAACATTATTATTGACACTGGTACAGAAGTGAATGTATTGAATTTGCTTGGAACCAGATGGGTAGACCAACCTTGCATCCATTGATGAATGTGTTGTACATGGTGAATAAGACTAAGGCCATTCCAATTGGGTTACTAAAGGATGTAACTATTACAATTCAAGGATTCAAGTTTACTGGGTATTTTGAGGTATTAGAAATCAAAAATTACCTGTATTAATTAGATGAACACTGGTGTTATGCGAATAAGGAAGATTTGCGCTTTAATAAAAGGTATATTAATTTTTAGAACAAGGAAGAGCATGTGATTATACCCTTGCTGAATAAGAAGGAAGATCCCTATGTTGATCCCTTGAGTGAAGAAGATATTAATATAATTTATATTCAATTAGTGTGTGATCTAGAGAATTTGGAACCATCCAAAGAAGGTGTACTTCATTGGGAAGACGTGCAATCTGTAAGTGACACTACAAGTGTTTCTTGTGATAATTGGGCTCATGAAACATATGAAATGGTTGGGTGTGAAGTGAAAGGATGAGTCACCAGGATGATTAGGCCATGCATGGTGAGGCGGTTGGGATTTAATAGGGTACCAAGGTATATTGGTGAAGGGAATCTTAATACATTTCTGCACATCATGGAGACTCAGTGGTTGAATGAAGGGGATCAAAGAAACATAATATTCTATAATTTGCACGAGACAATAACATGTATGTAGGTAACACATATAGATGACCTTTTGGAGTGACGAGAAGTGATAATTTCTTTTCTCAATTAGGTTCACACGGAACAATGTACCTACATAAATAAGATAATTTTATGGGAAGTCTTCTTCCTCTCATCACATTAAAGAGTGTGAGAGATATTGGTCATAGGGAAAGGAGGAATTACCACCATCACTCTTGCTACATAATTTCTATTACACTTTATGTAGCTAAGTGCACAAATTGTATGTCCATGCTAGATTGAAAAGGAGACTACAAAGTGGCAAGACATGACCTTAGGTATGATCCACACTTTTGATTATTTTTCTACTAAGCCTTCGATCAATGAATCATTATAGATTATGAAGCACCTTACATTGGGAGATAGTGTGAAGGATGAGGAAATGATGTTAGAACTATTTTGAGAACCTAATCTTGAGGTGCACCTTGATCCTAAGGAAACAAACGAAGAAGAGATGGTTTGTACCTTGAAAAAGAAAAGAAAAGGGAAAATTGGTATACATGATAGATGATGAGGAAGTAGATACACTGGATGTTGACCACACTAAAGGTATGCGTGAGGAAACATACATAGAAGTAGAAGAGAAAGAGCATGCACATCATGACCCTATGAAAAGAAATAAGGTTAACATTGGTATAGAGGCAGAGCCTTAGGAGGCCATTATTGGGGATTACTAGTCAGAGCAAGAGGTGGCTAAGATCATTGAATTTTGCGTGACTTCTAAAACTTATTCCTATGGGGAAATCATGAGTTAAAGGAGTACACCCTAATTTAGGATATATTAAAATCAAGCTAAGAAAAGGCACACACCGATTAGGAAGAGGCCTTATTGGATGAATCCTAATCTACGTGTGAAGGTAAAGGAAGAAATTGAAAAAGCTCAAATTTGCTATAATATAGCATATTGAGGAATTTGAATGGGTTAGCCCCATGGTAATAAGAATTAAGAAGGATGAGAGGATAAGGATATTTTTGGACTATAGATAACATAATGTTGCATGTGTAATTGATCCTTTTCCCACCCCATTCACGGAGGATATCCTTGAGGGAGTTAATGGTCACACGATTTACTATTTTAAAAATGGATTTTTAAGGTATGATCAAGTGTGCATAGCAAAAAAATATCAAGATAATACTACTTTCACTACTAAATGGGGAAGTTTTTCATACATAATTATGCTCTTTGGACTTAAAAATGTGCCAATAGTGTTCTTGCACATTGTAGCGTAGGATTTTCAAGACTTTATCCATAAGTTCTTGCAGGTGTATCTAGATGACTAGATAGTCTATGGGTTAGTTAATGACCATTGTGAAAATTTGAGGCTCATGTTTGAGAGGTGCAAGCATTCGATCATCTCCATTAACATTAATAAGTGCATCTTTGATACACCTTATGGCATTTACTTACACATATAATTTGTAAGGAAGGATTATTAGTAGATACAACCAAGATTTCCGTCATCTTGGGTTTAGAAGAACCTAAAAATCAAATTGAGATGCATTGATACCTAGGACATGTGGGTATTTACAGGAAATTCATTAAAGGCTATGCAAATATTATCACGCCTTTGGAAGAATTGTTGAAGGCTAAAGGAAAGTTCTATTGGGGCTATGCACAACAACAAGAATTTGAAATACTAAAGGAAAGGATGACTTCTACACCTATTTTACACTTTCCTTCATGGGAAAAAACTTTTCATGTTCATTTTGATGCCTCTGGCATGGAAATTGGCATAGTATTAGCACAACTTGGAGAAGGAATTGTGGACCATCCCATTTTCTTTGCAAGAAGGAATTTGATGCCAATTAAGATGAATTTTATAACTATTGATCATGAAGATTTTTCTATGATCTACGTGCTACATAAGTTCTAGACAATACTTATTGGAAACACCATTTATCTTCTTTACAGATCATATGGCACTCAAGTATTTAGTCAATAAGTCTGTTTTGTAAGGACCCATATACTGAGATGGATCCTTCTTTTCAATAATTTAAGTTTACTGATTGTTGTCAAACCAGGAAGAAGTAATTTAGGGCTTGATCATCTATCAAGTATCAATTCTAGTGAGGATGCATAGAGCATTGAGGATATAATACCAAATGCACAACTATTTAGATTGAACCACGTGCCCACAGAACTAGAGGACATTGTAGTGTTCTTCGCATTTAGAAGGAACCTAAGGGAATGGATACCTTAGAGAAAAAGAATCTTGCAATGCATGTGATGCCTTATCAATTGATTGGTGGAGATTTCTACAATCTAGGTCATGATGAGGTCTTACGTCGGTGTTTTTCTGGATCATGAACACAAGGTTATCATGGAAGAATCTCATGGTGGAATAGTGGGAGGTCATTATGTAGGTGATGCTACCACACATAAGATTCTAATGGATGGAATTTGGTGGGAAAATTTATACAAGGATACCAAGGAGTATGTGAAGCTATGTGACCATTTTCAATGCCTTGAAAAGCTTGGACACATAGATGAGATTTCGTTGTAGACAATTACCAAACTTGAATCTTTTGAGAAATGGGCTATTAAATTTGTAGGTACTTTTTCACCACCCATGTGTAGGACTAAAACACACTATATTATTACTGTATAGATTTTCGACAAGGTGGGATGAAGAAGTACCTACAAAGGACTATACATTAGTTACAAATAGTAATATTTTTATGGGAAAAAATTATCATCGGTATGGATGCCCATTAAGTTTAGCAAGTGATAGGGGTACTCATTTCTTAAATGATACAATCAAGATTTTATTGCAAGAATTTATGGCGGACCACCATAAGACTACTCCTTATCACACAAAGGCTAATGTCACTACGTGAAGCTTTCAACAAGAATTTGGGACAAACATTGACAAAAAAATGTGTGATTTTGGAAGAAAATACGGGGATACTAAAGTATTTGTTTTATTTTTGGTATATAGGACCACCTACAAGAGGTTGAATAAGGCCACACCCTTTCACTTTTTGTTTAGTGAAAAGGATATATCTCTTGTTTAATTAATGGTACCCTTCATGCATATTGTGTGCCTAGGAGGAGGAGTATCCAATGAGAAAGTGGTTGAAGAGAACATTGAAAAATTAATTTAGTTAGATGAGAGGTGTGACATTACATGTTTGAGATAGAAGACATCGAGAAGGAATGAAAAAAATCATGGCATGAAAAACATATAAGGAAAAAAAAAAATTTAAGGTGGCAAAGATGGTTCTTCTATATAATTCCAATTTTGTGAGCCACCGGGAAAATTGAAGGTACATTGGTTGGGACCATTTGTAGTAACGAAGATAATTGAATAAGACACTTTTCGGTATAGGCGTTGGATGACACTTTGTTTCCCGGTTACTTTGATGGGATTAGGATGAAGCCTACTATAAATAAAGATTCTTGGTGTTTGTAATAAGGTAGTATTATCACTTAGATTATATTTCCCTTTTATGTGTTTCCTTTCATCGTTGTTATGCTTTTTCATTTTAGTTTAGTGTTTTTTTGTAATAAGCACACTTACACATAGGAAGTTGATTACTATATTTTGAGTTCATGCGTAGAGGAGTGTGCATAATTTTAGTGTGGGGTGGAGTAGATACAAGGAAAAAGGGATCTATTTGAAATGAGATTTGAAGTGTAGGTTGTCACATAGGTGTGTGTGTGTGTGTGTGTGTGTGTGTGTGTGTGTGTATATATATATATATATATATATATATATATATATATGGGTTATGAATAATGTCCTCTAGAAGATTGGTGCATGAGGGAGAAAGGTGTTACAGGTGCTCGGAATGAAGGTGTTTTTAAGAAAATTTTCTCAGATTGAAGACCATGCATAGAAGGATGATCACATGATGTAATTCGAATTAGGGAGCAACATGTGAGTCTACTTAGTATGAGGCACAAAGGATTATGTACTTTGGCATATGGAGGCATGCATAAGGAGGTATGTGGTTGAGAAGTAGTAGGCAAGTTGGAAGGTTACAACTATTTCATAGAAGAAAGTAGAAAAAAGTGTGGAAAAAACATAAAAACATCATTAAAGATGAAGTATAGTGGTAGGTGAGGAGTAATTAATGCGATATTTTTGTAAAATCTATAAAAGGGGTGCATGTGAGTTCATTCTTACCTTATATATATTTTTAGCCTTAGTAGAGTGAATTGAAGTGTGACAAAGTGAAAAGTTTATTTGTAATTGAGAAGAGCATCGAGCCAAGTGAATTTGAGAACAAATATTACAAGGTTCCTTCGTGGGAAGTTTTAGAGTGAGTAGAAGGCATGCGAAAGAAAGATTTGACAAGATAGGGTTTGAACTATGACTAGGACACACGAGTTCAATATTTAGAAGCAAAAGAATAAAAGAGAAAATTTTGAAAGGATGAAATGGCACCTAAGAGAGCATCTGGAGTAACCATAATAGGAAATAAGAAAAATGAGCCAAAGGTAGATGTTGAAGAAGCACCTGAAATAAGGTTTTCGAGATGCAGTACTCGAGGAAGTGATCATGGGGCATGACTGGGACTCCCATATCTAAAAATGTAAAGTTAGTGACTACAATCACCACACTAGTGTAAAATCAAACCAAATAAAAAAGGATCTGGTTAATAAGATATATTTGAGGATTGCAGATGAAAAACCCATTTTCAATGACAAAGGAAGAAGAATGTGGAAAATTTTGGGGTCTTACAAATCTACGAGCTATCGTATTTTGGAAAAGAAGAGAGGATCTACAAATGGCTGATGTTGAGGGTCCATGAGTAATTTTTTTACTTCTTTGGAAGAAGGGTACGGCTCACTATGTCATTCATTTGGAAATCTAACAATATTAAAGAGCGCAAAAGAAAAAAATTTCCAGCAATCTTGATGATGAAGTGGGTGTAGAGGGGACTTCTTTTGAGTTTGCATACCAAAAAGAGAGCACATGATGGACATGTCAAAGATACATGAATCCATCGTCAAATTACCGTGCACCTTCTCACAAAGTTTAATAACTAGGAGAGTTAGGGCTAGGTGAACAATAAATGGCTCCATATTGCAAAACAAATGGCGAGGGCATTGTGTACAACTTATCTACATTCATAGCAGAAACTATTATTGAAGAGGCACACAAGGGAGATAAGATAAGTTGGGGATTTTTTCTTTTATCTATTTTATTTACAAATATTGGGGTCCCAGATGGCCCTAAGGACAAAATATGGTAGTTCCTAAAAGAAAATAAGTCGTTGGCTAAGAGTTATGCAAAAAAATTTATGAAGGAACTATGAATGGACCATACAAGCAAAGGCTAGATATTTGGTAAAAGTTAATGCATGAGGAATTTGAACATTAATGGAGAATACCCAAGGAATTTCTTACCATGATGGATGGGAATGCAGAGTTTGTAGTATTCTAGCACTACTACATTGGTAGGTTTAGAATGAAGGATGGTAAATGGAACCCGTGGTGTAAGATCCCTTATGCCTTTACAACACATTATTTTCATACCTCTGTCAATAGGATTTTAGAAGATTGTAAGTTGAGGTTTGATGTAGACAAATTTAATTGCAAGTACCACACGCTGTAGAAGACCTATGTTTATCTAGGTAAGTCTGCATACATAGAGACAATGATATCGATGAAATTGTTATCAATTCAATGACTTTGGAGATTGGAGAATTGGGTGTGGCTAAGGTGTACCTCAACATTAATACCAAGTTAGTGAATGGGAAATATATTAAGAATGAATTCAAACTCCTTCAGCTACCTAAAGGAATATACATAGTTGACACCATGCAAAAGAATGAGTCATCTCCTTCCAAAATAGATGAAGAAGAACAAGTTAATGATGTGGAGGAGGATATGGAAGAAAATGGTGTGCTAGATCATGGCGTCAATAGACAAACAACTATAGGAGTCAAGAGGCCACATGAGAGAACCTCCACCAAATGAGAAGAAGAGGTGAAAATAGAGACAAAGGTTGAGGAGATGGATAAAAATAATAATACCTCAAGATAGTAGCGTGGATCCACCTATGATATGGCCAAAGTTATCTCCTATTAAGCCAATTCCACGAGAAGAAAACAAGAGAAAGTGCATGTATGTTCCTAGGGGAAATAACGAGGATGACATATTTGAGGAGCTTGTGTAGAACACAAAGTCCACACCAATTATTGATGTGGAAGGAGACAAATAGCATAGAGAATAAGACACCCATCATTATCTTTGGGGTGCATAAGCGAGTGTGAAGAGGAGAAAGGCCCCATAGGTGAAGAAGAGGACAAATAAAAGACTATAGGTGAACCGTCAAATGAGTATGTGGGCACTGATAGGTGAGGGACCAATTTTTAGATAAGAAAAACATATCCCCAAGGGAAGGTGGTCAGTAGGAATAGGGGAGGTGAAATTTGAAGATCACGACTTGGGATATGTTAATGATCCCTTGAAGATCATCGTATTAGGTTTAAGATAAATCTTACAAATTAAGATTTATATGGATGGAAGTTGATAGATCCCAAAGGTGTAAATATGCTGTAATAGGAAACAACTTTCCTAGAGAATGCAAACGCATATAGGCGAGCCAAAGTTTGATGTAAAATAGGAAGCTTGAATCAGGCGCAAGATGAAGAAAGAACCCAAGGAATCACATATGACAATAAGTTGACCGAATTTATAGATGAACAAGTAAGTAATTATTGAATGAATATGGTGGAATAATTGGAGTGAAGGACATTGGAATAAGTAGTTGCACTCGGGATAATTCTTGAAGATAATAAAAATAAAGAAAAACAAATCCAGCAATTAACTAAGGAGGGAAAAAGGGATGAGAAGTGAAAGAGGGATATTTTGGACTTTTCTGCAGAGATTGGTGGTGAAATTTTGGAGGTGCATCTAGAATTTGATGAACAAACGAATAAGACATATCCATCATTCTTGCATTTCTCGCAATATTGTGTCCATATTCTACTAAGGAAAAATTAGATGAGTAAGGAAAGAATGAAGAAAAATTAAAGGTTGAAAAGGAAATGAGTAAGAAGACCATAGTGCACGAGGATATAGTAGAGTATGATGCCATACTCCAAAATCTAAAGGATGAATTGAAGAAGGTAGGCTGGGCACTAGGAAATTGTGAGGATCCTGAATAGATCCTTAAGGCATATACAATGTAGGAAGAGAATGAATTTCTAGTAGCCAAAAAGGAGAATTCTCTCGAGTAGAGAAGAAAAGATGGTCATAGTTGCGAAAGAAGTGCAATGCACTAAAAGATGCAAGGGAACCGCATGAGGAAAAAATAAAGGATTTTGTTTCCTTGATAACACGAAGAATGGATTATATGGAAGGCTTGATATTAGGTTTGACGGGGAGTTATAAGAGATCTTAAAGATAAGGGGGAAGATAGGGCTCTAGATAGGATGGGAAGATACTCGACAAAATCCCAACTATGGAAAAGAGGGGGCTAGGAGAATGGAACGAGTTAGAGGCCAATATAAATAAGGAGTAACCTGAGCTCTTGGTGTTAATAGAGGAGAAGGACACTAACACACCTTGAAATTTTTTCCATTATTTATATTCTTAAGTATATTTGTTCCTTATTCTTTCATTCTTTATTCATTGTACTTGGAGAGATAAGTTGAGGAACTCCATTTCCAAGGGTGGCAATGTAATTAGTGTGGGGTAATGTTGGGTTATCTAAATTTCCTAAGTATTAAGAGGGCATATAGAGGGGGTGCGTATGCATGCACAAGTTCTAGTTGAAGTAGGGCGTTCCTTGAAGATCGGTTTTAGGACTTAGCCGATTTTTCATAATCTGATGAAAATAGGAAAATCAATTGAAGTAGGGCGTTCCTAGGAAGATGAGTTTCAGGTCTTACCCTATTTTTCATAATACGGGCTGAAAATAGGAAAATCAATTGAAGTAGGGTGTTCCTAGGAAGATCGGTTTCGAGGACTTAGCCGATTTTGCATAATACAGATGAAAATAGGAAAATCAGTTGAAGTATGGCCCACGTAAAGACAAAATTAATAAGAATTTGTAGGTAATAAAGATATATTTTGGGACTAAAGAGAAGATCAAAGTTCATGCATTGATCAATCTAATAATAGGATTAAAGCATATTTGATTTATAGGTATAATATATTATTATGATTGTAAAGAAAGAATGGGTGTTTGTGACTAATTTTATATGCACGCATGGATATTTTTGTAGCATGCATTCTATTTTGAGATGCAAGGGTAGTGATGGAAAGTCCTCACCCGTGTGTGTGTGTGTGTGTGTGTGTGTGTGTGTGTGTGTGTGTGTGTGTGTGTGTGTGTGTGTGTGTGTGTGTGTATGTATTGTTTTGCATAGTTTTGGGTTCGGTGGACCTTGTATTAGGATCTATCTTGTAATAAAGTTATGATACTCTAATGTTATAACATGCATGGCTTTACGGTGACTATCATAATATATTCAGCTTCTATTATTTGATGACTTAATGCAATGGATTATTGTGGATGGATTCTGGTAATTGATGTAATTGAGTATGGTAAACACATAGTGCAATTGATCTTATTATTGGTTTGATCGATGATGTTTCCTTATTACATGTGTTTCCTTGTGATAATTGTAATGATCTATATCTAAATGTATGCTTGATAATGGTAATCATGAACTTTCATGCTAACATATTGACAAGACAACATAAAGGAGGGACCTGGTAGGCTTCACGTGCTTTGGGTGAGCATTCAAATTTATCTAAATGAAGTGCACGAGTGCCTAGGAAGCGAGTACAAATAATAGGCTACAACTAGTGATTGGTAGAGGAAGAATGGTGATGTGATAGCATGTCAAGATGATGTCTTATATTATTTGGGAAGCTTGTGATGAGGAAATACAGTCATCATTTTGAATACAAGGGTGCATGAGTGGCATGAGTGAGACTAGTTTGGTCCGAGAAGCCTAGTTGGGTGGATGATGTTGTATGGTGGATTGAAGTTAGGAGATGGATAGATAAGCATGATCAAGGCTTGGAAAACATTAAGAGGAAATTTTAAGAAGGTTCATGAAGGAAAACATGGTAGGTTCATGGAACATAAGGTGAAACAAGCACAACTAGGCCTAATTATAAGACCTAGTACAAACATGACATGGAGAGTGGAGATAAAAAATCTAAAATAGGGAATTAAAAATATGAGGAGAGTGGTGAGACATGTTATAAAGAACGTGGAAGGTTTCATAAGTCATGATTCAGTTAATAGAATCATATTCAAGGTAGTTTGAAGGTAGATTCTTAAAGACAAGCAAGATAAGCATGTGAAAACCTAGGGGGATGATGGAATTGAAAAGAACATACCTAAATAAGAATTGGAACGTGTGAATGAAGTCCATACAACATTGTGGACAAATTTTCAAGTCAAAACTCAAAGGGAGAAGTAAAAAATTGAGTTTGAATCCTATCGAGCTCCTAGAATGACCATTTCCAGCTCGAGGTTTGAATTTGAAGTAATCATTGGCACGTTAAACATCAACATGGTACCGTAATATTTTAACAAATGTTGTCAGATATATTTTATATATATTTTCACTTGGAATGAACTATAATGGTTCCTTAAGCTTTATGAATGATCCTTAAGAAGCTAGGTAGTTCCAAACCCTTCTAAAACCCTACCTTTTGCGAGATGGAGAAGAAATTAAGTTTTTGGTCATGAAATCATTTGGGAAAGCTGAATTAGTGTCTTGGAAATGTATAAGACTCCTTGTATCTTAGTTTTGTTGCATTTTGGTGTTCTAAATGTGAGGAGAAGCTATAATAAAATCACTCTTTTATGAATATTTACATGTACAGTCAAGTGATGAAGGTTTCATGGTGAAAGGTTTGGTTTAAGAGAAAGCTTGGGATGTTCTCTAAGTTCTTAGGAGAAGTTATAGGTAGGTAATTTACGTAATTTGGGTAAACCAAGTCAATCAAGATAGCCTACCGCTATAATCCTAACAATGCAAAACTAGTCAAGTTTGGCTGAGAGAGTTTTGAATTAAATGCATGTTTTGGAGGTGCAAAGTGATAATGGATAGTTGATAAAAGTCCTATATGACATGTTCAAATTAAAAAAGTGATCAAGTGAATTGTCTTTGGGTCTAAGATCCATTGGTACAAAATTTCATTCTAGTCCTATCAAGTAGTTTTGATAAACAAGAAGGAAAATGTATTGTTCTCCGCACAATCAATGCATGTGAATGTTTGAAGGTTGAGTTGAGATCCTTGGTGAAATTTATCAATCATTTTTGGACATGAAATTTAGATTTGGTATGTTAGAAGCAAACTAAAGCAAGATTAGTTTTGGTGCTTTGAAACCTTATATGAGAATTCTATGAAAATAAATCATATTTGATCCTTATGCCTTGAAATGAAGCATGGTGTGAACTTGGTGAGTTTCCCAAGACATTTATCCTTCCATAAATGTGACCTTGGAGCCATGACCAGGTGGGTGAATACGGGAGCTAGACCGGTTTGTGATGACTAATTTTTCGAGCTTGCAAGTTCATTAGTACCTTGTTCAAATCAGTTTGTCAAAGTGTAAATGAAGGTGGTAGTGTTTCTCTAATCCCTTGAAGGTGAACCAGAGGTAAATTAAAACTATATTTAATAATTAGAAGAATTATAATTGTATGCATCAGTGTTTTTGATAAATCTTCATGATTTGTGTTTTAGTTTGGCAAAACTATGAGACTCAAGCTAAGAATAAGAAGTAAAACAAATTCTTGTTCCTTAACCTATAGTCCTCTAAGAATGATATGATGGTGTGGAAATATTTATTAATCTCTCCTCCTTATTATAGTTCATGTAATGATATTAAAGTATGGTTCATTCTCCTAAGTAGAAGACTTGTTTTTAAAGCTCTTACCCCTAGTTAAGCAAGTGAGCTCAAATGGTGATTTAACAAAAGTAGATATGGTAATGTTAAAACCTATATATTTCATATTCACTTATGTAAACTATGAAATACAACTTATAGGTATAATATTACATAAGCAATAAACTAGATAAATATTAAACCTTAAGTGCAAGAGAGAGAAAGAATTACTTAGGTGGTTTACACTTCCCACGAAGGTTGTTTGGATTGGAACAAATAATGAATAGGAAGGTAATATTGTCACAATATTTATCACTAAATTCTAAAACTATTGGATGAGGCCTAACTAGGGTTCCTAGAATAGGCCTGAGGAGCCTAGGCACTAGAGACCTCTTTTATGAGCCTATGGTAATGTGGGAGCTTAGAACCGGTTTTTCCGGGTGTCACAAAAGTGTTGATGATAGCTGATGTTGGGTTCTTGTATGTCACACTATGATCATAGAATTCACATATAACCTGAAAATATATGTTAACCTTTAAAACCCTCAAATTACATCAAATCCCAAAAATAAAAATGTAATATGGGGAGTCATACTAACCCTAGAAGTCACCTAACTGAGTGAAATTATGACCGAGCACTATACTACATCTCATACTCCATGTAGTTATTGTGTGTGTGTGAAAGAATCATTCCCTAGGAATCCCTTGTGCAAGTACACTTGATAGCGAGTGATAACTAGATGTACTAATGTAAATAGATGTGTGGATGGAAAAATGAACTTCCCCTTCCTATGAAGTGTATGTAGAAAATGCAGTCCCTTGACCTTGAATGGATGCTAGATGGATGCCTTTGATGCTCTTATATGCCTTTGGATGCAAGCTTAGGTGATGATAATATATTCTTAGAGATTAGTCCTTTATTATGATCTCATAATATTCTATTTATATGATTCCCTTAGTTGATTTTATATTGACAACTAAAAGGTGACCCATAAGAAAATAAGATGCCCAAAAGATAAAAGAGACCCAAAGAGAGTGAGTAAGGTGGAAAGAGGACATGGGAACCTAGAGTGGATAAGGGTACACAGGTGTTAACATCTTGGTTGGGTGCTGGTTTTGAAGTCATAAAAGATAAAGAAGTAAAGTATCAACTAGGTTGTAGGGTGTGCAAGACCGGAAAGAAGACAAGAAAAAGAAAAGAGGCTAAAGATAGCTAGATGTCAATTACTAGTTTTCTTTCCTAGGAAACATGTAAATGTAAGTATTATTTTAGGACCTATAAATGTACCTAAGTGTGTAATTTTGTGTCTACATTTTCCCCCACATTATGTTGTTTAGTGAATAATCAATAACATAAAGTAGTTAGAAGATGTGTACTTGATAACTATATAAAGTGTGATGGTGAAATGCGTGTGGAATGGACAAGTGAAAGCGTGAAGTGATAAAAATGAAGCATGGAAGCTAAGAAAGAGGAAGTGACCCTAGGGGTGAAGTGTATGGTGTTATATTGTGTTGTACTTATTTTTCTTGATGTAGGGTTGCTTCTTGTTGTGTATTAATGATGGACCTACAAAAGAAGAGTGAAAGAGTAGTCAAAGTAATGTATTATGAAAACTCTTGTAAAAGTATGTAAAAGCATGTAAATGTGAAAAAGTAGTAAAAGGAAAGTGTGCACTTGATGAACATGAGTGTAAAAGGATAGAAATATGTCCTAAAAATGTTGTAGAAGAGTGATTTTTTTGGGTGATCTCACACCAAGAGTGATTTTTTTGGGCGATCTCACACTAAGAGTGAGTTTTTGGGTGATCTCATGCTAAGTGTAGGTTTAATTAAGTGATATTATTCCATGGGAAAAGTGTGTTGGGGAGAAAGTTCTAGTGTTGCTCTCCTTCCATAAATACTTCCCGAATAAGCACCACTATAAATGGCATATCCTAATTTATTTTGTATTGTTCCATATTGTTCCAATTGAAAATATTTTAGGAGATATAATTCATTCTGCTACTGGAGGACTATGCATCTACTTGTAAAATCTGATATGTGAAATGTTATAAACTATACTAATATGAGAAAGTAACTATAACTGTCCCTAGTCATAGGCACCTAGGAAAGGTTAGGAGCACATAGGCGCTAGTGTCAGTATTTGGGTGCTAGAGTCTGTGTTGAAATAAGGACCCAAGTCAGATTATAGGTCATTTTTGTAATTGTATTTTGTTATGTTATTGTGTTGTGAATATCGAACTATATTTATGAGCTATTTCATGGGGTGATTTATTAACTCAACTATTTCCCCCTCATTTGGGGTGAATACGATGCTGATAGGAGGATACAGTTCAAAGAAGAGGACCTAAAACTGATATGAAACTATGTTAAAATGGATCCTTGAAGAGGGGTGGATGTGCATGGTAGAAACTAATGCACATGAAAAAAAGAGGATAGAAACATGTGTTAGTAAAAATATAGGAAATATGTAATAGAAGACAACGTAATAAGCGAGGAAGGAAAGATAGACCATGAAAAGTGAGTTTCATACATGGGACATTGCTCATAATGTCACAAGAAAATTAGGGACAAAGCGGCCAAAAGCATAAAGTGTGCACACAAGAAGAAGGGCATCTCCGCAAACAATATCATACAATTTCAAACATTGTCAAGCAAAGTTTAACAGACAACCATGGTGGCATATAATCATGCAAAGAAAATTTTACACATGAAGCACCCATTATCATGTTAAAGAGTTAAAATTTATGTCAAGGCATGTATGTATCCATGAATTAAGTAGTGTGTTAGTAAGAATAGGAAATGGTATGTAATTAAATGATAACACCTAAAATGTGTGAGAAGGTAGATGCCCCCAGGAGCCTCGGTGGGACTGGTAAAAGGTATTGTGCCAAGGATCATTATTGTGTGAAAATATCTAGAGGAAGTCTACAATCACAAATAAATAGCAAGTGAATGTGCATGTGTATATAGAAAATAAAATTACATGCTAAGTATCCATCTAACATGGAAAACAAATTGTACATGTAAGTATAAGTAAACAAGAGTAAGTGCAACTAAGATATACAATATGTTGTGAATGAGTGAGATAAAATGGTATGTAATGTGATTGTGATAGAAGAAATGAGCCCCCAACAGATGTGTATGCATAAGATGATGCTCATTTATAAAGCACCCTCAATAGTCAAGAATGAACCATAGAAAAGAGTGCATCATTGAGAAATGGTTTGAATGTGTGTATGCTAGAAATATAGACCATGAATCCTAGAGAATGAAGTGTATAAGAAGGTGAGGTTCATTTCATATTGATACCCTCATTATTTGAGTATGAATTATGGGACTAGATTTTGTCATAGGATAATGACGATACAAGGTGTGTGTATCAAGTTGTGTAAGATTGATGCTTAGAAATAGGAAGTATGAAGCATGGAGTGTAAGAGTAGAAATGAAAGACACTTGATAAGGTTACGATGGGGGATGAATAATAAACATGATGACCACCAAATGTATGATGTAGAAAAGAATCAAGTAACATCATCTAAGAGATCATAATTGTCATAGTCGAAGCCAAATGGAGAGAGGTGAGAGACTGGTCATAAATAGTATGGGGTTGATCATATAAAGATCCATTGTGACATAAATTGTACATGCCCATTACGTATTATTCATCAATGAAAGGTGGTAGTGGACAACCATGTGCATACCAATGAGTAATATTTTTGTGTATAACCGATAAATAATCATTGCAAATAGAAACATGGCTGAAATGCATGGGAAATGTGATATCAATATGATTAGGATCTAAAGTGCCACCAATGTAGTCAAGACAAGAATTACCAAGTATAAGTGGAGAAGTGTGATAAGTGCATGAAAGGGATACTTGATAAATGGAAGCCGAAGGCCATAAGTAGTAGTAATGTAGACATATCCATGATAGAGGTGATGAGAATGAGATGGAGGAAGGAGGTCATCAAGTGTAAATCCTAGCTGATTCAAGCCATCAAGTGTGAAAATAGTATCATATCAAGTGGGATTGAATTGAATGTGAGGCTAATAAGAGTTATTTATGAAAATAGTGCATGTGAAAGGAGGAAGTGCCAATGCGGGGTATACATGGGAAGATGAAGAAGATGGTATGATGTCCAATGTATAGACATACCCCTGAAAAAGTACCTTAGCATTAGTAGGTTTTGAAGTGATATTCATCAAGACCATTATCAATGATAGTATCATTGAAATATGAATCATGTATCTTGATAGGAGTAAAGTTAAGATTACGTAAGGTGTCATTAGTAAGCTTGTCATCATCATAATCATTAGTGCTAGAAATGTCACGTTGAATAGCAGTATCAAGAATATTGGTAGGAGTAGAGCCAAATGGAGGAGAGAGAGGAGTCTCAATAGGTGGAATAGTGGTAGCTATAGGAGTACCCAAATTAGGTGAAATGATATGAATAATATGAGTGGGAATGGATGGTATGTTTGCAAAGATGGAAGAAGGATGTCGAGCACTAGACTATCCAACATCATAGGTACCACTATTTCTATATGGAATAAGCTATGATAGAGGAATAGGAAAATAGTATCATGATCTATGAAACAAAAATTGAATGGATCAAGGTTAGCAGCAATGGTATTTTCATAACCATCATGTTATAATTTAACACACCATTGAACTGTAGATGGGATAACATGCATTGCAAAAATCCATGGTCTAACTAGTAAAATATTAAAATTAAATGAGGTATCAATAATGAATAATACCATGGGAACAATCTTAGGACCAACTTGTATAGGTAAAGTGATAGTTCCCATGCATGTATGACTAGTAGAATCATATCCATGAATGAGAGTGGAATTTTTAGTGATTAGATTATCAGTAATGTCAATTTTCCTAAGGAGGGAATGCACACATAAGTTTATAGAAGATCCATTTTCAATGAGTACATGCTTGATGTAAATGACACCGATAATAGCGGTGATAAGCAAAGGTGCAAGTGGATTGTCTTGAGCAGATGGAGGTATATCCTCATCATTAAATGATATAACATGTGGCATGTTTTTAAGATATTTAATAATATTTTCAAAGGCCATGGGTTAATTATTTCTTTAAATGTGGATAGAATGAAGGGATACCTCTAATGTATGATGAAAATTAGGTGCACTACACAAGAGATCATAAAGAGAAATTTTTGTAGGTGTATTCTTAAGTTTCTAAATGATGTCATAACCCTTAGAGGTGGTGGTAGGAATGGTAGTAGTAATTTGTGGTGGGATAGAATCTAGTGGAAATGTAGGAGGGTGATATGGCGAGTAGTGACTATATTGATGGATGGATTAATCATATGAGTGATGAAGAGAGAAGGATGTTAAGTATGAAGTTGCATGAAATCAACAATGATAGTAACCATGTCGTAGAAATATTAGTCAAGGTGAAAGAAGGATAAGAAGATTGATCCATGAATTTGGAAGAAGGAAACAAATTTTGATGCATTCTTAGAAGGTATGGTTTGAATGAGTGGGTTCATAAAATTAAAAAAGTAGATATAGTAATGTTAAACCCTAGATATTGCAGAGTCACTCATGTAAACTATGAAATATAATTGTTAGATACAAGATGACACAATCAATAAGCTAGATAAATATGAAACCCTAAGTGTAAGAGAGGGAAAGAGTGACTTAGCTAGTTTATGCTTCGTGAAGGTGGTCTGGACTAGAACAACCGATGAACAAGAAGGGTAGACTATTGTAACCATACTCCATAAAATTTGTAACTCTCGATGATGAGGCCGGACTAGCATGCTTGGAATGTTGTGAGGGCTTCTAGGTGCAAGAGACCTCTACTAGGCACATATGACCATGTAGGAGCTCGGAACCTAGTTTTTCTAGTGTAACTGATAATCATTTTTGTCACCTATATGTCACACTTTGATCACAAAATTCACCTGTAATGTGTAAAGATATGTTGACCTGCAAAACCCTCGAACTACATCAAATCTTAAAAATAAAAGATGTAATATGGGGAGTCGAATAACCCCAGTGGTCACCTTCTTTGAGTGAACTTATGACTGAGCATTACACTACATCTCGAAATCCATATAGTTCTAGTGTATGTTTAAAATAATTGTGCCTTAGGAATCCCTTGTGCAAGTTCACTTGATAGCGGGCGATAAGTAGATTTACCAATGGACATAAATGTGTGGATGGAAAAATGAACTTCCCCTTCCTATGAAGTGTATACAAAAAATTCAGTCCCTTGTCCCTTGATTGGATGCTAAATGGATTCCTTTGATACTCTTAGATGCCTTTGGATGCAAGTTTAGGTGACGATAATAGGTGCTTAGATCTTGGTCCTTTGTTTTGATCACATAACATTGTCTTTATATGATTCTATTGGTTGAATTTCATAATTGACAACTAGAAGGACAACCCATAAGAAAATAAATTCCTAAAATATAAAAGATACCCAAAGAGAGCGAGTAAGGTTAAAAAGGAGAGAGGTGCCCAGAGGAGAGGAGGGCACCTGGTCACTAGTGTGTGGAGTCGTAAAATATAAAGTAATAAAGCACTGAATTAGATGTAGGGTGTGCATGACTAGAAAGAAGACAAGAAACAAAACAAAGAGGCCAACGATGGCTATCAATTACTATTTTTTTGCTTAGGAATCATGTAAATGTAAGTCTCGTTGTTTAGGACCTAGATATGTAACCACATGATTTTTGTCTAAAAATGGATTTTAAGGTGAAATGGAAAAGTGTGAATTTTGTCAAGGTGATAAAAGGAAATAAGAGAGAATTTATAATGTATTCCTAGACCCATAACACTTTTTCCATGACACATGTTAACTATAAGACAAAGAATGGTATATTGAATAGAAGACAAAATGAATGAAAACCATTACAAACCAATTTTGGAAGATGTTAGAGAAATATTTCTAGTTGCATCAGGAGGTCAACGAGTTGAGGAAGGTTTTGTAGTGCCTATTAAGTTTTATAAATTCCATAAAAAGTTGATAAAAGTCAGTTCTTGCAGAGGTAATGATGACTTTTGCATCAATTTTAAATTATTTCATCCACACTCTTGTATGAGTTGAATGGTCAAGAAGATTAAGGGTTCAAATGTGTAAGTTAGAGAGGTGTAAGAGGTGGTTATTCTCTTGAATATGTATGCCTTAGTATGAAATAATAGTTGGTTTTTATGACTACAATGTAAGGAGAATGAGCTCATGATAAAAAGTGCATCCTTACGGGTGCATAAATAAAATTTGAATGTCATGAAGTTTGCATTAGGATTAGTATGATATGATGAGTATTATGAACTCGAGAAATGAGAAATATGAGGATTTATGTGTGAATGAGGAACTAATATGTGTGAGCAAAAGAGGACTTAAAGAATGTACTTTGCAGTAGGATGAAGTGAAGAAGATAGGTGAATCAAGGTGAGTGAAGAAAAGATAAAGATATAATAAGATCTCGTATAATAGATCATGATATATTGTATCAGAAAAACAAATTAAAGTGATCAAAACTTTATAAAATTATAAGTATTTTCTTAGTTAAAAATGGAGTTGGAGTTTCCTTACAGGTTAGAGCTTGCAAAATGTTGAGTAGGTGTTTGATTAAATTATGAGGAGTTGTTGCTTCAATGGAAGTAGGAGTTTGCTAAAGGTAAAGGAGTTGAGTGGATTCTCGACAAATGAAATCCTTGTAATCTTTATAAGACAAAATTTCCACCTTAGTGTATTAATTTTAGTGGGTTTCTCTCACTTTAAGGGTTTCCCACATTAAATAGTGTTTTCATGTGTAATTTATTTTTCAATGTTTATGGTGAAATATCATTGATGAAAAAGAAACATTAATTACAAATAAGGATGTAGTAAATTTGAAGGAGAGATTGGAGTGAGTCAGACAAGGCAGAACAGGACAAGGCTTGAGGACACTTGGTTGAGACTCAACTTCTTGAGGAGCCAATGATTAATAGAAGATAAATGGTGATTTGATATTAGTTCTAGATGATGTCATAAATTTTTTAACAAGTATGTGAAAAATAAATAAGGTCATATTGATGGTCACATAGGTGCATGAGTTGAAATTGTGAGACTAGCTCAGTTTAGCAAGCCTAGTCCCTAGGCCTAGTTAGAGAAGTGACCTAAAAAAGTGGAGTGAAGGAAATATGTAGATGTAAAAACATGGTAAATGTATTAAACACGTGTTAGGACATGTTTAAGGTGATACATGGTGAAGAAAAAGACAAACATGATGGGTTCCAAAGTGCAAACTAGCTCAATTTTACCTACTTCAAGGACCTAAAATGAGGGTATGAAGAAAAAAAAAAGATATATAAAGAAAATTCAAGAATTATAAGTGTGTATGGAAATTTTCAATAGTCCTCATATAAATATAAAGTTCATAAAAAACCACTTAGAGGAATATTAATGGTCATTTGTATGACTACCCTTCAAGACAAACAGATTTAACATTCCCAAACCAGATGGGATTGGAAGTTCCAGGAGAACCATGAAAAATTAGCTATTAGAGATCATGGAGGAGGTAGTCATGAAGGTTTGGACCAAATTTGAGGACCATAGGATGAGTTTTGTGCAAGAAATTACAATTTTGTCAAAATTAGGCTAAACAAGGTATGCCAAAATAGTGCCTTGACTTCTTAGCATTTAATCTAAATTGAAAAGCATTGTTTAGATAAATCATAAGATAAAATTTTTAAGAGAATATAAATACATAGATTTTTCAAAAATTATGAAGTCAAAAGGATGAAGGATAAGAAAGTTCTATCCATTTTTCTAGCATTGTCTAAAACCCTCCTAAACCCCAATTGAAAGCGGTATGGAGAAAATTGCTTGGTTATGCCTCCAAATGGAATTGTTTTTCTTGGAAAATAATTTTAGTGTGTAGATAACTCATCAAATTTCATTTTCATGGTGGTTTAAGCTTATGAAACATGGTGGAACCCACAATAAAATAACTATTTTGTGAAGAATTCAAAGATATACATGAAAGCGATTGCAGAAGAAACCTATCCCCAAATTTCTGGTGAAATATTTTGGGGATGTTCTCTTGATGTTTATGAAGTCATATAGGTTATTTTTTTGGAGAAATGTGATGATATAGGTGTGTGTGTTTTATCCTACTGCTTGAAAATGCTAAACAAGGCGAAAATTAATCTTTGTGTTTGAAAGGTAAATGTGATTCTCTATATATAGCCTTTGTAATTTAAGGTCTTGAATAGTTGGTGCAGGTCCCATACAACATGTTTGAGCAAAAATTTTGATGAGATTAAGTGATTTCATGATCTAATTGAAATGATCCAGAACTATCCTACTAGACTAGTTAAGAAGCACTAAGTTTTTGAGCATGTAAACTTGACATTTCTGATTCAATCCTTTAGAAGAGTAGTTGATCATGGAGTATGCCTTATTTTTAAACTATTTGTGTAAGGTTTTTATAGGAAAGAGAATCTTTGTATGTGAAATGTAAAAAAAAATAGGACTAGTTCTTAGTTCTTATACCCCTGGTTGAGTGTATCTTGGAAAACATGCAAAGTTGATATGTTTGTTATCAAATTAAACAAGATTTGGAATTTTATAGTTTCTCAACATTCATATCCTTTTTGACATGTGTTTTTGAATTCATTACTAGCTAGGAAAGTATGTGATTTTACTCAATCTTTGAAGATGTAAATATGTGCATGCAAGAGTGTGTTGAATGGTTGAAAAGGATTATTCAAGATTTGATATGATGAACTCCAAGGTATTTTTGTTGATGAAGACCTCTTGAATATTCACTTCCCTTGAGTACATTGTCAGGTTGTACTATTGATAATATCATGCCTGTATTTTTGATGTACTTGCACCGAGCAAGCATTTGAGTTATTATAGTGACATAGAAAGTGAAATGACGAGATATGGAGAAGGCATTAGGAAAAATTAAGGTTATGAAATGCATATACATGTGGTTAAAACTTGATATTGATTACCTCAGAAGCTATATGAAATTTTTCTCACCAAAAGGAATAATTTAGAATTGTCATGACTATTACAAGTCAGCTAGTACAAAGGTCGAGAGATGCCATAAGTTGAAGAGGAGTTACAATTTTTTTGAATGACATTCCTATGCTTGATATTTTTCATGTTAGGTCAAAGGAAGTAATATTATGTAGCTAACATAAATGTTAATGTCATTGAAACTGAATAAAACAATCCATCTTACTCTATGTGCATGAGTTATCAAGGTAACATTAGAATTGAAAAGACTTGGGACTTGAAGTGTCAATTGTAATGTGAAGTGTAAATGGTGGTAGAGTATGTATATTAACATATATAGAGTTTATTATACATGAAAGTATTTTTGAAGAATTAGATAGCGAGAGGGATGATGAAGCTAGAGCTCATGATGGTTTGTGAATGCTAAGTGAGTGAAGAGGAAAAAAGTATGAGAATGAAGAATTGATGACTATGGTTTGAAGGAGCTCAAGGACCTGAAAAATAGGTGGACCAAGGAGAGAAATAAATGCCTTTGTGAATTCAAATTTTTTCAACAGTTTGAACACATGAAAAAGTGAGTTCTCGAAGGGATAATTCAAGGAAAGGAGCTTGAAAAGAATGAGTGTGTAAAGAGGCCTTGCATGATAGATTTTTTTTGCAGCTGATGAAGAGAGAAGAGAGATGAACCAGGGAGAAAAGAGGAGATGGAAGAGATAAAGAGGTGATCACAATTTTTGTGGGACAAAACTCAAGAAAAGTGATCAAAACATCTTGAATAAGTCTAAATGGTGGATTAACAATCAAGGATTTCAAGATTCCTTGTAAGTGGTAAGTTGCAAAAGATCAAGCAAAATCTTGATTTAAGTTTTGGGAGTTGTGGCTTCTAAGAAAGTGGTGGCTTGCAAAAGGTCAAGTGGCAGCTTGACTAAATTTTGGAGTTGTAGCTTCATGTTGAGTGGATGCTCAACAGTGAAATCATTATAACATTTATAGGACATTTTTGTCCAAGTTAGTTCTTTGGTTTCAGTGGGTTTTTCTCCCTTGAAGGGTTTCCCACATTAAATATTTTCTCTTTTTGTGTGTTTCCCTATTTTTTTCTTGTGAATGATGTTATGGTTTCATTATAACAAAGTTAAGTGAATTTAGTTGTATGTCAAGTTTTTAATAAGAACTGATTCACCCCCTCTCAGTGCCTAGATTTTATAATAAATGGTATCAAAGTCTGGTCCACTTGAATCAAGTATAATATCTTGAAGGATATCCTTGAGGCACAAGCATCGGAGACATAGTTGAAGCAGATTCAAAAGAAGGCATGAGATTTATTAGTCCCTTATTGATGGATTGAAGAAGGAAATCAAGCTTATAAAAGATGATCATGGAGAGTCCCTCAAATATATGGAATCTATAGTTGAAATTTTGGCAAAAAAATTGAAGGAAAAATAATATTCTTCCCTTAAACATGAAGAAGAGTTGAGAACCTTGAAATCTGATCTAGAAGAAGCCAACAACATGTTGAGAATGTATGGAAAGATGGAGAAGATTACTGAATTTCTTGATGAAATTCTAGAGAGTCAAAGAGCATCGGTGGCATAACATGTCTAGAATTCAAAGAATAACCTTTGAAGAAGATATATTCTAGCAATGCTAGTCCAAACATACAAATAGGCATGAAGAAACCTAAGAATACAAGATCAAGAAGACCAAACTCAGTCAGGAAACCAAATGCATCAAGGTATGAGATATTTTTAATGGCTAATTATTTTCTTGTCACAATTTTGGACATAGAGCTAAGGGGTGTAAGAAGCATGTCATTTATATCCATTCATTGAGAGATATCAAATTTGAGAGAACTAGGAACATAGTATGATTCAACCGTCAAGATAAGGTTCATACTACTAAGTACTATGTGAATCATTTAGTATAAATTGGAGAAATGAAATTCCTAGAGACAAGAACTATGTTGTGTGTTTCAAATTTCATCGATAAGGAAATTTTGCAAAACAATGTTATGAACCTCTTAGATATAAAAATAGGATTCATGCAATCAAGAATCAAGGAAAAAATGTATACAAAGTGAAGACTCATCCTCAAAGTGATTCCAAGATAGTAAAATATGAGACAATCAAAGGAAAGAAGGTGGTTGAGCACAAATACAGAGTAAAGGAAACTAAATCTAGGCTTGAAGAGACAAATAATGATAAGAAAATAGTATGGGCAGATGATGAAGAGACAAGGAAATACATGAAATTCATAGTAGTGACAAGCTAGAGAAAGGTAGCAAAATATGATGATAAAGCCAAGAATAAAGTAGACATGCCTAATGAAATCCAATATAAAATCTTACCGCTATCTATGGTAGAAAAATATATGAGATGTATCATATATTATTGTCATGAATCCAATCAGAAGAATAAGACATATGAAATGAGGTTCTCACACTTAAAAGTGCATCCAAGAAGATTGATAAGGTCTCAGGAGCAAGAAGAGAAATGATAGAGTCATCATGCTTCTTTGATGACTATATATTATTCTAAGGTGATCCAACAAGCATGGTGTGTCTTCTATAGGATTCTACAAGGCATGTACTACTTGAAGGAAGCATGGTGAGTTTTGGAATTACATTTTCATCTTGTAGCTGCTAAACAAAATCTTCACCATGATGATTTTGAGTAAATGGTCCAAGGTCTCAAAAAGGTGCAGCATATGTTTTAAGAAAGAAATACACATCCACAATAAAAATCCTCGATGCGAACATGAAAAACTACTGCATTACAAAAGTCTAAATACAGAAATTCTTGAAGTTGTGAGGTCATTCAATGTGGGTTGAGACCATTAAAATCTATGGAAGAAAAATTGAGTCATCATGAGGTAGAGTTATTCTATC
Organism: Taxus wallichiana var. yunnanensis; assembly: GCA_018340775.1. Taxonomy (NCBI): domain Eukaryota; kingdom Viridiplantae; phylum Streptophyta; class Pinopsida; order Cupressales; family Taxaceae; genus Taxus; species Taxus wallichiana. The sequence continues at coordinate 321,825,949 of CM031243.1, forward strand.
TAATGTAACACATCAATTAAAAGAAGAAATATGGTATGTTTTGAGGTTGATAACAAAGGATTCTTTCAAGTTTAGTATACAAGGATCAATGAATCTCTAAATGTGATTGCTAAAATTATAAACCTACCATAATCAGAGCATGTGATGGATTTATGTAATACTATTTTCAGTTCAGTTTTAAGGTGCTCTTGGTCAAGTCACAAGAATAACTAGTCAATTCCAAGACAAATATGCATCCATGTTATCCTTGATAATTCCTAGTCAAGTCCTGAGGTCTTCAAATGTTGCAAGTTTATCATGAGTTTATAATAAACTCTTTCATGTGAAATCTAAGTTGCCTTGGGTGTAAATTTCTCAAATAAAGTGTCAAATTATTCTATATCCAATAAAGATGTTTTATGAAGATGGGAGATAGGTCAAAGATTGTAAATTTTTGTTTGAAGAAGTCTTATTATATTTGGGAATCACCAAAATATTCTTATTATGTTAAAGGATTCTTGAGACACTTTCACAATGAAAGGATAAATAGAATGAGGTCTCATTTTTCTCAAGTTTGAGTGAAGTGCATGTTATGGAATGTGAAGGTAAGACATGTGTGCTACAGGTTTGTGAATACCTCTTGGGAGAAAATGAAGTTGTTAGTGATACTCTAACAAGTGATATAGATGGAAAAATACTAACTAAAGCACTATAAGATGGTGAAACACATCAAACAAAGAGGCTCATCAAATACAATGGTCTTCAAATGATAAGATTTTTGCAAATATTTTGATTACTAGTGATATAAAGGATATCTTGATGTAATATCTAAAGAAGAAAGTTGAACAAATCAATTACAGAAGTTTTGAGACCACTCGAAGTTTTGAAACTCAATCTTAAACAAGTTATGTCAAAAGGTATCTTCACAAGCTCGAGTTGAAACCCTACCATAGGGTTTGAGGTAAAATTGCTCTAAAGTGATATTTAATGGATGAAAATCCTTGAAATTTGGAACATATGATCACATCATGGTTACAAAGAATATTTTAAAGCCTCATAATGATGTGATATTGTATGGTCATATTTTTCTTTGACATTCCTAAACTATGCCTATGTGACCTAATCAAAGCAAATAACTTAAACGCTAGGTGATCTCTACTAATGAAGGGTTTGTGAAAAAGATGAGACAAGGTTATATGCAAAATGGGTCCCTGATAATGAAAATTTTATCTCTAATGTGGAATATTGCAAAATTTATCATCAAATTATTAGTGTGACATGTCTAGAAATTGTAGGAGGTAGAGTGTAAGCTAGTGAAGAAAATTTCCCGTGCTTTCTCATTAATTTTTCCATTATGGAGGCTTGTGAGTATTGGAAAGAGTCTGATTAAGAATGATGAATATGTGTGAATATTATGACAATAATAAAAAGGTTATTGAATGAGAAACAAAGGATTAAGATGAGGATTGTGTTGAAAGAGGTGTAAAAGTTCATCTACATAAGACATGAATCTCATGATAATGTTGATGGGAAGTGTATGAGGGAATATGTTAATAGAAGCCAAATATTCATGGTAGAAATACTATAAAAATGCCAAATATTTGATGGATACTCAAATGGAAATATTGAAAAATAACTAAGAGCTAATGGATCTCTAAAAGTACATCCTACAAGCCTGAAATGTGAACCTACAGTCGAGTAGACCAACTCGGTGGTAAGGTAGCTTTATATGATCTTCAAGATACTAATTTTGATGTTGAAATGTCTAAGTGTGGAAGAATTATGGATTAATGCATTACCATTCCAAGGCGAGCAAGATTCACAACCTAGTAAGCCTCTATACCAACCAAATAAGACCATAGACATTGAAATAGAGGTTAACGCAGAGGTACAAATAAGAACCCACCTTAATGACTTAAAGAAAAGATACAAGGAAAAATTATTGCATGGGTTAATAGAGAAGGATATAATGATCCCATAAGAGGAACAAGGAAGAGTTTTTGCAATGTATGATGGACTAGAACATGACAAAGATTGCCAAAAATGCTCGAAAGTTCAATTTAGGGACCTAAGATCTAAATGTTGCTTGTAATTAGAATATTTTAATATTAGACCTAGCTTTGAGCTTTTAGAGATGAGAAAGACATATTCATGAGTGAGGAGGATTTTATCATGCAAGGATCATGTTTTTGGCATGTATATGTGTCATGAATGCAGCTTCTCAAGGAGACATAGTGAATTTAATGCACTATGAATACAAAAAGGAGTTAAGGAAGAGATTGAATGAGGAGTTTGGTTGATGTTTCCAACCAAAAAGGGCCCAAAAAGCTAATAAAGATGAATTCCATGTACTACAAACATGTACTTTTTCATTAATGTAAAAGGGGAGAAGAATTAGGAGATTTTTCATCAATGAAAAATGGGGAGTTTGTTGGCATGTGTATGGTGAGTTGTCATTGATGCAAAATACACATTAATGAAAAAGAAGGATGCATGAGAGCTTAAAGAGAGCTTAGAGTGAGTCGAAAAGGAAGAACATGATAAGAATTGAGAACACCTGGTTGAGACTCAACTTCTTAAGGAACTAGTGATTAGCAGAGGCTAAATGATGATATGAGATCCTACCTAGATGATTGCATAGCAAGTTTAACAAGTATATGATAAAGAAATAAGGTCATAAATATGTTTATTTTAGGGGTGAATACTCATGAATAGACAAATGTTATGAATTTTTAATTTTTAATTTTGTATTACCATATAGTAGAGCATTCTCCAAAATTTTAGGGCGCTAAAATATTTTGAATATAATTTCACCTTCATGTTTCCACTAAGGGCCAACCAATGTTAGTATATTCACCTTCATGTTATAACATACTATTATATATAGGATTAATTCACCATAATATAGTAATATAATTCAATTTCAAGAAATCCTATACAAAAGACGAAAGTATTAGCTAGCTGCTAAAAATATGAAGGAATAAATGAAAGAGGTAAGTGAAAATGTTAATTGTCTATCTGTCAAGTTGTTTTGTAAAACTGTTACGCCATTAACATCAATTTGTGTTTCCATAAGTTATTATGAATACGTAATGTTGAATGGAAACAAGAACATGTTATCGAATGGTAACAGTTATATGTGTTACCATGGTAATATTATTTTTTTCCATCCTGTAATATTGTTTTGTGTTGTCGTATGGTAACATTGTTTTGTGTTGTTATCTGGTAACATTTTTTTGTCTTGTCTATCTGGTAACATTGTTTTATGTTCTTGTCTGAGTAGCATTAAGTTGTGTTGTCATTCCGTAGCATGATCTTTATTTTTCAAGTCTTACATTTATTTTTTACATATCATGATTCATATTTTAAACTTCTATATTTTTTTCACATGTGTAGACTTCAAAATCACCCATATGATGGCACATATTACAAATGAAAAAATAACTCAAGGAAAAGAAAATGTGACATATAAATTACAAAATATTTCAGTTTGCTAACTATTACCCTAGTGGTAAAAGGTAATTTTGAATCTAATAATGTTCATGTTACTTTATTTTTTTATTTACTTAGGAATGTTGTAAGAAAACAAATTTCTTTCAAATGCAGAAAACCCTAGCAATGACCTTACTCTAGATGAAATTCCCAATCAACAAAGTAATTCAATTCAAATTGATAGTATTGATAATCCCATTTTCCATCCAAATCAAACTTATGATAAACATTCCAGAAACACACATCAGAAACATAAGAGTGGGAAGTGGACTATAGGAAGGACTTATAAATTTGAATGGTTAACCAAATATCCATTCATTTAAATTTTTGAACCAGAAAAACAATATTGATACTCTATTGAATTTCGATGTACTATATGTAGTTGGAAACTAGGAAGAATTTACTAGATAACACCTAGTCATTTGGTACATCATCGAGCCTAGGCGAGTGCTCACCCAAAGCACAAAAAGGTACCAGGTCCCTCTTTAGGGTTGTTATAGCAAGATGTTAGCGTGACTAAGGAAGAAACATATATGTCCATAACTAATACACCATTATACCATCCATGCTACATTCGAGATCTATGAAAGAACAAGCTTAAATAGTAATCATGATTGAATCAATAACATGCACTACTCAATTACACACATGAATGACACTTAGATTTAGTCAATATATTCTATCTATTAATAAACACATAAGCTTCTTATAGTAATCAATCTATACCAATGCGCATGGATCTGTTATAGTAATAATCCAATCATATGCGCATACCTCTATACCTTCATACATCCATCTCTCCTATGTGTGTATGTATTTTTTTTTACTATATCTCGATTTATATCATATATATAGGGTGGGGACTTTCCCTTCACCGCTTATCTATTCCAAAAATAGGCCGCATGCTATTAATAGCCACGCATTGTTTACAGGCATACCACACATGTAAGTGTGTTATCTATAGACCTCTTATAGTTAACTGAAGTGACAATCCTATTCCTAGCTCGTCTCCATGAAAAAAAGCTTTGATTTGATCCTCTAAAGATAGATAATGTGTGGTGTGCACGTCTCTGCATCGTTGGTGTGTTCTACACGCCATCTTCTAAAAATAGGTCTTCATGCTCAAAATCGAGCTAAGTCCCAAAAGTTGAACTTGCCCCCATGTACGGGTTCTTCTCTTCCTATCCATTTACACCCTTAAACCTAACCTTCTCTCCTACGTGAACTTCTTGTGTGATCTCTAACAAGTATTCTCTGATCAACATTACCCCACACTAATCTCATTATCGTCCCGACAATGGTTATCTCCAAAAAATTGAAGTAAAGAATAGAAGAATGGAAAGAATAAGAATGAAAGAATGTAGATAAATAAATAAGTTTTATGAGGCTATGAGGCAACCTCCTCTATATCAGTTTGAAGTATCAACTCTAGATACTCCTCCTTTATTTCAGCCTCCAAGGTCTGCCATTCAGTGAGTGCTTGTTTTGCTTTCTTTGGAATGTCCACAATAATGGATTCTAACTCATCCCTCACAATCTCTCCTTTTTCATTCTGCAGAACCAACACAATGCTGGACATTGATGTCATTCTTCCTTCTAAAAGATCCATCTTCTGCAATGAGCTTCCCAAGCTCTTCAAGCCGAGTCTTATGTAGCTCTTGTGTTACTGTAAGGGCCTTATGATTTTGTTTAACCATTGATAATATTTTGTGTGGCCCAATGTCTCATCCTTCATTGCTTTTTGGACCTCATTGTTTTCTTCTAGGGTCTTTATATTGATAAGCACCTATGGAGTTGTGTATATATTCAAATCTTGGTCTACTTTCTTCAATACTTCTTGTAGCACTTACAATAGCCCTTCATAAGATGTAATCTTTCGCATCACTGAGGATTTCTCTCATTCTACCTCTTGCTCTGACTTCCTTGGCACTGTCATGTGCAGAGGTTCATCTTCAAGCACTAGGTCCACCAACTTTCCTACATAATGTATCATTGAGGGAAACATCTATGGTACCTTGGTCTCTAAGTGTGGCCTTACTTTGATGACATTGTCCCCAATCTCCTCTGTGATGCTGATAAATACTTCATTCTTCTTTTGCGAAGTCCCTCTCTTGTGTTATACGTGCTATCTCTGCATCCTTTTTCTTTAGCTCCTGCACAATGCTCTGATTGTTTTGCAGCTTTATCCATGTTTCTTCTAGCAACTTTAGTAGAAACCTTCACCAATGCATTGTTGACCTGCTCATCGACATGACATAGTAGGCTTTACTATCATATGTCTAGATTGTGGTGCCTTCTTCAGCCATCTCAAAATGCATGACTCTTCACATACATCAAAGTTAGGCTCATCCATGTGGGTGTGCATTGACCATGATAGTTTCTTTCGAGTGTGCACACTTTCACCATATCCTCATCCATTAGCTCCCCTAGCTGAATAAATCCTTCTATGCTATCGTGCTCTGGAAGTGGGCACAGACAATTTTACCTGTATCCTCTGCATACCCCATGGCTAGTGGAATGTGCTCTCCACTCATCCTCTTCGATCTAGGACCCTTAGGAATTGTAGCTTCAAGGTTAGGATCCTATCCCATTACATCTGAGTAGTCACATGCGCAGATCCGGAGGTTTCCTTTTCTTTTTCTTCTCCATCCTTCATCTCTTCATCTTTTTGCTCTTCCTTGTTTTGTGGCTTGTCTTCTTACTCGAGTGGGGTAGGAGATGCATGCTCACTCTCTTCTAATTCCTCCACTTCTTTATCCAACTTCAAATTTATTCTCTTCTTTGGTTCAGTGGTCTCCTTGTGTGGAGAGAGATGAGGTGATTTCCATACCATTTGTGGGGTTCCACTTTGAATCCTTGTGCATCTGAACACTTTCTTAAATCTATGCTCCCCTACTCAACCTCTGTATCTTCCTCTTCATCCTATCCTTGAGGTGGAGTGGCCATGTACCATGACTCTTCTCTGTCATATGGTTTGCTTTCTTCTATGCTCCAAGCCTCCACTATCTTCACGCTCCTCCTCTTCACCCTCTACTTCAACAACTTCTATGGGCCTTTGTGCGGTATGTTTTCTATTGTGTGCTTACCCTTTGGTGGCCTTGGGAGCATGAATTCATTCTCTACATACTTATTGTTCTCCATCTTGGGATTCAGCTGAAGATACACCAATGTTGCCCCTACATTTGCTATAGCTAGACTTATTGGCTTGATATTCAACACCTCTAAAATGATCCTCTCGGTGTAGGCACTTCTTCCAGGATACACATACTTCTTTCTCAATGTATGGTAGTCATAGTCTACCTTATCTGCATTGAATACCAGTTGACGTGTGTCTATAAATCTATGAACAGATGCTTGGAAATACCTTGCAGTGAATGCGTAAGGAAATTTACACCAAGGGCTCTAGACTCCATCTCTCATTGGGAAGTGTGATGTAGAAATGTTGATATACAAAAATGGACTTGTTTCCCTACTATTGATGGTAGGTCCTTTGGGATGCGCCACTCTTCTCCAAATGCCACATGGAGCCTATCATACCATTTCTTTGACCCTTTTCTTTATGTCATATGTCATGGCCCCTTTACATAGGTACTTGTTAAACCTTTCAGTTGGTGACTTATTCTCCATGGGGTATTCCCATACCTTTTCCTTTGGCCCATCTGGTACTCCAATTTCCATGAATACTAGTGATAGTAGAACAACCCCAAAGTTGATCTTCCCTCTATGCATGCTTCCTCGACTATTTGTTCTGTAATGTAGCCTGTAATATTGTAGATTTCCTTCTGACATCTTACGTGCAATGTGTAACCACATAGTATTTACCTATGACCACCACTCTTGATCATTCAACTTTGTAACAAGGTGTGTTGTTACTTGCACAACTAGACAATTCTTCAATTTGTCTATATCCATACCACGTGGACCCTTCAAGTACCCCAACTCCTATCTGGTCTTTAAGATCATGGATTTATCTGTGAGATCATTCTTTATGTCCTCTCATGTGGCCTTAAAACTGTAACTGATGAGATAAGTGCAAATGAGATTCTAACTCTACATCCTGCAAAGTAGAAGAAGTCCTCGTGCACTCTGCTCATGAGCCACTGATACAAGGGCTCATACTTCCCAAAATATGGAAGCTCATATAATTGGTAGACCCCAATTCTCTTCAGAAGCTTCTCACTGCATCATCATAAACCGGCATGTCATCCGTCATATGCTTATTCATCCTTACAGTGAGTAGGGAATCAAGCTCCTTTTTGTTCTCCATTATCCTGTGATTGTATTCACTCACTTTGCTCTTTCTGATAGGTGAATCCCATTCCTGGCTGATGATGACTCCTTCTAGATATTATATTTCTGAAAAATCACTTTTGGGTGCCATCTCTTCTTCCTCGATGACCACCTTCTTCTTTCCTTTTTCTCTTGCTGCTAAGTTGCCTTCTTAGGTGCCATTTTTACCTTGCAAACGTCTCCTCTTTAACTCTACAACTTGTGAATCAAACCCTAGCTCGATTCAATCGTGCCCTAGGTGGAAACTTTGTGCCCTAACTCCTCTCTATCTCCTGCTTCACTCAAACCCTTCACCACCGGGGACGTAAGCTTATTTTCACATAGATATGTTTGTCACGCTTGGTTTCACACCCTTCGCACCTTAACCCGATCACTCGGCTCTTCACACTTAGCTCTTTCCTCAAATTCTCTTATGTAATGGTAAAAATGAATCATATCCCATCCTTATATAATTTTTCAAATTTTGATGCATTTATTGCTCCTTCACCTACTAAATATCCCCTCATTCATTGACCAAATTCATTCATTCCACATGGTACATCTTCATGCCCCAACTATAACCTTCTATCATGCCTCCCTACCCTCTGGTCATAGACTTCTCTTCAGCACGTGTGCCCTTGTGCCCGAGTACCTCATCATTGTACCTTCTCTGGTAGTTATCATGGCCTCCACTTACCTTGCGTTATACTTTTCCTTTCATTCATCTCCATCCTTGGTCACTTGTGAGAAGCAATCTTCTTTTGACTTAAAAGCACACATAGTATAGCATTTTATTCCTTTCACCTTTCAATTCCCATAGTCTTTTACTTGGATAACTACAACCACCCACACTACTAAAGTATGTGCAAGTCCTCTGCATGCATAAACATGCATCATATAGTAATTAGCTTCATGCGTGTATGTGCACTTATTACATGTAAACAACAACTAAATTGAAAAAGCATAGTGACAAATGAAGGAAATACATTAAGGAAATACATAATTGAAAACCTAATCTAAATGGAAATACTACCTTATTACAAACACCAAGAAGACTTATTTATAGTAGGGCTTCAGCCTACTCCCATTAAAGTAACTAGGTAGCCATGTTCCATCAAGTGCTTCTAATTGGAAAGCACCTGATTCAAGTATATAAGTGATGACATACGACCCAACCAATGTACTTTGAGCTTTCCTAGATGGCACAAGAACTTAGAGTCATAAAGAAGTACCATTTGTCCAATCTCAAACTTCTTATCCCTTATGTTTTTGTCATGCCATGCTTTCTGCCTGGATTTTTCCTACTTTTGACTCCATCATGTTATGGCTCATCACTCATCCAGTTGAATCATCTTCTCGATATGCTCTTCTAAATCTTGCTCATCAGCTAGACCTCAACATGCGTGCAATGCACAAAGAAGGTAACATAAATTCTATAGGGAGAATGACTTTACGTGCCAAACACCAATTGAAATGGTGTGGCTTTGTTCAATCTCTTGTAAGTTGTTCTATATGCCCAAAGAAAAAAGTTGACACTTTGTCATCCCAATCCTTTCTTCCAACATCACAAATTTTTGTCAAATTTTGGCTCAAAATCTTGTTGAAAGCCTCACAGTTCCATTTTCCTGAGGATGATAGGGTGTAGTTTTATGGTGTGCAACCATAAACTCATCTAATAGGATCTTGATTGTCTCATTCAAAAAGTGTGTGCCCCTATCACTTGTCAAGATTAAAGGACATCCATATCTTGTAAGAACATTCTCCCATAGAAACCTAGCTGTTGTAGCAATCCTTTATAGTCCTTTCGTAGGGTGTCTTCTACCCACCGTGTGAGATAATATGTGTAAGTAATGATATAGCATGACCTTCTTGCACGTGGTGGTGAAATAGGTCCTACAAAGTCAATGGCCCATTTCTCAAATGGTTCAACACTAGTAATTGGTCTCAAAGGCATCTCATCTCTTTTCCCTGGTTTTCCTAGGTGCTGACAATGATCACACGCCTTACAATATTCTTTACAGTCTTTATATAATGTCTCCCACCATAATCCAACAAGTAGGATCTTGGGAAGTCACATCACCTACATAATGGCCTCCTACAATACCACCATGGGCCTCTTCCATAATATCCTTATGCTCATGCTCTAATACACAACGTCATAATACTTCATCTCTACCTAACTTGTAGAGGTCACCACTGATTAACATAAATGGTTTACGCACGTATAGCAAGTTGTTTCTTTTCTAATGCCTTCATTCCTTCTGGTGCCATACCAATTCGTAGAAAGACAACAATGTCTTCTAATTCGATGGCACACATTGTAACCTATATAATTGTGCATCTGGCATGGTTTCTTCAATTGTCTATGTGCTTCCTCTCTTGAGTTGATTCTAGATAAATGGTCTGGTCCAGAATTACTTTTCCCTAGCTTCACCACAACTGTGAAGTCAAACTCTTGAAATAGGAGTACCCATCTGCATATGCACCCTATAAAATGGGCTTGTTTACCAAGTACTTCAATGCCATGTGATCTGTATATAAAACAAAATGGTGTTGCTAATAAGTACTTTCGAAACTTGTGTAATGCATAGATCATTGACAAAGCTTCGCGCTCTGTAGTTGTATAATTATTTTTAGTAGGAGTCAGCTTCCTACTAGCAAAAAAATTGGATGATCTATAATACCTTCACTAGGTTGAGCTAACACAACACCAATGGCCATGTCCAGAGGTGTCCACATGCACATGAAATGGTTTATCCCATGAGGGAAAATGCAGAATGGGCACGGTAGTAAGTTTCTCCTTTAATATCTCAAATGTGTTACTGTGGTTCTCCCCAATAAAATGTACCTTTCCCTTTAGTAACTCTTCCAAGGGTGTAACAACTTTGGCATACCCTTTGATGAATTTTCTATAATATCTGTATGACCTAAAAATCCACGCACCTCACTTTGACTGGTAGGCACCTCTAGGCCTAGAATGACTGCAACCTTAGCTGGATCAACCAACAAACCTTCCTTGCAGATTATATGTCCTAACAATATTCCAAATGGTGTAGAAAATATGCACTTCTTGATGTTCAAAGAGATACTCAATTGTCTACACCATTCAAACATTAAGTGCAGATTGTCACAATGATCTTTCACAAGCCCATATATTATCTAATCATCTAGGTAGACTGTAAGAAGTTGTGAATAAAATATTTGAATGCTGAACAACTATGTGAGAATATAGTAGGTGCATTTTTCAATCCAAAAGGCATCACAGTATAGGAAAAACTTCCCCATTTAGTAGTAAATGTTGTCTTTTCTTGATCCTCTTGAGCAATCCTAACTTGATGATACCCGAAAACCCATATGTGAAAGAGTATATTTTATGCCCTGCAACACTTCTAGTATTTCCTCAGTAAATGGCATAGGGAATGGATTTGTGATGCATGTAGCATTCAGCTCCTGTAGTCCACACATATTCTAATTCATCCATCCTTCTTGATATTGATCACCATTGGACTAACCCATTCTGACTCATCAAGGGGCTTGATAATTCTATATTTCAACATTTTATCAATTTCTTCTTTTACCTTTTCACACAAATTGGGGTTCATTCTATAAGGTCTCTTTCTCATGGGGTGTGCACCTTCCTTAAGTTTTATCTTCATTTCCCAAGTGATTTATGCACACCTTTAAGTTCATGATACCCTCGAGGGAATAAGTCTGATAATCCCTGAGTAACTCAATGATCTTTGCTACCTCCAAGTCTGACCAGTAGTCTCCAATGATGGCCTCCTTAGGCTCAGCCTCAAACCTATATTCACCTTCTTTGTCTTCATGGGTTCGTGATAGGTGCATGTGTATCCTTGTATCCATCTGCACTCCAAGACCTCATGCACCCCTTGTGAATGTTCAATATCTAGGTTCTCAACTTCCTCATCATCCATGATGTAAACCATTTCCTTTCTCTTTCTCAAGGCAAGCGCGTTCAAGTAGTATGGAGTCCATTTCTTCTTCCTTTCAAAATGCGCTTTGGACTCTATCTCACCAAATAATTCTTGAATATGCTCTTATGTTTTTACACTATCTCCCATAGTTAAGTGTTTGACAAATTTTAATGCCTCTTCTATTGGAGGTTGGGAAGAAAAGTAGTCAAAGGTCTAGATCATTCCTGTAGTCAAATTTTTCCATTCCAGTCTCTCGATGTAGTTCTGCGTATACATACCATGTGCGTGCATCCTTGTAGTAGAGTACAATCTATGCACCTAGAGTGAAGGTGGTAATGCTTCTTATCTTGTTGTCTAGAGTCTCTCACATTGTTGAATGTGATGTTGAACAGGTTGATCACCATGATAAGTGTAGATATGCATAGGTGCATTGTTCCTTACAAACCTAATAGATAGGGTGATCCCAATCTCTTCCCATTCTATAAGATTATCTTTGTGGACTACCCACCAGTGCATTGTTGTCCCGCACAAGGTATATACTAACATATCTCTTCTCTTAATTTGATTATGTCCACTGTGTTTCCATGGCTTTCAAAAATACAGGAAGATCTTAGCCCCTATATACCAAGGTATTGTGCTACCTATCCGTCAAACCGAACAAAGTCCATTCTTGTGTGCAACATGCACTTTTCACCTCGCACCCTACTAGTTCATATGTACCATGAGCCCAATTGTCACAAGAAATACTCATAGTATCACTAATAGAATGAGAATCCTCCCATTGTAGGATGCCTTCTTTTGATGGCTCATTGACCTCTGGGTCTGAATAACACGTACATAAATTTGTTTAAGTCCTCCTCACTTAGAGGCTCAACATATGGTGTAGACTTCCCATCTGTTAGAGGTATCACAACTCTTTCCTCCTTGTTCTCAAAGATGATATACCCCTTATTGAATCTCAAGTCAACATTATTTGCATAACACCAAGGGTGTCCAAGCAAGGCTAGAAAATTGTCTACTTCTACAAGTGCTAATACCTCAAAATCCCTAGTGAACTTGGCCCCTTGTATGGTTATAGATGCATCCTTCAAAACTCCTATGGGAGTGGCCTTAGTCTGGTTTTCCATAAACAACACATTAGATGATGGCTGCAATGGAGGCCTCCCCATTTGTACCCATGCATCTAATGTAAGCACATTTACTTCCGCACTGTATCAATCAATATGTTTCTCAATAACCATCCATCCACAACAACATTCAGAGTAATTTCCTTGTCATAGTCAATCTTTATCGGGGGAAGATTTGCATGTAGAATCTTTCATCTGGTCTCAATACTTGTGCACGGAGTGTTCCCTTTTAACCAACTTCCTAATAGTGGAATGATGTTCTCTGGTGTAACATTTTACACACTTCTCTCAGATCATTGATATTAGTTTGGATTATCTCTGATGCTTTCTTCTACTCCTTTAAGTACTATATCTCACCCTGAAGATTCCTTAGCACTTCCATGGTATCCTAGTAAACTTCCTTCTAATGAGTAGGATCTGGGTACCTTGCATGCAAAACCTCCTCCTTGGTGATCGTAGGCTTCTGGTGCAATGCCTCTCTTACATGTGCCACTTCATCTTGTGTAGTAATCTTCATAGTTAATGCCTCAAGTCCTGGTGCTATCTTGGGCATCCAATGATCTTCTACCATGTTGGATTCTAACCATCCCGGTGCCTTTTTTTTCTTTCTTATGCTTACTCAGATGCTCATATAATTCTAGGCACTCTTCATAGCTATGGTTCTTTCATAAAAAGAACATGTAATATTATGAGGACATTCACACCTATAGTGGTTAGGAGATCCACACGTATAACATGTTCCATGAGGGAACTCACCTCTCCCTCCACCATGTGGCCTCGTCCTCCATATCCACCATGATATCCATGTCCCTTCCATGACCTCCTTAAAACACCCCTCATTCATGTCATAGCATGTTTGATTATGATCTCAATCTGGTGCTCATTCTTACCCTTAGATTATCTATTATACTTGTTTGTTGTACCCCAATGTCTATAGCATCCTGGATCTGACCAATCAACCAAAAATCCTTAGTATCATGGGTTGTGGAGCGGTAAATTTTGAAAAATTAGGATACATTCTTCCTTATCACATGCTGTAAAAAGGAAAGTGACTAGCATCATGATTCAAATGACATATCTCACAATAACAATAATGAGCATATAGATCTGAGGACAACTATCCTTGGTGTGACCTTCCACTTCACAATTTGTACACCAAATTCTTGAGCATGTTTCATGGGCTGAATTTTTGATAGCTTCTCTAACTGCTTTTCCATAGCTACAATATGTGCTCTAAGAATGGACTAACACCAGTGTCAATGCTCCCAACTACCTCAACACACAAAGTTACTTCTAGTGCTTCATGTGGATCAGTGTATGTCTTATGTGACATAGTGCCCTTCTAAATGGTGTAATCAATCCTCCAAAAACCATTGTGCATGTTGGCTTGCATGAATATCATAAGATAGCTTAGATAGAAGTGTCTTAAAATGGGCATCATACTCACGTACACTCTCAGTAGTGCCTTTCTTGATATCCTTGAGCACACTTATACTCTTCTACTCAAATTTAGGGATATGGAACTCTTTCAAGAAAGCATCCTTCAATGCTGCATAATCCACACAAGTTTGATCAGGGTCAAACTTCCTATACCTAGTTATGTGCACATCCCTGTAATGTAGTAGCAAATTGACTTGCCTTTGCTCAACAACTATGATCCCTTTAGTGCCACAAGATTTCACACATATGCACATGTTCAATAGCATCCTCTATGCCTCTATACTCTAGAGAGATGAAGAGACATTTCCATATAAATGTTTTGTGGTTACTACGGGCCTTGACCACCTAATCCAGAACCTCTGTGTTCCCTCTGCCTCCAGAACCACTAGATCCACTGGAACTAGAACCACCTATACCTCTTGATCCTCCACTTGTAGCTGGAATAGGACCTGTAGATGTACTCCCATGTGCTCCGATAGTAGTACTATATTGAACCCCTACAGTTTGTGAGGTAGTTCCACTTCAGAGGTGAATCCAACATTTTGTGCACTCATGTTCTATGTGGATGATGCACTAAGAATGTTCCTCCAAATATCATTGAATTCATATGTCCTGCCATTGATGTAATTTCTCCTTGACTTACTCTTCTCTCCTACTTCCCAAGTTAGCTTGTTGGTTACTTGTCATACTAGATACTGGAAAACCAAGCGCAAGGGCTAGGTCACTAGGTGGATTAAGATGCACGCCCGTGGCCTAGGTAGTCTCTGTTGGTGCACTTCTGTGTGAGGCCAAGGGGGATCTATTGTCATGTTTTCCAAGATGGGGAGTTCTGATGCTCTGGCTCCATGTCTTCTATATGAGTTTTAAATCCTTCATGAGCCATCTCTCTCCTCAATGCCATACTTTCTGCAATGGAACATTGCTTCTCTATCTCCCTCTCACGCACCTCATTATACTTAAGCCACCTCTCCTCTCTCTGCCTCTCTACCGCTAGGTCTACCATCTTTCACCAAACCTGTTCCTGCCCTCACATGTGGTGAAGTTTAGTTAGCCATTGGTTTACTCTCCAGATTCAAAGTTACCATCAAGATCTTGATCACTAGTGGAATACCTTGCAGATATGTTCCTCTTGGATACCACAAAAATTGGAATTTAGCTACCTCAGGAAAGAATATGTTCAAAATTGAATATTCTAGAATATAACTATTTAGAACACCATGAAACCACGTATCCATAGTGTGAGTCTAGATCAAATCAACATCATAAAGGGCTTGAAATTCTTCTGTGTCCAGACAAGTGCATGATACCTCCAATTCCGTTGAGATGCATAAGTAGTAAGCCACTCATATAGTTCTACTAGAAAGATAGTGAAAAATCTCTCGTATAGGTTATCATACAGATTCTATTCTACCCAAGTGCATACGTTAAACTCAGATCCAATGTTGAACCACATGCATATTCTTCCTCTAGATCATGTATCCACTCCTCAATACTTGCTAGAGTTAACCGGTACATCTTCATCATGAACCATCCTGAAAACAACTGAAAAAGAGGTCCCAACAATGGAACCAATGATGCAACCTAGAATTTACAGATAACACCCTAGTCACACTGGCACATCACTCATCCTAGATTGAGCGCTCACCCGAAGCGCGTAAAGGTACCAAGTCCCTCTTTAGGGTTGTTGTAGTAGGATGTTAGTGTGATGAAGGAAGAAACATATATGTCCATAACTAATCCACCATTCTACCATGCATGCTACATTTAGATCTATGAAAGAACAAGCTTAAACAAAGTAATCATGATTGAATCAATAACATGCACTACTCAATTACACATAGGAATGACACTTAGATTCAGCCAATATCTTCCATCTATTAATAAACACAGAATCTCCTTACAATAATGTCAATCTATACCAATGATGCACATGGATCTATATAGTAATCCAATCATATGTGCATACCTTATACCTTCATACATCAATCTCTCCTATGTGTGTATGTATCTTTTTCTATTCGATTCGCATCATATATATAGGGTGGGGACTTTCCCTTCACCACTTCTCTATTCCAAAAATAGGCCATGCATGCTATTAATAGCCATGCACCATTTATAGGCATAGCCACACATGCAAGTGTGTTATCTATAGACTTCTTACATTTAACTAAAGTGACAATCCTATTCTAGCTTGTCTCCATGCAAAACAAGATTCGATTCGATCCTCTAAAGATAGACAATGTGTGGTGTGCACATCTCTACATCGTTGATGTGTTTCACATGCCATCTTCTAAAAATAGGTCGTCATGCTCCAAATAGGCTAAGTCCCAAAATATGAAATTTCCCTCCACATGCGTGCTCTTCCTATCCATTTGCGCCCTTAAGACCTAGCCTTCTCTCCTGCGTGAACTTCTTGTGTGATCTCTAACAAGTATTCTCTGTTCAACAAAGACAAATTTCAGATCTCTTTGATTATAACATATTGTTTCAATCTAATGGGTTTCCAAATACTCCAAGAAAAAACTAGTCAAATACCAATGCATGGGAAATGGAAAAGTGTATGGGATAAACTATAATCACTGATTTTAGAGAGAAGGTAAAAATGCCAAATTTATCGCATTGTCAATTGATGAGGTCATAGTAATATAAAATACATACTGGGTATGCATGCATGTCTACACTTTAAGTTTCAATAACCATTTCAGGTAAAATAATCTACTAGCTATGCACAAAATGATGGAGAATTGCAATTCTAAGAACCTCTACAAACTTGTTATTAAAATTTTTAAGGAAATAGCTGGTATGGATGATCATTCAATATCTACAAAGCTGATTTGTGTAGGAGCTGATGGAGCATCTATCATGTAAGGTCACAAAAATGGACTTTTTATTCATCTGCAATCGTAGCCCCTTACATGATACCTATTCACTTTGCATCAACATGGCTCAAAGAATGAATCGGATTACAAGATTGTAAGTAATTTTGAAAATTTTACTAAAGTGGAGGAGCTTATACAAGAATTACATTCATATATGTCAAGCATTCCTAAAATATTTTTGGAGTTTCAAAGATTTTTTATTGGAATAAAAAATGGTAAAAAAATTGTTAAAATATGTTGACACAAGATGGATATCATTGTATGATCCAGCTTGTAGGATTTTTGAGGAATACAGGTCCTTAATAGGGTATATGTTCAAGAATCAAAGAGAAGTGGACAAGGCTAAAGATCTATTGTATTGCTTGACATATTTAGAGACATTATTAACTTTATGTGGTATTTTACCAATGCTGAAGGAAATACACATATTGGTGAAACATGCTTGGGAAAGATCCATAAACATTGTTGATTTTATAAAATTAAGGAGATACATATTTATGATTTTAGATACATTATATATACCACTGAAGTCTGGTTTTGAAGGCAATTTTTAGTAACTAGAAGGTTTTGATAGATAAAAATATCCCAACAACTATTTAAAGTTCAATATTAGTGGTCATCTTTGTATTTTAGTTTATGGGAAAAATATTCCAATGCACACCTTGTACGGAGATCCTTATGTAATAGGTTCTGAAATTGAGGAAGTACTACTCACAACCATTATTTTTGATGCTGCAATTTCTGATACACAGAAAAAATAAATGAAGATATATGAAACATTGAATTTAGAGATCAAATAACATTTTAAAAATAGTGCTCTTCTTGAGGCCATGGGAGTTGTAAATCTAATTTTCTATAATCGATGATTGGTGAAGAAAAAGAGCTACAAACTTTGGGAAATCCATAACTGCACTTATGGAGAAGTTTTACAAATCTTTAGATGTTGATGGAGGGGAATTGAATGGTATATTAGATAAAAAATTACTCATATCACAATCACAACATTTTTCATATACCATGAATGATCTATATAATACTATTTTTAAACCATCAGAAATGGGAGCTATCACACTATTATGGAGAAAGATGTATCAAAGTATCATTCTTGAGAGAAAATATAAGTGAATAATTTAAACTATATGAGCTCATATAAACAATGATCCTTGGGTCTATTAAATATGAAAGGGTACTTAGTTCACTTACATTTTGGAATCAAAACTTTCAACGGATTGGAAAATAATTTTGAAATTTGTTGAGACTCTATTTTTCAAGATACGGAGTGGACACATTTCCATATGAAAGAGAACTAGCTACATGGTCATGTCTTGCAGAGAGAAGAGCTGTTAATTAGATAACAAACAATGGAGTCTCTAATTACGGTGAAATCGACTTGGAATATTATGGACTAGAAAGCTGCAATGAGATAAAATAAGTAATGAAGGACCATTAAGG
Organism: Taxus wallichiana var. yunnanensis; assembly: GCA_018340775.1. Classification (NCBI taxonomy): domain Eukaryota; kingdom Viridiplantae; phylum Streptophyta; class Pinopsida; order Cupressales; family Taxaceae; genus Taxus; species Taxus wallichiana. Next base: position 321,844,522 of record CM031243.1, read on the forward strand.
ATAGGGTTGTTTCAGCTACTAGATAGTTGAAAGTATTCATTTTCTGAAATATATATTGTGACCTGATTTTTTTTTTTTTCAATTTCATTTACATATGTTGTAGCATATAATGTTTGGAATTTTTTTAAATCATTCCTATATTTTTATAATGTTTGGAAATAACAAATGGTAGATAGTTGTGCAATCTGCAAACTGGATGATGTAATAAAATTAAAGGTCCTTACTAGGAAAGTATGTTCAATATTTTATTTTTCACTATCAATTCCACAAGAACATGTGTTAGCAAATATATTATAAACCATATACCCCATTGTGATTATTATAATTAATAGAAGCATTGCATTCTATATCCCATCATGATTATTGGAGATAATCTTTACATGATGAACCAAATATCAAGATTCAACAACAATACACACATCCAAGTTTTAAATATGGATTGCATGCATGTTTTGAACTAAATTGAACAATGTAAATCTAGATTCCAAAATCCATTCATCAAATGTACAATCTTGAAAATAAGATAAAATACTAAAGTTTCCATTCGATAACAGGCATGATGAAATAAAAAATATTGAAAATTTCACATAAAGATGATATTTTCAAATATTGTTATTTACATAAATATTTTGAATTCAATTTCATTTGGAAACTTGTCCTTGAATATATTCTATAACATCGAAAACATTTGAACTATATTTTATCACACTAGAATCTACTAATTATTTTGCAGTTGCATTAATATTTTCTAAATTTTCTCTATCTCCTGTGAGTTGCATCTCCTGTTAAAAGGAGAGAAGGATCCTCATCAGTGATTTTATTTAAAAGAATATCTAGATCCAGTCCATTCTCTTTTATAATCCTCCACAAATTATTGTTCTTCTTGTTTAACAGAACAAGTTTTTCTTTAAAATTAATTTCCCCACGGACACTCTCTCTCACTTTTTTCAGGTGCTCATCTAACACCTGCACCTCTGTCTTCAAAGTCTAGTATTTTTAATGCAATTAAAATCTAATAATTAGTATTTAGAAGAAGATAAATGATAACTATATATAATAATCTACAAAAAAATTATAACTTACCACGGCCAAGTATTTCTCTACATTAGCAATAGTGACAAGTTTCTTGTCTCTATTCCACTTGTTGTAGTAAGACTACGCCTCAACATTCAAATTAGCCAATCTATTAAGAATTATAGACAAAAATTCATCCCTAATGTAATTATTATTGGTGACTACTTCACCAAATTGTGCTTGAGAAAGTAAAGCATCAATCATCATTGGTTCATTTTTAATCAATTGAAAAATTCTTTCTCTATGTTCAAAATTATGATATCTATCATTAATTTCTTTTATTAGAGCTTTTGCTCTAATCTCCCAAATATTTAGATCCTTAATGTCAAGAAGATAAGGGTTGTATCATTATCTAACGCAAGAATTTCTATTGAAAATTTGTCCTTCACATCATCATCCAAATTTTCCTGCCCAGTTGGGCAAGGTGGATCTAAAGAGGATGGATATTACACCTCCTTATGTGTAGATTAAGTGAGATGTTTAACATTCTTCCATGTCGCTACAATGTTATAAAGGATATCAAATACGAGATACTCCTCATCCATATCAATATTATTTAAAACAAAAGTTCCTCTGGCACTCTGCATGCCACCAATTGAAAAATTGGGGAACTGTGATGTTGTGAAATTCTGCGTCCCCTACTCAATCTAGGGAATACAATCCTATTTCCTCTACCATAAAAATTTTATGTAGGTAGAAGGGGAGGTCAGAATGATGTACTCCTTAAGCATTGAGTTGGAGTAGTGGGGGTGGTTGCGGCCATGGGTTGAATTTCATATTGTATTTGCAAAAGATCTACAAGCATCAATAATTTAACAATATCAAATTCAATATGTTGATTCTTGAAATAATGAAGAAAAACAAGTGAACAGTAAGAAATTCAAATTAATAAGAATGAAATCAATTGATATTTATTATGTTGTGAATGTTGTAGTCCGTAATAAACAAACTATGACACTGGTGGAAGGGGGTGGTGGACCTACAAAACTTGAATTTAGTAAAAATAATTAAAAATAATGATAAATTCCTTTAAGAAAGAATAATATAAATAAAATTTAATTCACTATTTATTAGTTACTTAATAGTAGAATTAGAAGGGATAGGGCAAAAAAATGGTGTAGAATCAATCTCTTCTTGCTCAACAATTTATGTAGTGTTTGTACTAGTATGAGCAAACAACATGTGTCTTAGAGTCATTGATGTGTTGGAAAAGGATGCACATTATGATAATGAAATATGTCAGTGTCAAGAATCTGAGATTGAATATCATTAGTATGTAAAATAATTTAATACAACTAAAATTATTATGAAATATTTATAAATTAAAACCTAGATTTTTCATAGTGGTAGCATGCGTTCTTTCATGGCTGTGGAGCTGAGACCAATCCATATAACCATGCATCCATTTGTTTGGTGTTATGATTCTATGCTATTTCTAGTTATAGCAAAAGATTCATTGATCATGGTGACATTAATCAGATTGTTGTCACTAGACCCCTTAGGCCTAGCAGGGTTATGTGCACGAACTACTGTATTATGATGTTCCATTATTTCACTTGCTTTGACATGTTCAAAAAAGAGTTACAAAATTATAGATTTTTTATTTATAACAACTGATTTAAAAATGATTTTTTTAAAGAATCAAGATTAGATGATTTTTTAAAGATACTCACCAATTATTGGTCTAGAAGAATTGCATGCTTGTCCATCTTCTTGTGTAGAGAAGTTCGAACAACTATTGATTTGAGTTTGTAAAAACCCTCATAATATAAAGCAAGAACATAAAAAGAACAATAAATAATTTTAACAGGACTCAATTTGGTTGTTGTAAGTTCAACATGAATCCTTGATGAAAGAAATGTGCACTAATCAAATCTAACACTAGAAATGGTTTGGATAAGGTAGTATAGTGCCCAATGAGGAATTTAAGTCTCTCTTCCTTGTAACACGATGTGGGACAAGAAAAATTATACCTTTTTTGGAGAAAGGGGTCTTTGATAGATTGTGTATTAATTCCTCTATTGGAGGGAATATTAACCTCATCCTCAACAGAGAGATCATAATGAGACTCTAAAAATTTATTTTTCTCATTAGAAATAACATATTTAGTGGTTACAGGAAATGCATTTTGATGGGGTAGGCCTATTAGATGATGAATATCATTAGGTGTTATTCTCATGAAAAATTTGTGGGATGGTAAGGCAACGGTGAAAATTCCACAAGAACTTGTTGGCTAAATTTTATGCTTGGATAAACACAAAACCTAGGAAGTCATGGGATGAATCCCCTTCATTTAACAATGAAGCTCTTGTGTGAGTTATTTGTTTATTCTATGGCCTATTTAAACTAAATTCAGGGTATTAATTTAATTGAATAGCTCATGAACCATAGTAAACAACTTGGCAACAAGTAAACAGTTGTATGGTAACTAGAAGAAGTAGAAATGGAAAATAGAAAGCTGGAAGTAGATATGCAAAGGGAACATGTGTGGTAAAAATTAGTTATCAGAGCAAGTTATGGCTGCATGGAATAAAAAAATATTAAATAATTCTTACAACTTTAGAAATTGAACAAAAACATAGCCATATGAATTTTAAATATAACACAAATTTTACCATTATCTTCCATAATTTGCATAATAAGACTTTAAAAGACACAAAGTTAAACCAAAATTTTCCTTTCTTATTAATCAACTTTTAATCATTTACAATACGAACATCTAATTTTTTTAATGCAAAAAGCGAAACAATTATGTACAACCTAAAACAACGGTTTGCCAAAATTTCTAAAATCCCTTGACCTATAGGTCTCTTCTTCTATTTTTAGTTATCATAAGTAAAGTACATAGAGAAAATATCCATCATACTTTAATAAATTAATAACTAAAACCACTAGGAGTTGAGAACTTTTCTCCTTAAAATCTTCGTTACATGCCACATAGAAATTTGGAATGTTCTACTATTAAAACTGGAATAATTGACTCATAACTACCACCAAGCAATTGAATTTATCAAGAAAATCTAAGTAATGGTGATTAAACGAGTTACTTAAGTCTTACAATGAATAAAATTGAAGAGTTAGAGAGAAGAAGAAAAGGAGGAGAAGAAGAAGAAGTAAAAGAAAAACAATAAGAATCATTCTAAATACGCAACTTCAGTTTTTGCCTTATTATTTTCCTCTTCCTTTTCTTGATTTCATCTTCGTCTACATTCCTCATCTTTTCTTGATACTTGTCATATTGTTCTATCATGCATTTTATTACATCATTATCTTCCTTTGTAGTAGTCTCCACCTTTGTTTCTACTTTGTGAATGATTCATTTTCCAAAATATTACAACAACCTCTGACCTTTCCAAGGCATGACCCTCAATAATAAACTTCTTGAAATTTTGATAATTTCTCCAAGGATGTATCACTAAAAGAGGCGATGGCGTTGTTTATTTTTGATCAAATAATTGACGGAATTCCTTAATTTATTTTGGAGGGTTTTCGAGTGTCATACTTTGTTAAGTCATAAATTCCATCATCTAGTTCAGCCAAGGTTGGCTCGACTGTTCTTCCAAGAGCTACATATTTTATATTATATGCTTAAAAATTATTTTCCTAAATGAGAGAAGATTTTTTTTTGTTTTCCTTTCTTCACAGATCCTTTTGGTATGATTTACTCTTCAATCAACATATAATTATCCAGCGATTCTATCTCTTAAAGACTCTGAAGTTGTAGCTTAGCAATTCCACCTTCATTGTCAGCCTATAACTTTAAATTTTTCAATTTATCCCACTTTTCATGGCACTATTACATTTTCAAAAGTATCTCCTTATAATAATCTATGGCCACCTTCATCATGTTAGCCACCCATTCATCCACAACCTTTTCTTTCTCACAAGTTTTCTCCATTATGGTGATCACTTGAGGATTCACCTGTTATCCCATTAATATTGGCTATGTTGAAGACCTTGCAACATTCATGATTATATCACAGAGATTGGATGTTTGTTCTTTTAATTTGGTATTCTTTGCTTTATCTTCATCTAGATTCATAAAAATGTTATTGATTAAATTTTGTGTGTCTTGCTTTAATCCTTCAAAGTGGTCACTTCCCTAGGGGCACCCTTGTTATCACCAAATATTCTTTAGTCAATTCTTATTTATTATTTCCCACTTTAGGTGTAGAAACTTCAGAAATATATTTTTAGAAAGTTCAATTATCATTTTAGAGGTCACCTTGGCTAATTTGGATCTTCTTCCTTTCTTCTCAACACTCTTCAGCAATTGAAGATCCATTTCTTCTAAATTAGCCACTTCCTTGGAATTGGAAAATATTTGTGCTGCTAAACAAGTTACAAAATATTTCCCTGAAGAAGATTGGGCACTAGAATGAACAACCATTTCTTAACCAATCACTTCCATAGATGCAAGTACAACTATTTCTTGTTTTTCAAGCTCTTAAGGATCATAACCCTCTAGAAAATATTTCTCCAAATTGGCCATCTCCTTAATCACCAACTGATCTGTAATTTCCTTCTCTTCTTCATTCCTTGTATCAACATCACTTTCATCTTATTTTCCTTTCTCAAAATCCTTCTACATTGGAGGTCCTAGAATTGAAGATACTTTAACTTTTTTCTCATGAACATCTCCTCCACTTTCTTTCTCAATTTCTCCCTCTTCAACCTCTGCAGTCTACTCCAAGTTTTTAATCTTTTCCAATGGTTTAGATACCTCATTGAGTGAGAATCCTTTCATAAAAGTATATTTTATCTCCTCTGGATGAGTAATTGATGGTTCCACTAAAGATGGATGAGGAGGAATTTTCGATGGAGAGTAGGGAGGAGAATGAGAAGATGGAGATTCTGAAACAATTAAAGGAAACAAGAACGTAGATAGATTGAGTGGTGGTAGAATAACCTATCCTGTGTAGGAGGGTCTTGAATTGTAAGAGTACCAGGTGATGAAGATACCAATAAATGAGAAGTATCACCCGAGGTGACTTCTATAACTAGATTTTTCTCTGGAGACATTTTCTTTGAAGGCACTCATTCAATTCTTGGCTACTTGATTGGTTTGAATTGTGTAGCCCCTCCACTATTATCCCATGGGAATTCATTTCTCTTTGTGCTCGCTTGAATTATATAATTCATGACTAATTATTCTAGACAATAACCTTGGCTAAGAATCCAGTTGGAAGTATAAAGCAACACTATTGATGTTATTTCCATAATTATCTTGGATTTATTTCTTACTACTTTTAATGGAGAATTATCACCTCCTTCTTCATAGTAGGCATCTGAAATTACTTTCCCATCATCTGGGAGATTCTTTGGAATGTTTTCCAATCCTAAGCTTAGGATTTTCTATATTTTCATTCTACTATAATATCTTATTCTGATTTCATATTCATCTCTACAATCAATCTAGAAATACTCAAGTGTTGGAAAATGTGCGTGAACTAATGAAACTATTTTCTGAGCAATATTTCTATAGTAAAAATTTATTCTAGCCTTGTAGTTTTCTTGAGTGTAGTTATGAAACATTTCTTTGGAAATTTTTGATCTTTTTGGATACTGGTACACTGATAAATCCCAATGACAACTACAAAGAGAAATACTACTCTATGAATCCCTTGTTACAAATCATGAAGTTCCACTAGTTGTATACAAAAATCAAATAAAATCCACCTATCACTATTATACTTTGGGAGTTGTAGTGGTTTTCTGAGAAACCAAAAACTCTTAAATATGTGAGATGAGAGAACTAAATAAATACACACCCATATTGTAAAATTTCATTCCATACAACATCAATTACCCTCTTTACTTTCAGATTAGTATCAAGCTTGTAAATGACTTCATATAAAAATAAATAATTAACTTGCATGTACTCATTTAAATACCCAAGTAAATATAATTGTGGCTAATATTTATGAACATGATTCTCAGCTGCAATACCTTGTGTCCTTAATTTAGAAAAAGAACCTTGTCCCTGCTGCAACATACACAAGATAGGAAGTCATCCTAAATTCCAGTATTTGGGTGACATTTTTCAAGCTGGATGTCAATTTTATTACTAATAATCTCACCCAAATTGATAAAATTAATAGACTTTCCATTCTCAATCATTATGATGAAGTAATGCATCTATGTAAAAAAGTGTTTGGTGTTTTTCTTTCCATTGATTATGCATAAAATCTAAGTGATGTCATCTTATTTGTGGACTAGATCATACCTCATAATAGTCCTAGAAAAATCTTGATGCCTGCTTTGTTTCCTTCAAATAACTTAGGTTCATGATTTGAATTGCATCTACTCTATTATTCTTCTAGTACTCTTTTTCCTTTTCCATACTAACACCCAATGATTTAGGTTAGTAGTAATCTTCAAGGAAAATTTGAAGAAATGAGCATCAAGTTTCACAACTAGATTACATGAAGCATCCTTGACTTTCCTTGTTTGAGAATTGAAATGCTTCGCAATACATGGGAAGTTTTAAGTAGTCCATTTAGTGTAAAATGTAGACTTAAGAGTAAAAGAAATTCTAAACCACACAATGAATAGAAAATAACAAGCAATTGGTTTAGCACAAGTAATGGTGGTTCTGAACAATGCATTACATAGGAAGAAAAATACATTTAGATTCACATGAACAATGAGGGAAAGTAATGCATTGTTTGAGGGGATGATTACTTGAAGACGCTACTTTTCCAAGTGCCAAGTAGAAATAAGGTAGAATTCCACAACGATAGACAAAGCCAACATGTGTTATGTGGTAATTTGGGATTACTTTACTTTCATTAATCATAGGAGTAGAAACAAACTTAAACATTACAATACAAAGACAAGAGAAACTCAAAAGTAGATGAATTTTTGCAAATAAGATCAACTCAAAACATATAAGGAAGAAAATGATCCTATGTAAAAATGAGGCTTTTGCAAACAACGAAATAAAAAAGGAATTTTATTGAAGGTATTAGTGGATTCATAATTCCAAATAAAACTCTAATCCCAATCAAGAACGCCTTAATTTCAAAACATTTCTCAAAACACAAAATAAAAAGTAACCATAAGGAAGAAAACACACTAAACGAAACCACAAAACAAAATAAGGAGGAAAAAACAATTCAGCAACCTCCTCTACAAATGTGTTGAAGATGAAATGCAAAAATTATCCTTCAATCGAACACACGAAAATAGCTCGAGGGTTTGGAAGGTGAAAAAATTCTCTCTCTGAGTATGCATATGTATGGATCTGACATGGAATTACTTAAGATTTTATATTTTCCATGTCATTAAATGCAGATCATACATTTACCATGTCATCACTCCTCTTATATGTGGCTTTTTGAGACTACTTCACTTCATTATTTTTAAAATAAATAAAGCAGTCCCCAAACATCGATAACTTAAATGACTAGTTATGTGGTCTTTGAGACTTACTTTACTTTTCTTATTTTTTAAGAAGTAAAGTTGTTTGGGTTTAGTGCAAATAAGACAAGTAAGAGGGTGTCAATTTAGCGCAATGAATAGGATTAGTTTTGGCATTCAAGAACAAATTTACTTTCTTAATAATAAGAAGTAGAAGCATATCGATTTAGCATAAAGCTAAGAAGTAAAAGCACTTGAGTTTAGTGCTAAACGAGGAAATCTAAGCTAGTTATGTGGTGTTCTGGGACTACTTGTCTTATTGAATTTTAACAAGCGAAGTACTTCCAATTAGTGCAAAGAAGAGAAGTCTATTCAAATCAGGTTTTTCGATAAGGAAAAATTGTTACTTAGAAGTAAAGCACTCTAAGAAATCCAATAACCTAAGAGAGAATAATAGATTTTATAAGGGATTTTAGGCATTTTTAGCAAATGGGTATTTCATAAATCAACCCCAAGCAACCTCCTGCAACTTCTTGAAGAATTATAAAGCACTCCTACAACACAAATGAGTTAAGGAAAAATCTAAACACACTAAAAAATAACCTAAAAGCTAGAAATAACATGAACATAAATCATCTTAAGACATGAAAACTCAAAATTTTTAAAGAGGTACTTGTATGCACCCAAAATTGCATGTGCTACATTGTCAGAAAATGGTTACAAAATTCCCCAATGATGATTCAAGTCCTTTCAAGAAGGTTTTCAAGCTCCAAAACCCATTCACAATGTATATTTGTTACCTAGACATCTTTACTTAGCCTTCCCACATTTTTTCCAGCTTTTTACCTCTTTCTGCGCATGTTTTGGCCTTTAGTGCAGGACCGCCACCCTACTGGTTGACGGTTATGTAAACACCACCCAAGAAGGACGACGGTCTTGAGACCACCGCCTTCCTAAATGAGCTGGTCCTAACTAATTTTTACACATTTTGTAATGCGTTGATTCACTTAACTTCACTTTTAGCATGCATTCGTGGGCCAAATTTTCTAAAAATAGTTTTGATTGCTTGGTTCTCCTTCCCTCTTCTATTTTTGCATGTGCTTTAGTTATTTGGAACTACCTCTTCTTTCCTTGTGCATGAAGGCACATCCTAACCCCAATTATTATATATTCCATGCTTGTATTCAAGAAAAAGGCCTGAGAATTTTTATGTATCTTGAATTACATTACTACCACAATCTTTACGGGAATTGCATATCCAAGCTCGGATATCTTGCATTATCTCTCTTCTACTTGCATTGCATCCAAACTGCCTTCATGCTGCAATTTCTCAAGTGCCATCCTTCTACCATTTTTCTTGCATTCCTAATCCCTAGGACTCATATGAACACTCAAAGAAAGAAAGGAACAAACTGAGGGTCAGATACATATATAACCAAATTTTCCAAAGCTCTTGCCTATCTAGGTTGGAATTGTGTGTTTGTTTTCTTTATTTGTTAAATTGTCAATTTTAAATCACAAGTTTCAAGTACATATCAAATATGGTAGAAAAATTATTTGTTTCCATTGATTGCAAAATTACAAGTAGATCAAAACATTAGAAAGTTTTCTCTTTAACATTACTAAAGAAGTTGTGGGGAACAATAGCTCTTTGGGGTCATGATTTGTGCTTCACCTTTGAGATAGGGTTTAAAGGGTTTTGATTGGATTAGGTGTTTTGTTTTAGATTGGATTCACATTCGCACAAGTAACTAGCTACATCCGGCTGATTACTTGTCTTTAGTGTATTTATTAGATTAGAATGCATTTAAAAAAATTCCTTTGATAGATTAGTTTTCTTTTTATCGTTATTTTATGATATATTGTGAAAAATCCAAAATGTAGATTAGATTTCCTTTAATAGTTAGTTTACTTATTAAAATCATTTCATTTCATTTTTATGACCATCAATGATCCACAACAAGAAAATACATACGGTTTTGATCCCTTTGTCCCACAACCCAACAAGTGGAATGGATAATTGACATCGATACAAGTTTAGGTTTGACATTATTACACACACCTACTGACTTTTCTTTGAGAAAATAGAATAAATAAATATTGTAAACATTGCGGCTAATCAAGCCTATGATTATTGGTCTACTCTTGGCAACAGGGGTTGATTACATGGATGACCATACAAAGGCCATAGCCTCCATGAGTCTTTGGTTGTGATCCTCGGGTCCCATGACCCAGCGAGGCATGTTGACCGGTTATACATTGACACTAGTCTATGCACATTAGTATTCAAAATCTTCACCACTTCCACCAAACATTATTGCACAAATTTCCTTCATCGAACATATTAGCCGATAAGGCTAAAACTTTCTAGACTAGCCTAGAAAATCACCCATAAGTCCTTATTTCTCCACTACATATCTCGTTCTCACTTCCACGACCTTTTCTTGAAATACATATGAGGTGCTCACGAGTCACTTTTTGCGTGTTCAACAACGAATAAATATAATCTCGATAGAGATCGATATTGATTGGAATCTTTGAGAAACTATTATATCGCACCGAGCCATTACACCACTTCAAGTTAGGAGATCATTCTTCTCCTTAGACTCACATATCTTAATATTTCATGTTAAAGACATAATATTACCCAACTAGCTTGATAACCATCACCACACTCACATTCCGATCCATTCTACATCAGCTATCTCAACACGACCTTGAGAGTTTGGGTGTGAAGAAAGTCATGTGTTGATTTTCTATCATACAAATTGTTGAACCCAACATGAAGATAAATTCTCTAATGTTTCAAAGCATTCTTCGTCCATCCTTTATTTTGTGGGTATTCTTATACCCCTCGAATATGTTAGGATACGATGAGTATAGTTGACCCATCCTAGGTTTTGACATGTATAACTACCAAATAGGTATACCACAACAGTCACCTTCACTCTCAATGTGGGCAAACAACTGCTCAAAACCCTCTTCTTTAGGGAACTAATGTTGGTTCCTCTGTACATATTGAGGAACTTGACCAAATCACGTAGACTTATCCTCACAAACAATCAAGTTCAAACAACATGAATTTCATTGGGGAAGCAAGTTCATCTCCTTGGGTATTGTTTCGACAACCCATTAGTATGCAATCGGACTAACTCCCACATCTAGATGAGGAATACTTAGCACAATATGCTAGGAGTGAACAACACTTCCAGAATATGAACCGAGCTTTCAATAGGTTGCAAGGACAAGGTGATGTTCTTCTCCAAAAAAATAATGCTACCCCTCCACCAATCGAAAATGTTGCTAATGAGGGGTGACAACATAGTGAATAGTTCATAGCAGGATACCACACTCCTCAACAAACTCCAAGGGTTCAACAAAAATCACCTAAGAAAATCATCACCTTATCAATGGGTGATGTCATCTCAACATTGGTAGATAAATTCAAGGAGCTAGAGCTTTCCCAAAATTCTCAAAATTCATATGCGGGGCAAGAAATAAATTCTCCCTATCCATAAAATTATAGACAAATACCTACTGCACAGAATCCTCCAGTTTATATGGGTACTCCAAACCCTAGAGATCTGCTTACGGGGACATGCACCTTGGGTATGCCCCTCATGCCACATATGGATATCTACAATAAGCACCAACTGGAAGTGTGTTCTCAAATTCCAAACTCATAGGAAATGTAACGTTCCACGGCTTTGTGCCTTTGATTCCACATTAAGGTAATCAACCACCTACGAACACATGTATTCTACATCTTTGCGGGGAGATATGTACACTTACCTAGGTCCATATGGACAACCATAGGGGATTCCATACACCCCAAAAAATGTTATGTTGTCCCATTTTAGAAACTAATGAAACCTCCACCTCCCCAACAAGGATCTTCAATGGTGGAAAAATACGCAATGGGGACCTATTATGAATATCTTAAGGATCCTCTAGACTTCTCCATTTAGATAGTCATGCTCCTAAGACCCTTTCTTGATCTTCCAAAATTCAAAGGGGAGGGTGATCCTAACACCCACATCAAATTTTACCTAATGGCTATTCGAGAACCTCTCCCATGGGACAAAGTTGTTGTAAATATTTTTCAGGATACCATAGGCTTCAATACACTCCTTCAAGAAACTTGTATCATAATTTATTAAGGATTTTGATATGAAAAAACTTTTGAGAATAGGAATCAGGGAATTCCTTCATATCAAGCAAGAGCACAATGAGTCTACATCCCACTTCATTCAAAGGTGGTGACAATTTCTCTACTCCTCTGCAAGCACTCCAAATATGGATCAAATGGAGCTTTGTGATTTGTTCCTCCACTCTCTCAATAGGGAGACAAAGGAAGAAGTTCAAAATTTCCCACTAAGGAGCTATGAAGAGGTACTAGAGGGTGCTCTTTGAATTGACCAAGAAACCATTGACAATGGTCATAAGAATTATGGAGCTAATGGAATGTTAGTCACCCCTAATAAAAATAATCCCGGTTAATCCAACAACAAAAATAACAATCAAGGACCAAAAATCCTTAATAAGAATTATGGAGTCACGACAGATGGGGTAATGAGACCAACCTAAGAAACCTAATTTTGTTAATTCTCTTAATACAAGTACTTCAAACAACAATAATAACAATGGAAATAATTAAAGAAATAATAACTTCTCACCCTCAGTCAACGTTGTAGATTTTAACCGTAAGCAAAAAACAACAACCTCAAAAATAAAGAAAACCACAGACCCAAGGCCATAACCAATACCCAGGAGGGTATCCAAACCAATTTCAAAACCAAGGGCAAGGGTTCCTAAATTTTGGCTATAACAATCAACAACAAAATAATAGTCATAGTTTCAAACTGCAACAAGGTACAAACAAAAGGCCTCAAGATTATGATCTTGATTTATATTGCGGCTTCCATAGGGTTCGCGAGACATGACACAAGAACATGTCATGATTGTAACAAGTTTTACAGTGTTTTCTAGAGGATCAAAGACAATTATTTTTGACATGTTTTTGGCAAACCCGACAGCACCCACTCAAAACACCTACATGGGACCGGTATCTCCATAGAACACACTGCTTGGAATCTTTAACAATCCTCTCCCCACACATCCAAAGGATGGTAGAATAGATCCCAATGGTTCAAACAAAGGTATTGTAATAGGGACCCATGATCACGAAGCCTCAACTTCGTCAAACCCACAAGTGGCACCTCCTTTGGATGGTCATAAACAAATGAAAATTGTGGGGTTGGTGGAATTGGAAACTGAACCTCAAATTAATGCTACCACTAGAGCCAAGGATTATTCTTCATATCCAATCTGATCTACCCGACTATATCGAATGACATTTGTGATATGCTAGGAAATCTAGTAAGAGCTTATGACTTGATCAGTGACTTAACCAAGAATTTCTCTCACATTTCCTTCTTGGATCTATTAAATAATTCCCCTACTCACATAGCCCCTCTACTAGAAGAAAAAATAAACCATGTGGAATTTGATGTCTATCTACCAGGGCAGCCTAAAAGAGATGTTGGATTTGTATTTGACATCAGCAAGATGCCCACAGACACTAAAATAACTCGTAGAGGTGGTCCAACATTGTTTTTACAAGTCTATATTTACAACAACTATGTAAAACGTGTGATGTTTGATGATGGGGCGTGGTCAATAGAGAGACAAATTTCTCTTCGACATGAAATATGTTGAGAGGCTACGATAACCTCAAGGCAATGCCAATCGGAACTATAGTGTTTCCATTAACCCTTGGACCTAAGATGGTACTAACCAAGTTTTATATTATAAATTGGGAAACCAACTATAATATTATCCTTTTTCATCCTTGGATTCATCACATGAAGGTGATTTCCTCCAATTTGTTTCAGGAAGTTAGATTATTGCATTTGGGGAAGGTATTTATGGTGCAGGGTGATCCAAAACCCTTCGAAATACACCTAGCTAACTTGAAGAAGAGGCTAGGAATCTACTCGAGTTTTATCTTCCTACAAATTAGTTAAATAAACTGGAAAGCTCAAGATCTTAGAGGAAAAGCTAGTTCCTACAATGGAATTAGAAGTCACGGGTTTGATCGAAGGCATTCTAGAAGTCAAAGATGAAATTGTCATTGTAGAGACAATTTCGTTGGAGCCCTTGAAAATATTTTCAAGATATTGTAGAAGGATTTATCCATTCTCCTTCCTTTCAATTATATAGGTATGGGACATACCCTAGGACTTAGTTCTCTTCTAGTAGATGAGGTTTGTATGGTTGAGGTAACTGAGGTAAAGGAGGAAGATTCAAAATATGATCCAACGTCCATTTTTATAAGTAATTGTTGGAATCTCCATTTTGAGGGAACCAAATTTCACTTTCGTGTCGGGACGAGATGTGATTCTTACCTCTCCCGAGGGAAGGATTCTACCTTTTTCCTTAAAATTAAACTTCGAGTGCAAAAATAATGGGGCTGAATACGAATCCCTTCTACTTGGTCTCATCATAGCCAAAAGAATGGGTGCTCTTAATATTAGGGTGCTAGGTGATTCAAAACTTGTAAACCAAATATCTGAAGTGTATGAGACTAGATCGAGCATCTACAACTTTACAAAACAATAGTGTTGAATCTAACAAAGAGGTTTGAATTCATATCAATTGAAGAAATTCCATGAGAGAAGAACCTCCTCATAGAATTGATAAAAACTTTCACTTCTCACTTTACTCCAAGCAGTGAGTTGGAAGATACAAACTTCATGGTCTTAGTTCATGTAGAACCTTTGGTTCATAAGACACTAGTAACTCCAATGTTGACATACATAGGGACTAAGAGTGATTCTGTCATTATAGATCATGTTAACATTGATAAAGAAACTCTAGGATATCTAAATGCTCTTGTAGAATTACATCTTACTCATCACAAGGTTAATATTTCTCTAATTCCACACTCTTCCTCCTATTTTGGAAATCCCATGATAGAATCTTCCCCTGGGAAGGAACTTGAAATTTTGAGGTAGGAGAAGAGGGGGATTTAGAGTTTCCTCCAACCCCACCTAAGTTTGAGGAAGGAAACACCTCCTTAATCAAGGGAACAATTGATATAAATATCGGGACCAAGGAAGAACCAAATATCTTGAAGCTAGGGTCCTCTTTAACTCCTGAGGAAGTTGAAATACATACCTGTATTCTCAAGGAGCATCAAAATCATTCACATTTAGCTACAAATAAATGATGAGAATTACATCACACATTGCAGTGCACAATCTCATCACCAAGCCAGATGTTAAGCCAATTAAGCAAAAGTCAAGGCCCATGAAGCCAAAGGTGGCCCTCATGGTGAAGGAAGAAGTGATGAAACTCCTCTAGGTAGGGTTCATCAAGCCAATTGACTACTCACAGTGGGTGTCTAACATAGTCCCTGTTCTCAAGAAAAATGGAAAGATCCACATTTGCATATATTTTTGAGATATAAATAAGGCTTGTCCCAAATATGATTTCCCATTACCATCCATTGATGTTATTATTGATGCAACAACTAGTTTCGAGTTTTTATCTCTCATGGATGGGTTCTCTGGGTACAATCAAATTAGAATCTCTGAAGAAGATCAGGCCAAAACTACGTTTATAACTCCTTGGGGAACCTACTATTATGCCGATATGTTGTTTGGGATTAAGAATGATGGTGCTACGTACCGATGGGTGATGACTTATATATTTCATGATATTATATGTAATATTGTGGAATCATACATGGATGAACTTCTGGATAAGGCCAGAAAGCACTGCAATCACCCAGAGGTGCTTTATATCATCCTTTCTCGCTTAATAGAATACAGAGTCATATTGAATCCAGAAAAAATTATATTTAGTGTAATAGGAGGCAAGATTTTGGGGTACATCATATCTTCATGAGGAATTAATGTGGACCCATCTGAAATCCGACCTTTATTGGAATTGAATCCGTTGTCGACGAGTCGACATCAAATCTTTAATTGTAATAGTTGGTGCAATCCAAAGGTTTATCCTTGAATTGACCTTTTCCATTCACCCAATCAATAATTCGTTGAAAAAGGATTGCTGCATTGATTGGATAGATTAATGCAATGAGACATTTGAGTAGGTTAAATAATTCTTATTTTCCCCTCCCACGCTCATGTTGCCTAGGTCATATCACCCTTTAATCTTGTATTCACGAGCTTCTGATGTTTCATTAGCCTGCATGTTGGCTCAATAAGATGATGATAAATGAGAGCATGCAGTCTATTTTATTATTCAAATGTTTCTTGATTATGAGACATGTTACACCAAAGAATAAAAAAATTCCTTGCCATAGTATTTGTGATAAAGCGTTTGAGACATTATATGTTGAATCAAGAAATGAGGGTTATTGTTAAGTCAGATCACTTACGGACATTCCTCACACAAGGATCCTTATCTAAGAAAGTCGGGTGCTTCATAAATCTGATGGGAGAATTTGATTTAAAATTTTAATCATAAATCCATCAAAGGACAAATCATTGCAGACTGGTTGGATGATAATCCATTGGATGGAGGCAATCTGGTAGATCTAAACTTCCCTAATGAGTGTGTATACTTCGTCGAGACTAGGCCCCCATTTTTGCATGTCCATGGTATACTAACATCATTAATTTTATCATGGAATACATGTATCCACAAGGGGAAACATCACAACAAATAAGGTGGTTACATGTCATTTCCGCTAAGTATGTTATTTTGGAACAAGTGCTCTATCGTAGAGCCTTAAAAGAATTTTGTTAAGATGTGTTGATGCAGAAGAATCTAAAAATATTATTTATGAATCAAAAGGGGATTATATGGATGCCACTTCAAAGTGGCCACACCATTACTTGGAAGATACATCGGATGGGTTATTTTTGACCCACTCTAGAGCATGATGTAGTAGAGTTTGTGCGCAAATGCCACAAATTTCAAGATTTCTCCCATGAAATCCAAATACTAGCACAATCTCTAAAACCAATTATGACCCCATGTCCCTTATCCACGTGGGGCCTGGATTTGATAGGGAAATTATCTCCCTCATCAATAGATGGTCATAACTTCATAATCACGGCCACAAAGTACTTTAATAAGTGGGTAGAAGCTATGCCTTTTACCATTGTACCTAGGTCTGTGATTGCTAAGTTCATCTTGAACCAGATCATTTGTAGGTACGTGGTCCCACATGTTATTATCTTGGATAATGGCACATCCTTCAAAAAATAAGTATGTGAATTGTGTGTAAAGTTTAAGATAAGTCATCACACGACTTCTCTTTATTATCATCAGGACATTGGACAGGCTAAGGCTACAAATAAGAAATTAAAGTCCATCCTCCTTAAGAACGTTAAGGAAAACAAACGAGATTGACATTTAAAGATTTTTTCAGCCTTGTGGGCCTATTGGACATCAGTTAGAACACCAACATGGGAAACCCCCTTTTCTTTGGTATTTGGTGTGGAAGCAATTTTATTTCTCAAGGTCAAAATATCGAGTCTTTGTATTTCATTGCAAGGAATCTTGGGAGAATAAGGCTATCGAGAAGCATGACTCTCTCAGTTAGAAATTCTTGATGAGGCTAGACTCAACATTGAACAATGACACAACATTTAAATTGACCGGATGGATCAGAAATACAACAAGAAGGTCTACAAGTGTGAAATATATGAGGGAGATTTTGTCTTAAGACTTGATAGCTAGATAGACAAAAAGACTAGCGAAGGAAGAAAATTCATACCTATGTGGTTGGGTCCATATCAAGTAGTAGAAGACTAAAAAAATGGGGCATTTCTCTTGTGTACACTAGAGGGTGAGGATTTTAACAAATTTTTGAACTCTCTTCACCTAAAGAGGTATTACACATGATCCATTAGCATTTTTCATATGTACATTATTGTATCTGCATTGCACTTTCATTTTCTAGTTCATTCTGTAAAATTTGTGATCAAGGGACTTATTCTTATAGCAACTCCTAAAAACTTTTGAAAATAATGGCAAAACATTCAAATCATATCTCTTCAAATTTTCATGGTATCATTAATTGTTTCCAAATCATTTCATCAATTCAAATAGGATAAGAAAAAGTTTTGACCATAGCCATACCAAGGCTTGCATACTCGGTTATGTTTATAATCTCTTTCTAGATCGGGTGTCTTTCCTTATAGTTTGTTCTAGAAGCTTCATGGTATCACATCTATCCCATAAATATCCCTTAGGAAATAATAACATACTAAACATTTTTCCTAAATGAGTAAGTCAAATGCAAATCCATAAAAAAATTATTTTACAAATTTCTTTTCCCTACCAAGCTTCGGTGTTGATCCCTGCATCTCTTCCTGGTGATGTAAGGTAGGAAAAGGAGAGAAATGCCCTTACTCACCTATTCCTTGTCCACGGTGATGAGCCCATGCTTCCTACTAGTAACATGGGGAAAGGTGTAGGGGGACTCTTTGATAAACTTGAAAGTTAGAAATAATCCATTCAAATATTGTAAAATCATAACTCAAAAACAAAGTGAGTTAGATGTCCAAAATTCCAAAAGATTTTAAAACCTCAAAACCATATTGTTTTAACCAAGTTGCCATCTACGGATCTAAGTCTAGATAAACTAGAAAGCAAATCACTTTCTAAATTATGAAGTAACTTGAGTAGGGTGAGGTTGTAGTGTCTTAATTTGGTTATGTCAAGCCATTTTCTTTCCCTCATCATTACCATTCAACAATTTTTCATAACTTGTTCCCTTTCTAGCTCTTGGTTTTGAGCCCTCGCATCCTACGGTTTGTGTGGAGTCAGGAGTGGGGCAAGTACATTTTATTATGATATCATTGTATCAACGCATTTTTCCAAGACAACATGAAGTATTAAATATTGCTTAAAGAAACTAAAGTTTAACATCACATTGTGTTTGCATCATCATATATCAGTATTATAATATACAAAAAAAAAGAAATCATTTTGTTATCATTTCATACCCACTGCATGCATTCTGAAAAGCATTGAAAAATGGAAATTCTAAACATCTAAAGTACACATGAGAAATAACCCAAAAGAAAGTCAACTCATATACAATGGATTACTGAACCAAAAATAAAAATCAGTATATATCATGGTGAGTCTTGTCTCATGTGTGCTTCTCAGAAGTGGAGTCTACATCAATGGGCTCATCTTCCTCTCCACTATGAGAAGGAGCAGCCACAATATGAAGAAAAGGTGCTCGAGGGGAACTAGATTCCCTTTGAGTATGGACCACATGCCTAACTATGATAGGTGTCCCTGGGGTAACCACTATCCAAACGGGATCTCCTCTAGGACCCTTTTAGGCCTTCTAAATGGTCATGTAGACTAGTACCACTGGGAGAAGTATGTCAAGCATATGGGAGGACAAACTACTAACAAAACCGATCAAATGGATGAGTCTCGACTCTCTTGGCCCTATCAAATAAGCGGCCTATGGTGGAGGAAGCTACCACCATGGTCACCTCTTGTCCCCATAACCCTGTTATGTCCTAGTAGGGAGTAGCAACCATGTCTATCATGGTCAAGGAAGACACTCGGCTTATGTGGTGTCCTCGGAATTGACATAGTTATTCACCTCGCTGCCCAAATGACCCTTGGATCTAGTACCTACACTCCCCTTCCATATGGGGTGATGTGCTCATAAACCTATATCATAACAAGAGTGGGGTGGCTCAGTGACTTCCCTTGTAATCTGACTACCCTATACAAGTCATGATAGGTATTCCCTAGGATGTCTGCTCCCTTAGCATATGTGTGGTCATGTGCCTCAATATTTGCAATAATAGGAGCCCAACAATAAATAAGGGTGTCACCTCCCTTGTCCCCAATTAGTCGAGAGGACAAGATGCCCATGATGGCTCTGTGGATGATAGGAATAGGAGTAGTGGCAATGGATCAGACCTTTATTCCCTTCTTTGAGCCAAATGAAATAACGACATCTCCCATATAGGTGGCCCACTGAGTCATCTCAGCCTTGGATCCTATTATCTCCAGAGTCAGTCTCCTCCCAAGTATTGGGAGCCCAAGAATGTGGTACACATCCTCCAAGGTGATGGTTCACTCACCTCGGCACTTGGCAACTGCGAGAAAGTGTTCTAGTATGCATCTCAATAAGAACATAAGTCACACAATATGTGGCTAATAAGGGAAATATGGGGCACACGTGAAATTATCTAGATGTACGCCTCCGGAGAGTTTCCCTCTCGGCTGAGTCAACTGATCCAAGATCCTAGGGAGCTAATCACACTCCCTCTCTTGGCTCCAACGGATGTACTCTTCCTTCGAATTCACCAAAACATGGAAAAAAGAGAAAGTTAGTAACATATACAAGAAGATAAGCTCACCAAAAACATGACAAAACATCAAAAATCCAAAAAAATCAAGTTAATGCACGTTTTGGTCATTTTGTTGTAACCTCCGCCTAGTGTAGGGCGGCAGTTCCATGACCACCGCCCGCTTTGGGTGGTGATCCTAAGCCGATTTTCAAAATATGCCCTTAACCCTAAAAAATGCTCAAAAACACAAAAAATGACCATTTCGAACAAAATAAAATACCGCCTCGTGGGCACCCCCTAGGGATTCATTTTAGACCAATTTTTACAAAATAGTCCCCCCTAGGTAAACTTTTTAAAAACTACATTTTAGGTATGAAAAGGAAAAAGTGAAAAAAACCAACCTTAGACCACGCTGGTCAATCTCCCACTCATGGAGGCATGATCATGATCTTGTAATGGTTGTTTTGGCTATACTCTCATCGAAAATGGTCACCATGGGCCCAAAGCTCCAAATTCACCAAATCAAATATGCACAAATGAATTAAAAAAATGAGTTGTTTTATATATATATATATATATATATATATATATATATATATATATATATATATATATGATGTTTTGACCTCGTTTTGAGTGTATGTGTTTACAGGGCTAGAGTGTTGGCACAAGTATATCTCTATATCCCCACACAAATGGTAAGTCCTTTTGTCATTTTGGTTTAGTGTTTATTTTTCGATATTTTGTCTATCTGCACTTGAGTCTTCTTTCTCTTGCAGTAGCGGGAGTTTGGATGACAATGTTTCAACACATGGGCATGTCAGGTATAGCTTCTAACTCCCCATTTCAGGAATGCCATACTCATACTCTATGTTTTACGCCTCTTCATGGTTAAGACGCTTCTCTGAGGGGGCAATATGTACGCACCCAAATTTACATGTGCTACATTGTCAGAAAATGGTTACAAAAATCCCCAATGATGATTTAAGTCCTTTTAAGAAGGTGTTCGAGCTATAAAACCCATTCGCAGTGTATATTTGTTGCCTAGACATATTTACTTAGCCTTCCCACACTTTTTCCATCTTTCTACCTCTTTCTGCACATGTTTTCACCTTTATTGCAAGGATCACCACCCTATCTAGGTTGTGGTTCTAAAACCGCTACCCAGGCAGGGCGGAGGTTCTAAGACCGCCACCCTACTCAGGCTGGTGGTCATGACTGATTTTTCTAGATTTTGTCATGCATGTTTTTAACATGCGACGATTCACTTAACTTCACTTTTAGCATGCATCCATGGGCCAAATTTTCTAAAAATAGTTTTGATTACTTATTTTTCCTTTCCTCTTCTATTTTTTCATGTGGTTTAGTTAGTTGTAAATTCCTCTTCTTTCCTTATGCATGAAGACACAACCCAGTCCCAATTCTTATATATTCCATGCTTGTATTCAAGAAAAAGGCCTGAGAATTTTTTTGTATCTTGCATTGTATTGCTACCACAATCTTGCTAGGAATTGCATAGCCAAGCTTAGATCTCTTGTGTTATCTCTCTTCTACTTGCATTGCATCCAAAATACCTTCAAGTTATCATTTCTCAAGTGCCATCCTCCTGTCATTGTTCTTGCATTCCCAATCCCTTGGACTCATATGAACACTCGGAGAAAGAAAGGAACAAACTGGGGGATAGATATAGATACAACTAGATTTTCCAAAGATCTTGCCTATCTAGGTTGTATTTGTGTGTTTGTTTTTTTTTATTTGTTAAATTGTCCATTTTAGATCACTAGTTTCAATTACATATCAAATAGAGTAGAAAATTGTTTGTTTCAATTGATTGGGTAGTTTGAAGTAAATCAAATAATTAGAAAGTTTTCTCTTTAACATTACTAGGGAAGTTGTGGGGAACAATAGCTCTTTCAGGGTCATGATTTGTTCTTCACCTTTGAGGTAGGGTTTGAAGGGTTTTGATTGGATTAGGTTATTTATTTTACATTAGATTCACATATTCACACAAGTAACCAAGTACATCTAGATGATTACTTGTCTCTAGTTTATTTATTAGATTATAATCCATTGCTTAAAAACTAGAAAAGATATAAAATATTTATTTTGATAAATTAGTTTTCTTTTTATTGTTCTGTTATGATATATTGCGAAAACTACAAAAATATAGATTATATTTCCTTTAATAGTTGGTTTTATTATTAAAATCATTTCATTTCATTTTGTATGACACTCAACTGTCCACAATAAGAAAATACATACGGTTTTCATCCCTTGGTCCCACAACCCAATGGGCCAGAATTGATAACTGACATTGATACAAGTTTACGTTTAACAATCTTACACACACCTGTAACTTTTGCTGAGAAAATAAAACAACTAAATATGCTAAAAATCACTGCTAATCAATCCTATGATTATTGGACTACTCCTGGCAATAGGGTTTGATTACATACATGACCATACAAGGGCCACAACCTCCACAAGTATTTGGTTGTGATCCTCAAGTCCCACAACCCAACGAGCCTATTGACCAATTAGACATTGACACTAGTTTGCGTACATTAGTATTCAGATCTTCACCACTTCCACTAGACATTATTGCACAACTTTCCTTACTAAACATAGTAGCCGATCAGGCTAATACTTTTAGACTAGACCAGAAAATCACCCATAGGTCCCTGTGGCTCCACTACATCTCTCATTCTCACTTCCATGACCTTGTCTGGAAATCCATACGAGGCACCCACAGGTCACTTTCCACATGTTCAACATCCAATAAACAAAATATCATTGGATTTCAATATTGATTGGAGTCTCCAAGTAGCTATTATATAAGACCGATTCATTACACCACTTCAAGTTAGGAGAGCATTCTTCACCTTATACTTGCAGATCCCGATATTACGTGTTGAATACATAAGATTTCCCAACTAGATTGATTACCATCACCACACTCACATTCAAATCCATTATACACCGGTTGTCTCAGCAAGACCTCGAGAGGTTGGGTGTGAAGAAGGTCTCTTGTTGATTTTCTATCGTACAGGTACCCCAAAATTTTTAAGTAAATTCTTGGGGACACCGGTTCCTTCCTCTATAGACATATTCATTTATGCCCAAAGGGAAGAAATGGAGATAAAATACCAACATATCTAGTTTCAATCCTTGTTCATTGGTTCAGTGTCAAAAAATGGAAATACAAATAAAAATAACACAAAAATAACCGTAAGAATTTATTTATATACATACAGGTTTTACTCTGCATCATCAATTCTTGTGAAGCTTTAGGTGCTTCCCATTATATGGCAGTGGTAGTTTAACTCTATCTTGGAAGGTAAGGATGAAAATATCATATCCAACAACACCCAAGATCATGAATGGCCCCTTCCACGATCAATCAAAATTTTAATACATTTCTTTATGCTCATTCTTCTTTTCCCACAATAGCGCCCAATTTCTAACTTCAAACTTTCTATCTTTGGCATTCTTGTTAAACAACATCTTGATCTTCTTTTATGCTCATCCAATCTATTTGCTACCTAGACCTACACTTCTTTTAATTCAAATAAATACATTATTCTTTTATCAAGTGCATCAAGATATGTGGTATCCTCAAGGCCTTGGTGAGTGGCGGGGTGGCTAATTTGTGAGTAATAGGAAATTCAACATCCTTCCCATATAAAAATTGGAAAGGAGACATACCTATAGCCTTCTTAGGAGTGATCCTATCAGCCCAAAGTGTATCAAATAAATTCTTATGTCAAGTCATTTGATTCTCCGTTGTCATCTTGTGGATGCTTGATATTATATTCTTATCGCTTGATTCCACTTGACAATTGCCTTGAGGATATTAATTTGAGGAATGAAATAGTTGTATCTCTTATGTGTAAAAGAAATCTATCAGCTCTTTATAGGATAACTTAGTAGCATTGTGTGCTACTATCTTGTTTGGTAATCCAAACCTTATGATGATATTATCCTTAATGAAATTACACACCTCTTCAGAAGTAACACTCTTAACAAGGAAAACTTCTACCCATTTACGAAATAATCTATGGCAAAGTGAGAATGTAATAGTAGTTGGAACTTGAAGGTGGATTCAACGTACCAATGAAATCAATGCCCCACTACTGAAATGGTTCTTCTATCACAACTAGTTTTAGGGGTAGAGCTGGAATCTTAACATGCCCAACAAACTGTTGACATGATTGAAATTTAGAAACCCAATCAATTGTATCTTGGAAAAGAGTGGGCTAGTAATACCTTTCCTAGAGAATTTTATGTGTAGTAACCCTTGCTAAGAAATGACCTCCACATGCTTTGTCATGAAATTTTTCAAGCAATATCTCTTATTGAGAGTGATCTACACATCTGAGAAAGACATCATTTATCCCCTTTTTGTACAATCCATTG
Organism: Taxus wallichiana var. yunnanensis; assembly: GCA_018340775.1. Classification (NCBI taxonomy): domain Eukaryota; kingdom Viridiplantae; phylum Streptophyta; class Pinopsida; order Cupressales; family Taxaceae; genus Taxus; species Taxus wallichiana. The sequence goes on from CM031243.1 coordinate 321,869,682, forward strand.
TCCTAAAGAACAAAAATATTTTTATTTGAGCTTAATAGTTCATTTTTCCTTGCATGTAAGATGATTTGGAAATTCTCCATATGTGAGGAAATAAGCAATCTTGCTATACCATTCATCCACCAAATTCACAAAGAGAACCATAGGAAGATCTTCATCATCCTCTGAATCACCTTGTTTTTTCTCAGTTACCAACTCACAAATACCTCTTCCTCGCACCATCTTTGTAGGCTTAATATCCAAGTCATATTCTTACACCTTGGTCATCCAAGTGCCTCTTAGTATACCCAACTCTTGCTGTGTCAAAATAGACTTAACAAAAATATCAGAAACATAGACAACATTATGTGAAGAAAGAATTTATAGTACCTGAATGCTTTGCATGCCTTCAAAACTACATAGGCATGATTCTTCATAGGAATATACTTCAATTCATATGATTCTAAAGGCATACTCATGAAATAAATCAGGTCTTCAATGTCTTCCTCATTCCTCTGCATCAAAATTGCTGACATTGCATGTTCGGAGGAGTGTGTGAGAGAATAAAATTCTTACTAAAATATGGAGATACTACAATTTGGTGCTTTTGACGAATATCCTTTGATTTTATTGAAAACTTTCTTTCTTCATAATATTTGAGATATGATGGGTTAATTCAGTGAAATCATGAATAAAACTTCTCAAAAAATTTACATTACCAAAAAACAAATGGAATCCTTTCTTAGAAGTTGGTAATGGAAAATTTTGAATATCTCACACTCTCTCAAGATCTATATTTGTTCCTTCTTTCGATATGATATGCCCGAGAAACTTTCCTTCTTTTGATATCTCGTGCTTCTGGCATTGGATGAATACTTCTAAATAAGCAATTTTATTTCCCCTCATCTTAGATAAGATTGTCAAATCATCAAGGTAAACCACCATGATTCTATCTTTGAGATGAGAAAATTCCATCTCGATTTCTCTTTGAAATGTCACTCCAACATTGATCATTCCGAAAGGTAGTTTTTGATAAGAAAACATTTCCCATGGTGTAATGAATGTTGTCTAGTATTGATATTCTTTAGCTACCTGAATTTGATTATAACCAATGAAACCATCAAGCATAGATAACATCTCTAATCGGTTGGGGTGTGGAGCTTGTTTTTGGTCTTCGCAAATCAGTATTGAAGTGTGGAGTTTGAATTGGGAAGATGAAAGGTCATGACCATTTATTTTCCATCCATGGGAAGATTAAAGGTCATGACAATTTCTTTTCCAGGCATGGGAAGATGAAAGGTCATGACTTTCAAACTTCTAGGGTCGGCTTTTGGACTTCTTAAAGGATTGCAATCTTATAAATAGATGTGTTAGGGTATCTTGAAGATATCTTGAGTGTTCAAGAGGTATTGAATCTTAGTGATCAAGAGGTGATCAAGGTTAAGTAATTGGGTGTCAATTGTGGTTTAGATATGGTTTAGCATCTTCGAATTTCGATGTGAGGTCATAATCGAGAGAAGAATGTGAGAGTTTTTTTACTCTTGTTGATAATAAAATTTGAGAAAGTTCTTGGTGGACTTATCCCACATTGAGTGAACCACATTAAATCTTGTCTTGTCTTCTTTTGTGCATTATTTATTTATTTTTTTATATTTCTACATGTATAATTCTGCTATATAGTTTCATACTACTGTGATTTGAGGAATTGTTTCTGCATATTTGTTCACTAATTCCTAACAACTGGTATCAGAGCTTTGGTGGTTTTTTTTGAAGTGGTAAATCACAAGGAAAGTTTATCTTGAGTGGGAGCTATGGCAGATGAGGGAAAATCAAGGGTTGAGAAGTTCAACAGGTAGAACTTTGGCTTGTGGAAGATATAAATGGAGGATTACTTATATCAATAGGACCTCCATGTTTCTTTGAATGGAAAAGCAAAGAAACCTACAACCATGTCAGATGAGGATTGGGAGTTGCTAGATAGAAAGGTACTCAAGGAAATTCGGTTATGCCTTGCATCTTCGGTTGCTTTCAACATATCACAGGAGAAGACCACGGAAGGTATCATGAGTGTGTTGGGGAAGTTATATGAAAAACCCTCTGCCTCTAATAAAATATTTTTGATGAAAAATTTATTTAATATGAATATGTCTAAGAATGGTTCTATTGTTGTTCATTTGAATGAATTTAATACGGTTGTGAGTATGTTAAACTTTGTAAAAATTGACTTTGATGATGAGGTCAAGGATTTGCTGATTTTGTGCTCCTTTACGAGATATAGCTAGGACAACTTGGTTATGGATGTAAGTAATTCAGTCTCTAATAATTTAAAGCTGAAGTTTGAGGATGTAATAGGTGTGATCCTAAGTGAGGAAATGTGAAGGAAGAGCACCATATATTCTTCTACTTTGGGAAACACTTTGATGGTGGAGAGAAGAGGGAGACAAAAGAGCGAGGGAAAGGTAACCATGGGAAGTCGAATGATCGCGGAAGGTCAAAATCCAAGAGTAAGCTAGATTGTTGGCACTTGTGGGAGGGTTGGTCATGCTAAGAAATATTGTTGGGCTCTTTGGGATAAGAAGAATAAGAAGGAGGAAAGTAAAGATGTAAATGTGGTAGTAGGTGATGTTTGTCGGGATTTCGTAATCATTTCTTTAGATAATATTGTTGAGTCTTGGGTGTTAGATTCAGGGGCTTCTTTCCATGCCACCCCACATAGACATTACTTTACTAATTTTGTTTAAGGATATTTTGGACATGTATATCTTGGTGATGGTGAACCATGCAGAATAGTAGGGAAAGGTTATGTTCAAGTGAAAAAATAGAATGGGAACACATGGCTACTTAAGGATATCAAGCATGTGCCTAAGTTGAGGTAGAACTTGATATCAGTGGGTCAGCTGGGCAGTGATCAATGTATGGTTAGCTTTATAGCAGATTATTGGAAGGTTACCAAGGGAGATCTTGTGGTTGCAAGAGGTAAGAAAACTGGTACTTTGTATTTAACCAGTGGTGCTCATTATTGTAATTTAGTTCTTTGCACATGGAGATGTAGTTTTTGGCACCAAAGACTCAATCATATGAGTCAAAAGGGCATGTAGATTATAAAGGACAGGTTTCTTGGATTAAAGGAGTTAGATTTAGAATTTTGTGAGGACTGTGTTTATGGAAAATAGAAGCGGGTGAGATTCCTCAAGGTTGGACCTACTAGGAAGGAGGGTAAGTTGGATTTAGTGCATACAAATGTATGGGGGCCAGCTAAGGTAAACTCTATTGGTGGTTCATGTTATTATGTCACTTTCATTGATGATGTAACTAGAAAATTTTGGGTATATTGCATTAAAAAGAAATTTGATGTGTTTGAAACCTTCAACAGATGGAAAGTCTTGGTTGAGAATGAAACAAGTACCAAGTTGAAATGTCTCAAGTCAAATAATGGAGGGAGTATTACAAAGTAATGAACTTCTTGATTCTTGTTTGGTAAATTGGATCTGTAGGCAATGAACAATTCCTAATACTCCACAAGAAAATGGAGTGTTAGAGTGAATGAATAGGACAATCATGGAGCGTGGTAGGTGTATAAGGCTACATGTGGGGATTTCACTCATGTTTTTGGAAAAAGTGATGAGCACAACTATTTATCTTATTAACAGAGGACCCTCTATGGCTTTGGATGGAGGTATACCTGAGGAGGCTTGGTATGGTAAGAAAATTGATTACTCATTTCTTAGAGTATTTGGATGTGAGGTATTTGTTCACATTGATAAAGATGATAGGATCAAGTTAGAGGCTAAGTTTGAGAAATGCACCTTTGTTGGATATGGTGAGGATGAATTTGGTTTCGTGTTTGGAGTCTTAAGGACAAGAAAATATTTCGGTCTAGATATATTGTCTTTAATGAAAAATTCATGTATAAAGATCAATTGCAGGAACATAAAGAGGAATCAAAGAAAGAATACATAGTGTTAGAGTACATTGCAGATAGTAAGGTGTCCAAGGGGCCGGTTTAGGTGTAGCATATTCCAGCACAGCCACTTCAAGAACCTACTCATTAGGAACCCCAAACTCCTGAGGTGAGAAGGTCTTTTAGGGTAAGAAGGGAACCTGAATGATTTAATCCATCTTTGGATTATTTATTTCTCACTAACAGTGGAGAGCCAGAGTGATTTGAGGAAGCATTGGAAGTGGATGCTAGGAAGAAGTGGGAGTAGGCCATGGATGAAGATCATATATCTCTTATGGAAAACCATACTTGGGATCTAGTGGAGCTACCCAAGGGCAAGAGAGAATTGCAAAACAAGTGGGTGTATAGAATCAAAGAGGAATATGGAGGTAGGAAAATATACAAGGCCCGGTTGGTGGTCAAGGGATTTACATAGAAGAAAGGTATAGACTTTGATGAAATTTTTCTCTTGTTGTTAAAATGACTTCTATTAGGACTATTCTTGGTTTAGTAGTAGTAGAAGACCTGCACTTAGAGCAGCTAGATGTGAAGGTTGCATTCCTTCATGGTGAGTTAGAGGAGGAAGTTTATATGCAATAACCATCAAGTTATGAGGTCAAAGGGAAGTATAGGTTAGTGTGTAAATTAAAGAAGAGCTTGTATGGCCTGAAACAAGCTCCACGGAAGTGGTACAAGAAGTTTGAAAATTTTATGTAGGAGAAGGGTTACTCCAGGTGTCACTCAAACCATTGCGTGTACATCAAGAAGTTTCTTGATGGTAGTTATATTATTCTATGCATGTATGTGGATGATATGCTTGTTGCAGGGAAGAACATGTAGGAAATAAAGGTACTTAAGAAGCAGCTAGGTGACTCCTTTTCTATCAAGGATTTGGGGGCAGCAAAACAAATCATTGGTATGAGAATAAATTAGAAAAGGAAGGAGAGGAATATGGTATTATCTCAAGAAGATTACATAAATAAGGTCTTGGAGAGGTTTAGTATGTAAGATGCTAAACCGGTTAGTACTCCTTTGGCGGTCACTTTAAATTATCAAAGGAGCGGATTCCTAAGAGGCGAGGAGGATAAAATTTAGATGTCTAAGGTACCGTACTCATCGTTGCGGTTAATAGCTTGATGTATGATATGGTATGCACTAAGCCTGAAATATCCCATGTAGTGGGAACAATGAGTAGGTTTATCGGTGATCCAGGTAGAGAAACACGACATGCGGTGAAGTGGATCCTTCATTATTTAAGAGGGACCATAGGAGCAACATTGTGTTTTGGTGGATCAGACACTACATTACGTGGTTATGTAGATTTAGACATGACAAGATATTGGATAGTAGGAGGAACATGACAGGTTATGTATTTATGGTTGGTGATACAACAATGAGTTGGATTTCACGGTTACAAAAGGTTGTGGCTTTATCAACCACAGAGGCTGAGTATGTTGCTGCCATAAAGGAAAGAAAGGAGATGATTTGGCTATAACAATTGCTTGATGAGTTTGGTCATAAGTAGGAAGTTGGGAGACTACACAATGATAGTTAGACTACTATTCATTTAGTGAAGAACTCCTCTTTTCACTCTAGGACGAAGCACATTCAGCTAAGATATCATTTCATCAGGGTAACTTTGGAAGAAGATAAGTTGAAGCTGGAAAAGATTCATACCAGTCAGAATCCTATGGATATGATAACCAAGGAAGTCACAAGGGAGAATTTGAAGTTGTGTTCAACTTTGATTGGCCTTCATGGTTGATAATTAAGGGTTGAGAAATTTTCTCAGTAGGAAAAATCTGTAGTGCCCACTCTCCTTTGACCTTTGTTTAGATGCTGATTTTGACACTACTGATCATATTTTGGATATTATTGTGTTTTGATATAGTAGGATGTGTATATGCTAGCTCATTGGTTATTATGGACATTACTATATTTTTTTAGTACGATGGTTAAATACTAGATTTTGGATTAGTATTGATCTGGATTCATTCATTATGCTCGATGATATTTGAGACATCATTATTATTACTATATGGATGATGATATACTAGTTGACATGGACAGGTTATTGATGTTGATTTTAGACATGTGACCTTGATATTATGAATAGTTCTAGCATAGAAATCTATTGGATGATGACATAGTTACTAAATGAATTCAAAATGATAATGTTAAATTCTTGATATTATTGTGATTTGGATTTGATATTTATATACATACATTGATTTTATATCTTCTTGGATGTTCTGATATGGCCACGAGGCCGAAGGAGGTATTGTTATTTTGTAGGTAAAAGTCACAACAATGTCGGGGGACTGGAGACTAACCATATTGAAATTCAGTGTGAGATCAACAAGGTCACCATGGCAACTATGTTTGATTTGTGTGTTGAGTTATGTTAGGATTTCCCATGGGGGGATTTCCATTATTGTGACCATGGGGCATATATGTGTTTTAATTATGTGTTTCTTTTCTTATTGTTGTATGTGTTTTATTTGTAATGTGCTTCTTATTTTAAGTATTCAAATGTGATAGTATAATGCAGGAGTCATATAGTTAAATTTTAATTAAATTAATTGGGGAGTGGAATATAAGGAAATAATATTGTTGTCTTGATTAATAATTAAATTTGATTTATATTATGTGCAACCATAGGATAAATAAATAAATCTTATGTCAAAACTTGTAATAAATGGAGTCATAAACTTTAATGCATGTGTAAGAGGATGTAAGAGTTGTGTAAGTGAAATGATAGATTGTATAAAGCAGATTTTGGAGTGTAGAACACTCCATCCTCTTTGAAACTCGGATTTGGTCTTGGGAGCCTAAATTGGAGGCTTGTGGGACAAGTTAAACTTGTCCCACACCTCCCAAAATCCTCCACCAACCATGCCTATGGCTTGGGAGTAGATTTTAGCCTTTCTTATTTAGTTTTGAAATGATTGTTGTGTAAGAATTGATTGCACTTGTCTTCTAAATTTTAATGCATTCCTTTTTTGAGTATGGGTTGAGTTTGTGTATGTAAGTAATTTTTTCATTCACATTTATTGTGATTTTATTGTAATTGATGTTGATTGCTTTTGGGATGAGGAAAAATGATGTGGCATCCCACTTGGAATCCACATCATCCCCTCCCTCCCTCTCCTTTAAAAAAAAAAATCCCCTCTCATTTGGAGGTTGTTGAAAACTTTGTTTTGCTTCCTTGGGTCAAACTTTTGCTGTGGGAGCTGGTTTTTGAGGAAGGAGTCTTTGGAAATCTGGTGCATGCATTTACCTTGCTGTTTTTGGGACTGTGTTTGAGCACCAAAGAACTGTTGTGTTGGAAATCAAGTCTCCATTATGGAGAGGTAGGCTTCTTTCTTTTTAGTTGGTTGTTTTTCCTTCTTCTTGCATGCATTGTTGAATGATGGTTGTGTTGCATTCTTGCTTGGATGGGTAGAATTCTTAGGGCATGGTGTAGAGAGAAGACTATGAGGTTATATTAGAGGAGGGATAAGGGATTTTCCATTGGCACTTGTCTTGAGGAGGGAGTGTTGGTTTGGGATCCACCTAGGAAAAGAATATGCATGCATTTCTTACTTTGGGGAGGTATAAGGGATAAATTTAGAGGAGGGATAAGGAAGGGTTGAGGAGGGATAAGGTTTATGGGATGGCTATGTTTCTCGGTGGTTTTTTTTTGGTGGATGCCCAATTTAACCATAGGAGGCATAAGGAGACCTCCATAGTTCTTGCTCTTGTTTGGCTTGCTTGCTCAAGCCTTTGTGTTGTATGACTATTTTCAAATGCAGTTGAGAACTGCTGCCTTGTTTTGGATTTGTGCCTTCATTGATTTTTGTGATATATGAGTGTTTCTTGCATGTGAAAGAAGTCCATGTTGCCATGAGTTGAATTATCATGCTCCATTTCAATATGGTTGGGGCTCAGGGGCCAATGGGGAAAGATGGCTTCTCTTTTCCCATTGGGTATCTTGGTTGGGTGGAGAGTGTTGCCTTTCCCCCTTCCTTGTTGTGATCAAAAGATGAAAGATGAAGAAATCAGCATGTTGTTGTTTGGAGCTTGGAGAATTTCACAGTTTGATAGTCATTCCCTTTGAGAAAATGTCATTGTAACCTTTCCCACTTCTAGTGGATGATTGTAATTGATATTGAAATGTGAAGTGTTCACCTTGTAGTTGGAAGATGAAATTGATTTGAGAAATGTAAAGAAGAATTATACTTCTCTATTTTATTTGGAAAATAAAATGTGAATGATATTCTGTACTTGTATTTGAAATGTGGAAATCAATTCAAATTGGGAAGGAATTCAATTGTAGAGTTATTTGAATTATCAATAAAGGATGGCATTGATTCCTTTAAACTTGTATTGTTGTCAAAGAATGATACTCTGTTTTGAAAGAGATTAAGAAATAGCATTGCCAGTAAATGTACTATGTTTGAAATCAAATAGAAGGAGTTAAATTGTATATTGTTATTGGAAATCAAAGAAAGAATTGTGTTCTTTCTCAATTGCATTGTTGTATTAGAAAATGAATGATTGTTATATCTTAGGAAATTTTGTTTTGGAAAAGAGAAATAGTTAAAGGAAATGACAAAAAATTGATCTTTTGAAATGAGCTGTTAAAAATTAGAAATTAACATTGCATACTGTATATATGTGTTTGTTGGATCAATGGAGTGTTTGAGAAAGGAATTTGGCATGTTTTCCATACTTGAATGTTGCACATTAATTATGCAACTTGTGAAAGGAAGAATTATGTTATGTGTATAACTCTGACATTTGAAAATAATGCAATTAATGTACAGTTAAGATTTATGAATAAAATTAATAAAGGAGACCAAGTATTTTAGATGTATTGGGTCCTATTGAACCCACATTAAAATTCATATTTAAGAAAATATCTCTAAAAACTATCAAATCCAATTTAAAATTCTCAACCCAACTCCTGTCATAGATTTTGTAAAGCTATATCAATTTGAAGTTTTACTTGAAATGGCCATCCCAAACCAAAAATGAAATAATTCAACCTTAGAAAATTTAAATTTTGAACTTTAGAAACCTTTCCTAAAAAGTTCCGCAGCCCTGTCACCCTCTTATCCAATTAGATGATGCCACATGGCATCCTGAGGGGTGGAGCTTTTGGAAAAACTTAATTTTTTGTAAAAATTTGGTCTCGGGAAAAATTTCCAAATATTCCCCGCAACCCCATGGCCCTAAACCAATCACATGCTAACACGTGGCAGGGAGGTGTGCGAATTAAAATTTAAAACTTAACCATTTTTGGTCTTTGGGAAAAATTTCACATTTTTCCCCGTAGACCCGCACCCCCACAACCAATCACAAGGTGCCACGTGGCCATTTGAACAAGCACGGAGGCATAGAGGAAAATTTTCCTTTAGAAAATTGAATTTTTGACTTCGGGAAATTTTTTCCAAATTTTCCCCGCGACCCGTCGAGCCCCATCCAACCACGTGCTGACACGTGGCACTTGGGGCATCGGTGGGGGGCACGGAGATATTTTCTCCCTTGGTATTTTAATCCCCAAAATCTCCTTGTCCATTTTTCTCCTTCAATCCGTGACCCCTATGAAGAATAAGTGTTTGACACATGGCATGGGAAGTGCCACGTGGTGCGAGTTTTCTCCTTAGCGGAGGCGCGTGAGAAATTTTTTCGTTTGGATTTTCACCCAAACCTCCAAATCCTTCTTCACCCCACTAGTCTACTCCACCCTATGTTAATCAGGATGTGCCACATGTCCTTTTTCGTTGGCCATGCGGGTACATGGAGATGTTTTGTGCTTTGCACCAATGTGAGGGAAACAATTTCTTCCCGAAGCCCGCGAACTTCAAGGAAAATTTCCCCTAAAACTTTGCCGGCCGTATCTTGAGATCTACAAGGAGTTAGGAGGAATTATTTATATGGTTGGAAAGGTGAGGAAATTTCCTATCCAATGAGCCTAATTTAGGAAATTTTTGATGAATCTAAGTGTGATAAAAATCTAGTTGAACTTATGGACTGTATGAGAGCAGGCATGGGGATAAATTCCCCACGAACCTAAACCATACATATAACCCTAAAATTTAAAAACCTAATGTACTTGTGTTAGGTTAAACCTTGATAGGTCTTGTGTTTTAGAAATTAGGTTTTTTCCTGGGGAGGTTATGTAAGCTGAAGCCTTGTAAACCTAGTTGTAGACACTTCTAATAAAAAATAAAATTATTCCATAATTTTTTTCCTAGTTTGTTTCTTGGTCTCAAGTGGTAGTTGAAACAGAGACATTACACTTTGGTATCAGAGTAGTGGTTCAAAAGCTTGGACCATTGGGCACACTAGAAAACATTGAGACTTGAAACCTAAAACTAGCAAATTTGATAATCTAGAAAACAAAACTGATTGAAAATTGAACATGATAGTAAGCTTAGAAACTAAAGGAGAAGACTTGAAGTATCAAACTAACTCTCACTTTGGTCTATGCAGGGGGCTCAGATGAAGTGAGAGGAACATTCACAGAGGCTCAGAGTCACCACCACCACCACCTCCACCACCGCCACCACCACCACTAGACCAGGGTTTAGCAGCTATCCTACCACAGATTTTACAGACCCTCCAGGATGTTAATGTCGCCTTACGCGGAGGATCAGTAGGAGGGCACTCAGGAAGACATGACAGAGATACTTCCATAGAGGGACATGCACCTCCTCCACATGGTGAGGAGGATGGAGGAGAGAATTTTCATAGAGAGTCAGCTAGAGTAGAGTCTCCTTTGAGGGGACATGGTGACCGTATTTCAGGATAGAGAGAGAGGTCTCGAGCCCTAGGCTCGGGGATAGGCAGGAAGAGAGGCCCAGAGGCCGTCAGACCACAGCTATAGATCACATCAGGGAGATCTTGAAACTTAGGCCATCACATTATTCAGGTGACACAGGGGGATTCCAGGTAGAGGCCTAGCTAGTTAGCTTGAGCGGTTGCTTCAAGCTTTGTCCTTGTTCTAGCAACACAAAAGCTCATGTTGCGATCCATCTACTGAAGGATGGAGTTAGTGTTTAGTGGAGGATAGAGGATTAGAAGCTCCATATAGATTCAAAGACAATCACTTGGGAGCTATTTGAGGAGAGATTCAGGAGTAGATACTTGCCACGAAGATTCATACGACAGAGGATCGATGAGTTCCATGATCTTTGATAGTCTTCCCTTACAGTGGCGAGTATGAGAGTATGTTCCTGGACCTACGTCAGTACATTGATTACATGCAGGATGAGTAGGTGTAGATCCATAGGTTCATCTGGGGCCTTAATATTGACATTGGAGGTGCAGTTCAAATCCACTACCCACAGAATTTAACAGAGGCCGTTGAGAAGGCCTACATTGTAGAGGCGACTCAGAGTAAGACCCAACAGGCTAGAGACAGAGTCAAGAGCCATATTCAGCAGTTACAAGATAGCAGATCAAGGGGGTCAGCTCCTCCTCCTCGTGGTGGTCGAGAATTCTTTGTAGTCATCTTTAGACCCAAAGAACACCAGCGATCCCGCCACCATATAGGCCTCCTCAGAGAGCTGATGCATAGAGAGGTCAAAGCATGGGGCCTCCTAGGGGTCCCACCAGGACACAAGATGGAGCTAGAGCTCAGTCAGTAGGATCTTGACCACAGAGGCCACAACAGAATATGGCTGGGTCATTAGGGTCCATAACACCTACCTCTAGTGTACCTTTCTCGGCGGTCTTTGTAGTTTGGAGGACTTAAGGTGGTTTCTTCGGGTGTGGGACACTTTTGGAGAGACTGCCCCCAAAACCCTAATAAGGATAAGGCACCCATCTCAGAGCCCACATTCAAAGACATGGGATGGATTCATAGGATCTATGCGGTGGTCAAGAACCACAAGGTGAGCATCGAGCATGGTCATAGAGACCACATGTAGTGTTGGAGGTATTACCACTTCTATATTGTTTGACTCAGTTCTTGATTCATTTATTAAATCATTATTGGTAGAGCAATGCAGGGTGGTAGGCTGTTAGATAGGGTCATAGTTGGGATGTCAAGATGGCTTTAGGAGCCAAGGCCTCTGTAGACTCCTTAGTAAAGGAGTGTGTTTCTAATTTGGGACCTTTCACCACCACTTCAGATCTCCACATACTTCCTTTGGGCTCGTATGGAGTCATATTAGGCATGGACTGGTTAGCTGCACATAGGGCCAGGATGGATTGCTATCACAAGACTATATCTTGTGATATGATCTCTCGAGTTGAGTCGGTGATTTCAGAATCGGGAAACCCATTTCTATTCACACTATCTCCGCTATGCAACTCAATTTGTGTGTGTGAAAGGGTTTAAAAGATGTATGTAGTGACAATCAGTGACAAGGCAGAGGATGGGTCTAATGGGCCATCGCTAGATGACCATCCCATTTTGAGAGAGTATGCAAATGTTTTTCTAGGGGAGCTACCGGGGATGCCACCCCCACGTGAGATTGATTTCCATATTGATTTGGTTCCAAGAGTAGAGCCTATCTCACAAGCTCCTTATCGGATGACCACCCTAGAGCTCTGTGATCTCAAGTTATAGCTAGAGGGCCTTCTAGAGAAAGGCCTTATCCATCCTAGTGTATCCCCTTGGGGTGCACTAGTCATTTTTGTAAAGAAGAAGGATGGATCATTGTGGTTGTGTATCGACTACCGCTAGTTGAATAAGGTAATGATCAAGAATTGTTATCCCCTACCTCGCATTGATGACTTGTTTGATCAAATGAAGGGAGCCACAATTTTCTCTAAGATTGATTTCAAGTCAGGGTACCATTAGTTGAGGATTACAGAGGTAGACATTCATAAGACTACTTTTTGTATGAGGTATGGGCACTATGAGTTCACAGTGGTGCCCTTTGGTTTGACGAATGCCCCCGCAGTATTCATGAGTTTGATGAATGGGGTATTTAGGACCTTTCTAGATCACTTCATGCTCATCTTTCTTGATTACATTCTGATTTACTCACGTACACGTGAGGATCGGGAGGGCACCTTCGACATTTTCTTGATGTCTTCGTGAGCGTGAGCAGCTTTACAGGAACTTGGAGAAGTGTGCTTTCTTTCAGTCAGAGATATAGTACTTGGGTCATATCATCTTTAGGTGAGGTATCGTAGTCAATCCTTCCAAAATTTTATCCAATTTTGTACACATGGCAAGATTGGACAACGGGTCCTATCACGTTCAAAATGAAATAATAATCCCAGGAATCCACCTCAAGTCATTATCGAGATACAGTAACTAAAAATAATTCTTAAATTGCATTTGAGAGATCACTTAGCATTGAAAGTCACCTAATTGATCTCAACTCAGTGAAGAGTTCGGGGTCGAGTTGATAGAGAACCTAGTGTCAAATTGATAGTCATCTCGGAAATCATCTCGGTAGAGTCTCTCAGTTGTAAGAGCTCGATGAGATCTTGTTAATACAAAATATAGCTAGTTGAAAATTGACGAATGAAAGGAACTCTATAAGGATCTCGGTAGAGATCGATGCAAAAAGATATGAAGGCTGAGTCAGGGAAAGCTAAGTTAACATGAGGCCAGGTCTAATCCATTAGACAGTGCTTTCGACCAACCACTTGGGAGAATTATCTTGTTTGACCGAGATGATATGAGATTATGCAGATATGGGAGGTTCAACATCATTGAATCTCGGGTTTGTAATTACGTAATGGAAGGAATTCTATCGACCCAGGAAGATAGTATAAGCATCATAGAATACCAATGTAAAATTGAGTCAAACTGACATCTTAAAAAGAGCTGTGAAGTATAACGGTGTTCAGACCTTCCTTGGCCGAGCATTCGGTGCACAGGAAGCAGGCATGTTGCAGTATAGTAGAATCCTTTTTTAGTGCTTCCAACAAGTAGGTTGTCCAACTATGTTGTTATCTGTTCAGTATCGAATGCATCCTCAAATTTGGGATTTTCCTTCAAGATATTTTTTTATCAAAATTGATTACGTGACAATGAGAGTATTACCAAGAGACCTGATGAAATTTATTACAAATATTCTCTATCGAGACCTTACTGGTTTTAGGATGTAACTCATGGAAGTGAATCTCATAGAGGTGGATCTGTTTCATATCAGAATATTCATGAAGCACAATTTTCTTTGCAATTATATGAGCATCTTCAATGAGTCACTAAGTTGGCAGGCATAAAGGTTTCTGTTGGAATTATCACACCTTACAAGCTACAGCTGAAATGTTTGCACCGAGAGAATGATGTTTCCTCACGCTGAGTGGAAAAGTGGAAATCAGTGGCCATCTGTCCAAAATGAAATATGGCCAAATAATGCCGAAACCCCACACTCCAATCCCAGACGTGGAAAATAAGGTGAGCATTTCCAAGGGAAATGACGTGATGTCAAGCCATCGAAAAAATTCTGAGTGTGGGAGAAGATTGAGTCTATGCCAAAAAAATCGGGAGCACGATGATGGTAAACCGAGTAGGTAATCCCGTGCATGGGAAACATTTCACTATATTTCCAAGGTTGGAAATTTGATGATGGCAGGCCAAGTTGGTCTTTCCACATATGGGATAAATTCATCCCAATTTCCATGGTGGAAACTTTTCAATGACAAGCCGTCATGAGGTTTCCACATAGAGAATAAATCAAGTTTATTTCCGCAATGCCAAAGTAGTCGAAACATGTTGGAGTGGTAAATGAGAATGTGCTTGTGAAGATAGCCGGATTATTGGTTAAGCCATCCGGTGCATGCTTAAGGACTCAACAAGTAAAGCTTAGTCAAGGACCAAGTATATAGGAAATTGGTTGGGAAGATCAATGTAACGAAGACCCGTTCAATGTGGAGGTGAATAACAAGCAGTCAAAAGGTTCAGAACTCAGTCATGTTACCACTTCTGAGGATGCTTACAATGGTTCATTGTCATAGTGGCACAATTAAATTGACATTTCCCACGCTTCAATGCAATACCAGTGCCAATGCCATCCACTTTCAATCCCAATCTCACAGTGTTATGTACAGAAGGTCGTTTAAAGGAGGCTCTACACATTCTGCTTACCACACACAACACCCCTGTAAACCCGTCTACATATCTTCAACTATTGTAGACCTACATTTCTAGGAATACGCTTTCACAAGGAGTTTTGCAGATGCTCATAACATGTTTGATGACATGACAGAAAGAGACATCTTCTCATGGAATACCATAATTACAGCTTACAGAAGACATGAGTTTCCTCATGAGGCATTGACACTGTTTCACCAAATGCAATAAACGGATGCATGTCGACCTACGATCGATTCACCTTTGCTAGCATACTTCTAGCTAGCAAGTGTGCCACAATAAGAGCTTTGGAATAGGGTATGGACATATATCAAAGCATAATTGAAAGGGGCCATGAGGATGTATTGTTGCTAAATAGGAATCATCGAGTGAGCTCAGTCATTTAGAATGAATGCCAAAGTAAATGCCTCGACGGTTCGAGCTCATGTAGAAGCTAGCCATATGGAGATCAATGCGTCAAATATTGCAAGGAGCTCAGTAAGTAAGCCAACAGGTAACCAGGTTGAATACGAGCTCATGATGAGTTTATGCACACGAGAGGAGGAGATGATACGAGACGACATAAGTGTGTAGCATCGAGTGGTTCAAGAAAGGGCTCGATTGAGTTGTTTCAAGTTTAAACGATATCTACACTATAGGCTCGTTTTAGATCAAGCTCTATAGACCAAGGGGTGCAGAAGATTCATGATATCATATGGCTTTGAGTTCACGGTAAATATGTTGCATAGGTCATGTGAATAAGGTATCTCGACTAATAAGAGCATGCATACGATGAAGTTTCACTCAGAGCTCATAAAAGGACGTTGATTTCCATCGTTGCAGAGGTAGCAAGAATGTCGGGCTAGGGTATTCAAATAACAAAGCTCAAAGAGTTAGTGAATATGGTATATATCTTTTCACTGGCATTGTTCAAACCTTCCTCGGCCGAGCATTCAGTGCACAGGCAATGAGACTTTTCCTAGACTCGATGGGCTATAAGGTAGGCTGAGTACAGTCATTTCAAAGGTGGGTATGGATCAACATGGTATGATTGGTAACAAGTGAACATTTGAAAGAGTCTCAAATGAAATACATGCCTGATGACGGTGAACTTTGCATAAGCTGAGACACGATGCACATTATGAGATGAGTGTGGGGAAAGCTCGTTTAGGGATTGACAAGAAAACAACTCAGCAAAGAACATGCGAGTCGGATGTGAGGTTCTTTGTGGTGAAGCATTCACGTATTCAAAATCCAAGCCAGAATAAAAAAGATTCATTTCAAGTGGGACATCACTATGGAGCTATGTCGAAGTTCGGCAGTGAACTCGCACATTGGAGCTCAGTAGATTAAGCAAGAGGATTGGCATTTAACTCATTTTAGTGGGCTAGCGATCATTGATTCGGCATCACTGAGTCATTGTGAGTACAAAGAAAATATAGTCCAGTTGAGCTCTGAAGAAAGCTCAATGAGTTGATAGATTAACGTGTCCATCGAGCTAGGTTAGGAGCTCAAGGAGCCAGACCCAAGAAGGTAGAATTCTAAGCTATAAGAGCTCGATCAACATTGTTTGAAGGAGTCATGGGTCGAGCTCAATTCGAGTAGCAAGTTGGAAAAGGATTTTGGTGAATGGAACTCGGTTCTCAGCTCGGTGTGGCGGTGAATAGAAGGATGGTGGAGCTCATGTCCAACTTGGTGAGTTGGGATTTTTTTTTGACATATTCACATGGAATCCCATCCTCTTCAAGTCAAACGGGTCAACAGGGGGTCCCGACATTATGTTAATTAATTTAATATTTCTATTAAAATATTGTAATAATAATATTTATTATTATTATTTAAATATTCTTTTAATTAATTGAGAAGACTAGGTCATCGAGCAATTAATGACCCATGATGGAACCTTCTCAAGTGATTCAACTAAGCGTAATAAATACATCATGGGCCTTCAATTTAGGAATATAATTATGACCTTTCCTCTTCTTTCTCGCATATTCTTCTATAAATGTAAGTTGGAAGCTCATTTCAAGTGGTTCCAGCAGTTTAGACAAGTTGGATAATTAGATATCTCAGACAAGTGTATACTTTTCAAGAGTCCTCTCTCTCGCAAGTTGTTCTTGTGTGTTGAGAGAACTTTCAAGCCTCCTCTTCAAGACCTGTAATCGAAACTATTGCCTCTTCTGAATGTATGATGCATTGTGCATGTTATTGAAGCAATAAAAGTGTGTTTTTGTGACTAATCTCGGTCCTTTCATCCTTCTATGCTTCTTTGTGCCTTTCTCGTACTTGCAGGTACACTATGCAAGTTTAAGTTTCTATTGTAGGTTCTTGGAGTTCTGTGCTTATCGAGTGGTGGAGTATTGCATGCAGTTGAGTTGTGGTGTCTGTTCACCCTTCTTGAGTTCATCCTTCTTCAGGAAACTGGTATATTTCTCGGTCTGATAAATTTTAACAAAGGGAACACATGTCTCTTAGTTTGTGGTATCATGTACCCTCTCTAAGTTGCAGTAGGTGAGGTTGACTTGTGGTGCACACACCCTCTTCAAATTAACCCTTCCTGAGTCTGGAAACACCCTTTATTTGGTGCATCACCATCCCTAGTATAATTTCATTTCTGTAAATCTCTTTCCCTAAAACCCCATGAAGATGTTAGCATAGGATTAGATAATCATTTTTGTTACACTAGGAGTAGTACAACACTTAGTTTAGGAAGAGGAATTCGGCCTTCTCTAGAGGTTCACTTTGAGCCCAAGTCCCACAACTTGAGAGGTGATCCCATGTGTCCCAATCACACCGAATGTCCTATTCACATCCTAGCCATTCGGAGGGTGTAGTGATTTGGCGACATCATTTTTGGCATGCCTAGTGGGACAGAGTTGGTACTTCTCTTCTCACTTACACAAGTCAAAGTACCTGGTGACTCTATATCTCTGGATTCCAAATCTCAGTGCGGTAACTTATGCGAAGAATTTAGACAAGAGCTTCTTCAAAGAAAGGAAATTATCAGCATATTAAACTTTCCTTGTCTCCTCTAAAGAGAAGAAGATGAGGTAATCCCACATCCCTAGTTGTAGATTTACCTAGTAGGGGTCATTCGAATCCTCCTTATGGAAGGTTTCCTCCACCCAAGAACAATCAACCTTTCATTGCTATGGTGAGGAACCAAGTTTTTCCCCCTTTCAATGCAAGCAGTCCTCTTATGTTGGCTCAACGTGACCCGATACCTATTGCAGCACTCAAAAGTTTACCCTTCTACAAGGGGGAAACTCACGTTACTCTAGTGGAGCATATATTTGATGTAGCCAAAGACATCTCAAGCAACAGTACTTAATGTCACGAGAAGACAATGTTGTAGTTAGAATTCTTACCACCTCTTTCAAGGGAAAAGCACTTCAATGGTTTCGTGGGTTAGGTGTTGGCACTATAACCACTTGGGATGAGTTGGGAGAAAAGCTATGTAAACAGTTCAAAGACAAAATTGATCACCTATCACTTTTGGAACAACTCACTACCATGAAGAGAGCTTCCCAAGAATACACGAGTGATTTCAACTTCTGATTCCACGGGACTTGGAATAGGATTCCGGCGCTTGTAAATCCTTCTACACATAATGCATTCTTGTACTATTTACAAGCCTTGAATAGTGATTTAGCAGTTATGATCTAATCCATGGGAGGGACTACACTTCCTGATGCTTATGAAGTTGCCATAAGTGCAGAGAATTCTTTGGTTAAAATTTGGAAAGATAGCTCCATGACCACCAATGCCCTTTTCTCCAGATCTTACGAATCATCACCCTCTCATTGCTCCTACCTCTTCAAATGACCTATTTGAAGTCAAGTCGCTATTGCAAATTTTTTGAAATGAGCTCGTTGCACTCAAAAGGCAACAATTTCAATTCAATCATTCGTATCAGCTACAAAATCAGCAGTATCAGGCTAACCGTTCTCCTTTTCAAGGGAACAATCAGCCTCAAAATCAAACTACAAGTCAAGCTACAAATGTCAGGCCCTTGAAATTTTGGAACCCTCTTGTAGCTAGCTCATCTAGAGCTATAGTACCTATTTAAAATAATCTAGTTCAATACTATGAATGGTGTTATCCTTGCTCTCAACCCCACAATCAAAATGTTTGTCCCAATAAGGTTCTTAGCTAGGCCTTTATGGTTCAAAGTGTATCTTCCCCTTCAGAGTTAACAAACAATTCATCTATGCAAGAAGTAGAAGATCAACCGCAGGCACCTGAAGAATCCGCTTTGCTAAACTGGCAAGAAGAAGATTTTTATGGGTTGAATATAGATTCCTCATCAGTTGTAGCAAATGCTTGTTCCAAAAAGAGAGAAATGGAGCCTCAACCTCTTGAAGCTGATCTAGCATCCACTTCTCAATGTGGGTTACAAATGGCAGTTGATAAAAATGTGGGAAAGAAATCACCAGAAACACCGGCTAGCCATGCCTCAAGGAAAGATGGTTCTCCAGGCATCACGGTACCCAACAAACATTTTCCAAAGGAGGACCCCAATGCCCAAAAAAGTGTCATCAAAGATGGATCAATTCCCTTTAGCATAGTAGAAAAAATGAAGAAAACCAATCTAAGCGTTACCATGTGGGACGTGCTCTTGATCCCTTCTCAAAGAAACCTATTGCGAGAAGATGAACAAGTTTTGCTACAACTAGCAGATCACCAAGCCATGGAGTGAAAATTACTACAAGTTTGTGTCAACCAGAAGGGAAAATCATTCCTATGGCAAACAAACCACCACCATTCTACATTTCCCTGATCATTGGTAACCACCTATTACATAATTGCATGATAGATTCTGGTGCCAGTAGCTCTGTCATGCCTAAAAAAATTGTAGATGTACTAGGCATACAATATGCGCTAGTTACAAGAGGGGTTGTTCAGCTAGATGGCACATCTGTTAAGACTATTGGGGTTATCAAAGGAATACAACTTACCATTCATGCATGCCAAATTTTTTCTTTCACCCAAGACATATCGGTCATTGATCTCCCTCCCCTCTTTACCATCTCCGCCTATCACGGGATTTCACCACCAAGATGGGCGGTTACCTATCAGCTGATTGGTCACTTATGATTCTCAAGACTTGATACTGAACCAAAGTAACTATAAGGGCATAACCAATATTCCATAATCATGTAGAACCCTACACTTCTAGTCCCATAAATGGAAATTACACCATCGGTGATCCAGAAGAGGAAGATGTTGATCATGAACCAACCACCCTTGTTGAAGAAGTCCCCGATAATTTTTCGGATGAAGTAAGTAGAGATCATCAATACGATCCCTACGCTAATGTATTCAAGAAGAAGAATCTAGTTTACTAGTCTAGGAAGAAATAGGATTAGGTACTTATTGTATCCATGAAGAAGATACGATCATACCACAACTTGACAAAACACCAAGTGATTCTAAAGGACTGTGGCAATTTTTCTTCGATGGCTCAAGAAGTAAGAATGGATCTGGTGCTTTGGTGGTATGTTAATTTCTCTAGAGGGAGATAAGTACTTCTCATCTTTCCGGTTGCAGTTTAATTGCACTAAAAATGTTGTTGAATATGAGGCTCTTGTGCAATGAATTCAGCTAGCCCAAAGGAAGGGAATCAAGGCCTTGACTATTTTTGGAGACAGTGAGTTATTTTTTCATCAAGTTTTGCACGTAGTGCATCCAAAAATGATCTTTTAAGATCATACAAGAACTGAGTCTGGGACCTGATTGAAGATTTCTAAGATTTTGGAATCCATGCAGTTCCTAGAGGTCAAAATCAAGATGTAGATAGGATTGCTACAATTGGTTCACAATACAACATACCAGTTGATATCATGAAAGAAGGAAGAAATTTGTTAAAATGGTGGTTCGACCGGTACTCACGATAACGTGAGTAGTTGGCAAGTATTTGGTAGTGACAAACAAATTGTCCTCTTGCTACAAGAAAAGGCGGATTTTGCTACAAAGAATCAAGATAAGTTGTAGGAGTCATATGGTGAGAAAATTATCCAATTGAAAAGCAACAAGTTACCAAAAGGTTTAGTCACTTTGGAATCCATTTTCAATTTAGATGACCAAGCCAAAAGACAAAGCCCTAACATGGTGGTCAAAGAAGAATATTTTGAGGAAGTTGAAGTATCAAATGCAAAGTTTCTTAAGATTGGAAAAGTGTGTACTTCTGAGGAGAAAGAAGCTTTCATCAAAATTTGTCAAGAGTATCATGACATCTTTGCATGGAGCTATAAAGATCTGTGTGATTTTGATCTAGGTCTAGCACAACAAACCATCGAATGGATCCTAATGCTTGAGCCGGTTCGTGAAGAAACAAAGACCAATTAATCCCAAAATTGAGCCACTAATGAGAAAGGAGATAACCAAGCTCATCAAGGCTGTATAATTTTCCCATTAAGCATTCCTCATGGGTAGTAAATTTTTTTCTCATGAGGAACAAGAACGAAGAGATCTGGTTATGCATAGATTTAAGGGATTTTAATCGAGCATCATTAAAAGACCATTATCCTCTTCCATAGATGGAGCAGATCCTTCAAACGGTGATAGGAGATCAAATATTTTCTTTTCTCGATGGATATTCAGGTTACAATCAAATCCTAGTCTAATAATCTGACCAATTCAAAACAACTTTCACTACCAAGTGGGGCACGTATGCCTACAATAAAATGCCATTCGGATTGTCCAATGTTGGGGCTAATTTCCAAAGAGCCATGGACATGGCATTTAAGGGACTAATCAATGATATTATTTTGGTTTACCTTGATGATATAACTGTATACTCTAAGCATGTAGAAGATCACATCACACATCTAAGGAAAGTTTTCCGAAGGTGTAGGGAATTTGGGGTTTCACTTAACCCCAAGAAATGTATTTTTGTAGTGCACGAGGGAAAATTATTGGGGCATGTTGTTTCAGCAGAAGGATTATCAATCGATCCAACTAGGATTCATTCGATTATGTCCTTATCTCTCCCAAGTCATAGGAAGGGCCTCCAGAGTTTTCTAGGAACCATAAATTTCATGCGGAGATTCATCCCTCAATTCGTGACATTGGCTAAACCACTAATAGCAATGCTAAAGAAAAACATGCCATTGTCATGTACAAACGAAGGACGAAAGCTTTGAAGCCATCAAAACAGCCATTTCTCAAGCTCCCATATTTGGTGAACCCGGTGTTTGACAAATATTTTATCATTTATTCTTTTGCGAGGTCAAGAGAGCATTTCAGGATCCTCACCCAACAAAACAACAACCTGATGGAGCAACCAATTGATTTCTTTAGTCAATCCCTCAAATACTACGAGTTCAAATACTCATTCATTGAAAAGTAAGTCTTTGTAGTTATTCAAGATTTGAAGAAATTCAAGCACATGTTGTCTAACAACAAGATTCATTTGATGGTGTCTCATCTAGGTGTTAAGGAGTTCTTCTTGAACAAAGAGATGAAAGAAAAAGTGTGTTGGATGGATCACGAAGGTAATGGAGTATAACGTGTACATAAAAGTCACTAAACTTGTCAAAGGTAAGGGTTTATGTCAACAACTTGTTGCAGACATGGAATCAAAAGGTAATGAGGATGTGACACTCCTAAATATTGATGAGGATGTTAATCAAGCTGACTGGTTATCCAAAATTAAGAATTTCATCCTCTCGGGAGCATAGGGCAAACATGGATAAAAACCAAAGATGAACTTTCTATCTTCAATCTATCCCATATGTTTTGGTAGAGAGCATTATCTTTCAAAAATATTTGAATGGCATTCTCCTTCATTGCGTAGGACGAGCAGCAGGTAAGTAAAATACTAAAAGAGTATCATAATGGCCTATTTGGAGGACATTATTCTCGTATGAACAATAGCTACCAAGATCATGTGAGCTAGCTATTATTGGCTGGATTTATTCAAGGATGCCCATCTCTGGGTAAGGAAATGTAAGGAATGTGCCTTTTTCATAGGCAAGCAAAAGCTGGCAGCTCTTCCACTGTATCCAGTTCAAGTGGATCAACCCTTTGTTCAATGGGGGTTGGACTTCATCAGAATGATTAATCCTCCATCCAGTGATGGACATAAGTGGGTCCTTACCACAACAGACTATTTTACTTGATGGACAAAGGTGGTAGTATTAAAAGAGAGAAATGAAAAGGTAGTTACGGATTTTTGGAGGGTATAATGATGAGGTTTAGTGTTCCGTTTACGGTCATTTCGCAGACAATGGGCTGGCTTTTCTTGGTATGAAATGTTATCCAAATCCACCCCCAGGGTTGATTTGATAACATACATCAGAGTTCTCGAGTCCCAGGAAAATGGATGGATTCAGGGAAAAAATCATGTTTCTAGGGTCCCCTCAGAAATTTTTCTAACTCTCCTGTCCAGGTTGAAAAGAGCAAGCTCTGAGAAAATGCGAAAAAGTTGCAGAAAATAAGCTTGGGCCAGAAAAAATTGTGAAAATCGGCTAAGTCCTTGTCCTAGGAACAGTTGGGACAGTCGGATCACCAAGGAGCGATTCAGCCGAAACACCTCCAGGTGGCCCGCAAAGCATTGGGACATTTGGGACAAATGGACGCGAAGGACGTGAACCGGCCGATTCGGCCGAAACGGGAAACTTCAGCACCGGGACAAGTGGGACAAAAGGACGCGTGGGACGCGGATAGCCGAGAAAGCCGAGGGCCAATCAGATCACGCCACGTGTTAGCCGGCAGAAAAGGGACATGGAAGCCCATTTCGGGCGGATCGGAAGTTTTTGTCCCAGATAGTTTGGGACATCCGGGACAGAAGGACGCGATGGACGCGAAAATCCGGCAGGCCCGTGGACGAATCACAGCATGACACGTGTCGCCAAGGAAAACGTCCAAAACATTCAAAGGGGCAAGGTTTGAAGCTGCTGGCCCGAGCCGATTAGTACAGGACACGTGTCCAATGGAGCAGGGAGGTGCGGAGCTCGGGGAGGAGTTAGAGAATTTGGCAAAAGTTTTGGCCAAAAGTTTAAAAGCAAAGGTCTCCCCCGCGCCCCTGTCGACCAATCAATGCATGCCATGTGTCCCAAGTGGCGGGGACGCGGGAAAAAAATGAAAAATGTTCCAAAATCATCAAAAAGTCAAAATTTTCAAGGAAAACCCGTGGGTAAGGTATGGAGAGAGAATTTCTCATCCAATCAGCACTTGACACGTGTCATTCAGGTGGCAGAGCACGGGAAGAAATTTAAAAATCTGTTTTCACCTGTTTTGTGCCCTAGATATTCAGATCGACATATCTTTCGATCCAGAGCTCAGATTTTCATGTTCTTTATATCAACGAAAATCTCACAAAATTCTCTACATGATTTTGGGGTTAATCTCAAGTTTTGGTGCATTCTAGAGAGAGAAAATCAAGAAACAGCTCTGACGCGTGTTCATGGCCAGAAGCGACGTTTCAACGACTAGATTTAATGCAGAATGGGCCGCATTCTCCTGTATTGCAGTCAAAATGACAGGGTATGGGTTTGTAGGGTTCCCCATGCTATTTTAATGCACTGCTGATCAAGAAGGGATGGGCTCCTATGCTTTTGTACATTTTCTATCCCCTGGGCTCGACCCATGCATGTAAAAGCCGATTTGGCTCATTTCGAAGGGGGAACATTTCTTTGGATATGAGCTTCTTCTTTCACCGTAAAAAGTGATTTTTACAAGTATCAAACCTCTTCTAAAATTTTAATGGTTTTCGCCCTTTTGATGTTGTAATACAAGGATTTTGACAGTGTAAATGACAATACAGGCTCTATGATCAGTTTTCAGTCCTTTGTTTGTGTTGCTTGTTTCATTTCAGACCTCTGATTACATCTTATCAGCTTGTGCATGATGTCTTATGTTGCATTTTTATGATCTGTGTTTATCTACAGAACAAGAAGTGTTCACCACTCCTCCTTTGGTGTATCACCTATTAGTTTAGTTTCATTTCTGCACTTTCTATCTCTATCTCCTTGGATTTTAGAGTAGGATTAGGTTTCAAACCTCTATAGTTTTGCAAATATAGATCTAAATCAGAGGAGTTTGAGGAACCAGCCTCTAACACCGGGATTCCTCTCTCGGTTTAACAAGTCCCCACACTTGGAGAGAGAGGTTTCCATGTTATGCAATCACACTTTGGATGCTAGAGTGATCAACCTAGAAGCCCGATCTCGCATCCGTGGGTGCTTTGTGAGTCTCGCAACAACAGTTTTGACACGCCGGTGGGACCTAGAGGTCTCATTTTTATTGCAGCAAAGTTGATATGCATCTCGCTGCAGTTTTGTTGCTTATAAGAGCTATTATTTTCATATCTGGCGACTCAAGGGAATAATCAATTGGTTTCAAGCAAAGTGCGAGCACGAAAACTCATGAGAAGAATCACCACAAGGTCAAGAGTTGGAGAAGAAGAAGTCTGTTTGAATACCTATAGTTATCTCCAAGAAGAAGGAAAAGAGGAAGAAGGATTTAGAGGTCTCCATCTCCACCAAACAGAACTCTCTCAACTCCTCCACCTGACATGCCTTTCATTTAGTATACAAGGGCTTTAAGACCAATTAGAATGGCTCAAAACAACCCCTACGTCAACTTTACAGGCAGCAGCCCACTTGCTCTCAATGCACAACATCCAGTTCCTATTGCAGCCCTGAAGAACATTCCCTACTTCACTGGAGAAAATCAGACTACTCTAGGTGATCATGTTAAAGATATTGCTAACCTTTGTGCAATTCATGAAATCAATGAAATGCAAGTGGCTGTTAAGTTACTGGCATCTTCCTTCAAGGGTAAAGCATTACAATGGTTTAGGAGCCTTGGAGCTGGTTCTATCACAAACTGGAATCAGCTGTGTATTGCACTTCACAAGTAATTTGGAGAGAAGGGAGACAACTTGTCTCTTTTGGAGCAGCTAAAAACTATCAAGAGAGCCCCCAACGAGTAGATGACTGACTTCAAATTCAGATTTCAAAGGTCTTGGGATAGAATTCCAGTGGCAGTCAGGCCAACAACAGAAGGTGCTTTTCTATATTACCTTAAAGCTTTGAATTCTAATATTTCTATGTTAATTCAATCTATGGGAGGCACAACCTTACCTGCTGCTTATAACATCGCCATTAGAGCCGAAAACTGTCTTATTCAAGCTGGTAAACTGGCTCCTAGACCTCCCATGCCGTTGTATCCAAACTTAGAAAATCCAAGCACTAGTCAAACACCCACTTTGGCTCTGTTTCTATGCCTAGAAATCAAAGTTCAAGTGAAACTTCTACTTCATCCTCTAGTGCTTCAAATGAACTCCAAGAGGTCATGAAACAATTGCAAAACCTAGGCAACGAGTTGGTTACTCTCAAGAGACAGCAAGCCCAAGGTTTCAGACCTTTTTATCAACCCCAAGCTTAGCCTAATAGGTAGCCATACTAACAAAATAGGTCACCAACTCAGGCTGTAAATCAAAATCAAAGCCAAGTAAGGCCTCCCGCTAATAGGCCATTTCAACCCTATAACCCCAATGTTGTATCTACTTCAAAAGCATTAGTGCCAGTCCAAAATAACATGGCCCAAGAATATGATTGGTGTTTCCCATGTAGTCGCCTACACAACCAATCAATGTGATTTAACGGTGCATTAAATCAAGCCCGATGGTGTAAACCGTCGGTGGGTCGCAAGAGTCCCGACCACGAAGGAGATCAGTAGCGAGGAAGCATCTCAGCAAGGGACATCTCCAAATGAAACTACTCTTGTCAATTGGCAGGCTGAAGATTTCTGTGGTATGAATCAAATACCCTCTCAGAGTGTTGCAGCCAACACAAGGTCAAAGAGAAGAAATTTGGGTGAAGAACAGCCATTGGCCCCAAGTAGTTCACGACCTTCTGTCACTCCACAAGGTGTTGGAAAACAAAATGCAGTTCCAAACATGCAAGGAGCACCCAAACCAGCTCCTAAACCAACTCAGATGCCGATTCTTTGCTGCCCACGTGCAAGGAACGAATGCGCAAGCTAGGGGACAACAGAGGGATGCTTCATCCCCATTCAACATCATTGACCAGATGAAGAAGACAAATGTAAACATATCAATGTGGGAATCACTATCCATCCCAGGCCAAAGAGATTTGCTACAAGCTGCCATGAAGGACTGGTCAACTTCAAATCAACAGGTCCAAATGCAAGAAAAGGTACTCACAAATGCTACCCAGCCTGAAGGAAATCATGGAGGTCAGCAAGGTAAAATGTTGAAGCCCCCTCCATTTTATGTTTCATTGATCATAGGAGATAAGTTGGTACATAATTGCATGATTGACTCTAGGGCAAGTAGTTCAGTAATGCCCAAGCAAATAGCTGATCAGCTAGGGCTTCAATATGAAGTCATCTCCAAGGGTGTAGTGCAATTAGATGGGACAGCAGTGACAACGGTTGGAGTAATCAGAGGTTTGAGCCTCACACTGCACGCATGTCCCAACATAATAGTGTTACAAGATGTGTCAGTCATAGACCTGCCACCACTCTTTGCATTGTGTTTGTCAAGGGACTTCACGGCCAAGATTGGAGGGTATTTGTCTGCTGATTGGTCACACATGCTATTCAGAACAAGGTATGGAACCAAGGCCACAATCAGGTCTGAACCTATTGCAAACTTTCACATTGAGCCTTACACTACCAGCCAAATTAATGCCAATTGCTCAGCATTTGATCAAGAAGATCACCCTAGCACTGATGAAACTGACACCAAGGTTGGAAGCATCCCAGATTTGACTCTTGATGAATGGGCAAGCAAGGTGCATGCTTTTGATCCCTATCAAGAAATAGAAGAATCTGAGCTAGGAGTTTATTGTTTACATGAAGAGGATCAACCTCTCCCCAGCATCACCAAGCCAGATCATAAGGACAAGAATGAAGTATGGCAATTGTTCTTTGATGGATCAAGGAGTAGACAAGGTGCAGGAGGAGGAGCTATGCTCATTTCACCGCAAGGTATAAGGTATTACTCAGCCTTCCGTTTCCAGTTTTCCTATTCAAACAACACGGCTGAGTATGAAGCCTTAATTCATGGACTGCACTGGGCAATGAAGAAAGGCATCAGGAATTTACAAGTATTTGGTGATAGTGAGCTGGTCGTAAACCAAGTCAAAGGAAAAATATTGCCAAAAATGATCTGCTTAAGTGCTACAAAAATCAGGTATGGGATCTTATTGAAGATTTTGAAGCTTTTAGCATCAATTCCATCCCAAGAAAAAGAATGAAGCATTGACAGACTTGTAACAATTGGGGCTGCGTTTGATGTTGTAGAGTATCAAAAGTGAGAAATCTCAGCCTCATATCAAATTGGTTGTGAGACCAGCTGTTCCAGATAACGGAACAAGTTGGCAAGTCTTCGAGAATGATCAAGCAAATTGTTAATTTCCTACAAGAAGAAGCCGAGTTCTCTGCTAGAAATCAAGACAAGCTGGAGCAGCAATATGGTGATCAGGTAGTACAGCTGAGAACTAACAAATTACCAAAAGGCCTCATAACCTTGGAGTCAATCTTCAACCCGAATGATCAGTTCCGTAAGGAGAAAGCGAAAATTCAAGTAAAGGGAGAAGATTCAGAGCCTATTTTAGTGGGAGAAAGCAAAACATTGTAGATTGGCAAAGTAAGTACCTCACAAGAGAAATCTGATTTTGTTCAGTTTTTTCAAGAATTCCCGATGTTTTTGCTTGGACTTACAAAGATTTGAGAGGTTTCAACCCAGAGTTGGCACAACATACTATTGAGCTGGATCCAGAATCCAAGCCTGTCAGGCAAAAGCAAAGGCCAGTGAATCCCCATATTGAACCTCTAATGAGAAAAGAGTTAAGCAAGCTTATTGAGGCCAGTATCATCTTCCCCATCAAACACTCAAGCTGGGTCACCAACTTAGTCCCAGTCAGAAAGAAAAATGGAGAGATCAGGCTGTGTGTCGACTTCAGAGATTTGAATAGAGCCTCTCTCAAGGATCATTATCCACTCCCTTCCATGGAGCAAATATTGCAGGTGGTGGCTGGTTCAGAAAGGTTTTCACTACTTGATGGCTACTCAGGCTATAATCAGATTATGGTGAAGGGAGAAGACCAATTCAAGACAACTTTCACAACTAAATGGGGCACATATGCCTACAAGAAGATGCCATTTGGCCTATCAAATGCCGGAGCAACATTTCAGCGAGCTATGGATATGGCATTCAAAGGCTTAATCAACAATATAGTGCTGGTATACCTAGATGATATCACTGTCTTCTCAAAGAATGTAGCAGACCATCTCTTTCACCTCAGGCAAGTGTTTCAGAGGTGTAGAAGGTTCGGAGTGTCATTGAATCCAAAGAAGTGTATATTCTTGGCACACGAGGGCAAATTGTTGGGCCACATTGTCTCTAGGGAAGGGCTAACAATTGATCCTGAAAGGGTTGAAGCCATCCGAACACTCCCATTGCCACACCACAAGAAATCTCTTCAAAGCTTCTTAGGAAGGATAAACTTTGTCCGTAGATTTGTGCCTAATTTTTCCACTCTTGTGAAGCCTCTAACAATGATGTTGAAGAAGAGTTTGGCATTCAAATGGACAGCAGAAGGCAAAGAGAGTTTTGAAAGCATCAAGCATGCAATATCACAGGCTCCAACTCTTATCAACCCAGACTTTTCAAAGGACTTCATGTTGTATGCGTTTGGAGGATCAGACACAATCTCAGCTATCTTAACACAGCTAAATAGAGAAGGTTCAGAACAGCCCATAGCATTCTTCAGCCAAACCTTGGAAGATTACGAAATAAAGTATTCTTTCATCGAAAAGCATGTCCTTGCTGTCATCAGGAGCTTGAAGAAGTTCAGACATTTGGTCTCAAACAATAAGATTCAACTGCTTGTCTCACATGCTGGGGTTAAGGACTTCCTCCTCAACAAGGATTTGAATGAGAAAAGGGCAGGTTGGATCACCCGTGTCATGGAGTATGACATTGATATCAAGATCACCAAGCTGGTAAGAGGGAAAGGACTGTGTGAGCAGCTGGTTTTGGGGAAGCAAAAGGAAGTATGCAACGAAGAAGAGGCTGTTTTGACAGTCCAGGACAGCCATGAGCCAAGTGGCAATCAAGAAGAAGACAATGCTTCCCCCACTCCTTGCTGGACCCAAGATATTATGCACTTCCTAAGCACAGGCCTATGCCCTCCGGAGATGAACAAGACCCAAAGGAGACACTTCAGATTGCAGGCTGTCCCATATGCCATTGTTGATGGAGTTTTGTTCAAAAGGGATGTAAATGGAGTGCTGCTGAGATGCATTAGCACAGGTCAGATTCAAAAGGTGTTGGAAGAGTTTCATGGTGGACCAGCTGGTGGCCATTTCGCACCAAGAGTGACAGCTCTAAAAATCATGAAGGCTGGTTATTATTGGCCTAAAATCTTCAGTGATTGCTATGCATGGATCAAGAGGTGTAAGAATTGTGCATTCTTCATAGGAAAAGAGAGACTTGCTGCCCTTCCATTGCATCCAGTCTCAGTTGACCAGCCATTCATGCAATGGGGTTTGGACTTCATCGGAGTCATTAATCCCAATTCAAGCCAAGGGCACAAATGGATTTTGATGACCCACAGAGACTACTTCACCAAATGGACAGAAGCAGTAGCACTCAAAGAGGCAAATGAGTCTAGCATCTTAGAATTTTATGAGGGGATAACAACCAGATTTAGTGTACCTGCTACAATAATCTCTGATAATGCATTGGCATTCATTGGATCTAGGGTGACTGAGTGGGCTGTCAAGAATGGTATTTACCTAAGCACTTCATCGAACTATTACCCTCAGGGTAATGGCCAGGCTGAGTCTACAAACAAGAATTTTTGAGGATCATTAGGAGGACTCTTGATGAGAATCAGAGGTCTTGGCATACCAAGCTGAAATCAGCCTTATGGGCTGATAGGATCACTCCTAAAAGATCCACAGGTAACTCTCCATTCAGGCTTGTCTATGGAAGAGAGGAAATCTTGCCCATGTCACTTGAGCTGCCAACGTTGGAACTTATGAAGCAGCTGGAGTTGCTGGAATTTGAGCCCATGGAGGTGAGGTACGCAGAGTTGATGGAGCTGCAAGAGATCGAAATCAGCATCCCAAGCAATGGAAAAGGATCAAGCTGTGATCAAGAAGACCTTTGATAGAAAGGCCAAAGATAGATCTTTTCAAGTTGGAGATCTAGTGTTGAAATGGGATGTGGATAGAGCAAAACCGGGAAGGCATTCAAAATTTGATGCCATTTGGAGTGGTCCATACGTGGTCACAAAGTGCAAGAATAGCAATGCTTTCCAATTAGCCTCACTGGAGGGTGAAGAACTGCAGATTCCAGTCAATGGAATCTATCTCAAGCATTGCTTCTAGAGGGAAGTTCACTACCTCTGTAAATATTAGATTATATTTTCTTTCCTCCAAGTTCTTGTGCACATTGTTTTGCTATAGGTTAGTTGTGTTTTCCCTAAGTGCTTTGGCACAGCTTGCTGTCCATGGAGATGTTTTGCAGTCCTTGCTTTTATCAAGAGACATTCCATCTTCCTCCGTGCACATTCTGAGTCAGTTGAGGTTCTAAACAGAATATTCGATGACTCCATGCCCAATGGACTGCTTTAGGAAACTGGTATCTTCTACCTAGCAGGTAGGTATCCCTGCTGAGTCACCAAATTGTTATCTAAATCCACCCCCAGGGTTGATTTGATAACATACATCAGAGTTCTCGAGTCCTAGGAAAATGGATGGATTCAGGGAAAAAATCATGTTTCTAGGGTCCCATCAGAAATTTTTCTAACTCTCCTGTCCAGGTTGAAAAGAGAAAGCTCTGAGAAAATGTGAAAAAGTTGCAGAAAATAAGCTTGGGCCAAAAAAAATTGTGAAAATCAGCTAAGTCCTTGTCCTAGGAACAGTTGGGACAGTCGGATCACCAAGGAGCGATTCGGCTGAAACACCTCCAGGTGGCCTACAAAGCATTGGGACATTTGGGACAAATGGATGCGAAGGACGCGAACCGGTTGATTCGGCCGAAACGGGAAACTTCAGCACCGGGACAAGTGGGACAAAAGGACATGTGGGATGCGGATAGCCGAGAAAGCCGAGGGCCAATCAGATCACGCCACGTGTTAGCCAACAGAAAAGGGACATGGAAGCCCATTTCAGGTGGATTGGAAGTTTCTTTTCCAGACAGTTTGGGACATCCGGGACAAAAGGATGTGATGGACGTGAAAATCTGGCAGGCCCATGGATGAATCATAGCATGACACGTGTCACCAAGGAAAACGTCCAAAACATTCAAAGGGGCAAGGTTTGAAGCACTGGCCCGAGCCGATTAGTATAGGACACATGTCCAATGGATCAGGGAGGTGCGGAGCTCGGGGAGGAATTAGAGAATTTGGCAAAAGTTTTGGCCAAAAGTTTAAAAGCAAAGGTCTCCCCCGTGCCCCTGTCGACCAATCAATGCATGCCACGTGTCCCAAGTGGCGGGGACGCGGAAAAAATGAAAAAATGTTCCAAAATCATCAAAAAGTCAAAATTTTCAAGGAAAACCCGTGGGTAAGGTCTGGAGAGAGAATTTCTCGTCCAATCAGCGCTTGACACGTGTCATTCAGGTGGCAGAGCGCGGGAAGAAATTTAAAAATCCGTTTTCGCCTGTTTTGTGCCCTAGATCTTCAGATCGACATATCTTTCGATCCAGAGCTCAGATTTGCACGTTCTTTATATCAACGGAAAGCTCACAAAATTCTCTATGTGATTCTAGGGTTAATCTCGAGTTTTGGTGCATTCTGGAGAGAGAAAATTGAGAAACAGCTCTGACGCGTGTTCATGGCCAGAAGCGACGTTTCAGCGACCAGATTTAATGCAGAATGGGCCGCATTCTCCTGTATTCCGGTCAAAATGACAGGGTATGGGTTTGTAGGGTTCCCCATGCCATTTTAATGCACCTGCAGTCAAGAAGGGATGGGCTCCCATGCTTTTGTACGTTTTCTGTCCCCTGGGCTCGACCCATGCATGTAAAAGCCAGATTTGGCTCATTTTGAAGGGGGAACATTTCTTTGGATAGCAGGCTTCTTCTTTCACCTGTAACAAGTGATTTTTGCAAGTATCAAACCTCTTCTAAAATTGTAATAGGTTTTCTACCCTTTTGATGTTGTAATACAAGGATTTTGACAGTGTAAATGACAATACAGGCTCTGTGATCAGTTTTCAGTCCTTTGTTTGTGTTGCTTGTTTCATTTCAGACCTCTGATTACATCTTATCAGCTTGTGCATGATGTCTTATGTTACATTTTTATGATCTGTGTTTATCTACAAAACAAGAAGTGTTCACCACTCCTCCTTTGGTGTATCACCTGTTAGTTTAGTTTCATTTCTGCACTTTCTATCTCTGTCTCCTTGGATTTTAGAGTAGGATTAGGTTTCAAACCTTTGTAGTTTTGCAAATATAGATCTAAATCAGAGGATTTTGAGGAACCAACCTCTAATCTAGATATTCCTCTCTTAGTTTAACAAGTCCCCACACTTGGAGAGAGGTTTCCATGTTGTGCAATCACATTGGATGCTAGAGTGATCAACCTAGAAGCCTGATCTGCATCCAGGGGTGTTGTGAGTCTGCAACAACATGAAATTGAGTGAATGGACTATTAAAAATGGGGTATACCTCAAAAATTCATCCAGTTACTATCCGCAAGGAAACGGATTTTCCGAGTCTAGCAAGAAAAACCTTATAAGGATTATTAAGCACACAATGGAGACTAATAAGAGGACTTGGCATACAAAAGTTAAGACCACCTTATGGGCAGATCGAGATCACACCTAAAAGGGCCATAAAAATTCTCCTTTTTTCTTGTAGATGGAAGAGAGGAAAAACTCTCACTCTCATTGGAGTTACCTTCTTTGGAGTTAGCTCATCAACTTGAAGTTATAGGGAGTGATCCTCTGATAGTAAGGTTTGTTGAACTCATGGAGCTAGAGGAAGTACGAGACAAGGATATGAAAACTTTGAAGCAGCATCAGGCTCAAGTTAAGAAATATTTTGACAAGAAGGCATCTGACAGGTGTTTTCAAGAGGGAGATTTAGTTCTCAAATGGGATGAGGACAGGGCCAAACTAGGTAGGCATGCCAAGTTTGATGCTCTCTGGAGTGGGCCATACATCATCACAAGTTGCAAAGAGGCAAATTCATTCAATCTATCTAGGCTCAATGGAGAAGAAAAGCCCTTTCATGTGAATGGGATACATCTCAAAGCTTGTTTTTGAGAAGCATTCCACCCATTGTGTCGTTAAATTAGGTGTTTTCCTCCAAGTGCTTATGCACGTTGTTGTGTGTTGTTTTTTTTTGCTTTCCTTGTTGCTGTGTTTTGTGTTGTTCTACACATTGTTTCATCATTAGAAGGTGTCAGGGAGAAGGAAGGTGTAAGGTTTCCATAAAATTTCAAAATCTACTTCATTAAAAATTTTGCAGTGCTCCATAGATGTCAAGCATTCAACAGTTTCAGTATACTTCATGCTTAGCATTCCAAGGAGGTCTAGGATATCGGCAATGCTCAAGGAGATTCTAGGATGTGTTAAATAAAATCATACTACTTTCAGGATTCCAACATAGACTCCATGCCCAATGGATGACTTAAGGCTATTGGAATCATGCTTAGTAGGCAATCATCCCCGAGAGGTCACCAAAAATGTTATCCAATTTTGCACACATGGAAAGATTGGACAACAGGGTCCTATCACGTTCAAAATGAAATAATAATCCTAGGAACCCACCTCTATTCATTATTGAGATAGAATAATTAAAAATAATTCTTAAATTTCATTTAAGAGATCACCTAGCATCGAAAGGCACCCAGTTGATCTCAACTCAGTGAAGAGTTCAGGGTCAAGTTGATAGAAAACCCGGTGCCAAATTGATAATCATCTCGAAAATCATCTCGGTAGAGTCTCTCAGTTGTAAGAGCTCGATGAGATCTTGTTAATACAAAATATAGCTAGTTAAAAATTGAAAAATGAAAGGAAATCTATTAGGATCTCGGTATAGATCAATGCAAAAAGATATGAAGGCCGAGTCAGGGAAAGCTAAGTTAACATGAGGCCAAGTCTAATCCATTAGACAATGCTCAACCAACCACTTGGGAGAATTATCTTGTTTGACCGAGATGATATGAGATTATGCAGATATGGGAGGTTCAACATCATTGAATCTCGGGTTTGTAATTACGTAATGGAAGGACTTCTATCGATCCAGGAAGATAGTATAAGCATCATAGAATACCAATGTAAAATTGAGTCAAACCGACATCTTAAAAAGAGTTGTGAAGTATAATGGTGTTCGAGACCTACCCTATTGAGCATTGAGCATTCGGTGCATGTGACGGGCATGTTGTAGTATAGTAGAAGTTTTTTGAGCACTTTCAACAAGTAGGTTGTCCAACTATGTTGTTATCTATTCAATATCGAATGGATCCTCAAATTTGGGATTTTTCTTTAAGATATTTTCTATCAAAATCGATTAAGTGACAAAGTGAGAGTGTTCTTAGGAGACTCGATGAAATTTATTACGAGATTCTCCATCGAGACCTTCTTGGTTTTACGATGTAACTCATGGAAGTTAATCTCATAGAGGCGGATCTGTTTCATATCAGAATATTCATGAAGCATAATTTTCTTTGCAATTATATGAGCATATTCAATGAGTCACTAAGTTGGTAGGCATAAAGGTTTTTATTGGAATTATCACACCTTACAAGCTACAGCTAAAATGTTTGCACCGAGAGAATGATGTTTCCTTGCACTAAGTGGAAAAGTGGAAATTAGTGGCCATCTGTCCAAAATGAAATATGGCCAAATAAATCGAAACCTTGCACTCCAATCCCAGACGTGGAAAATAAGGCAAGCATTTCCAAGGGAAATGACATGATGTCAAACCACCGAAAAAATTCTGAGCGTGCGAGAAGATTGAGTCTACTGCCAAAAAATTGAGAGCATGATGATGGTAAATTGAGTAGGTAATCCCGCACATGGGAAACATTTCACTATATTTCCAAGGTCAGAAATTTGATGATGGCAGGCCAAGTTGGTCTTTCCGCATATGGGATAAATTCATCCCAATTTCCATGGTGGAAACTTTGCAATGACAAGTCGTCGTGAGGTTTCCACGTAGAGAAGAATTCGAGTTTATTTCCGGAATACCAGGAGAGTCGAAACATGTTGGAGAGGTGAATGAGAACATGCTCGTGAAGATAGTTGGATTATCGGTTAAGCCATCAGTGCATGCTTAAGGACTCAACAAGTAAAGCTCAGTCAAGGACCAAGTAAATAGGTAAATCGGTTGGGGAATATCAATGTAACGAAGACCCATTCAATGTGGAGGTGAATAACGAGTAGTCGAAAGGTTCAAAACTCAGTCATGTTACCACTTCTGAGGACACTTATAGTGGTTCATTGTCATAGTGGCATAATTAAATTGACATTTCCCACGCTTTAATGTAATATCAGTGCCAATTCCATCCAATTTCAATCCCAATCTCACAACATTATGTATAGAAGGTCGTTTAAAGGAGGCTCTACACATTCTTCTTACCACACACAACACCCCTGTAAACCCGTCTACGTATCTTTAACTATTATAGACCTTTATTTCTAGGAATACGATTTCACAAGGAGTTTGGTGGATGCTCATAACATGTTTAATGACATGACAGAAAGAGACATCTTCTCATGGAATACCATAATTATAGCTTACAGAAGACACAGGTTTCCTCATGAGGCATTGACACTGTTTCACCGAATGTAATAAACAGATGTCCGACCTGATCAGTTCACCTTTGCTAGCATACTTCTAGCCTGTGCCACAATAAGAGCTTTGGAACAGGGTATGGACATATATCAAAGCATAATTGAAAGGGGTTGTGAGGATGTATTATTGCTAAATAGGAATCATTGAGTGAGCTCAGTCGTTTAGAACGAATGCCGGAGTAAATGCCTCGACGGTTTGAGCTCACATAGAAGTTAGCCATATGGAGATTGATGCGTTGAAGATTACAAGGAGCTCGGTAAGTAATCTAAGAGGTAACTAGGTTTAATACGATCTCATGATGATTCTATGCACATGAGAGGAGGAGATGATACGAGCTGACATAAGTGTGTAGCATCGAGTGGTTCAAGAAAGGGCTCGATTGAGTTGTTTCAAGTTTAAACGATATCTACACTATAGGCTCGTTTCAGATTGAGATCTTTAGACCAAGGGGTGTAGAAGATTTGTGATATCATATGGCTTTGAGTTCACGGTAAATATGTTGCATAGGTCATGTGAATAAAGTATTTCGACTAATAAGAGCACGCATAAGGTGAAGTTTCACTTAGAGCTCATAAAAGGACGTTGATTTCCATCATTGTAGAGGTAGAAAGAATGTTGGGCCAGGGTATTCAAATAACAGAGTTCAAAGAGTTATTGAATATGGTATATATCTTTTCACTGGAATTGTTCAAACCTTCCTCTGCTGAGCATTTAGTGCATAGGCGACGAGAATTTTCCTAGACTCGATGGGCTATAAGGTAGGATGAGTACAGTCATTTCAAAGGTGGGTACGGATCAACATGGTATGATTGCTAACAAGTGAACATTTGAAAGAGTCTCAAATGAAATACATGCCTGATGATGGTGAACTTTGCATAAGCTGAGACATGATGCACATTACGAGATGAGTGTGGGGGAAAGCTTGTTCAGGGATTGACAAGAAAACAACTCAGAAAAGAACATGCAAGTTGGATATGAGGTTATTTATGGTGAAGCATTCATGTATTCAAAATCCAAGCCGAATAAAAAAGATTCATTTCAAGTGGGACGTCACTATGGAGCTATGTCGAAGTTTGGTAGTGAACTCGCACATTGGAGCTGAGTAGATTAAGCAAGAGGATTGGAATTTAACTCATTTTAGTGGGCTAGCGATCATTGATTTGGCATTGTTGAGTACTTGTGAGTACAAAGAAAATATATTCTAGTTGAGCTCTGAAGAAATCTCAATGAGTTGATAGATTAACGTGTCCATCGAGCTAGGTTAGGAGCTCAAGGAGCTAGACCCAAGAAGGTATAATTCTAAGATATAAGAGCTCGATAAATTTTTTTTGAAGGAGTCATGGTTCGAGCTCAATTTGAGTAGCTAGTTGGAAAATAATTTTGGTGAATGGAACTCGATTCTCAGCTTGGTGCGGCGGTGAATAGAAGGACGGTGGAGCTCATGTCCAACTCGGTGAGTTGGCTTGGCAATCCAACCATTGAGTTGGGATTTTTTTGACATATTCACATGGACCCCCATCCTCTTCAAGTCAAACGGGTCAACGGGGGTCCCGACATTATGTTAATTAATTTAATATTTCTTTTAAAATATTTTAATAATAATATTTATTATTATTATTTAAATATTTTATTTAAATATTCTTTTAATTAATTGAGAAGACTAGGTCATCAGGCAATTAATGACCCATGATGGAACCTTCTCAAGTGATTTAACTAACTGTAATAAATACATCATGGGCCTTTAATTTAGGAATGTAATTATGACCTTTCCTCTTCTTTCTCACATATTCTTTTATAAATGTAAGTTGGAAGCTCATTTCAAGTGGTTCCAACAATTCGCATAAGCTAGACAGGTTAGATATCTCAAAGTAGTGTATACTTTTCAAGAGTCCTCTCTCTTCTGCAAGTTGTTCTTGTGTGTTGAGAGAACTTTCAAGCCTCCTCTTCAAGACTGTAATGGAAACTATTACCTCTTCTGAATGTATGATGCATTGTGCATGTTATTGAAGCAATAAAAGTGTGTGTTTTGTGACTAATCTCAGTCCTTTCATCCTTTTATGCTTCTTTGTGCCTTTCGCATACTTGTAGGTACACTTTGTGTAAGTTTAAGTTTCTATTATAGGTTCTGGAGTTCTATGCTTATCCAATGGTGGAGTATTGCATGCGGTTGAGTTGTGGTGTCTATTCACCCTTCTTGAGTTCATCCTTATTCACCTGGGAAACTGTTATATTTCTCGGTCGATAAATTTTAACAAAGGGAACACATGTCTCTTAGTTTCGGTATGATGTACCCTCTCTAAGTTCGGTAGGTGAGGTTGACCTATGGTGCACACACCCTCTTCAAATTAACCCTTCCTGAGTTTGGAAACACCCTTTATTTGGTGCATCACCATCCCTAGTATAATTTCATTTCTATAAATCTCTTTCCCTAAAACCCCATGAAGATGTTAGCATAGGACTAGATAATCTTTTTTGTTACAATAGGAGTAGGACAACACTTATTTTAGGAAGAGGAATTTGGCCTTCTTCAGAGGTTCACTTCGAGCCCAAGTCCCATAGCTTGAGAGGTGATCCCATGTGTCCCAATCACACCAAACATCCTATTCACATCCTAGCCATTCAGAGGGTGCAGTGATTTTGTAACAACATAAGATTATAGCCATTATGGATTGGCCCGTACCCACTATGGTGATAGAGGTGTGCAACTTCATGGGGTTAAGAAAGTTACTACATGAGATTTGTGTAGGAATTCTCTCGAATAGCACACCACATCACTTCCCTTTAGAGGAAAGGGAAGAAGTTTTTTTGCAGACAAGACACGTGTGAGCAGGCCTTCAAGACACTAAAGGAATGTCTCACTACACAGCACCCATTCTTGCAGTACTTGATCCACATGGTGAGTTCTTCGTTTGTACAGATGCTTCGTTAGCAGGCCTTGGAGGTGTTCTTATGTAGGAGGGAAGAGTAGTTGCCTTTGAGTCTCATAAAATCAAATATCATGAGCTTAATTATCGACTCATGACCTTGAGCTTGCATGCAGTAGTGCATGCTTTAGTTCAATGGAGACATTTTCTTCTTGGTCAAAGATTCATACTCAGGATAGATCATTTGAGTCTTCACCACCTCTTCACATAGCCCAATCTAAACGCTCGTCAGAGGCGTTGGATGGAGTTGCTTTGTGAGTATGACATGGAGATAGAGCATGTGAAGGGGAAGGAGAATGTGGTTATAGATGCTCTCAACAGACGGAGACATGTGGCTATGGCCACTATAGTGAGCACAGATTTACGGAGCAGGATTATTCAGCAGCTTCCTCTTGACATCTTCTACATGACAGTACGAGCAGAGATCGAGTCTCAGAGACCCCTTGAAGGGAATTTTGATGGTTTCTCACTAGATGCAGATGGTATTCTCAAGCACGAGTTTGGATTTATGTTCCCAGAGATGGAGGCTTGAGGTAGGACATCTTAACAGAGGCACATCGTGCACCCTATTCAGCCCATCCTGCGGTGAAGAATATGCATGGTACCTTGAGACAGGTATATCACTGGAGTGAACTTCACAAGGATGTGGCTCATTTTGTTTCATGCTG
Source organism: Taxus wallichiana var. yunnanensis (assembly GCA_018340775.1). Classification (NCBI taxonomy): domain Eukaryota; kingdom Viridiplantae; phylum Streptophyta; class Pinopsida; order Cupressales; family Taxaceae; genus Taxus; species Taxus wallichiana. The sequence goes on from CM031243.1 coordinate 321,910,012, forward strand.
CTTAGAGTGCTAGAAAGTTAAGGCTAAGCATCATCATCTAGCTGGCCTTATCTTTCCTCATGCTATACCTAGGAGTGGAAATGGGACACCATTTCCATGGATTTCATTATTGGAGTTACCGATGTCGAGATATCACCACAACGACATCATGGTCACGATTGATAAATTGACAAAAGTAGCTCACTTTTCTTCGGTGAAGACCACATATATAGCTAGTGTAGTGGCACGTGTTTAATTGGATGAGATCGTCGGGTTGCACGGGATCCGTGGAAGATCATTTGTGACCATGATCCTTTGTACACTTCCCATTTCTATACTACCATGCAATATGTTCTCGGGCAAAGATTAACTTCATAATAGCTTATCACCTTGAGACAAATGGATAGACCAAGAGGGTGAATAATATTTTGGAGACATGCTCGGGATGTATGTGATGGAACACTAGGTGAGATGGGAGGAGTATCTCGCCTTGTGGAGTTTGCCTACAATAATAGCTTCCGAGTTCTATAGGCATGGCTCCTTTCGTGCCTTGTATGGTAGGGAGTGCAGACACCCTTTAGCCGAGACAGGTTGGAGGATAAAGTATCTCTTGGACCAGCTCTTTTACAGGACATGGAGCAGCAAGTAGTGTTGATCAGGTAGAGATTACAAGAGGCGCATGATAGATAGAAGAAGTACACTGATCAACATAGAACCAAGCGTAACTTTCATGTGGGCATGAAGGTTTTCCTTCATGTTAGGCCACATAAGAGCCCAATCCATTATGGAAAAGGTTCTAAGTTAGCTCCTCGGTTCGTTGGACCTTTTGAGATCTTGGAGTGTATCGGCCCATTGGCCTACTGTCTTGCATTGCCACCTAGCTTGTCTCACATCCATGATGTGTTTCATGTTTCTGTTCTTAGGAGATACATCACGAGATCCTACTCACGTGTTGGATTGGACATCATTGTAGGTGTAGGATCAAGGGTAATTGATGGTGGATCCCATCCCTATCATAGATTGCGGGACCTTGGGCCTTTGAGGCGAGAGATTGATCGGGTGTAGGTGTAGTTGGATAGATATGATGAGACTACAGCCACTTGGGAGGATGTTACTGTGTTATGAGCGTAGTTTCCACATTTATTCTAGTGACTTCCAGGAGGAATTCAAGTCTAAGGGGAGGGGGATGTAGTGCCCACTCTCCTTTGACACTGTTTAGATGTTGATTTTGACACTACTGATCATATTTTGGATATTATTGTGTTTTGATATAGCAGGATGTGTATATGCTAGCTCATTGGTTATTATGGACATTACTATGTTTTGTTTAGTATGATGGTTAGATACTAGATTTTGGATTAGTATTGATCTGGATTCAGTCATTATGCTCGATGATATTTGAGACATCATTATTATTACTGTGTGGATGATGATATACTAGTTGACATGGATAGGTTATTGATGTTGATTTTAGACATGTGACCTTGATATTATGAATAGTTCTAGCATAGAAATCTATTGGATGATGACATAGTTACAAATTGAATTCAAAATGATAATGTTAAATTCTTGATATTGTTGTGATTTGGATTTGATATTTATATACATACGTTGATTTTATATCTTCTTGGATGTTCTGATATGGCCATGAGGCCGAAGGAGGTATTGTTATTTTGTAGGTAAAAATCACAACAATGTTAGGGGACTGGAGACTAACCATATTGAAATTTAGTGTGAGATCAACAAGGTCACCATGGCAACTGTGTTTGATTTGTGTGTTGAGTTATGTTAGGATTTCCCATGGGGGATTTCCATTATTGTGACCATGGGGCATATATGTTTTTTTCTTATTGTTGTGCATGTTTTATTTGTAATGTGCTTCTTATTTTCTAAGTATTCAAATGTGATAGTATAATTCAGAGTCATATAGTTAAATTTTAATTAAATTAATTGGGAGTGGAATGTAAGGAAATAATATTGTTGTCTTGATTAATAATTAAATTTGATTTATATTATGTGCAACCATAGGATAAATAAATAAATCTTATGTCAAAACTTGTAATAAATGGAGTCATAAACTTTAATGCATGTGTAAGAGGATGCAAGAGTTGTGTAAGTGAAATGATAGATTGTATAAAGCAGATTTTGGAGTGTAGAACACTCCATCCTCTTTGAAACTCGGATTTGGTCTTGGGAGCCTAAATTGGAGGCTTGTGGGACAAGTTAAACTTGTCCCACACCTCCCAAAATCCTCCACCAACCATGCCTATGGCTTGGGAGAATATTTTATCCTTTCTTATTTGGTTTTGAAATGATTGTTGTGTAAGAATTGATTGCACTTGCCTTCTAAATTTTAATGCATTCCTTTTTTGAGTATGGGTTGAGTTTGTGTATGTAAGTAATTTTGTCATTCACATTTATTGTAATTGATGTTGATTGCTTTTGGGATGAGGAAAAATGATGTGGCATCCCACTTGGAATCCACATCATCACCTCCCTCCCTCTCCTTAAAAAAAATAATCCCTCTCATTTGGAGGTTGTCTAAAACTTTGTCTTGCTTCCTTGGGTCAAAATTTTGCTGTGGGAGCTGGTTTTTGAGGAAGAAGTCTTTGGAAATCTGGTGCATGCATTTACCTTGTTGTTTTTGGGACTGTGTTTGAGGACCAAGGAACTGCTATGTTGGAAATCAAGTCTCCATTATGGAGAGGTAGGCTTCTTCCTTTTAGTTGGCTATTTTTCCTTCTTCTTGCATGCATTGTTGAATGATGTTGTGTTGCATTCTTGCTTGGATGGGTAGAATGCTTAGGGCATGGTGTAGAGAGAAGACTATGAGGTTATATCAGAGGAGGGATAAGGGATTTTCCATTGGCACTTGTCTTGAGGAGGGAGTGTTGGTTTGGGATCCACCTAGGAAAAGAATATGCATGCATTTCTTACTTTGGGGGAGGTATAAGGGATAAATTTGGAGGAGGGATAAGGAGGGGTTGAGGAGGGATAAGGTTTATGGGATGGTTATGTTTCTTGGTGGTTTGTTTTGGTGGATGCCCAATTTCAACATGGGAGGCATAAGGAGACCTCCATAGTTCTTGCTCTTGTTTGGCTTGCTTGCTCAAGCCTTTGTGATTGTATGACTGTTTTCAAATGCAGTTGAGAACTGCTGCCTTGTTTTGATTTGTGCCTTCATTGATTTTTGTGATATATGAGTGTTGCTTGCATGTGAAAGAAGTCCATGTTGCCATGAGTTGAATTATCATGCTCCATTTCAATATGGTTGGGGCTCGGGGGCCAATGGGGAAAGATGGATTCTCTTTTCCCATTGGGTATCTTGGTTGGGTGGAGAGCATTTCCTTTCCCCCTTCCTTGTTATGATCAAAAGATGAAGAAATCAACATGTTCTTGTTTAGAACCCGGATAATTTCACGGTTTGTGAGTCATTCGCTTTGAGAAAATTTCATTGTAACCTTTTCGAATTCTAGTGGATGATTGTAATTGATATTGAAATGTGAAGTGTTCACCTTGTAGTTAGAAGATGAAATTGATTTGAGAAATGTAAATAAGAATTATACTTCTCTGTTTTATTTGGAAAAGAAAATGTGAATGATATTCTGTACTTATATTTGAAATGTGGAAATCAATTCAAATTGGGAAGGAATTCAATTATCGAGTTATTTGAATTATCAATAAAGGATGGAATTGATTCCTTTAAACTTGTATTGTTGTCAAAGAATGACACTCTATTTTGAAAGAGATTAAGAAATAGCATTGCTCCAGTAAATGTACTGTGTTTGAAATCAAATAGAAGGAGTTAAATTGTATATTGTTATTGGAAATCAAAGAAAGAATTGTGTTCTTGCTCAATTGCATTGTTGTATTAGAAAATGAATGATTGTTATATCTTAGGAAATTCTGTTTTGGAAAAGAGAAACAGTTAAAGGAAATGACAGAAAATTGATCTTTTGAAATGAGTTATTAAAAATTAGAAATTAACATTGCATACTATATATATGTGTTTGTTGGATCAATGGAGTGTTTGAGAAAGGAATTTGGCATGTTTTCCATACTTGAATGTTGCACATTAATTATGTAACTCGTGAAAGGAAGAATTTTGTTATTTGTATAACTCTGACATTTGAAAATAATGCAATTAATGTACAGTTCAGATTTATGAATAAAATTAATAAGGGAGACAAAGTATTTTAGATGTATTGGGTCCTATTGAACCCACATTAAACTTCACATTTAAGAAAATATCTCTAAAACTCTATCAAATCCAATTTAAACTTCTCAACCCAACTCCCTGTCATAGGACTGTAAAGTTATATCAATTCCAACTTAATATCCAAATTGGACCTTGAAAATATACTTAAACTTACCCAAGACCATTTCTCCATGCTCAATTTACATGCTCAGAAGAAGAAATATCAAAATTGAATTAAATCTTATAAGTTGAAATTTGCCAGTTTTAAAATTATAAACCCTGCAGATTGTTTCTTCAAAATTGACCCTCAAAAATTCATCAAAACCAAAATTGATGATTCTGTGCAAAGAGGACTCCGAGAGCTTTCTGGAAAGTCCTTGTTTTCCTAAAATGGAGCTTCCTATCAAAATTTATGGCCATTTGAAGTTTTACTTCGAAATGGCCATCCCAAACCAAAAATGAAATAATTCAACCTTAGAAAATTTAAATTTTGAACTTTAGAAAAATTTCCTAAAAAGTTCCACATGCCCCGCCACCCTCTTATCCAATCAGATGATGCCACGTGGCATCCTAAGGGGTGGAGCTTTTGGAAAAACTTAATTTTTTTGAAAATTTGGTCTCGGGAAAATTTTCCAAATTTTCCCCACAACCCCGTGGCCCTGAACCAATCACGTGCTAACACGTGGTAGGGAGGTGTGCGGGTTAAAATTGAAAACTTAAACATTTTTGGTCTTTGGGAAAATTTTCATATTTTTCCGCGCGGACCTGCACCCCCATAACCAATCACAAGGTTCCACGTGGCCATTTGAACAAGCACAAAGGCACAAAGGAAAATTTTCCTTCGGAAAAGTGAATTTTTGACTCTAGGAAAATTTTTCCAAATTTTTCCCGTGACCCGCCGAGCCCGCCCAACCACTTTGCGACATGTGGCACTTGAGGCATTGATGGGGGGTGCCGAGATATTTTCTCCCTTAGGATTTTAATCCCCAAAATCTCCTTGTCCATTTTTCTCCGTCGACTTGACCCCCATGATGAATAAGAGTTTGACACGTGGCATGGGAAGTGCCACGTGGTGCGAGTTTTCTCCTTGGCGGAGGCGCGCGAGAAATTTTTTTCGTTTGGTTTTTCACCCAAACCTCCAAATCCTTCTTCACCCTACCGTACCATGCCAATCACGATGCACCACATTTCCTATTTCGTTGACCCCACGGGTGTGCGGAGATGTTTTGCGCTTTGCGCCAATGTGAGGGAAAAATTTCTTCCCCTAAGCCCGCGGACTTCCAAGGGAAAATTTTCCCCTAAAACTCCGCCCGGCCATATCTTGAGATCTACAAGGAGTTAGGAGGACTTATTTATATGGTTGGAAAGGTGAGGAAATTTCCTATCCAATGAGCCTAATTTAGGAAATTTTTGATGAATCTAAATATGAGAAAAATCTAGTTGAACTTCTGGGCTGTTTGAGAGCAGGCATGGGGGTAAATTGCTCCCTGAACCTAAACCAAACATGTAACCCTAAAATTAAAAAACCTAGTGCACTTGTGTTAGGTTAAACCATGATAGGTCTTGTGTTTTGGAAATTAGGTTTTGTCCCGGAGCCGGTTGTTCAAACTGAAGCCTTGTAAACTTAGTTGTAGACACTTCTAATAAAAAAAAATTATTCCATAATTTTTCCTAGTTTGTTTCTTGGTCTCAAGTGGTAGTTGAACGGGCATTACACAATCTCCAAGTGGGAGATTGTTGGTGTGTGGAGGTTTTTTTGGTCTTCTCAAATCAGTATTGAAGTGTGGATTTTGAATTGGGAAGATGAAAGGTCACGACCGCTTTTCCAGCCATGGGAAGATGAAAGCTCATGATAGTTTCTTTTTGAGCCATGGGAAGATGAAAGGTCACGACTTTCAAACTTCTAGGGTCGGCTTTTGGACTTCTTAAAGGATTGTAATATTATAAATAGAGGTGTTAGGGTATCTTGAAGATATATTATGTGTTCAATAGGTCTTGAGTCTTAGTGATCAAGAGGTGATCAAGAGTGATCAAGGTTAAGCAATTGGGTGTCAATTGTGGTTTAACATCTTTGGAATTCTGTTGTGAGTTCATAATTGAGAGAAGAATGTGAGAGTTGTTTTACTCTTGTTGATAATAAAATTTGAGAAAGTTCTTGGTGGACGTATCCCACATTAGGTGAACCACATTAAATATTGTCTTGTATTCTTTTGTGAATTATTTATTTATGTTGCTATATTTCTTCATGTATAATTTTGATATATAATTTCTTCTTGTTGTGATTTGAGGAATTGTTTATGCATATTTGTTCACTAATTCCTAACATGATATATTAAATACTTGGAGGGTATGATCCATAATCGGGATAGGATAATGATCATTTATCGAATCTTGATTCAGATTGAAAAAATTCACACACAACCAAAGTTCACCATTCTTCTTTATTACGGGAACTATGTTCACCAAAAATTTAGAGTGATGGATTGGATACATTATCCATGCATCTAGAATTTTCTGAATTTTAGAAAATATTTTACCCAAGATGGTTGGATTATGCCTCCGATTTTTTTCTTAAAAGGTTTTTGTCCTCACTTTGGTGGAATGCAATGTTGCACTTCTACAAGCTGATATGTTTTCAAGTCCTTGGAAGACCGGAAAAACATCAATTTATTTTGTAAAAATCTCATGAAAGCTTCTTGTTCAGCATCTGAACAACATTTACGCAAATTCATCAACTTGGGTTCATCTCCAACACCTAGATTTAATGGCTGCACCTCTAATGAAGAAAATTCTCTGTATTCTTTATTATTCTTGAGAAAATGATCATTCTTATCAAACATATCTTCAAGAGATACCAAACATTTAGGAATTATATTTCCTTTCAACTGAATAATAGCTTGAATTCCTTCAAGCTATGGATCAGTCTCACCAATTTTTGTTTGCCTTAGAAGTGAATTATTTCCTTTGAAGTGTAACTCCTCAAATTTTTCTTGTCGATTAAGAAATGCAGCTATCTACTTATCATCATTGAAAAATTTTCACCGATAAACATTATCTAGAACCTTTGGATGGAAGACCTTCTCCACTTTATAATCACCTTATCCAAATATAGTAGGTGGATGATCTAGATTTAGAAGAGATCTTGTGATCGCCAAAGAGTCTGCTCTAGAATTCGATATTTGGGAATGTAGAAAATAGAGAAAGATGTAAAATCATTGGTGGAAGAAAATACTCGGTCTCTATAGTGTCTTGGCTTATCCTTTTTAGTTGGTACTGACCTCTGTTTGCTTTTCACAATGAATTCAACATATCCTCTTGCTTGCGAAAAATTCACTCCTATTCTCTTAGCTTTCTCCATTCCTAACAATAATACCTCATATTCTATTATGTTATTAGTGTTATCAAACATTATCTTAAATGAATGATAAAATACCTTCCCTTCAAGATAAATCAGCACCACGCCAATGCGGACCCAAGAGAAAAACAACCACCATCAAATTCAAGATTCCAGATCTTATCAGCTTTAGCATGTGAATTATGAGTTGTGTGATGGAGTTATTCATTGTCCAACTCCAAATAATAAACTCCATGATCTAATTCTTGGAAAAGAATATGAAATCTAGGGTCTTTTGATTTGGAGACTGTGTATTTATACTTCTTCTTTAGTTCTAACCTTTGATTCACTCCTTTGATTGGAATGTGCACATAAGACCAATCTATTTTACCTCTCCTCCAAATTATTCACAAAAGTTTCTACTCAACAACATACCATAATAAACTAGAATATTTGCTACCAATATTGTCATCTTCAATCTTTTGTTTGGGAAGGTTTGTTAGACAACCTAAACATCCTTTATTTTTCAATGAGAGGAACTTGTCTCTCCATCAAATAATACCTTCCATTTTTTTGGTTAATGTGAGTCACAGAGTGTCTACAACTTTAGATAGCATTACATTATCATAAGATCCTGAATCTAAGATACAGTTTCTCAACTTGAAACCATTAATAAGTAATGAAACAGAGTAATGCTCAATTCTCTCACACGATGCATGGGAAGTAGTTGTAGCATTATTTTGAAGATGATTTTTATTATTATTATATAGAATACCTTTTGAAGTATTTCTAGGATAATTATTTGGTCCATTTCTTTGTATATAAAACACTAATTTGTTTAAATTATTAGGAAAGGCCCTCAAATACTCAACCTTAGACATCTATATATTTTTCTTCTTCATGTGATTAATGATATCAAAATATGGAATGACTGTAGTGTGACTAACTTCAAAAACTTTCCCAACTATTCTATGTAATTTATTATAAGAATTTATCTACTTATCTCTTGGGGCCAAGGAAGAGGGAAGTGGACTACCTCTCTTTAGAATAGTAACATTTAGTCTAGGCTCATCTCTTTCTCTCTCTGTCTACTAGAAGAAGCCTCACCATCATGTTTCATTTGAAATATTATAAAAAATATAAATGTGTGGATGTCACTATCTTTGAAAGATTCAAAATAACATTCATCATATTCATAATCCGGCTAGCCGATATTGGATTCGCTAACAAGGTCTAAAAAATATTCATCTTCAAGTAATTCATTATCAGCAACAACATGATCTTCTTCATTCATCTCCAAGTTGTTCCTTAGGGTAGATTTAATTACCAATATCAATGGTGCACTAGTAATTTGATTATGATTATGATTCTGGTTATTTAAGCTCTGAGAAGGGACTACTCTAGATGGGGTAGTAATGCCTCCTACACCATCTACTTCTTAATCTTCAGCATATCATTGGTCAACATCTAAAGTAATGGATCACATGTACTATTTGAAGTTGTTCCTTCATCTTTAGAAGATAAATGTTTAATCTTTCCATCCATGACCAAGTCATCTTCAACTTCAATAGAAACATTCTATGTTGTTAATAAATTAGCTATACGTGTTCTACAGAGCTGATATCGAATTCAAGTAACAAAGTGTTTATGAAAAAAATTCTAATTATCATCGTTGAGAAAAAAAGAAAGAATTTTATCCAAAAGCAAATTTTGTACAAAAGAAAGAATTTTGTACAAAATTCTATAGAACTTGGCGATAAAATCCCTCATATTCTCATGAGGTTCCTTCTTTAAATGTGTTAGTAGAGTAATAAGGGTGCTTGCATCTTCGTAGGTTTGAATATTTTGAGAACTGCTCCCGCATGGTAGTCCAATTAGTTATGATTCCTAGATCCATTCGCTAGAAACATTCTCCATCCAAGTCATGTAGTGTCTTGATAAACAACCTCATTGACACATCCTCATACTCCATAACCAGCACTCCACATGATATGTAGAACTATGCCAAATGATCATCCATTCTACTTTACATATCCATATAATTTTGGGAATTTTTTCCTAGAACCTTTGGGTAATTAATGGAAAGGGGAGTTAAGCTTAAAGGACCAAAAGCCCTACCCCAAGGAATAGGAAACTGTTGAGCCATTTATAAAGGAATTAATGACCAAGGATTGATTGGTTGAATAATATAAAGCAATCGGGCTATCCTGCACTGATTTGGTGAAGTGTGGACTCTCCTACACGTGAAATACTCGCTCTACAAAAGTTAGGTATTGAGGTGGTTAATTAAAATATAATTTCTCTCATAGATGAAAGAATTGATCAGTTATTCCTTGAGCCCGATTTTCGTGTGTAAATGGATGACTTGTCGAGTGAATACTTTTAAAACAATTTGGGTAAGTTCTAGAAAAGCTATTACTTGCGAGAAAAGACAAATAATTAAAAAATTATGCATCTTGTAAGTATGAGTCTTATTTTATAATTTCTTCCTATCGTTGGGTAAGAGGATCAATGTGATGAAGAGTGTGCATGCATGAAAATAATCAGTTCACTTTGAACACAACAAGAAGTCCAAGTGCTTAAGGAAAAATTTAGATAAAACATAATTATTTCTCGACATCCACATGATAAACACAAGTTTATTGATTTAATTTTGTTCCACGGTGGAGTCGCTAAAAACTTTTGGCTAATTTTTATGCTCGATTGAACATAGAACTTAGGAAATCATGGGATAAATCCCCTTCATTTAATGGTGAATCTCCTATGTGAGTTATTTATTTATTCTATGGCCTATTTAAACTAAATTTAGGGTATTACTTTAATTGAATAGCTCATGAACCATAGCTAAATAACTTGGCAGCAAGTAAGCAATTATATGGTAACTAGAAGAAGTAGAAATGGAAAGTGGAAAATGGAAGAAAATATGTGAAGGGAACATGTGTGGTAACAAGTAGTTATCAGAGAAAGTTATGGCCACACGGAATAAAAAAATATTAAATAATTCTTACAAATTTAGCAAATGAAAAAAAGTGTACTCATATGAAATTTAAAGATAACACAAAGTTTACCATTATCTTCCATAATTTGCACAATAAGACTTTAAAAGACACAAAGTTCAACCAAAATCCTCCTTTCTTCTTATTCAAATTTTAACCATTTACAATATGCACATCTAATTATTTCAACACAAAGTCTAAAAAAATTATGTACAACCTAAAGCAACAATTTCAAAAAGTTCTAAGATTCATTGAGACGTAGGTCTCTTCTTCTATTTATAGTTATCATAAGTAAAGTACAAGGAAAAAATATCCATTATACTTCAATAAATGAATAACTAAAACAATTTAGGAGTTGAGAAATTTTCTCCTCAAAATATTCATTACATGCCACATAGAAATTTGGAATGTTCTACTATTAAAACTGGAATAACCGACTCATAACTACCACCAAGTAATTGAATTTATCAAACAACTTTAAGTAATAGTGATTAACCACCAAGTTAATTAAGTATTACAATGAATATACTTGAAGAGTTAGAGAGAATAAGAATAAGAAGAAGAAGATGAAGTAAAAGAAGAAGAAGATTAATTATTCCAAATGCACAACTTCAGTTTCTACCTTATTCTTTTCCTCATCCTTTTCTTCATTTCATCTTCATCTTGCATCCCTCTTCTTTTCCTAATACTTGGCATATTGATCTATCATGCATTTGATTACATCATTATCTTCCTTTGCATTAGCCTCCATCTCTGTTTCTAATGTGAATGATTCCTTTTCCAAAATATTACAACAGCCTCTGACCTTCCCAAGACATGACCCTAAATAATAAACATCTTCTTGAAGTTTTGACAATTTCTCTAGGGATGTATGACTAAAAGGAATGATGGCATTATTTATTTGTTTTTAATTAATTGAAGGAATTCCTCAATGTATTTTGGAGGTTTTTAGTGTCATACTTTTTTAAGTCATAAATTCCATCATCCAGTTCATCTAAGGATGGCTCGACCTATTCTTCCAAGAGCTACATATTTTGTATTATATGCTTAAGAATTATTTTCCTAAATGAGAGAAGAAGATGATGTTGTTTTCCTTTCTTCACATATCCTTCTAGTACTATATTCTCTTTAATCAACACATTATCAGGGAGTGAGTCTATATCTTCAAGAATCTGAAGTTGTAGCTCAACAATTTTGCATTCGTTGTTAGCCTCTAACTTTAAAATTTTAAATTTATCCCACTTTTCATGGAACTTTTCTGTTTTCACAATTATCTCCTTATATTAAATTGTGGCCACCTTGGTCATGTCAACCATCCATTCTTCTATAGCCTTTTCTTTATCACCATTTTCCTCCATTATGGTGATCACTTGAGGATTCAATTTTTCTCCTGTTAATATTGGTTGTTTTGAAGAACTTGAAACCTTCATGATTAAATCATAGATCTTAAATGTTTTTTCTTTTAATTTTGTATTATTTTCCTTCTCTTCATCTAGCTTAAGAAAAATACTATTGATTAAAGTATGTGTTTCTTTCTTTAAGCCTTTAGTGGTGACTTCTCCTAGGGGCACCCTTGTTACCACTAGATCTTCTTTATTCTTTCCAATTACAGGTATAGACACTTCTAAAAATTTCTTTCTAGAAGGTTTAATTATCATTTTATAAGTCACCTTGGCTACTTTGGATCTTCTTCCTTTCTTTTCTATACTCTTTAGTAATTGAAGATCCATTTCTTCTAAATTAACCACTTCCTTGGAACTAGGAAGTATATATGTAGCTAACCAAGTTGAAAAATCTTTCCCTGAAGAAGCTTGGGCACTAGAATGAAAACCCATTTCCTAACCAATCACTTCTATGGATGGAATTATAACTATTTCTAGTTATTTCTTGGGATATTCAAGAGTAGAACCTTGTAGTAAAACTTTCTCCAATTTTGCCATCTTCTTAATCACCAAGTGATCTACAATTTCCTTCTCTTCATCATTCCTTGTATCAACATCACTTTCATCTTATTTTCCTTTCTCAACATCCTTCTAAATTGGATTTTATAGAATTGAATATACTTTAAAATGTTTTCTCATGAACAATTCCTTTACTTTCTTTCTCAATTTCTCCCTCTTCAACCTATGTTTTCTACTCCAAATTTTTAGCATTTTCTAATGGTTGGGATACCTCATCGAGAGAGGATCCTTCCATAGCGAGTATATTTTATCTCCTCTGGTTGAGAAATTTATGGTTCCTTTGAAGATGGAGGAGGAGGAGTGTTTGATGGGGAGTAGGGAGGAGAATAAGGAGATGGAGCTTTTGAAACAACTGAAGGAAACAAGAACATAGCTAGATTTTATAGAGGTATCATAACCTATCCCTATGTAGGAAGGTCTTGAATTGTATGAGAAACAACTGATGAAGATACCAATAAATGAGAAGTATCACCTGGAAGTGACTTTTGTAACTAGATTTTTCTCTGCAGATGTTTTCTTTGAGGCACTCATTCGGTTCTAGACTTCTTGATCGGTTTAAATTCTGTATCCCCTCCACTTCTCTCCCATTTTTTATGTTCTCTCCATATTTTTCTTTGATTTATTATTACTGCTGGTAATGGAGCATCATCACCTCCTTCTTCATAGTAGGCATCTAAAATTAATTTCCCATCATCTAGGAGCTTCTTTGGAATGTTTTCCAATCCCAAGCTTAGGATTTTTTGTACTGTCATTCTACTATAATCTCTTCTTCTGATTTCATATTCATCTCTACAATCAATCTAGAAATCCTCTAGTGCTAAAAATGTGTGTGATCTAATGAAACTATTTTCCAAGTAATATTTTTGTAGTCAAAATTTATTCTAGCCTTGTAGTCTTCTTGAGTATAGTTGTGGAACATTTATTTGGAAAATTTTCAAGCTTTGAGGATCTTTGGCACACTTGATAACTCCCAATAACAACCTGCAAAGTGAACTACTTCTCTATGAAGCCCTTGTTGCAAATCATGAAGTTCCACTAGTTGTCTACATAATTCAAGTAAAATCCACCTATCACTAGGATACATTGGGAGTTTTAGTGGTTTTCTGAGAAACCAAAAAATATTAAATATGTGAGATGAAATAAGCTGAATAAAGATGTACCCACATTGTACAACTACATTTCATGCAACATTGCTTACCCTATTTTCTTTCAACTCAATATCAAGCTTGCAAATGACTTCATAGAAAAAGAAATCATTAACTTGTTTGTACTCCTTGAAATACCCAAGCAAAGCCAATTGTGGATAATATTTATGAAGCAGGATTCTTAGCTTGAACTTGCATCATTAATTTAGAAAATCCACCTTGTGGTGTTCAACATACACAAGATAGGAATTCATCTTGAAGTCCAATTTTTGGGTGACATTTTGTAACTAGTTGTCAATGTTATTACTAATAATCTCAGCCCAGTTGATCAAAGTACTAGGCTTTCCATTCTCAATCATTCTGATGAAATAATACATCCATGTAGAAAAGCATTTGGCATTTTTCTCTCCATTGATTCTACACAAAAGTTGAGTGATATCATCTGCTTTTGGGACTAGATCATACCTCACAATAGTCCTACAAAATATTGATGACTACTTTATTTCCTTCAAATAACTCAGTTCATGATTCGAATAGAATGCTGCTATTGTTCTTCCAGTACTCTTCTGCCTTTTCCATACTAACACCTAGTGCTTTAGGTGTAGTAGGAATATTCAAGAAAAATTTAAATAAATGAGCATCAAGTCTCACCACTAGATTACCTAAAGCATCCTTGATTATCCTTCTTTGAGAATCATAATGCTTAGCACATTCTAGTACAAATTCAGGAAATTGAGCAAAGTACCGGGAAAATTAGTGCTTATATCAACCCACTCCTAGTCAATCCTTGCATGAGGGTGTTTGACCTTTAGCCTAGGATCTCTTGATAAAATTAGTAATGGAGACATGCCCCATATCTATATCACTAATTTTTGTGAGCTTGGAAACAATTCAAGACTCCCTTTGGATAGAATTTATATTCATACTTAATTTTGCATCCTTTAGTTTGAGAAATTGATTTCACTTTCCTTTTTCCCTTCTTGGATTTGGAAGTTTCCTCAACAATAACGTTAGGATCCTCTTTGATCACAACTATTGAGAATAGAATACTTAACAAAAGGCACACAAGAGGTCCACACAGAAAACATGGCATGTTAAAAGGTGCAAACGGATAAGGGAAACAAACGTGCAAAGGATAAGTTCATATTTTTGGACTTTTCCATTTATACACATGATCTATTTTTAGAGATGGCATGCATAAAACACAAACAAAGCAGAGATGTAGGAGCTGTTGTATATATCTTTCCCCCCGGGTAGATATAGGCAAGCAGAAGAATATGGAAATCAAAGGAACTCAAAACCCGATATTTATGGCGCACCTTCAGAAGGCGCAGGTAAAGAGCGCATGAAAATGGATGTCGACATGAAGATAGATGCGCCAAGGCACAGGTAAAGGGTGCATGAAAATGGATGTCTGCATGAAGATAGATGTGCAAGGTGTAGGTAAAGGGCACTGAAAATGGATGTCGACATGAAGATAGATGCGCAAGGCGCGAGTAAAGGCGCATGAAAATGGATGTCAACATGAAGATAGATGCGCCAAGGCACAGGTAAAGGGCACATGAAAATGGATGTTGACATGAAGATAGATGTGCCAAGGCACAGGTAAAGGGTGCATGAAAATGGATGTCGACATGAAGATAGATGCACCAAGGCACAGGTAAAGGGCGCATGAAAATGGATGTCAACATGAAGATAGATGCGCCAAGGCGCAGGTAAAGGGCACATGAAAATGGATGTCGACATGAAGATAGATGTGCCAAGGTGTAGGTTAAGGGATGTTGACACACACACGGATGCACCAAGGCGCACCTTCAGGAGGTGCAACATTTTGAGCAACGATAGAAGCGAGACCACAGCACGAGATATTCAAATGGCCATAACTTTTGACTGGGAGCTCGGATTCATGCAAGGTTGGACTTTTTGGAAATCTTACGAGGTCCTCTATCCAAATACAACTAGATATATTTAATTGGGTGAGAAAAAATTCTTAAAAATGCAAAATACAGTTTGCCACTTTTTGGGTTCGCTAGGGTTCTCACCTACCACCATAATGGATGAATTAAATGCAACCTAGAGGTGGTTGGGGTAGATTTGGAATTCCTCTCTCTTTTCTCTCTCATTATTACTATAAATTGTAAGGAGGATTCTTTCTAAAGGTTGGACATTCTTGTTTTTTTGCCCCTCCTTCTTCTCTTTGGCGGGTGAATGTGGGGTTCAAACCTCCCATCTAAGGCGTAATGCAACTTTTCCTCTTGGCATTTTGTAGTGTATTGTATCAATATTTGAAGCAAATAATGCATGTCTGTGGATGATTCTCAACCCTCTCTGTGTTCATTTGCATCCTCCTAATATTTCACTACAATTTTTGTTATCTGTGCATGATCTTGCATTGCATTTTTATGGTTTGTGTTTATTGGCAAGACAGGTGTTCTTCATTCCTCGGTGCATCACCTTTATTAGTTTAGGTTTATTTTTATGCATCTTCTTACCCTGTCTCCTTGGAAAGTTAGATTAGGTTTTGAGTAAACCCTTTGCATTTTACGTGTGCATCTGAACAGAGGAATAGGAACCGGCCTTCATCCAGAGAGCTTTTCCGATTTCGCAAGGTCCCACACTTGGGAAAAGCTCCATGTTATGCAATCACACTGAGAGTCTCAACCCATTGAGTTGTAGACGATCGGGGTGCTTTGTGATTTGCCATCAATAGGCACCTCACATTGGCTATTTTTGAGGATTCAATACAAAGCACTTTGCATGAATGCGGACTAAGAATAGGTTTTTCATTATCATTTACCTAAAGGAAGACTATTATTAGCACACTTGTGGGGGGCTATTTTTGTAACGACATGTGGCTAATAATAGCATGCGACCTATTTTGGGATTAGATAAGTGGTGAAGGAAAGTATCCACCCTTAGAAATATGTAGTGAAGCTGTGTAGTAGAGGATATATGTGGATGAGTAGAGAGATATAGATATATGTATATAGGTGTGTGTGCAAGACTGGACTATTGTATCATATATGTGTGCATATGGGCATAGGATGCCATTACTGTAAGAATCTTCTGTGTAATTTTCATATTTAATAGAATGGAGGATATTGGTTGAATCTAAGTGTTAGTTCTGTGTGTATTTGGATCTAGTATGTTCTTGATTTCATCATGGTTAATACTTAATTATGTTCCCCCTTAGATATAGATCTGGCATGCTCTATAGAATGATGTATTAATAATGGATATACACGTATTAAGTCTTCATCATGCTAACATCCTGTAACAACAACCCTAAAGAGGGACCTGGTACCTTTGCACACTTCGAGTGAGTGCTCAGTCTAGGTTGAGTGATGTGCCAGTGTGCTTGGGGTCTTACTGGTGAATTCTAGGCTACATCATTGGTTTTGTTGCCGGGACCTCTTTTTTAGTTATTTTTAGGATGGTTCGTAATGAAGACATACCAATGGACCTTAGCAAGTGTTGAGGAGTGGATACATGATATGGAAGAAGAATACGCACAACGGTTTAACACTGGATCTGAGTTTAACTCACACACTTGGGTGGAACAAAATCTTTATAATAGTTTGTATAAGAGCTTATTTTCTATTTTCCTAGTAGATTTGTATGAGTGGTTGGTTTCATATGCATCTAAACAAAACTGGAGATATCATACACTTATTTTGACACAGGAAGAATTTCAAGCCCTTTATGATGCTAATTTGATTTGGAATCACACTGTGGATGCATGGAACCATGGTGTTTTAAACAGTTATATCCTAGAATATTCAATTTCTATGTATTCTTGTCCAGAGGTAGCTGAATTCCAATTTTTATGGTATCTCAGAGGAACTTATTTACAAGGTATTTCACTTGGAAATCAAGATCTTGATGGTAACCCTAAATTTGGAAGACAAACCTATGGCTAGCTAAACCCCACCATGCATGGGGAAGGAATAGGACCGATGAAAGATTGTGGACTTAGCGGCAGAAAGGAAGAGGGAAGAAAGGAGGCTTAAGTATAATGAGGCTTATGAGAGGGAGATATAGAAACAACGTGACATTGTAGAGTGGATGGTGTTGAGGAGAGAGATGGCTCGTGAAGGATTTGAAGCTCACGTAGAATACGTGGAGCAAGAACCCTAGGAACTCCCCCATTTAGGAAGGCATGAAAAAGACCCCTCCTTGGTCTCACAAAGGAGCATGCCAACAAAGATGACCTAGGCCACGAGTGCGCATCTGAACCTACTTGATAACCTAGCCCTTGCACTTGGTTTTCCAGTATCTAGTATGACAAGTAGTTAACAAGCTAGTTTGGGAAGTAGGAGAGCAGGAGTAAGTCAGAAAGCAAGTACATCAATGGTATGGCAGATGAATTCATTATTATTTAGGGGGTGCATTCTCGGGAATATCATCCGATGCGAGAATGTGAGGACGTAGAATGTTGAATTCACTTCTAGAAGTGGAACTACTTCATAGACCATGGGGGTTTAGTAAAGTGCCATTTTCAGAGAGTACGTCTTTAGGTCCTATTCCAGCTATAGGTGGAGGATCATGAGGTGCAATTGGTTCTAGTTCCGGTGGATCTGGTGGTTCTGGAGGTAGAGGAAACACAGGAGGTTCTAGATCAGGTGGGAAAGGCCCACAACAACCCCATAATATTTACATGGAGATGTCTCTTCATCTCCCAGAGTATAGAGGCATAGAAGATGCTACTGAACATGTGCACATGTGTGAAATATTATGGCGTGCAAAAGGGATCATGAATTTAGAGCACAAGGTAAGAAAATTAGCTACCACATTACAGGAACATGCACATAATTGGTATAGGAAGTTTGACCCTGATCAAACTTGTGTGGATTATGCAGCATTGAAGGATGTTTTCTTAAAAGAGTTCTATATTCCAGAATTTGAGTAGAAGATTATAAGAGTGTTCAAGGATATCAAACAAGGCACTTTGTTGAGAGTGTATGTGAGTATGATGCCCATTTAATTTTTTTTTTTATCGAAGCTCTCTTATGATATTCATGCCAAGACAACATTCACAATGGTTCATTGGAGGATTGATTACACCATTTGGAAGGGCATTACATAAAACATACATTGATCTACACAAGGAATTGGAGGTAGCTCTATGTTCTAAGGTAGTTGAGAGTATTGACACTAGTGTTAGCCCATTCTTAGAGATAGATTGTAGCTATGGGAAAGTAGTTGGAGAAAATATCAGAAAATTCAGCCCATGAAATGTACTCAAGGATTTGGTGTACAAATTGTGAAGTGGAAGGTCACACCAAGGATAGTTTCCCTTGCAGATCCATACATTCATTATTGATAGACTGTGATATTATCATTTGAATCATGATGCTAGCCAATATCATTTATTACAGCGTGTGATAAGGAAGAATGTATCTTGCTATTGTAAAATTTTCCGGTCCACAACCCATAATACAGAATATGGTAGATTGATCGGTCAAATCCATGATGCCATAGACATTGGTGTACAATAGACAAGTGTAATCAGATAATTCTAAAAACTAGAATGAGCACTAGGATTAGGATCATAGTCAAGTGTGCTATGACAAGAATGAGGGGAATTTTTAGGGAGGTCATGGAAGAGGATGTGGTTATCAAGGTGGATATGGAGGATGAGGCCCCGGTGGAGGAAGAGGCAAGTTTCCTCATGGAGCGTGTTGTACATGCGGGTCTCGACCACTATAAGCATGAATGTCCCTAGAATATTACATGTTATTTTTGCAAAAATAATCATACCTATGAGGAGTGCCAAGAATTGTATGAGAATATTAGTAAGAAGCATAAGAATGAGAAAAAAGGCATGGGGATGGTTAGAATTCAATGCATAGTGGAAAATTAATGGATACCCAAGTTATCACGTAACCTAAGGCTTTCACCATGAAAATTACCACACATAATGAAGCGAAACGTGTAAAAGAGGTGTTATAGCGTAATCCTACAATCATTAAGGAAGAGGTTCTGTATGCAAGGTACACAAATCTTTCTCATCAGAAGGGGGTCAATCAAGAGACCATGGAGGTCCTAAGAAATCTTCAAGGTGAAATACAGTGTCTGAAAGAGCAATCACGAAAGATAGAATAGAAGAAGGAAGCAAGGGAGGCCCCATCTAAGATGGATGACATAAAAGAAGTATGCAAAATGCTATGCCATGAGAATATTATTCCATTATTAGGGAATTGGTTGAAGGGGAACACTCCATGTACAAGTAATGAGAATGAATGATAGATCCTACATGCAAATATTCCCCTGATAGCATTGACTACGATAAGGAGATTACTTTGAATGTTGTTGTGGATGGATGGATCTTGAGAAATATCTTGATTGATACATGTGTGGAAGTAAATGTTCTTACATTAGATGCATGGGTGAAAATGGGGAGACCTCCATTACAGCCATCATCTAATGTGTTGTTTATGGAAAATAGGACTAAGGCCACTCCCATAGGAGTTTTGAAGGATGCATCTATAATAATACAAGGGGCCAAATTCACTGGATATTTTGAGGTATTAGCACTCACGGAAGTAGATAAATTTCCAGATTTACTTGGGTGCCCTTGGTGTTATGCAAATAATGCTGATTTAAGGTTCAACAAAGGATACATCAGTTTTGAAAACAAGGAGGAACGAGTTGTAATCCCCTTAACAGATGGAAAATATACACCATATGTTGAGCCTTTGAGTGAAGAGGACTTAAATAGAATTTATGTGCATGTTATTCAAGACCCAGAGGTCATTGAGCCATCAAAGGAGGGAATCCTTCAATGGGAAGACTCTCAATATATTAGTGATACTACGAGTATTGCTTGTGACAATTGGGCTCGCGATACTTATGAACTAGTAGGGTGCAAGGTAAGAAGTGTGATTGCATGGAAAAATGGAATTGATCGGTTCAACAAATAGGTAGCTCAATACCTTGGTATACTGGGGTGGAAGATCTTCCAATATTCTTGCAAGCCATGGAAGCACAGTGGATAGATCAAGTTCAGATAAGGAACATGTTAGCATATACCATATGTGGGACAACAATGCGCTAGTGGTCGGTTCACAGAGATAATCTTATGGAATGGAATGAAATCAAGATCACACTATCTACTTGGTTCTTCTGGAGCAATGCACCTATTCAGATCTACACGTATCATGGTAATCAACTAGTCAAAGTATCACATCCAGAAAGTGTGAGAGAATCTGGACATCGGGACAGAAGCATTACCACCTTCACTCTGGGTGAATAAATTATATTCCACCCTATAAGGATGCACACACACTTGGTATGTATATGTAGAGTTACATAGAGAAACTAGAAATTGGTAGAATTTGATTACAGGAATGATCCATACCTTTGACTACTTCTCATCCAAACCTCCAGTAGAAGAGGCATTAAAATTTTTCAAGCGCTTAACTATGGGGGATAGTGCAAATGGCGAAAGAGCTCATTCAGGCATTATTTGGTGAAACAGATTCGGGAGCGTGTTTTGAAGAAGAAGAAGACATGGACTCCATACTACTAGAACGTGCTTTCCTTGAGAAAGAAAAAGGAAAGATGGTCTACATAGTGGATGATGAGGAAGTTGAAAGTTTGGATGTCGATCATTCACAAGGAATGCATGAGGTCTTGGATAGTGCAGATAAGGATACACGCGCATATCATGAACCAATGAAGACAAAGAAAGTAAATATAGGGTCAAAAGTTGAGCCTAAGGAGGCCATAATTGGAGACTACTAGTCAGAATCGGAAATGGCTAAAATTATTGAGTTATTACGGGATTATCAGGAATTGTTCCCTCATGGGTATCATGAACTTAAAGGCATACATGAATCACTAAGGAAGATGAAGATAAATCTTAAAGAAGGTGTTTTCCTGGATAGAAAGAGACATTATAAAATGAACCCTACCTTGTGTGAAAAGGTAAATGGATAGATTGATAAAATGTTGAAGTCAGGAATCATTTGACCCTTGGATGAGTCGAATGGGTTAGTCCAATGGTGATCAATATAAAAAGGATGGACATGATTATAATCTGTGTGGATTACTGAGAGGAGTTGAATGTTGCATGTGTGATAGAACCATTTCCTACACCATTCACTGAGGAAATACTAGAAGGTGTGGTAGGGTGCAAAATCTATTTTTTTACAGATGGATTTTCTAGGTATCATCAAGTTAGAGGATTTCAGGAGGATCGGGAAAAGACAACTTTTAATACTTGAATGGGGTAGTTTTTCCTATCTTGTGATGCCCTTTGGACTAAATAACGCACTTTGATGTACTCTAACGAATAGTGGTTCAGGCATTTAATGATTTTATTCACAACTTATTGAAGTTTTATTTAGATTATTGGATAGTATATGGGCTTGTTAAGGATCACTATGACAATCTATGCTTAGTGTTTGAATGATGCGAGACATTTGATTATCTCTTTAAACATCAAGAAGTGTATCTTTTACACCCTTTGGAATCTTTGTTAGGTCACATAATTTGCAAGGAGGGTTTGTTAGTTGATCCAACTAAGGTTGTAGTCATTTTAGGCCTAGAAGTGTGTACCGTCAAGCATGAGGTGCCCAAATTCTTGGGTCATACAAGGTATTATAGAAAATTCATAAAGGGATATGCCAAAGTTGCCACACCTCTAGAGGAGTTATTGAAAGGAAAATGTACATTTTATTGGGGAGAACTACAACAACGTGCATTTGAGATATTGAAAGAGAAACTTACTACCGCACCTATTTCATGTTTTCCTTCATGGGATCAACCATTTCATGTACATGTGGACACCTTTGGCATGACCATTAGTGCAGTGTTAGCTCAATGTGGAGAAGGTATTATATATCATCTTATCTATTTTGATAGTAGAAATTTAACTCCTGCATAATAGAATTACACAACTACAGAGCGCAAAGCTTTGTCGATGATCTATGCATTACACAAGTTCGACAGTATCTGCTAGCTACACCATTTGTATTCTATACAGATCACATAGAATTAAAGTATTTGGTAAAAAATCCCATCCTACACAGGCACATATGTAGATGGGTGCTATTATTTCAAGAGTTTGATATCATAGTTGTGGTAAAACTAGGGAAAATTAATTCTAGACTAGACCACTTGTCTAGAATACATTCAGAGAGGAAGCCCAGATAATTGAGGAAACCATGCCAGATGCATAATTATATAGGTTACAACACATGCCATCAGAATTAGAGGACATTGCTATCTTTCTATGGACTGGTGTGGCACCAGAAGGAATGAAGGCCTTAGAAAAGAAACAACTTTCTATATGCATGACACCTTTTATGTTGATTAGCGGTGACCTGTACAAGTTAGGAAGAGATGAAGTATTGCACCATTGTGTGTTAGAGCATGAGCGCACATATATTATGGAGGAGGCTCATGGTGGTATTATAGGTGGCCACTATGTAGGTGATGCTACTATGTGGAAGATCCTACTCACTAGATTATGGTGGGAGACCCTGTATAAATATTTTAAGGCGTATTGCAAGGCGTGTGATCATTGTCAGCATCTAGGAAAACTAGGGCAAAGAGATGAGATGCCTTTAAGACCTATTTCTAGTGTAGAACCATTTGAGAAATGGGATATTGAATTTGTAGGACCTATTTCATCAGTTGTGTGTAGAACTAGATTGTGCTACGTCATTCCTTACAAAAATTATCTCACAAGGTGGGTAGAAGCAACACCTACAAAGGATTGTACGGTAGCTACAACAACTAGGTTTCTATGGGAGAATGTTCTTACAAGGTATGGATGTCCTTTAAGTTTGAAAAGTGATAGGGGCACACATTTTTTGAATGAGACAATCAAGATATTATTAGATGAGTTTATGGTTGTGTACCATAAGACTACACCTTACCATCCTCAGGAAAATGGAACTACTGAGGATTTTAACAAGATTTTGAGCAGACCTTGAAAAAAATTTGATGTTGGAAGAAAGGATTGGGATGATAAAGTTTTTGATGTACTTTGGGCATATAGAAAAACTTATAAGAGGTTGAACAAGGCCACACCATTTCAGTTAGTGTTTGGTGTAGAAGCCGTTCTTCCTATGGAATTCATGTTACCTTCTTTACGTATTACGTGCACTAGAGGTATAGCTAATGAGAAAGCTTTAGAAGAACAGATTGAAAAGATGATCAAGTTGGATGAGTGATGAGCCCTAGCACGATGGATTCAGAAGAAAGAAAAGGATAGGTAGAAAGCATGGCATGATAGAAACATAAGGGATAAGAAGTTTGTGATTGGAAAAATGGTGCTTCTCTATGACTCTAAGTTTTTGTGCCATCAAGGAAAACTCTAGGTACATTGGTTGGGGCCATATATTATCAATTACATCCTTGAAAAAAGTGATTTCCAGTTAGAAGCACTTGATGGAACACAGATACCCCGTTACTTTAATGGGAGTAGGCTGAAGCCCTATTATAAATAAGTATTCTTGGTGTTTGTAATAAGGCAGTGTTTCCATTTAAATTAGGATTTCAATTTTGTATTTATTTTTGTATTTCCTTCTTGGTCGCCATGCTTTGTACATTTCATTTTTGTTCTTTTGTAATAAGTGTGTTTGTGTGTGTGAAGCTAATTATCATCGAGGTATGTTTATGCACAGAGGACTACACATACTTTTAGTGTGGGGTGGTTATTGATATCTAGGTACAAGACTGCTAGAATTGAAATGTGAAAATAATAAACTGCTATGGGTGCCATTTGGGTGCTATTCAAATTAAAATATTACTTCTTAAAAGTGACCAAATATGGAGATGAATTAACGGACATTACAACATGAGGCAAATGGAGGCCATAATAACTACCAAGTAGAGGTGTAGTGACAAGGTATTTGGGTGCAAGGAAGTGCGTTGAAGAGAATTTTATGACTAGAGGGTAGGAAGGCATGCTAGAAGGTTATAGCAAGGGCACGAAGATGTACTGTGTGGAATGAAAAAAATGGGTCAATAAATGAGAGGACATTGGGTAGGTGAAGGAGAAATAAATGCATCAAAATTTTGAAAATCTATGTAAGGATGGGATGCAAGTTCATTCTTATCATTGCGATTAAGAGAATTTGAAAAAACCTAAGTGCGAAGAGCTAAGAAATTGTGTTGAGGTGCAAAGAGTATGAAACCATATGTGGAAAGGAGGTTTGTGTGAAGGAGAAGCTTGCGTTCCCATAAGAGAAGGGTTTAAGCAAAGAAGATGCATTACAAATGAGCTAAGGAATGTGATTTCCACTAGGGCATGAAGATTTGAGCTAGGGTTTGAGTTGCACATTGTAGAAGTCAAAAGACAAGTATTTTCAGAGGATTGCAGGGTAGAAATGGCACCAAAGAAGGTAGTTGCAGCAAGAGTTAAGGGAAAGAAGAAGGTGGTCATGGAGGAAGAAGAAATGACCCCTGAGAGCAATTTTTCAAAGATGCAATATCCAGAGGGGGTTATAGTAGGCCAAGAATGGGATTCCCACATTTAGAGAAGAAAGATAAGTGAGTACAACCATCATACCATAGAAAACAAGGAGTTGGATGCACTATTGAACACGAAGACAAATAAGCGCATGACGGAGGACATGCCGGTCTATGAAAATGCTGGGGAGAAGTTATTGAAAAATATTAGAGTATATTAGTTATACGATCTCCCCTACTTCAGAAAATATGAGACCTTGTAACAATAGCTCATGAGCAGAGTACACAAAGACTTATTTTACTTTACAGGACACAGAGTAAGGATTTCATCCACGCTGATCTCAACTGTGACATGATTGAAGGGCATAGGTGAAGACCTCAATGGGGACTTAATAGACAAGGCTGTAATTCTGGAGACAGGAGGGAGCTGGGGTACATCAAGGGTCTATACAGCATGGACATAGACAAGCCAAAAAAGTACCCAGTTGTGCAGGCAGCCACGCACCTTGTGACAAAACTAAATGACCAAGAGAGGTGGTCACAAGTGAACACCATGTGGCTACATGTTGCAAAGAAGATGTCTAAAGGGGTAGTATACAACATTTCAAATTACATTATGGAAAATATTTTTAAAGAAGTGCATTAAGGAGGAAATATCAGTTTCAAGACTACTCTATTATCTCGGTATTCATGGAAATCTGAGTACGATGCACTAAAGGAAAAGCTGCGGGAGTATCCCATAGAGAAAAATTCACTGCGAGAACACTTCAACAAGTACTTGTGTGAAGGATTGATGACCAAACCAATCAAGTAGAGGGCTGAGAAGTGGTACGATAGGCTCCACATGGTGTTTGAAGAGGAATGGTGCATCCCCAAAGAATTTCCTTCGGTGGTGGGTAAGGTAGTATAGTTTGTAGTATACCAGCATTTTTGCATCACGTGATTTATGATAAAGGATGGGGCTTGGAGCCCATGGTGAAAACTTCTGTATGCCTTCATAGGGAGGTATTTTCAGAACTGATTCACATGTTCTCGAGATGCGTGTCACCTAACATTCAATATAGACAAGGTAGATTGTGACTATCACACATTAAGGAAGATGTATGTATATCCAGGACATAATGTGTATATTAAAAGGATCATATCAAATTTTTTGAGCATAAAGAAAATAATTTTAGCTCTTAAAGACATTGGAGCAGCACTTTTGTACCTCTAACTAAAGCCCAAACTCAAAAACAACAAGTATGTGGAAGATGAGTTCACGATCCCAGGGCCGCCAAAGGGTAAGCATACCATGGAGAACATTCCAGTGCCTAAGCCCACTAGAGACAATCAAAATAGAGAATAAGGAGGATGAGCACAAGGATAGTGGTGGTTTAGAGCACATGAGGAGGTAACCATAAGATAAAAGAGAATCAGAGCATGTAACTACGCCAACTCATGGGAAATAAGAAGAAGAGGACCTAGAAGTATTACAAGGAGAGTGCCTATTAGGCCCCTAAAATATTGGCTAAGTACACAAAGGTGCATGGGTACACAAGGCCTAGGTTTAAGATGGGTGCACAAGGAGAAGGTGCACAAGGCAAGGTTCTAGGAGGGTTTTAGAAAGGCCGTGTTGCACACCAAAAGATAAGGTCTCGGGACTTAGCCATATTTGGCATATCGGGAAGGACACGAGAAAAGCGTGACCTAGTAGCAAATGAGGAGTAGATAAGGTGCCATCCTGACAATGTGATTCCCATGAAAGGAATATGCTTAACGATAGAGGATTCCAAAATACCATCATTATAATGAGTGGAGAGTTCAGATCTGAAGAAGAATGCTCCCATGGAGGACCACATTCAAACACTTGGCACTAGATATGACGCCACAGAAGGATGATTTGGCACTCTGGGATGCCTATAAATACAAGCACCCATAGAACAAAAAGAGATGAGTAGATCGGATATATGATAGAGGAGAATATAGAGAGCGGAGCTCTACGGATATCTTTGCAAGAACTCTATGGGATTGAGTAGAGGCTATATAGGGGAGTAATGTATTAAGGGGATGGGATATAAATTTTTCTTTGTATGGATGAAGGACATGATCCCTGTTGTGATGTATGACTTCAGTCTAATCAAGCTATGGTAGTATAATGGATCCATTAAATGTAATGAGGTTATAAACATGAATGAGTATGAATGTAATTAATTTGGTTCATATCTATATCTATTCATGGATGTTATGGAATAGATGTAAATCCTTATGTATTTTCCTTTCTATTGTAGTTCTATCTATTATCTATAAGTACCCTCTATTTGGAATGAATACATTTGTCTAGAGGCCATTCTGAGCCCTATGATGATTGTATGTCTCATTTCCACCTTTATTCATTAAGTTCTGACATAGATGATGGTTTCCCACTTAACTCACATAAAAGAGAGACTCAACACCCACGCATGCCTTGAGTGAGTACCCAACACCCATTTGGTGAAAGGACAACATGCATGGGATTCCCTTGTTCTTTAGTGGGTGTAAAAATGACTACATCTTGGTTCCGTTGTCGGGACCTCTTTTCGAAGTTGTAGTGGGAAATGGCATGCATCATGGTCTGGATAATGAGTAATGACAAAACATCTAACTCTGGAGAGTGTTGAATCTTGGTTCAAGAGCACAGAGGATGAGTTTTCTCAGAGATTCAACTAGGCCCAAGTTTGATGCATGGAGGTGGGTGGAAGAGAATCTCTACCATGAACTGTATGAAATTTTTTTCTATTATTTCTGGTAGAGCTATATGAATGGCTCTTAGCATATGCATCCAGAGCAAGTTGGTTCTATAGAGCACATGTGTGGACACAAGAGGACTATCAGAAGCTGTAGGATGTAGATCTGACCTGGACATGTGTTGTTGATCAATGGTGGAAGAGAGTGTTGGCCAGCTACACTCTGGAGTACGCTATTTCCACATATTCTTGTCCAGAAGTTGCTGAGTTTGAGTTTTTGTAGGAGCCATGAGGATATTTTCTACGTGTTATTCCTCTCACGAAAATGTAGATCTTAATTGTTACCTTGAGTTTAGAGCCATTTCCAATGGCTAGTTAAACCATTACGAGTCTTTGGGTGAGGAAGCTAGGGTGGAGGAAGATGATAGATATTACGATGGAGAAAGAAAGGGAGGAGAGACGACTCAAGTATAGTGAAGCACATGAAAGGGAGATTTTTAGACAATGTGAGGTTACAGGTATGATGGATCTATGGAGGCATACATTGCGGGAAGGAGTTAAGGTTCACGTGGAGGATGTGGGACCTTAGTAGTTTGTGCTACCCCATCTTGGCAAGCGTGTAAGAGAGACCCCTTTAGCTTTTAATGAGAGTTCATCACATGGAGAGAGAAGAGTCGTTAGTGTGCATCTAAACCCACCTAGTGACCAAAACGTGGTGCTTATTTTTCTAGATCAAGGAAGGAGTATCACTGACCTAGTTGGTTTTAATAGAAGTGACAAATCTATGCCCGGGATATATAATTTATTATTTCCCACTTTTATGGCTACACATACTATTCCAATATTTGGAGGAATTTTTGGACAAAAAACAAGTACACAATCCTTTGGTCTCATGTCTAGGTGTGATGCAGGGTACACTAGTGGTAATGGGGCATTATCACAAGCCGTTGGTGCGTAGTTTAGTGGAACTTTAAGGACCCTTGGCATGACCACTACAGGACCTGGTGGACCTAGTGGATCTAGTGGGTCAGGAGGAACAAGACCTAGTGGATCTGGTGGATCTAGTGGCTCAAGAGGCACAAGACCTAGTGGATCAAGTGAATCTAGTGGTGGGGAAACACTAAGGGAAACCAAGGTTACGCTCGGGAGGACAAGGGCCCCAGCCACCTCCTCAAGTCTTCTTTGAGATATCTTTACATTTTCTAGATTACAGGGGTATTAAATATGCTGTAGAACATGTTCACAAGTGTGAGTTTCTATGGCACGTGAAGGGGATCACAACCCCGAAATGAAAGGCTAGTTAGTTTGCAATGACATTGTAAGGGCACACATATAGCTGGTATATGAAATATGACCCTCATCAAACGGTGGTGGATTATACTACTTTAAAGAACACCTTCTTGGTAGAATTCCACATTCCTGAGTTTGAATAGAAGAGCATCAGCTCCTGAAGGATATTCAATAGGGAATGGTGGAGAGTGTGCGGGAGTATGATGCGTGGTTTAAAACTCTCCTGTCAAAATTTTCATATGACATTCACCCTTCACAACATGCTCAATGGTTTGTTGGGGGTTGATAACACCTTTTAGAAGATCTTTATCTCATGAAAATTTCACAAACACATGCGAGGCATTAAAGGTCACCTTATGTGCGAAGCTTTTGGAAGTGTTTATCTTGGTGTTAGCCTATTCCTATAGGCTCAAATTGTTGCTATGGCTAAGTAGTTAGAAACGTTGTCTGCGATCTCAGCCCATAAGACTGTAGTGCTATATGGTGTACAAAATTTGAAGTAGAGGGGCATTTTAAGAAATTTTCCCCGTGTAAGACAAAGTACATGCTATATGATAGAGGCTGTGAGAATTGTCATGGGGGCTATGATGTGATTATATGTCCCCTATTACAACATGTTATTCGGAAGAATGTGTCTTACTACTTTAAGATCTTAACATCTACAACCCATGATACCAAGGATTGTAGGCTTATTAATTAGATCCATGAGGCCATTGATCATGGTGTGCGCCAGACTAGCCTTGCCAATAGTTTTAAGAATGATGATTGCCATTATGAGGAGCGCGTAGATGGAGGTACATGCAGAAGGGGATTTTATGGAGGATTCCATGGTCATGGTAGCTGCGGAGGAGGAGGAAGAAGTGAGTTCCCATGTGGAACCTATTTTAATTGTGGAGCTATAGACCACTACAAGTGTGAGTGCTCAGAATTATTGCAGTGCTCATGGTGTGAGAAGAAGCACAAGTATGAGTAGTTCTCTAATTTTTTGAGCATATGAATTAGTAGCACTTTGAAAGGAAAAGGGCAGTGCAATGGTAAGCATTAAGAAGGATAACACAAAATGGATGCCATGGGTGACATGCGATGCAGTTTGGAATCTGTTATGGTAACAACAAGAGCGAGAGGCCAAACATGCGGAGGAAATACCCAAGCGAGAAGAACTTGGTTTCGAGGGAAGAAGTGGTACATGGGAAGTACCGGACCCTACGCATTAGAAGGAGGTATATCAAGAGACCATGGACATCATTTGGATTTTACAAGGAAAAATACATTATCTAATGGAGTAGTCCAGGAGGGAGGAACAAAGAAGGAAATTTGAGGTGCCAAAAGATGACCTGTATGAGGTCAAGGAAGTATACAAAATGCTAAGGCAAGAGATTATTATTCCCTTGCTAGGAGCATGGTTGAGAGAGAAAGTACCGCACGCAGGAGCAGAGCAAAAAAGGTAGATCCTGCATGCAAACCTTCCCCCTCACAACCTTGACTATGATAGGGATATCACGTTAAATACAGTCGTAGATGTATGGCTCCTTAGTAATATACTCATTATCACAGGTGCGAAGGTACATGTTCTCACATTGGATGCATGGCATCAGATGGGAAGGCCTATATTATAACCATCTTTGAATGTGTTGTTTATGGAAAACAAAATGAAGGCAATTACCATCGGTGTCTTATAGGATGCGAGATATCACCATTTAGGGGCTAAGTTTACAAGGGACTTCAAAGTCTTGGCGTTCGCCGAGGAAGACAATTTCCCAGCACTACTTGGGCACCCATGGTGTTATAAGAACAATGCATATCTTCAGTTTAATAAGGGATACATTAGCTTTAAGAATGAGGAAGAAAGGTTTATCATTCCCCTTATATATGGGAAGTTAGCGCCATACACAGATCTGTTAGGGGAAGAGGTCCTTGATCAAATTTATGTGCGTTCTATTCAAGACCCAGAGATAATCCATCCTACCAATGGAGTTATCCAGTTTGAGGATGCTCAGTTGGTAAGTGACACCACTAGTCTAGCATGTGACAATTGGGTGCATGGAACTTATGAGTTGGTTGGGTGACAACTAAAGGGGCTTGTAACCAGAGCACCTAAGGTGCACTCGCTTAGGTGCCTAGGAGGAAGGAAGTTACCTAAGTATTCTAGAGGGGCTTACACTGAGACCTTCTTGCAGGAAATGGAGGCCCAGTGGAGAAACGAGAATGAAAGAAGAGAGATGCTAAGCTATGTCTTTCTTGGTACTACAACATGATGGTGGGAAACACACCACAA
The DNA here is from genome assembly GCA_018340775.1 of Taxus wallichiana var. yunnanensis. Taxonomy (NCBI): domain Eukaryota; kingdom Viridiplantae; phylum Streptophyta; class Pinopsida; order Cupressales; family Taxaceae; genus Taxus; species Taxus wallichiana. The sequence goes on from CM031243.1 coordinate 321,941,319, forward strand.
GAGCTTATCAGAATGGCGTGAAGTGAGAATTGCCTTCTTTGTTCGGTTCTTTAGAAGCAATAAGCCCACCACCATCAACGATGACCATGGTAAGGAGCCCGCCTCTTTCCATATCCAAACTGTGAGAGAGCTTGGAGGGAAGGCACGGAAGCTTTGCCACTATCCCTCTGGGTACATAAACTATATTCTACACTGCAGGGTTACACACACGCATGGTACATCCACTCTGAGACACATCGCCAAACAAGGAATTAGAAAGAACTAATGGCTGATCTCATCCAAGAATTTGCATATCAAAGCACCAAACCATCGGTGGATAAGGCATTGCAGGAGGTCAAGCACCTTACTGATCGGGGGATAGTGCAAAGGCAGAGGATAGGCTTGTAGAATTTCTAGGAGAGCCATGCTTGGAGGGAAAATTTTCTGAATATGAGTTTGATGAGGTGTAATTTGAGTGCACATACATAGAAAAAGAAAAAGGTAAGATGTCATATGTCATAGATGGTGAAGAGATGGAAAATTTGGAGGTTAACCATTCTCTAGGCTCGCGTGAAGTGATGGATAGTGCTGATGAAAGAATGCATGCCTACCGTGAACCTTTAAAGACTATGGAGGTTAATATGGGTTAGAGGTGGAACCCAAGGAAGATATCATTGGAGATTACTAGTCGGAGAAGGAAGTCTCTAAGATCATTGATCTTTTACGTGAGTTTGAGGATTTATTCCCACGCAGGTATCATGAGCTTAAAGGCATCCACCATTCCTTGGGGAGATGAGGATAAATATGAAGGAAGGTACATGCCCAGTCGAAGAGACCATACCAGATGAATCCCAATCTATGCGTGAAGGTCAAGGAGGAAATAGACAAGATGATAGTGTCAAGAATCATAGAGGTTGTGGAGGAGTCAGAGTGGATAAGTCCAATGGTGATTAGTATCAAAAAGGATGGAAGGATAAGGATATGTGTTGATTATAGGGATCTGAATGTAGTGTGTGTCATTGATCCCTTCCCAACCCCATTCACTGAAGAAATATTGGAAGGAGTGGTAGGGCATGAAGTCTACTCTTTCACGAGATGGGTTCTCAGGCTATCACCAGGTGAGGATTACAAAGGAAGACCAGAGAAAGACAACCTTCGCCACCGAGTGGGGAAGTTTTTCCTATACGGTCATGCCTTTTGGGTTGAAGAACGTGGATTATTATGTTCTCATGCATTGTAGTGTAGGCCTTCCAGATTTCATCCACAATTTTATCCAGTGTACCTTGATGATTAGACCGTGTATGGACTGGTCAAGGACCATTGTGACAATCTAAGATTGATGTTTGAAAGGTGTCAATAGTTGAGGATATCCCTCAACATCAAGAAGTGTGTATTTTCTACCCTGTTCGGGACCCTGTTGGGACACATCATATGCAAAGAAGGCTTACTAGTGGATCCTACCAAAATTGCAGTAATTGTGGGATTGGGGGAGCTAACTAGTCAAAGCGTAGTGCACAAGTTTCTTGGACACATAGGATACTATGGGAAGTTCATCAAGGGGTATGCCAATATCCTTGCACCTTTAGAAGAGTTTCTCAGACATAAAAGTGTCTTCCATTGGGGAGAGGCACAACATAAGGCATTTGACACATTGAAGGATAGGCTTATCAGCATGCCCATATTACATTTCCCCTCTTTAGATAATCCCTTCCATGTTCATGTGGATGCCTCTAGAATGGCCATTGGGACAGTGCTTGCACAACCTAGTGAGGGAATTGTTAATCACCCCCTATGCTTTACAAGTAGGAAGTTAACACCAACAAAGTAGAATTATACTACGACCGAGCGTGAGGCATTGTCTATGATCTATGTGCTTCATAAATTTAGGAAGTATCTGATAGAAACTCCTTTTATATTCTACATTGACCACATGGCATTAAAATATTTGGTGAACAAGCCCATCCTACAAGGGCACATATGTCAGTGGATGTTATTATTCCAAGATTTCGACTTCGCCATAGTTATCAAACTAGGAAAGAGTAATTTCAGACTTGACCATTTGTCTAGGATTGATTCGAGGAGGATGCGCAAAGCATTGAAGATACCATGCCAAATCCGTAGTTATTTAGCTTGTGGCGCACACCCTCAAACTTGGAGGATATTTTTGTGTTCCTTAAAATGGGTAAGGCACCGGAAGGGATGAAGACATTAGAGAAAATTAACTAGCCATGTGTGTCGCGCCCTACATGTTGATCAGTGTGGAATTATAAAAACTAGGGCATGATGAATTTTTTCACATGTGTGTATTAGAGCATGAGTACTTTGCCATCATAAAGAAATCACATGGAGGAAGTGTAGGTGGAAATTATGTAGGTGATGCCACTGCACGTAAAATATTAATGGCAGGATTGTGGCGAGGAAACTATGTATAAGGATTACAAGGAGTATTGTAAAGCATGTGACCATTTTCAGCGCATTGGAAAAGAACATTAACTCAAAAAATAGAATGAATAAATAATGATCTTAGGGAAAATGAGGGTTTTACAAACAATGAAATTATGAAGACATTTTATTGAAGGTAGTAGTGGGTTCATAATTCCAAATAAAACCCTAATCCCAATAAAAAATGCCCTAATTTCAAACCATTTCTCAAAACACAAAATAATAAGCAACCATAAGGAAGAAAAACACACTAAATGAAACCATGAAACAAAAGGAGGACAAAAAAATGCACCAACCTCCTTTGCAAATGGGTCGAAGATGAAATGCAAAAATTATCCTTCAATCGGTTGCACAAAGATCACTCGGGGTTTGGAAGGAAAAAAAATTCTCTCTCTGAGTAAGAAAATGTGTGGATATGACATGGAATTACTTAATATTTATGTTTTTGATTTCATTAAATGTAGGTCATATAATTACCATATCATCACTCCTCTTATATGTATATTTTTAGACTACTTCACTTCATTATTTTTAACAGAAGTAAAGCAGTCCCAAAACATTGATAACTTAAATGACTAATTATGTGGTCTTTGAGACATACTTTACTTGTCTTATTTTATAAGAAGTAACATTTTTAGATTTAGCATAAATAAGACAAGTAAGAGGGTGTAAATTCGGTCTGCAATGACTAGGCTTAGTTTAGCAGTGTTTAAGAACAACTATAATTTCTTAATAATAAGAAGTAAAAGCATATCAATTTAGTGTAAATCTAAAAGTAAAAGCACTTGAGTTTATCCCTAAGCGGGAAATCTAATCTAGTTATGCGGTGTTCTGGGACCACTTGTCTTATTGAATTTTAACAAGCATAAGTTCTTCCAATTAGTGCAAAGAAGATAAGTCTATTCAAATCAGGTTTTTGGATAAGGACAACTTATTACTTAGAAGTAAAGCACTCTAAGAAACCTAGTAACCTAAAAGAGAAAGTAATTTATTTTCTAAGGGATTTTAGGCATTTTGAGCAGATGGGTATTTAATAAATCAACCCCAAGCAATCTCCTGCAACTTCTTGAATAATTTTAAAGCACTTGTGTAACCCAAATGAGTTAAGAAAACAACCTAAACACACTAAATAATAACCTAAAAGCTAGAAACAACATGAACACAACTCATCATAAGACATGAAAACTCAAAATTTTCAAAGGGGTACCCCAAAATTTCTAATTAAAATTTTGAGGATGCCAAAACTATTATACAATTTTAATAAGTTGTTTAATAACTTTTGTTCTATCTCGATCTTTGGGGCATGTAAATTAGTCCATGGAACCCACGATATGCCAATCAATCAGATTCACTTTGATTATTTGAGGGTCTTTCAAAGTAGTTGTAGTAATTGTAGTTACAAAATGTATGGATAATCATAGGATGTTGTTTTAATGGTCTTTTTCTAGGTGCCATCATGATTGAATCTTGAATTCTTGATGTTTTTATTATATTAAAAAAGATTTGTTGGAAAATGGTAGATACTGTATATGAGCCTCGGGGATCGTAGAAAATTTTGGAAGTGGATGAGAAGGCTAGAGGCTACAATCTGGAAGTGGACAAGGAGGCTAGAGACTGGAGGCTAGAGCTCTGAAAAAATCTCTCGAGAGAAACCTACAAGTGAAAATGGGACAAAATGAGTGGGGATGGGTATATATATAGGCAAGGAAAGGGCGGTGGGCCATGGCCCATAGATTGAGGCTGAAGACACATGGAAAAGGAAAGAGGGAAGAAAATAGAACCAAAAGTGTTATCGAGAGGTAACGTCAACAAAAGGATTTGGACTACTACCATTTGGGAATATAAATGCAATATCAAACTTTAATTTTTTTTTGTTACCGATCCGTAACACATGTGTTCGTGTTTTTGTTGTCGACCTGTAACACATATGTCAGTGTTTTATTGTCAGCCAATAACCATATGTTAGCATTTTTTACCATCCGGTGAGACATGGGGAAATTTTTTGTTACCGATTAGAAACACATGTGTTAGTGGTTTTGTTACTAGCTACCAATACATGTGTGGCGGTGTTTTTTACTAGTCGGTAACACATGTGTTAGTGTTGTCATCTAGGAATGAGTGGGACATGTTATCGGTCAATAATGCCTTTTCTGTGTTGTTTTTATGAAATATTTTCATATATGATGGCAGTAACATTATGTACTTGTCAACCGAGAACAAACCCAAAAATGAAGTCCTCCACTAATGAATTTCAAAACACCTCCATTCGTCATCATCGTGAAACACCCATTTCCTACATTTTCCAACCATATGAATTTAATTTTTTTCATATTATCCACCCATTCTATAATAATTTTGGGGGAGGGGGTCTTAAAATGAACCCTAAGTTAGAATGATGGAGACACAGGTGCATGAGTGGAATTTGTGAGACTAGCTCAGTTTAGTAGGCCTAATCCCGAGGCCCGAAATAAAAGTGACTTTGAAAAGTGGAGTGAAGGCATGAGAAATTTATAAAATCATGGTAAAGGTATGAAAAACATGGTAGGACATATTTAAGTGGCTACATTGTGAAGAACATGACATGCATGATGGGTTATGGTGAAAAATAGCTCAATTTGGCTTATTTCAAGGACTTATAATGAGGGTATGAATAGAAACAAGATATATCAAGATAATTAAAGCATGGGAATCTTGTATGAAAATTTTCAAGAGTCCTCATATGAATCTAAAATTCATAAATCAACACTTAGAGGCATATTTAGGGTCATTTGTATGACTTCCCTTTAGGATAAGTAGGTTTAACATGCCCAAATGAGATGGGATTAGAAGTTCTAGGGTGAACCATGATAAATTAGCCATTAGAGATCATGGAGGAGGTATTCATGAAGGTTTGAACCAAATTTGAGGACTAGAGGATGAGTTTTGTGTAAGAAATTACAATTTTGTCAAAATTGGGCTAAGCAAGGTATGCCAAAATAGTGCCCTAACTTCTTAGCATTCAATCTAAATTGACATGCATTCTTAAGATAAAAAATAATAGAAATTTTTTAAGAGCATATAAAGACATATATTTTGGTAAAAATATGAAGTCAAAATGATGAAGGACAAGAAAATTCCATCCATTTTGCTGGCACTGTCCAAAACCTTCCTAAACCCCAGTTAAAAGCGGTATGGAGAAAATTACTTGGTAATGCCTCTAAATGGAATTTTTTTCCTATTGAATTATTTTAGTGTGTAGAGAACTCATCATAGGTCATGTTCATGGTGGTTTAATCTTATGACACATGGTGGACCCCACAAGAAAACAATTATTTTGTGAAGAATTTAGTATACATGAAAAATTTGCAAAGGAACCCATGCTCAAAATTTTGGTGAAAGATTTTGGGGATTTTATATTTATGTTCATGAATTCATATGGGTTAGTTTTTTGGAAAAATGTGATGATACATGTGTGTTTTTGCTCCTACCACTTGAGAATGCTAAACAAGGCAAAAACTAGTCTATGTTTGGATGGTAAATGTGATTCTCTCCATATAACCTTTACAAGTGAAGGTCTTGAATAATTATTACAGGTCCCATAAAACATTTTTGATATAAAAATTGATGAGATGAAGTGATTTCATGATCTAGTTGAAATGATCCAAAAATTTCCTACCAGACTAGTTAAGAAGGACTGAGTTTTTGAGCATGTAAACTTGACATTTCTCATTCAATCATTCATAAAAATATTTGATCATGGAGTATGCATTCTTGTTAAAATATATGTGTAAGGGTTTTCTATGAAAGAGAATATTTGTATGTGAAATGTAAACAAAATCAGGATTGGTTTTTAGTTCTTATACCCATGATTGAGTGTGTCTTGGAAAGCATATAAATTTGATCTATTTGTTATGAAATGGAACAAGATATGGACCTATAGAGTTTCCTAACATCCATATCCTCCTTGAGAGGTGTGTTTGAAGTCATGAATAGATAGAAAAGTAGGTGGATTTACTCAATATTTGAAGATGTAAATCTATGCATGTAAGAATGTGTTGAATTGTTGAAAACGAGTCTTCAAGCTTTGATATGATGAACTCCAAGGTATTTTTATTGATGTAGACCTCCTAAATATTCACTTCCCTTGAGCAAATTGCAAGACACAAACATATGAGGTTGTAATAAAAACAAGATCATGATTCTATTCATGATGCACTTACACCTAGAAAGCATTTGATTTGTTATCGTTCCTTGATAAGTGAAATGGCGAGATATGGAGAAGGTATGGAAAAATAAAGGTTATGAAATGCATGTACATGTGGGTGAGACTTGATATTTATTCCCTCGAAGTTATATGACAATTTTTGAAAGGAACAATAAGAATATTATTCCAAGTCATGAAGATCTCAAATGATGATAACACTCCACATTTGATTAGTTGAAAGGAATTCACTAGAATAAATTTACAAAAGGGTTTGAAAACAAAGAGCTAAAATATCATATATGGAAATCCATCATAATATATAATGATATTGATCTCAATAATGAGGATATACATATAGGAGGAGGGAAGTGCAAATGCTACCTAGATCAAGGGTGAAGAACTCCACCTAACCGGTACTGAAAATTAAGTTAACTCTACAAGACTAGTAAACTAGCTCCACATAACTTGTAAGCTAACTCAACACAACTAGTAAGATAACTCCACACAACTAGTACACCTAAGTAAGCTAACCCAATAAGTGTAGGGATAACCCAAACACAAGAATTATCCTAATAAACAAATAAAAGGATAAATAATAACCTACACAAACACCCCCATAAGTGTAACTTAGGTGGATAGAAAAGAAGGTGGGTACCGGAAATAAGGCTTGATGAGGTACCTAGGTAAAATAATTTGGAAAAAGGGACACCGTAAGGTACCCAAAACTAGCAATAACAAAGTAGAGAGTAAAATCCCAGTGTAAGGCATTTCAAGAAGCTCGGCTAAAAAAAATCATATAATGCTAAATAAGTTTGGTGTGCACTATGGTCTAAATCCACTACTTAATCACAAAAAAGAATGACACTAGGATTCACTAGAATAGCTCCATACAAGGATATTGTCAATGGAGTGATGTCAAAAGTGTAATAACACCAAACATAATTTGATCAAATGCTAAAAATAGGTGTGCCAAAATCTAAGAACAAAAAAAGGCAACAAGGAAAGGACACAAGATCCAAAGAAATAGGAGTACCACAATCCAAGAAAAGCTAAGGTAACAAGGCAAGGACACCAAACCCAAAGAAGAAGGATAAGCGCGACACCCTCCCATACTTGTTGAATCATTGGAGTGATGCTACAAATTTGTATAAGTTGTCAAAACAACTACTCAAACAACGACAAACTAACATTAAGCTTCACCAAAATAGCTCCCACACAAGTGAGACTGTTAACCTACCAATTTTTTTGAAAATATAGATACAAAATCTCTCAACAAACAAGAAAGATATACTACACCTAATAACATTTTTTAAAATGTTATAAAACTGATTTCTTTTATGGCAAAAATATCATTTTGGGAAACTTTTCATTTTGGAAAAACTTTTTGTTTATGGAAAATTTCCATTTTGGAAAATCCTTCCATTATAGGAAACTTTCCATTTTTGGAAAAACCTACCATTTATGGAAACTTTCTATTTTGGAAAAAAATCCATTTTGGAAACATGCACATCTGCCTTGAAATTGTCATTTTGGAAAGTCCACACACGGTTTCTTTTTTCACTTCTGCTTGCTCCAAAACCACCTACTATCAAAAAATCCAATAAAGACCTAGAATGTTTTCCGTTTCTCTAGACAAAATCTAGAAATGGTTTAGCCCTCCGACAACTACAAAGTGTAGATCGCACCAACAAGCTCCACCTAGGTGCTAGAGGCTTCTCCTCAAGTTCCACAAAAACATTCTTCCTATCAAGATCTATGTAACCAACATAAAAATAACTACCTAGAAAAGAATTTTAAAAACCCAGAAAAATCCATAAAGGGTTTTCGTGTAATCCTTCATAGCTACATGGACATATCTATACAGAATTTGTAGCCTCAATCGACTCTGTAAAAACCAATTTTCAAAACATCCTACCAACGCTAGTAGTCGAGCTTATAGTCGATCTAGGGGTTTTTACATCTTATTGATCTAATGACACCCTCCGTTTCACACAAAAATACAATTTGCAGAAACATACTAAGAAATTCCATATATATATAATATAAAAAAACTTTTTACAAAGAACACTTACATATGGATGTCTACATCATCTACAACTTTGATACCATGAAAGGAACAATAAGAATATTGTTCCAAGCCATGAATATCTCATATGATAATAACACACCACATTTGATAATTTGAAAGGAATTCACCAGAATAACTTTACAAAAGGATTTGCAAACAAAGAGCTAAAATATCATATATGGAAATCCATCATAATCTATAATGCAATTGATCTCAATAATGAGGATGTACATATAGGAGGAGGAAGTACAACTACTACCTAGATCAATGGTGAAGAACTCCCACTAACTAATACTGATAGTTAAGTTAACTCCACAAGACTAGTAAGCTAACTCCACATAATTGGTAAGCTAACTCAACACAACTAGTAAGCTAACTCCACAAAACTAGTATAGCTAAGAAAGCTAACTTTGACAAGTGTATGGTTAACTCAAGTCCAAGAATTATCCTAATAAACAAATAAAAGGATAAATAATAACCTATAATAATAGTATTCTCTCTAAAAGGAAGAATTTGAAGCTGCCATGACTATTACAAGTTAGTTAGTATAGAGTTCGAGAGATGTCATAAGTTGAAGAGGAGTTACAAATTTGTTTATTGACATTCATATGCTCGAGAGTTTTCTCGGAGTTAGAGGAATTTTAATACCCCATTTTTTATTATATTTTTGTGATAAGAGTGTTGGATTTATGACATGTTTTCGCATTATGCCTACATTACGGTTTGGTTACTATGCATGGTCTAAAAATATGTACATTGCTGCAACATGCTAGAGATAATGAGATTAGTTCACTAATGGTTGAACATTTCTATGTACCATTGTTACTAAGATTCTGTCTTTATACTTTACCTTCTCATTGTTTGACTAAGCTTAGCAAATGCATGTGTTCTAACTTATACTTTTCTAGAGTTTCAAAATGTTTCTATATCATATTGATTTGATGACTGTGAACAAGAAAGAAAATGAGTTAAATGGACTAAGGTAAATAGCACCATGAATTTTTTACCTTATATTTCCTTTCTAAACTTTAAGACTGAGGTAAGTAAATTGTGACCTTACTATTACTACTAATTACCTACTTATCTTGGGTTTAGATGATCAAATATAATAAATTGGACTTCATGTGTTTAGGCAATATGAGATTGTCTATTAAAATTAAGGAGCTAAACAATAACAGTATGGTTATGGCCTTTAGTGAAGGGTATAATATTTGATTACCATGAATTCAAACTTTTATAACACTTTGCCCGATCATATATTTAAATCCTATGTAATGCTAAATTAATTTGAAACTTGTTTGAATACTAGTTGAAAGGGCTATGGTAATGTGGATTATAAAATGTTTGAAAATGTTTGGGAACAAAACCTCCCAACTTGGCTTGTACAGGTGGTAAATAATGTGGGGCATTTAATGAACACCACTAAGTAATTAAATAGATAACCAGCTAAGTGTGGATTTCTTGAATAAATTGATGGTTAAATTTTATCATGTAATTATTTAGTGAAGTTAGAATCATTGCTAAATTTAAAAGTTGGAAAGTTGGTGGCATGAGTATAGGAGGGAAATTTCACTTTCCTACCATGCATTAATTTTATCAAAGTTTGCTCAACCACCTTGGGAAACCACAAGGTGGTTTTGGGGAAAAGATGGTTGGTTTTTGTTATTGTTGTTTTGGATATTATGGGGAGGTGTTGTCGAGCTCTAGATGCTCAAGGGTTTTCCTATTATTTTGTTCCCTGTTGATTCTTTGAAATATTGTATGCATCATTTTAACTATAAGTTGAGAGATTATGGGGTTACATTAATATTTTGGGTTTAATAAATAACATGGAGAAGTTAAGAAGGTTTTTCTTTGTTGAGGAATCGATCTTTCGAGTTGTGTTTGCAAAGAAATATTGGAAACAGAAGGAAAAGAATAAGGCTTTTGATATCAGGCATGATGAGCTCTATCTCTCTCTTAATGGCTTACTCCATTTATTATTTGTGTAAATCAAATCTTTGCGGATCTTGAGTTTGATTCTATGGAAATGGGTTTTAGGTAATACTGCCTTGCTGAGTAGTATCGTTTGATTTCATTATTTGGATTCTGTGTTAAATGAGACATATGGAAAATTTGCAGTGTTATCATGGCTATTGTTTCTATTATTTTCAATGGGTGGATGCATTTTGGATTTTATGAGCATGTAAATATATCCATGGTTTGTATCTTTATGTAAGTAAAACACATAAAGATATGGGTGTCGTTTGTTATACATATATATTTCTACGTTGAAACCTTGGATTTGAGATTGGGTATTATGTGGTTATCATTCATGAAAATAATTTTTTTATTGTTCGATAGGTTGAGGTCAATTCCTAGTTATTATAGACATTCCGCACGTCATAATAATTTACCTTATCTCTCTTGGGATGGATTTTCTAACTAGTTACTATTTGATGTCAATATGGTTTTTAGTGAAGTTATGAGCCCATGTGGTTCGGCCATGAGATTGTGTTCAGTATAAAATATTCATAGAGATAATTTTCTCGTGTCTATTGGATGGGTTGTATGATCTATAGTGACACCTTTGTACTATTTTTCTTATTTTGAGTGTTGTTTAGGGGAATGATCCATAGGTAGAACCAACTTCAACTTGTTTTTGTTAGGTAAAAATTACTTTAGCTCACTCAAGATGTTACAAGATTACTTGAGAAGAATGGGTTGATTATTTGTGACATGTAGTCACACCTATGATTCTCTCTGCAATGTAATTCTCTTGTACCTTTGATTGGGATCTCAAGGAATTATTATTTTCTTTTATAACGTCTTTTCCTTAGTAGATAATTGTTGATGGGCTTGAGGGTATTCTATGATAAGTCTGATTTGTTGTCATTGAGTAGGAAATTTGGGTGGACTTGGAACTTTTGTAAATTTTAAGGTAAATAAGACTACCTTATTATTGTCAAAATATTTTTCCCTTTGTTGTGAGCTATCAATATACTATTATTAGTATACCACGATGTGATGGTTAAAGATATTCATATGGTATCCTTTGGAGTATGTGGAATCATGATGTAGATTCTATTTGACGATAATCCTTTTCTATGATAGGAGACTGTGTATTATTAATATGAGTGACTGGATCTAATTTATGATATGAAAACTTAAGGGTTCCTATAAGTGGCTTACTTAATTTTTATTTGGGTGAAATCATTGCTACCTTAAACAGTTGTATTTATTTCAGTGATTGAGTACTATTTGGTACTTGCACTTCAATGAGTGATTAAATATTGTTTGATACTTTTATTTCATTGAGTGATAAAATAACATTTGATATTTGTATTTAATACTATTGGATACATGTGATTAATTAAGAGATTAAATATTATTCAATACTTATATAAGTTATTTTGTATTATATAGGATCGATATAATAACCGCAATTATGATCTAGGTTGATAACAAATGGTTGATGGTGAGGTAAATTGTATTCTTTTATATATCCTTAAGTAAATAAATTTAAATGAATTTAACATAAATATGAATGCCAAGTATTTATCTTGTTATGTTACAAATGTGGTATTGTGATTCTAGTAAGTCAATTATTTGATTTAAATTAATGTAACATTTCATTTATGTAAATACTAAATGGCATAAACTATTAAGGGGGAAATAGGTCTTATCATGCCAGTTCTTTTAAATTGATTGTTGCTAACATTTTACAGATGGAGTACTTTAAGTCTGAAAGGTGAATGATGTTGAAAGAAATTAGTTGTTCAATTTGATTGATTAAAGTTGCATTGTATTGCATAGTGAATTTGTAATTGAGCAAAATATTGTTGTATTGTTTAATTGATTGAGAGGATAAATTAGCCTATTTTGTTTATATCTATTTCAAAAAGGAAATGAATAAGATGTATTCTATATTTAATCAAGTCTTGATTTGCATAAGAAAATTAAATGGAAAGGTTTCTTTATCTTAATGGATTGTATGATTGGAAACTTATATGGAATAATATTAGGTATTATTAAATAAATAATTATGATGTATTTAAGAATGATACATGCATATTTACATTATTAATGGTTTTATTGGGTTAAGAATATATTTATGCATTTTGTAATTTACTACAATACATATATTAATGATATGTGTAATTGAAATTACATGTGTTTGACATATATCTATTATGGATTGTTGTTTAATAATTGCATTTGATCCTATTAAGTATTATTCTAGATCTAATACTTCACTAGTAAAAATGGATTAATTATGATCCACAAAATTAATGTAGTAGGCTGATGTAAATCTAAATATAGTAAATATAATGATCATCTGGAATGACTCTAAAAATGTAATTTTTATTCATGAATTCCTCATTTAGATCCTTAGGTATGAATTCTATCGTAATGAGAGTATCGCTAAAAGCTAGGAATTGACCTTTTGTAATAATTTTCCAATCTAATGAAATAAGTATGACATTTATAATGCATGGGTCACAACAGGAAAACTTTAGATGGTTATTGTAGATCGGGATTCATCGAATGACGCATGTATTTATTTGAATACTTCCATACAACAGGTATCCCAAGTTGTCCCTTGGGCTCCATTTATTATGTATGTCATAATCTACAAGAATTAGAGTTATGCTAAGTTGTGAAGGTTGTTTTCTTGTCAAATGAATACCTCGGTACCAACTTATGTTGGATATGGGGAAAAATAGATTACGTGATGATGTAAGTCATTGCGTGAACTCTTTCTATCCCATAAGAAACCTAAGATGGAATAGACGTGTCCAACATACATGGTGAACAAGTTTCCACCTTTGTATAACTTGGAATTAAATTAATTTTAATTAACTGATTAAATTATGATAATGAAACCAAGTGACATGGTGATGGGACATGTTTCAGAGACTTTGTGTAGTCTAGAAATAGAGCATGCAATGCATGACTCATAAACTTTGGCTGAAGTAGTGTATGGTAGTACACTATCAGGATGCACCTAGTTCTAGTATAAGTGTATTATGCTTTATGGGATTCAATTGATTGAAATATTGGTAGAAAATTAGAACAATATTTGAAATCAATGCCGAGAAGGGCACTATTGGTATACTTTGTATACTAACTCGAAAGAGTTTTCTATGGGGGATCGAGTAGGATCTAGTTGACCCATAATATTGCACATGCTTTATTGATTTGTTATCTGAAGAATTGTAATTATATTATGCTGGATTTAAATGTTAGTTGTACATTTAAATCATTGAAGGCATATTTTTAAATTGTGAAACAAAAAAATCCCTTGTATTGAAGTGTTAAAAAGGTTGTTACATTTTGGTATCGAGCTAAATTTTGTAGCTCTTGGACATAATGGGTCCTCACACTACCTAAAAACTAATTTCTTGTCTAACAAAAAAATGGTTAGAACAAGGGGAAATGTTTCAAATAACCAACCTACGTGTGGCGATGCGGCCCACAACACGAAGTTGGATGAGATTCTAACTGCTATTCAGGATACATGAAATTGAGTTGTTTTTTTAGAGAAACAAGTAATGGGAAATAACAATGGTAATGATACTGATGGTAGTGATACATCTCAGGAGAAGCCGAATGCTAATTACATAAATGCTACGGATCCCAATGCTGGGAATAACAATATTGTAGTAGACTCAAATGCTGAAAATCCACCGAGAATAAGAGGGCTTGTTTGGTAGTTGAACTGTCAAATGATATTAAGAGGATTAGCCCACCCAAGTATGATGGAACTACCTTAGGAGATGGATCTGAGAATTGGCTCAATGAAATGGAGAAGTATTTCTCCATTCAAAACTTCTCGGAAGAAACAAAAGCTACTTGGGGAGCTTATCAACTCTCCAAAGAAGCGTCCTCTTGGTGGGACAACCGTAAGGTAGAACTAAGTATTGATGAGGCAAATATGACTTGGGATCAGTTTAAGATATATTTCAGGAAACGTTGGTTTCCGCAACTATATTATGATCTAGAAGATGTATGAGTTTTAGACATTAACTCAAGGAAGGAAGACAATGATAGAATATTAGAAGAAGTTCACCAAACTTCAAGTATGTTCCCAATACCAAACTGATGAGAATTGTATCTATAAGTTCATCATGGGATTGAATCCTTCCATAGGGGGTGAAGTTGATGTTCACGGACCATTAAATATAAAGGATATCTTTGTAAAGGTAATCATCTTTGGAACATAAATCACAGGTATTTTCTACACACAAGGATGAAAAAAGTAATAAATTTGTGAATTCACCTTCATCCTTAACACCAAATAAGGTGGGATGGAAAAATTTTGGTAATAAGAACTGAACTAGAAATGGAAAGAAATTCATAGCATTTAAAAACATTGCAAACAATAAGAAGAATGGACAAAATACTACACCAAGTGCAAAAAGTAAAACTAAAAAGAAAGGGTTGGGGTTGTTATATTTATGGACTAGACTATTATGCAAACAACTATCCTTAAATGAAAAAGGAAAACAATTAACAACATAAAATACACACTATAGTAGTTGATAAACAAGCTAAAAAAGAAAGCATTATTGAAGTTCTAGGTAAGTTATATGGACTTCCTATAACTATCTTATTTGATACTGTTGCTACTGAATGTTTCATTTCTAACAATTTATCTTCTAAAATTAAAAGAAAATTTGGATATATGAAAATCTCATGGACTATCCAATATGGGAATAACTTTGTTTACACATTTGACCAATGTTTGTTTGGCGCAACATTAGATCTACCAAGTTTCACCACTGAAATAGATTTATACGTAGCACCCTTAGGCTTGTATGACATAATTATAGGTATGAATTGGCTAGCCCAACATAAAGAAAATGTAGATTGTTATGAAAAATGAATCATAAGCTTAAATGATCTACAAAAAAATAGAAATTTAGGGATTAAAAAAAGAATTTTTAGTTAGACAAATTTCAGCCATACAACTCAAAAAGGCCAAAAATAATGGCTACATGCTTTTCGCTATAAAAATTTCAGAATCAATTGAAGAGGGTAAGATTTATGGGAAGATCATTGGTTGGTATGCCCTTAATCATATATCTTACATTGGATGTATATAGCCAACTTGTGGCTATCATAACTTATGGCCAACTTATTATCATTATGGATCTCTTTCATATATGTTATATTATCATTAGTGGGTTGGCCTTGGTGTTGGCCATAACATAGCAATAGAATATATAGGGGTTAGTTGGTAGTAGTTGATCATCATATTGAGCATTTAAGTCTTATTATTTGGTTTGGAGGTTGCCCCCTTGAAGTGGCTAAGCTATAATACTTGCATATTGAGATCATTTATCTGAAATATTGTATTCATTGGTTTAATATTGCTGCTAATAATCATATTTATACAAGTAATTCTATTACAAGTGGTATCGAGAGATTGAACTCGACCAACTATGCACTAAACCCTAATTGTGAAGGTTTTGCCATATCTCAACATTGGTAGCAAATTTTTATGTAATTTGTTTTGTGGCAAGAAAAAGTTAGTCAAGTAAGATTTCCTCCAAATTTTAATAATTTTTGACTTGGTTTGTAAAAGTTATAGTGGTTTTAGGTTTTTCATAATTCGGCCTGCTTAGGATACAATTTATGGAATTTTTCAAAGTTATTTACATTTACAGAAAGAGGATTAAAAATTAGTCTGAGTTCATTGTTTTAGTTTTTAAAAATTTGGACAAATTTCTATTGGAATTCCAAACCCTAAATTTTTACCTTGATCCCTAAATCCTACCATTTTGGGGCATCATGGTTGGGCCTTTGACAAGAGGTAAAAATAATCCCATCACTCTGGGTAAAAACCCTAACAAGGATGTTATAATAGTTGAGGAGTTAGAGTTAGAAGGGGTATCTACATAGTCCTCATCATTAGGGTTTACTTCAATGGACCATAAGGTCATCTATCTTGAGTTAGAGTTGTGAAACCTCGAGGGTAGAGTGACCAACAAAGAAGATGTAGACAAGATTAGAAAATTCTTGGAGGATTTCATTCACCAATTTAGTTACAATATAATGGGTCATCATATCCTTCCTGATCAACCACAACTCAATCATACTCATATTAACCAAGGTGGGTCTTCAGGTCAAAGTAATAGACAAACTAGCCAGGGTGGATCTGCAAGCATGACCAATCCAAATAAAAAACAATCTGCATGTCCATAACATGATTCCAAAATTTTAAATTTGTAAGTTTGATGGAAAGGATCCACTCAATTTGATTAACCATATGGATAATTTATTTGATCTTCATCAGATTCCATCAGAAAAAAGTTACCATGGCATCTTTGTACCTTTATCCCGACCATTTCATTTGGTATCGATTGTCATGTGCTCAAAGGAAAAAGAGTGGCCTCAATGTTACATGGATAGTCTTCACTAAATATTTACAATTATACTATAGTTCTAGTGTGTCAAAGAATTATTTCAATCAATTAGAAAAGCTAAGAAAAATAAGAACAATCAAAGATTACATCCATCAATTCCAAAACCTTTCCTTACGGTGGAAAATATTCCTGAAGAGAATCTGAATGACTTATTTCTTAGGGGTCTTAAAGAACACATTGAGACTGAGGTGTGTATGTTTAATCCTCATAAGGTTTTAGATTCTATGATCATGGCATGTAGGGCAAAGGAAAATTTTCTTTCCTAGTAGGAAACAAACTATCAGTAATATCAAAGATCGTAGCACCTTTCCACCATCATTCCCTCGTCCAGTTATAATGGAACCTCAAAAAATTGAAGAAGAGAGCCAAAGGGATATTTTTTAATCATGACAACAAATTTAGACCAGGACATAAGTGTGCTGAAAATAAGTTGTTCTACATTGAGGGTCCTAATGAAGAATAAGAAAATTAAGAAGATGAAGAGGTAGAGCCAGAGGAGGAATTAGGATATCCCTAGCCAACAATATCATGTCATGCAATTTCAGGTATTAGCACTCCCCAAAATCTCAAAGTAGTTAGATTCTTAAAAAAATAGAGGGTAACAATGTTGATTGATTCGGGAAGTACTCACAACTTCATCAATCATAAGTTGGCGGTATGCTTGAACTACTTTGTTTATCCAGCTCCAGAATGTCAAGTCATGATTGCTAATGGGAAAATTGTTAGTTGTTTAAGAAAATTCCGTAACATCAATTTCACCATGGGAGATTAATTTATAACTAGCAATATGTATGCCATTGTTATGGGAGGAGTAGACATTGTGTTAGGAGCTCAGTGGCTTACCACCTTGGGAACCATTGAAATGAATTTCCAAGAGTTTTTCATGCAATTCCAATTAGAAGGGAGGACTTTTAAACTAAAAGGATTAAGAGAAAAGTCCCCACAGATGGTAAGTTCTCATCAAATGTAAAAATTGCTTAGAAAAGGTGTCGAGGGGTTTGTGGCACAACTATTTTCATTAGAAGCACATAATTAAAATACATTTATACCTACAGATATGTAAGTAGTTATAGATGAGAACTCAGTGGTGTTTGGAGAAATGCTAAAGGGTTTACCTCCAAAAAGAGACCATGACCATGCCATCCAGCTAGTACCAAGGATTCAACCACCCAACATCAGACCTTATAGGTACCCCTATATGTAAAAGAGTGAGATTGAGAAGATAGTTCAAGAGATGCTAGAAGGACTTATTCATCATATTCAGAGTGTTTTCTCTTCTCTTGTAGTGATGGTATGAAAAAAAGATGACAATTGGCGCATGTTTTCAGATTATAGGGAACTCAATAAGTACACAATTAAAGATAAGTTTCCTATTCTTGTAGTTGATGATTTTCTAGATAAGTTACATGGTGTTATTTACTTTACAAAACTTGATCTTCATTACGGATATCATCAGATTAGAATCGGGGATGAAGATTTATTTTTATAAAATGATTCATCATCAGCCTAAAAACTTTACTTCACCTTTCTAATTCACTTTACTAACTAGGCCTTGGGATTAGGCATCCTAAACTAAGCTAGTCTCAAAAAATCAACTCATGTGCCCCTATAGTCAATCTTATAACCCTATTTACACATCATATACATGATATAATGTGTAATAATCCATCATGGTAGCTCTCACATCATCAATTTTCCTCTTCTAGTCGGTGGTTCCTCAAGAAGTCGAGTGCTTACTCATGTATAATCATATTCTTAAAATAGCCTTTAGGACACATGAAGGACACTATGAGTTCTTGGTAATGCCTTTTGGACTAACAAATGCACCCTCTACATTTCAAATCTTGATGAATTCCATCTTCAAGCCATTTCTACAAAAAAATTAGTGTTCTTTGATGATATATTAATCTATAGTAAAACATGCGAGGAACACCTGCATCATGTAAATAAGGTGTTGGAAACTCTTGAACAACATCAAATTTATGTATAGCCTTCTAAGTGTTCATTTAGTGTCAAGGAGGTTGAATATTTGGGTCATATTGTCTCTTATGAAGGTGTTAAAGTGGATCCTAACAAGATAAAATCCATGCTTGAATGGAAGGTTCCCAAAACCCTAAAAAATATTCGAGGATTTTTGGGGCTTACAGGTTATTATCGTAGATTTTTAAGGAATTATGACAGCATCACAGCACCACTCATTGCTTTATTGAAGAAAGTATCTTTCCATTGGAAAAAGCATGCTACTACGACATTTGAGAAGTTGAAGGATGTCATGTGCACCACTCCATTCTATCCACCCCAGATTTTTCCAAAACATTCATTGTTAAATGTGATGCTTCAGGGTATGGTATGGGGGTAGTAATCATGCATTAAGGTTGACCCATTACCTTCGAGAGCCACCAGTTCAAAGGTAATAATATATCTAAACCAGTTTATGAAAAATAAATTCTAGCCATACTTCATGTAGTGAAACAATGGAGACCATATCTAATGGGAAAACATTTCAAAGTAAAGAAAAATCATGATATTTTGAAATACTTATTAGAGCAATGTTTATAATCCAAATAATAACAACAATGGGTCTTAAAATGTTGGGTTATGATTTTGAGATAATATAAAAGAAAGGGAAAGATAATATAGTTACTGATGCTTTATCTCAGAATGATGAATCAGTCAAGGCATTGTTGTGTGCCATATCTATATTACAGGAGGATTGGATAGAGGATGCTATTCCTAAATGGAAAAATGATCTAGGTACATAAAATATCATTCGAGAATCTCAGAAAGATCCAAGAATGTCAAAAAAAAATTAGGGAAAGGATATGCTTTATGGTATAAAGATAGATTATATCTATGTAGGAATTCAATCCTTAAAAATAGGGTTCTATTTGTGCTCCATACTTCTCCATTATGGGAGAATTTTGGCTTCTTGAAGACTTATCATTGAATCAAACATGATTTTATCTCGGGAAGGGCTAAAAGGGGATGTCCAAAAATTTGTGTTTAAATGCATGGTTTGTCAAAGCAAAATAAGGGTGAAACAATTAAGTCCCAGGTCTTTTATAACCTTTATCTATTTCTAGACAAAGGTTGGAAGAGGTGTCTGTGGAATTCATCACGGGATTGCCTAAATCGGAAGGTAAAAATGTAATCATGGTGGTGGTGGAAAGAATCACTAAATATTCCCATTTTTTGCATTATCACATCCATTTGTTACAAGTATAGTAATAACAACCTTCAGGGATACATTTCAGAAGCTACATGGGACACCAAATATTATAGTAAGTGACTCGAGACCCTATCTTTAGTAGTAATTTTTGGACTGACTTTTTCTCATGCTTAGGCACACAACTAGCTCATATTTCCTCTTATCATCCCCATTCTAATGGGAAAATAGAGGTGGTAAACAAGTGCTTGGAGGGATATCTTCGTTGTTTTACCTCAGATAAGCAAGCGAGATGGGTCCAATGGTTACCACTGGAAGAATGGTGGTATAACACCTCCTTACATACTTCATCTAAAATGTCTCCTTTCTTGGAATTATATGGGTACCATCCACCATCTATTGTATCATCTTTGAGAGTCTAGCTAAGGATTTGAGCAGTTGAAGAATATATTCAACACCAAAAAGAGGCATTTTCTAGTCTCACAGAGAATTTTTCCATGTCACAAAACCTCATCAAGTAACAGGTAGACCAACATCGTAGTGAAAGAAATTTTGAATTCGGTGATTAGGTTTTTTTTTTCGTTTACAACCATATAAGTAAATGTCCTTGAAACAACAGAAAAAGGATAATAAGCTTTCACCTAAGTACCATGGCCCTTATCAAGTGTTACAAAAGATTGGCAATGTAGCATACAAACTGGAACTTCCTCTCGCCACTCGAATTCATCCATTCTTCCATGTATCTTTCCTGAAGAAGGTAATTGAACTAACAATATCAACCTAGAAAGTGTTACCAGAGCTTGACGAAGAGGGATGAATCATCCTGGAACTAGAATGCATCCTTTAGACACACACTAAGCGATTGAGAACAAGGGTCATCACTAAGTATTTGATCAATTGGAAAAATCTAGACAATGAATACGTGACTTGGGAGGGTGCAAACTTCCTACAACAACATCTATATCTTTTCAACATTGGGGATAATGTTTCTTCAAAGGGGAGGGGCATGTTATGTTCTTAATCATATATCTTACGTTGGATGTATATAGGCAACTTGTGGCTATCATAACTTCTTATCATTATGGATCTCTTTCATACATGTTATATTATCACTAGTGGGTAGCCTTGGTGTTGGCCATAACATAGGAATAGTATATATAGGGGTTAGTTGGTAGTAGTTGATCATTATATTGAGCATTTAAGTCTTATTTTTGGCTTGGAGATTGCCCCCTCGAAGTGGATAAGATATTCTACTTGCATATTGAGATCATTTATATGAGGTATTGTGTTCATTGGTGTTATATTGCAACTAATAATCAGATTTATACAAGTCATTCAATTACATTGGTTGTTATGTGAGTATAGAAATGTATTTCTAGAAGAACTACCCGATCTTCCACCTAAAAGAGAATTTGACTTCACTATTGATATCAAACAAGGAACCGAGCCAATCCCTAAGACTCCATATAGAATGAATAATACTGAACTTGTTGAAATTAAGGCACAATTGCATGAAATTTTATAAAAAATATTGATAAGACTGAGTGTCACACCTTGGGGAGTACCAGTTATTTTTTTTTTAAAAAGAAATATGGAACACTCAGATTATGTATTGACTATAGAATGCTCAACAAATCCATAGTTAATAATAAGTACCCTCTTCCAAGGATTGACAAGATATTTGACCAGATGTGTGGTGCATCATTTTACTCTAAAATTGATCTACAATCTAGGTACCATCATCTGCGAATAAAAGAAGAAGACATACATAAATTACCTTTAGGGCGAGATATGGTCACTTTGAGTTCATTGTATTATCTTTCTGTTTAAATAATGTTATTGTCCCTTGGTTCTTGTATTCTTGGAGGATATTTTCATTTATTCAAAAAAATTTGAAGATCATAATGAAAATCTAAGGATTGTACTTGAGGTATTGAGAAATATAAAACTTTATGGGAAGTTATCAAAATGTTCATTTTATGAGAATGAGGTGTAGTACTTAGGCCATGTAATTAAAAAGATGGAATTTTTGTTGATCCATCTAAGATTGTAGCTATAATTGATTGGCCAGCTCCTAAAAACGTTCATGAAGTTAGAAGCTTCATGGGACTAGCTAGATACTACTGGAAGTTTGTAAAGGACTTCTCAAAATTTGTTACCCAATCACTTCACTACAAAAATGGAAAATATTTTGTTTGGAATGATAAATGTGAGAGTGCTTTTAAATAGTTGAAAGAAATACTAACTACAAAACCTATTTTAATAGTCCGAGATCCCAATTGGGATTTGAGTCATAACAAATGCCTCCAGTGAGGGGTTAGGGGGTATTTTGTTGCAAAATAATCATGTGATTATGCATGAAAGAAAAAAACTCAAATTACATGAGTTGAACTATGCTCCCCATGACTTGGAGCCTACTACCATTATACACGATTTGCAAACATAATATTTTAGGGAATATCTTTGAGATGAAAACATACCATATCGGGCTTAAATATATCTTCACACAACCAAACTTGAATGCTAGACAATGAATATGATTATAATTTTTATCTCAATATGATTTTGATATTAGCTGTATCAAAGAAAAATAAAATAAAGTAGCAGATGCACTAAGTCGTAGGAAGCACATTTCCACCCTTGTAACCTTGAGAACTCAATTTAAAGATGAGGTAAAGAAAGAAATGATAACATATTCTTATTATCAGCAAGTCAAAACAACACTTGTTGTAGATTCCAATGATAAGAGATACAAAGGATTCAGATTCGATAATGAAGGAATCCTAAGGTATGAAAATCGGGTTTATGTACCCTTGGAAAATGAACTAAGGAAGAAAGTGATAACTAAATTTCACAATGCTCCTTATTCTGGACATCCTGGAGTGACTAAAATGCTTATTGATGTAAAACAAAAATATTTTTGGAAAGGGATGAAAAAGGACATAGTTGATTATGTGTCTCATTGCTTAGAATTTCAGCGTGTAAAGGTTGAACATATACACCTGACTAGGTTGTTGTACCCTCACAAAATTCCACGTATAAATGGTAATTCATAAACATGGATTTTTTTCAAGGGATTCCAATGTATAAAAATAAACATGATGTCATTCTAGTTGTAGTTGAAAAATTGACAAAAGTAGCTCACTTTATTCCTAGAAATATGAAAGATGATTCACCTGTTCTTGCAAAAATATTTCGCATGAAATATTTAGACTACATGGTGTACCTGAACTAATAATTTTAGATCAAGACCCAAGAATTACTTCACATTTTTGGCAAAATTTAAATGCATCCTTAGGAACAAAACTAAATTTTAGTTCTGCATACCATCTGGAAACAGATGGACATATTGAAAGATTAAATCATATAATGGAATACATGCTTACAATGTACTACATAGATCAATAGTACAAGTAGGAGGAATATCTCCCTTTTTTTGAATTTACGTATAAAAATAATTACCATTCCTCTCTAAAAATGGCACCTTTTGAGACATTGTATGGACAAAAGTGTAGAATACCTATTAGTTGGGACAACATATAAGACAGAGAGGTAGTAGGACCTGAAATGCTTATTGAAATGGAACAACAAGTAAAAATTAATCAGGGAATGATTAAAAGAAGTTGTTGATAGGCAGATGAGTTACGTAGATCTAAAAAGTGTTGATATGAAATTTGTACTTGGTGACAAAGTATTTTTAAGGGTCAAACCCAAAAAGAGTTCTCTTTCTTTTGGAAAATTAGCCAAACCGTCACCTCATTACATTGGACCTTTTGAGATAATTGAAGTGATCATCACTGTGGCTTATTAATTAGTGTTTCCTCTTGCATTGGCTAGGATGCATGATGTTTTTCATATTTCCTTTCTTAAAAAGTATGTTTTAGATTTTTTCGCATGTGCTAAATTTGAATTCTTTATAGGTCCAAGACCTTGGGGTCATTGTGGTTAAACTAATAAGGGTTATGGAAACTTATAAGCTACACTTGTGTTATAGAGATATAATTCAATGCAAGGTCCAATGAGACTAATTTACTAAAGAAAGTGCAACTTGGGAGAATTTAGAAGACAAAAAAACTGATTTTCCGCATCTATTTTAGTAGTAAAGCATATGTTTTTATGTTACTTTATGATACTTTATGATTTCTTTGACTAGAAAATTACTTTTAATTTTTTTGTTTGAGTAAAAAATTTGAAAGTTACAACTAATATAATGTTGTTTTGAAGTTCGGAAACTTTATTTTTGCAAGATCGAGACTATACTGTTTGGATTATTTGTGATTGAATAAGTATCTTATTATCTATTTTGTTTGAATTCTGCTATGTTGAAATGAATCATCGAATGATGATGAATTTAAGAGGGGAGGCATGTAACACCCCGCTATTTATTATCTTACTATGATAAGAGTGTTATATTTATGACATGTTTCGCATTAGGCCTACACTCTGGTTTGTTTACTATGCATGGTCTAAATGTATGTACATTATTTTAGCATCTTTGGAGACAATGGGATTAGTGTACTAATGGTTGAAAATGTCCGTGTAACAATGTTATTCGGATTATATCTCTATACTTTACCTTCTCATTGTTGGACTAAGTTTAGCAAGTGCATGTGTTATAACTCATACTTGTCTAGAGTTGTAAAATGTTGCTATATTAGATTGATTCTATGACTATGAATAGGAAATAAAATGAGTTAAATGGATGAGTGTAGATATTCTTTGTGATTTTTTTACCTTACATTTCCTATATAAACTTTAAGATTGAGGTAAGTAAATCATGACCTTATTATTACTTCTAGTTACCTACTTATCTTGGGTTTAGATGATCACATCTAATTAGTTGATAACATCTAATTAATTAGACTTCATGTATTTAGTAAATATGAGATTGTTTATTAAAATGCAAGAGATAAACAATAATGGTATGGTTTTAGCCTTTAGTGAAGGGTATACTATCCGATCACCCTAAATGCAAACTTTATATAACACTAGGCTCATATATTTAAATCCTATGTAATGCTAAAATAAGTTGAAAGTTGTTCGAATACTAGCATGAGAACCATCTAAGTGTGGAGGTCTTGAATAAATTGATGGTTAACTTTTAACAAGTAATTGTTTAGTGAAGTTAGAATCACTGCTAAATTTAAAAGTTGGTAAGTCGGTGGCATGAGTTTAGGAGGGAACTGTCACTATCATGCCATGCATTAATTTTATCGAATTTCCCTCCATAGCCTCGGAGAAACCACGAGGTTTTTATGGAAAATATGGTTGTTTTTTTGTTCTTGTTTTGGATATTATGGGGGTGTTGTCAAGCTCTGTAAGTTCAAGGTTTTTCCTATTATTGTGCTCCCTATTGATTCTTTGAAGTATTGTATACATCATTTTAAGCGTAAGTTGAGAGATTATGGGGTTGTATTAATATTTTGGGTTTAATAAATAACATGGAGAAGTTAAGAAGGTTTTTCTTTGTTGGGAATCGATCTTTTGGGTTGTGTTTGCAAATAAAGCTTGAAATAGAAGGATAAGAATAAGGATTTCAATATCGACATGATGAGATCTATCTCTCACTTGATGGATTACTCAATTTATTATTTGTGTAAAACAAATATTTTCAATTCTTGAGTTTGATTATGTGGAAATGGTTTTTAGGTAATACTTGCCTTCTGGGTAGTATCATTTGTTTTCATTATTTAGATTATATGTTGAATGAGACATTGGAAAATTTACATTGTTATCATGGTTGTTGTTTGTGTTATTTTCAATGGGTGAATGCATTTTGGCTTACGAGAGTATGTAAATATATCCATGGTTTTTATCTTTATGTAAGTAAAATCCATAAATATATGAGTGTCTTTTGTTATACATATATATTTCTATGTCAAAACATCGGATTCAAGCTTGATTATTCTATGGTTATCATTCATAAAATTTCTCCTTTATTTTTGTTAGACTATTTTAGGCCAACTCCTAACTATTATAGACACTCTACAGGTCTTAATAATCGACCTTCTCTCTCTTTGGATGGATTTTTTAAGCAATTACTTTTTGATGTCGATATGGGTTCATTAGTGAATCTATGAACCCATGTGGTTCAACCCAGAGATTTTTTTCAGTATAAACTGTTGGCATAGATATTTTTCATTATATTTTGAATGGGTTGTATGATCTATAGAGGCAACTTTGTGTCATTTTTCTTATGTTGAGTGTCATTTAGGAGAATGAGCCATAGGTAGAACCCACTTCAACTTGTTTTCGTTTGGTAAAAATTACTTTAGCTCATTTAAGCTATTACGAGCTCGCTTGGAATAATGGGTTGATTATTTGTGACATGTAGTCACACCTATGAGTCTATACAACGTAATTATCTTGTACCTATGATTGGGATCTCGAGGCATAAATGTTTACTATTATAATGTATTTTTCCATAGAAAATAATTTTTGATGGACTTAAGGGTATTCTTTGAGAAGTCTGATCTATTGTTGTTGAGTAAGCAATTTGGGTGGGCTTGGAAATTTCATAAATTTTAAGGTAAATAGGATTACATTGTTCTTATCAAACTCATTTACCCTCATTGTTGTAAGCTATCAATATAATATTATTGGTATACCATGATGTGATGGTGAAAGCATTTTGTATGGTCTCCTTTGGAGCATGTGGAATCATGATGTAGATTATATTTGATTTTAACTCTTTTCGTGATAGGACACTTTGTGTATGTTTAATATGAGTAACTTGAGATCTAATTTATGATATGAAAACTTAAGGATTCCTATAAGTGGTTTACTTACTGTTTATTTGGGTGAAATAAATGTTACCTTAAGTAGTTATATTTATTCGGTGATTGAATACTATTTGATACATGCACTTCATTGAGTGATTAAATATTGTTTGGTACTTGTATTTCATTGAGTGATAAAATACCATTTGATAATTGTATTTAATTAAATGATTAAATACTATTTGATACATGTGATTAATTGGGAGATTAAATATTATTCGATACTTATATAATTTATTTAGGATTATATAGGATCGATATAATAATTGCACTTATGATCTAAGTTGATAATGAATGGTTGATGCTTGAGATGAATTATATTTTGTTATATATTAGTAAGTAAATAAATTTAAAGGAAGTTAACAAAAATATGAATTTCAAGTATTTATCTTGTTATGTTACAAATGTGGTATTGTGTTCTAATAAGTCAATTGTTTGATTTAAATTAATGTATCATTTCATTTATGTAAATACTAAATGGCATAAACTATTAAGAGGAAATATGTCTTATCATGCAGTTCCTTGAATTATATCTTTCTAACATTTTAATACTGCAAGGTGAATGTTGTTGAAAGAAATTAGTTGTTCAATTTGATTGATTAAAGTTTCATTGTATTGCATAGTGAATTTCTAGTTGAGAAATATATCATTGTACTATTTAATTGATTAAGAGGATAAATTATCCTATTTTGTTTTGAAAAGGAAATGAAAAATATGTATTCTATATTTAATCAAGCCTTGATTTGCATCGAGAAAAATTAAATGGAAATCTTTCTTTACCTTAATGGATTATATGATTGGAAACTTATATGGAATAATATTAGGTATTATTAAATAAATAATTATGATGTATTTAAGAATGATACATGCATATTTACATTATTAATGGTTCTATTGGGTTAAGAATATACTCCTCCCTTTTATAATTGAATACAGTACATATATTAATGGTATGTGTAACTGAAATTACATATGTTTGACATATATGTATTATGGATTGTTGTTTAATAATTGTATTTGATCCTATTAAGTATTATTCTAGATCTAATACTTCATTAGTGAAAATGTATTAATTATGATTTTGAAATTAATGTAGTAGGTTGACTTAAATATATAGCTAGTAAATATAATGATCATGTGGAATGACTCTAAACATGCAATTGTTATTTGTGAATTCCTCATTTAGATCCTTAGGTATGAATTCTATCGTAATGAGAGTATTGATGAAACCTGAGAATTGACATGTCATAATACTTTTCCAATCTAATGAAATAAGTATGAAATTTCCAATGTATGGGTCATGGCAGACTAACTTTGTGTGTCTGTTGTAGAGAAGGATTCATCGAATGATGCATGTCTTTCTTTGAACACTTCCATACAACAGGTATCTCAAGTTGTCCCTCATGCTCCATTTATTATGTATGTCATAATCTACAAGAATTAGAGTTATGATAAGTTGTGAAGGTTATTGTCTTGTCAAATGAATACCTCAGTACAAACTTATGTTAGATACGGGGAAAAATAGATTACTTTAAGATGTAATTCATTTCATGAACTCTTTCTATCCCATAGGCAACCTAAGTTGGCACAGATGTGTCCAACGTATAGGGTGAACAAGTTTGCACCTTTGTATAACTTGGAATTAAATTAATTTTAATTAAATGATTCAATTCTGATAATAGAACTAAGTGACATGGTGATGGGACATGTTTTAGAGACTTTGTGCAGTCTAGAAATAGAGAATGCAATGCATGACTCATAAACTTTAGTGAAGTAGTGTATTGTGGTACACTATCAGGATGCACCTAGTTCTAGCATAAGTGTATTATTCCTTATGGGATTTGATTGTTTAAAATTCTAGTAGACACTTAAAACAGTAGTTGTAAATCATTTCCAAGAAGCACACTACTAGTATAATTATTATATTGGCTTGAAAGAGTTTTCTATGTGATATCGATTAGGATCTAGTTGACCCATAATCTTGCACATACTTTATTGATTTGTTATTTGAAGAATTATAATTATATTATGCTATATTTAAATGTTATTTGTACATTTAAATCATTAAATACATATGTTTACATTGGGAAACACACAAAAAACAATTCTCTTGTGTTGAAGTGTTAAAAGAGCTTATTATAGAAATTCAAATTGTGTAACTAACATAAATGCTAATTTAATTGAACTTTTATTAAATAATTTGTCTTACTCTATGTGCACGATCTGTCAAGGTGAAATTAGAAGTGAAAAGACTTAGGAAAAAAAGAGTCAATTGTAATGTGAAGTGCAAAAGATGGTAGAGTATGTCTCTTAACATATACATAGATTTTATTATACATGAAAGTGTTGTTGAAGAATCAAAGAGATGAGGGATGATGAATATAGAACTCATGATGGTTTGTGAATGCTAAGTGAATGAAGAGTAAAAATTATGAGAATGAATAAATGATGACTATGTTTTGAAGGATCTCAAGGACCTGAAAAATAGGTTGACCAAAGAGAGAAAGAAATTCCTTTGTGATTGAAAATTTTACTGATGTAGTTTGAACACATGAGAAAGTCAGTGCTTGAAGGGATAATTCAAGGAGAGGATATTGACAAGAATGAGTGTGTAAAGAGGCCTTATATGATTTTTTTGTAGTAGATGAATATTATGAGAAGAGAGATGAACTAGGGAGAAAAGAAGACATAGATGAGTGAAGAGGTGATAATGAGTTTGTTGTGAGAGACGACTCAAGAAAATTGATCAAACCATCTTGAAGAAGTCTAAGTGGTGGCTTAACAATTAGGGAGTTAGCTTCCTTATAAGTGGAATATTAAAAATATCAAGTACAATCTTGATTGAAGTTTTTGGAGTTGTGGCTTCCAAGAAAGGGGTGGATTTGTTTTCATGTAAATGTGCAACAAGGAAATTAACAATTTCCAAGCATGACAACTATACCCCTTTGTTAGTTTTTTTAGGTCTTACCATTCCAAGGCACGTGGGTCTATCTAGTTAGTCCAAGTGATCTCCCAATTAAAATTATCTCACCTCCTAGGTGATTTAGTAAATTCCATTCATTCCCCCTATGTGATTTTAGGAGTTCATTAAAAGTTGCAAGCTTCAGGTAGTTGTGGGAAGGGCTATCACTGACCTTCCTAGGACTAGAGAAACCCCATGGAGCAGAGAAGAAAATCCAAAATGGACGTGGAGGTGATTCAAATGCCTTGGGACATCATGGAAGTGATTCAGGAAGATTCGGAAGGACTCAGAGAAGTTGGGGTAGTTTCACCAAAATTAGGGTTCACAGTAAAAACTACTACCGAACTTCGAAGGAAATTGCAGGAGCTCTGGATGTATTTAGGATAAAAATAAAACATATTTGGAAATAAAATTCCAATTCCTATAAGATGGTGAAATTAGGTTTTTCACAACACTTTGGAGCATTATATTTGCAAGCAATGTTTCTCATGCATATGTGGAGTACTAAATAAAAAATCTGATTTTTTAGGGATCCAATGGAGAAATCAAGACCTGATAACCCCAAAATTTAATTCAAAAGGTCATTTCTAGTAAGGCTCATATAAAATTTCATCCAAAAAAGTCCATCGGGAGCTCAATTTATCACAGTTTCAAGTTGCCCTCTCAAGCGAGTTCGAGAGTTAGTGAATTTTTTTGGAGGACGTGTCACTCGAGGATTACGGCGGGAATTTTTATCCCTCACGTACCTCAAGGTAAGGGACATAACACATGGAAAAATGTTCCCAGCCCCCATGAATCCCTCTAGACTCGTCTGACCTCCCGGGATTGCCAATTCAGTCCCGGGGGTTTGCGGGAGCTCAAAGCCTCAACCATCCAATCGTTACCACGTGTCATCACTGAGAGCATCATGGAGTTTGATGTACCTCATGTACCTCACAATTTATGAACATAAAACATGGAAAAAATCACCCATCCCCTAAGGGAGACTTCTGGTCACCCTTATGACCAGCTTCTAGCTCCTTAGTGCTTTAAAGTTGATTTTTAACCTTTATTCCCTACCGTCGGATCTCTCGCCACGTGTGTTACCTTTCTCACCATGGAATTTTATGTCCCTCACATCCCTCATAGGTCAGGGACATAAAACATTGAAAAATTCACCCATCTCCCTTCTCATATTTATTTCAAAATTTTAAAAAACCCACCTACTTCTCGCTTCTAACATCTAACTCTCTTATGCACAACTTCATTCCACCATAGCTCTGTAACTTTCTCACACCAAGTAACACCATTGATGAACCTTGAACCAGCTCAACCACAGAAACCACATCCTCAAAAACATAAAAACATGCAGGTCCCAAAATAAATATTGATCAAACGAAGAACGAAGAAGAAGAAGTTTGAAAATCTTCAATCTTTGTGAAACCAAAAATTGAAGAGATCTTGCAAACCAGTGCACGAATTGACAAACCGTCTGTTGCTGAGTTCTTCTCTCTTGAAGGAAATTAAAAATTCATATTCAAACCTCCCCTTCACAGCAAGGAATTCTCACATCTTTGGCTTCACAAAGAATAAATCTCAATTTCTAGTCAAACAGCAACCAGATCGAAGAAAAATTTCACCAGTGAGACAAGAAGAAAAAACCTATCGCAATGAAGTTGATTTCGTAATGACCGGAGAAAAAAACCAGACCTAAAAATTTCAAGCTCCATTAATGGATTCCATGACATAGTAGTGGAAAAAATCAACGAGCTACCTCTCCACTTCTTAGGGTTCCAGTGGGCGAAATTGTGCAAAAATTAGAGGGAATGATTGTTGAAAAATCTAGTTTCGCGTGAACTAGTTTTTGTGCCATGAAGTACCTATTTTTTAGGGATATGGAGGAATTATTTTTCATCATATTTTTCCCTATCACATGAATAACATCTACAAAAAAGGAAATGAGCTACCTCTTCACTTCTTAGGGTTCAAGTGGGTGAAATCACGTGAAAATTGAAGGGAATGATCGTTGAAAAATCTAGTTTCACATAAACTAGTTTTCGTGCCATGAAATCCATATTTTTGTGGGATATGGTTTTTTAGTATTCTTCCCTGCTAATGAAAATATCATTTTCCCACTTGTTTAGATGAAGGAATTACTCAAAATGCGAAGCATGGAACCCTGAAATAAAACCTAGATTTTCAAGGCTTGTTTTGTCATAGTCTAACATCCGTGGTGCACTTACTAGAAATAGCATGCCTTCCTACATAGGGTTATATTGATTTTTGTAAGCCACCATTTTAAGAGGCTATGAATAAGGTAGTGAACATAGAGGTAATATCACAGGAAAAGTCATCAAAAAGGTTATCTCAGCTTGAAATTGATACTTACTAAATAAAGTAAGTGGTTCCACAAGCCCCTGCTATAAATAGTCAGTTGGTCCAAAAGGAAAGAGGAACACAGTAAGAAGAAATAATTCAAGTGACTATATCTGGTTTAGGTTAGGAAAGAGATACCTATGACACTTACTAAAAATAGTAAGTTGTCGCATCTATACTTACTAAAAATATCAGTTCATTCTCAAAGGGAAAGTTTGGCACAATGGGACATAGAGGGGTGATCATTCGAGTTCAAAACTATCATTCTCGATCATCCATGGGCATGTATTATATAGAATTCAAGACTCATATCATGGAATTCAACAGTGTCTCTCGAAACTCACTTCGTGGCTTGAGTTCGGGAGTATCTTGTGTAGGGTGGAGATTACGGTCATTGCGAGAACCATTGAAGTATTTTTAAACACTCATTCCAAATAATTTGTGAGCCAATTAGAAGGACTTTTACGAGTTTGAATATTCAGAGTATCATCGCATTGATCTTTCCATCAACGAGGATTAGTGGACTTCATTAGGAATGACATCTCCTCTTCTTCTTCTCTCACTCTTTCTCTCTCCTCTTCCCACCAAATTTATCTCTCTTCTCAATGTTCTAATTTTGTGTTGGGGTTGTACTTTTTCATATGTATCAATGTACCTAATGTAATAATTCACCTTTATGTTATAAAAAGGGACTTAAAAGTTTCTTAGGAAGTTGAAAAGTTTTAAGTTGTGTGAGGACATATGAAAAGGAATTGGGGGGTAGATTGAGAGTCATATCTCATTCTATAAATTATAAATCCATTCCCATTTGAAAGGGTTGGTGGTTGATTTTGTAAACTCAAGAGTGCATTTAGAGAAAAAGAGAGCCAAATTCTTATATTCCCCTCATTCTCAAAGTTCCTCCATTTCCCCACTATGTACAACTTTGGTTTGAGTAATCAATACAAGAAGAAGGATTTTCTAGCTTTCTTTAACTAAGGGATTTCATGATACTTTTTGTCATCAAATTCTATTTGGTCTTATTACTAATTATAGATTTGTTTCCTCTTAATTTAGTGCATGTGATGAAGTTTCTAACTAGTGTGTGTGTAGGAATCTGATTTTCTACCTGCAACATTAGTTCTCGTACCTCATTTATCACCCCCCTTTCCCTCACTACAGAAAAAGTATTCCCTAGAAAGATATTTCTACCTTTTTTGTAGGGTTATTGGAGTTCCCCTGTTAGATCCCAGGCCACAAGGCCACAAGTAAAATCCACCTTTATTTGTGCATGTGTATATGAAAGCTACACTAGTTAAGTAGAGGGACTTAGATTCCCAGAGTGTTGGCAAGAAATCCACAAGTTTTTCCACCCAAAAATTTTCTTTCCAATATGATTACAAAATTTCAAGTATGATCTTGACTAAATTGTGGTGTTTTAGCTTTATGTTGAGTGGATGCTCAATAGTGAAATAATTGTAACATTTATAGGACATTTTGTCCAAGTTATTTCTTTGGTTTCAGTTGGTTTTTATTTCTTGAAGGGTTTCCCACATTAAATATTGTATCTTTGTGTGTGTTACCCCATTGATTGCTTGTGGATGATGTTATGGTTTCATTATAAAATAATTAAGTAAATTTAATTATATGTAAAATTTTGAATAAGCAATGATTCACCCCCCTTTCAAAGTGCCTAAAATTTCCAACGTATTTTTCACTTATTTATGTGTGAATGTCATGGTCTTCTCATGGTAAACGATAATCAATATTGAATGACTTGATAAGTTTTTCAAATGTTTTCAAAGTTTTGAGAAACAATGATTCGCCCCTCCCATATTAATGCTTATGTTTTACAACATCTTTATTTTGTTAGTCTTGTTGATTGCTTCCATTTTTTATGTTCTTCTAATTAAATGTGGACCTACTAAGTTCTTATTCGTGATAATATCATAGTGCCTAGTCACAACATTAACCCTCTCTCTTTATTCCTCCTACTCCTCTTTACTTCTCGTCATAACAAAGTCCCTCATTGTACAATGTACAAGCACTTGGCCACAAGTTTAGTGTAATATTCCTTTTTGATCCCGACCTTATGACCACCCCACAACTTTAGTTAGTTTACACTCAAAAAAAGGAGCCTCCCATACATAAGAATGTTGTAATTTTTCATTGATTTCTAGGTTTGATGATATGTATTGTTGATGCCATGAAGAGATTTTTGTAAGTTGTTATTGATGTCAACATAATGATATTGAAGTGTTGTCAATGATGTCTAAGATGTTAGTTGTAGATCATGTTGTTTCCATTGATGTTAGGCCAAGTGTGTGTCTTATTGATGCCAAAGGATGGTGTGGATAACTTGTTTGTGAGTTTTCATTGATTTCAAATGATGTTAAATGATGCCAAATGTGTATTTCAAGGTCTACATAGTGGATGTCAATTGTTTATAAGGTAATTTTAAGTACAGAGAGAGATAATTTGAAGAAACAATGAAGAAAAATATGTTCTTGTGAAGGTATGTATATAAAATCTTGATGAAATGAGTGGATATAGGTATGTTGACATTCTTTTAGTATGAGAATGTGGTTTAGAGTGCATGAACAGAGGTATGAAGGCTAGCTTCTAGAATGAAGACCAAACAAGGTGAAGAAAGCATGGCCTAATGAGGTAGGTTGATCATTTTGTAGGACCACTATGAAAATACAAGCATGGGAAGAGTGTTGGCATGTTGTTTGATATGTGTGGACAAAATTTTAGGCCATAACTTGAAGTAGTTTGCAACATATTACATTTTTAGCCTAATTTATTAAAATGGATAATCCTAGCTTAGGGTATACTTTTTTCTCATTAGCATGAGTAAAATATGCATGGGAGTCTAACATCTTTTGAAAAAATGGGGAACATTTCCAGCTAAGATCTCCTGGAATTTGTTTAGGGTTTAAGGTCTAGATCTTTATGAACAATTGTTAACACCAAAACAACTCAAAAACCCTTCTAAAACCCTAGCTTGAAGTCGATAGGAAATATCTTGTTCAAATATACTCAATGTATTGAATTTCTAAGTTTAATGATTATATCATATCTAGGAATCTCCCAACTATCTCCAAGTGGCATTGGTTTGTCAGATGAAAGAGAAAAAGTGATGGTACATGTATATTTTCTAAAGAATTTGTTTTATCTCTCAATTTTTACAAAGTAAAAAATGAATAAATGGATTTCAAAGGATTAAATGGACATATAATACTTGTTTGTGATGTAATATGTATTGTTTCTATCCTCCAGTGATCATCTTGAGTCAATTTCTCATGGTGGTTTTGGGACAATTTTGAGTGTTCTTTGAGTAGAGTTGTTCTTGAGATCTTATGCCTTGATTTGAAGTGTCTAATGAATTTGGTGATGTTATTGAGGTGATGTAGTAGCTGTTTACATGTATGATTTGGAAAATTTACATGGTATAGTGTTGCAAGGTGGTACAAGCTTCATTTTTGAACACTAGTTTTGAGGACCTAATAGGATAGTCTAGTTCTCAAGGTAGTTTTATGTCATGATTGGATGTTGCAGAGCTATCCAAGCATGGATAAGGTTTAAAAGGTCACTAGAAAAAAATTTAAGAGTTTTTTCTCTTTAAATATGTTCATGAGTGATCAATAAGATCAAGAGTCAAATATTAGGACAGACCTAATGGAGGTTTGTGTCTATCTTGAAGACATGAACGACTAAGTAATGGTGGATTCATGTTTATTTCATGTTATTATAGTGTTTTATCATCTTCCATGGCTGACCTATGGTGTTTGAGTGCTTGTGAAAATTATATATGCATGGAAAATTAATCCTATTTGATGCATGCTTGGGTGGAATAAGGTCTTATAG
Source organism: Taxus wallichiana var. yunnanensis (assembly GCA_018340775.1). NCBI lineage: Eukaryota > Viridiplantae > Streptophyta > Pinopsida > Cupressales > Taxaceae > Taxus > Taxus wallichiana. The sequence continues at coordinate 321,977,513 of CM031243.1, forward strand.
ACCATTTGAGGAGTGCAATGAGTTTTTTTATCATCCTATATTATTTTTTCATGGTTAGGTCAATGCCTATATGACCTAAGTGAATGTGAATAATCATGATAAGAAAAGTAAGAAAACCAAGCAATGTTGTGAGTATTGAAGAATAATAGAGAAGGTGTATGGATGTTTGAGGGTTAGAGTGTGTTCAAAGAATATTTAAATCATGATCATACACCAGAAATAGAGAGTATAAGATAGATAAGAGAAAATAATTCCATAATATTTTGAGATAACAAAGAATAAATTGGAAAACATTCATATGTGGTGGAGTTTATACCGAGTCTTCCTTGCAAGTTAGTTCTTGCTAAAATATTAGGGGTTGGTTCTCCTTTTGGAGTTGGTTATTCACTAAAATTTGAATGTGTGTGTGTGTGTGTGTGTGTGTGTGTGTGTGTGTGTGTGTGTGTGTGTGTGTAAATATCGGTGGGTTTTCTTCCCTTGATGATTTCCCACATAAATTGTGTGTTCATGTGTTCTCTATTGTTTCATATTCATGTGATGGTTTCTGTATTTCTTTGATGGTTTACTAAACTAAGTTGAAATTACTTAATAATGGTGGCATGATAAATTATTGAAGTAAAAAATTGAAATAGTTTATAAGATCACTAATTCACACCCCCTTAGTGATTTTTCTTCCAAAAAATGGTATCATAGTAGGTCCTCTGGAGTAGCTTAATAACTTGAAGGTGATCCTTTAAGCATAAGTATGGTGAGAAATTAGGTTCAATGATTTTTCTCTACCAATAAATCTACTCTTTTCAATGGTACTAATTATGCATTTTGGATAATTATGATGAACAATTATCTAATGTCATTAGGATATGACATTTATGAATACACTATACCCCTACACCACCAAATAATGTAGTAGGAAAGAATGATTGTGAAATAAACTATAAAACAATGAATTCTATCTCATGTGGCCTTTCATAGGCTGAGTTTGTAAATTTCATGCATTGTGATACATGCAAAGGTATTTGGCATAAGTTGCAGACTATTTATTAAGGAGTCACCAAGGTCAAGCTAGAAAAATTGTAGACCTATAGAAGACAATTTGAAATCCTAAAAATGAAGGAAGATGAGAATATTGATGCATATGATGAGGTGGTTAATATCATCATATGATTAGGAGAAAATATGGAAGAGTCAATAGTTTTCCAAAAGGTATTGAGGTCTTTGACACCCAATTTTGATTCTAAGGTATTTGTTGTAGAAGAAGCCAAGGATTTGAGCACATTGTATATGGATGAGATTCATGGCATCTTAACTGCCTATGAGATGAGAATAGATGATGGGAGACCTCCAAAGAACGATGTTTCATTAAGGGATGAAAATAAGGCACAAGGTAAGAAGGTAAAAGATAATTATGATTCAGAGATTGATGATGACAAGTTAGAAGCCATGTTTGTTAGAAAGATAAGGAGAGGATCAGGTAAGTACAAAGGTAAATTGTCATTTAAGTGTTTCAATTATGTTGAGATTGGTAATTTTTCATATAAGTTTCCAAAAATAACAAGTATGAGCATGAAGAACATTATGAAAATCATGCGAGTATAAGAAGTATCAAAATCATGACAAGATAAGTTTCAAGAAGCATGATGGAAAGAAGGATCATTCAAGAGAAAGAAGAATTTCTATTCCAAATAATACATCAAAAAATCCTCTAATGTTAGTTACAATAGTCCATTTGATAGTGATAGTAAAATTGTCAATAATGATAGTAGTGAAGTCCTATTCAAGGCCAAAGAATAAGGTAGTTCATAATTTAAATGTCTCAATGAGTATTTAGAAGATAAAGAGGAAGAGGTGAACCTAGAAGCAAAATTGATAATTTCTCTTGAGGAGATGAATATACAAAGAATGAAGAACCAAAAATTTAAGAATTTGATCAAATATTATGAAGAAGAAATCAGCAATGTGAATGATGAACATGATGAGATCATCCAACATCAAGAAAACTAGGTTGAGCTTGTGATATATAGTATAAATGCTAAGGAAGAAGATTGCACTAAGTTCAAAATGGATATGGATTCCTTGAAGGATTAAATAGAGAAGACAACAATCAAGTTGAATAAATTTGAGAAGTTTAAGAAGAGTACTTAGGTTCTAAATGACATGATGGGTAGATAAAATTTTGCTAATGATAATACATGTATAGGATTAAAATAAGATCAAATGAGGAATATATGAATGGAATAGAAAGTCATGAAGCAACTTAAGACAAGGAGAATAAGAAGGTAAACTTTAAGAACAATATGAATACTAATCCTATTATACAATCTAATGTTATGAGATATGTAATTTCATTCAATGGTTGTTGTTACATATGTAATTTGTTTGGTCATAAAGAAAGAGAGTGTAGAAGGCCCTCCAATAATGAGTATTCATGGGATTATGAAAGTTATTTCAAATACTATTTTTATTCATGCAATGAATGTCAACATAGGGATATAGATTATAGATGGAACTATGGAAATAATTTCAGTTATATCAGTCAAGAGGCAAAATGGTATTGTTTTCTATAATTATCATAAAAATGGCCATCTTGCAATATTTTTTCATCACGAATCTCCAAGAATAGAATAAGAAGATTGAAGCTCCTATATTTCAAGACAAGAATATATAAATCAAGTTTGATCATGTAGATAAGAAGAATGAGGAACCAATGACATTCAAACTCAATACTAATTTGTATACAATCCCAAGTGAATTGTTTGTTAAGGTAGAGAATATACTAGATTTTGAAGAAACACCAAGAATATTTTCTATCAATTGAGATAGTGGAAAAGAAGGATGGTACTGACATCAAGCCAAAAGCTCCAATCAAGACTAAGAGGATTATAAGAAAACAATATCATCCTCATGATTGCAAGGTGATGGAGATATAAGAATATCCTAAATTCATGGTGTTCTAAAAAATTGGTAATATGGGGTGTCTTTATTAGGATTCATAGAGGAATTTACCATCCAATAGAAGCAATATTGAAGATGTGTTGTAGGTTTGTTATGTTATAGAGTCATTAATCATGTTTAAAGACTTGAGATAGCTGTGAAAATGATAGTAAAGGTATGTGTTACCAATTATTTTGTATGATGACTTGATCAGACCATTATAATGCATGGAATTTTATTACAAAGTGATGAACATCAAGAAGGTGTGTGAAGTCTTGGAAAGTAGACATACATGTTACAAAGTGTTTTATACATGATGTGAGAATAGAATTGTGTCTTGAGGCCTAATTTAGGTTTGTGACACTTGAAGAGAAAGAGATTGGTCGTAAGAATAATATGATTTTTGGACTATAAAATATATGGTTGTACAGATTCAAAGATCACAATGAATCCATAGGAGTGAAATTTTATAGTCATAAAATTAAGGAGCGAGATCATATAGGTCATAGAGATTTAAGTAGGAAGAGCACACTGAAATCATGAAAACCATGTATTTATAGACTATTCATTGAGGTATCAACATGTAGAGTTGAGTGTTTATATGCACAAGAGGATCAAGACACACATATTGTACAATATTAGGTTGCATATATCATGAAGGAGAAAATCTATGATAGAGGTTTTCATAGTGAAGCATGGATGGATAGGACAAATTGATTTAATGATGTTAAGAAGTTGTCATGATGAGGTTGGTGCTATGGTGAGCCATGAAACACGAATGTTGTAGATGGATTCATATTGATATGAAATGTCATAGTAAAGCAAGTCTCGATGAAGACAAAAATTCTTGTTATTCTTTGAGTATCTCAAAAGGAGTGTATGAATATAATGGGAGCTTGTAAGTTACGAGATTGAGAAGAACAAGGTACGTAAAGTTGTTTGTACTTGTTTTAATAAACATGTTCATAATTATTTCATCAATGGGTCTAAGAGTACATTAGAGAAGCACATAATATGAATATAATGGAGTATCTATATTGTTTTAAAAGATCTGTCTTTGCTACATTAATATCAAGTATGTAAGGTTTGCATTAAAATTTTTGGTATCAATTCAAGCTATTATTAAGGAGTTAAGAACTTTGTGGGATCCAAAGAGGTAGTTTATTAGTCACATGAGCATGTGTGTATGCAAAAAGGCTTGCATAGTCATGAAGAAATGATGAATATTTTTGACATATTTGGAAACATATATGAAAGGTAAGAAAATGGTTTTCCTTATTTTTAAGAAATTGGCAGTAGTGGTAGTTGTGCATGTCATGTGTTGAAGAAGTGGTATTAGTATGGGTTTCAATTGGTACTAGATGAAGAATATGGTGGTATTGATATTAGACATGTGTAGAGAAGTACTTAATCAAAGTTTTAAGTCAAGTGATTTGTATTGATATCATTTTAATACGATATGAATTGAGTAAGCGAAACCATGTTTGTGTAATATTTAGTGTATTAATATTTTTTTACAAGTTGGAAATGAGTAGATAGAAAAGAATAGGTTTGGTTAATGTTTTCACCAGTTGGTTGATGCTTCCAAGTATGCTAATCTATGAGTTTGAATGAAAAGGAAGAGAATCAAGTAGTTGAAGGTATCTCATTTAACGTCAAAGAGGGAGTACACTCCTATAATGATTCATATTCTATTTTGTTGAGTTTTTTGCAGACATGATCATGTTTGAGTAGTTTTGGTAGAATGATCTGAAAGGGAGGTCATGTTTTGTTTCTAACAATTGGTATCATGCAGCTCCATGTTGTGAAGTTGTCTGCAATAGCATGTTATGATCCTAAGGTGATTATTTCATCAAACATTGGTATCAAACAATTATTTGTAGTTGTTCATCATTAAATTTTAGTTTAAGATAACAATTTTTTGGAAACCCTCTCTCATTAATGTCGAAGGGGATAAAGTTTAAAAATGGAGAGAATGTTGTCATATTGTTTCTAAGTATGGTTGCCATTAATGAAAAAGGGGAGATTATTGCAAGTTTTAATTGAGGTAAAGGATTGATGGTATGCATTTTTGATGTCATGAAGGGATTATTGTAAGTTGTTATTGATGTCAAGGTAATGATGTTGAAGTGTAGTCACCTGACATCTAAGGAGTTAGCTACGAACATGTTATTGTGATTGATGTCGGGTCAAGTATGTGTATTATTGATGCCAAAGGATAATGTGGAGAGTTTGTTGTGAGTTTTCATTGATGTCAAATGATGCCAAATGTTGATGTCAAGGTCTACATGGTGGATGCCAATTATTTGTAAGGTTTTTTTGGGTATAGAGAGAGATAATTTGAATACAATGCAAAGAAAAAGATATTCTTGTGAATATATGTGTATTATAACTCTATGAAATGAGTGGATACAAGTATTTTGACATTTCTTGAGCATGATAATGTGGTTTAGAGTGCATGAAAAAAATGTATGAAGGTCATTTTCTAGGATGAAGACCAAAGAATGTGAAGAAAACATGGCCTAATGAGGTAGGTTGATAATTTTTCAATAACATAATGTAAATGCATGAGCATGTGAAGAGTGTTGTAATTTTTTTAAAATGTGTGGACAAAATTTTAGGTCATAACTTGAATTATGTTGCAAGATAGTGCTTTTTTAGCCCTAACGAGTTCTTAAAATGGAGAATCCCAGCTCAAGGTATACTTTTTTTCTCATTGGCACATGTAAACTCTACATGGGAGTCTAATCTCTTCAGGAGATATGGGGAAAGGTTCTAGATAATATCTCTTGGAATTTTTTATGGTTTAAGGTCCATAGCTTTATGAAAAATTGTTAATACAAAAACAACTCAAAAACCCTTCTAAAACCCTAACATGAAGTTGATAGGAGATATCTTATTCAAACATACTCAGAATGGATTGAATTTCTAAGTATGGAGATTGGATTATGTAGATGAATCTCCTAGCCATCTCTAGAGTGGAATTGGTTTGTCGATGAAAAGAAAAAGTGAAGGTACAAGTTTATTTTATAAAGATTTTGGTTGTATTTCTCAATTTTTGAAAAGAAAAATTGAATAGATGGATTTTAGAGGATGACATTGAAATATAGTACTTGTTTATGATGTTTTCAATAATTTTACTAGCTTCTAAGTGGTCATACTAATTCAATTTCTCCTAACTGTCTTTAGGATAGTTTAGGGGTGTTTTGAGTGTTCTTGGAGCAGAGTTATTTTTGAGCTCTTATGCCTTGAGTTAAAGTGTCTAATGAATTTTTTGATGTTGTTCATATCATGTAGTAATTTTTTTACATGTTTCATTTATAAGGGTTGATTGTTTCAAGGTGGTACATGCTTCATTCTTTAAGACTGGTTTTAGAGGACTTAGTAGGACAATCTTGTCTCAAGGTGGTTTCATGGCATGAATGGATGTTGCATAGCTATCTAAGCATGAATAAGATTTTAAGAGGTTATTAGAAATGTTTTGAAGAGTTTTTTCTTTTAATATGTTCATGAGTGATCATGAATATCAATATTCAAATGTTAGGACATACCTAATTGAATTAGGCCTTCTAAAGACCTAATGGAGGTTTTGACTATTTTAAAGACCCGACCGATTAAGTAATGATGTATTTATGTTTATTTCATGTTAATATAGTTTTTATAATCTTCCATATCCTAAATATGGTTTTTTAGTGATTGTGACTAGTATACATGCAAGGCCAAATATGCCTATTTGTGATGTGAAAGTACATGGAGAAAAGAACAAGCTAAGTGTTACATGCTTAGGTGGAATAAGGTATTATAGACCATCGAGGAGTGAATTTTTTTTTCTAATCATACTATAGGATTATTTCACGAGTAGGTAAATTCCTATGTGACCTAAGTGAAGGTGAAGAAGCATGATAAGTGAAGTATGAAAACCAAGTAGTTTTGTGAGTCTTCAATAATAGTAGAGAAGTTGTGTGGATGTTTAAAGCTTAGAGTATGTTCAAATAATCTTGAAAGCATGATTATATATTAGAGATAGAGATGATACCAAGAAGAAGAGGGAAGAAGATAGATAAGAGCATAAAATTCCATCATTTTTTGAGATAACAACAATAAGGTGGAAAACATTCATATGTGGCTGAGTTGGTGTTGATTCTTCCTTGCAGGTTGATGCTTACTAAAATATTAGGGGTTTATTCTCATTTTCAAGTTGTTGATTCAATAAATCATGGGGTTATATATTCCTTACAAGTATGTGCTTGCTAAATTCAAGTTAGCGTATGATAAATTAGGGGTTGGTGTTCCTTGTGGAGTTGGTGTTTCACTTAATCTTTATTTTTGTATATATATATATATATATATATATATATATATATATATATATATATACTCAAAGATCAATGGGTTTTCTTCCCTTTAAGGGTTTCCCACATAAATGATGTGTTCATGTGTTCTCTATTATTTCATGTTCATGTGATGGTTTTATATTTCTTTGATGGTTTTCTTAACTAAGTTAACATTGCTTAATAATGGTGGCATGATGAATGATTGAAATAAAAGTTATTAAATTTTATAAGATCACTAATTCAACCCCCTCTTAGTGATTGTGCTTTAAAAAATGAGGGTTTAGCCCTATGACCATTAGTGAAAACAAATAATCTACACTATGATATGTTATTTCACCAACACCCCCAAATGAGAGACGAATGAGAAAAGGTAGGACTAGAAGGACCCAATCAAATAAATTTTTTTGAAGCCACCCTATATCCTATAAAGAATCTCATTGGAGTGAATCTGGATCAGAAGTATATGCAATGAATACTTTGAATCAACATAGGAGAGTGAATGAAGCTGCTAATTATTTGATGGATCTATAACAAAGGTGTGGTTCATATCTAAGGAATTATATTCCACGTGAAAAGTAGAAGTGTCAACTACTCCATAAAGGGATGGTGAATCTGAAGCAATAGTGAAGAAGGAATGTTGAGTGCCTTGTAATTTTGTATAAGATTTCGATGTCCGATGAGTCTTGAATCAAAGTTCCTTCTCCCTAAGAAGTATATGATGGAACAAAAGTAGTTGAATTAAGAATTAACTCAAAATATGGAAGGTAACATGTGGATTGTGGAGGTGGGTCCCCATCACTATTATTTTCATATATGCTAGATGAGAATAACTAATCATAAAAATATTCTCAATTTTAGAAGTTTCATCAAGCATAGGTGAATGTAATAAATAATATGAACAAGAGACAAAGTGAGAGAAGGAATATAATTAAGTATAACGATCTACTAAACCCATTGCAATGATAGTGTCATTGTATAACTATCTAAAATATACTGAATCTAGAGTGAACTCAACCCACACACCCTAACCAAGGTGAGTAATATGATAGACTAATAGGATATGATTTAACATTGAGGGTTACCTATAACATTTTTAAATGTTACACCACTCACTTAAACATACCATCTCCCAAAAAATTGAGAAGAAGTTTCATCACCCAATCAAATAATAACATGTCACATAGCTCCAATCAAGTGAAATCCATGTGTTAAGATGCCATATGATGTGATGTAATAGAATCAATAACCGGTGTAGGATTTAGTGTTACAACTACAACTAGAGATCTTTCCTTTGTTTTATCCTTTCCTAATTATTTCTCTTTCTCTTTTCTATAGTACATTACCTTGTAGGATTCATGGGTTGATAAAAATGGTTTTATAGACTCAGGTACACCTATGTTATTCTTCTCAAGAATACTCTTGATGTGGTGAATGCACCGAACTTAAAAAATTTACTTTCATCTTTCCTGCATGTACAATACCCACATTTTATCTTCTCTTTCTTAGGATTAACACTGGAAGAGGAAGTGTCAAAATTTGGTTTGGTGGTGGATTGATCCTTCTTATTCTCATGATCCTTGTTGTTTTATTTCTTCTCTTTTGAATCCTTTTGTATGTCATGCCCTACAAGTAAAAATTTGGTATAGTGGAATTCATTCCACCCATTTGAATTATTTTATCTTGATCTTGATTAAATTCAGTAATAAACTCATCAAAGGAGGGAATTTTCCATTGTGCTCCAAGTGCTATTTTGGTTGCATGAAATGTAGAAAAAAAAATAGTCGGGACCTAGTTTGGTAAGGACAGAAAGAATAAGTTATGAGTCCTTTTTGTCAATTCCACATTCTTTCAATTTCATTCTCACATTTTAAACTTGGTGAAGTAATCCTAAATTTTGTAAAAATCACTAGCACTAAGAATAATTAACTCATTTTATAGTTCATTCCCTTTCATTTCCTCCTATTTCCCAAATAAATGTTCTAAGGTGTCCCATATTTCCTTGGGTATTTTGGAAGAGGTTATAAGAAAGTGCAGATCTAATGACATAGGAAGGCACAAGGCACCATAATATTTATCATACTTGATAAAAAATATCTTTCTCTAAAGAAAATGTTGGTTCAATTTACAATCCTATAGTTATCACGTAGAGCTTCTTGTTTTGAAAATCTAGTGACATGGAAGTCTTCTATCAAGGATAGTTGAAGGGAGTAAGAAAAATAACTTAATTAGGATCCATTTTTAGATTTAAAGTGTGTTTGTATAAATAAATTAGAATGTGGAATGAATAAATCAAGATGGTTTTACACCCCTAGATTAATACTTTTAGACCTCTTTGGAACTTTATAATTTTAGTGCATTTTTACAAAAAACCAACAATCCCATATAGACGGGATTGGAAAACACGCACTTCAAAAAAGGCATTAAAATATGAGTAGTCAGTCAAAAGTTATAGTTTTTCCATTTTTATCATATTAGTTTGTTTTACACATAAAATTCAAATACACCTGAAGGTAGCATGAGAAAAAAGAGGGATGGAGTTTGAACTCTTGACCTCCCTTTACAACTTCAAGTATTTGACCAATTTCCCTAGGAACCCATACTTAAACCCAAATGAATCTTAAGTCTTTTAAAACCCTTTACAATACATACCAAGGCTTATTAAACCTGCCTTTGAAATATTTGAGTAGGAAAGTGATTGAGTTGACCAATCATGGATGAGCAACTGAGTGATCGAGTTAGTGGGAATGTCGAGCTAGATAGTTGAGTGAGTTAGGAAAGAGTTGTATCTTTTTCTCTCAACTTGTGGCTTGGAGGAAGATATAGCTAGGGCAAAGTCTTGTAAATAATTCTACGTTACTTAAACAACCAGAGCTAAGATGTGACTATGAATAAGTTGAATCGAGCTAAATAGGACTAAGTTGATTAAGAGGTGAGAGGATTACACCATGTAGGAATTTGTGTCAAACACAAAGGAATTGGGTTCGAGATAGATCCAAACAAGGTTAAGAAAAGAAAAAATATGAGTAGAGGAAGAATATAATCTTGTAGAGGTGTTGATTTGAGTAGGGGAAGGAAGAATTGGGTTTGAGTAGAGATCATGGTGCACATACTAATCCATGACATGCCATTCTTGTGGATGAGTTGGGATAGGAGATCGATATTCCAATATTTGAGTCATGTGGTGAGAGATGAATTTTAGAAAGGGCCGATGTGAGATATATCTAGATAAAGAAATGAAACTTTAGGAGGTAGGGTTAAGCATAGGTGTGCTTGGCGAATTACAAAGTTAAGATGAGAAATCTAGATAACAAAATGGCCATGGTGGGAGTTGAATTGGGGAGGAAATATAGTGTAGTCCGAGTGTTAAGGATCCTCCAAAATTATACCTCCAACATTTTAACTACAACTTGCTAAATTTGGAGACAAATCTTATGAAACACCTATAGGTACCTTGAAAAGACCCCAAACAAATAAAACTCTATAAAAGTAAAAAACACCCTAATTTTTTTCAATCACTCCCAAGGTTTTGATTTTTGGGTAAACCCTAATTTTTTGAAACCCCCAATAGCGAAATCAAAATATTGCACGTAAAATTTTTGATTAAAAAAACTTGAATAGATCCACAACTAATGGAAAAATGAAAAAACATTTTACTAGTAATGCTACGATTCCATTTTAGAGGATGCGTGAGGATCTATTGATAACAATGCGAGCACCATGTAATATTGGAAATTGAGATAACCAAAAATAAATGCAATATGGAGATAACTCACAAGAATAAAAATCAAAGCGAAGTGTAAAAAAACATATATTTCTCATTACAATATCTCAAGTGATGGAAAGTAAAAATAGGATGTTGGAAATTCTAGGCATTGAGGGGGTGAATGAGTGATTATACAAATTTTGAATCATAATTCAATTTCCTTAATTTAGATATACTAAAATCACAAAATCATTCAAAAGCTATAAATGAAAGAGCACACATAAGAGACACAAAATTTAATGCGGGAAACCCTTCAAGGGAGAAAAACCACTGAAACCAAGAACTATTTTGGAAAATAATGTCATGTAAATGTTACATTGATTTCATGTTGAGCATCCACTCAACTTGGAGTTACAACTCCAAAATTCAGTCAAGATGTCACTTGACCTTTAGCAAGATTCAACTTGCATGGAAGCTTCAACTCCAAACACTTCAAATAAGATTAAACTTGATCTTCTATAAGCTGTCACTTACATGGAAGCATAAACTCCCTAAGTGTTGAACATCTACTCAAACTTACTAACAATTTTGATCACTTCTATTGTGTTGTCTCTCACAACAAATTATGACCACTTCTTCATCTCAATTTCTTCTCTTCCCATTCTACTTCATCTTCTCGTAGGAACTTTAAATGAAGATGACTCTTCATACACACTTTTTTCTTCTAATGTAAAATAAACTTCTCAATAATCTACACTTACATGCTCACTAACTGTTGTAAAGTTGCATTCCTACATGCATTAGATTATACTCTAATTTTCATTACCTTATTGCACCTATAATGGCATGAGAATTAACAAATTTTTCAAGAAAAAACAAGATATTTTTTTATCAAATACGATGTACCCAAAAATTTATCATTTAATTCACATTCAATGACCCTTCACTTCCACTCTTTACAACTCGTAAAAAGGAGGAACAAAAAGAAAAAACAAAATTGTCCACTAACATTAATTACATCTAATTTAATGTCGGTTTTAAAACTCGTGACTTATAAAACCTACCAATATTCTTCACATTATTATAAATAATTATAAAATCCTCCACAACTCGTTGCTCCATCTAACATATCTAAAATGTTCCTCTTACAACATGAATTGCAATCTAACATGTTTGACTTAGAATCTGCCATCTCTTTTTCATTTTCCCTATGGAGAGTTTCTCTTGTCATTTTCCTCTCTTACACACATGGAAAAGTGTCCCAAGTATACAAATATGTTACAACACAACTAATTTAACTTTATAAATCCTTAACTTCTCATATTCTCTCATTTATTTTTCATATTTCATTGGAGCTTCACTCACACTCATGGAGGTCTAGAAATTGCATTGATGGAGGTCCTTGAAAAATTTCAAAGTGAAGGTACTCAAATATTCTTTAAATATTGGATAATATGGTGAGTGGTCTCTATATTACCTTTCTATTCCTATAGGAGCTTCACCTCACTCATTCAATCAAGAAAATATTTATTTGGACAAGAAACCATGAGATCTTCACACTCATAAATACAATCTTGAAAGTCTTGTTATTTGGAGAAATAAAACTTGTAATCCAACCACCTATAATATACCAAAATAAATATATTGAATTCCTCTTTCACATACAATTGATAGTTTCTTAAAAATCATAACAAGGACCATCATTTTACTCCAACTTCTCAGACTGGTCTGATTGTGTTCTAGAATCTTACAAACTATTTTTAGCTCCTCATGTTCAAACCACATTTAAAAAGTGCCCTCCAAGCTCATATATCAATTTTATCAGTTCAAATACATCACAAAAACATGTGAAAGCATGCATATGTATACCATGTTTAAAAAAAAAACTCCATGTACTCACATGTAGCAAAAATTGTTTTCACTAGCTCAAAAAGAGTAGTTTTGATCATTCAAACTTGTGTATGAAACAACATTATATAACAAAACCAAACATACTAAAATCTCATATTTAATTTATTAATGATGTTTAGGACTAAAAACAATAACTTCATGAGGCAATTCATCATGTATACTCTTCATACCTTCAAGGCTAGTCTTGTATTCTAGCATTCTCAAATGGTAGAGAAAATAAGACACTGTAGCATAAAATTTATCCAAAATACCAACCTATATGACTACATGAATTCACCAAATTTTTTAACATGGGTTACTTTTCAAAATTTATCTATACACTGAATTTATCATAAAACACATGTTTTCTTGTAGGGTCCACCTAGTATCATGAGATCAAATCACCATGAAAATAAGCTTAGGGAATTATATACAAGATATAATTAATAAACAAGAAAGTAAATTGCATTTGAGCTCATAACCAGACAATTTTCTCCATAGTGATGTGAACTAGGGTTTATGAGGGTTTTAGACAGCTTCACAAAAATGGATAGAACTTTCTTATTTCTCATCCATTTGACCTTAGAAGATTTGAAACATATTTTTATCTATATAATATTCAAAATATTATATTTTGATTTATCTTAATGAGGCTCCATAGTTTTTATTGAATTCTATGTAGTTAGAGTGCTAGTTTAGCATACCTTGCTTAACCCGGTTTTGGTAAAAATGCAATATCATGCACAAAATGCCTCATCGGGTCCTAAATTGTTTTCCAAACCTTCATGAATACCTCTTCAATGATCTCAAATTGCTAATTTATCATATATTAAAATTTAACTTATTTTCCAATCTCATTTGTGCATACTAAACTTGATTATCCTAAAGGGCATTCTTACAATGACCCCGAATATGCCTCTAACTATTGATTTTTGACCTGATAATTCATGTAAGGAATATTAGAAATGTTATTAAACACTTCCCATTTTTGAATTACCTTTCCATATATTTTATTTCTTCATACCCTCTCTCTAGGTCTTTGATTAAGGCCAATTTGAGCTATATTACACTACAAATCACCATGCCTATCATGTTATTCACATTGTACACCCTTAACCATGTCATATTATGTGATTTATGTCTCTAAAATTATTCACCATTAGCTTCAAGCCTTCACTTCACCTTTCCATATCACTTTGCTAACTAGGTCTTAGGATTAGGCATCTTGAACTGAGCTAGTCTCTCAAAATCAACTCATGTGCCCCTTGTATCCATCCTTATGAACTTGTTTACAAATAATATAATTATATAATATGTAATACTCCATCATGGTATGCTATCACAACATCACTTTGACTTTACTAGTCACTTTGCCTCCTCATGAAGTTAGTGTTTACTCATGTGTTCTCAAGCCTTTGACTGTCCTACCTTATCTTACACACTCCAAGATCAATTTAATTCTCTTACATCCTTATTTATCATTAATATTACTTTGACATGAATGAAAACACAACATCTATATGCCAATAATCTCTCACTTCATCATTGATAGAAAAACCTATTGATTCTTCTCCCCCTTTTTGTATTAATGACAAAGTTTTTGGTTTTATTTCATGTTCTTCTCCCAAATCAGTTTACTTGACCCCATATTTTCTGGAAAAAACAACCAAATTAATCATTTAAGATCTTCCTCTTGTCTTTCTCTTCCTTATCCCTATTTTGATCTTTAATAGGCATCAAGTTAACTATTGCTCCCATTGAGAAGATGCATGCATGTCACATACACATGCCAAAAACTTAATACCTGGATGAAAAAAATCTCCAATCACATTAATATGTCAATATTATTTTATACAATTCATTTCTAGGCTCAATTTATCCATCTGCTAATTGTAGGCACATTTAAGTCTGAGATCCCTAAAGCCACATGTTAGTGAATTTTAGACCAAACTTTATCATGTTTCATTCATGACCTCCTTATTGGTCCCCATTTTATTTTACTATCATCCTTTACCTTCCTATGTATGATTTATCCTTCATTTCTTGTTCTCGAGTCATGTAGAATATTTTTTCATATTGGCTTTATCTCGATTGGTTTCTTCATTGATTGTGGCCTTATTTGTTTGGTTTAGTGATCTTCATGGTTTAAAAACTTTCTTCCCCGTGAATAGTCATGAAACCATCAATAATTCATCCATTATAAGAATTATCAACACTTAAAACCTAGTTTTGAATGTCATAAACAACTCCCCTTCCTTGAGTAATGTGTATAGACCTATAAATTGATTGTGTTAGATTTGTAGATGACTATTTATAGAAGCTGGCATTTTTATCAATATGATATAATTCCATATCTCCTCAAAATTTCTTGGCTACTCTTATCATACACCCAAATGACCTAATGGATGGTCACCCTTGACTCCCCCGCTTCAAATATCTTCTAAGAGCCATGGATTAACATTTTCGCATTCAATTTCTCACAATGATCTCGTGAAAAACACTTTTGCATGATTTCTATACATATCTTCATTAGGTTGTGACTCTCGATTTGGATTTAATTTTCAACCTAGACTGATTGAATTCTTTCTATTCTTTATGATCAAGTATAGTTCTTTATCAATTACCATTGAAAAATCAAACTCGAAGCGTGACATAACAACTTTGTTTCAGTTCTCTAGAGGGTACTCCGCTTAGAAAAGTCCAACCTATATGACTACATGAATTTACCAAATTTTTTAACATGGGTTACTTTTCAAAATTTATCTATACACTCGAATTTATCATAAAACACATGTTTTGTTGCAGGGTCCACCTAGTATCATGAGATCAAATCACCATGAAAATATTCTCAGAGGAATTATATACAAGATATAATTAATAAACAAGAAAGAACATTACATTTGAGCTCATAACTGAGACAATTTTCTCCATAGTGATCTCGAACTAGGGTTTATGAGGGTTTGAGACTGACTTCACAAAAATGGTAACTTTCTTATTTCTCATCCATTTGACCTTAGAAGTTTTGACACATATTTTTATCTATATAATATTCAAAATATTATATTTTGATTTATCTTAATGAGGCTCCATAGATTTTATTGAATGCTATGTAGTTAGAGTGCTAGTATAGCATACCTTGCTTAACACGGTTCTAGTAAAAATGTAATATCTTGTACAAAATGCCTCATCGGGTCCTAAATTGTTTTCAAAAACTTCGTGACTACCTCTTCGATGATCTCAAATGGCTGATTTATCATAGATTAAAATTTAACTTATTTTGCAATCTCATTTGTGCATACTAAACTTGATTATCCTAAAGGCCATTCTTACAATTGACGATTCGAGTATGCCTCTAACTATTGATTTTTGACTTGATAATTCATGTAAGGAATATTAGAAATGTTATTAAACATTAAACACTTCCCATTTTTGAATTAACTTTCCATATATTTTATTTCTTCATACCCTCTCTCTAGGTCTTTGATTAAGGCCAATTTGAGCTATATTACACTACAAATCACCATGCCTATCATGTTCTTCACATTGTTCCCCCTTAACCATGTCATATTATGTGATTTATGTCTCTAAAATTATTCATTATTAGCTTCAAGGCTTCAATTCACCTTTCCATATAACTTTGCTAACTAGGCCTTAGAATTAGGCATCTTGAACAGAGCTAGTCTCTCAAAATCAACTCATGTGCACTGTATCCATCCTTATGAACTTGTTTACAACTAATATAAATTATATAATATGTAATACTCCATCATGGTATGCTATCACAACATCACTTTGACTTTGCTAGTCACCGCCTCCTCATGAAGTTAGTGTTTACTCATGTGTTCTCAAGCCTTTGACTGTCTCTACGTTGTCTCGACTCACTCCAAGATCAATCTAATTCTCTTACATACTTCTTTGTCATTAATATTACTTTGACATGAATGAAAACACAACATCTATATGCCAATAATCTCTCACTTCGTCAATGATAGAAAAACCTATTGGTTCTTCTCCCCTTTTTGTATTAATGACAAAGTTTTCGGTTTTATTTCATGTTCTTCGCCAAATCAGTTTACTTGACCCCATATTTTCTTGAAAAAACAACCAAATTCATCATTTAAGATCTTCCTGTTGTCTTTCTCTTCCTTATCCCTTTTTTGGTCTTTAATACTCATCAAGTTAAGCTGTTGCTCCCATTGAGAAGATGCATGCATGTCACATACACATGCCAAAAACTTAATACTGGATGAAAAAAATCTCCAATCACATTAATATGTCAATATTATTTTATACAATTCATTTCTAGGCTCAATTTATCCATCATCTGCTAATTGTAGGCACATTTAAGTCTGAGATCCCTAAAGCCACATGTTAGTGAATTTTAGACCAAATTTTATCATGTTTCATTAATGACCTCCTTATTGGTCCCCATTTTATTTTACTATCATCCTTTACCTTCCTATGTATGATTTATCCTTCATTTCTTATTCTTGAGTCATGTAGAATATTTTTTCATATTAGCTTTATCCTGATTTGGTTTCTTCAATGATTGTTGCCTTGTTTGTTTGGTTTAGTGATATTCATGGTTTAAAAACTTTCTTCCCCTGTGAATATTCATGAAACCATCAATAGTTCATCCATTATAAGAATTAGCAACACTTAAAACCTAGTTTTGAATGTCATAAACAACTCCCCTTCCTTGAGTAATGTGTATAGACCTATAAATTGATTGTGTTAGGACTGTAGATGACTATTTATAGAACTGACATTTTTTATCAATCTGATATAATTTCATATCTCCTCAAAATTTCTTGGCTACTCTTATCATACACCCAAATGACCTAATGGAGGGTCACCCTTGACTCCCCTACTTCAAATATCTTCTCAGAGCCATGTATTAACATTTCATGCATTCAATTTCTCACAATGATCGTGACAAAACACTTTTGCATGATTTCTATACATATCTTCATTAGGTTGTGACTCTCGATTTGGATTTACTTTTCAACCTAGACTGATTGAATTCTTTCTATTCTTTATGACTAGTTGAGTTCTTTATCAATTACCATTGCAAAATCACACTCGGAATCGTGACATAACAACTTTGTTTCAGTTACGTCAGAGGGTAATCCACTTAGAAAAGTCCAACCTATATGACTACATGAGTTAA
Source organism: Taxus wallichiana var. yunnanensis (assembly GCA_018340775.1). NCBI lineage: Eukaryota > Viridiplantae > Streptophyta > Pinopsida > Cupressales > Taxaceae > Taxus > Taxus wallichiana. The sequence goes on from CM031243.1 coordinate 321,995,541, forward strand.
CCAAATTTTTAACATGGGTTACTTTTCAAAATTTATCTATACACTTTGAATTTATCATAAAACACATGTTTTGTTGCAGAGGTCCACCTAGTATCATAAGATCAAATCACCTTGAAAATATGCTTAGAGGAATTATATACAAGATATAATTAATAAAAAAGAAAGAAAATTACATTTGAGCTCATAACAGACAATTTTCTCCATAGTGATCTTAACTAGGGTTTATGAGGGTTTCAGACAACTTCACAAAAATGGATAGAACTTTCTTATTTCTCATCCATTTGACCTTAGACATTTTGAAACATATTTTTATCTATATAATATTCAAAATATTATATTTTGATTTATCTTAATGAGGCTCCATAGATCTTATTGAATGCTATGTAGTTAGAGTGCTAGTTTAACATACCTTACTTAACCCGATTTTGGTAAAAATGCAATATCTTGCACAAATGCCTCATCGGGTCCTAAATTGTTTTCAAACCTTCATGACTACCTCTTACATGATCTCAAATTTCTAATTTATCATATATTAAAATTTAACTTCTTCTCCAATCTCATTTGTGCTTACTAAACTTGATTATCCTAAAGGGCATTCATACCAATGACCCTGAATATGCCTCTAACTATTGATTTTTGAGCTAATAACTCATGTAAGGAATATTAGAAATGTTATTAAACACTTCCCATTTTTTAATTAGCTTTCCATATATTTTATTTCTTCATACCTTCTCTCTAGGTCTTTGATTAAGGCCAATTTGAGATATATTACATTGCAACTCACCATGACTATCATGTTCTTCACCTTGTATCCCCTTAACCATGTCCTATTATGTGATTTATGTCTCTAACATTATTCACCATCAGCCTCAAGCCTTCACTTCACCTTTCCATGTCACTTTGCTAACTAGGCCTTAGGATTAGGCATCTTGAACTGAGCTAGTCTCACAAAATCAACTCATGTGCCCCTGTATCCATCCTTATGAACTTGTTTACAAATAATATAAATTATATAATATGTAATACTCCATCATGGTATGCTATCACAACATCACTTTGCCTTTGCTAGTCACCTTGCCTCCTCATGAATGTAGTGTTTACTCATGTGTTCTCAAGCCTTTGACTGTCCTACCTTGTCAAACTCACTACAAGATCCATCTAATTCTCTTGCATCCTTATTTTTCATTAATATTACTTTGACATCAATGAAAACACAACATCTATATGCCAATAATCTCTCACTTCATCATTGATAGAAAAACCTATGGATTCTTCTCCCCTTTTTGTATTAATGACAAAGTTTCTGGTTTTATTTCATGTTCTTCTCCCAAATCAGTTTACTTGACACCATATTTGCTGGAAAAAACAACCAAATTCATCATTTAAGATCTTGCTCTTGTCTTTCTCTTCCTTATCCCTATTTTGGTCTTTAATATGCATCAAGTTAACTATTGCTCCCATTGAGAAGATACATGCATGTCACATACACATGCCAAAAACTTAATACTGGATGAAAAAATCTCCAATCCAAGTAATATGTCAATATTATTTTATACAATTCATTTCTAGGCTCAATTTATCCATCTGCTAATTGTAGGCACATTTAAGTTTGAGATCCCTAAAGCCACATGTTAGTGAATTTTAAACCAAATGTTATCATGTTTCATTCATGACCTCCTTATTGGTCCCCATTTTATTTTACTATCATGCTTTACCTTCCTATGTATGATTTATCCTTCATTTCTTGTTCTCGAGTCATGTATAATATTTTTTCATATTGGCTTTATCTGATTGGTTTCTTCATTGATTGTGGCCTTATTTGTTTGGTTTAGTGATCTTCATGGTTTAAAAACTTTCTTCCCTGTGAATAGTCATGAAACCATCAATAATTCATCCATTATAAGAATTATCAACACTTAAAACCTAGTTTTGAATGTCATAAACAACTCCCCTTCCTTGCGTTATGTGTATAGACCTATAAATTGATTGTGTTAGGATTGTAGATGACTATTTATAGAACTCGGCAGTTTTATCAATCTGATATAATTCCATATCTCCTCAAAATTTCTTGGATACTCTTATCATACACCCAAATGACCTAATGTAGGGTCACCCTTGACTCCCCCTACTTCAAATATCTTCTAAGAGCGTGTATTAACATTTGATGCGGTCAATTTCTCACAATGATCTCGTGACAAAACACTTTTGCATGATTTCTATACATATCTTCATTAGGTTGTGACTCTCGATTTGGATTTACTTTTCAACCTAGACCTGATTGAATTCTTTCCATTCTTGATGATCGGTTGAGTTCTTTATCAATTACCATTGCAAAATCACACTTAATCGTGACATAAAAACTTTGTTTTAGTTCTCTAGAGGGTACTCCACTTAGAAAAGTCCAACCTATATGAATACATGAATTCACCAAATTTTTAACATGGGTTACTTTTCAAAATTTATCTATACACTGAATTTATCATAAAACACATGTTTTGTTGCAGGGTCCACCTAGTATCATGAGATCAAATCACAATGAAAATAAGCGTAGAGGAATTATATACAAGTTATAATTAATAAACAAGAAAGAAAATTACATTTGAGCTCATAACCAAACAATTTTCTCCATAGTGATCTCGAACTAGGGTTTATGAGGGTTTTAGATGACTTCACAAAAATGGATAGAACTTTCTTATTTCTCATCCATTTGACCTTAGAAGTTTTGACACATATTTTTATCTATATATTATTCAAAATATTATATTTTGATTTATCTTAATGAGGCTCCATAGTTTTTATTGAATGCTATGTAGTTAGAGTGCTAGTTTAGCATATCTTGCTTAACCCGGTTTTGGTAAAATGTAATATCTTGCACAAAATGCCTCATCGGGTCCTAAATTGTTTTCCAAACCTTCATGACTACCTCTTCAATGATCTCAAATTGCTAATTTATCATATATTAAAATTTAACTTATTTTCCAATCTCATTTGTGCATACTAAACTTGATTATCCTAAAGGGCATTCTTACCAATGACCCCGAATATGCCTCTAACTATTGATTTTTGACCTGATAATTCATGTAAGGAATATTAGAAATGTTATTAAACACTTCAATTTTTTAATTAGCTTTCCATATATTTTATTTCTTCATACCCTCTCTCTAGGTCTTTGATTAAGGCCAATTTGAGCTATATTACACTACAAATCACCATGCCTATCATGTTCTTCACATTGTACACCTTAACCATGTCATATTATGTGATTTATGTCTCTAAAATTATTCACCATTAGCTTCAAGCCTTCACTTCACCTTTCCATATCACTTTGCTAACTAGGTCTTAGGATTAGGCATCTTGAACTGAGCTAGTCTCTCAAAATCAACTCATGTGCCCCTATATCCATCCTTATGAACTTGTTTACAAATAATATAAATTATATAATATGTAATACTCCATCATGGTATGCTATCACAACATCACTTTGACTTTGCTAGTCACTGCCTCCTCATGAAGTTAGTGTTTACTCATGTGTTCTCAAGCCTCTGACCTATCCTACCTTGTCTTACACACTCCAAGATCAATTTAATTCTCTTACATCCTTATTTATCATTAATATTACTTTGACATGAATGAAAACACAAAATGTATATGCCAATAATCTCTCACTTCGTCATTGATAGAAAAACCTATTGATTCTTCTCCCCCTTTTTGTATTAATGACAAAGTTTTTGGTTTTATTTCATGTTCTTCTCCCAAATCAGTTTACTTGACCCCATATTTTCTGGAAAAAACAACCAAATTAATCATTTAAGATTTTCCTCTTGTCTTTCTCTTCCTTATCCCTATTTTGGTCTTTAATATGCATCAAGTTAACTATTGCTCCCATTGAGAAGATGCATGCATGTCACATACACATGCCAAAAACTTAATACCTGGATGAAAAAAATCTCCAATCACATTAATATGTCAATATTATTTTATACAATTCATTTCTAGGCTCAATTTGTCCATCTCGCTAATTGTAGGCACATTTAAGTCTCGAGATCCCTAAAGCCACATGTTAGTGAATTTTAGACCAAACTTTATCATGTTTCATTCATGACCTCCTTATTGGTCCCATTTTATTTTACTATCATCCTTTACCTTCCTATGTATGATTTATCCTTCATTTCTTGTTCTCGAGTCATGTAGAATATTTTTTCATATTGGCTTTATCCCGAGTGGTTTCTTCATTGATTGTGGCCTTGTTTGTTTGGTTTAGTGATCTTCATGGTTTAAAAACTTTCTTCCCTGTGAATAGTCATGAAACCATCAATAATTCATCCATTATAAGAATTATCAACACATAAAACCTAGTTTTGAATGTCATAAACAACTCCCCTTCCTTGAGTAATGTGTATAGACCTATAAATTGATTGTGTTAGGATTGTAGATGACTATTTATAGAACTGGCATTTTTTATCAATATGATATAATTCCATATCTCCTCAAAATTTCTTGGCTACTCTTATCATACACCCAAATGACCTAATAGAGGGTCACCCTTGACTCCCCCTGCTTCAAATATCTTCTAAGAGCCATGGATTAACATTTCCTGCATTCAATTTCTCACAATGATCTGTAACAAAACACTTTTGCATGATTTCTATACATATCTTCATTAGGTTGTGACTCTCGATTTGGATTTAATTTTCAACCTAGACCTGATTGAATTCTTTCTATTCTTTATGATCAGTATAGTTCTTTATCAATTACCATTGAAAAATCACACTCAGAACTGTGACATAACAACTTTGTTTCAGTTCTCTAGAGGGTACTCCGCTTAGAAAAGTCCAACCTATATGACTACATGAATTTACCAAAATTTTTAACATGGGTTACTTTTCAAAATTTATCTATACACTGAATTTATTATAAAACACATGTTTTCTTGCGAGGTCCACCTAGTATCATGAGATCAAATCACCATGAAAATATTCTCAAAGGAATTATATACAAGATATAATTAATAAACAAGAAAGAACATTACATTTGAGCTCATAACTTGAGACAATTTTCTCCATAGTGATCGAACTAGGGTTTATGAGGGTTTGAGATGACTTCACAAAAATGGTAACTTTCTTATTTCTCATCCATTTGACCTTAGAAGTTTTGACACATATTTTTATCTATATAATATTTAAAAATATTATATTTTGATTTATCTTAATGAGGCTCCATAGTTTTTATTGAATGCTATGTAGTTAGAGTGCTTAGTATAGCATACCTTGCTTAACACAGTTACGGTAAAAATGTAATATCTTGTACAAAATGCCTCATAGGGTCCTAAATTGTTTTCAAAACCTTCCGACTACCTCTTACATGATCTCAAATTGCTAATTTATCATATATTAAAATTTAACTTCTTCTCCAATCTCATTTGTGCTTACTAAACTTGATTATCCTAAAGGGCATTCATACCAATGACCCTGAATATGCCTCTAACTATTGATTTTGACCTAATAACTCATGTAAGGAATATTAGAAATGTTATTAAACACTTCCCATTTTTGAATTAGCTTTCCATATATTTTATTTCTTCATACCCTCTCTCTAGGTCTTTGATTAAGGCCAATTTGAGCTATATTACACTACAAATCACCATGCCTATCATGTTCTTCACATTGTACCCCCTTAACCATGTCATATTATGTGATTTATGTCTCTAAAATTCTTCACCATTAGCTTCAAGCCTTCAATTCACCTTTCCATATAACTTTGCTAACTAGACCTTAGAATTAGGCATCTTGAATCGAGCTAGTCTCTCAAAATCAACTCATGTGCACCTGTATCCATCCTTATGAACTTGTTTGCAACTAATATAAATTATATAATATGTAATACTCCATCATGGTATGCTATCACAACATCACTTTGACTTTGCTAGTCACTGCCTCCTCATGAAGTTAGTGTTTACTCATGTGTTCTCAAGCCTTTGACCTATCCTACGTTGTCTGACTCACTCCATGATCAATCTAATTCTCTTACATACTTCTTTGTCATTAATATTAATTTGACATGAATGAAAACACAACATCTATATGCCAATAATCTCTCACTTCGTCATTGATAGAAAAACCTATTGGTTCTTCTCCCCTTTTTGTATTAATGACAAAGTTTCGGTTTTATTTCATGTTCTTCGCCAAATCAGTTTACTTGACCCCATATTTTCTGGAAAAATCAACCAAATTCATCATTTAAGATCTTCCTCTTGTCTTTCTCTTCCTTATCCCTTTTTTGGTCATTAATATTCATCAAGTTAACTATTGCTCCCATTGAGAAGATGCATGCATGTCACATACACATGCCAAAAACTTAATACCTGGATGAAAAAATCTCCAATCACATTAATATGTCAATATTATTTTATACAATTCATTTCTAGGCTCAATTTATCCATTTGCTAATTGTACGCACATTTAAGTTTGAGATCCCTAAAGCCACATGTTAGTGAATTTTAGACCAAATTTTATCATGTTTCATTAATGACCTCCTTATTGGTCCCCATTTTATTTTACTATCATCCTTTACCTTCCTATGTATGATTTATCCTTCATTTCTTATTCTTGAGTCATGTAGAGTATTTTTTCATATTAGCTTTATCTGACTGGTTTCTTCATTGATTGTTGCCTTGTTTGTTTGGTTTAGTGATATTCATGGTTTAAAAACTTTCTTCCCCTGTGAATATTCATGAAACCATAAATAGTTCATCCATTATAAGAATTATCAACACTTAAAACCTAGTTTTGAATGTCATAAACAACTCCCCTTCCTTGAGTAATGTGTATAGACCTATAAATTGATTGTGTTAGATTTGTAGATGACTATTTATAGAACTGACATTTTTATCAATCTGATATAATTTTATATCTCCTCAAAATTTCTTGGCTACTCTTATCATACACCCAAATGACCTAATGGAGGGTCACCCTTGACTCCCCTACTTCAAATATCTTCTCAGAGCCATGTATTAACATTTCATGCATTCAATTTCTCACAATGATCTCGTGACAAGACACTTTTGCATGATTTCTATACATATCTTCATTAGGTTGTGACTCTCGATTTGGATTTACTTTTCAACCTAGACTGATTGAATTCTTTCTATTCTTTATGATTAGTTGAGTTCTTTATCAATTACCTTTACAAAATCACACTTAAGCGTGACATAACAACTTTATTTCAGTTCTCAGAGGGTAATCCACTTCAAAAGTCCAACCTATATGACTACATGAGTTTACCAAATTTTTTAACATGGGTTACTTTTCAAAATTTATCTATACTTGAATTTATCATAAAACACATGTTTTGTCATAGGTCCACCTAGTATCATGAGATCAAATCACCATGAAAATATGCTCAGAGGAATTATATACAAGATATAATTAATAAACAAGAAAGAAAATTACATTTGAGCTCATAACTGAGACAATTTTCTCCATAGTGATCTTAACTAGGGTTTATGAGGGTTTCAGACATCTTCACAAAAATGGATAGAACTTTCTTATTTCTTATCCATTTGACCTTAGAAGTTTTGACACATATTTTTATCTATATAATATTCAAAATATTATATTTTGATTTATCTTAATGAGGCTCCATAGTTTTTATTGAATGCTATGTAGTTAGAGTGTTAGTTTAACATACCTTACTTAACCCGGTTTTGGTAAAAATGCAATATCTTGCACAAAATGCCTCATCGGGTCCTAAATTGTTTTCCAAACCTTCATGACCACCTCTTCCATGATCTCAAATGGATAATTTATCATAGATTAAAATTTAACTTATTTTCCAATCTCATTTCTGAATACTAAACTTGATTATCCTAAAGGGCATTCATACCAATGACCCTGAATATGCCTCTAACTATTGATTTTTGACCTGATAATTCATGTAAGGAATATTAGAAATGTTATTAAACACTTCCCATTTTTGAATTATCTTTCCATTTATTTTATTTCTTCATACCCTCTCTCTAGGTCTTTGATTAAGGCCAATTTGAGCTATATTACACCTATGCAACTTACCATGCCTATCATGTTCTTCAAATTGTACCCCCTTAACCATGTCATATTATGTGATTTATGTCTCTAAAATTATTCACCATTAGCTTCAAGCCTTCACTTCACCTTTCCATATCACTTTCCTAACTAGGCCTTAGGATTAGGCATCTTTGAATCGAGCTAGTCTCTCAAAATCAACTCATGTGCCCCCTGTATCCATCCTTATGAACTTGTTTACAAATAATATAAATTATATAATATGTAATACTCCATCATGGTATGCTATCACAACATCACTTTTCCTTTTCTAGTCACTTCCTCCTCATGAAGTTAGTGTTTACTCATGTGTTCTCAAGCCTTTGACTGTCCTACCTTGTCCGACTCACTTCAAGATCCATCTAATTCTCTTGCATCCTTATTTGTCATTAATACTACTTTGGCATGAATGAAAACACAACATCTATATGCCAATAATCTCTCACTTCGTCGTTGATAGAAAAACGTATTGATTCTTCTCCCCCTTTTTGTATTAATGACAAAGTCTCTGGTTTTATTTCATGTTCTTCTCACAAATCAGTTTACTTGACCTCATATTTTCTGGAAAAAACAACCATTCATCATTTAAGATCTTCCTCTTGTCTTTCTCTTCCTTATCCCTGTTCTTGTCTTTAATATGCATCAAGTTAACTATTGCTCCCATTGAGAAGATGCATGCATTTCACACACACATGCCAAAAACTTAATACCTGGATGAAAAAAATCTCCAATCACATTAATATGTCAATATTATTTTATACAATTCATTTCTAGGCTCAATTTATCCATCTCTAATTGTAGGCACATTTAAGTCTCGAGATCCCTAAAGCCACATGTTAGTGAATTTTAGACCAAACTTTATCATGTTTCATTCATGACCTCCTTATTGGTCCCCATTTTATTTTACTATCATCCTTTACCTTCCTATGTATGATTTATCCTTCATTTCTTGTTCTCGAGTCATGTAGAATATTTTTTCATATTAGCTTTATCTGAGTGGTTTCTTCATTGATTGTGGCCTTGTTTGTTTGGTTTAGTGATCTTCATGGTTTAAAAACTTTCTTCCCCTGTGAATAGTCATGAAACCATCAATAATTCATCCATTATAAGAATTATCAACACTTAAAACCTAGTTTTAAATGTCATAAACAACTCCCCTTCCTTGAGTAATGTGTATAGACCTATAAATTGATTGTGTTAGGATTTGTAGATGACTATTTATAGAGCTGGCATTTTTATCAATATGATATAATTCCATATCTCCTCAAAATTTCTTGGCTACTCTTATCATACACCCAAATGACCTAATAGAGGGTCACCCTTGACTCCCCTCGCTTCAAATATCTTCTCAGAGCCATGGATTAACATTTCATGCATTCAATTTCTCATAATGATCTATGACAAAAGACTTTTGCATGATTTCTCTACATATCTTCATTAGGTTGTGACTATTGATTTAGATTTACTTTTCAACCTAGACCTGATTGAATTCTTTCCATTCCTTATGATCAGTTGAATTCTTTATTAATTACCATTGCAAAATCACACTCAAAGCGTGACATAACAACTTTGTTTCAGTTCTCTAGAGGGTACTCCACTTAGAAAAGTCTCTCCTTTTTAATTTTAAAGGTCTTGATCAATCATTGTTTTTGTTCTACCATGTTCATTATAGGTTATTACATCATACATCATGGTGATTAAGATAAGAAACCTTCTTCACTCCCTCATCTTCACTTAACACTATTATTTTAGACCTATCAATACTTGCTTTACATAGATTTACTATGAGAAAGCTTATAGATACGTCAATCAATCTTCAACATGCTGAGTTGACCATGTTTCTTGACTAGAGACCCTAGTAATTAACTTGGATAAGCTTTTTTAATCCACTCACGCTCATTAGACTAAAAACAACTCAAGTTTGATATTTTATCTTGCAAATTCATTCCTTTCTCTAACAAGGAAAATCTTGAAGATGAAATGTTGGAACCAAATACTTGAGTTTTTTTAGAATGAAACTTGAACCATGTTATTCGAATTATATCATTTTACCACTAGCATCAAATATTTTTAAGACACTCAAGAATTTTTCAACTTGTACTTCTTTCTCTCAATCTGTCATGTGTGTTCTTAAGAGTAATATTCTAGGTGAACTCTGGTTGGAGACCTCCACAAATGTTTGAGACAAGCTGAAACCATTTCTAGGAAATAATTTAGCCTCTCAAGGTGTGTGATGAAATTCTTTACACCATTTGCAATGAAATTACCTTCTTCTATAACTTTCTTCTAGGTTTGGGTTTTGTCTTAGTAATTTGGTCAAATGTTATTTCGATAATGACTTTTGATATCAAGATTCAAATTACCAATTGATCACTAATTTGAGTACCCATTAGGGTCTAAATTTTTGTGCAAAAATAATCATAGCTTCCTTTGCTAAAGATGATTCAATTTCATTATACTAACCTATAAATTAGGTCTCCCTCACACACCTATATCCATTTGAAGGTACTATCATGAATTGGGAGAGATGTAGTTTGAATTGGGTCTTGAAAAAATGAAATTATATGCAAAGGATGTTCTAAAATAATATGTATCAAATTTAATCTTCAAATTTCATCGTTGAATCCATTAAAAACAAAACCCTCATTAAACCCTAAGAGGTTTTCTAACACACTCAAAAAAGACATGAATTATTATGCAAGCTAATAGAACATGTTTTAAGGATTAACATTCCTTTTAGAGGTTTGTATGCACATGAAAAATAAATATATCTTACCAGAAGAGATATTTAGCTATATTTCCATTGCTAAAACTTTCAAATCACCCTAGTTCTGCCACCTTGGAACAAAGTTCCTTAAGATTTCAAGGGTTTACACTTCAACTTAAGTCTTATCCTTTACTTCAGGATGTATTGATGATGGAACAAGTCTATTTTACAATAGAACCTCTCTTCAACCTCTTACACTCTTCAAATTCACTTCTTGCTACTTTGAGATTCCTTTCAAGTCTTGAATCATGTTGTACTTTCACAAATCATTGTGTCATTTTTATTTAAAGGGAATGGACAGATAGGAACAATGCTTTTTACAATGGTTATGATCATCAACACACATGATACTCTTTGCAATGCCTTGAAGAATGGTGAAATCATGAACCTATCTTTACTTCATGTATCTTCTTGTAATATTTGGAGTAACATAATAGGGCTCCATTTCAAGGTTTTTCACATAATTGACCTCATTGTCTCTTGAAGATCCAAAATTGCTTTCTACCGTGTGGCATATAAAACATGTAGTGTAACATCCTCCATCATTCACATAGACTTTAATGTCAATATGTGATTACTATGCAACATTTGAAGATGTTAGGACTTGATTATACCTTTTAGGGTTCACATAGCTAGCTATTTATCTTGAACTTGATTAGTTATTTTTTGATTTGACTAAGAGAACCTATACCTTTTCTAGGTAACCTTTGTTCAACTTATAAAATTAAGTCTTCTGAAAGGGTATCACTTAAAGATATCTTCTACACTTAGACCCGAGCACTTCAAGACTTAACTTTTATGGGCACTAGATGAGTTCAACATGCTTTTTAACTACTTGACATCTCATGATTAACTTCATGACCTCACTATTGTTTGTGATAGGGCATCATAGGACACTTTTACTTTGAAGGATTTATAAATGGTATGGACCATTATGTAAAACTTTAGAAGAACTAGTTGAGATTAGATTTTGACATTTTGGATAGGCTCGACCAACTTTGTTTGTTATGACTCACTTGATGGGAAATTTTCTTTTGAATACTACTTTTCATTGATAACTACACACATATTTATCACATTTGGGATCAAGTAAGGTACATATCAACTGAGATGAGGTTCATACTACATCTTCGGTGGTGATATGTTCACTTTATTCATGACTCTGTGTTAGACGACTAAAGTAGATAACCTAGGAACTTAAGACAAACTTGATCAACTTTTATAGAAACTATATAACCTAGGTATCTTATTTACACCATGCAAAGAATATTTACAAACTCAAAACAAATTAAGACTAATTATTATTAGCATAAGATGAATTAATAACACATATTGACTTCATGATTGGTCTTGAAAGTTATTAATGAAGACCACTTTCTTTATGACTTAATATTTGAATGTCATCACAATATTTATGTATACCACTTACACATACTCTCCTTTATAACAAAAATAAATAATCAAGGATCAATCATACCTTTAACAGACCTTGGTCACTTACGATAAAAAATTTATGAGCTAATTGGTAAAGTAACATGAGATTAAGACCCTTGAGACTTATCTTTGACAACATTGAAAGTGAAAATATAGACCTAGTGATAAATAACAAACTCTTTCCTTTTCTTTTTCAAACAGACAAAACTTCCAAATCATCAATGTAAACCTTGATAAGTTATATAATGATTAGTTGTGACTGCAAGACCCTTAAAGATATCAAATTTTCATTTATACATTAAGTAATATCTTTAACTAGCATACCTTTTGACTCTTTTCATGTTTGTTGCATCTTGAAAGCTTGGGTCAGCAACTACTGATGAAGACTCTTCCTCAAGAGCACACCAATGCTTCTTTCAAGTAGTATATGCCTTCTAGAATCCTAGAGAAATAAAACCATTCCTTTTATATCATCTCAAAAAAGTAGGTAATCATTAAAGCAACATGATGACTCTATCTTTTCATTGATGACTCTATCTTTTCATTTCTTTCCCTTGAAGCCTTGTTCATCTTCTTACATGTACTTCTAGATGTGATAATTCCACATCTAAGTCAACATCACCTGATTGAATTATTGTCAAACATGTATGATGAATTTAATTCCCTTATCTTTTTCTAACTATGTATAGAGGTTCTTCATGACCTGATATTTGGTTTGCTATCAACTTTCTCATGTATGATCACCACCTTCGATGTTTTTCTTGAGAAGTTTTTTTCATGAATTTATCTTAAAAATTATTAGAATAGGTTTCAATTTTTATACCTTCTTATTGGTTGGATATTTTGTCAATCCAAAATATGAGGTTCAACCACAGTATATGGGATTAAATCCCTCCTCAAAGACAGGTGAGGCTGCCTGCTTATTACTAATCTAAAACACAGCAAAAACAATATATACAGTATTCACACTAATCTAACCATTGGGGGTTGGGATAGAATCCCGAAATCCACATTCACACGATTCAAAGGTATTGCTTTCGTAAATGAACTGGGTTAGAAACTATTACAATGAAAGAAGCACAATGGAAAGGAAATGAGAGAAATGTATTTTCTTTCGAGTAAACACAGAGCACGAAATAATCATACAAGCTTTAGATCATAAATATAATGTCTGAGATGATTAGAAACACTAAGATGCTATGGAAAGAATAGCTTAAGATCATGAACGTAAGAACAATGTCTTAAGAAAGATATATTCCACAACACAAAGTTTGCGAGATAATATCAACTCCTATTCTTTAAAATGATTAAACGAAAACACAAAGTTTTTCTTCTTTCCAATAGCTCTAAATATTACAAAAATCTTGACCCTTTGGAATGCATAAGCATCCCTTATTTATAATAAAAGGAATCGAGAGAAAATAGGATAAATCCTAGAAAATAGTGTTCTTTAAAAAGAGTTCTATTTTGCTTGACTCTCATGCAGGAGACCAAGTCAAAATTTGCTTCCTATGTGACGAAACAGAAATGAAAAAGACATGTCAATTTCAAGATTGAAATGACATGAAACATTGGGACTTAATCTGAATCGTCATCTTTCGCTCCTTCATCTTTCTCTTCCTCCAGCTGAGACTATTTGTTCGAAATTCTTGGAACTTTCGAATTATGCCTTGCATTTTGTTTTCATCAGGCGCAGTGGAATGATCATTCAAAACTTCACAGGTTTCATGGGTATCACTAGCAATGCCGGGAAGCTTTTTCAATCTTTTGCTGAGCTTTCTCAAGGCCTCCAAAGAATGTTCAATTCTTACAAACCGATCAATGATCTCAATATCAAATCCGTGCGTTGGTTCATGCTGAACAGACTCTTGGACTTGTTTGAAAAGATCATCTGCTGATAGGATACCTGAGTTTCCAACTGACACCTTTGGACAAATCTTCAGCAATTCTTCTTCCAGATCACTTTTTCCATCAATCAATTTATCCCTTGATTCCCTCAACTTACCGCAGGCTTCGTTGAGAATCTTCACCCTGAACCTGATGGCTTTAGTCAGCTGGAAATGCTTATCCGTATGTGGGATGATGCCTTCTTCTACCAAGAGATGTGATGGTATTTTCTTTAATACCTGGAGAGCTTCATAAGTCAAATCAAGATGTCTAATTTCTTGAGAGAAATCATCGTCCATCTTCTCTCCATCCTTCTGCATGTCCCCCAAAGATTGATGAACTTTCACAATGTCTTGCATCACTTCCTTCCCCTGTTGGAGCAGCCTTTGGATCCATTCATCGACCACCCTTCCTTTTTTAGCAATCTTCTTAATTGTAGGTACTGATGAGAAATCGAATTTGATAGGGAGAGAAGAAGATGGTATGGATTCAAGGGGTTTTGAGAGTTTAAGCAAAACCTCAGTCAACTGCTCCACTTTTCCTTTAAGCTCATCTCTGTTGTCTTTTGTTTCTTTCAACTTCTGGCACAACACGTTTGTGGCATCCCGTGCATCTTGTTGCACCCCTTCTGCTGTCACTCTTCCTAGAGCCACCCTGGTTATCTGATAATCAGAGGCTGTTATGTCCTCTTTAGTTTTGTCAGTCGCGGGAGTGGCGATCTCTGTGAACTTATCCCCTGAAGCGTCCACCAAAACCCTTGAAACTGTTTTAGGTTTCTTGGCAGATTTAGCAGTAGAAGCCTTGAGTGAGCTGAAATCAAAGGCTGGTATGGGTACAATCACCTTCCTCTTCCTCGGAGTTTGCTCGAGTAGCCATTGTGGTGTATCAGAGGAAGTTTCCACTGTTGTAGAAGCTGGTATCCTACTCTCAAGGGGAGAAGATTCTACTAGTGAAGGGGGAATAGTTACCAATGTGGTAGTAGATCTCGATAAAAAGAGGCACAGGAGGGGGCATGTTGGTGATCACTTGGGTCCCAGCAGAGAGGGGTGAAAGTCCAGAGAAAATACTGGCCATTATTGAAGAAGTTGATGGAGAATGAGGAGGTAGGAGTGGTTGTGAGGGAGGAGGCGCAGATTCAGACTCCAAAGCCTGGGATGCAAGAGATAAGGTCCCTTCAGTTGGGCAATCAACAAATGATGAAACCAGAGGCTGGCTTCCTTCTTCTTCCAAAGTAATTTCTCCTATTTCTGGTGGTGTTGGTGATTCTGGCACATCCACCATTTCAACTGGACAAATAATTGAAGAGATTTCTCTTTATTTCCTCTTTTTGACAAACTTGACCTTTATAGGCCCCCTAGAAGATTTTTGTACTTTTCCTTTTTGGAGAGCCCCACCTCTGAAGCAGCCAACTTTAAAAACTTATCATCTTTAAAACTCATTCCCTAAGAGGAGAGACATGCTTTGGTGCGTGTAAGAATCAGAGCCGACCTATCTGTAATGGAGGCTTTTTCACTGATTGACCAATCAATAGGTTGGAAAACATATTGATCTTCATTTAGTCCATCATAGGAAAGATCCAGAACACTTTCATTGTCACTAGTACCTTCTGGTAAGTCAGCAAGTTCAAGTGTTTGAATCTCAACAAGTGTCAATCTACTATGATCCTTTCTATGAACAACAACCTCATCACACAGATCGATCCAAATGTCCTCTATGCTTGGCCTGTGTAGGTGCAGGGTTCCATACACCTTGAGGACTCCTCGAATGTCAAACCCATCTCGGGGCTTCATATGCTTCTTTAACTTGTCTTGAAGCTCAGGGATAACATTTTTAGCTTTCACCACTGTCGAACAAGTGTATCTTCCAATAGAAATTGGGAAGGATACAACAGCCTTATGTTTACTTTGTTGGAATTTATGGAAATCCAACAGTTGCCTAACCAATTCCATCAATATCAGTTTATCCCCTGGATATCGGGGTAGACGGAAAGGATCCCCAAGTACATGACCACCCGAAGATATGTGAACTTCTTGAATTATAAGAAGACACATCCCCATTTGGAAACTTCAGCCCAGGCCTCATCTGAGACTCTTGTCTTCCTCAATTCAGGGTTTAACCTGCAGATGTTTTCATAAAAGAAGGTATCATTCACCCTTCTGAATTGGTCTTGGGACCCTTTTCTTGTCAGTTGAGGGAAATACTGATAAACATGGTTCACCGTCCTGCTTCCCTTGGTATCCAACCCGGGATAGTTCCTCATCCCGGCCGCTGCATAGGTGATATATGAAGACATATAAAACTTCCCTGTGGACAAGACTGTTGTCATTTGGGAATCTATCTCATTACTAATGAGAGTGCCCCAATCAATCCCTTGCTGATTCTTCTTGATGGTGATCATGAATTGATACATCCACCCTTGGAAAACATTTGATTCGGGTAAGCCAAAAACCCGACTCAACAGAGTGATGATGTCATTGATTTCCTGAATGAAATCACTCCTAGGGATAAGTCTTGGAAATCTAGAGACAGCCGGTTTGGCTTTGATCAGGAACTTCTTATTTACATGCTTGATATAATCTTCCTGATCATTGTCCCAAGCTTTCTGAGATGACTTGATATCTAACTCTCCATATTCTTCAAAATTGGGCAGTTTGAGGAGGTCATCAAAGTAACCTCCGTCCAATTTGATCACTACTTCTCCTGCCTGATTTCTCACAGAACGAGAAGTAGAGTCATAACTGGAAGCATAGGCTAAGATGAATTCAGGGCACTGAGTGGACATGGGAAAACCCACTGGAAGAGGTAAGCCACTATCGGCTATCGATTTCATCCATGGAGTTTGGGAGGAACTTCTTACCCTACTCCAGAAATTCTCAATATCTATATTTCTGAGCTCTGTATCTCGGATGTCATAATTGCAATTGATGTATGATGGAGACTCCACCTTTCTGAACTTGTATTTCATCCTTCCTAACTTCTCAGTCTTTTGTTGCGATGGACCAGGGTCTGACATGAAGGATTTCAAAGGATGAGAGTTTCGAGAGATCAGGAGGTGTTGCACACTGTGAAAATCCTGACCTATTGGACATGCCGGAAGGATGGAAGAGTCGACACACCGAGGAGGATGTCGAGAGACTTTGGAAGGCCCGGCACTTTGAAGATGTCAGAAACTTTGGAAATCCTGGCATGCCAAATCTTCTGATATACTTTGGGTCTTTGATACTACACAGCACCCTTCAAAACCCGAGAAGAGGGAACATGGTTTTATTGAATTTAAAACATGCAAGCTCTTACTTTACCATTCATATACCAAATACATTTTAATTACAACAAAATTCACGGGAAATAACACAAAGTGGTAATTCCAAAGAGATAAACCCTAAAACATAAACCCAGTGTAGAAAACAACCCCAAAAGGAAAAAGAATAAAAACCCCACATGAAGGACTAAATCGGACTTCGGGTATCGGAAGACAGGCGACATGGAACATGTTTTGGATAAGGCATGTTCCGATGCGCCGAAGGTCCGAAAACCTGACATGACTTACTTGAAGCGGGTTTCGGGTTTCGGGGAACACAAGACATAAAGCATTCAAAACACATGTTATCTTGTTTATGAAACCCGAAAACCTGATTTTCTCTCATAAAGGCAATTTTGCAAAACTAGCTTAAAAATTTCGTAGGGTTATCTGATAGTTTTGGTGTAAACTCAAAACTGAGATAACAGCTGGCTCCAGCTGGGGACTTTCTTTGTGATACCAAAGGAAGAGAACTCAGAATCTCTAGTTTTATCCATTGGGCTACGGAGTCAGAAAAGAAGAAAACCGAAACAAAACAAAACGAAGAAAGAAAGAAAACCAAAAGCAAACACACAACAAAAAGTAAAGTATGTACAATGCAAGAGAACATCTTGCATTAGTGATGGAACAACTTTAGATGTTGTCTGCTGAAAGGCAAAGGGAGTAACCCTCCATCTAGATATGATAGAAGGAAACTATTTTCACCATTCAGCTCATGGATCTTGAAAGGTCCTTTCCACAAAGAATCGAACTTCCCGTGCATTCCTTTCTGCTCCCTCCTCTTATCCCAAAGCAACACCAGGTCTCCAATCTGGAAATTACGCTGCTTTGATTTCTTGTCAAAAATTTTCTTCACTCTGCTCTGATGATCTGCGATGTGATCAACCACCTTGCTTCGTTCCTCTTCTAGCCTGGCTAGGTACATAACCCTTTTCTCAACAGAATTTTGAAAAGCCACATCTTCGATCAAGCAGAATGTAAGGTGGAAATTCTATTGAGATAGGAATCTCAACATCAATCCCGTATAGTACTTGGAAAGGAGACATTCCTATAGCTCGCTTTGGGGTAATCTGATCAGCCCACAACGCGTCATACAATGCTTTGTGCCATGTCCTCTGGTTTTCATCTACTAGTTTTCTAATTATGGTAACCAGGTTCTTGTTGCTGGACTCAGCTTGCCCATTGCCTTGGGGATAATAATCAGATGAGTGAGCCAAAGTGATGCCGAATCCATAGCAAAATTCTATCATCTCATGTGATGAGAAATTAGAGGCATTATCAGCTACAATCTTGTGAGGCACACCGAATCTGACAATTATATTTTCTTTAAGGAACTTGCAAACAGCTTCAGAGGTTGCTTGCTTGATTGGTGCGGCTTCCACCCACTTGGTAAAATAGTCTGTAGCAGTCAGCACGTAATTATGTCTGGCACTGGAGGTAGGATTCAATGTTCCAATGAAATCAATTCCCCACTGGTGAAAAGGTTCTTCGATCACTACGGGCTTCAGGGGAAGAGCTGCTAACTTGGGACGGCCAACGAAATGTTGACAAGCTTCACACTTGGACACCCACTCTGCTGAATCCGAAAGAGAGTAGGCCAATAGTACCTAGCCCGTAGGATCTTATAAGCTATTACAGAGGATGAAAAATGTCCTCCGCATGCTAGGCTATGGAAGGACTCTAACAACTTTTCCTGTTGTGATTTATCAACACAACGCAGGAAAACACCATCAATACCTTTCTTGTATATTCCGTTATTCCACAAAAGGTATTTTGCAGATCTCAACTTGACTGTCCTCTTCTCCTTTTGGTTTAAATGTGGGGGCATTCACCATAAGTTAGAAAGAAAGCAATATCCGTGTACCATTCATCAGTTGTACTCACGAAAAGCACCATGGGCAGCTCTGAAGAAGTATCTTGAGTCTTTTCACACTCTGCTTCAGCATGATTTTCTGCAATCAATTGGCACAGGCCCCTTCCTCATACCAACTTGGTAGGTCTGATGTCCAAGTCGTACTCCTGAACTTTAGCTATCCAAGTACCTCGTTGACTCCCCAGCTCTTGTTGAGTCAAAATGGATTTAATGGCAGTGTCGGGAACGAGAACGAGGGTATGGGAATTCAGCACATAGTACCTGAAATGCTTCACCGCTCGTACCACTACATAAGCATGCTTTTCAATTGGTGACATCTTTAATTCATGTTCCTTCAATGGGCAGCTCATAAACATGATGGGAGCTTTAATGCCTTCCCCATTCTCCTGCATCAAGATGGCTGACACTGTGTGAGCAGAGGCGTAGCTATACATGATGAAATCTTTTTTGAAGTCTGGACATACTAGGATAGGAGCGCAAGCAACTGCTCTTTTGATCTCATCGAACACAAGTTTCCCTTCTGTACTCCATCGAAATGGAACTTTTCCTTTCATCATCCCAAGGATATCCTTGGTTTTGTCAGCGAAATCAGGTACAAACCTTCTTAGGAAATTAACCTTTCCGAAGAAAGAATGAACTCCAGTTTTACTTGTGGGTAGGGTAAGGCTCTGAATGGCCTTTACCCTTTCTGGGTCAATTTTGGTTCCTTCTTTAGTCACAACATGACCCAACAGCTTTCCTTCTGTCACTCCAAACATGGACTTCTTGGGATTTAATGAAATCCCATGACGCCTGCATCTCAAAAGTACTTGCTCTAAATGATCATAATGATCACTCCATTTTTGGAGAAAATGGTCAAGTCATCTAAATACACAACTATGACCTTGCCCATTAGGTCTCTGAATGCCAAGTCCATAGCTCTCTGAAAAGTGGCTCTGGCGTTGATCAAGCCGAAAGGCATCCTCCTGTAAGCAAAGGTACCCCATGGGGTTGTGAAGGCCGTCTTGTGTTGATCCTCCGTAGTTACCTCAACTTGATTGTATCCTGAAAATCCGTCGAGCATGGATAGCATTTCTGATCCAGTAACAGTTTGTAATACCTGATCCATGATAGGCAAGGGATAGTTATCCTTCAGTGAGGACTGATTCAGGTTCCGGAAGTCAACACAGATTCAGATTTCACCATTCTTCTTCCTGACAGGGACGATGTTAGCAATCCAAGTGGAGTGATGGATTGGAAAAATAATCCTAGCATCTAACATCTTCTGGATTTCCGCAAGGATGGTTCCTGAGATCTTGGGATTGTAATGTCTTTGCTTTTGTCTGTACGGCTTCACATCAGGCTTCAAAGGGATACTGTGTTGTACGTCTTTGGGCTTGAAGGATTTTAAATCTGCATAAGACCAGGCTAACACATCCATGTATCTCTTCAGAAGTGAAGTGAATCTTGCTTTCTCTTCAGGGGAACAACATTTCCCAATATTCACCATCCGAGGTTGATCAGACGAACCTAGATTGATTTGATCTACCTCCGAAGAAGAAGCTCCTTCAACTTGCCTTTTGTTTTGAATGAAATGATCATGCTTGTCAAACAAACCCTCCAGAGAAACCAAACCTTTTGGTATCTTGTTTCCTTTAAGCTGGATAAACTCACCATCAACCTCTTGATATGGATCTGAGATAGTTTCATGGAAAGCTGATTCCGAACCTTCAAAGTATAACTCACTGAAATTGTCAGCCTTTTCTAGAAAAGCCAACACCTGTTGATCATCATTGAACACTTGCCAGTGAGTCGCATTATCTGGGATACTGGGACGGTACACAATCTCAATAGTGTACGTATCTTGCTTGAACTGAGGATGAGGAAGAAGGAGGGATGCAGACATGGCCAAAGAATCAGCCTTGTCATTATAATCTCTCAAAACTACCTTAATAGAAAATGCATCAAAGCATTCTATACTATCCCAAACTTTGTTCCTGTAATGTCTCAAGCGATCATTTTTCACCTGATAGATTCCCCTGACCTGGTTGACAATCAGCTCCACATCCCCCTAAACTTTGAGATTCGAATTCCCTTCTATCTGGCCATTTCTAATCCTAATAACAGGGCTTCATATTCAGCCGTGTTGTTAGTATTATCAAATTGTAATTTGTAAGCTGATGGGAAAATCTCGGAATTAGGAGATATAAGAACAACACCAGCGCCTGATCGGTGGTTGAGTAGCTACCATCGAATTCAAGGGTCCAAATAGCATTAGGATCTTCTTCCTCGACATCTACAGTGGGTATCTCTGAAGTCATGAAATAATTTCCCAAGCTAGCATCTTCGAAAAGAATTTGAGCTTTAGAATCATCTGATTTAGTTACCAAATACCTCACCTGCGGTTCAGGATGGAGAACCTGATGAACCCCATTGACTAGGATCTTAGCTTTGGTCTAATCCATATTAATCTCTCCTCGACGTCTTTACAAAAACCCCTACCCAAGAGGATACTGTAAGCTGCAGGGATGTCAGCAACTAGAATGGTCATTTTCACTCTCTTTTCTGGGAAAGTAACAAATGTGAACTGTGCATCTTTGATTTGACCAATCAAAGGAACTTGTTTGGTTTCCATAGAGTAACACCATCCATATGACTTAGTTAAATTAAGCCCAAGGGCATGGGCTACTTTTGCAGCATGACATTATCGGAGGCCCCGAGTCGATGATGCAATTCTTGAGTTTAAACCCATTTATAAGTAAAGACAAATAAAATGGTTCAATCTTTCCCGAAGAAGAAGTAGAGGTCAGATTGTTCTGAGATAGGGATCGAGTAGGATTTGGAAGGAGAACTTTTGAAGGTGATGGAATAGCCACTTTACTTTTGATGAATTTGGTAAGTTTTTTTCGAACTGTTCAGGATTTGATTGAAGGTATTCTGCTTCCAACATTTGGATTTTGGTTCGCTTTGCATGATCAACAATGTCAAAAGTAGTATAAGAAGGGGTGATGGTAGGCTCAGTTCTAATCACATGGGCTTGTGCCGAGGCACTGATCTTAGGAGAAAGAGAATAAGGAGAAATTGCCTTTTTGGTGACCTCTCTTTCAGTTTGTGCTGAAATAGGAGTACCTCTCTTAACTATGGCTATGGGAGGTTCCTTATTCTTCTCCTTAGTTTTTTCAAGAGGTTTTCTGGGATTCTGAGATTGGGATCGAGTGAAGACAACAAATGACTGACCATCTGGTGCACATTCATCTTCATCATATTCCAAATACCCAATGCTAGAGTCGCCAGCCGAACCGTCATAAGACTCATCGGCATATCCTGAAGCTTCAAAATCCTCGGAGAATCTTGTTCTTCTGGTTCTTTGTCTTCTTCAACTATTTCTACTACTGCATTGATGGGAGTATCTTCAATTGCTAGCCTCGGTTGAGCAGGAGTTAATCGCGGTCTATCCCTTATAAGCGCACCATTGTTGTTATTGAAATTTTGTCTAGGGATATCCCGATACGGAACATTGTTCACCTGCTGAGACATTTGATTTTTAAAGTGATCAAATCATTAGCCATTTTCTGAAACATAGGATCAGTATTACCTTGAGAAGAACCTTGATTTTTGAGTTTGGGTATGTCTTTCTTGATTCTTCCGGCCAAAATAAGATCATCTTCTATTTCAATAGCTGTTGACTGAGCAACAGCCAAATCTGGGATAACCGACCTTCTTAATAAAAATCTCACATCAGGAGGCTGAGCATTAATGAAGAAGCATTTCTGATTCTCTGGAGTTGGAACAGCTATCTCCGGAATCTTTCGAATCAGTTTATTAAACTTTTCCACGAAGTCCCGCATGGGTTCATGAGATTCCTTCTTCATATGAGTAAGTTGAGCTAACAAGGCATGAGAATCTTCGGCTGGTTTGAATCGTGCTTCGAACTTGGTCCACATGGTAGCCCAATTTGTGATGCACGCATTCGGAAGATGATAAAACCATTCAGCTGCTGCACCATGCAATGTTTCAACAAAAAGTCGAACAGAAACATCTTCGTGAGCTACTCCAAGGATGTCACACGCTACAAATAAAGATGCAACATGTTCATCAGGATGCTTCTTCCCATCCCCATTGAATTTGGGAATGTTTTTACGTGATCCATGTGGTAACTTGTGCAATGGTGGAGTTAAAGAAAGAGGACCAATAACTGCGCCCCAAGGCACAGGTTACACTGCCATCCTTCTGAAAAGAGTGCGTATAGGGATCTAGGTATCAGACAAGAGTAATGCACAATAAGTTGCAGATGCTTCCCATTCCACAGGGATCTGGTTTCTCCGAAGAGGTGAAGAACTTGGTTTGGTTAGAAACAATGATGTTGGGGGACAAAGCTGAAATTGTGCTGTTGCAGCAACTCAAAGAGTGAGTCAATTTCACCTTGGGCTCGGCGGGACCGAGTGAAGATATTCCTGCCACTTGAACTGGGAAAGAGACCTTTAAAAATAAGGAAAATACGAATTTGACAGACACCAAGAGGATAAGATTTATACTATAAATCCGTATTCCCAAGTAGAGTCACAAAAATTATTGGTTGGATATTTTGTCAATCCAAAATATGAGGTTCAACCACAGTATATGGGATTAAATCCTCCTCAAAGACAGTGAGGCTGCCCGCTATTACTAATCTAAAACACAACAAAAACAATATATACAAAAGTATTCACACTAATCTAACCATTGGGGTTGGGATAGAATCTCAAATCTGCATTCACACGATTCAAAGGTATTTCTTTCATAAATGAACTAGGTTAGAAACTATTACAATGAAAGAAGCACAATGGAAAGGAAATGAGAGAAACGTATTTTCTTTCGAGTAAACACAGAGCACGAAATAATCATACGAGCTTTAGATCATAAATATAATGTCTGAGATGATTAGAAACACTAAGATGCTACGCAAAGAATAGCTTAAGATCATGAACGTAAGAACAATGTCTTAAGAAAGATATATCCCACAACACAAAGTTTGCGAAATAATATCAACTCCTATTCTTTAAAATGATTGAATGAAAACACAAAGTTTTTCTTCTTTCCAATAGCTCTGAATATTACAAAAATCTCGACCCTTTGGAATGCATAAGCATCCCTTATTTATAATAAAAGGAATCGAGAGAAAATAGGATAAATCCTAGAAAATAGTGTTCTTTAAAAAGAGTTCTATTTTGCTTGACTCTCGCGCAGGAGACCAAGTCAAAATTTGCTTCCTATGTGACGAAACAGAAATGAAAAAGACATGTCAATTTCAAGATTGAAATGACATGAAACATTGGGACTTAATCTGAATCATCATCTTTCGCTCCTTCATCTTTCTCTTCCTCCAGCTGAGACTGTTTGTTCCGAAATTCTTGGAACTTTCGAATTATGCCTTGCATTTCATTTTCATCAGGCGCAGTGGAATGATCATTCAAAACTTCACAGGTTTCATGGGTATCACTAGCAATGCCGGGAAGCTTTTTCAATCTTTTGCTGAGCTTTCTCAAGGCCTCCAAAGAATGTTCAATTCTTACAAACCGATCAATGATCTCAATACCAAATCCGTGCGTTGGTTCATGCTGAACAGACTCTTGGACTTGTTTGAAAAGATCATCTGCTGATAGGATACCTGAGTTTCCAACTGACACCTTTGGACAAATCTTCAGCAACTCTTCTTCCAGATCACTTTTTCCATCAATCAATTTATCCCTTGATTCTCTCAACTTACCGCAGGCTTCGTTGAGAATCTTCACCCTGAACCTGATGGCTTTAGTCAGCTGGAAATGCTTATCCGTATGTGGGATGATGCCTTCTTCTACCAAGAGATGTGATGGTATTTAATACCTGGAGAGCTTCATAAGTCAAATCAAGATGTCTAATTTCTTGAGAGAAATCATCGTCCATCTTCTCTCCATCCTTCTGCATGTCCCCCAAAGATTGATGAACTTTCACAACGTCTTGCATCACTTCCTTCCCCTGTTGGAGCAGCCTTTGGATCCATTCATCGACCACCCTTCCTTTTTTAGCAATCTTCTCAATTGTAGGTACTGATGAGAAATCGAATCCGACAGGGACAGAAGAAGATGGTATGGATTCAAGGGGTTTTGAGAGTTTAAGAAAAACCTCAGTCAACTGCTCCACTTTTCCTTTAAGCTCATCTCTGTTGTCTTTTGTTTCTTTCAACTTCTGGCACAACACGTTTGTGGCATCCCGTGCATCTTGTTGCACCCTTCTACGTTGTCACTCTTCCTAGAGCCACCCTGGTTATCTGATAATCAGAGGCTGTTATGTCCTCTTTAGTTTTGTCAGTCGCGGGAGTGGCGATCTCTGCGAACTTATCCTGAAGCGTCCACCAAAACCCTTGAAACTATTTTAGGTTTCTTGGCTGATTTAGTAGTAGAAGCCTTGAGTGAGCTGAAATCAAAGGCTGGTATGGGTACAATCACCTTCCTCTTCCTCGAAGTTTGCTCGAGTAGCCATTGTGGTGTATCAGAGGAAGTTTCCACTGTTGTAGAATATGGTATCCTACTCTCAAGGGGAGAAGATTCTACTAGTGAAGGGGGAATAGTTACCAATGTGGTAGTAGATCCGATAAAAAGAGGCACAGGAGGGGGCGTGTTGGTGATCACTTGGGTCCCAGCAGAGAGGGGTGAAATTCAGAGAAAATACTGGCCATTATTGAAGAAGTTGATGGAGAATGAGGAGGTAGGAGTGGTTGTGAGGGAGGAGGTGCAGATTCAGACTCCAAAGCCTGGGATGCAAGAGATAAGGTCCCTTCAGTTGGGCAATCAACAAATGATGAAACCAGAGGCTGGCTTCCTTCTTCTTCCAAAGTAATTTCTCCTATTTCTGGTGGTGTTGGTGATTCTGGCACATCCACCATTTCAACTGGAGAAATAATTGAAGAGATTTCTCTTTCTTTCCTCTTTTTGACAAACTTGACCTTTATAGGCCCCCTAGAAGATTTTTTGTCCTTTTCCTTTTTGGAGGGCCCCGCCTCTGAAGCAGCCAACTTTGAAAACTTATCATCTTTAAAACTCATTCCCCAAGAGGAGAGCCATGCTTTGGTGTGTGCAAGAATCAGAGCCGACCTATCTGTAATGGAGGATTTTTCACTGATTGACCAATCAATAGGTGGGAAAACATATTGATCTTCATTTAGTCCATCATAGGAAAGATCCAAAACACTTTCATTGTCACTAGTACCTTCTGGTAAGTCAGCAAGCTCAAGTGTTTGAATCTCAGCAAGTGTCAATCTGCTATGATCCTTTCTACGAACAACAACCTCATCACGCAGATCGATCCAAATGTCCTCTATGCTTGGTCTGTGCAGGTGCAGGGTTCCATACACCCTGAGGACTCCTCGAATGTCAAACCCATCTCGGGGCTTCATATGCTTCTTCAACTTGTCCTGAAGCTCATGGATAACATTTTTAGCTTTCACCACTGTCGAACAAGTGTATCTTCCAATAGAAATTGGGAAGGATACAGCAGCCTTATGTTTACTTTGTTGGAATTTATGGAAATCCAATAGTTTCCTAACCAATTCCATCAATATCAGTTTATCCCCTGGATATCGGGGCAGACAGAAAGGATCCCCCGAGTACATGACCACCCAAAGATATGTGAACTTCTTGAATTGTAAAAAGACACATCCCCATTTGGAAACTTCAACCTGGCCTCATCGAGACTCTTGTCTTCCTCAATTCAGGTTTAACCTGCAGATGTTTACATAAAAGAAGGCGTCATTCACCCTTTTGAATTGGTCTTGGGACCCTTTTCTTGTCAGTTGAGGGAAATACTGATAAACATGGTTCACCATCCTACTTCCTTTGTATCCAACCCGGGATAGTTCCTCATCCCGGCCGCTGCATAGGTGATATATGAAGACATATAAAACTTCCCTGTGGACAATATTGTTGTCATTTGGGAATCTATCTCATTACTAATGAGAGTGCCCCAATCAATCCCTTGCTGATTCTTCTTGATGGTGATCATGAATTGATACATCCACCCTTGGAAAACATTTGATTCGGGTAAGCCAAAAACCTGACTCAACAGAGTGATGATGTCATTGATTTCCTGGATGAAATCACTCCTAGGGATAAGTCTTGGAAATCTGGAGACACCGGTTTGGCTTTGATCAGGAACTTCTTATTTACATGCTTGATATAATCTTCCGATCATTGTCCCAAGCTTTTCGAGATGACTTGATATCTAACACTCTATATTCTTCAAAATTGGGCAGTTTGAGGAGGTTATCAAAGTAACCTCCATCCAATTTGATCACTACTTCTCCTGCCTGATTTCTCACAGAACGAGAAGTAGAGTCATAACTAGAAGCGTAGGCTAAGATGAATTCAGGGCACTGAGCGGACATGGGAAAACCCCTTTGGAAGAGGTAAGCCACTATCGGCTATCGATTTCATCCATGGAGTTTGGGAGGAACTCCTTACCCTACTCCAGAAATCCTCAATATCTATATTTCTGAGCTCTGTATCTCGGATGTCATAATTGCAATCGATATATGATGGAGACTCCACCTTTCTGAACTTGTATTTCATCCTTCCTAACTTCTCAGTCTTTTCTTGCAATGGACCAGGGTCCGACATGAAGGATTTCGAAGGATGAGAGTTTCGAGAGATCAGGAGGTGTTGCACACTGTGAAAATCCCGACCTACTGGAGATGCCGGAAGGATGGAAGAGTCGACACACTGAGGAGGATGTCGGGGAATCTAGAAAACCTGATGCGCTGAGGATGTCAGAGACTTTGGAAGGCGACACTTTGAAGATGTCAGAAACTTTGGAAATCCTAGCATGCCAAATCTTCTGATATACTTCGGGTCTTTGATACTGCACAAGCACCCTTCAAAACCCGAGAAGAGGGAACATGGTTTTTGTTGAATTTAAAACATGCAAGCTCTTACTTTACCATTCATATACCAAACACATTTTAATTACAACAAAATTCTGGGGAAATAACACAAAGTGGTAATTCCAAAGAGATAAACCCTAAAACATAAACCCGGTTTAGAAAACAACCCCAAAAGGAAAAAGAATAAAAACCCCACAAACCTGGTAAGAAAATGGGAAGAATTCCATACATAATCAATCCATAAAAACCATGAACAAAGAATGGAGAGAGAGATACCTTCAACCAGAGCAAGGAAAGATCGAAAATGGACAATTCAATTGGGCACAGGCGAGTTTCGGGTTTCGAGGTTGGAGAAGCATGTGCGAAAATCCACGAGTTAAAAATACGTCCGGTAAAAATGACGTGGAAATCCACATATATATAAGAAAATTTGCAATTAATACACTTCGGCTGGCACGTGCCAACTCACCCGACAACTCGGCATTAACACCATGTCAGCATGCTTGGGAGGTCCAAAACCCGACACAAAGGTGTTTAGAGAAATTCGGGTTTCGGGTTGTGGGAAACAATCGACGCAAAGCATGAGATGTCTAGATGCTTCAAAGTTCGAAAACCTGACATGAAGGACTAAATCGGACTTCGGGTATCGGAAGACAGGTGACACAGAACATGTTTCGAGATAAGGCATGTTCCGATGCGCCGAAGGTCCGAAAACCCGACATGACTTACTTGAAGCGGGTTTCGGGTTTCGGGGAACACAAGACATAAAGCATTCAAAACACATGTTATCCTGTTTATGAAACCCGAAAACCTGATTTTCTCTCATAAAGGCAATTTTGCAAAACCAGCTTAAAAATTTCGTAGGGTTATCTGATAGTTTTGGCATAAACTCAAAATAGAGATAACACTTCTTAACCTAATTTTTTATGACTTGATTTTTTATGTTATGCCTTGAAGGTTGATTTTTATAACAATGTTTGCAAAGTGTCCAAGTTTGTGATAAATGAAACACACAACTTGGATATTTTTATATATGATTATGGAATGAGATTCTAACCATATTTAGCACTCTCATGACCATAAAAATTACAAGAAACATTTATAATCCCATTACAATTATATAAAACTATCGATTCATACATCTTGAGTCTCTTGATCTCCAAAAGCTGATCATTTGGTTCTTTAAGGAAGTATTGAGCTATGTGACCTTTCTCTTTACAGTTAAAGCACACTATATTATTTTTTCTCTCATCTATGTTATCCCTCCATGGATGGTCATCCATGACATTCTTCTTGCATTCCTTAGCTCTGTGTCCAAAATTGTGACAAGAAAAACAATAACCATTAAAGTTTCTTTGATACAAAGCATTTGGTTTCCTAATTGATTTATGCCTTCTTGAATTTTTCCACTTGGTCATCTTCATGCTTAATTGTCTCCTTGGACCAGCCTTGTCATCTTCACACTTCTTCATAGGTTCTTCTATGAATCCTAGTCCTGTCTTTTCACCTACTACCTTTTGTCTATCTAGAATTCCATTCAAAGCTTTAGATATCTTTTCCATCTTGTCATACATCTCTAATATTTATCTTACATCTTCTAGTTCAAATCTCAGGGATATTATTTCCTCTTCATGTGTCATACAAGTTTCTTCTTTTTCATTAAGGGCTTTGGTTACCTTATCAACTTTATATTTCATCTATGTATTGAATTTCAAGTACTCTTCCTCTTTGTCTTTAAGAGATGTTGACATCAGTTCCACTTGGGCTCCTAGTTCTTTGAGTCAATCTTCATATTATTCATCTTTTTAATTTTGTCTTTATTCAAGAAGATTTATTTTCTCTTCATATTATTTCATCATTATCTTAAATTTATGGTTCATTTTACTTTGGCATTTCATTTCCTCCAAGGCACTTATCAATTTACGCTTTAATATTTACCTTAGCTTCATCTTCATCGATATTTCATCATCACTGACATACATATCTCTTGAAATTATTCCAAAGATTATCTCTATAACTATGCTTGTGTTTCAAGAGTACCACCTCCAAGTTGTTAAAATTGATTAAGGATTTTCAGGATCTGATACCAATTTTTGGAAATTCTAGGCACTAAGACGGGGGTGAATTAATGCTTATAAATTTTTTGAATCACAATTATATGTTCTTAACTTAGATATACTGAAATAAAAAAATCATTCAAAAGCTATAAATGAAAGAGCACACATAAGATACATAGAATTTAATGTGGGAAACCCTTAAAGGGATAAAAACATAATGAAACAAAGAAATTGTTTAGACAAGAATGTCTTGTAAATGTTCCATTGATTTCATGTTGAGCATCCACTCAACTTAGAGATGCAACTCCAAAATTTAGTCTTGTTGCCACTTGACATTTAGCAAGATTCAAATTTCATGGAAGATTAAAATCCAAACACTTCAACCAAGATTCAACTTGATCTTCTATAATTTGCCACTTACAAGGAAGAATCAACTCCTTGATTGCTGAGCATCCACTCAAACTTCTTCAAAAAATTTGATCACTTATTTTGTGTTATCTTTCACAACAAAGTACGACTACTTCTTCAACTCAAATTCTTATATTCTCACTCTCCTTCATCTACTGTAGGTAAATTACACAAAGATACCTCTTCATAAAAACTTTGATTTTCTTTTCATGTCAAATATACTTCTCAATAATCTACACTTATATGTTCACTAACTACTACAAAGTTGCAGTCCTACATGCATTAGATTACACTCATATTTTCATCACCTTACTACACTTACAATGAAATGAGCATTAAAAAAATTAAAGAACAAGAAAGATATTTTTTAAAGGAATATGTACCCACAAATTTCTCTTGCACTTCACATTCAATGACCCTTCACTTCCACTCTTTACAACTCATACAAAGGAGGAACACAAAGATGAAAAAAACCATCCACTAGCATTAATTACCTCCTATTTAATATCAGTTTCAAACTCATGACTTACACAAAATAATAAGATGCTTCACATTCTTATAAATAATTATAAAATACTTCTCAAATCACTATTCCATCCGACATATTATAAATGTTCCTCTTATAACTCGACTTTGCAATATGACATTTTCGACTTGTCAGAACGCCATCTCTTTTGTCATTTTCCCTATGGTGAGTTTCTCTTGTCATTTTCCTCTATTACACACATGGAAAAGTGTCCCAATCATGAAAATATGCTACACCACACCTTATTTACCTTTATAACTCCTTAAATTATCATATTATTTCCATTTCTTTTTCATATTTCATTGGAGCTTCAATCACATTCATGGAGGTCCAGAAATTGTAGTCATTGAGGTGCTTGAAAATTTTCAAAGAGAAGGTCTTAAAATATTCTTAAAATCTTAGATAATATAATGAGTGGTCTCTACATTACCTTTATATTCCTAGAGCAACTTCTGCACACTCATTTAATCAAAAAAATTCTTATTTGGACAAGTAATCATCAGATCTTCATACTCATAAATACAGTCATGAAAGTATTGTCATTTCGAGTGCTAAACCTTGTCATCCAACCACCTATAATATACCAAAATAAATATCTTGAATTCCTATTTCACATCTAATTGACAGAAATTAGAAAAACATAGTAAGGACCATCATTTTACTCTAATATCTTAAACTTGTCTCGATTGTGTTCTAGGATCTTAAAACCAGTCCTGGATCCTCGTCTTAAAACCACCTTAAAAGTTATCTCCAATCATACATACCAATTTTATCAGTTCAATTAAATCATAAATTTTTTTTTCAAGCATTCATATTCATACCTTGTTTAAACAAAACTCCATCTACTCACTTGTGGTAACAAGATTCTTCACTAGCTCAAAAGAGCAATTTTATCATTCAAAATTGTACATGAAATAACCTTATCAAACCAAACCAATCATACTCAGAGATCATATGGAATGTATTCATGTTGTTTAGGACCAAAAACAATCACTTCATGAGGCAATTCATCATGTATACTCTTCATACCTTCAAGGCTAGTCTTGCATTCTAGCATTCTCAAACAATAGAGACAATAAAAGACTTATACCATTCAATTTATATAAAATAAAAACACATTTACTTCATGAAAATTAAGAAAACATCTCCAAAATCCTTCACTAATTTTTTTTTTAGCATGGGTTACTTTATAAACTTTGTCTATACACTGAATTTCTCACAAAACACTTGTTTTATTGTGGGTTCCACCAATTTTCATGATTTGAGGAATTATATATAAGATAAAACTCATAAAAAATAAAAAAATCCATTTGATCACCTAAACTGCAGACAATTATATCCATACGATCTCGAATTGGTGTTTAGGAGGGTTTCGAGACAATTTCAAAAAAATGGATAAAACTTTCATACTTCTCATCCATTTTACCTCATATTTTTTACAAAATATTTTTATCTCTATCATATTCAAAATTTTCCATTATTATTTATCTAAAGGATGCTCCAAACTTTTTATTGAATGCTAAGAAGTCGAGTGCTAGTTTAAAATACCTTATTTCACCCAGATTTTGGTAAAATTTAATATATTGCACAAAACCCCTCCTCATGTCCTCAAATTTGGTCCAAACATTAAATAATTCCTCCTCAATGATATAAAATGTATAATTTTTAATAAATACTCATTTACATTCTTGTCAAATCTCATTTGTGCATGTTAAACTTGTTTTTCCGGAGGGGCAATCGTACTCATGACCCCGAATATGCCTCTAACTATTGATTTTGACATATTAATTAATATAATGACTCTTGTAAATTTATTTACACACTTCTAATGCCTTAATTATCTTTTCACATCCTTTTTTTGTTTATACCCTCACTATAGGTCCTTGAATTAGGCCAATTTGAGCTAGTTTACATTGCAACTCACCATGACTGTCATGTTCTTCACC
This sequence comes from Taxus wallichiana var. yunnanensis, assembly GCA_018340775.1. Classification (NCBI taxonomy): domain Eukaryota; kingdom Viridiplantae; phylum Streptophyta; class Pinopsida; order Cupressales; family Taxaceae; genus Taxus; species Taxus wallichiana. The sequence continues at coordinate 322,028,687 of CM031243.1, forward strand.
TTGTATCCCCTTAACCATGTCCTATTATGTGATTTATTTTTATAAAACAATTCATCATCAGCCTAAAAAAATTACTTCACCTTTCTAATTCACTTTACTAACTAGGCCTTGGGATTAGGCATCCTAAACTAAGCTAGTCTAAAAAAATCAACTCATGTGCCCCTATAGTCAATCTTATAACCCTATTTACACATCATATACGTGATATAATGTTTAATAATCCATCATGGTAGCTCTCACATCATCAATTTTCCTCTTCTAGTCGGTGGCTACTCAAGAAGTCAAGTGCTTACTCATGCATTCTCAAGCCTTTGACTGTTCTTCCTTGTCGACTCACTCCAAGCTCCTTCTAGATCTCATGCATCTTGTTTTGTCATTAATATTCATTTAACATCAATTAAAAATCCACATCCACAAGCCAACATAGGATTTTGTGTAAATCCTCCTTGAGAAAAATATCGAATAGGAAGGGGAGTTACATTCCCAGAATAGGAATGTAACTCATATGACATACTATGACACACTATGACATGTCATAAAAAATCCTATGATGCCAAGTATACATAAGAAGTATGAGTCACCAAGGGTGAGGATTTATTCCAAGTAAATAAATACGAGGAAAATAATATCCTACACCAACAATTATTTTTTAATAATTGTCATGATACATATATGATTATTTTCCCATCCTTCATACAATTTATTCAATTTTTCATATAATTCTCACAAATTTAGGTCATCAACTTGATTTATAAATTTTGGATCAACAACTTGATTTATAAGGGTTCCATGTTCAATATTTAAATAAACTTGTTCATTGGCACCATTTCATTCTTGAATCATTTCTTTTGAACACATATTTTTATGAGAAGATGCAATTTCCTCAAGATATTTTTTTGTTTTTTACCCTTTTTTGAAGATACTTTGTTGCCCTGAAAATTTTATTACATAGAAATTTATTCTATAAAAAGAGGTATACAATAATACTTTAATTAAATATATACAAATGTAAATGAGATTCAAAATATTAGAGACATACACTGATGATTTGGAGTTATTAATTGGTATACCAAGTGACATTAAATATTCATTATTTTTATTTAAATTTTTAATATGGAGATGCTCATAAGTAGTCAAGCATTATCATGCATCATCAAATCATATTTCAAGCCCTCATTGATTTGAACAACACCCTGCACATGAACATAAAATTAGAAACATAGTCATTCATTTCATGCATTATTTTTCTAAAATTGGTGACTAAGAAGATAGTAACAAAGATACATCAATGCAATGTAACAAGGATAAGATAATTGAGTAGAAAGATAATCATGCATTTTATCTTTATGAGAAATTAGATTGAATAAGATATAATCAAGCTAAAATGTAAAGCTTTGTATTTAATCATCAACATGAAGTTTGCATGTAATATCTTTACGAATTAAGATCTAATATTCATGATATGAATTTAATAAACATGCAAATTAATATTATAGTAATGACACCAAAAATGAAAACTAAGAAACATTAATATTAAAATTATAATGATAAAACCAAATGAGTAATTCTGCTGCAAGAATGAGAAAAAGTGATTGTTATTACACAACGCAATGAATTTACCTTTGTGATAAAATAACTCCCTTATTTTTCAAGAGAGTTTGCATGTACATTGATAATTTTTCAAATATGAATGAATAGATGAGCTAAAAGCATAAACAAAACATTTCAATTTAGAGAGGAAGGTCATCATCATTTTATGTGTCATTTGATTGGAACTCTTCATCACTCATATATACATATGATTCAAATGTCATCCTCATTGTTTATGGTGAATTTACATTAGTTCTTATTATTTCGAAATACCAAAAATTCTAAATAAAGTAAGGTTTACTAATACCTACACTCACAAATGAAATGTTGGGATGATATGATACACAAACAATGAAAGAGGCTCCTCCTTTTTCCAAGTCATAAGGACTATATATAAAGATAGTTGGATAGAAAAATATTCGATAATGATACAATATTTTTCTCGAAAAAGGCCTATCCTATGAATCCAAAGGGATTTCTTGAAGGGTGTCAACTCATGTTTTTCAATTAAGTGATTTGATAATGATAACTAGATAATGACATTATAGTTTAGAAATCAAGAGGGATGGAGAGATCCTGCTTTGAATGGTAGATGGCCTAGGCTAAAGCTATGGCGAGCTAGAATTTAAAACACTTATTTTACTAAATTTGGACTTATTACGGTTCAAGTTGTAAAAAACCCGCCAATATTGGAATCTGAAATTACTAGTTTTGGATTCCAAAATTTTAAATATTGGAATTATCCAGACTCCAAAATCACACATATTGGATTCCAATATCACATATATTGGAATCTAGAATCACATATATTGGAATCCAAAATCACATATATTGGAATCCATTATCACATATAATCAAATTTACTACACTCTAAAGTCCCATATCTTTGGAATCGACATTTATATGCAAAATAATAAATAAAACATGTCTCTCTGTCGAACGGGCTAGTAGCCACGTGGCTTAAATTATTCCTTTGGAATAAAAGTTCTTATTAGTATTACAATTTATTTAAGATTAAACTATGTAGTTGTTGGAAATTTTTTTAATGATTTCAGGGAATCCATACAAATCTTGGGAAAATATTTGAATGAATTCATGGAAGCCAAAATTTCTTTACAAAACAATAAATCGGTCATGTTTCTTTTTTATATGGGCTAGCAGCTGCTAGGCTAATTAATTTCAAGAGATGTAAAACACTTCAAGAAATGTGAAAAGTAGGAAATACTCACGTATCTAGAAAAATATTAAGGTTTGTAGACACTCAAATCACCATACAAATAAAAACAAACAAGCGTCACCATGAGAAAAATGTCAAAATGAATTTTAAAAATTAAGATTTGATAGGTTTTCTTTAGTGAAAACAAATAAATCATTATACTAAATGAGGCAAGTCAAAATAAAAGGAGAATCATTGTGTTCAAGTATCAACACTAAAAAACCTACAAAACATAAAGTGGAAATAAGTAAACAACTCCATAGAAAGAAGGAAAGATGCATGCTTTTAAGTATGTCTTGCTTTAATTTAAGAAAAAAATTCCTTAGAATGGACCATTTGACTCTAAGAATAATATTATCATAACCATAGGCATTGAGCTTATTGATAGCTCTTTGAGTGTCCTCCCTGTTAAAACAATTAACAAGAACAAATCCCCTTCTAATCCATATTATGATCCATGGCCACGTAGACATGCATGATGTGTCCAAATGACCTTAAAAACTCATGCAAATTGGCATCCCTTGTGGTCCTCGGAAATACTAGTAACTCGAATAGAATTTTCATCATTTCTACAAGACATGTTGTTTCGAATGGTCCATGTAACCCCGAGACTAGGATGTGCCTAGTAGTGAAGGTAGTGACAGCCCCACCATTGATTCTTTAGGAAGATGTCGGGCCCTTGATGGCATTATCCCTTGGTAAGGTGTCCGTGGAACGGGTGGGAGTGAGATCCCCTGTAAGGTCATTTTGATGTTCATTGATCTCCCTTATTACTATAGATATGAATAACTATGAGCACCACACTGCCCTTGGAGTGAGAGAGGGAAGACAACGCATCTCCTCGGACTTGGAATTATCAACCTTAGATCTTGGACGGGAGGGGTCACTCTAGTAGGGTTCCTTGTTGGTAGCGATGCCGAACTTGTGCCACTCATGGTGCTCAAGAGTACACTTATTAAGGTGCACTTTGAACACTTTGTAGATGTGCATAGTAGTGGTGTGAACCACCTTTTGGCCCTGCTCATTAAACTTGTATTCGATGATCATATTCATCCACCTCAATTTTATTCAATGGTGGAAAAATAAATTCCAGATTGTCATTATCCTCCTATTCAAGATCCCTTCATCTCACTCGTATGACACCATCACCTGTCATCCCTAACTCAAGAAATGAGAAAATTTAGGAAATCCTCACGCATCTAGAGTAAATCTTAAGGGTTTGCAGACACTCAAATCACCCTACAAATAAAAATAAACAAACATTGCCATGAGAAAAAATATCAAAATGAATTTAAAATATTAAGATTTGATAGGTTTTTTTAATTGAAAAGTGCACTTTTATATTGATAAGTTTTGCATAGAGAAAACAAATAAATCATTGTACTAAAGGAGGCAAGTCAAAATAAAATGTGAATCATTTTGTTCAAGTGAAACACAACTGATCCTATCAACACTAAAAATGTACAAAACCTAAAGTGGAAATAAGTAAAAGACTCCATAGAAATAAGGAAAGATGCCTTCTTTTAAGTCTTCCTTTCTTTAATTTTAAAAATAATATGCCTTGGAGTGGCCCATTCGAATCTAAGAATAATATTATCATAACCATAGGCATTGAGCTTATTAATAGCTCTCTAAGGGTCCTCCTGTTGATGAAATTAACAAAACCAAATCCCCGGTAATATTTATTTTGATCCATGGCCACCTAGACACACATGATGTGTACAAATGACTTGAAAATATCATGTAGAGTGACATCCCTTGTGGTCCTCGGATAGAATGGTATCCCAAATATAATTTTAATTGTTTCTATGGCACTTGGTGTTGCAAAAATAGTCAATACGCCCCCGAGACTAGGATTTCCCCAAAAATGAGGAAGCAACAACCCCCTAATGATGCTTCCACCGGAGGTGAGGCCGTCAATAGTTTTATCCATTGTTAAGGTGTCTATGGCATAGGCGGAGGTGAGATCCTTATAAGGGAATTTTCATGTGCAGTGATCTCCCTTCTTCGCATATTTGAATAAACTATGAGCACCGCACTTCCCTTGGATCAAGAGAGGCTAGACAATGCATCTCGCCACACTTGGATTTGTCATCCTTGGATCCCGGTGGGGGGGTTTGTTCTAGTAAGGTTCCTAGTTTGTAGTTGATAGCAATGCTGAAATTTTTCCACTTACTACTCTTGAGAGTGCACTTGTTAACACATGTTTTGGAAACTTTATGTATGTCCATGGTAGGGGTGTAAACCACCTTCTACTCCTGCTCTTTGAACTTTTATTCAATGATCTTCTTCATCCAGATCAATTATATTCAGCGGTGGCATAAGAAATTCCAACTCTTCATTATCTTCCTATTAAATCTCCTGTATCTCACTCTGTGCGATGCCATCAATGTCATCCCTACCTTAAGAAACAAGCAAATTCAGGAAATCCTCATGAATTAGGAGTAAATATTAAGGGTTTTAAGACACTAAAACCCCCTACAAAAAAAGATAAACAAATGTCACCATGACAAAAAATGTCAAAATGAAATTAAAAAATTAAGATTTGAATGGTTTTCTTTAGTGAAAATAAATAAATAATTATACTAAATGAGGAAATTCAAAATAAAAGGAGAATAATTACATTCAAGAGAAACAACTTATGCTATCAACACTAAAAACTCTACAAAAAATTAACTGGAAATAAGTAATGTAATCCATAGAAATATATTTGAAGATCTTCTTCATCCAACCCAATGATATTTGGCGGGCAAAATAAATTCTAGATGTTCATTATCCTCCTATTTAAGCTCCCTACACATCACTCTATTAGATGTTATCACTTTCATCCCTAGCTTAAGAAAAGGAAAGAATTGAAATCCTCACATGTCCGGAGAAAAGTTATCATTGGTTTGTAGACACTCAAATCGTTGGCTATTGCAAAGTAAAACCATACAAATAAAAATAAGAATACTTATCCTCACATAAAATTCTTGTCAAGGGTGGACAATGCACATCCACTAAATTTACAATGGCTGTGCACCTACTACAAAAATATGGTATAAACATTTACCTTACTTTTCTAAATGGACTATTCACACAATTAGGTAAATATATAATCATCACTACTGCAATGATGGAAGTCGTAGCTCATGATTGTTCATTAGATACCTGTTGTTGTTCTTATGTTGTTGAATTTTCTAGTCTTGGAACTAAGACCTCTTAATTTTAAAGGGTTAATTTACAATAATGTCTGTGAATAAAAATGTATAACCCATTCTGTAAAGAGCATAATATTGAACGCTTTTCTCATTCTCCTTAATCATAATCCAACATATGTGTGTGACATGTGTGTGTATCATGTAAAACTGTAAATCATCTCCTAGTGTTCATGTATATTTGAAGAGTGTCATTCAAATAAAAAAAAATTAATTTGGTTTCATCCCCATAGATATGAAAAATCATCAAGTATCAAACAACATAGAATAACACTAGATAGCATAAGACACTCTCTTATGAGAACATGTTTCTTATAAGAATAAAGAAACCAACTCAAATCCTTTGTATCATCATTTACATTAAAGTTGGTGGAAGACATCAAACAGTATAGAAATTCAACATCTTGCATTGTCTTAAGGGGTAAAAAAGTAGAATACAAATCATCTAGAAAAATACCACAATAGTTAAATTATCTTCTTAGATAGTAAATTAATCAAGAAAATAAAATGACCCACTTGCCTTAACAAGAAAACTCTCCAAAACAGAAAGTGATATCACCTACAAGGATTCAAATATGAGCTAGAATAAGTTCAAACAAAGATTTTTATAAGTACAAAAATGATTTCTCAACAGTAAAAGGTAAAATTAAAAGTTTAACTCTGAATTTTCAAAAATATACCATAAGAACAATGTCAAAATTATTTTAGAAATTAAGATTTGATATTTTTTTTTGTGAAAAAAAAACGAAGCATTAGGGTAAGTGCATTAAGTTGGGGGGCTAAAAGTGGACAAAAAATAAAAAATAGACAAAATGTGTGTGTTTTATTATAACACGATCACGTTATGTTTTTCAAAGTTTGGAAATTACCAATACTATAACACATATGCATTATATTGTGCATACATTATGTCTGTTATAAATGAAAAAATGATCCCAAGCCTTTACCATTTTAACTCCCCAAACGTGAGTTTCGTAGATTAAGCACTACCCTCACGTTTTGTCATTCACCTGGATCTCAAGCTCAAATGATCATATTTGAATTTCCAAGAAGATCTGAATCAACGATGATGCCATGGAGAAGAGGTAGGCATAATTCTTTTCTCAAAATTACATTGAAATTTGGTAATTATATTGTATAATTTTAATTGAATATTTTTTTTATTGTTACAGTTCGAGGTTGAGGGAATCAACCATAGCCAAACCCCGATGTTATTTTCATCCCTCCCAACCCTCTCATAATTTATCAACATACCCTGGGTAGTCAATAATATTTAGCAGCCCACATAGTTTAAAATAAAATTTAAATTGAGGATTTAATCAAAAGATTAAGGGCTTCACAATCTACAATCCCCCACTGCGCCTCTCTCGCAAACACATTGGAGGAATTAACGGATCAAGATGACATGGTAATGGGGAAAATTGATCAATGGACATCTTATAGATAGGTTTGTAGGGTTTATTATTCCAACAAATTTTCATATGTGGATGTAAAGAAAAAAGAAATTACAAAAGACCTCATATGCACCTTATTCACGGACCCCGCACTAATTTTCCTATTTCGTTGTCATGCAAATAGTTTCTCATCCATTGGTGCAATAACAATTTGATTAAAAATAATTTTTAGGATCAATGGTGGATGGTGTTTGATTTTCCACCTTGCAATAACAATGAGGTGACACTATACTTTTGAGGAAAATCTATTTTGAGTTTATCAATAACAAAATCACAAAGTATTTTGATTTACGATATTTCAAGGCCAAGGAAAAGGATCTACATAGGATCGACCAAGTGCACAATGTGCACCTATTTAGCAAGGTAGATTCCCCGCATAGAATCCCCCTCACCCTAAGACTTTACCTCTAGAAGTGAATAAGATAATAGAGATCGATACACTCTCTACTCGCCTGGGATATCCGAGATCCTTGTTTGACATATGAGGGAGTTTTATGATCCAAATGCTCACAGAGGTATAAAAATTATTCCCTTGGGGAGTACTAACACGAGGCCACATATTTTCTCGTTATGTGGTAGCATATGTTTGGGGCTCGAGGAGGAAGATAATTTCATGCATACTAATTTTGGTGGAGTTAGTGTTGGTGGTGCTCACGATAATGCCACTATGTCAAATGCCTTTTGAGCAAGACATATGGATTAAAGTCATATTTGTCACCTTCGTAGGTATTTGTTATGTTTTATTATGTGTGTTACAAAAATATCGGAGTACTTGATTTACTTATATATGTTAAATTTTTCAAATAATTGTATTTGTACATGTCTTCCTTGATGATACAATGCAGGAGAGGGCATCATCATCCCGACCATAGGCTATGAGCACCATATGTACACATACATTCACAGAGGTAATTTAGAATGTTAATTGTGTAAAATTTTCATGTATGAATATATATATATATATATATATATATATATATATATATTGAAGTCAAATATATGTATGTTCTTGTATGTTCGTCTAACTTTACATGATACATGTTTGATAAATATGTTAACTTCACTAGACACCTTGTTATCTCTATGGTGAGTAGAGAAAGGTGTTACACGTGATTTCATCTACATAGAAATTCATTGAGGTATTCAAACAACATATATTTTCATTAAATTTCTCGTGTAATTCATATTATGTTAAATTAAATGTTAATAATGTCATTCATTGTAGAATTATTAAATTATCTTAATAATGTCCTTCATTGTGTATACACAGGAGTTACCCGACGATGTAACAACCATTCATTTGATTCATAGGCATGGCGGGGTAAAAAAATAGTTCTATATTGATAAAATTAGTTAAAATATTTTCATTACACATACATGTACTTAGTTCTATTTTGGCTAATTCTGATGTTTGATTTTGTGATCTTATGTGTATGTAGGGAAATTCAAATCCATCAATTTTGATCTCGTGGGCATGGAATCCTCAATCTCAATGTTTTGATACCACCATTTGTGCTCTAGAGCTACCGGTGACTCATCTGAGTTTGAGATGCAGATTCGGCGTGATCGAGAGCTTGCGGTAAGTGTGTGTATTTATGTAAATACTTTCATTAGCATGTTCTTAAATACATGTTGAAAACATATATAAATTCAGTTTTGAAAAAAGTTGTTTGCATTTATAGGTTCAGCTACAAAGTAGTCTTTAAGGGAAGATGGTTCGTAGCATAAACACGAATGATTTGATGTTATCTCATAGATCTCCATCTTCATCTAAGGGAGGGCCTTCTTCCAAAGCAAGGCCAAGAGAGGGATAGATTTTGATGATCGGTATATATATATGTCTTACATGACATTGTTTTGTATGCCTATGTGCATGACATTCTATGTACGCTTATATGGCATTTGAACTTGATAGTATATGACCTATTTGGAAATTTTTATATTTATCATGCACGTTAATACTATTTGGAACTCAAAATTTTTGTATGAGACCTTACTGTTATGAGATTATTTTTGTATGAAACTAATATGATGTGCACTTGACTTTATTTAAGACATTATGGATTATTTATTTATTTATTTGTGATGTACATGTACTAGCATTTTTAATGTATAATATGCATAATAATTTGAATATATATATATATATATATATATATATATATAATGTATGTACATATAAAGAGTTACATAATCTAGGTAATTCTTCTTTCAATTTATCAATGAGTATTTACCTTATGTATGCTTCTTCTTGCTCACGGTATCTTTGTATTGGTTCCTATCTTATCATGCACCTACTAAATTCTTTAATGCTTCTTGGACTATCTCGATTGTGGGCTTAAGAACACAATGTTTCCAACTTTCTCTTACTTACTTACTTACACAAAACCCCTACTCTAAGGATCAAGTTTATAGCACATTTTTCTATGAATTAACACCTTGAAGTGCATTAGGTATGTTGAACCCTATTGATTTTCCAGTTTTTTTCATTTATGTCAAAGGAATTGATGGAAAAGGGAGAGTGAAAGAATATGTTCATAAGATGTTTTTTTCAGAGGTTCAAAGTGAATTCATGAGGTTTCAAGAAGACAAGGTTTTAGATGGTGAGTGGGAGTCCTTTCAGGGTAGTTTTAGGTACTTAAAGCAGTGAAACAAGATGACATAGGTTAGAAAAAACATGGGAGAGGTGTTAAGAGAGCTTCTACAACATGTATGAGTAAATTTTAGACTCATTTCAGGTCTAAGAGTCAATTTTGTATGTTGGGCATAAATAGTATTGAGAAAAAATAGTGTTCGGAATGCAAATGAGATGGGATAGGAAAATTTAGACCTAATATTTTAACACTAATTTGGGATATGATAGAGGAAGGTTTCCTGAAGCTTCATGAAAAATTTCAGGTCAAATTTAGGTAATTTGTTCAAGTTATGTCAAAGTCTAAAGGCGCTTGAGTCCTTAAGATCCCTAAGACCAAAAAATTGTATAACTTCAACGTGTGATTACTCAGTCTCCATGGCACTTAGAGAAGTCCTTTCAGATCTTACACCTCTGTGTAGGGACCCTATATGAAATTCTATCTTGGTTTTTTCCATCTCCTTTTGGTGCTCTCGATGTCATCTTGTTTGCAAACGTGTGAAATATTGTGGTTTAAATAAGTGTAAGGTTGTCAGACATAATTATTTACAAACGGTAGCTCTTGGGACCAACCATCTACACCAACATGTCTTGATGGCCTAGTAAATGCTATTATAGGATTCATTTTGGTTCCCTACACTCCCGTAATTTTGGGCTATCTCGTATGAGCGTAGTCCCTTAAGGTCCCTAAGACCAAAAAACTGAATAACTTAAATGAGTGATTACTCGGTCTTCGTGGCTCCTAGAGATGTACCATTAGATCCTACACCTCGAGTAGGGACCCTATACAAAATATTATCTCACTTTTTTCCATCTCCTTTTAGTGCTCTTGTTGTCCTATTGTTTGCAAACACGTGAAATAGTGTAGTTTGAGTCGGTGTAAAAGGTCATCGGACGTAATATTTTACAAACGATAGCTCGTGGGACCAAACTGTCTATTCCAATACATCCATATGGCATGTTGAATGCTAGTGGAGACTTTTTTTTGTTCCCTACACTCTCAATGCTTCCGCGCTTCCTCATCCGGGTTCAATCCCTTAAGAGCACCGAGACTAAAAAATCATATAACTTTGGCGTGGTGATTACTCGGTCTAAATTATAAACCTCTCCATAGGTACCCTCTACGAAATCATATCTCATTTTTTTCCATATTTTTATTTTATCTCATTGTCTTATTGTTTACAAACACGTGAAATAGTGGTAAGAAATAGTATTGAGAATAAACATTGTTCTAACATGCAAATGAGATGAGATAGAAAAATGTAGACATATCCTTTAAAAAATAATTTTGGAGATGATATAGGGAGGTGTCCTTATTCTTCATGCAAAATTTCAGGTCAAGTTAGGTCATTTGTTCAACTTATGTCAAAGTCTGGGTGCAATCCCTTTAGAGCCTTGAGAACAAAAAGCCGTATAACTTCGACGTGTGATTACTTGGTCTCTATGGCACCTTGAGACATCCTATCAGATTTTACACCTCCATGTAAGGACCATATATGACAGGATATCTCAATTTTTTCCATCTCCTTTCAATGCTCTAATTATCCTATTGTTTGTAAACGCACCGAATAGTGCGGTTTGAGTCGTGTGTAAAGGCTGTCAGATGCTATATTTTGTAAACGGAATCTCGTGGGACTAAACCATTTATTCCAACACATCCGGATGGCCTAGTGAATTCTATTGGATGATTCATTTTTGTTCCCTATGATTCACTTGCTTACAGGCTACCTCGTTCAGGTGTAGTCTCTAAAGATCCCCGAGACCAAAAAATCGTATAACTTCTATGGGTGATATCTCGACTCCGTATCACCTAGAAACATCCCATGAGATCCTACAACCCTCTTAGGGACCCTCTACAAAATCCTATCCTAGTTTATTCCCTCTCATTTTGGTACTCTTGCAGTCTAATGTTTGAAAACGTGCCAAATAATGCGGTTTGAGTCATTGTAAGGCTCCTAGATGCTATATTTTGCAAACGGAAGCTCATGGGAAAAAATTGTTTGTGCCAACACATCCAGGTTGTCCGACAAGTGATAGGGAGGCTTAATTTTGGTTTCATATGCTCCCTTTGCTTCCGTGCTATCTTGTCTCGGGCGTAGTCCCTTAAGATCCCTAAGACCAAAAAAATCGTATAACTTCGACGGGTGATTTCTTAGACTTTGAAGCACCTAAATACGTCCCATTAGATCCTACACCTCCACCTAGGAGCCTATAAAAATCTAATGATGGTTTCTTCCATCTCTATTTGGTAAGTATAAGGTCGAGACACAATATTTTACAAACGGAAGCTTATGGGACTAAACCGTCTACACCAACACGTTTGGATGGCATGGTGGAAGCTAGTGGAGGATTCATTTTGGTTCCCTATAATCCCCATGCTTCCAAGATATCTTGTCTGGGTGTAGTCCCGTAAGGACCAAAAAATGTATAACTTTGACGGGTGATTTCTCGGACTCGTGGCACTTAGAGACGTCCCGTCCGATCCTACACCTCCACCTAGGGAACTTTTAAAAATTCTATGCTGGTTTTTCCCATCTCCTTTTTGTGCTCTCGGTGTTCTTTTGTTTACAAATGTACCAAATAGTTTAGTTTGAGTCGGTGTAAGGCTATTAGACGTAATATTTTGTAAACAGAAGCTTGTGGGACCAAACCATCTATGCCAACACATCCATATGGTTTGGTGAACACTAGTAGAGGATTTGTTTTGGTTCCATATACTCCTTGTGCTTTCGGGATACCTAAATGCTGGGATAGTTTGAAGTGAAGGAATGCATTTCGTAAGCAATTCTAGACAAATTTATTTTCTTTTCTCGTTAATTCTGATAAAACTAGCCTTGATATTGCATCCTGATAATAAAAATTTCCCAAGATATGAGGGATATTTTAAACTTATAAAACAAGCATGGGTAGTTCTCTCCGATAATACCGTAAATGCTACCTATGATGCCATGAAAAAACCAAGGGAACAATCCCACCTTCCACCAATCGAATTCCACAGAACCGCCACAACCACTTGGCATTTCCAATAGTCTAAAAGGGAATAATTCTTCAAGTGTGGATTCTTGTCTTGAAACTTCCGTATTTTGATGACCTCGAAAAGAACTCCGAACGTAAAGCAGGACCAGGAACATGACCTAGACCATGACCTAGACTAAAAATTTGAGAGGATTTTTGAGGTTCAATTTTATTTTCCAAGATGCATTAATCCAATGTTTGAGAATGTTTCTCCAAATGCAATGACATTCTAATTCAAAATCTCGATGACCTCTAAATTTGTATGTATTTCAAGTTGTTTGGAAATCACATCACACCCTTCCCTAGCTTTGATGACTACCCATATCTTTTTTAGGGAGATTTCGAAAGCATCCATGGCCTTATCATAAAAGAAATTATCAATGAATGGAATGTCACTAAGTCGTAGGTGAGATGACCCCCATTCAGAACTAGAAAAGAAAGAAAAAAATCTCTTGGAACAAAACTGATTGCACCAACATGTTGGGATAGCCTGGTGAACGCTAATGGAGGTGTCGTTTTGGTGTTAAACTTCATCCGAGCATAGTCCCTTAAGATCCTTGAGACTAAAAAAGACTATAACTTCACCATGTATTATCTCGGACTCTATGGCACTGGAGAGCTCTCGTCGATTCTACACCTCCATGTTGGTACCCTCTATGAAATCCCATCTCTATTTTCTCAATCTTCATTCATTCCTCTTGATATCTTATTATATGAAAAAGTGTCGAATAGTCCATTCTCGAGTTAGTGTAAGATTTTCCATTATCAATCACGTGATTAATATAGGTGATTCATACAATATAGATGGTGAAATGAATTTTTTTGGTTGTTCCTTTCTAATATTTAATTTCTCTTATCTTCACTTGGCTTCAAAACTAATAAATTATCTACTAACAATGCCAAATACGTGAAGGTGGAATCTTTCTTGGCACCACTAACCTACATAAACAAGTTAGTAAGCAATTAAACAAAAATTTAATCATACATAATTTAAACAAAATCATTAAAGTAAATATTCAAATTAAATTAATGAAGAACATACCTTTGCAAATTCAATCCAATGAATCGCAAGGATTATATCTACTCTTGACAAGAGAAAACACTACTTCATGATCTCGATTCACGAACCTTCTATATATTATTTTTAATGGTCTACCTTGATATTTAATTAATTTAATATTTGTGCAAGCACCAAATGTGAATAGTGAAGTATCTTTTTATGTACTTCATAGTATTCATATAACCAAGTGTTTGATTTTTTGATAGGATACCATTAAATCTAAGTTCCAAAGTGACTACCACTAACCCAAAGTGTGATACTCAAGGTATTCACCATCAATGACTATGGAAGTCAATTTTTTTCCTCTACACAATGAGATAAGTACTTTGTTACCTCTTCATTAAATTCCATCACAATAACTGAAAAACGTTCCCTACATCACAAAGTAAAACTCAAGTAAAATTTAAAATACATTAAGAGTTGACCATTTAATAATTTATAAATCTAAAACATGGCATGTACATATATGTACCTTGTTGCACTAAATCGAGACTAGGTCAAAGTGAGGTGATGTTGTCATTTTATCTAAAGACACTGCAAGTTGTAATGCTCATAGAACTTGATGTGTGTCGAGTGGAATTAGAGGTCTACAAGTCCATTCATCCACCCACTATTGTGACTCACATTTATTCCACACAAAATCAATGCATGATATACAAAAACATGTCATGCACCTAGTATAAATAGTCCAAGCATTTACATTTGAACTACGGAATGAGTGCATATCACTTGATCCTGCAACTGTCATACAATATTCAAAACTTGCCAAATGTTGTTCCTCTATCAACTAGAAATATCTAGGAACCTTTGATCTCTCTTGATATTCATGGCCCATTTTCTTGACACCCTAATCAACAATGATTTTTTCATCTCAAATTTAGCACCATCCTTGAACTTTAACTCTTCTCTTACAAGTTCTCTTTTCACACATGCTCTTGCACCATCATGCTCTCCTTTTCCATGCTATGCCTTAGTAAAACTCTAGATATTTTGTATATTTGTTTCTTTTTTTCATCCTTCTTAGCCAATAAAACATCTGTGCATTCTTGAATTATGAAGTGCAGTTGTTTGACCAAATTTAATGTTGATTTAAACTAATGTTACTCTCATTCAAGTTCACATAAAACACCTATAAACACCCTTACACATATTCTATAGAATGTTTCTGATCATCACTGATGTAGAAATGATACTCTCTTAATATTTTTTCAATCTTTCTCAAAGTGGTTTCTAGAGAGTGCATGAAAATAGCAAGAACAGACCTTTGAGTTATAATATTGAGACTCGAACCTCAATTTGTGGTTGTAATGTGTAATTATTTATGAAGTGAAATACTAAAATAATAGAACGAACTAGGAATGTATCCTTTCTTAACTTGAATTTTTCATCCAACCATCTTGATCTTTATGTGTGTGCCTTCGCATACTCATAACCAATTTCCTCTCCGAATTTGACCATATATTCGATACAGGTAATTAATTTGTAACAAGCTCACACCTCTTAGATTATTTTCCATATTTTAATTGAATACCACCAATTTATATTTGTTGAAACCAACCAATTATTTTCCTATTGAATTTTACTCTCCTCATGGATACAACTTTTCATATTTGACAAGCCACCACATACGTTGCACATTCCATCCAAACATGATTTGTTATAGAAAAATTGTCTAGTTGATTTTTCACAAAATATTGTCAGAATAAATTCCCTTGAAGATTTTTGTGGGACATTTAATCCACACTCTTGCAACATGATTTCAATATGCAAAACATGACGTATTTGACAAAAAAACATCATAATACATTGAAAATTCAACATGATGCCTGCACCAACAAGTGGTACGTGAGTGATTTATTTTCACATAAAAGGGTTTTCTCATTTCATAGAATATTTGGCTAATGTTAATTTATGGATTTTAATTCTTAAACTTAGAGAACAGATTATTTTGAGTCATATCTAAGAAATGTTTTACAAATGATTCACAATTACAAGAACACATTTTTCTTTTTGTATCTCTTCTATTCAAATGACACCCTTGTGTTCTCATTCCAAAAGTTTACAATGAATTCTTTTAGAATATCAGATGTATTCTTGTATTTCGGTGGGAGTCTGCTAGAGAAATACCAATAGTCGGTGTTATTGACTCACTCAAGACTTTTACATCTCTCTATTTCTTTCATTAGTGTTTTTATGTTTAGCTTCAAAGAACTGCTTGTTTTTATAATAAATCATTTATTATTTGTTTTATCACTTACTATACAATTAGTGAGTGCACACCATGTAGCATTACTATTTTAATGCGTATTTTTCCACCTAAAGTTTGGTATGCTTTATGTATGTTTTCAATAATTGATGCATTTTGATCAGCAACATTAGATGTTCTTAACCCCAAGTTCTTCATTATAGGTCTCATCTTGATTAATTTCATCAATGTGACAAATAATTGACATCTTTGTGTGTCATTTAAATTCTAAAAGTAATTATCCCAAATTCCACTAGCTTTTATTTTTGCATTTCTTTCATAAATTTTGTTATGCATTGGTTTTATAATGTTTTCATCAATTTCAATTAAGTGAGTTGGTTTTCTTTGCAAAGTGGAAGGAGGTGTTCTTAGAGATGAATATTCATTAACAAGGTTACTTTCTTCATTCATTGTTTCCATACAAATTTCGGGGTTAACATTTAGATTCATATCAATTTATTCATCCATACCAATGTTATCATTCAATTCAATATCATTATTCATTGCAAAATCATTATTCTCTACATTTTCATTATGTATTTCATCCTCTTTTTCTAAAACATTAGCTACATTTGATATAGCATATGTACCTTTCCCGCATGAAGTTTTCACATTCTCTTCAATTTATTTATTCTCATCTCTTCTAATCTCTCTAGTGTCTTTTTATTGACTTTCTTATTTTCCTTAGCTTGAATTTTATCACCCATGATTACAAAAATTCAACTAGTGGGGTAGGGGATAAAAAGAAGTAATAAAAATCATGTAATAATGTATAGGAATCTACTGACTTAAAGAATGGAGGTAGAAATCCCGTGAAAGAGATGAAAGGGACGTTGGGGGACCACAATATATAAACAAAGCATAAAACGTACATATTATTACTTTTCCCTTTTCCAAGCCATGCCTCAAGGCTTGGGATCTAGTTTGGATCCTCAATCCTGAGGCATGGACCTGCACAAACATAACAAACCACATGTTTTTACAGGAAAATGCAAAAATCCAACTTCCGCCATGATAAATCAACATCAAATGATCAATTCGTTTGACAATAGTTATACCACAATGTAGAGGAGAGTTTATTATTTGTATAAGTATAATTTTTCAATTTTTCTAATAAATATAATGTTTCCATATTATTTATTTTCTAACTATGCCTTTTATAGATAATTTTTCATGTTTTTTTTTTTCAACTCATTGAAATTGAATAAAAAAATTTAGGCACAAACTAGGAATAATTCTATACATATTAAAAAAACTAATTTTTGATAGCTTTTGAGGTAGTTAGGGGGGGCATAATCAGAACTCCGTTATTTTTCAAAACTTAAAATTTATGTACTAGAAAAATCATAAAACAAATACTCCCTAAAAATATCTAAAAACATTCTAGCACAAACTAGATGCTCCTAGCTATCTTTCTACAAAAGGGTTTTTTTATTTAAATTTTCACAACTAAAAGAAACCCATTTGAAGAAAAATTCTTCACTAAGAGAGGGGACTTAATCAAATTATAAAGAGAACCGAATGGCTTTCAGATGATGACAAGTGTCAAGTGAGCATATGTTCATAAGTCAAAAAGGTGACGAAGTATCAAAATCTTGCGTGAATGACACGTAGAGCCAACAAAGGAGTAGGACAACGAGCCACAGATGGTGCCAAGTGTCCACCCAAAACTTCCCAGGAGTGTTAAATAAAATCATATTCAAGAGGATGCATGAGTCTTCCACGTGGATCTTGTAACAAATGGACTCCATCTTTAAAGCAAGCCATAAAGATGACAAGCCATCCTCCACGTATAAGTGATATAGGGTCTTATCTGTAAGATTTAATGCTCGAGGAATCTTTCAAAATATTAGAGATCAAGGGTTATTTCACTACAAAATGCACTCCATTTGAATCAATGGGTCAGGAACCAATGCATAAAGGGTCGAAATATCTGGTTATGTAATAAATAGCTGAAAGGGGTTTTCTCAAAAGATGAGTCCATCTCAAAGGAGTCAGTTGCAGAATAATCAAAGATGCATTAATAAGCATGGCTCTCACTCCTTGGAAGGGTCAAAGAGCATGGGAAAGATTTGAAGAAATCTATTTCAGTCACTTCACATCATTTATCATAATTCAAAGGTGGTTGGAAGGGAGTTTGAGAATTTTCTCTCACCCTTTTCTCCTCCTATATATTGTAATCAAAGTCTGATGTAAGGAAGACTTGAAGAAGGAGAAAAATAGTTTAATGATCAGGATTCTTAATCTTTTCCTCTTTGTTGCCAAGATTCTCTTTTGTTAGGAAAAGGAGATCTTGAAACTCCAGCCTTCTGCCTGGGCTTTGTAACGACAATCTTGCCTCTCTTCTATATGTAATATTGTGCACAACCATTGGAGTAATATATATGTTTTGTGGTGTTTCCGGTTCATCATTCACATATCTTTATTGTCTCTAATCACCTTTATTTTCATTTAGAAACTATGCATCTTTGGGTGTTGTTGCAATATTTGGTGTTGTGCTTAAGTAGTTTGAGATGATTGTGTATTCAGTTGGCTTCCTGGTGTATTCTTTTTGGCACATCGCCTTAGTTTGTTTTATGTTTTCTTTCTAGTTTTTTTACCCCTATCTCCCCCCACAGAGAAGAGTCACTTATTTAAAATCTAGAGGTCTCCTTAGGGTGCATGTCCCACTAAACTAAGGATTCCCATGACTCTGACGGTTCTATCCGCCAAGGATGTTCGTTAAAAGGTTTTCAAAAATACTAAATGATGCTAAAAAAATGTTGGTGGGTAAAAAATTCACTCTATTATGTTTTTTTACAAAAACAGGATAACCTATTGGTATTTTAGTTATTTTACCCACTTAAACTAATCTATTTTCAATAAAATTTAGTATCTTAGAAACTAGAGTCAAAATTCTACGATTCATGTTTAGACAACATCTTCCAATTTTGAGTGTAACTATTTCAAAAACTTGTACAAGTTGAAGTTTTTATTTTTAGAAAAATGCATCCACTTAAGGACCCCTTTAGCCCCCAACTTGGTTCACTTACCCATTATATTAAATGAGGAAATTCAAATAACAAGAGAATGAAAACATTGAAGTGAAACAAAACTGATCCTATCATTACTAAAAACCCTTAAGCGGGAATAAGCAAAAGACCCCATAAAAAGAAGGAAATATAACTAATTTCAAGTCTACCTGGAGTGGTCCATTCGACTCTGAGAATAAGATTATCATAGCCATGACCATTGAGCTTATTGATAGCTCTCTATGTGTCCTCCTTATTGATGAAATTAACAAAAGAAACCCCCGATAACCCATGTATTTTGATCCATGAAAATGTAGACACGTGTGATGTATCCAAATGGCTTGAAAATATCATGCATATCAACATCCCTCATGTCCCAGAGATAGATTAGTAACTTGATAAAAACTTCATCATTTTTTCACCGCATGGTGTCACGGGAGCGATCCATGCCACCCCCTAAGTTTGGGAGGCACGTATTTTGATTTCCCAACAGTGGAAGAAGTGGAAGTAATACTAGCGTTGCTTCCACCTATGGTGAGGCCCTTGCTTCCACCTTGTAAGTGCATTTTGATGTCCAGTGATTGCTCTTGTTACTGCAGATATGGAAAACCATGAGCACTGCACCACCCTTAGAGATAGCAAGGGTTAACAATGCATCTCGACCAGATTTTAAATCATCAGCCTTGGATCTCGGCGGGTGGGGGTGCTTCAAACAGGATATATTCTAAGGAGATGCCTATAAATTTTTCTCGAGGTTTCTTGGTTGGCAACAACTCCGATCTTGTGCCACTCACAAAGACTCAAGACCGTGCTTATCAAGGAAATTTTTTCCACTTTGCAGATGCATGTAGTAGTGGTGTGAACCATAATATGGCCCCGCTCATTGAAATTTTATTCCACGATCTTCTTCACGCCGGTTTCATCTGTCACAATTATATTTAGAGGTGGAAAAAGAAAATCCAGGTCTTCGTTATCCTCCTCTTTAAGCTCCACCCATCTCATTATGCGGATGCCATCAATGTCATCCCACATTGATGAATGAAAATTTTAAAATTTATTTAATGTTAAAATATGTTGTTATTAGAAAATCATTTAATGATTTTAGGGAATCCACATTGATCTAAAAATGATAAATATAACATGTTTATTTTTATACAAGATAATAACTCTTGGTATTTTTTCACTTTTGAATAAGGTTCCTACATGTTTTAAAAATTATTTAAGATTAAAATAAATAGTTGTAGGAATTTTGTTTTAATGATTTTAGCAAATCCAACACTAATATGCAAAACCATAAATACAACATGTTTCTATTTTATACTAGCTAGTGGCCGCTAGGTTTTATTTTTGCTTTGGAATAAGGGTTTTAACAGTTTTAAAATGTCATTAACATTAAACCATGCAAATCATGGGAAAATAATCTAATGATTTCATGGAAGCCTACATTTTTCCAAAAATAAATAAACCGATCATGTTTCCTTTTTAGATGGGCTAGCGGCCGCTATGCTTACTTTTTGTTTGGGAATAAGTTTCTTATCAATTTTAAAATGTCCTTAAGATTAATCTATGCAATTGTTGGAAATATTGTTTAATGATTTCAGGGAATCCAATATTGATTTGCAATACAATAAACATAAAATGTTTCTGTTTTATAAGGGCTAGCGAATTACTAGGCTAATGACTTAGAAGAGATGTGAGACACTTCCATGTTCATGTACTATGTTAAGAAATTTTTGCAAGATATAAAATATTACCTGACAGTAAACAAACCAATATTTTTGTAAGTACACAAATGATTTCTCAATAGTAAAAGGTAAAATTAAAATTTTAACTTTCAATTTTCTAAAGTATACCATGAGAAAAATGTCACAATGATTTTAAAAAATTAAGATTTGATAGGTTTTCTTTAGTGAAAACAAATAAATCATTATACTAAATGAGGAAATTCAACATAAAAGGAGAATTATTGCATTCAAGTGAAACACAATTGATCTTATCAACACTAACCTAAAGTGGAGATAAGTAAAATAATCCATAGAAAGAAGGAAATATGTCTGCTTTTAAGTCTTCCTTGCATCAATTTTTTCTTTTAAAAAATTCCTTCGAGTGGACCATTCGAATCTTAGAGTAATATTATCATAGCCATAGGCACTGAGCTTATTGATAGCTCTCTAAGCGACCTTCCCTGTTAACAAAATTAACAAAACCAAATCCCCTATTAATACATCATTTAAACCATGGCCACATAGACACACATGATGTGTACAAATTACTTGAAAAACTCGTGAAGATTGACATCCCTCATGGTCTTGGACATACTGGTAACTAAAAATAATATTTATCATTTATGTAGCACATGAAGTTGCCAGAGCGGTCCATACCACCCCCGAGACTTGGAAGCCCCCAACAATGAAGGAAGTGACATCCCCACCAATGATGCTTCCATTGGAGGTGAGGCCCTTATCAGTCTTATCCATTGTTAAGGTGTTACATGACATGGGAAGGGGTGAGATCCTTGTTAGGGAATTTTGATTTTTAGTGATCACCCTTCTTATAATAGATACAACAAACAATAAGCACCATACTGCCCTTGGAGCAAGAGAGGCTAGATAGTACTTCTCTGTTGAACTTCGAATCATCGTCCTTAGATCACGGCAAGTGGGTTCGAACCAAGAGGGTTCTTTGTTTACAAGTGAAGCAAAACTTGTGCCACTCGTGGTGCTCGATAATCCACTTATAAGGGCATGAGCTTAAACCCATATTCCAAGAGAGGAATAAATGACCATTAGCATCCCCTTAATAGTTATAAACCCAGATTCCAAGAGAGGAATAAACCCTAATTCCAATAGAGGAATAAACCCGGATTATAAAAACATTAACATCTCATTAATAGTTATAAATGCATGACAACATTCATCATTAACCCCTTGCATCACCTTCTGCCATCCTTGCATGCCTCGAAATAAGGGACATGAAATCACTGTAGAAATTTTCCTCCCATACCTAACACTTTAAATGACAATTAAAATTGTCCTTACTCCCCTTGTTAGGAGGATATCTTTTTGTAATTAAATATAGATATGAAATAAAT
This sequence comes from Taxus wallichiana var. yunnanensis, assembly GCA_018340775.1. NCBI lineage: Eukaryota > Viridiplantae > Streptophyta > Pinopsida > Cupressales > Taxaceae > Taxus > Taxus wallichiana. Next base: position 322,051,198 of record CM031243.1, read on the forward strand.
TAAAAATCCTTTTGTCTTTTGTAAAGGTAGAATTATGGTAAATCATTTTAAGAATTATTTGAATTTCATTTTAAAACTATTCATTATGTTGGAATCCCAAATTCATAGAATAAATCATAGCAAATTAAAATTGTTTTCACAATATCTATGAACACATTGATTGTTGAAGTGGTTGAGAAATTTTCAATTCCTTATATTCCTTAAACTGATGTGAACAATTTGTGTAGTGGATAGTTTGAATTCGAGAGGATAATATGACTTTAAAAATACAAGTAAGAGAGTTAAAACTTAACACTCGCTAGGTAATGCAATGTAGCTTATCTAGTTAAATTAACATTAATCAAATAACAATTCACTCAGAAATAAAAATGTTATGTACATTTTTGTATATTAACATATCTATTATCATTTAAATACTTTATTATATTACAAAATTACTAAAGACAGTACAAACATTATACAAAAACTTGTTCTTAATTAAATTTAGGGACAAATCACATTTTTTAGATAGTTAAATGATTTTGACTTGAGATATGAACTGGAGAGTTGATGGATCCCCACCCTAAAGGTATTGAAATATTTTATCAATAAAGGAATACATATACAAACTAAAAACTAGTAGGAAATATTGTAAATAACGAGGCCAAAATGTAACATGAATAACCAAGCCTGCGAAAAACATAGAGTGGTAAACATAAAAAAGAAAGGGGGAAAGATAGAGAAACCCTATGGTTTCACCTATAAGTGGTCCACAGATGCTTTGAAAAAACTAAAAATTGAAGGATGGCCAAAATTTTCAATTCCATGGCATCAAAATCCTACTATCAGCCCATAAATTAGATGGACAAGGATACAAGTTGGCATATATACTAGGAAAGCATACTTCTTCCAGATCTTTGAAAAAATCCACACGATGATGTGGGTAAATGAAATGAGATACAACTACGATGATGCTTCCTTATCTACAAATAACACTAGGTGATTTAACATGAAGATGTCTACAATCTCAGAGTTGACATGAGCTATCTCAGTTCTTTAGAGATAATTGATGCCCAAGAATTTCTCAATCGCATTCAAATAAGGTGTGGAGCATATGCGGAAGACATTGTGAAGACAAGTGGAAGACATAAGAGAGAGGATATCCATTTTCAACTTCTATATGTGCAAGAGGATGAAAAGAACATAAGTAGATTCCATGAGAGGGAAGGGGAAAACAACAAAGAGAAATGTGAGAAAAAAGTGAGGGCTTGCAAAAGCACAACCCAATTAAGTATTCCCTCGAATCATGTGAGGGTGGTTGGTGGAGTAAAAATGGATGGTGTCATCAATATTCTCCCATGCATTGGATAGATTATGAATAAAGGATTTCATTGATTGATAAGCACACATTATATAAAATAACATTACTAAAGATAGTCACAAACATTATACAGAAAGGTGTTATAAATTAAATTTAGGGAAAAATTACATAATTGTAATTGGGTTATTGATTTAATAAAATTGTGAACGTATCCACATCATCTTCCACATCCTTCAATATTTGCAATATAGGCCACAATTCATCTATCAAGTAGAATTGTAATATGCATTATAGGCCACAATTCATCCTTCAATAGGTGTATTTTTACAATTGTAATATGCATTACACTTTCTCTAAACCTTGCTAATATTTTTGAGAAATATGTTTTGATTCCTAGATCCTCGATAAATGGTTCATTTGGTCATGATGAAATCTTCCTATATGATCACGATGCAATCTTCCACACAACAATAAATAGAAAATATTTAAAATAATGATCTGCAAAACATTAAACAGAAAATGTTTCTGTTCTATACGTGTTAGTGGCCACTAGGCTTTATTTTTATTTGGAACAAGGTTTTATCATTTACAAAATGTCATTCAGATTAAAAAATGAATATCTGGTAAAAAATCATTTTATGATTTCAGGGAAGCCTCCATGGATATGCAATTCAATAAGCATAACATGTTTTTGTTTTATACAGCCTAGCAACCACTAGGATTTTTTTTTTTCTTGTGAATAAGGTTATTCTCAATTTCAAAATGTCTTTAAGATTAAACTGTGCATAAATATGGAAAAAAAAGTTATTTAAGAGAAGCCAACATAAAAAATGTCTCTTCACCCAAGTTAGGAAATAATGTTTTTCTTTCCCAAAAAGAATTGAAAAAAATAATTGCAAGACTAGGAATTTTTAAGAACCTTAAGGTAGTTGTTTTATTCAATAAAAATACACAATACATTGTTGTATTTAGAAGAAAACTATGTAATTCAAATGCCAATGGTGCATTTGAAAGTTTTTAATGATCTACACATGTTCTTTTTTTCTCCTTCATGTTTCAACTATGTACATAATTTGGTGTAAATTTTTGAATCAGTCTTATAGTTTCCATCAAATCTCTAGTATGTTGGGGTTTTGAGAGTAATTTCTTATATGACTTTGTGCAAAAATAATTATCTCATCATCGATCAAAATTATATTGTTTTGACCATATAAATTACCATAAATGTATAATATCTGCTAATTGGTATTTTTTTGAACTTACATTGGTGGCATCCCCAAATGAACCTGAAGTGGGTATCTCACAGCCAACTAATTTTTTTATGAACATGTACTTCACCATTATTGAATTCATAAATAAAGACCATAAGCAAGGGTACAAATATTTTGATGCAGTACTTATCAAGTCAGCACAAAAATCTCGCTCAAAGTATTCCGTATTCTTGGATCTAAAATATGGAACCATATTATGATGTATTTTTTCGCCAATACCAAAAATTCAAAACAAGAAACCTTTAACTCCCAAAAATAGTAATTTTTGAGGCTTCCCAATAGGATCTATAAAAATAACTCAGAATTAATGTAAGCTTCTAAAAGTGATTAAAACCAAGGCAACATAGTATTGTGATAATATTTTATTTGGGTAATTCACAAAAACAACTTATAAAACTATGATATCAACTCATTCTAAGTGAAGATATTAATACTAAAACCTTTAAATTTGTAATCTCAACATATAAAATAAAGAGTGACCATATGACTGTATGAATGAATATCATTGTAAAAAACATTTTGAAATAATTAATAGTTATATAATTTCTATTTGTTGCAATTTTGGATGCCCTATGCAACACTCAAACCCTGACACAATATTTGTGATATGTTTGTGTACAAATTTTTCATCAACCACTTATCTTTTATACAATTTTATTCATTGGATTTCCTTCGTAGCATAAATTATTTTGAAGGGTTTACCTTTGGGCCCATTTTAATACACATTATATCTCTAAGGCCGAAAATGAAACCCTCTCTAATCTAAATCTTTTGGAGATCTTTTACTGTAATATTTTCTTATACACTTCAATAGTTTGAATTCAAACACTATTTTTTTTCAAATCCTTTATAGGATTTTCAACTTCAATGGAAGAAAGATAGCTAGACCAAAATCCTACTTCAAATTTCACCTTTGCTAGTATCTTTAAAAATTCTTTGATCCCACCTCGAAGTTTAGAGTCTCCTTACCAAACTTGATTGCCAAATCCTTATGGGATAGGTTTTTATCATACGAGAAAATCCTCAAAATCTGAAATAATTAAATAATATTTTTGGCTAACTACATAGAATCTTTTTTTTTTAATTGTCCTAAATTTGATATTAACGAATTCAAATAATCAAAATTTCAAAGTATGTTAACACTTCTGATTGAGACTTCATCCTAGTTTCCCTCGCACTCCCCTCTACAGTTCTTTTGATGCTCATTCTATTTAAATAATAATAATCAATTCAAAATAAATTTTAAGTCGATGTGAAAAAATATGTCATACAAATTGCTTTTATACAATATTGCGTATAGATCTATATTAGCAATCTCAAGGGTAATACATGTAACAAATAAAATACTTCGCTATAGGTTACTATGATTATGAGGGCTTATAAATTGTTTTATTTATAATTTTATATGACTATCATACCATTTTCCGTCAACTATTTTGTGCGTGACGTGCTAACATCCTCCCCATTTGGCATCAAATCTGAAAAAATTGAAGTTTTATTAAAAATATGTAAACAATGACAATTGAAAACTTCTTTTAGTGATAAATTTATAAAATGAGTATTTCGTACTCACCTTTTATAGATTCACTAGATGGATGGTCAATGAAATATGGGGCAAAAAATTGAATTGGTTGTGACATATTAAGAACGACATTGTCTCCTTTATTTATATGTGGAGAGGAAGAGACAATGTCTTCCTCTATTGTTTGGTTGTCTACATAAATATTATATGTATCAATTCAAATGCATTAAACTAATAGAATTGTTTAAAGTGATATTAATCAATGTACCTTTTTTCAAATGAGAATAGTAATGTTGTAAAAACATTTCTTGATCATGCGATTCAACAATAAAAACCATAAATAGACCTGAGTCAACCAAAGCATGCACTACAACACTACCACCGTATAACACTATAACTAGAGAATTATTGGAAGTGAGTCAAGTAAACATATGAGACCAAAACCCATAAGATATCTAATCAATAAAAGACGTGTATTTCCTCGTAGGCCAATTTCTCTTGTAGTCACAATTTGTTGTGGAGGTTGATCCATCCAATCCATGGCAATTTTTTCTATATCCCCATCATCAACATCACAATTGTGCACATCAATTATTGTGTACATAAGACACAAGATCTTAAATTTTCTAGTGCTATCATAAAGTTTGTAACATCATCCCAAAACTGATTCCCCCTTGTCATTAACTTTTGCATGTATTTTTTAATTGTATCTCTTAACATTTTTTAAGAAGCAACAGGTAAGAGCACAATAATTACACAATTTAGCATACTAGATATGACAATCGTAAACAGATCTATTATTGCATTGGAAGTGAGTACACTAGACAAGTTGTAGTAATCTATGATCACACATTCTTCATTAAATGGATTAGTTTACAGAATAGAATATATTGTTGACTTGATCTGGAAGGGATATGCACATTGAGAGGTAAAGTCTTTGGTGTCTTCCATCCTTTCTGAAATATTTTCTTCCATTGAAATCATGTAATTATCTATAATTGTCTGAGCTGCCACTAGGAGAACATCTACCACTTAAGCATCAGTTTTTATTTTTGCCAAAGTTTCACTTCCTCTAGAATCATCTTCTCTTTTTCTTTTATTCTCTTCTCCCAAAGGTACACATAACTGGTGGTAGTGAGAATCATGTAGACAAAACTTTTCAACAATATTTTTTTCAATGCATTTTGCCAATACAATATTACCTAGATAATTACTTTTCATATATTTTAGAAAATTTTCTCTCATTCTTCTATCATATTTTAATATTTTGCATTAGGAATCAAAAGTCTCCACTATGACACCTGCTTGAATAGAGCCAGTTAACCATAATTTCCATGATTGGATATTATTGAGTAGAATTGATATCTCCTTGTCGATCATTCCTCTTGCAGGCATGAAGGAATTCGGCGTAAACCTTATCAGTGAATTTACTTAAAATTTAGGTTGGTTATCCTTAAAAGGAAAATAAGAAATCCCACTTGATTTATATAACTCAATATTCGTTGTATTTTATGTCCATATGTCCCTATGTAAAACTAGAAATGTCTTTTTATAAGAAAGGGTCTCTTCCTTAGCCACTTTGAAAATAGTAAGACATTGTTTCTCAAACACCGAATTGAAAGAGGAAATAACATATTTACTTCATGTATATTAGAAAATTAAAGTTTTAGAAAAAATGCATTAAAATTAAATTTCATTACCTTCAAATCATCTCGACTTTATGTTTCCCACTCCGGCCGCCGAGGACATCCTAGGGATCTCCAAATCATTCAAGCCTTATAAAGTACATTAATAAAATTGGTATCACTTTGATTTTTTTACATCATTTTGTTTCTTGAAAATATTAACAATGAATTCACCGGGCATGTGTGAAGACATAATGCAATCCTTTCTAACATACATCTTAGTATGTAATTACTTATATTTGATTTCAGCCAAAAATAAATTGGGCACAAATGGTATGTTGGCCATCAAGAATGTAGAACTGCACTTCATCCCTTTTCAGGTCATCTGGATCCTCGAGTTACACAAGTTCCTTTGTAGAAGGTAAATAAAGAAGAAGAATTGCATCCCTCAGTGTAGGAATAACATTAATCAAAATTGAATGGACAAGAAGGTCAACATTCTCTTCAGACATAGGATGGAATTGATATTTTGTAGGTGAAAAATGGCACCTAGAAACTTCAACTAGAAAAACATCACCATTAAAAAAAAATAATTTTAATTGTTTAGTGTTTGAAGATTCTATTTGCTCAAATATATTGGTCACTTTCTTCAACAACACAACTGATTTTTTATTCTTTTTAAGCCCTTGCAACTTTGACTTAGATGGATCTATCTCTAATTTAGAAAAATAATATCACCTCAACGTTGTAAATAGATTTACATGTTTTGGTGGAGAAAGAATTTTTTTCTATTAAAATAATGACAAATAGAAGAGGTATCCTCATTTCTATACAATTTTTTATAATGAAATTACTTGTATAATTTAGATAATGAGCAAAAATATAACACCAAATAACACAATATTCCAAAATAATGATCTCAATATGCAATTAGAATAGCTTCGCCACTTCAAGGGGGCAATCTCCAAACCATACAATAAGACTCAAATGCTCCAAATGATGATGAACTACTATCTAAAATCCACTATATATACTATTCATATGTTATGGCCAACACCAAGGCAAACCTACTAAGCATGAGAAAGTATAAATGATATAATAAAATGATATGGTAAGCCACAAGTCGGCTACTCATATCCTAATACAAGAAATAGGTTAAGGGCATAGCATGCCCTTCCCCTTCAAAGCAACATTTTCCCCAATGTTGAGAAGCTTTGGGTGCTACTGTAGGAATGCCATATCTTCCCATGTTGCATCTTCATTGTCCATATTCTTCCACTTGATCAGGTACTCAGTAATAACCCGTGTCCTCAATCTTTTAGTGTGTGTTTGAAGGATGCATTCAGGTTCCAAGATGACTCTCCCCTCCTCATCGAGCTCAGGTAACACTATTTGGGATGATACTCTCTGTCCAATTACTTTCTTTAGGAAAGAAACATGAAAGACTAGATGTATTTTGGTTGATTTTGGAAGTTCTAATTTGTATTTTATAGTACCAATCTTTTGCAATAATTGATAGGGGCCATAATACTTCGGTGAAAGTTTGTTATCCTTTTGTTGTTGTTTCAAATATATTTTCTTATGTGGTCTGTAACCGCACAAAAACCCAATCACCGACTTCAAAATGCCTTTTTGTATGATGTTGATCATCCTATTGCTTCATGCGGTTTTGTGCCATGACCAAGTTCTCCTTGAGACTAGAGAGGACCTCTTGTTGATACTGAATGTGTTATTCTACTGCTCTAACCCATGGTTGTCCTCTTAATGATGATGTGATGGATGGTGGATGGTACCCATAGAGTGCCAAAAAAGGAGACATTTTAGATGAAGTATGGAAGGAAGTGTTATACCACCATTCTGCAAGTGGCAACCATTGGACCCATCTTGCTTGTTTATCTAACGTAAAGCAACAAAGATATCCCTCCAAACACTTATTTACAACTTTTGTTTTCCCATCAGACTGGGGATGATAAGAAGAGCTACGAGCTAATTGAGTACCCAAACATGAGAATAAATCAGTCCAAAAATTACTAGTAAATATAGGGTCTTGATCACTTACTATAATCTTTGGTGTCCCATGAAGCTTCTGAACTATGTCCATGAAGGTTGTTGCTACCGTGCTTGTAGCAAATGGGTGTGCCAAGGCACAAAAATGAGCATATTTGGTGAGTCTATCCACCACAACCATGATGAAATTTTTTCCTTTAGATTTAGGAAATCCTATGATAAAGTCCATGGAAACCTCTTCCCACCTTGGCTAGGAATAGATAGAGGTTATAGAAGACCTGGGGATCAAACTGTTTCACCCTTATTTTGCTAACAAACCATGCATTCTGCCACAAATTTTTGGACATCCCCTTTGAGACCTTCCTATAAGAAATCTTGTTTGACTCGATGATAATTCTTCAAGAATATAGAGTTCCCCCTCTGGAGAAGAGTGAAGCTAAGATAGAATCCTATTTTTAAGAGTGAAGTTCTTACATAGGTATAATCTATCTTTATACCATAAAGCATCCCCTTTCAATACAATTTTTTCAGACATGCTTGGATCATTCTGGAGATGATGAATGAGGTTTTTTTGGTTGGGTCATTTCTCCATTCGTAGCTTTCCTCATCTATCCAATCTTCCTGTAATATGAATATGGCACATAACAAGGCTACAGTTGATTCATCTTTCTGTGACAGAGCATCCGCAACTACATTCTCCTTCCATTTCTTATAGATAATCTCAAAATCATATCCCAACATCTTGGAGACCCATTTTTGTTGTTCTTCGATGATAAACACTTCTCTAAGAAGTATTTTAGACTATCATGATTTATCTTCACTTTAAAGTGTTTGCCTATGAGATACGGTCTCCATTGCTTTACTACATGAAGTATGGCTAGCATTTCCTTCTCATGAGTCGGCTTGGAAAGATTCTTACCTTTGAATTGACAGATCAAAAAGGTAATAGGACGTCCTTTTGCATGAGAACTACCCCCATACCATTTCTAATGCATCACATTCAAAATGAATGTTCTGCAAAAAATCTGGAGTAGCCAAGACTGGAGTGGTGCACATGACCTCCTTTAGTTTCTCAAATGCTTTGGTTGCATCCTCACTCCAATGGAAGGAGTCCTTCTTTAATAAAGTTATGAGAGGTGCAGATATGCTTCCATAATGCCTTATGAATCTTTGGTAATAACTTGTAAGCCCCAAAAAAACCTCATAGATTCTTTAGGGTTTTGGAACCTTCCACTCCATCATGGCTTTGATCTTATTAGGATCCACTTTAACCCCTTCATGAGAGATAACGTGACCCAAATATTCAACCTTCTTGAGTCCAAAAGAACACGTAGAGGGCTTTGCATAAAGTTGATGTTGCTCAAGGGTTTCCAAAACCTTATTTACATGATGAAAATTTCCTCCCATGTTTTTCTATAAATTAATATATCATCAAAAACACTAAGGCAAACTTCCACAGAATGACTTAAAAATAGAATTCATCAAACTTTGAAATGTAGAAGGTGCATTTGTGAGTCCAAAAGGAATTACCGAGAATTCATAATGGCCTTCATGTGTCTGAAAGGCAATTTAATGAACATCCTCATCCTTGATTCTGATTTGGTGGTATCCTAAAGGAATATCAAGCTTTGTAAAATAAACAGCACCATTCAACTCATCAAGCAAAACATCAATTACAGGAACTGGAAATTTATCTTTGATTGTGTACTTATTAAGTTCCCTATAATCAGGACATATGTGCCACATGTCATATTTATTCCATACCATCACTACTGGAGAAGAATAAGCACTCTGACTATGATGGATAATTCCTACTTCCAACATCTCTTGTACAATATTTTCAATTTCACTCTTTTGCACATATGGGTACCTATAAGGTCTAATGTTAAGCGGTTGACTTCCTGGTAATAACTGAATAGCATGATCATGATCTCTCTTTGGAGGTAAGCCCTTTGGTATATTTTCAAATACAACAGAGTGTGCATCCAAAACTACTTGCATATCTGATGGTATAATTTCCTTAGAATGATGAGCCTCCAATGAAAATAGTTGTGCCACAAATCCCTCTACACCATTTTTAGCATTTTGTGCATCATCGATGAGAACTTAATATTTGTGGAGACTTTTATCTTAAGCCTCTTAGCTCAAAAGTCCTTCCTTCAAAGTGAAATCACATGAACCATTCCGGAAGTTCATCTCAATGGTTCCTAAAGTGGTAAGCCATTGAACCCCTAATACAATGTCTGCTCCTCCCATAGAAATGGTATACATGGGAATATTTAGTATGTAATATCCCATGGCAAGCTTAATGCTATGGAATTTTCCAGAACAAGTAATAGTACCTCCATCAACAATCATTACTTGACATTCAGAGAGTGGATAAATGAAGTAGTTTAGGTGCACTGCTAACTTATGATTGATAAAGTTGTGAGTACTTCTTGAATCAATCAACACTGTGACCCTCTATTTTTTAGGAATCCAACCACCTTTAGGGTTTGGGGGTGTTAATACCTGAAATTTCATGGCATGAGATTGTTGGCTGAGGATCTCTTGACTCCTCCTTTAGCTCAACCAAGACCTCTGACTCTGAATCTTCATCCTTCTCTTCATCTTCACTAGGCCCATCAATGTAGAACAACTTCTTTTCAACACATTTATGTCCTGGTCCAAATTTACTGTCACAGTTAAAACATAAACCTTTTTCTCTTTTTTCTTCAATTTGTTGAGGTGTCAATCTAACTAGTCGAGGGAGTGTTGGGGCCAAGGTGTTGCGATCTCTGGTATAAGTGAAATGTTGTCTCCTACTTGAAAAAAATTTCTCCTCTACCCTTCTTGCCATAATCATCGAATTATAAACATTATGAGGATTAAACATATGCAACTCATGCTCAATATGATCCTTAAGACCCCCAAGAAATAGGTCATTCAGATTCTCTTCAGTAATATTTTCCACCCGTAGAGAAAGGTTTTGGAAGTGATGAATGTAATCCTTAATAGATCTTATCTATCTCAATTTTTCTAATTAGCTGAAGTAATTATCTAACACACTAGAACTATAGTGTAATTTCAACTCTTCAGTGACCACTGTCCATGTAATATTGAGACCACTCTTCTTCCTTTGAGCACATAACCATCGATACCAGACGAATTGGTTAGGTTTGAGATGCAAAACTTCCATGGTCACCTTTTGTCTTGGTGGAATCTGATATAGTTAAAAAAATCTCCATTTGGTTGATACAATTGAGTGGATCCTTTCCATCAAAATTACGCATATCCACTTTTGGAAACATAGTACGGACTTGTAGAGTGCTCGTATTTGGATTGTGCACACTTGAAGATCCACTTTGGCTCATGTGTCTATTATGTTGACATGAGGATCCACCTTTATTGACATAAGTATGATTACCCATCATATATGTACTAAATTTTACATGAAATCCTCCAATCTTTTTCCAATCCTATCCACATCTTCTTTGCTGGCCACCCGAGATTCGAGGTCTCTCAAGTTAAACTCAAGTTGGCTTACTTTGTGGTTTGTCGAAGTAAACCCTAACCTTGAGGAATCTGTAGTTATATCTTCTGTCTCTAACTCCTCAACTACTATCTCATCCTTTTCTGGGCTTTTATCCGGAGTGATGGGATTCTTTTTTCCTCTTTTGGAAGGCCCCGCCATGATGCCACAAAATAGTAGGATGCGGTGGATCATAGTCAAATTTTAGGGTTTCATATTTCAATACAAATTCAGCCAAATATAAAAAAACTTAAAGAAAAAACCCCAAATAATGTTTTTTTCTTTCCTAAAATGTAACTAATTTGAAAAAATTCCACAATTTGCACCCTAGGGAGTGATTTTATGAAAAACCATAAATTTGTAATAAATTTTGAAAAATAAATCAAAAAAATTCTGAAATTTTCAAGGAACCTTACTTGAACGCTTTTTCAACTCGTAAAAATATCTCCCACCAATTTGCTTTGGCTGGCAATATATGGCAGAAATAAAAAATTAGGGTTTTTACCCTAATTTTTACCCAGATTGCAGCTTTGATACCACTTGTAATGAAATTACTTCTATAATTTAGATCATGAGAATAAATATAACACCAAATAACACAATATTCCAGAATAATGATCTCAATATGCAATTAGAATAGCTTTGCCACTTTGAGGGGGAAACCTCCAAACCATACAATAAGACTCAAATGCTCCAAATGATGATGAACTACTACCTAAAATCCCCTATATATACTATTCATATGTTATGGCCAACACCAAGGCCGACCTAATAAGCATGAGAAAGTATAAATTATATAATAAAATGATATGGTAAGCCACAAGTCGGCTACTCATATCCTAATACAAGCAATAGGTTAAGGGCGTAGAATTTTTGAATACAAAATTCATGTTATTCTAAAATTAAAGGGCATTTTCACAACATGTTTTGTCTAATCGTATGAACTTCCCAAAATTCCAACCACATTTAAGATAAAAACATGCCTTATTTTCTCTAGAAGCCTTCATTTCCAGTTTCTTGAACAATGAAACTTCCAAATCCATGTCAAGAATAAGGAACTTATTCATTACAATGTCAATGCATTTAACCTAAATACGTAATGTTTTCTCATCAATAAATTTTGAAGTTAGTACCATACTGACTTCATTGAAAACGTCCTCATCAACAAAAATAACCATAGATCACCGTGGTAATTTTCTGGGAATGTATTTCTACAAACCATTCATCATCTCTCTTTTTCATATCCTATGCTCCTTCAATCAAAGGAATTTGCATGAACAGAGTGTAACTAATGGAAGACATATTACCTAAAAAAGGAATTAAACAAATTAATATTTCGTAAGTAATTGGAAAGGACAAATACTGTTTCTCAATAGTGCAATAGCAATGAGATGTTATATCTTGATGTCATTATTTTCATAGAGTAAAATTCAATAGGAATAAATATTTATAGCATAGTAGTCACCAAGCATACTTCAACCCTCCTTTAGTTATAAAAAAACAAGAAAGCATTAATACACATTTTTGTTATGCATTGCACTAAAAAATTTAATCAAGTAATCACAATTAAATTTGGTTTGTTTAAAGTAGTGAATTTTTTGCTAGAAGTGAAGACTAATACTACTAGCGTCTATATATATTCCCATAACTATAAAAAACATATTTAAGTTACATTACTTCATTCTGGAAACCTGAAATCCAACATGGGTGATAATGGTTGGGAATTGAATATTTAATAATAACATATCTTATATGTCATGATGTGTTTAGGTATTGTAATTAGGTTCCTTTTATATTTCTCATAAGATATATTGTGTATATCACATAATTGAAATCAACTAGTATAAAGGAAAATTCCTAGCAGCCACTAGGTTCAATTAGTAATTGAAAGTAATGGTTTCCCGGTATCAAGCCTTAATAGTTTATTTTATTAAAATTAGTGATCAAATAAACAGCAAATCATGGAAAAAATTGGCATCTACTAGGATCCTATAAGTGGCTAATCTACGTAGTAAGCGCACTAGGTGAAGATTACGTCTTTGACTATGTGTATTTTATTTTTTTGAAATTACGTTTTGAATTACGTCTATTCAAAAAAATTCATAAATATTTTTCTTGTCTTGGAGTATTTGTTGTCTTCTCTTGTCTTGGAACATCAAAGAAATGTAGTACTTATCCTCCATGGTGGTCGATAGTCTTGTAAAATTTAAATATAATAATGGAGCATAGTTAGCTTTTAGTGGAGTCATTACTAATTTTCCCATATAAAAGATAGAAAAATATCCTAGTGGACACCAACATCAGGATAACATGTTAGGCTAGGAATAACATGTAACAAATTTCCAATATCGTATTGAATTCAATGGCCGTTAGGCTTAAAATTTTGTTTTTAATTACGTGTATTAGGAAAGTGGTAAATATTTTTCTTGTCTTGGAATATTTGTTGTCTTCTCTTTTCTTGTAACATAAAAGAAAGGAAAATTCTTGATGACCACTAAGTTGTCTAACTTCCCTTAGGTAGTTTCCTCTACATTTTTTCGGAATCCATTTTAACTTCGAGAATAACAATCAAGGATAAAGCATTATGTATTACTAGTTGGATATATTTTTCATATCACATAATTCATGTCAGTTTGTATCAAGGAAAATGTTTAGTGACCGCTAAGCTACATTACGTATTGAAAGGAGTGGTTTGGCACTCACTAGGCTCTATTTTTTTTTTTTCAAAAATATTGATCTAAAAAAATCATTGTCTACATTATCGACAAATATAAGAGTTAGAGCATAATAATAGAAGTACATATTTTAAACCTAAAGACGTATCTTGATCATCTTGGCCTTGCATATTTTTCAGAAATTACCCATTAAAAAAATAGTCCAAAAAAATTTATTAAACATCAAGGGTGAAGATGAACACGAACCTTTCTCAAGAATAAAGGATCAGAGGCCATGAAGAGAAATGTTTGTTTTATGTTTACAGTTATTCATTGATAAGAAGGCTAGAGGTCTAGCCTCTACAATGTCGAGGAATCCATTTTAATGATACAAAAAACAATCTCAACAACTTTATTATCATTGTTTGTAATTATCCTATATTTTTGAACTATCCTGGTAGAGCCAAGTCCTTGAATACATACCTTTGAGAAGGCTGACGCCTTATGTAGTTCTTATTTGATATTTTGTGCATAAAATGTAATCCATATAGTTTCATATAAAAAAATTCTTTACAACTGGTAAGTGTCATTAGTTAATGAAAGGGAAGCCTTTTTATTGCTAAGATAAATATTTTCTAGTAATAAACATAGCCACATAGTTAGGCAAGGTTAGATCATAGTAGCACAAGTAGATCATAGTAGAAGAAGTATCCTCGAAGCTTGTATGGGCATGGTAGCCACGAAAAAATAATGGGTGACTAATGACTAGAAATTTAGTAAAGTATTAAATGTATAAATTAATAAGTTTAAGCACTGGAATGTTATTTTTCCTGGCTAATGAATCGAATAATAATGAATTAATTATTGGAGGTGAATCCCATATTATTGCTAATGTTGTCATTAAAAAGTAGACCTTGTAAGGGAAAATCAATCTTGTGTGATTAAAATTCCTTCAGTATGGTCTCATTATCTTCAAATTGGATGTAAATCTTATCTATTAAGATAACTACTAAATAGGAAGATTTTGTTAAAAATCAAGGGATTCACCAAGCATTTTGTGATAATATTTATAATAAATATGTTGATTGGCCGGACTCATCACTTTTTCTAATAAAGGTTAATATTAAATCTGCTAGCAAGATTGTATTAATTACAAGCATGCGATGCCATATTCACTACATATATTTATCTAGTCACTCCCCCTTATTTTCACACCTTTCGAGTTTATCTCATGAGATTTTATTTATTTTGTCATGGTCGGACCAATATTACATTTCATAAAATTTTCCATTAGTACGTGAAACGATATTTTATACCAAAATTTCACATCACCGTTTGAAATCCATTTTTGGATTAAATCAGAGCAAGACATGGTTACAATTGAGGGAGTTCTTGGAGATGATTATCTTTCTGTGGAGGGACATCCGAGGGTAAATATGGAGGTTTATTCAATGTTCTTTTTTCATCTTCTTATCATACATCTAATAAAGGATTGGGATTTGGAGATGGGTCGTCATTGGATCAAGACAACGTATAAGGTTGACATGGAAGCAGAAATTAACAAAAAATTGAGTGTTTCATGGCCCTTTCTTTCTAATGTTTGTTATAAATAGGAAGGTTTGGTCGACGTGGAAATTTTTTAGTGTTGCAAAAATGGTTTCATGTCCTAAATCATTTCTTATATGAAGTGGAAAGTTGGGGTGAGACATATTCGACAAGAGGTAGGTCACTCCACTTTCCTGACCTAGATGGTATGTCTACTCCACGCAACAGAATCGAAACATTGGGATCATCTTTTATAGAAAGGTTGTGAGATGTTTTATTGGTTAAAGAGTCACGCTGTTGCTGGAAAAGAGCATATTTTTTCTGGAATCGCCGGAGGAAACCATTTTCATCCCCATTAAGGTGGAGGTTACATAGGTGTCATCTAATTCAAATAAATAGGTAATTTTGAAATCTGTTATGTATCTTTGTTTTGGTTGTTTTGGTTTTTAGAAATTTGCTAATTTTTATCAAATCATCTTGTCTTTCTTACTAGTCTGGGGTCTTTTTGTATTCCCAACCAATTGTTTTTTTGGATTAGCCCTTTCATTTTTTTCAAAGAAAGTATTCCCTGGATCGTCGGGTTTTTAGAATGATCCTCTCGTTGTATTTGTAATGTAAAGGGAAAGGGACGCTTAAACCCTCCATTAATTATAAAATACAATAAATCATTAATATAATTTTATGTTACGCGTTGCACTAACCAATTTAAACAATTAATCACTACTAAATTTAGTTTCCTTCAAGTTGTCAATCTTTTGTTAGAATTGAAGACTAGTACCACGATGGAATCTATATATTCTAGGATATATTTCCATCAATGTAAAAAAAATCTTTATAGCTTTAGGTTAGAGGGGTTTGAATGCAAGACAAGAATTATCCTAGTGGTCGTTAATATACAGAGTTTGTTATGTCACAGTATCGGGACAGAATAATCTACAACCTTAGCACCGCTATCCTTTAAAAATAAGAATGGAGATATTCTTAGAAGGTTGTATTGTAAAATAAAAATAAGAATGAAGCTTAGTTAGTTTTTGATTCGAATTCGTTACTAATTGTCCTCTATGCAATCAAACAACTACCCTAGCGGTCACTAATCTAAATTCTTTGCTATGTTACACCAATGGAATATAATAATCTTTGATCTTTGTTATGTTGTCTTCTCATTTATTGGAATATCTATGAAATGGTGTAAACATCCACCCTAGTGGTTGCTAGTCTTGGAACATCATATTCTAAATTCTAAATATAATAATGGAGCTTAGTTCATTTTTCTTCGAGTCATTACTAATTGTCATGTATGTAGTACAACAACTATCCTAGTGGCCGCTAACCTCTAGTATCTATGACGTTGTAACAACGCTAATTAATAATCTTCAACCTTACTAGCCAATAGGTTTCGAATCTCATGTGATAGACATCAAATATCTTATTTAACACAACCACTAGGCTTAAAATTTCATTTGGAATTATGAGTATTTAGGAATGTCATAAATATTTGTATTCTCTTGGAAAATTCATTGTCTTCTCTTGTCTTGGATCATCAAATAAATGTAGTAAGCATCCACCCTACTTGTCGCCATTATTTGAAGATAGTCTTGTAAAATTTCAATATAATTGTGTAGCATAGTCAATTTTCATTCGATTCATTACTACTTGTCTTTTTACAAAATAGAAAATATCCTAGTGGCCGCTAACATCAAGATATTTTTGAAATTTAGATTTATTAATGGAGTATAGTTATTTTTTTAGTCGAGTCATTACATTACTTGTCATGTGTGTAAGACAAAAATATCCTAATTGCCGCTAACCTCAAGTATTTATGAATTTCCACTAGCACCATGTAATTATCTTCAACCTTATCAAATGCTAGTAATATCATGTAATAAAATTTAAATAAAAGGGTGTATTCATAGGCCTCCAAGCTAAAAAATTGGTGTTGGAGATTATTTTAAGTTTTCAGTTTTGGGTTTTCTCGTCAAGTCGTTAATCAATATATTGAATGTAAGATAAGAATCGTCCTAGTGGCCTCTAATCCCTATTCTTTGTTAGGTTACACTTCCATCATATTTTAAAATATAAAGATAATAATGTACCTTACTTAATTTTTCCATCAATTCTTTGTCAGACATAACTATCCTAGTAACCACTAACCTCTAGTCTCTCTGTGATGTTACAACAATGACTAATTAATAATCTTCAACCTTAGCAATAGGGCTCATGTGATAGGTTTTGAATATCATATTAAACCTAGCGCCTTGTTAGGATTAATTTTTTTTTAGAATTATGAGTATTCACGAAATTTGTAAATATTGTCTTCTCTTGGAAAATTTATTGTCTTCTCTTGTCTTGGAAGATTAAAGAATTGTAGTAAGCATCCACCCTACCTGTCACTAGTCTTTGAAGATAGTCTTGTTAAATTTCAATATAATTGTGTAGCATAGTTTGTTTTTAGTTGAATCATTACTACTTCTCTTATTTTCAAGACAAAAATATCCAAGCAGACAGTTTTTAACCTCAAGATAGTCTTGTAAAATTTAGATATATAATAATTTTTCATTGGAGTCATTACTACTTGTCCTATGCAAGACAAAAGAAACTATGCTAGCGGTTGTTAACCTCAAGTATTTGTGAATTTCCACTAGCACCATATAATTATATTGATCTTAGTTTCCGTTAGGAATATCATGTAATAAAATTTGAATAACATGTTGTACTCATAGAGGTCTAAGGCTAAAAAAATGTGTGGAGCTTAATTCAGTTTTCAATTTTCAGTCAAGTCGTTAATCAATATCTTGAATGCAAGACAAGAATTATCCTAATGACCGCTAATCTCAATTATTTTTATGTTGCACCAATGGAATATAATAATATTCCATCTTAGGGGCTATGTGTACTCTTGAAAATTGTTAATATATATCTTGTCTTTGAATGTTTTCGTCTTGTCATGTATTAGAATATCAAGAAATAATGTAAACATCCACCCTAGAGGTTTTTAGTCTTGGAACATCGTATTATAAAATCTAAAGATAATAATGGAGCTAATTAATAATATTCGACCTTAGCGGCCAATAGGTTTCAAATATCATGTGATAGCCATCAAAAGTTCATATTGAACCTAGTGTCCACTACGCTTAAAATTTTGTTTGCAATTATAAGCATTCATGAAAATCATAAATATTTGTCTTCTCTTAGAAAATTTTGTCTTCTCTTGTCCTAGAACATCAAATAAATGTAGTAAGCATCCACCCTAGTAGTCACCAGTCTTTGAATATAGTCTTGTAAAATTTAGATATAGTAATGGAGCATAGTTAGTTTTTTAGTTGAGTCGTTACTACTTATCATGTATGCAAGACAATAAATATCCTAGTGACTACTAACCTCAAGTCTTTGTGAATTTCCATTAGCACTATTAATTATATTTGACCTTAGGTGTTCTTTGGTAATATCATGTAATAAACTTTGAATAACATGTTATACTCGTGTATGAGGTGGCCATGCTAAAAAAATTGGTTTGGAGATTACTTTAGTTTTTAGTTTTCAAATGAGTCATTAATCAATATCTTGAATGTAAGAAAATAATTATCCTAGTGGCCGCTAATCTCAAGTATTTGTTATGTTACACCAATGCACTAGTGGAATAATCTATGACCTTAAACCACTAGGATTTGAATATCATGTGATAGAGTTTGAATAACATATTGAGCTCAATGGTCACCGTATTACATAGATAGTATTGTAAAATACATGCTTGTGATCGCTACCCTAGAGCTAATCTTAGAAGGTAGTATTGTAAAATCAAAATATAATCAAGGAAGCTTAGTTTTTTTTAGTTGGGTCATTACATATTGTCCTGTATGGAAGGCAACAAATATCCTAGCAGCCACTAATCTCAAGTCTTTGTTATGTTACACCAATGCTATTTAATAATCTTGATATCATAATACAAAAATCTAAATATAATAATGGTGTTTAGCTTGGTTTTCAAGAGATTCGTCACTAGTTGTATCATATGTGAGTCAACCAGAATCTTAGCCACTAGTCTCTGTTCTTGTTAGAAAAAATGTATTCAAGAAAATTTTAAATATTTGTCTTGTCTTGGAATATTTGTTACCTTGTGTTGTCATGTAATAACTAAGAAATGTCGTAAACATCCATCTTAGCAGCCACTATTCTTGGAATATTTTATTTAAGAATTTCAAAATTGTTACTTTAAATTGTTTCATTTATCAATTAATTCGTTAGTAATTATTTTCTACATGAATTTTTAAAAAGAAGAATTATAACTCTGGTAGCTAAGATAAACAACACTTTTCTTGATTGACTTTTGCAAAAAGGTAAATAAATATACATGAGTACATATAATGTTCTTACCTTTTACTAAACATAAAAAAATTGGTAAAGACATTACATTTAACTATTTATATGTGGGAAACAAATATAAATAACTATATATATCAACATGGAAATCATGTAGGCATTGAATATTGAAATAATTAGGCACGAATATTTATTTCATTTAAAAAAACATTAAAGGGGTCAAAATGATTAACTAAACTATACAAAAATGAAACCTTTATGATTTAAAAAAAAAATATGCGACTCATTTTTGCAACTAGGGATAGATGCCGGCGATTACGGGAAAGAATAAATGCAGAAGAAGAATGAAAAATCCACAAAACATTAACCAGAGAGACATATATAAGGGCTAAAACAGGAACCCATTTAATAGACACAAATACTTGAGCTACATTGAATATAAAAATGGGTTTTTGGAAAGAATAAATTTTGTAAAAGGGATCACAATTTCTTCGGTCATGGCTGAACAAAAATTTAATTTCAAAAAGAGAAACGCATTTTGACAAGAAGATAAAATGGAACTGCAAAGGTGCCAAAGGGAAAGACAGGGACAAATTGTAGTGCAAAACACATAAACTAGGTGAATACAGAGTGAATGAAAGCACCCACCATCTACTACGATACACATAAAATAACATAGATGATTTTGATAAATACATGTTTTAGTTGTATCTAAAATTTTTAAGTGCTTGATAATTTTTGTTAAAGCTCCATAATCTCTCTTAAAAAAAGTATCTCATGAGATTCTATCTACAACATGTTCTACTTGTCTCTTTTGATTATGTCCTTTGTGGGCCTCCTGATCTGCACTCGTATCCGTGATCTATCCACAATCACTATTTTTTGTCTTGTTTGTGTGTCCCCAAATGAGATTATAATCATTGTCTCAACTTTTCATTAAAAAAATGACCAAGAATCGAGCACTCAGACCAGTAAATTGATGTATGTGTGTGTTGTATTTTTCTTTTAAGAGATTATTTTCTAATTCCAAAAATAAAAAAGAAACCTTAATATCTATTTCTCCAATGTATTTAGTTTTTTCCCAATACATTCAATGAAAGAAATTATGAAAATTGGACAAAATGTGGGACTAGTTAAATTTCAAAATTTGAATTTCCCTTTTAAAGAGAAAGTGTGAGGATTTTGAAATTTCAAATATTTGCATTTAATGCAAGGGATTCGTATATCAAACTCTGAATTCATCATTCATTAATATTTTCATTTAATTTGGGGGATATAGTGCGATACCAAGAAATCAAATTTATTAATAGTACCTACATTATAAACTGGTGGGCCAACAAAAAAATTTCTTTGTGAACTCGAGGGAAAATGAAAATGTTAATTTGAGAATATTAAAAAAACATTTACAAAATAGAAGTGCACATATGTAATCAAAAATTTAAATTTTTTGAGAGAGCGTTATATGCACATTTATTATTAATTTTAAGCGAAATTGAATTCAATATTTTTAAATATAAAGCTAGTTAATTTGAGGGGGATAGCATGGGATCTTGGGAAATAGAATTTATTAATACTACTACGTTAAAAATTGGTGGGCCAACAACAAATGTTTCTTTGTGAACTCATGGGAAATGTTTGAGCATATTAAAAAACCATTTAGAAAATAGAAGTTCACATTTGTAAACAAAATTTTAAATTTTAAGAGAGTATTATACACACATTTATTATTAATTTTAATTAAAATCGAATTCAATATTTTTTAAATATAAAGCCAATTAATTTGGGGGATAGCGTGGGATACGGGAAATCAAATTTATTAATTTCACTTTAGAAATAAGTGGGACAATGACAATTGTTTATTGTTGAACTCGGGGAAAATGACAAATATTAATTTAAGCATAATAAAAAATAATTCAGAGAATAGAAGTGAAAATTTGTAACCAAAAATTTAAATTTTAAGAGAGTGATATATGCCTCATTTATTATTAATTTTTATCGAATGTGAATTTGATATTTTTAAATATCATACACGTTAATCTAAAAAAATCCAATAAAATGTGGCATCTTGCAAGTTTGAACTAGTTAATTACACAATTATATAATTGACACATTTATTAAAAAAATTTTAATTAACAATAGAATTAACAAATACTTTTTACCTATAAAAATCTACATTATTAAGTTGTAATTGTGATCCATTAAAATGTTGACACGTGGCATGAAATTTATAATATGTCTTGTGATCGACAATATTTTGGAGTTATTTACGCTTTACTCTAGAAAAACTAAAACATAATTTTACGCTTCTCCAACATTTGAGACTACCTTATGGATAGGAAATATAATAGCTACTAAGCTCCATTAGAATGATATTTTTGTAACACCAAATTCAAAATAATAAATACTTAGATTTTAGAGGCGACTAGGTAATTTTTTTTAATACGTGTTAATGAACAACTTTGCATGTTGTATGTTTTCCATCTATTTTTTAAACAAAATCTTAGTTGTTGCTAGCCTCTATAACTCCTAGGTTTCCTTTCCAAAATGTAAATAAATATCTCTATAGTTTTGGATCACTAGTATTTTTCATTTACTATAATCATATCTTATTGGCTATACAAACCTTTCACATCCAAGTGTGGAACTACATACCCTTGAAAGATATCACAACTTCTATATTACTCATTAAGTTTTTTTGTGTCTAACACATAATTTATATCGGTTCATATCAAGTAAAATACTTAGCGACTACTAAGCTCCATTACTTGGACAAGATCAATCAAATAGTTTGTATGAAAGAAAATTCTTAGCGACTGCTAAGCTCAAATACTTACAAAAAGGAATGATTGTGCGGAAAATAGGCTAAACAATTTCTTAATTTTAACATAGCACTAGAATAACAAATCATAGTAATAGATATTAGCAGTCACTAGGAATTTTCCATAATATATTTTGATGACAGATACGTGAGAAATGGAAAATTTGTAATGTCAAAAGCTATGGAGGTCTTTGCATAGTTAGGAAGAAATATGGTTATTAAAAATGTTTTTGGGTTCTCATATAACATCATAGGATTTCTAGGCACACACCTTTGCATATTTTCTTTTTTTTACATAATGAAAAAGCTTAGCGATCGCTAAGCTCTACCACTTATTAGGAGTAGATTAGTGGCCACTAGGCTTAACTGATCTTTAATTTTTAATTTAGAGATCAAACAACATATCGAATTAAATAAAATGCTTAACAACTGCTAAGATCAAATACTTTCATAAAAGAATGATTTGGTGGCAACTAGGGTAAACAATATCTTATTTCAAACATAATTCTCTAATAACAGATCATAGTAATAGATATTATTGGTCGCTAGGAATTTTTCATAAAATATTTAGATGATAAATATGTGAGATATGAAAATTGTTTACTATCTAAAGCTATGGAGGTCTTTGAGAAAGTAATAGATTAGCGGACAACCTCAATATTAATTTTTTTATTAATTTCAAAAATCGAGATAAAAAAAAGTTCATATTAAAGAAAATGCATAGTGACCGATAAGCTTGAATACATATAGGACATAGCAATTTATGCTTAATGTTTATTGTTTATTGAGAAAGGAATATATTACTGACCTCTATTCTAAAATGTTTTTAAGATCAAAAATAGAGAAAAAATGTTCATATTACATAAAATGCTTAGCGGCCACTAATCTTGAATACTTATTGAACATAGCACGGAAAAAATATCATATGAATGGATAAAATGCAGTCATAAGGCATTTTCATGTCGATTCATATCAAATAAATTGCATAGAAACTACTAAGATACATTGCTTACTGAAAGGAATGGCTTGGCATTCACTAGGATCTACTATTTCTATTTTTTAAATATGAACTAATAAAAATCACTATCTACCTTAGTGACAAAGATAAGAGTTGGACCATAATAATAGAAACACATATTTTAAACCTGAAGACTTATCCTGATCATCTTGGCCATGGATATTTAAATAAATAACCCATTAAACAAAATAGTCCTAAATGATTTACTAAAACTTGAGGGTAAAGATGAACATGTCTTGCTCAAGAATGAATGATCTGAGTCCATGAAGAGCAATGCATTTTTTATGTTTATCAATTATTTTTTGATGAGAAGGCTATCGCCACTAGCCTCTATGTTGTTGACAAATCCATTTTAACAATGCAAACAACAATCTCAATAGGTTTGTTGACATTATTTTTTATTATATTATATTCGATGGAAAAATGCATACCTTTGAGAAGGGTGATGTATTATGTAGTTCTCATTTGATTTATTATGCATAAAACATAATTCATATCTTTTGATATAAATAAAAATTCTTTTTAACTGATAAGTTTCATTTGTTAATGAAAGGTAAGGCTTTGTTATTGCTATGATCAACAATTTCTTGTAATAAACATAGCCACTTAGTATGGAAAGGTAAGATCATCGTAACATATGTACATCATTTAAAATTGAAGAAGTGTCATGTTCATATTTGGCTTGCATATTTTATTAAAATCATCCTTCAAAGAAAATGGACCTAAAATCTACCACATATGCAAGGCTAAGGTAAACATGATTCTTACGTAGTATTAAATGATGAACTTCTATTGCATTGATCTAATATTTATGGTATACTGATTTTTTATTTCCATTTATATGGTTTCTATTCTAAAGATCCAAAATTGTGTGTTTGACAAAATCAATAAAAAAATTGACCTAAGAAAAACCAAAATCTGGGTCTAAGTGCTAAATGTGCATGTCAGCCTCTCTCCAATTCTCAAAGCGAGTTTGGAAACCTAGCCATGAAAAAAAAAGGTGACCTTCTTCCAGATGCTAATCACATAATTAATAACATGACTAATGACTAGAAGTTTTGTAAATTAATAAATGTATAAATTAATAAATTAAAGTATTGGAACATTGTTGGTCTATTGTTAATGACTTGAATAGTAATGATTTAATTATTGGAGGTGAATCTCATATTATTGCTAACGTCGCCATCAAAAAGATTGTGTGAATAAAATTCCTTTTTTATGCTTTCATTAATTATAGATTAGACCTTAAATCTTATATATTGGGAGGCTACTAAATAGGTGGATTTTATAGAAAATTGAGGGACTGACCAAGCATTTTGTGATAATATTGGAAATAAATATGTTGATTTCCCAAACTCATCACCTTTTCCAATAAAGGTTGATATTAAAGCCCCTAGCAAGATTGTATTAATTACAAGCATGCGATGGCATAGTCACTCCATATATTTACCGAACCGCTCTCCCTTATTTTCAAACCTTTTGTTTTATTCACTAGATTTCATTTCATCCATCACGGCCTTTCCAATGTTTCCTTTCATGTAATTTTCGCGTCGATGCGTGAAATGGGATTTTATACCAAAATTTCACGTCGTCATTTGAAATCCATTTTTGGATTGAATCAGATAAATACATGGTTGTAATTGAGGGAGTACTTGGAAATGACTATCTTTCTCTAGAGATATATCCGAGGGTAAATGCAGAAGTTGCTTTGACGCTCATTTTTCATCTTCTTATCATACATCCGGTGAAGGATTGAGCTTTGGAGATGGGTCATCACTAGATCAAGACAACATATAGGGTTGGCATGGAAATGAAAATGGACAAAACCTTGAGTGGGTCATGGCCCTTTCTTTTTATGCTCATTATAAATGAGATTGTTTTGTGGGCATGGCCATTTTTAGAGATGTAAAAATGGTTTGATGTCTCATTTGTGTTTTATGTTTGGTGGGTCCAAATGGGGCGAGAGGCGAGGGCACAACCTAGTTCACTCCACTTTCTTGACTTCGATGACATGTTTACTCCACTATAATAGGAACAAAACGTTGGGATCTTATTCACTCGGCAAGTTTTGAGGCGTAAAATTGGTTAACAATTTTGGCTCTCGTTAGAAAAGAGCATCTTTTTCCGGAACTACCTGCAGAAACTATTTTCATCCCTGTTAAAGTGGAGGTCACGAAGGTGTCATATGATTCAATTAAATAAGTACTTCTAAAATCCGTCAGTTTGTATCTTTGTTTTGGTTGTTATATAGTGACATTAGTTCCATTGTTATCGAATCATCTTGTCTATCTTATTGGTCTGGAATTTTTTTGTATTCCCAATCACTTGTGTTTTTGGCATAGACCATTACATTTTTTCAGCACATGTTTGATGGATTGTTCAGGTTTTTAGATTGATCATATTTTATATCTTTATAATAAAGGGAAAGGGATCCTTCTACCCTCCTTTAGTTAAAAAACAAGAAATAATTAATTTTTTTATTATGCGTTGCACTAAGCAATTTAAACAATTAATCATTATTAAATTTGGTTTGTTTCAAGTTGTAAATTTTTTGCTAGAAGTGAATACTAGCATTGCTAACATCTATATATTATAGGATATGTTTCCGTCAATGTAAAAACTAATTTGTACAACTTTATGATAGAGGAGCTAATAGTGGATTGATGGTTATATTCCAATCACTATAAAAAAATTGAGCTACACAAAATCATTGTGGAAATATGGAGGTCTTCCTATCAAAATTTATGTAGGTCTTTGAGAAAGGAATAAATTTAATTCACTTTACCTAATAATAGAAGATATTGCAAATGGCTCTATTTATTTTACGTAAAACCTCTCCTACAACAATTTGTCTAGGGAAATTCTTGTCATTAAAATTTTTTCATGTTTTCCTCCAGACAGGTGTAGATATAAACACAACTTTTCTCTGCGTACCAATTTAGTTTTGTTTCTTATGGTTTTTGGATATCATCAATTAACTGATGCAAGAAATACTAGTTGTCTTTTAAATAGCTCGGGTTCTAGAGAAATTCTTCTATTTTTATCGAAAATTTGGAAAACTTGGATATGTATGATGTTTTCTAACAAAATTGTGGCCTAATGCAATGAACAACATCCATCTCAAAACTGGAATTTTTGCATCTGTTAGGGTTCAATACTACTATTGTGCATAATTATAGCTCTATACCATTTAAATCATCCAAAGGTATTTACAAAAGGCTCTGTAAACAACATGGAGCAAGGTGTTAAAACTAACATGGCAAGACATGATTTCATATTGTATAGATTATTAAACGACAAATCAGAAAACAATATCATATTACAATTTCTTTATTAACACATCTATTTGTTACATTTAGGTTCTCCAAGGTTGGTCATACTGCACATGAACATGTCTCTTTACATGTACTGACGACATAATGAAAATCACAAAAAATCTTAAAGAGAAATATGTAATTGGTTATGGTGCTATAAGAAATGTTTATAAATGTGATCTAAAGAATTATAAGCCAATTGCTATAAAGAGAATGTACAATCACTACCCACTAAGCTTGCTTACATTTGAAATTGATGTGGAAATAGTTGGAAGCATCAAGCATTAGAATCTTGAGAGTCTGTATGGATGTTCACTTTATCCACTTGGAAACCTGATGTTTTATGATTACATGGTAAACAAAAGTCTATGGGACATCCTACATGGTGAGTAAAATGATTATGTTATGAAGAAAAATGGATATGTACATTGTAGATTTATTTTTTGAAATAGAAGTGTCCAATCAATCTCTAACCTTCATATTAAAATGGATTGTTGGAAAATCTAACAAGTGTTTTATTAAAATTTTATTTTTGTATAGGATCATCAAAGAAGATTAAGCTATACTGGAACAATCGGATAAAGATTTTCATGGTGCTTGTTATCCAAAATTCAGCCCCCAGGGTAATTTTGATAACATGCATCAGATTATTCAGTCCCGAGCAAGTAGATTGATTTAAGGCCCAAAATCATGTTTTTGGGGCCCCCTCGGCTTCTTTCTAACTCTCCCATCCAAGAAGAAAACCCAACGAGTTAGAAAAGGTGAAAAATTGCAAAAACCAAGCTTGGTGCCCAAAAAATTGAAGAAAATCGGCTAAGTCCTAGTCTGCAAGCAGCATGGGGGACATTGGAAGCGTCGGGACGCGTGGGACGCGAAAAGGTGAAAGAGCTAAGAGCGAATGAAATCTCGCCACGTGTCTTCACCTCAAACAGGAACAAGGAAGCTCGAATCAGCCGAGGCGGGAGATTTTCATTCGGGACATCTAGGCCAAAAGTACGTGCGTGGGATGTGGATCGGCTGGTTTGGTGCAAGTCGGTCCATTTTGGGCGGTTCGGGGATATTTGTCCCAGACGGTCTGGGACATCCGGGCCAAAAGTACGCGGAGGACGCGAACCGGCCGATTCGGCTGAAATAGGAGACTTTCGTCCGAGACAGTTTGGGACATCCAGGCCAAAGGTACGCGAGGGACGTGAAAAGCCAAAAGAGCCGAGAGTGAATGGAATCTCGCCACGTGTCTTCACCTCAAACAGGAACAAGGAAGCCCGAATTGGCCGAAGCAGGAGATTTTCGTTTGAGACATCCGGGCCAAAGGTACGCGAGGGACGTGAAAAGGTGAGAGGGCCACAAATAGAGACAAGGAGGCCCGCGGACGAATCAGAGCGTGACACATGTCAGAAGAGGAAAAGTTGGAAATCTGGCTAAGTGTTTGGCACAAGATAAAAATGCGCCCCTTAGGCCCGAGCTAATAAAATAGTGCCACGTGTCCAAGTGGCAAGAAATTAAGGAAGGGCCCAAATTTTTTTTTCAAAGGATGAGCCCATGGATGAATCAGATCCTGACACGTGTCATCCAAGTGGTAGAGCACGGAAAAATTCAAATATTTTCCCGCCGATCCGTTTTGGCCTGTTTTTGCCCTAAATCTTCAGATCGCCATAACTTTCGATCCAGAGCTCAGATTTTCACGTTCTTTATATCAATGGAAATATGATGAAATTATCTACATGATTCCAGGTCAATCTTGCATTTTAGTTTAGTTTGGAGAGATAAAATCAAGAAACATCTCTGGCACATGGTAATGGCCAGAACTGACGTTTCAACAACCAGTTTTAATGCACAATGGGTCGCATTCTTCTCCAGCACGGTCAAAAATGTCAGGGCATGGGTCTGTAAGGATGCCCATGTTGTTTTAATGCATCTGCATTCAATGAGGAATGGATCCCACATTTTTACATGTTTTCTCTCTCCTGGGCTTGACCCATGCATTGTAAAAAAGCTAGATTTGGCTCATTTTTTAAAAGGTGGTTCATCTTTTCAGCTCTGCCCTCCCTTATTTTCTTCTCCGGGGTTGAAAATGGAGTTCGAACCTCCTCCCCTTCTCTGTAATGGCATTTTTGCCTTTTACCATTAAAATGATGTTCTGTGTAAACTTTTGAAGCAACAAAAATGTGTTTCGTGATGCATCTGTCCATCCTTGCTCGTTTTTTTCTTGTCTTTCTTCTTGCCTCTCTTCATTGAAAGTATTTGTGCATGTTTTAATACTCATTACAGGTTTGGAGCTATGTTCATGGAGTTTTGGGACATTTTCTATGTGAAATCTGTCCTTGGGCCTGTGATGCATCTGTCCGTCCTTCCCATTGCTCACCTCTCCTTGTTCCATGGTAGTTTTGATAGATGTTCAACATTTTCCTTCTCTGGTGTATCACCATTTTAGTGTAGGCTCTGTTTTTCCATTTTCTCTCTCTCTCTCTCTATCTCCTTAGCATGGTTAGATTAGGATTAGATTAGCTTACCTGCGCTGGAATAGCTTGTGGCAGGTAGTTTAGGAATAGGAACCAACCTTCTCTGGAGATTCCTTTCTCATTTTTGCAAGTCCCACACTTGGAGAAAGGATTCCATGTTGTGCAATCACACTAGATGCTAGTATGATCAAACTAGAAATCTGATCAACATCTAGGGGTGCTGTGAATTTTCCCTAACAGTTTGGCATGCCCGGTGGGACCTTAGAGGTCTTCCACTTCATCTTTTGTAGGTTGGTGTGTTCCTGTGAAGATTTCAGCCTTTGGAGGCACTTGCAAACACATCTGGTGACTCCATCTGATCAGCAACCCATTTCTGAAGTTGCAGACCTATTTTTCATCCATTCCCATCCATCCTTCTTTCCATCCCTTTCATTCTTTTCCATTCCATGAAGTTGTGCAATCATGACTTCATTTCCATCATGGAACTCACATTTACAACAACAACAATGTTTCCCACCTCCAACATGTTTTTTAAATCCTCCAAATCAGCATTTTGAACAAATTCAAAATCAGCATGCATACCCATATGAGCAGCAATGCCAAAATATTTTTTGGCTATGGAGCTTTCCAAGAGTAAGAGTATGCATATAATGAAGACAATCAGATGCAAGATGTTGGTCTGTTAGAGAAAATCCAAAAGATGGAGGTAAAGATGGTGCAGTCCAGAGCAACAACTCAAATGAGAGCTTTCAAAATTGGTTGCAGGACTCCTTGTCCATGGGTGGGACCTTTTCCAAGGCATTACAGCCCTCAAGAGAAGCTTGACTTCATGATTACAATGCTGCCATTGCTTGCAAAGTGGATTGAAGAAATAGAGGTGTATGAGAGGAGTATTCAACAACCTTGTCAACGGGTAAGCACGCCATCTCATGCCTTTCTTTTTCCTCTTTCCCAATCTATTTTATCTCAGCAGTGTCAAGTTTTAAACTCTCCATCTGCTGTCCCAAATGTTGATCCCATGTCTCCACCTCTCAGTCTTCCACCACACCTCAATTCTTCTTTCCTTTTTCCTTCCAAACAGTCATCCCCTCCACAAGAGCTAAAAGAAATACACTCTCCCCCAAAGAAACAAGAGGTTTCACCTCCTCTACCACCACAAAAATTTCCAAATCAATTGAGTTACAACCCATCCCTCCTCTTGCATTCCCAATTCCATGTGGGGAAGAAGAAATTGCAAAAATCGGCCATGAAGGACAGCAAGAAGAGGAGCCCAACAGAAAAGAAATGACAGACAACTTGAGGGTTTGGGCTGCCAAATTTGGGATGACAAAGATCCCCTTGATGGTTAAACCTACAAAAGAGGCTAAGGTTGAACAAATGGTGGTTAAGACTGATTTTGTGGCAGCAGAAGAAGAGCAAAAGAAGAAGCAGATCAGCAACAGTCAGTTTGCTCAGAAAGTAGTGTCCATGTTGGCACTCTATTTGAAGGGAATGCTGATTCAATTCAAGTTGCACAATCAGCCATAAAGGAAGAAAGCTTAGAAGAAGATCTTGCAGTCCCAACTTGTCCTCTAGAGCAGCAGATCGAAGAGTTTGACTTGAAAAAATTCATGCTGGAGGAAGAGTTCAATCAAGAGCAAGATTGTCTTCAAACATTGGAGGAAGGAGAAGCTGCTCCAAATCTAAAAGAAGAGGAGCACATTCTAGTTGTGGAGGAGAAAAGTGCAGATCCAAGGGCTTTGAGCACAAAGCAGGCTATAGAAGAACCTTCAGTTCTTCTTTCTACTTCATCTCTCTCAAGTTCTAGTGCTGAAGAAGAGTTTGACCTCTCAAACTCAATGTTGGAGGATGAAAGAAACCATGATGATCAAGTTACAGATCAAGAGGACACCATGGAGGAAGTTGAGCATTTGCAGCAGGACAACAATGAGGTAGTTTACCTATCAGATTTGGAGGATTGTTTTGATGAAGAAGAACCAGTTGAGTTTCCACCATTCTCTCTTTCATCATCCATCTTCCAAACACAAGAGCCTGCTGTCATGGAGGAGAGTATCCATTTGCAGCAGCCTGCATCTTATAGAAGCTCTTTGGAACCAAGATTGGAAGATTTTAATCTTTCATTTTATTTATTGGAGGAAGACAAAGGACAGAGGAATTTCACCATTTCTTCCACACCATCCATTCAAGAAGGTCTACAAGAAGACTCCATTTTTGGAGTTGAAAATTAGAGCTATGGGTATATCAAACGGACCATACCTTGCCCAATCAGGTATTTGGCTTCATTGGAGCCAAAGGAGAAGTCACAACCAGTCATGCTTGCTTCTGAGCATGAGGGTGAGATACAAAGTACCAAGGATCAGCTGTCATAATTCTTCAATCCAAATGTAGAGCAACTAAAAGAGGTATTGAATTTACCTTCAGCTGATACCTTGATGATTTGGGTGGAAGACCAGCTTCTTGTTGATTTTCCATTCATCCAATCAGCCATGTTCAATGCCAAATCAGTTGCATGGTTGCCAATTTTGAAGAAAGGAAGCTATTTTGCACAACCAGTTGCAGGGTTTGTTTAGCTTGCCTTTGCTTCCAGTTAGAGTAGAGTAGGTAGGTTTTCTTTTAGCAGAAGAAGTGCTTGTGCACACTCTGCATGTTCCACTTGGAGCATTTATGATTTTCAGTTCTGTACATAGTTTTTGTGGTGCTGGTTTTGCTCTTGCACAGTCCATTTTAGTGGCATTTTGGTGAGAACGACTCCATTTCAGTGGGTTTCCAAGTGGCTCAAAGAGGAGGTTTTCAAAGTTTAGATCAGTTTCTAGGTTACAACTCATGACTCCATACCCAATGGATGCTTCAGGCAACTAGTAACTTCATCCAGCAGGCAGATGACCCCGCTGAGTCGCCAAATTGTTATCCAAAATTCAGCCCCCATAGTAATTTTGATAACATGCATCAGATTATTCAGTCCCGAGCAAGTAGATTGATTCAAGGCCCAAAATCATGTTTTTGGGTCCCCCTCGGCTTCTTTCTAACTCTCCCATCTAAGAAGAAAACCCAACGAGTTAGAAAAGGTGAAAAAATTACAAAAAACCAAGCTTGGTGCTGAAAAATTGAAGAAAATCGGCTAAGTCCTAGTCTGCGCGGCAGCAGCGTGGGGGACATTGGAACATCGGGGACGCATGGGACGCGAAAAGTCTGAAAGAGCCAAGAGTGAATGCAATCTCACCACGTGTCTTCACCTCAAACAGAACAAGGAAGCTCAAATCGGCTGAGCAGAGATTTTCATTCAAGACATCCGGGCCAAAAGTATGTGCGGGACGTGGATCGACCGGTTTGGCGCAAGTCGGTCCATTTCAAGCGGTTCGGGGATATTTGTCCCAGACAGTCTGGGACATCCAAGCCAAAAGTACGTGGAGGACGTGAACCAGCCGATTCGGCTGAAATAGGAGACTTTCATCTGAGACAGTTTGGGACATCTGGGCCAAAGGTACACAAGGGACGTGAGGGACACGAAAATCTGAAAGAGCCGAGAGCGAATGGAATCTCACCACGTGTCTTCACCTCAAATAGGAATAAGGAAGCCCGAATCGGCCGAAGCAGGAGATTTTCATTTGAGACATCTGGGCCAAAGGTATGCGAGGGATGCGTGGGACGTGAAAAGGTGAGAGGGCCACAAACAGAGACAAGGAGGCCCGCAGATGAATCAGAGCGTGCCACGTGTCAGAAGAGGAAAAGTTGGAAATTTGGCTAAGTGTTCGCACAAGGTAAAAATGCGCCCCTCAGGCTCGAGCCAATAAAATAGTGCCACATGTCCAAGTGGCAAGAAATTAAGGAAGGGCCCAAAAGAAATTTTCAAAGGATGAGCCCACGGATGAATCAGAGCCCGACATGTGTCATCCAAGTGGCAGAGCACGGAAAAATTCAAATATTTTCCCACCGATCCGTTTTGGCTTGTTTTTTCCCTAAATCTTCATATCGCCATAACTTTCGATCCAGAGCTCGGATTGTCACGTTCTTTATATCAATGGAAATCTAGTGAAATTCTCTACATGATTCCAGGGTCAATCTTGCATTTTGGTTTAGTTTGGAGAGAGAAAATTAAGAAATGTCTCTAGCACGTGGTAATGGCCAGAACTGACGTTTCAACAACCAGTTTTAATGCGAAATGGGTCTCATTCTTCTCCAGCACGGCCAAAAATGTTAGGGAATGGGTCTGTAAGGACACCCATGTTTTTTTAATGCATCTACATTCAATGAGGAATGGCTCCCATGTTTTTTCACATTTTCTCTCTCCTGGGCTCGACCCATGCATTATAAAAAAGCCGATTTGGCTCATTTTTTAAAAGGTGGTTCATCTTTTCAGCTCTGCCCTCCCTTCTTTTCTTCTCTAGGGTTGAAAATGGAGTTTGAACCTCCTCCCCTTCTCTGTAATGGCATTTTTTCCTTTTACCATTAAAATGATGTTCTATGCAAACTTCTGAAGCAACAAAAACGTGTTTCGTGATGCATCTATCCATCCTTGCTCGTTCTTTGCTTGTCTTTCTTCTTGCCTCTCTTCATTGAAAGTATTTGTGCATGTTTTAATACTCATTACAAGTTTGGAGATGTGTTCATGGATTTTTGGGACATTTTCTGTGTGAAATCTATCCTTGGGCCTGTGATGCATCCGTCCGTCCTTCCCATTGCTCACCTCTCCTTTTTCCATGGTAGTTTTGATAGATGTTCAACATTTTCCTTCTCTCGGTGTATCACCGCTTTAGTGTAGGCTCTATTTTTCCCTTTTCTCTCTCTCTCTTTCTCCTCGCACGGTTAGATTAGGATGAGATTAGCTTGCTCGCACCTGGAATAGCTTGTGGCGGAGTAGTTTAGGAATAGGAACCAGCCTTCTCTCGGAGATTCCTTTCTAATTTTGCAAGTCCCACACTTGGAGAAAGGATTCCATGTTGTGCAATCACACGGGATGCTAGTATGATCAAACTAGAAATCGATCAACATCCGGGTGCTTTGTGAATTCGCCCTAACAAGGTCAAGAAGGATAGCCATATATTCATTTTGATCTGTAATCCATGAATTATTTATAGGGATGTGAGGACTTCTAACATTCTTTTGGATTATAATTTCAACACAAATTTATCATACTTTAGCATTTCCAAGTTCATTTCCTCACCAAAAACCACACCCCTACCTATGTTATGGGCACTATTTGTTACATTGACCTAGAATATGCCGAACATCAAGGTGAATAAGAAATTTGATGTATACGATTGTGAGAATTCTCTTCTAGAGTTGCTTATAGGAAGGAAGTTTTGGCCAATAACTCAAATATACCAAAGTTTGTAAGATTTTTGTTTGTTAATTTTCATTTGGAGCTTACACTGTAAACTGTTTAAGTATTTCTAAGGTTTGTTATCTGTAGAAATAAAATGTGGATGGAATTTTCTTTCGCATTCATAAGTGAACCCAAATTCTATCAAAAGCATACTACAACACACTCATTGAAAGTATTGATACGTGAAGTTGCAGTGAAACTACGAGGGGATCTTGGGATTGTAAGAAAAAACTTCCAGTTGGCCTTTCTTTGCACCAAGAAATGGCCATCTGTTTGACCCACCATGCATGACGTTTCTAGAGTTGTAAACTGACGTCGCAAAGGCTGCCGATCCTACATAATTTTCTAGTATCCGAATGAACCAACTAACCCATAGTACTAATTACATGAGGTATTTGGATGGATATGTAAATGGTAAGCACAATGATTTTATAGGGAGCACAAGTTTCACTTCGAAAGGAATTTTTTTGTGAGATTTAGTGAGGTGATTTCACAAAACAATTTTTGACTAGAACGAGACTTGGATGGTGTTGTGATGGGAAAAAAAAGCATCCCCTAGAGTCCTCTCTTTCTCGGGATCTAATTTTCTCAATGGATGAGCTGATTTTCAACTAAATTATGATGAATTTTACCATTCACATATCTAGATTTTTTCCATAATATTTCAAACCACTCTGAACCCTTAAAATAGATAAAAGTGTTCCCGAATTTCTTTTGAAGGGATAAAATTGGGTTTTTGGGAAATTTGTTCCTTTTCTACTTGCCGAATAGGATTGTTTTCATCATAGATAAATCAATACACTTTCGATAGTAGTAGAAGTACACTCTTATGATGTTTCCGATCGTAAATACTAGTCTCTCGCTTTGATAACACCTCCACCTTTGCTACTTTACTCAACACTACTTGTATCCAAACCGCTAAACCCATTCTACAGAAGCAAATGTATTCATTTTTTTGCAAATAAAATTGTCCACAAAAGGATATGACTCCTCATATAAGATTTAAAATTGTATATGTATGAATTTGTAACAAATTTTAAATGTACAAATAGAGTCGTTCAATGTAAAGATGATGACAGATCAATTTTGTTATTTCTAGACTCACAAAGAATACAATTGTAGAAAAATAAGTGTTTTGATTGATGTAAATTATATAATATTGGTTCAATGTATCTCTCGAGTGTGCAAGACAACATTTCTCACCAACATTTTTCTTACATTATGTCAAGTATTATTTCATTTTCTTTCTCACAAAAGTGACTCATTGTTTATATAAAGAATGGAACAATTTACAAGCATAAATTATACTATATTTCAAATTAATATAATTTTTGATATACATAAACTCCCAAATTTGTTGTTTGTTTTTAATGATTACTCAAAGGTATAGTTTATAATAATAAACACTAGTGAACTTTACAATCTAAGAAAACAATACTTGAGTTGTTACAAGGTATATTTCAGGGTGAGAACATAATTTTATTGTGAGTTCCACTAGAAATCAAAATAACAACACTAGATTTTAAGGCCAGTGTCAAATTTAAGGATATGTGCATACTAAACATTAAAAGTGTGTGCTTCGCACTTTCAAAGTGTAAGTGTGAGACTTCACACTTTCAAAGTATGAATATCAAACTTTGAAAGTGTGAGGCTCACACTTTCAGAGTGTGAGGCTTGGATGATTTAGATTACATGGCTATTAGTTCAAAAGTGTGAGGCTCGAGTTTTCATAGTGTGGTACTCGCACTTAGAAATTCGGGGCTCTAATAATGTTTAGAGTACGGGGCTTAGTTAGAAACCGTGAGGCTCTCAATCTTTAAAATTGAAAGCCGACACTTTTAGAGAGTTTGGGGCTTGCAATTTCAAAGTATGGTGCTCATAAATAAAATTTAAATGTGAGGCTCGTAACTTAAAAAAATGTGAGCCTCACACTTATAATGATTAGTGACATCTAACCTTACATCAAGGTTTTTTAACTTTCATTTAATATAACGAGATCATGACTTATAATAGTTAGCAACCACTCACATTAGATCGAGGCTCGTGACTTATAATAGTTGGCAGCCACTCACCTTACATCAAGGCTCATAACTTATAATAGTTAGTGACCACTCACCTTAATACACTGGGCTCACCATATAATAGTTAGTGATCACTCATGATTTTAAAATGGATTTTGCAACAAGTTATTGTTAATTTTTTCTTTTTATTAATCCAACAATATTATGCCTTATAATAGTTAGCGATTGCTAGCCTTACATACTCCCAACATTGAAAATCTAAAAATAGAGAAATTGGAATCCAATAATAGCCAAATTGGAATCCAAATATAGTGATATTGGAATCAAATAATAGTGAAATTGGAAGTAGAATAATTCCAATAATGACAATATTGGAATCCAATATTGCTAATAGTCAATTCCAATAATAGTAATAATGAAATCCAACATACAAAAAAATAGAGATGGAGTTCTTCCAATACTTGAAATATTGGAGTCTATATTCATTGCAATTTGTCCATATTTAGTGAAATAAGTGTTTTTAGGAAATAATCGAACCAAAATTGTTTTATTGCATCCCGAATTTCATGTATCACTTTAAGTTAATCTTTGATGTCTTCAATTTCGGTGTGAGTGAAATGGCACACATGTTGAGCTCATGTGAGTTATCAAAATTTTCCCACACAAAATGTTGTTGGACGATCATAACATCGTATATTTTTGTGATGGGGTGTGAGGTACATGTAACAATCATAAATAAATAATAAATCTTATAAGACAATAGACCAATACATATTTATGAAAATATGATAATTGCTAAAAATGAGTAAAAAGACAGGATCGACAAAGTGAATTTGAAAAAAGGGTTGATTTTGACAAAAGCTAACAAAATAGATCAGAATCGATCCGGAAAGTGAATTTTGACAATGTTAAGATAGACTTGGGGTATCCAAGAAGTAGAGAAGAAAAAAATTGATAGGTATAAATGGCTAATGGGAAACAAAGGGAACTAATACATTGATCAAAGATGATTGGGAATCGATGGGGATTAATGTTTAAATTGCGAGATATTTTAAAATTTGATCAAATGATTAAACAAGAGAGTGAGTGTAAGATGAATATGGGGGATGATAAAAATGAAAATTTATAGACTATGAATGATGCACAACATAGCTAGAAATGATTCAAGGAAATATGCTAACCTTGTTGAAGGCTTTAGAGGGTAATAAATATCTAAGTGACTAATAAAGAGTTTGACAATATTTCTCTACGAGGAATGATAACATAGTATGCATTTCTAATAATGTAGTCATGTCATGTAGAGGGTGAGAAGTCCAAAAGTATTATAGTATGTTTATGTAACATGTTTATGTAACTACAAAAATGGGAAGGAGGGTGATTTAAGTAGGATTGACAACGTCCATAACAATCATCAGCGATGACGGATCATGATCAATTTATCCATAGATGTTAAAAATAAGTAAGGAAAAACATGGAAAATTATTAAAAACACTTTCTATAGGAGGATTAAGGTTGTTTGATGAGTGGTGAGAGGTTACGAAATCATGTAGGAAGAGGTTAGGAGGTTAGTATGAGTAGGAAAAATTAGGATAGGTTGGTTTTAGGTGGTTAGGGGAGGGTAAATAAGATTCTATACAAGTAAGTGAGTGTTTATGATGGTAAATTCATTTATAAGGATGGTGGACTTAGGATAGTGATAATAACGTGAATAATGATGATGTGATTGGTGTGTGTCGGGTTACATAGGGGTGAAAAATACGTGTCTATATTTTCCCCTTTTTTGAGCTATCTGTAGGAATAGGATGCAAGACAAAAACTACCGTGAGGATGCATCGATTTCCTCCTTAAGCTAATGAATGATTTTTTTGATAATTGGATTGAAGAGATTTAGATTGATTGGATAGGTTTTCTTTAAAATATGCTCGAAGACTTGATTGTAGTCTGAAATGACCATGTTAGAGGGAGTACAGAGATGGTAGTAATCTTTGAAACACTTGGTAGGGGAAATTTTAGTCCTGAGGAGGACGAAACTAATGTGGAAATCCTATAGACTTGTGTTTCAGGAAGACAACTACATGGAGAGGATCTAATGGGATAGATATCGCAAGGATGTGTGTAGCCATAGGACTAAAGGATCAATGGAAGACATCCACAATGTGTATAAAATTGATGTATGGTCAAAAAGAAAGTTTAGACAAGGTGTTGGGAATCAAAGAAAAGGCATATAATCTCTTAATGGCATTGCAGTGTGATTAAAATGGTCTA
This sequence comes from Taxus wallichiana var. yunnanensis, assembly GCA_018340775.1. Taxonomy (NCBI): domain Eukaryota; kingdom Viridiplantae; phylum Streptophyta; class Pinopsida; order Cupressales; family Taxaceae; genus Taxus; species Taxus wallichiana. Next base: position 322,090,168 of record CM031243.1, read on the forward strand.
AGTGAGCAAAATTGATAAGGTGTATAAAAGGGGTTGGGATCATAGGTGATTATGGATTGCAATAGGTTAGGGTATGTAATCAGCGATGATTTACAATCACTAGAGATCATAGAAAAGAGTATTATAAAAGAAAAATCAGGTAAATAAATGGCCCATTTGTGATGTGTTAACTTCTTATTTGAGTTCTCTGGTTTATCTATTTCAATTTTTCCGAGAGATAGAGGTGAGTAGAAGTAGTCGGAAAGAGACCGTAGATGAGGAGAGGGGTAAAGTAGGTTGAAATTTTTGTATTTTGTCTTCTTTTATGTTTATTTTTATTTTTGTGATTTTGACAAGAGTTAGGTAAGATCATTAAATCATTGACAATCATATGATTGGTGGCGATCGGGTGGATTTCCATTGATATTTATAAATAAAGTGTGTCACAGATTAGCAATCAACTTATTTTTTTATAAGAAATGATAAATGATGTGATTTTTATTTGATTTTATAGGTAAAAGACATGATATACCTCTAGGATACAATCCTAAAGATGTATGAGAGTATTAGAGGAGATGTAATCAATGTTGAGTAGATTCATCTCACTGTTGTTGGTTTGGGTGGATTTCTCCACTAGCAACAATTCTTAGAGATGCTAAGTTGATGGTTACATTGTTGGATAGATGGGAGCCAAGTACATGGACATTCCGGTTCTACACTATTGAGATGATCTGTTACTTTGGAGGATGTATATCATATTTTGAGACTACCTATTTTGGGGGAGCGAGATAGTTCCCATTTCGAGAGAGGCCCATCTAGATACCATGAGATAGTTGTATAGAGATAATTTCCTTGATATAAAGTACACATGAGGGGGTTTTATATTGAGAGCTATTACATTGTAGAGGTTCTAGGAATTGGCTGATGTTTTTGTTCATGTTGGTTATTTCTTGTTATGCATTTCCTAAATTAAGAAGATGAATATATATGTTAAAACTAGTAGGTGTCTAAGATGAGATTATGGAGCAGCGAGAGAAAGTGTATGCATGGGGGTGTGCTTTATTGGCTCATGTGTACCATGAGATATAAATGTTTATGATTGGGAAGATGTTTGGTTTCGATGTGGGATTTCTATTACATTGTTGGGCCTATGAGCACATAGCCGTAAGGAGGCCACCAAGTCTTCCCTTGAGAGAAGGGGACCCAATAGAGTATGTGGTGGGATTTATGAGATGGAGTTTTGAATAGATGAGAGATGATGATGTAGAGAAAGATTAGACATATTATATTGATCGTCTACATGGTTTATTTATTGATGATCTATTTTGGAGACCATGTGTGAGATTCACTACATGGCCCGACATAGATGTACAATCGAGGTGGTTGAGATGGGTGTGGTGGATTTTGGGGAAACACATGGACATGATTGAGGATGTGTAATTTATGAGGGTGCATATGTAGTTTGGACTCCCACAAGAGATGCCTGGTGAGCCAATTGTATATGAGATAGATGATTAGAAGAGGGACATGCTAGTACTAATAGTGGATGAGGCATAATAATAAGAGGAGAAGGGGGAACTAAATAGCATAGATGTTGATTTTAAATAAGTTGGTAGCCAAAGTGGATTGAGTGGGGTGGAGATAGAGGGGTGGGGAGGAAGAGAAGGAGGGTGATGATGAGGGGAGTTGGCTAGGTTATAGACATCATTTGATTCATTGTAGACGGAGAGAGATCGTTGGTAGAGGAATGGGACACCACTCTTCAGAGAGAGACACTCTGTAAAAGGAGTGGGAATAGGAACACTTAGAGTGTGATACATTATAATAGTAGAGGGATAGGTATTGCTAGAATCATGAGGTATTGTGGGTGAATTATGGAGATGTGGTGACATATTACGAGGCCTCATGAGTGTAGTTCATGGAAGAGGGACAAGTGTGGGGAAGATCATAGTAAATTTCAGAGAAGTGTCATTAGCTTCGGAGGGAAGATGGACCTACGGTTTTTGTAACTATGGAGTAGTATCATGTGATAGAGGAGAATACTTGATACTATGAGTGACTTGTGATAGAGTTATTTCCAGATGCACCTCACAATGTAGAGCATAGAGCTAATGAGTGTAGATCGTCTTGATAGGATATCTCGGTGAACACTAGTAGTGTTGCACAACCCTGGATAGGTCTCAAACATGATGGAGGGCCGAGGGAGGCTAGGGTAGAGATAAGATATCTGATTTTTATTTTACCATCTAGATGACATATTTTGTATATGGTTCGGATGTATATGATTTTGTATATGAGCCCTTTTGAGGAATTTTGTATAAACTTTATTAGTGATATATATATATATATATATATATGTGTGTGTGTGTGTGTGTGTGTGTGTGTGTGTGTGTGTGTGTGTGTGTGTGTGTGTGTGTGTGTGTGTGTGTGTGTGTGTGTGTGTGTGTGTGTGTGTGTGTGTGTGTGTTTTGATTTTGGATTCATGTGCTATGATGGATTTAATTTGATGTTATATATGAATTTGTGATAATATTTTGAGATGTTTAGATAGATGGTTGGATATATTAATTGTATTGATATGATGTTAGATGTGTAGATGTTGATATGATGTTTGATGTTGATCTGATGTGACTCAAATGTAGTGATCTTGATGTATGTTTTAATGCACTTAATCATGGTTAAGAATAAATGTGAAATATTTATTTTTTAAACTTGATCCGATACATATATAATATGATGCTAAAATTTATATGTATCACAATGCACTTGAGGCCATGCAACAAATGTTAACATATAGATATTAATAGTTATTCATATGTAGGATCATGGATATAGATGGAAAGAACTTATATACCTTATTTCAACATCAGAAGGGTTCATATGTGCTTTGTATGAGGGAAGGATGTTCTCCTTGATGGCTTATAGGCTTATGCCCAGTTATATTTTGTCACACAAATTGATCAATATAGGAAGTTTGTTTTTGATGGGAAATTTGATTGATGTGGGAATATTTGATTGTTTGAATTTGATATAAAGGTTGACCGATGTAGGAATCCTTTTGTAGTTATACTAAGTAGTCATCCTTCCAAGGAGTGGTATACTTTATTTTATTTTAATTGTAGATAGTCATCCTTCGCGATGTGGGTCTATATTTTTATTGACATTTATCGTTCGAGGGATCAATATGTATTTTGATAAGTATGATTAATAATTATCCTTTACGGGTTGATCTATATTTTTGATAGTGTACATCCATATGTATAGTTTTGAGTTTTAATTTATGATGAGGGCATGGCTAGTATACCCTTTGGGGAGGGGAAAATATGTGTGAAAAACTACACATGTGTACCCCTAACACATTGTTAGTTGGTAAATAATGGGAAATTGACCTAATGATTTTGGGGTTCTTACTTACAAAGAAGAACTTATCTGGGTGTAAAATGCAATGAACAGGGCCATGGTTCTCATCTTTAAGGTCGTAAATATAGGATACTAATAGAGAACCACATAATTCTAAATCATTACAATAGTAAGTGGTGGGTTGGTGACATAATAAGATCTTTGATGTAACTAATGTCATGAATGTAGATGTGTTAACAATAGAAAGAACACAAGTGCAAGTAATTTAAAGGTTCCTTTTCAGGTTTACCATAAATGGAAGCTAAAAATAGGCTCCCAACCCATATTTGTGAATGATAACACATGGACCAATCCAACTAGGGGAAAAATTCCCACGCTTACTCCTTTCCGAGTAATGACATTTTTATTCTCTTTAATAACAAGATCACCAATATTGAAGTCATGTTATTTGACATGTTAATTGTATGTTATTTCAAGGCATTCTTGATGGAAATGATGATGTGAAAGTGTTGTTAGGTGGTGTTCATCTAATAATTTGAGTTTTGTCAAGCGTTCTTGATGATAATTCTCATCGGAGATAAAATCTCTAAGGGAAATGCAGAGGGATGGAATTTTAACTTCAAAGGGTAGAACCACCTTGGATCCATAGAATAAAGAGAATGGCGTAGAACCTATAGGATTATAGATGCTAGTGCAATAAGCCCAGAGATAAAATGGAATTTGGAGATGCTAATTCCTACTAGCTTGGTCGATGGTTTTCATGAGGATTTTGTTAGAAGCTTCTAGTAGACCATTTTCTTGTGGATAGTAAGGAGATGAAAAAATAAGTGTTATGTTCTAGGTGTCACAAAGTTTTTGAATATTTTTGTTTTTGAAATATTTTCCATTATCTATGATTATTTTGTGAGGAATGCTAAAACGACAGATAATGTCATGGTGGTTGAAGTTGACAATTTTATCAATTTTAGTAGAGACAAGTAGAATATATTCTAACGATTTTGTAAAATATTTGGTAACAATGATAATAGAGTGATATTGTTATGAGGAACAAGGTTTGCTAAGACCTATGAGGTCAATTCCCCATTGTGAAAATGTCAAAAACCTTGAGTAGGTTTTAGGGCCCAACTTGGAATGTGAATAAGGTTGGAGTGTTGTTGACACTTTGTATATATTTCTTTACGTATGCAAAAATATTATTAAGAGTAGGTAAATAATATCCTATATGTATGATGTGTTTAGAAACACCTAAAACTATTAAAGTATCTACCACATATGTCATCGTAGAATTCTTGGATAGCTTTAGTGGATTCATAATATTTGAGGCATCAAAGTAGGATGCCATCAAACTTGTGTGTGTAAAGGATTCCTCCTAGGATAACATAATAGTTAGCACGTTGTAGAAATTATCTGTTAACTTTTTTAGATAAGTCATATGGGATTTTGGACTGAGAAAGACAGTTATAGAATTGAGTATACCAAAGGTTTGTTTAATTGATTTTGATAAAATTAATAGAGGGGAGATCATTGGTATGAGATGGTTGATTGATTCTATGTACAATAACGAACAACTTGTAATCTTAAATTGATAAGAGTATAATTGATGTGAGACAAACCATAGTGTCTATAAATTTGTTGGATGAATGGTGAACTGTCTGGATCATATAGTGATTAAAGGATTCTATAAGGAATTAAAAATATGTTTATTATTTTGTAAAATTCCATTCTTGCATTGACAAATTCCTTTTATTTGATTGATGATAAGCTAGGAGTGCCCATAACTTTCAAGGATTCGAACACCAAGAACGAAAGTGGTTTTAAGGCCAATAAAGGCTTCTTACTTGGCCATGTTGTTGGTGCATTCAAAAATTAATTTTAAAGATAGGGGAATAGGATGGGGGTATGATGATTATAGTGATATCTCCCCCTTATAGAAATTTATAATGGTTGAATAAGAGTTTCATTTTGAGGGGATTTTATTATTGATCGATGGTGTTGATGGATTCATCAATAAATTTTTCATGAGGTAGTTGATTATTAGGAAGGGGAGATTATATGATATGGTGGATAATAACTTTCCCCTTGATAGATTTCACCGACATGAAATCTAGGTCAAATTCAGATCATAAGAATGAGTGATCTAGTGATGCAATCACTTTGATATGGTTTAGAATAGATAGCTTTGAGAGGATTAAAACTGGTGATGACGCTGCCTTATGATTAAGGAGATAGTGATGAATCTTGGAAGTTGTAAAGTAAAAAGAAAAACATAAATTTTCTACTTCAAAGTGTAATGAGTTTCATATTCATAAAGAGTGTGTCTTACATAATAGATGAACTACTCTCTACCTTGATCAGATCGATGTGTTAGCATAGCGCCTAAGGCATGGTCGAGTGGTAGATATATATATATAAAATGCCCCCCTTGTGTGGAGGTGTGAGTAATGTTCGGGTTGATGATGTCAAATGGGATATCATTTGATATAACACTACCTACGACCCTTTATTAAAAAAATTATTTGATAAAATTATTTCGTCTTCATAGCTTTGAAAAGAGTGAAATAGTATGACCATTCACACATCCTATGTATATATGATGATCCCTCATGTGATTGGTACCTGACATATGTTACAAATATATTGTGACATTATTAATAATTGTAATATTATTAATAATGAGTTTATATAACTCATATTAATAATATAGTTGTAATAATCGAGTATTAATATTTGGGTGAGTTGTGAGAACAACTCATGTAGCTATTTTGGTGTGTGTGAGATAATAAAGGGATGAGAGAGATATCCTAGGGATATATCCGAGAGATCCATGGAGAGATATTGTAAGGATTGAAGATCATGTTTGAATCCACCACTATAGGGGTTAATTGATCTATATATGTAACTCTTTATCAATGAATAAATTGTCCCGGATTAATTTTATATAGTATTTTATATTGTGTGTTTTTATGATATTTTGTTAGATTATTTCTAATAATTTGGACCAAATTTATTATTTGGTATCGAGCAATGTTATAATCTTGTGGATGTGCAGTTGTGGATTTGGATTCAATAATTTCTTTGTAAAGAGGATGTCATAAGTTTTTTTCTATGATCTGAGTCCATGTTATTTTTAATGGGTTTGAAGATGGATCTTTGAGGAAAATACCGTATAAATTTCAGCCAAACCCACATCGCGGTTTAATAGAAATGGTTAAAATGTTGCTAGGGTCCGCTTCATATTTGAAGCAAAGTAGTATGCAATTTCTAAACAAATTGGTTGTTTTATTATTGGTCCGCTTTATCGAGAGAAGGTGATTAGAAGATATGATAGGAGGAGGAAAATTCATAGGCTGAATCCCCACACTTTCAAAAATTTCAAATATCAAAATAAATTTGATCTTGACTCAAATAGAATTTATATTACCAAGCTCAAATTGCATTGGATGAGGAAACTCCTCATGACTCATGGATATTCGTGCTTGACCTCTTGTGCATTTTTGACTATGGTGGTGTGGTCATTACATATTTATTTTTTTAGTAAGTACTAATGCTGTATAAATTGTTTGTATATAGTTTGTATTAGTGTCTTTTCAATTAACTTTGATATTTAGAGTTATCTTATTTTTGGTTTCAATGTTTATGTCACATCGTTGTGGTAGAGTCTTTACAATAAGATTTGTCTTTGTTGTTTATTGTTTATATTATAATGTTGTACTTAATTGGATTACTTTTTATCAATTGTGCTATGTAACATTTTGAAATATCCAAAAGAGTTGATCTTTTTCATCGTCAGAGTTGTAGTGTCATCACTCATTAAAATTTGTTGTCAAAACTATAAAGTTGTATTAAGAAAAAGTAACCTTTAATTACTTTTTTATTGTTTCGTGTTGTCAAGTCTTTTGTTTGTAAAAGTGTCATTGTAAAAGACCATAAAATAATAAAAATTTCCTTACAGACACATTTTCGGTAGAATCTGACATCCGATTTGTAATCAATAGGAGCTTCATATTCAAATCAAGCTAAGTTAGCAAGGTCACCATAGAGGACGGAGGCAATGGAGGAAGGAGGTCAATCAACGACCTCTCACCAGCCGCAAGCAATGAGGCTGCATAATGTTGTTGTGGCATTTTATTTTAGTTGTGTGTTTACTTTTTGTAAATAAGAACAGATGGATCATACATGTTTAACTATTGTAATAAGTGAGCTCCTATGTGAGTGATATTTCTTGCATTTTCCTTGATGTCAAAACATTGCAGAAGATCAGAAGCACCAATGTAAGTCAATTCATGGATCTTGAAAAGGTTTTGGAAGATCCAGAAAACCACATGAGGTGGACAAGTTGATGGTTCCTGTCATGTCAAGGTTTGTGGTAAACCTATTTAAAACCATGGAAGGAGAGAGCCTTTCTTTTGATCAAGGTCATGAGCCATGTTGGGCATGCCACATGGGTGAGCATACTGCAAATAAACGTGTGAATTTTTTTTTACCATGTCAACATTAGGGGAGTGTATATTGGGAATTAATAATGTTAACAATAGGGGAGTGAATGTTACAAATATATTGTGACATTATTAATAAATTGTAATATTATTAATAATGAGTTTATATAACTCATATTAATAATATAGTTGTAATAGTTAGTATTAGTATTTGGGTGAGTTGTGAGAACAACTCACATAGCTATTTTGGTGTGTGAGATAATAAAGGGACAAGAAAGATATCCTAGGGATATATCCGAGAGATTCATGGAGAGATATTATAGGGATTCAAGATCATGTTTGACTCCACCACTATAGGGGTTAATTGATCTATATATGTAACTCTCTACCAATGAATAAATTGTCTCAAATGAATTTTATATAGTATTTTTTATTTTGTGTTTTTATGATATTGTGTTAGATTATTTCTAATAACTGGACCATATTTATTAACATACGAGATGATATATTATGAGATATATGATCAAACTTTCTATGTATGTGAACTATATAATTTAAAGACATTAGTCCGTAATTATCTCTATGTGACCAAGGAGCAAAGTGGAAGTGTTGCGTTAAATTCTTAATACGAGATAGTGCCTAATTAGTGGGGTTTTTCCTTCAGTTTCCCAATTTAAATATGGTGTTATTTGTATCTTTTATTTACTTTTATTTACTTTTAACTATGGTTATTACATTATGTAATCTACAATCTAAAATAATATTAATTTATTTTTAATATTAACTCGCACGTCGTAATCTATAGTATTCGGAATTTGTTTGGTGGATCTATAATTTGTTAATTATATATTCCCTTTATAAATCCTAACATGATATCAAAGCTAGTGATTATGTGTGTGTAGGATCGATCTAGAATATTTTAATTTCCTAGAGTAAAGAAGCTTGAATTTTATTTATGGATCTGTGAAGCCCTAATTATTCCATGACCATCTTCGAGCTAACTGTGTTTAAAATTATAATTCCTCCCATATTTTTTTATGAAAATATTGGTTAAATGGTTGTTTAAATCATGTTTTAGCATTTGATTTCTTATATATGTGTTTCCACACCTGGTTTCGATTGTTTGTAGTTTAAATATGTCGCTCATGAGCTTATTTTAAGTGTTTCCATCGTTTATAACCATTAGAGATATTTTTATATGTGGAACCAAAATATATCTTTATATTTAGTTAGTTCAGAGTGTTTAAATCCTCCCCAAATTTTTAAATATTTATTCTTTTACTAGATCTATATCTCGTGAAACCCGATCCAATCATTAAGTGCCAAGTGGGTTCGCTATGTTAGGTTTTAATAGTTATTTTCATTTTCTCGTGAAGATCTATTTTTATAAGTCCTGAGCCAATCGAAAGCTCCATCTTGTTTTTCATTGTCAATTTTATTTCTTATCTAATTATCAATCATGAAATTCAAGCCAATAAGGGCATTCCACGTTTCTTCACGCCGCCGTAATTTTGTTTTCTTGTTTCTTTCTTTGTGAAATTTGAGCCAATAAGATTGCTCCATATTTTGCATTTTCAATCATTTGTTAGTTCTTTTTATCTTAGTGAAATCCGAGCTAATAGGATTTCTCCATATTTCACATTGTCAATCCTTTGTTAGTTCTTTCTGTCTCTGCAAAATATGAGCCATTAGGATTGTTCCAAGTAGCTCCATATTTTACATTATTAGTCTTGTGTTTGTTTTCTTCCTACATATGGAAAATTTGACCCAATAGAAAAGTTCCAAGTCTTTTGTATTTTACATTGTTAGTCCTTTGTTAGTGTCATTTGTCATTTTCAAAGTTTGAGCCAATAGAATTTCTCCAATTATCTTCGCATTTCACATTTTTCAATTTTTTAATTTGTGGCTGTGGTTATCTAATAAGAATTAGCCACCATTTCTATTTTATCATTCTTTGTTAGATTTGTGAAAATGAGCCATTAATAAGGATCCACATGTGTTTAGTTTTTCCCTAGTATTATTGGCAAAATTACGAAGTGCAAACCACTTGAATTTGGATACGTATATTATTTTTGTGTTGTGTCAATTTTTGCAAGTGTCATACTCGGTCTTTTGGGGTGTCAGTCACTGCTTTAATATTATAATCTAAGATTATGATGCCTATCTTTTGATTTTAGACCTAAAATTTATTTTAAAATTTCACTTATTCCAGGGACTTTTCAATTCCACCCAAAGCAATCTATTTAAAGTTTTGCGGAAAACTACCAAGTGTCTAGTATTCAGTTGTTAGATTTTAGACAAGTGGCATCATTTGACTAAGACTTTTCTTTTGCATATTGTTTGCATTCTATCAGAATGTGAAAAATTGATCTAGTAAATTAATGACATGTGTGTACAGTTTACATTTTTTCTATTAATTGTCTTCGACTTATTATCTATATTGTGAAGTGCGAGCTAATAGAAAAGTGACACGTGTTTTATCTTTTCACAAGTGTCATTTTTTTCATCGCATTTTTTAGAATTTGTTACGGACCTAAAAAGGAATTGATTTTAATTTGTTTTAGACTTCACATCCGCCAAAGGATCTTCCATGTTTTTAAGATCTTGTTAAGACTCTTAATTAATTAATTAATTAATTAGCTAATTAATCTATTATCAATCTTTAGCTCAACTCGACCAAACTTTGTCAAACCAATCTTCAACTCAATCAAATCAAGTAATTTTTTGATCAATTTTTAGTTGTTTGCATTCGTATAGAAAATTAGAAGATCTATAGCTTTTTTTATCTCTGTTTGGCTTATTTAATTCATTTTTAGTTTTATTCGTTTCCTTTTCCATTTCAGAATTAAAAGGGCTAGTTTTTCCATTTTTCTCGTTTGATAATTCTTAGTTATTGGATGAAAAAATTATAGCATTTGGAGAGTTTGATTAAAATCTTGTTTTATGGCTAAGAAGCTATGGGATCTTGTGATTGGTGTGGAAAAATGACCCACTGGAAGATAAGCAACCCCTGAAAACCTTATCTCCTTCTCTCAAAGATCACAAGAAGCTCTGTCCATCCTTTTACAAAGCATAAAAGATGAATTTTTAATGCATATAGGTCATATGGACTCACCTATTGATGCCTGGAAGTAATTAGAGACTATACATGAAGGAAGTTATCTTTCTAAGATAATTAAGCTAGTTTTAGAGCTATTTACAACTCCCATAAAGGGGATGAGAAAATAGTCAATTATTTAGCAAAAATTAAAAAACATTTAAGCTCAATCGATGGTCTGTAATTGTGAACTGTTTTAAGATAAGCTTATGTACTTCACAATTCAGATAAATATTCATGAAAATTCTAGAAACTATATCCCTATTATTAATTCTAAATATCAGAATGAGAATGATCTTCCTGATTTGGACACTTTTTCTTCTTTGTTAATTCAAAAAGAGCGTGTAATGGAGAATTTTGATTTAAAAGAGACTAATTCTCAAGTTTTGTTCTCTTCGAATCATAATTCTACTCATAATAAGAAAAATTACAATTGTAATCGAATCAATATCAAGCCAAGATTCAAATCGTGTTGGTACCCAATTTTTTCTCCTTTTCAGTCTGAGCAACATCAGAGATATGGCATGAAGCTTGAAGATAGATAGATCATGATGTATGTCATTTTGTAGTCAAGGATGTGATCTAACTAACACTCAAATTTGTGGAGAGATGGATAGCACTCAAATAGGACTTGATCTTGTCCTAACTGTTTTAGGTTGTGCCTTTCAACCAAGGTAAGAGGACCTATTTTGTAACCCTCAAATGGTGAAGGAGATGAAGATATCCCTTAATTTGTGTAAATAGTATGAGAAGGGCCTTGGGAAAATATGATCAACACTCCAAATCTGACTTTCACAAGTTGTCACTTCCAGATTATGGAGATAATTTCAATGCAAGGCAAGGGTTATTGAAGACATTTTGAAATCTTGATTTGTTCTGCATACTTTAGCAAATGGATTTTGATCTTCTGTGGGTATACAGGTCAAAACAGGGGTAGTATGGGGTAGGATTAGTTGTTTAGAATGATTTTTGGTGGGATATTGACAAGACAAACTGACTATGCTAGATCTTTGACAACCTCTACAACATTTGAACAACTATTAGATAAAATGCTTCAAAATAGTCAGGATGTTCTTTCAACAGAAGAGATACACAAATGGAGGCCCATGTTTGCACTCTTCACACAATCTTTGAGACCTCAACACAAAATCTTGAGTTAAAGGACTCAATTAAACATCAAAATCTCTGATCAAATCATGCCTAAGGTACCCCCAAAGGCTTACAAGCAATCTCTATCAACAAAATGAAGGTGAAGTGATTTTAAACTGCTTATTTTCAATGCAGATGAAAGATCTTCTAACAAATGAAATTACAAATGCCACTAAACTATCAATAAGGATGAGATCTATGTGATTCCTAAAGATTTCAATGCAAGATTGCAACAAGAACAAGGAAAACTATTTATAGACATTTAAACATGATAATAGACATCATATTGCCCAAAATAACATAGATTAATTCAAAATCTTGTTAGATTCATCAAGCAAGGGAGAGTTTCAGGAACAATCTCAGAGCTGTGTGATGGCTATACACTTGTAACCAACTCAACATGAATGAAGATCTAACACAGAAGACATTAACCAAGTTTTTGGAGGGTTTCTCAGAAGATGAGCTTCTCTCAAAATTTTCTCATGATTTTCAATTTTCGACCCTTTGCATGTCAAAAAACATGCATTATATATCATCTCTATTACATTTGATCCTTCTTTCCCAAGAAAATAATATCCTATGGCATCTTAGTTTGTTACAAATTCACTCATGACTTTAGAAAGGGACATCTAATAGAAAAAAACATTCAAAAAAGTTGTCAGTGCCTCAAAAAAGGTGAATCATTGCAAAATTCACATCATTATCCATTGTGGAGGCACATTTTTCATCTTCAAAGCATGCAGACCCCCTTCCTTTCATTATTTCATCCTTATCCCTCCAAAATTTGACTCTGTAACTTTTGGATTGATATTTCACATTTTTTACTCGAGCCCAAACAAAATTTCATTTCAAAAGTACCTTAGATCTGCAAATTGAATTTTCAAATTGATTCCATTGATCCTTGAAGGAAAAAATGACATGAATTCACCAAAAATTTGGTGAAAATTGATGCAAAAATCACATTTCCACACTTCCTGGAGCAAAAATGGTGGCCAAATTGAAAAATGCACAGTTACCATTGATTTTCCTTTCTCCCTTCAATCTGAGCCCTCCACGTGTCATAATGTGATTGGAAATGGGCTTGGGATCACTTTTTGATATTTTAACATTTTTGGAAAAATGTAAAAATTTGACATTTTTCTCCCCCTCGCCCTTGAAAATGGGCTTGACACGTGTCCCAAGGTGGGCCCCATTGGAATCGTGGCTCGATTCTACACATTTCCACCTTTTTTGGAAAAAGGAAAATTTTCAAATTTTTTCCCCATGGACCCACACCTCCGCTTCTATCCTTGACATGTGGCGATCATTGATTGACTCGCTATGGGCTTGCGTTCCTCCTTTTAAACTTTACTCAACTCCTCAAAAATTTTCAAAAGTTTCAAAACTCACCAGTGGCCTGCACTCCCCTCTTGCATTTCTTTTGACACATGTCTCCCTTTGATTCATTGTGGAGCCATGCTTCAAATTACCACTTTAACTCACTTTTCCAAAAAGGAAATATTTCCCTTTTTCCTCCGGTGGCCCCACCTCTCCCCCTAATCAAATCTGCCATGTGTCCTCTCTCTGAGTGGCTTGATGGACCATGCCTTTTTCACAACTTTTTTCCTTTTCAAAAAAAAAAAAAATTTTTCTAAGTCCTCCACTAACCTTCCATCCCACTTTTGATGAAAACATGACACGTGTCCACCTCTGATTCATTGAGGGCAAAAACACACGTTTTCCTTCATTTCTATTTCATTGCGGGCCGCCACGTGCCACCACGTTCCATTCTGATTTGTTGTGGGCCCTAGGCATTTTCTTTGTACTTAACTCTTTTTTCCAAAATGCCTTAAGGCACAAAAAGACCCGCCCATCCACCTTCACTCTACTTGTGACACGTGTACCTCCTTTGGGGCCTGTGGAGTTGTGGGGCAAAACTTGCACTTTTTTCCAAAACACAAAAAATGTTAATTTTTTTAACAGAGACCCATGTCGAGCCTTGTCTAATCACAAATGGCCATGTAGGAGAAGATTTTGAGCTAAAATTTGATGGGAAAAGGATGCCTATATGATTGTTAAATAGTGCATAAATTGCCAGTGATGCCCTAGAATGTTGAAGATGAATTTGATGGGAAAATGATGCCGTCTGACCGTCAAAAAAACACAGAAAATGCCAAGGATGCCCAAAATTGATTTTTTCTTTGTGGGTGAAGAATTTTTTGATAAAAAGACAAATGGAAAGTGATTCAAAGAAATTTATGACCATGGGGATAGATTTTCAAAGGAAAACAAGCATAAATCGATCATTTTCAAGCATCCACAATCGGGAAAAATGGAAAAATAGTAGAGCCCATGGATTTTGGAAAATTAGGGCACAAAAGAGGGCAAACATGCAATTTTATTTCAAATTAGGAAAAAATAACAAGTTTATGAGATTTCAAGGCATTCAATATGGGGGAAAAGTTTAGACCATGGATTTTGAGAAAAAATTTTAGAGCATGCATAGAGAATGAAAGGAAAATTAGGGAAAAAGCTTACAGGCTCAAAAATGGCACCAACATCGGCTCCTGCTCGGGGATGGGCACTCCCAGTGAGTGCCACAAGAAAAAAAAGTAGACCAAGTGCCAAAATAATCCATTGGGAAAATGGAGTCAAAAGCAAAGCCAGAAAAAAAAGACCAAATGACAAAAAAATGGCTGCACACACAAGGCAAACCACAACCGACAAAAAGGCAAAAAAAGCAAAAAACAAAGACTATACACTATACAAGTGGTGCATACCTCAAATTTGGGGATTAATCCAAGAAATGCTTCATGATCCTACCATTAATAGGTAGTTCAAGCAATTCCCCATCTAAGTCCTTGAGAAAAAAGGTATTTTCACCAATTTTGATATCAATGGAGTAAGGGCCCATCCACAATGCATCAAATTTACCATGTTTTCCCTTATCTTCATTTCTACTATCCCATAACAAAACTAGATCTCCAACATTGAAAGCCCTAGGAGTGACCTTCTTGTCAAACAACCTCTTCAACTTCTCTCTAAATCTGACATGCCTTTGGTGGGATGCTCTTCTTTCTTCATCTAGCTCAACAATCTGATTAATCCTTGCTTCATATGGACTGACCTCTTGATCTTCAAGTTGTTGAACAAACTGAAATGAAGATAATTGTAGATGTAAGGGCAGAAGAGCTTGAGTTCCATACACCAACTCAAATGGGCTCTTACTAGTAGCTCTTTTGGTAGTGATTCTATCAGCCCAAACTACAAATTTAGTTGTTCACCCCATTTTCTCTTGTTCAACTCCAAGGTTCTCCTAATGATCTTCAATAAGTTCTTATTGTTGGACTCAACTTGTCCATTTCCTTGAGGGTTATAGTTTGAAGCATAAGTCAGATTGGTTCCATACTCCTTGCACATTTCCATCAAGGGTTTAGCTCTAAAACACATGGCATTATCAGCAACAATTTTCTTGGCACACCAAATCTGCATATGATATGATTCAACAAGAAGTCCATAACAACTTGGTGTGTTGCTTTCTTGGTGGGGATTGCTTCTACCCACTTGGTGAAGTAATATGTGGCTACAAGAATCCACTTATGTCCAGCACTAGAAGGGTCTGAAATCTCACCAATGAAGTCCATTCCCCATTGTTTGAAAGGAGCTTCAATTGATACAGGATACTGCTGTAAAGGAAGGGAGCTGAAGCTTTCATTCTTCTAGAGAAACATTGACAAGCTTTCACATTTCTAACCAGTAGGGTTGCATCTTTGAAAAGAGTAGGCCACCAATAACCAGCTCTCAAAATTTTGTGTGTTGTAACCCTTCCAAGCAAAGTGTCCTCCACAAACTCCCCCATGGAAATCAACAACTATTTTGGGAGCTTCATCTTTAGTTATACATTTCAAGAGGACACCTTCAGGGTTCTTCCAAGCCAACCCAAAGTCAGTGATGATGTATTTTTGAGAAGCCATCTTGAGGGCTCTTTTCTGATTTTTATTTAAATGATCAGGGCAGCATAGGTGTCTGAGGTAAAATATTACATCCTTGTACCACTAGAACTTATCAACTTCTCAAGAACATCTTCCCTTTCTTCCTCTACTTCATTCACTTCCATATCTCAAGTTCTCTCAGCCATGAGCTTAGCAAGACCCAAACCTCTTACCAACTTTGTGGTTTGGATGTCCATGTCATACTCCTGTAGTTTGTTCACCCATCTACATATTTTTCTTGAGATCTCCATCTCTGATAAGATGTCTTTTACCATGGTGTGGGGAACATAAGCAACAACTTTTGAACTTAAGATATAAGGCCTGAAAACCTTTGTTGCTTTCACCAAGGAAAATGCTTGTTTTTCCATGATTGTGTACTTTAACTCAAAGTAGCTTGTAAAGCCTTGCTAAAGAAGGAAATAGGCCTCTCAGCCCCATCTTCATCCTTTTGGAGAAAAATAGATGCAATAGTATTTTCAGAAGCAAAAGAGAAGATTTGGAAAGGCTTCTTGTAATTTGGAGCTGCTAAGATAGGTGCATGTTTAAGTGCTTCTTTGATTCCTTCAAAATCCTGAATAGCAGCCTCCTCCCACTTGATAACTTGGTCTTTCTTTAACATGCATGTAATAGGAAGAGTCAATTCAGAAAAATTAGACACAAACCTTCTAATGAAATTGATCTGCCCAAAGAAGGATTGGATGCCCTTCTTTGTTCTTGGAATTGGAACCTTGTTGATTGCTTCTACCCTCTCAGGGTCAATCATGACACCAGCCTTTGAAACAATATGACCAAGAAACTTGGCCTTTTGCACCCCAAAATGACACTTCTTTGGATTGAGAGAAATGCCAAATTCTCTACATCTGATCAACATTCTTTCCAAGTGCTACAAGTGATCTTTTCTGCTCCTTGAAAACATAGTCACATCATCCTGATAAACTGTAATGAAGTCATTTATGTAACCAGAAAAAGCAACATCCATTTCTCTTTGGAAGGTAGCTCCAACATTCATGAGACCAAAAGGCATTCTTACATAAACATATGTTCCCCAAGGAGTGGTAAAGGTAGTTTTAAATCTTTCTGACTCCTTGACAACAACTTGATTGTAGCCAGAGAAACCATCCAAGGTGGAAAACAATTCAGATCTAGTCACTAACTGCAGCATGTTTTCCATGTTTGGAAAAGGATAATTTTCCTTCAATGAAGCTCTATTCAGATTTCTAAAGTCTACACAAAGTCTGATATCTCCATTTTTCTTTCTGACTGGCACAAGGTTTGCAACCCAAGATGAATACCTTGTGGGCTGAATGATCCCTCCCTCTTTAGTTTCTTCAATTCATCTTGCATTTTCATGGAGAGGAGTGGATTAATTGGCCTCTACTTTTTTCTGAATGGTTTGGCATTTTGTTTCAAGAGGAATCTCATGCTGAAACAAGTCCTCTCTATATGCTTTCAGCTCTGAATAAGACCAAGCAAGACAATCCTGATATTTCTTCAATAGTTGAACATAGGACTGTTTTTCCTCTTTGTTTAGATTTCTGCCCAACCAAAATTTTCTTGGTTTATCATTAGTGCCCAAGTTATGCTCTTCCACATCCCTTGAGGCAGACATGTTTCTATTGATGATGCAATCAACATTGTTAAAATTTGACTCAAGTGCAACAAGACCTCTAGGAATGGTGTTAGTTTTCAATTGGATAATATCCTTTCCAAAAAAAGTCTCTCTTCCTTCAGTCACACACACCATTGGTTCCCAATCAATATTATGATCTACAAACTCACCTTGATTTTGTAAGAACCTTTGCACTTGAGCATCATCATTAAACACTTGCCAATGCTTGATGTTGTCAGGGACAATGGCCTAGTTAACACTTCAATATTGTACTCACAATAAGGTGAAAATGGTGAAATTTCAAATCTTGACCCCAACATTTCCAACTTGTCAGCAAACATTGAAACTTCTTGTCATGATGCACAATGTTGAAGGAATCAAACATCTCAATTAGATCCCAAACTGCATGTTTGTATTATTTCATCCGCTGATTTTTTGTAGCATATATTTTCTTATTTGTTTGAAAACTAGCTCTGAAATCTCCTTTTGCAATGATGTCCTTGACACCATACTTCCATGTAATTCTCAGACCCAACAACAAGGCTTCATACTCAGCAATGTTGTTAGTACATTCAAAATTAAGCTTGAAGGGAAAAAACAAACTCTTCCAAGCTAGGAGAAATCAAATTATACCAGCACCATTTCCAAATTTGGAGCAAGCTCCATCAAATAGCAAGGTCCAAGGAGAACCTACCTATTCAAGGCACTTTGACTGATCCATCTTGTGCTCCTTACAATTAGCAAACCCAATAAAATTATCAACATCAACATCAGCAAATAATACTTCATAAGAAGCATTGTTTGGATCCTCAATTAGATGCAACATCTTCTTTTCTCCATAGAGCTTGACAAGGCTGCCTTCAATGGGAATGGTGGAAAAATACATGTCCATTTGGACACTCCCTCCAACACTTGCAGCCCACTTTCTTGACAATAACATACCCCATTTGGCAGGGCAATCAACAATCACAACATCCAATTTTAAATTCCTCCCAGGATAAGATGCAAGTTGCACCACCAAGACCCTTCACACAACCAACTACCGGCACTTCTCTTGAGTCCATGGCAGTACACTTTCCATAGGTTGTTGTCACTTTGATATCCAACTCATTCATGACTTCTAGAGGCATGACATTACATGATGCACTGGAATCAAACATATAATTGTGAAGTAGTCTATCCTTTATGATCAAAGTTGTAAAGAATGGATCAACATTCAATTGGGAATCAACCAAGGATGTCCCCAAGTATACCTCAGGTGTTTCTCCAAGATCCTCTAATACTTGGTGGTGTTTCAAGGTCTATAATGATTTGAGGAGGAGTTTCAACAACGTTTACATTTCTACTTGGGGTACTCTTCTCCTCTTTCAAACCTAGGTACTCAAATGCTCTCTTCTTGTGCTCAGGAATCCTAAGAAACTCAATGATTGGAACACTCACTTTGATTTGGCTCAATACTTGGGCTATGTCATATGGAACACTCTTAGGAAAGGCAACATTGGAATGGAGACAAACAGATTCATTAGATGGCATGGGATTCTTGGCAGCTTGGGCATGAGGAGGACTGTAATTTTTGCTTGGGACAGCAGAGCTTTTGGTAGGTGTTTCTCTTCTAGGAGCTTCTTTGGGAATACTTGTAAGCAAGGGTGTTTTAGGTTTGGCTTGAGGCCCAACTCCCTTAACAACCTTTCTCCTAGTGTTATACTCTTTCTCTTGAGCCACAACAACATTCATTAACAATTGTCTATCTTCCTCGAAGGGATACCACCATCATACTTCTTAATCATCAAAGCTCTTAAGTATTCAAAGTCATTGTTAGGAATTTCAAAAGCTTGCACTACATCAACTTCAAGAGTATGAGGGGAAGAAATACTTGTACCCATTTGATGCAATCCCAAAAGGTTGCAGCTATCCTTGCACTTATTACCTCAGTTGATGTTGCTCCTTCTTGTGAGCTTGAAGAACAACCCACCATGCAAATATCATCATCAGTACCATCATCATTATTAGCTTCACCATCTTGCTGGTCCACTTCACATGGAGGATGGGGTAGAAAACACCTATCACACCAATCAATATCAAGTAACTTCCTCAACAAGCAATAACCCTAGTAGTTAGGGGATCAGGTAACACTCTTCCTTCATGTGCTTGAGGATGTCTATTTGTAGACCCCATGGGTCCTTTCCCTCTATCATCAGATCTTTGATCACCCCTAGGATGATTGGAAAATCTTTCATGGTTTTGTGCTTTTTTTTGACCTTGTGAAGTCTGCCCAATTCCCTTCTCAGCTCTTGCCAACTTGTAGGAAATCTCTTTGACAGCCCCTACCAAATTTTTCACCACTTCCTCCAAGTCTACACTCTTGCTTGCTTGAGGCTTTTCAGGGTTTATCAACTTTACACCATCTCTCTTGAGAGGTTTCCCAATGGCCTTAATGTTATTTTCAATCTATAGTGCCATGGTAAAGGCCTGCCTTAAATTAGTAGGGTTCTTGTCTCTTAGGTAATAGGTTGCCTTCTTATCAAATGCATTTGCATATTTGATCAAGCATGACTGATCACATGGCCTCAAATTAATGGAAGCCTTCTCAAAGTTTTGTTAAACCTTGTGTTGAAGTCATGAACTGATTCATTGGGGTTCTTCTTGATATTTTCAAATTCAGACAAGAGAAATCTAGGATCAGTCTTGTCACCATATTGCAATCTGAATGCATTTTACATTTCAGTCCATGAATCAATAGAATTATCAGGAAGAGCCTTGTACCAATCCCTTGCATCCTCTTCTAGTGTATGAATGAAAAATTTAATATACACATCTTCATGCTCAATCTCAAAGTCCTCCATCATGTTAACAAAAAGTTTGAGATGTTGATCACTAGTTATTGCATTGTTACCTTGGAACTTTGGCAACCTATTCCTCACATCTTGTGGGACAGCATTTGGGTAACCATCCATTCCTCTAAAGTTTATAGGACCAAAGGTGTTAACAAAAAATGGAGGTCTAGGGGGAGGTTGAGCCATATGATTTTGAGGTGGTGATCTTGGGGGAGAAACAAAATGATGAGGAGTGAGAGGTCTTTGGGGCTCAAGAATGTGGTTCACAAGATTGGTATTCTCTAGGTGTTGATTTTCTTGGAAAGTTTTACTAGAATTGAAACACACAGGTGTAGTTTGAAAAAGGAACTCACCAGGTACAACAGAAGGACCTTCACTAGTTGAAGTAAACAAGTTTATGAGAGGATTGCTTGAATCAGAATCACTGGAAGAAGAGTGATAATCCTCTACTAAAGGTTGATCTCTCTCACCAATGGATATACCTTTTCTTGATGTCTGACCTTCAACAACCTTCCAAACTTTTCTTTCCTCTAAAATTGTCTTTCCCAATTCTTGAAATAACTTTCTACTTGGGTCCCTGAAGAGAGATCTTCTTCCTTCCAATTTTGTAGAGATTAGCAACACAAAAATAAATGATAGAAAGCTAAGACACTGGTATTTATCAAGATCAAATCAGCATGGAGTCACCACTAAGGAATTTCACCCTAGTTGTGCAAATGCACTAAAATACTCTGTCAAATACCTATCAAGCACTGAAAATCTTGCCAAACTTTATAGATCAGACCTTCCTTTTCTTGAATCTATCAACCAAAAATGTAAATGAAGTGCAACTACTACTGGAAACTGATAAAATTATAGGTAGAACTTATATCTTCACTTAATCCTTACAAATCTGATTATAAAATGATGCTTCAACAATGTACTTGCATAGAATTTGTAAGAAACATTACAGGGTTTGATATGCATTCAAATATCTCAAATATGTATGCACATGGATCAGATTGAACCAAGAATGTCCCGACAATGGCGCCACTGGTGTTGGTACCCAAATTTGTTCTCCTTTTCAGTCTAAGCAGCATCAGAGATATGGCATGAAGCTTGAAGATAGATAGATCATGATGTATGTCATTTTGTAGCTAGGGATGTGATCTAACTGGCACTCAGATTTGTGGAGAGATGGATAGCACTCAAATAGGACTTGATCTTGTCCTAACTATTTTAGGTTGTGCCTTTCAACCAAGGTAAGAGGACCTATTTTGTAACCCTCAAATGGTGAAGGAGATGAAGATATCCCTCAATTTGTGCAAATAGTATGAGAAAGGGCCTTGGGAAAATATGATCAACACTCCAAATCTGACTTTCACAAGTTGTCACTTCCAGATTATGGAGATACTTTCAATGCAAGGCAAGGGTTACTAAAGACATTTTGAAATCTTGATCTGTTTTGCATACTTTAGCAAATGGATTTTGATCTTTTGTGGGTATACAAGTCAAAAAAGGGGTAGTATGGGGTAGGATTAGTTGTTTAGAATGATTTTTGGTGGGATATTGACAAGACAAACTTGACTATGCCAGATCTTTGACAACCTCTACAACATTTGAACAACTATTAGATAAAATGCTTCAAAATAGTCAGGATGTTCTTTCAACTAGAAGAGATACACAAATGGAGGCCTAGGTTTGCACTCTTCACACAATATTTGAGACCTCAACACAAAATCTTGAGTTAAAGGACCAATTAAACATCAAAATATCTGATCAAATCATGCCTAAGGTACCCCAAAGGCTTACAAGAAATCTCTATCAACAAAATGAAGGTGAAGTGATTTTAAACTACTTATTTTCAATGCCAGATGAAATATCTTCTGAAAAATGAAATTACAAATGCCACTAAACTATCAATAAGGATGAGATCTATGTGTGATTCCTAAAGATTTCAATGCAAGATTGCAACAAGAACAAGGAAAACTATTGTTTGCAGACATTTAAACATGATAACAAACATCATATTGCCCAAAATAACATAGATTAATTCAAAATCTTGTTAGATTCATCAGTAGGGGAGAGTTTAGGAACAATCTCTAGAGTTGTGTGATGGCTATACACTTGTAACCAACTCAACATGAATGAAGATCTAACACAGAAGACATTAACCTAGGTTTTTGGAGGGTTTCTCAGAAGATGAGCTTCTCTCAAAATTTTCTGTGATTTTCAATTTCTCGACCCTTTGCATGTCAAAAAACATGCATATATATATCTCTATTACATTTGATCCTTCTTTCCCAAGAAAAGAATATCCTATGGCATCTTAGTTTGTTACAAATTCACTCATGACTTGCAGAAAGGGACATCTAACAGAAAAACATTCAAAAAGTTGTCAGGTGCCTCAAAAAAGGTGAATCATTACAAAATTCACATCATTATCCATTGTGGAGGCACATTTTTCATCTTCAAAGCATGCAGACCCCCTTCCTTTCATTATTTCATCCTTATCCCTCCAAAATTTGACTCTGTAACTTTTGGATATGATATTTCACATGTTTTTACTCGAGCCTGAACAAAATTTCATTTCAAAAGTACCTCAGATCTACAAATTGAATTTTCAAATTGATTCCATTGATCCTTGAAGGAAA
Source organism: Taxus wallichiana var. yunnanensis (assembly GCA_018340775.1). Classification (NCBI taxonomy): domain Eukaryota; kingdom Viridiplantae; phylum Streptophyta; class Pinopsida; order Cupressales; family Taxaceae; genus Taxus; species Taxus wallichiana. The sequence continues at coordinate 322,113,236 of CM031243.1, forward strand.
AAATGACATGAATTTGCCCAAAAATTTGATCAAAATTGATGCAAAAATCACATTTCCACACTTCTTGGAGCAAAAATGGTGGCCAAATTGAAAAATGCATAGTTACCATTGATTTTCCTTTCTCCCTTCAATCTGAGCCCTCCACGTGTCACAATGTGATTGGAAATGGGTTTGGGATCACTTTTTGATATTTTAACATTTTTGGAAAAATGTAAAAAAATTTGACATTTTGACATTTTCCGCCCTTGCCCTTGAAAACGGGCTAACACGTGTCCCAAAGTGGGCCCCATTGGAATCACGACTGATTCTACACATTTCCACCTTTTTTGGAAAAAGGAATTTTTTTCACAATTTTCCCCATGGACCCACACCTCCGCTTCTATCCTTGACACGTGGCGATCACTGACTCGCTGTGGGCTTGCGTTCCTCCTTTTAAACTTTACTCAACTCAAAAATTTCAAAAGTTTCAAAACTCACCGGTGGCCCGCACTCCCCTCTTGCATTACTTTTGACACGTGTCTCCCTATGATTCATTATAGAGCCACACTTCAAATTACCACTTTAACTCACTTTGCCAAAAAGAAAATATTTCCCTTTTTCCTCCAGTAGCCCGCACTCCCTTCTATTGATCCTGCCACGTGTTCTCTCTTGAGTGGCCCATGATGCACCCGCGGCCTTTTTAAAATTTTTCTCCCTTTTCCAAAAAAAAGCAATAGAAATTCTAAGTCCTCTGCCACCTTCCATCCCACTTTTGATGAAAACATGACACGTGTCCACCTCTTGATTCGATTCATTACCAGTGTTCCATTCTATTTCGTTGTGGGCTTGAAGCCACCACGTGTTCCATTTCGATTCGTTCGAGGCCTAGGCATTTTCTTTGTACATTAAATCTTTTTTCCAAAATTCCTTAAGGCACAAAAATACTTGCCCATCTGGATTCACTTTTCTTGCAACACGTGTACCTCCTCTTGGGACTATAGAGAGCTATGGGGGCAACATGCACTTTTTCCCAAAACACAAAAAATGTTAAGTTTTTTGAGAAGACCACTGAACCTTGTCTAATCACAAACAACCACGTAGGAGAATATTTTGAGCTAAAATTTGATGGGAAAAGGATGCCCGTATGACCGTTAAACAATGTAAAAATTTCTAGTGATGCCCTAGAATGTTGAAGATGAATTTGATGGGAAAATGACGCCGTCTGACCGTAAAAAAACACAGAAAAATGCCAGGGATGCCCAAAATTGATTTTTTCTTCGTGGGTGAAGGATTTTTTGATCAAAAGACAAATGGAAAGTGATTCAAAGAAATTTACAACCATGGGGATAGATTTTCAAAGGAAAAAAAGCATAAATCAATCATTTTCAAGCATCCACGATCGGAAAAATGGAAAAACAATAGAGGCCCACGGATTTTTGAAAAAATAGGGCACAAAACAGGGCACACATGCTAATTTCATTCAAATTGGGACAAAACAACAAGTTATGTTCGAGACCACGCATAATGAAGGAAAAATAGGGCAAAAGATTATAGGCTCAAAAATGGCACCAACAAAATGTATAGACTGAATCTTGGTATCGGTCTTCCAAAAATGAAGTTAGATCATAAAATATGTGAAATTTTCCTACGTGGTAAGCAACATACTGAACTATTTCACAAACATCATGATTATAATTCTTCTCTATTAATAGAACTGATTCATACTGATGTAAGAGGTCCACTTGAAGTTCCTTCTCTCGGTGGTGCCTTATATGTTGTTTTATTTATTGATGATTTCTCTAAAATGACTTGGTCTTATTTCATTAAGAATAAGTCTAATGTCTTATTTAAGTTTATATAATTTAAAGATTTAGTTTAAAATGCTTCTAATGTAAAATTCAAAATAATTAGAAATGTTAATAGAGGTGAATATGTCAACAAAACATTTGACGAGTTATGTGTGTCATGTGGCATTTAAAAGAGTTGACTACTCCATATTATCATCAGTAAAATGGCATTGCATATGAAAGATAGAAATGGCTAGGACCGTGGTTCATGCTTCCGATGTGCCTAATTTATTATGGATAGAAGCTATAAATATTGTTGTCTATATTCTTAATAGAGTTCCCGCTAAAATGTTTCATCAAGCTACTCATGAAGTATGGAAAAATCAAAAACACGATATTTCTCACTTAAGAATATTTGGTATCCATACTTCTATATTTATTCCTAAATTTAACAAGAAGAATCTTTATCCAACCTCCTATTCTTATATTTTTAGGAATTTTAGGCACCGAGAGGGGGAGGTGAATTAGTATAGATAAAAAATTTCACAATCAATTACCTCTTCTTTAATATGTAACTATTATACTTAACTAATTGTCATAAGCATGCCTAGTTAAGTATGAGACATATAATGAGAAGCATACGCATATACACATGAGACCGAGATATAATGTGGCAAACCATTTTGAAAAAAAAAAACCAACAAAAACCAATTCACTATCTTGGACAATTATCCTATGAAGTTGTAATGATTTCTCGATTGAGCTACAACTCCAATAATTCAACTAGGCCACCATCCAGGTCTTTGACAAGATATAACCTACCCGGAAGCCAAAACTCCCAAATTTAGTCTAGTGACCATTTTTACCTTTATTAAGAAACTACTTACAAGGATGCTTTAACCCCTAGAATTTAATTAGCCACAACTGATATTTTGTAATCCAACACTTTGAAGGAGGTTACAACCCCTATTATGATATAAACCACACCTTAGATTAATATTACACTCGGTTTGATCATTTAGATTTTTGGTTTCTCATAAAACATATTATGATCACCTTGTTATTTCTCTCTTCATTCACTCTTCAAATTTAGATATGCAATATTCATATTACCTCTTTCTGGTCTCTCCCTCAAACATTCACTTACTTCATTCTCTTCTTGATGGATGTTTCCTTGATTTACTTTTTCATCTCATTGATGGTTCTCTCTGCCTCTGTCTCTGTCTCTCTCTCTCTCTCGCAACAAATCTTGTACTCATTGTATCTTCCTCTTCTTCATATATATTCATTGAATGTTCATGAATTTCTTCTTCTATCTCTATAAAAACCCTAGGCAAGAACCTTTCCCTTCTCATCATCTCTTCATACATTAATTGTATTTGAACTCTTGTTGGATGGATTTATCCCTTCAATAATTGTCTCATATCTCTTCTAACAATTATGCATTATACAACAAAGTGTATCCTTTTCCTACAAAACCCTCTACTTGGCTTGCCTCTCTCTCTCTCAAATTATGCCTAAATTTTTTTCTTTTATAGAAAATACAATCTCCTATCTCTCTCTTGGCATTCCATGCATTCCATATTCTTTGTATGGATTAGATAATTTGAATGGTTATTTCCAAATTTTCCCTCTAAATGTGTGTCACTTGTTGTTGAGTTATTCTTTCTATTTTTGACCCCAAATATTTAATTTTCTTGTTCCAATGCCTATAGGATTGAATTCCTTTTCCAATGAGCCTAAGAACATTATATTATGATATTTGGCTCATGAGATATTGCCATGTAGATATGGAGAGCTCATGAGGAACACCATTTACAATTCACATTAATCCCTTAGGACATTATATCATATAAAATTTCATTATATCATACCCTTAGGACATTTTCTTTTAAAATCAGATATATCGTGTGTATATGGAATAGTTGGAACTCATGCATTTCAACATTAGTTCATCTAAGGAAGGTAACATGGAAGGAACGAGCGATGGAGAGAACTATGGTGATGCAGTCTCTGTAGTTTTGGCTGCAGAATGTCTGCGAACTACGATTCAAAATGCTGAGAAAGGCTGTTCTGTAGCCATAACCGGACGTTTGTGGACACGGGTACGAACGATGCAAAAGTGGGAGGTACAGTCAGTAGCGGTTTCGAAAAGATCAAGCTACTGGAAAGTCTGCGCAATATGACAAAGTTTACTGAGGAAAAGCAGATCTCAGACCACAATCGGACGGCTGGAAAAGAAAATGAGGATATGCTGCGATCCACACCTTTGGCCTGGAATAAGCTTTTTCAAAGCCCTAACCTCAAGGTGGGTCCTAAAATCACTGATCATTTTACATGGGAAACGGACAAAGAGGGTGCCACCTGTCTTAAGGTCCCAGATGGATTTGTTGATAGAGCCTTAAGCAAAACAAACCTCTCCCTTGTTGGTAAGTTTCTTGGCTCTAGACCTAATATTGATTTCATTAGAAAATGGGCTTTGAGAAAATGGAAACCTAAGGGAGCCCTAAGCATTACTGTTATGCCAAAAGGTTTTTTCCTGGCTAAGTTTAACCAGCAAGAGGATTTAGATTCGGTGTTGCTGGGAGGTCCCTGGTGGCTGGGAAATATGGGTCTTTTTTTGAAAAAATGGTATCCGGGTTTTGATCCAAATACTGAAAATATAAACACCATTCCAATCTGGTGTAGGCTTCCAGGGCTGCCATTGCATCTATGGGATGATGAAATACTGCTAAATATTGCAAAATCCCTAGGTGCACCTATTGGGCTTGATGGACCCACAAGAAACAGATCCAGGCTTGCTTTTGCTCGGTTCTGCATTTTCTCAGCCATAGATCAGGAGATTCCGGAGCACATAATCTTGAAAACTCGATTTGGATCCTGGACCCAAAAAATTGAAGTTGAAACCTTAAGATGTAAGCTATGCCATATCATTGGTCACTCTGACAAAAACTGCTCCAAGAAGATGACCCTCCCTTTGGACTTTGAACAGCCTGGGATAGACTCAGATCTGAACAAAGTTAGCATGGACCCAAGCAAGGATAGGAAGATTGATGACAAAGGTCCCAGCCAGAAGGATTTGCATCTAAATAGAAGGGGAAAAAAAAGGGGGGTTTAGAACTCATATAAAGAAGCATCTTGTCTGGCGCCCCAAAGCTGCAACTTTAGCTTTGCCTGAAGCTCCCAACAAAGAAGTACTGGACAAGTCGGTGAAGGCTTCTTCGGATTTACCTTTTGAAACATCTGTGAAAGAAGACTTTGTTAAGGTATCCATGGAAGTAAACGAGCATGATGGTTCAGTGATGGACATTTTAGTCCCTTCTGGATCAGAAGAGAAAGAAATTCAGTCATTAATTAGGAATGAAGCTTGTAACAAGGAAGATATGACAGAGATTGAGCCTTTGGAGATTCTCTCTTCTGGAGAGAATGGTATTGCGGATCCGCTGCCTTGTCCCAGCATTACAACAGTGGCTTCGCCGGTCTACTGCAGCACCAGAACAGCTTCTGATCACTTGCCTGACAGTTTAGAACAAGAGAAAGAAATTCAGCCATTAATTAGGGAGGAAGCTGGTAACAAGGAAGATATGACAGATCCCAGCATCTCAACAGTGGCTTCGCCGGTCTGCTGCAGCGCCAGAACAGCTTCTGATCACTTGCCTGACAGTTTGCATAAAGGACATGAAGAAGGAGAAATCACGCCTGCCAAGGAAATGGAAGATCCAGACTCTGGATTCACATTGGTCATCTCAAAAAAGAAAAAAAGAATGAGAGGTTTTGAAAGGATCCCAGATTCATTGTATAGTGAAAAAAAAAGGAAATTGACAATTGGGACACCTCTTCTTCTAGAACAACCAGGTCTTCTGCTAGACGAACAACTGATTTTGGAGGAAGCTCAAAAAGAGGAAGACCCTCTAAAAAGACTCTCAGAGCTAAGAAAACGGAGAGGGATATTGCAGATGGGGTTCAGCGACAACTGAACCAGCAAGCAATTCCAACTACCAACCATTCCAAATGAAGATTATATCCTGGAATATCAGAGGCCTAAATGGAAACTCTAAGCAAAGAACCATCAAGGAGTTACGGGATTCCAGTAACCCCAGCATTTTGATTCTTCAAGAAACTAAAATGAAAGCAATGACCATGGTTAATATTAAATTTTTTTTTGGGATAGTTCTGAAATGGCGGCTGTCGATTCTCAGGGAGCTTCCGGAGGATTGGCTACTCTTTGGGATAGAAGACACTGTACTGGTATGATTCTTAGTGCTAATATTAATCATCTAGCAATTAAATTCGTCACTATTGAGAAAAAGTGTGAATGGATCTTGTCTAATATTTATGCCCCTAACTCTGCTAGTGGTAGAAGAAAACTATGGGCTGATCTTAAAATCTTTAGAAATCAACATAGCTCTGCCAACTGGCTCATTATGGGAGATTTCAATTCCCCTCTAAACCCAGACGAGAAGTTTGGTGGAACCCCCACCTTCTCTAATGGTATGGAGGACTTTGCTGACTTTATTGCTGAACAAAACCTCATTGATGTGGATCTGCATGGTAATAAGTATACTTGGAATAATAGAAGGCTGGGAAAGGAGTTCATTCAGGTGAGACTGGATAGGGCATTAATCTCAGCAAACTGGATTCTAAGCCAAGACTTTTACCTATCTTCCCTTCCAAGAATTGGATCGGATCATAATCCGATTGCTTTAAGCCTTCTCAATTGGACTAAACCAGCAAAAAGCACATTCAAATTTGAAAAAATGTGGATGGAGCATGATGATATCTATGATAGGATAAAAGAATGGTGGGTATGGATTGGGAAGGCACTGCTCAGTTCAGATTGGTTCAAAAACTCAAAAATGTCAAAAAGCAAGTCAAAATCTGGAACAAAAGGGTTTTTGGAAATATTTTCGAAAAAAAGAAAGAGTTAAAACAGAAGCTTCAGGATCTGGAGTTAAAAATGGATACTTTGGGAAGATCGGTTGAAGATGAAGTAAATGAAAAGAATATTCTTTCTGAGTTGCATACGATCTGCAGTAGGGAAGAGTCTTTTTGGCGCCTTAAATCTAGAGCTATCTGGCTTAAAGAGGGAGACAGGAACACAAAGTTCTTTCACATGACTACTCTAAAACATAGAGCCAGTAACAGAATCCTTGAGGTTTCTAAAAACAATGGGAACAACACTAAAGATCCAAACAGCATCAAGAAACAAGCACTTGAATTTTACAAGAATCTTCTTAAAGAGAACAACGTCAGCAACCCTGAAGCTATTTCCTTCATGCTGGAGGCCATCCCTCAGAATATCATTGAGGACCAGAAATTCAGAGACATCACTAAAGCTGTCACGCTTGAAGAACTGCAAAAGGCTGTTTTTTCTCTTGAGGGGGATAAGGCTCCTGGACCGGATGGGTTCTCTATTAATTTTTTTCAGAAGTTCTGGGAAATATGCTCGGAGGATCTTCTCAAAGTGGTAAATGAATTCTATAGAACAGGAAATCTTCTAAAAGAGCTCAATAACACGCACATTGTGCTGGCACCTAAAAAAATGGATGCAAAAGACTTCAAGGACTTCAGACCTATCAGTCTTGTTAATGCTATCTTTAGAATCTTCACCAAAATCATCACTACTAGACTGCAGCTCATAATGAATGACCTCATCTCAAGGCAGCAGAGTGGCTTTATTAAAGGCAGGATAATACAAGATGGAGTGATTATGGTGCACGAAACTTTACATTCCATGGAAAACAATAAAAAGGCTAATATGATCCTCAAGCTTGATATGAATAAAGCTTTTGACAAGGTTTCTTGGGTCTTCCTTGACAGGATTTTATCTAAATTTGGGTTCACGGAAAAATTTAGAAAAATTGTCAAGTCTTGTATATCTACAGCCAGGTTCTCTGTGGTTGTTAATGGGGAGCCTGTGGGTTTTTTCACCAGCAGCAGAGGTCTAAGACAAGGAGACCCCATCTCCCCCTTACTCTTCATTCTCTTAGCTGACAGCCTTAGTAGAACAATTGGCAGAGCGGTTGAGAACGGCCTTTTAAATGGATCTAAACCCGCTTCATTCAGCCAAGCTGTCTCTCATCAACAGTTTGCGGATGACACAATCCTTCTTCTTCTGGCCTCAGTTGTGGAAGCTAAAGCTATTAAGGCTTTATTACAACTCTATGAATCTGCTTCTGGGCAAGAGATTAATTATGACAAAAGCACCATTTTTTTCTTTAACACCCCTGAGGAAAGACAGCTCAAGATTGCTAAAATTCTGGGCTGTAGAATAGGTGCTCTTCCAGCAACGTACTTAGGCCTCCCCCTTGGCACTAAGAAAGTCTCTCACATGGTGTGGGATGATTTGTTGATGAGATTTCAGAAAAAGATGGCAGGTTGGAAAGGGGCCACTCTCTCTAGTGCTGGTAAGTGCCTTCTCATTAAAAGTACACTCCAAAGTCTGCCCATCTATATCATGTCACTTTTCAAAATTCCTTCTTCCTTCAGAGAGAAAATTGAAAGGATTCAGAAAAAAAATTTATGGCAAGGCATGGAAGAGAAGTTCAAATTTCACCTAGTGGCCTGGGATAAGGTCTGCACCCCAAAATCCATGGGAGGGCTGGGCATAAAAAATATTGAGAAAATGAATGAGGCACTCATCGCTAAGATGGGCTGGAGATTGCTATCTGAGAAACAGCCCTGGATTGATGTTATTAAAGCAAAATACTTGAATCAACAAGCTGTCTACTCCTATCTGCATGAAGAACAACTACCCAATGGTTCCATTTTTTGGAATAATCTGGTCAAGAGTAGAAACTTCATCAGCGAGGCAGAAAATGGAAAGTGGGGGATGGCAGTGAGATAAACTTCTGGGAGGATAACTGGTTCAGTGACAACCTCTTGGAGAGATTTGGGACAGCTAAGGACAGCCTTATAAGCAAGTATGGAACTAAAGTCAAGGACTATATTGAAGGAAATGGCACCAACAAGACTTGGAAAAGACTTTCTATGGAACGAATTGAGCTGAAACAAATTACTTCCTCCCTTCAGGATCTTTTAGACCTCTTCCCTTTAATTCAGCTGAATTCCAAGGATGAGATGGTTTGGAGCAATTCACAAGATGGGAAATACTCAGTCAAATCTGGTTATACCAATCTTTCTCACAGTAACCAATCTGACTTTAACTGGAACAAGATCTGGATGCCTGAGTTAACCCCCAAAATAAATTTTTTTCTTTGGCTGGCCATCAGAGGTAGAATTCTCACCACTGACAATTTGATGAGAAGAGGATTTATAATTCCTAATTGGTGCCACCTTTGTAGGAATGACTATGAAGACATTAGTCATCTGTTCATACATTGTGCTTATGCCAATAGAATTTGGAGCTTTGTTCTTTCTAAATTTGATGCTCTTTGGGTGTTGCCGAAGAACCTTAATCAGCTATGGAATCAATGGAACCCACCATTCAGACATTGTGCTATCAAAAGAATCTGGAAATTAGCAATCCCACACTTAATCTGGAGGATTTGGAAGGACAGAAATAATATCATTTTAGAAATAAGAAGCAGAATTATAAAATCAGTATTGGCAAAATTTCTCAAGGTATCAAAGAGGACATGGCCAGATTTAAACCCCCCAAGAACAAGTGTTATCCTGAGAATGAAGAGCACATTTTATCTAATTGGCACATTGGAAATTGGAGCAACCCTGGGAATAGTGTAGATAGATCTTTGATTAAATGGCATCCTCCTGACTCTAATTGGTACAAGCTGAACTTTGATGGCGCCTCTAAGGGAAACCCTGGGACAACAGCTGGAGGAGGAGCAATACGAGACCACAAAGGTAATTTGATTGCTGCTTATGCTGGAAAAATGGGAATTCAAACCAATCATTTTTCCGAAGCACTATCTGCTCTCTGGGGCTTGAGAGTTGCACGGGCTCAAAATATTCAGAACCTTATTGTTGAAGGGGACTCCCTTAATATCATTAAGCTTCTTAATCAGTCCTCATCTCCCAGTTGGAGTATTAAAGACTTTATCTCTGAATCCATAAGCATTTGCCACACCTTCAATAGTATCAGAATCATACATACTTACAGGGAAGGCAACAATCTGGCGGATGCACTGGCCAATTATGGCATTAATATAAATTTTCTTTATGCGGGATAATGATAGTATCCTAATCGACTTCAATGACATCCATGCGGAGCTTCATAAGCAAGCAATCTCTAGAGATAAGCCTTAATCTTTGGAGGAAAATCAAAATCATCAATTCTTTCACACGTGCTGCTTTATTCTATATGGCGAGGCAAATAATATCTTTTTCAAATAATAGCAAGATCTATTTAAGAAACTTCAAGTGGAGTCATCCAGATTTGAAAATCACGCACGCGCGGGAGAATCTGACTATTGATATCCGGATGCCAAACTCCACGAAAACCGATAATAATTACAAAGTGATTGTTGACAGGGAAAGGGTTTTCACACGCGACTTCCCGCAGGCTCAGTTCAGCAATTACGCAGCCGTTCGTGAGAAGACCAACGGCTACAGTTCCCAGTCTTATGCGATCTTCAACAGTAAGAAACGAACTGTTCTTCACGCTCAGCGGCATTCTGGAATTTGTTGTAACCTGCACACCACTGAGAAGATGGGAGGACCTCCCTGTCAAATTGAGCCGTGCGCGGACCCTGATTGGAAGGAAAACACCGAGCTTTGGAACATTCTCAGCATAGGCGGCTTCACCAGCTTTGTTGAAAGGGTGCAAGGACATGATCAAAGTATTTCAGTATGCTTTGCTAAGGAGTGGAAAGAGAGGACTGTCGACTATGGGGGACAGAAAATTCTTGTCAATGAAGAGCTCATTGCTGAAGCGACCGGTCTCAGCCTGGATGGGTACCGCTTCTTCAACAAAAGGGTTATCAAAGAAACTGAAGAAAGAAGATTTGTGGAGGAAGATGAGAAGCTTATTTTTAGCACAGCGGGTCTGCTTGTAAGCTCAATTCCATCACCATTTGATGAAGTCACTCGCATGATGATTCGTTTCATCTCCTTGGAAGGTAGGTTTGTTACTGTCCCAGCTAAGCATCTCATCTTTTTAAACCACTTCCGTAGGAATAGATTGGTTTGCTTCCCTCATTATCTTTTAAACTCTCTTGAGCGCTCCATTTTGGAGTTCCAGAAGCATACCCGGGCGGTTCCCTTGCATCAAGGGCTTATTTTGCTAATTCACAAATACTGCCTTCTCAAGTACCCCGGTCTTCCTTCCTCTCCTAGCCCGGCTCCGATGGGCTCCGCTGCTGCCAGTCCTGCTTCTCCTGCTGCCTTTGCTGCCCTTGCTGCTGCCCCTGCCACCGGTGCTGCTACCCCCATGCCGGCTGCACATGTCTCTCCTTCTATTCCTCCTACTGCTCCTCCTGCCACCCACCTCGCCTCTACCTCTAAACGTCCACTCACCAGGGCTTCTAGGAGACTCAACCTTGAGACTCTTGCAGCAGGGAAAGAGCCTCTTGATCTTGACATTGCACGTGACCTGCTAAACATAAGTAGTGCCAGTCCCCGGGAAGCACAGATGGATAACCCTTCCAAGAGACTGGAGGCCTTAGAGGCTGAGATAAAAATGCTGAAGGATGAGGTCAAAAACCTAGCTAAGCAAAAAGGTAAGAAAAGCATGGAGGGGGAAGGGAGCATTGACAATAGTCAGATTGAAGACATATACAAAAAGCTGACCTCCTTGGACTCCCGCCTTGGGAAGGCTAAGACTAGGCATGATTACAACATTGCCGCCTTTAGGGCCATTGAGGAATTCATCGTGGGGCATGCCAAAAGTGTTTCCAACCTCAGCGGTGTCCCGGCTGCACTTTGGGGCAATGAAAAAGAGAGCAAAAGAACCATCGAGGAGCTCGATAAGACGGATGCTGCCCACATGACCGCTTTGGGTATGTTTCATGCTTGGAAAAAAGTCAAGATCAGTGTTGATCAAGCAGCCAAGAAGTAGTCCTGCATGTCTCTCTTTGCTCTCTTTTGTTATTCTTCTTGTTTCTTTGGTCAGTTTCGGGTTCTTGTTTTTTTGCTGATGTTTTCTTTGTTAAGTCTCGCTTGTGTAGCTGTTTCTGGGCTACGTGGAATTTCATTGTATTACCTGGACTTGGTTAGTCCTGCTATGTTTCTCACTCTTATTCTAGCTTAAAGGCCTTATTTTGTATTCAAGGGTATAGTCCCTTTCAAAAAACTATTTGCCATTATTAAAAAACGTTAGTTCATCTAATCTCTTAAATCTCCACACAACATATTATCTCAACCGTCTTCCTTATCATTTTGGGTGCATCGGGTATATAGAGAACATTTGGAACTAATGCCAAGAGAGCTAAGTTATTTCACACCTTACTTCATCCATACCACACTTTTCTTACTCCACTTTTCCATCTCTTTGACTTGCGGGTTAACCATATATGTGGGGAACATGATCTCTCTTAGGCTGTGCCATCGGGGTCTCCTGTGCCCAAAACCTCTACTCTTTCCACAATACTCTCACTGTTTATACTTCAGCTCATTTAACCATGCGGAGAACATGAGTTCATTTGGAACATGTGCCATGAAGTGTATAAGTTCCCAAACATCTTGTTGTATCGTAAATCACTAACTCTTTTATTGCGTCATGGAGGAGAGTGTAGAGAATAGTTGCCTACTAGGACATGGGTATTCGGGGTCTCCCATATCCGAAATATCCGTACACAATTAAATCCTTTATACTACAAACTAATAACACTTAAGGGAACACTAAAATACTTAGAACCCATTCTTATTACTTCTTGTATTATGCCGAAAATCCACCTTCAACCTGCATAGCAAGTGCTTCTTCATCATACGGTCCAACTAAGCCTATGGAGAACATAGTAGGATCATGAGGAACTATGATGCGGGAAGCCTTAGTGCCCAATTACCACATCCAACCTACAATAAATTCGATTTGGTACGCTATACCATTGCAGGGAACACTAGTTATTCAATAACTCGTTCCATCTACGACATGAACCCACATTGAACTCAATTTCCCTATACTCAAATTCTCTCAAAAATTCTTAACTCCAAATTTTTTTATTTTCACCATAGAATTTTTAGGAGGACTTAGAACACATGTGAATGAAATTTTAGGCATGTGAATCAATTTACCCAAGTGTACTAACTTTTTCAATTTCCTCCAATGAACTCCTGTGAACCCTATATCATCCTAAATCAACCTAAAACCTTTTGAATGCCACAATACACAATCCAAAGACCATTATACTCCTCTAAAACACCATCGAGATACGTTGGAGACATTTTTTATCATTTGTTTCACATATTACTAATCCTTATTGATGCTATTTGACTTCGAATGCCCAATTCACTTACCCGAGACTACAAGGCGATACACACCACCGAAACACCAATCCAATACTGAATTCGTCTTGAATGCTCCAACTCCTCATGCATACCATTGAAACTTCTCATACACAATTAATACTTGGTTACAACCATGAGAATCGTGTACACTACTAGAGAGAACACATAACACCCTTTTTCTTGTTTGACCACTTTACTATACACTTATCACTTTGAGAACATGTTAGTCATGTTTATGATACATCATGGAATCACCTAGAACTTCTCTATGAGATGAAACTACCAATCAAACTTCATTTCCATCACTTTCTCACTTCACCATTCAACAATTTTTTCCACCTATGCCACTTGACATCAATGAAAACACCAATGAAAAATGTTAGGATCCAAGCATTATTGTTTTTGGCTCTAGTTGTATAACTAAAGGTTTAAAATTCTATGATCCTTTCAATCATGACATAATAGAATACAAGAATGTTTATGTCTTGGAAATTTTTTTGGTGATGTTTCTCATGAACCCTCCTCTATTTCTCCGAGATAGAGCTTGATAATCCTTCTCCTAACATTATGGAAACATAAGTTCAAGGGGATGATTATCCTAATCTAGACATGATGGATATTGAGGGGGAGTCATCTCAAGATGTATTACATCCTAATATTCCTAAATGGGCTCAAAATATGGTTAAGGAGTCTAATCTTGTTAGTCTTAGAAAGGTAACTCGTAGTCAACATTCTTATCATGCCTTGATGACCCTCTATGAGGTTGAACCACAATATTTTGAAGAATATTGTCAAGATGATAGATGGATTTAGGCTATGAAAGATGAATACAATTATTTGATTAAAAATAACACTTGGGAACTATTCCCTCCTTCTAAGTGAAGCATTATAGGATCCAGGTGGTTGTATAAGATCAAATATAACTCTATAGGAGAAATTGAAAAATTCAAGGCAAGGCTAGTAGCTTGTGGTTTCACTTAGAAACTTGGTCTTGACTATGTTGAGACTTTTTCTCCTATAGCTAAGATGAGAACTGTTATAATTCTTCTTACGTTGGCTACCCAATATCATTGGGAGATTCACCAAATGGATGTTAAATATGATTTTTAAATAATGACTTAAAATAAGAGATCTATGTGAGTTAGCCTAAAGGTTTTGAAGAACTGGTATGGAAATTTATTTTTGTTAGCTGAAAAAGTCCTTGTATGGTCTTAAACAAGATTCTAGAGCGTAGTATGCTAAAATTAACAATTTCTTTCAGGATCTTGGTTTCACTAACTATTGTTATAATAATGATTTAATTTTCAAATTTGAAAATAATCATATTATCATTATTTTCTTGTATGACGATGATATTTTGATTACTAACAATGATAGAAATTTAATTTTTATAATAAAAGAAAACCAAAAACAACGTTTTGAAATGGTGATTTAGGTTTGTGTTGGTGAGAAAATTTGTCTTGTGGAAAAATTGGTGGGTTTGAAGCCAATGCTATGGGAATCTAAGTCCTTCTACTTGAATAATGCATCTTCGTAGGTGCATGCATAAAAGGTGGATTTCAATGGTGGCCTTTCGGCCGGAGAGATCAACAGGGGCACTCCACTGACCCTATGGAAAAGCTAGCAATGTCTCACTAAAGAAGAAACTTTGTCTTGGAAAGGGGAAGGGGAGTGGAAATGGAGGTAGGAGAAAAATAATGTTGTGAGTAGAATATCAGATGCCCACAAACATTAATTAGAAATTTCATTTACATGCATTTATAGTTAGAAGAAAAATAAATCTGCAGGAGAAGCTACAAGACCGAATAAAATTCATTGGTCGCAAGGTACCAATCAATACCTCAATCAAAAAGGAAAAATTTCCTTATTTTATTATTAAAGCTAAAGTAGAGTTTGTATGAAATTTGAGAATAGAGGAAATTCTAAGAGAGAAGGGAAAATAGAATAAGTATGGCATTTTTATCTTTTCGAGTACATAGCACTCTGGTCTTTTTTGAAATAAATCACCTGACCTCTAGAATGGATTTGAGGAGGCATTATATCTCATGCCAGAATGGTTACAACTTTACAAATAATTTACACCTCTTCAAATTCCTCCATTGTAAATAAAATGCTCATGGCGAGTTAAAAACCAGATCTTTGCAACACGAGCGTTACATTTGTTTTGCCAGTTTGAATACAGACTATTTGATTTTCTCTTATAACTTTGAAATTGGGTCATCCACATGGTAGGAAGAGATTGGAGTAGGTACAGGGGAAAGCCCTTTACGTTTTGTGATTTTTTAGAGATTTGGCAATTTGGAAAAAATTGTCCCACACCCCGCTTCTACTTTTTAACTTAGGCATGTGGCATGTTTTCATTTGAAATGGGGTTGTGGCCATTTTCTCAACATTTTAACCTTTTTGGAAAAAGGATTAAAAACTAAAATTCCTCTACCAACCCGCTACTTGATTGAACTCTTGACATGTGGCATATTTTCATTGGAAATGGGGTTATGGCCCTTTTCTCAACATTTTAACCTTTTTTGAAAAAGGCTCAAAAACTCAAAGTTCTTTGTCGTTTCGCTCTCCCGCTTTGACTTTTCAACGGCGGGCTAGAGACCTTAGTGGAGCCGTGGATCATTCTATAACTTTTACTTCACTTTTGGGAATTTGGTTAAATTTCCAAAAGTTCCCCGATGGCTTGCTTGTCCACTTTGACTTTTCAATGATGGGCTTCACATTTGACTTATTTCTGCTGGGCTCAAAATTTGAGTTTAACCTTTATATCTTGATCGGGCTACGTGTCACTTCTTAAATTTTCTCCTTTTTTACAAAGAGGTTCAAAAAAAAAAATTCTCTACCGACCCACTTCCAATTAGGTATTTCCACACACCCATGGATGATGGGGCCAAAATTTGATGGGCAAGAAAACAACCATCGTTCCCAACTATGGGAAAATACAGAGGAAGAGAATTTCATCATTTTGAGTCCAATTTTGAATTTCCTTCATGAGCGAGAGGCATGGAGGAAAAAAATGATTTGAAAAGCGAGGCCATAGAACAAGCAAACAATTTTGATCAAAAAGGAGATTGTAAAGAGGATATTACGTGCATGCATGGGAGATGGATAATTTCTCAAAGCGAGCAAAAAAAAAAGATTTAAAAAAGCACTAGGGAAAAAAAAATTCTAACTTCATCAAACTTTCAACTTGGCTTAAATACTTTAGGAGGGCTAGAGCTCAAAATTTTGAATTTAAATTGGAAAATGAAAAGCAGTTTTCGGGAGAGAAAAGTTGGCTCTAGCTTTAGGACATGGCATGGAATGAGCGTGACAAAGACATGGTATGAGGATCCAGAATCTCAATTTTTAAACCGTATAACATTGACCGGTGCCTTATCCATTGGGCCTTGCAGTTTCATATAAAATTCTAAGAAAGAAAGATTAGAAAAAGGAAACACACAAGCTCACAAAAGGAAGGAAACACATGGCACACAATAGAAGGGGAAACAAAACCACACAACGAAAAGGGAAACACACCAGAAATCACCTACGGTATAAGGTGGGGATAACCTATTTTCACGATGATGATACTGATTTCAAGTATTGCCCGCTTCGAGGTAATTCTATTGGTCCGAAAATCATCGGGAAGAAAGATCTATGGATAGATGAGCCAATAGTGTGCAGGGCATAGCCTCTCTTTGAGACAACAAAGCGAAATTGGTTTATTGCTTTTCTACCAGTGGGAATCTCTGCAAGTCTTATAGTATTGTGCCTTCGGGGTTTGTGATCTTTTCCACGTATGGTTATTTCCAGCTGTGAATAGAAAGGAATGAAGAGAGGAATGGAGATAGGATAGATCTGAAGAGAGAAAAGAAATGAATTCCAAAGTAGAAAGGTCAGAGGGTTTATGTTTTGGGCTGGTAGTAAACAGAGCCAAACCTACTTGCATAAATGAACAAAGCAATACTGATGAGAAAATGACAAAAAGTAGAGATAGATCTAACAGAAAAGCAACACAAATCTAACTTAAGAAAGATCTAATGCACATAACACATCCATTGAGCACAAAGTCTTAATTTCGTATTAATATTTTCTATTATAAATAAGAGATACAAGTCCTTTTCCTTCTCACCTATATTTTTCATCTAAATAATTTCCACCCCCGAATACAATAAGTATCCAAGTATATATAGAAGGAGAAGGAGAAAGAAGGAAAAAAGGAACCAACAACTATTTACAAAATATCTAAAAGTCAACTATTGACTTTGGGGCAATTTGGTGGATGACAACATCTCATGGTGCAACATGGATGATGTCATCATTTGTGCCAACATACTTTTAAATACTTTACAAAAATGGGAACAATCCCAGGAGGAAGGAGCCTATTCGTCATTGTCCCACAGCTAGAAAGGAGTATCTTGTTTCTACTTAGGAGAGGAAATGTGAAATTGAGCTCGGTACTCCATGAACTTACTAATCATTGGTTGAAGTTGATCCTGAGTGGGACCCTTGGTGTGATCACTAATGACCTCGCAAGTCTCTCATTCATCTCTGAGTCTCTCTGGGATCTTGAAGTATTCATTACCTGCCTCCATTAGGTATCCACAAAATTCTGAGAAGGCGAGAAGGTTGTTGATAAATTCTATGTCAAAAGTGGCTTCTGACCCTAAACCTTGTGACGTGATCTCCTTAAAGAGCCGAATAGTGTTATCTGCCTTCCTTAAGGCTTATAATGGGGTGAGAAAGCCCAGAGACATTTTTAGGATGATCTGTTCCATTTGATGCATTGCATCCAAGGCTTCCTCCTTAATTTTATCAATTTTCTCCAAGACAAATTCCATCTGGTCAACCCAATAGTCCAAAGCAGCAAGGACTTTGTTGGGTGCTCTTGGGTGATCGAAGACGTTGAATTTCACTAAGTCATCAACTGGGCAGTCAAGCATCTTTTGGAATGTCTCATATTGTAACTTGACATGGTCTAACTCTTTGGAGATAGGTCCTGTAATCGCCTAGAGTTCCTTATTAGCCTGATCAATATTTTGATATAGCTTCATGAATTTAATAATTACTTCCTCACTATCCTTGATGATCTGGTCTCTCCAGTGGATACTGCCATACCTTGCTCACCAATCTTGGCATACTCATTTATCTTTTCCTGACTAAGGGCTTTAGGAGTTTCGGTGGTAGCTACAAGAGGTGCACTACCAATTTTATGTAGGGCTTGGAGAAGATGTTTGTTTTGTTCTTTCAGTATACTCTTTTCTTCCTTTTCCTCTTGAAGCTTTTGCAAAGGGCATCCAATGTAGATAAGGCCTCTCCCTATAGGCTTTCTAAGGATGTTCCCATTGTGACCTGTGTCACTGTATAATCTATAGGAGACAGATCTTTTTATCCTTTATGGGATCAGGGTATGTGATCTCCATAACCCTTTCACCTGAAATGCTTTGAGAGAAGCGGGTTATTGCCTTTTGCTTCTTAGCTCCTTTAGTTGGAATCACAGAGAAGTCCATAGGTGTAATGGGGACTTTCCTCTTGTGCTGACTCAGGTGTTTGGAGATCCATTCTAGACTTAGGGAGTGGGACCAGAGGGAGAAGAGGGAACAGAGGTGGAAGAAGGAGTAGCCACAGTGGACATGGGGAAATGTGTCGAGACACTTGGCGGCAGCATTGAAAAATAAGCCAACCCTCCAATGCTCACAGGGGTAGGAGTCACTGTAGGAGAGGAAACCATGGGGGGAAGGGATCTAAGAGATGAGGGAAGAAATTCTAGGGGGACAGATCTACGAGGGAAGAGAAGATGGAGGAAGAGGAAGGGGGAATAGTAGAAGACGAGGGAGAAGACACAACCAAAGGAGTGGTTGCTTGAGTGACATGAGGAGGGGAAGGAGGAGTGGGAGATGGGATGGTGGGAACTTCACTAGTTACAATAGTGGTAACATCTTGAGTGGATGTGCCCGTTGGAATAGTTACCGCTTCCTCTTCCTCTGGGGAGACCAGGCTTACTACCTACTCCTCAGCGGCGAAGGAGGACTCTCGGGAGCTTACTCCTAAGTAGTTCTTGATTCTCCCTCTTTGTCTTTCCCTTTTCCCTTTGGCAAGTGCTTTGGCTTAGCAGGTGCATCACCCAAAGGAGACGTGGTGAAGTCTACCCCAAGGTAAATGAGACCGTTCTTCCTACACCAATGCTCTATGTCATTGCAGAGTACCTTTAACCCTTTCCTTAATAGTTTGAGGTGCCTTTGTTCTATCAATCTCGGCAAATGGCCAATTTTCCCGTCCATGTCTAGATAGACTTGATCAACTTCTTAATCAGTCGCTCGGAAACATTTCAAGATAATGGCCACACCATATTGGATGATCTCTATCAGGGCCAGGTAGGAGTGATCCTTTCTTCTGAGCTCGACCTCATGATATAGATCGATATAGATATCTTCGATCTGTGGGATGTGAATCAGATCAAGCTTTTCCCTTGGAAGGTAATTGTGAGGATCAAATTTTGGCCTTGTCAAGAAGTTGTTTCTCAAGTTAAGCAACTCCAACTCGAAAACATTTCTGGGCTTTGCTTTATGAGAAGTGTAGGTGTACCTGCCCACTGTGAGGGGGAATGGAGTTCCACCCTTCTTTCTTTTCAGACACTTCTCGTGGTATGCGATAAGCTATCATCTGTACTGACTCTAATAGAATCAACTTGGGTCCCGCATACCTTGCTAACTTGGTGGGCTCCCCCAAGAATTTTGCGGCTCTGAGATAGGTGAAAGTGGGGAATTACATAAATAATGTCCCCCACTTCTCTGTAGTAGTAACCATGCTCTTGGTCATCCGGCCATGAGTCATATTGGGCCTCAAGAGGCGGATGATGCCATAGAAGAAGGCATCATTGATTTTGCTGAATTGTGTGATGTTAATTTCCAGTCTCAACTCTGGATAATACTCATATATTCTTACTTGGGGCCACACCCCACATCGACTTAGTGTTGGGTAGTCTCTTTCAGAGGTAGAAGCATATACCACATAGGAGTTCATGTAGAACATCCCAGTTGTTGAGAGTTGTTGAAGCTACTTAGAGATAGTGCTGTTGATGATCTCTGCCCATTCAAAACATTGATCAGGAACATTTTTTCTCATTGTTTCTAGATATCTGAGCATCCATTTGTGAAAGTAATGGGCATCAGGAATCCCAAACACCCTACTCAGGAAGGTGATGGTGTCACTCAACTCCTTTAAGAAGTTGTTGCGATGAATAACTTGTGGCCACCTGGTTATCACCTTCTTGTTTTTCAGATATACTTCATTCATAAGTTGCATGCATTTGTCTTCATTTTCATTCCATGCTTTTATGCAGTCTTCTTGGCTTATTGCCACAAAATGCTGCTGGTGGGGGATACCTAACATGATTTCGAAGTGCCAGGCAGTGAGGTTGATTATTACCTTACCCTTCTCATTTTTGACACATCTTGTGTCCTTATTGTAATAACAGCGACCCACCACCATCATGAACTTGTTGTTTACTACACTCACGGGAATTCTTGCAAAGCAAAATGTAAACCATTGCTAACCAATTTTTCCATCCATGGACTACCTGTGACCTTCTTAGTTCTGGCCCAGAAGTCCTCCATGTCAATATGACCAAGTTCTGAATCCCTGATGTCCAGGTCACACTCTGCAAGGGATTCAGGCATCCTGACCCTTTGGTATTTGTACTTCATTTCTTCTTCTATGAGTTTGGCCTTACCCTTAGACTTGGTTGGCTTCTTACTTGATGAAGACATGTGTGAATCTAAGTTCAGCTCACGATCCTGCAAGAAGAATCGGGAGGTCCATCACGAGAAGATCCATGCTAATTTGTTAAATCATCCATCAAAGCTTTACAGAATGAAAAGTTATCAATTTACAAGCCTCTAGGCACAAGGCGTAATTCTATTGTAGGCTGCAGGGTCAGAAAAGTAAGGTGCACTTTTGGAGAGTGTTGCATGGAAGAAAATAGCACAAAGGGGTGTAGGGTGCAGAAATACTACACACAACATTCAGATGTTGGTGTCATAGGATGTGCGCTTGTGCCATATGAAGGGTTTTAACTAGGCATGATTCATTTGATGTAGCAAGGCTTCAGGGTGCACCTTTAGTGCAGATATGGTACATGTTGCAAAACATTATGATGCACCAAAGGGCATAGGTTTAAAGGGTGCATCATTGAGTTAAGGTGTGCGGTGTTTTAGCTTTTCAAAAGTGTGAAGACGGAAAGGTTTACACGACATTTAAATGTAGGTGTAGGCATGGTTGCACTTGCGCCTGTGTTAGGTTTTAGGAATTTTTATAAGGTGTGCGGGAAAGGGTGATGTTGCATGTAGGGATAGTGCACCCCTTTGGCGCGACTGTGTTTTGTGTAACAACGATGGTGTTTGCGCCAAAGAAAAACCGTGGGTTTCTTAACTTTTAGAAACTTCCCTCTTTTGGCAGGCTTTGTGGCTTTTAACTCTTCCAACACAGATTTTGACAGTGAGGGGAAAAGAGGAAAAGAGGGTCAGGGATTCATTCGAGGCAAGGCCTTCCAGGTTAGCAGATCTGGAAGGAGGGTAAAAACCGGTTTGAAGGTGGGTTGATTTGCAAAATGGGCTGGAGTTGTATTACTTCTTAGGTTCATTTTCTTTGTTTTTAATAATAACAACCTCCAAAAACAACACAAAAACCCCACAAAACCACAAGAAGAGCAAGGACCACTTACCAGGAATATATAAGATGGAGGAAATGATGTGGGGTCCATGAATGTGATGGAAAGCAACACACGGGGCTGACAGGAGTGTTGACAAATGCAGAAGAATAACCTTTTTTCATGTTTTTAGTCATGAAAATGACAGGTCGGATGCGCCTATTTATAGCAAAAGGTGCAATAAATGTGCCACCAACTTTTGTAAGGCGCACCTAGATAGACGCCAACATGAAAATATTTGCACCCTAGGTGTGGATTTGGGGCTGTCAACATTGCTTTTTCAGTGCTTTGGCACACCATTCAAGGGCACAACATTTTGAATGTTGACAAGATGGCGCATGCACCTTGGCGTAGGCTTGAAAGGTGCATCATGGGAAGGCATAACATTTGGAATGTTGACACTCCAAAGGATGTGCCAAAGGAAAGAAGGAGATGCAGTTTCATTTGATGTTCCATGAATAAAAGCGCACCGAACCAAAAAGGACCAAATGACTAAGTTTGAAAAACTAGATTTTCCGGAAAGGGATTTTACGCCATTTCGAACGTTAAGGGACCTCAATGGGGAACTAAAACAATTTTTTTGGTATGGTCACCTGTAAAATTTCCCTTGTCAATTTTATAGGATAACAAATTCAAATGGCATTCCATCCAAGTATGAGAGGAGAAAAACATTCTCACCACAAGCTCCATGCATTTGGAATGGGTTGAGCCATAATGAATCAAACTTTCCATGGCTGCCCTTTGGTTCTCTTCTCTTGTCTCATAGAAGGACAAAGTCTCCAACCTTGAATTTTCTTGCCTTTTCCCTCTTGTCAAATATCTTCTTCACTTTCAATTGGTGTTCTTTAATTCTATTCACCACTTGGCATCCGCTTTCCTCCAGCTTCTCTAGGAAGAGGATCCTCTTGTCAATGGATTCTTTGTATTGACCATCTTCTATTTCTTGTAGCAAATTGAGAGCTGTCATCTCAATTGTGAGGGGAATCTTTTCCTCAAATCCATACAACATCTGGAAAGGTGACATATCTATTGCCTTCTTAGGAGTGATCCTATCATCCCACAATGCATCATATAACTTCTTGTGCTAGTTCCTTTGATTCTCATCTACCAACTTGTGAACAATGGTCACAATGTTCTTATTGCTTGACTTAGCTTTCCCATTTCCCTATGGGTAGTAGTTAGAAGAGTGAGATAGGGAGATTCCAAAGCCATAAAAAAACTCTGTGAGCTCCTTGGAAGAGAAATAGGTGGCATTGTCTACAACAATTTTTGTGGTATTCCAAAACGAACAATGATATTCTCCTTGATGAAGTTGCAGACTATTTTAGAGTTGGCTTGCTTGGTTGGGATGGCTTCCACCCATTTAGTGAAGTAATCAATTGCAGTGAGTACATAAGTATGCCCTGCACTAGAATGAGGATTCAGAACACCAATAAAATATAGCCCCCATTGCTGAAATGGTTCTTCAATCACCATAGGCCTAAGTGGAAATGCAGCTAGTTGTATCTTACCAACAAATTTTTGGCATGCTTTTCATTTGGAAACCTAATCCTGAGTGTTTACAAAGATGGAGGGCCAATAATATCTCCTTTTGAGGATCTTATGTGTGGTGACCATTGCTAAGAAATGTCTACCACAAGCTTGATCATGATATGCCCTGAGAAACTTTTCTTGCTACTCCTTATCTACACACCTAAGGAAACAACCATCTAGGCCTCTCTTGTAAAGTGCATGATTCCAGATCACAAACTTGGTTTCCTTTATCTTGAGTGTCCTTCTTTGTTTGTAATCAAGATGAGGAGGGCATTCTCCATAAGTGAGGTAGTAAGCAATGTCATCATACCACTCATCAGTAGTGGTGACAAAGAGCACTGTGGATTGTCTCTTGAACAGGTTGAGCAAACACCGTCTTTTTCTCCCCGCTGAGCCCTGAGAGCTTCATCTTCAGGAATTAGCTGGCACAAACCATTTCCTATTACTAGATTAGAGGGTATAATCTCCAATTCATACTATTGGGTCTTTGTAATCTAACTTCCTCTCTTAGCCCTAGGATCTTGTTGAGTCAAAATGGACTTGATTGCACTTCTAGGAACATCACCAATATATGGGAATTGAGAATGTAGAACACGAAACTTTTAACAACTTTGACCTTTGCGTAGGAATGTTTCTCAATTGGGTGTACTTTAGCTCATGATTTTCAAAGGACAACTCATGAAATTAATGGGTGCTTCCAAACCTTCATCATTTTTACGAACAAGGGCAGCATAGAGTGTATGTTCGATGCATAGCAATACATGATGAACTCCTTATTGAAATCTAGAGATACAAGAGTTGGAGATTTGGTAATGGCTTTCTTGATCTCCTTAAATGCTACTTTTCTTTATTTATTCCACTTGAAACTTGCTTAAGGCTTCATCATGGAAGTTATATGCTTAGTCGAGTTTAGAAAACTCAAGCACAAAATGACGAAGTTTACCTTTCTAAAGAATGAATGAACTCCTTATTGCTGGTTGGTAAGGCTAGTGCTTGGATAGCTCGATCCTCTCGGGATCAATGTGTGCTCCATGTTTGTTCATAATGTGTCCCAACAACTTATACGTGACTCTAAAAATGTACTTCTTTGGATTTAGATAAATTCCACGTTTCCTACACCTTGCAAGGACTTGCTCCAAATGACAAAGATGATCTCCCTCCTCTTTGAAAAAATCGTGAGGTCATCAAGGTAAATGACAACGTAATGTTTCAAATCTTTGAAGGCCAAGTCCATTGCTCTCGGAAAGTGGATCCAACATTGATCAAGCCAAAAGGCATTCTACTATAGAAAAAAGTGCCCCAAGGTGTTGTGAAGGCTGTTTTGTTGCAATCCTCTTCTACCACCTTGATTTGGTGTACCACTAAGAATCCATCAAGAAAAGATATCATTTAAGATCCAATGATTACTTGTAAAATATGATCCTTGATTAGAAGAGGTTAGTTGTCTTTGAGAGATGTTTGATTGATTTCAGAAGTCTACACAAATCCTTATTTCCCCATTATTCTCCCTTACTGGCACAATGTTAGCCACCCATGTTGAATGGTGGATGGGGAATACGATTCTAGCATTGAGCATTTTTGTCACCTCTTCTTTGATAACATCAACAATCTTTGGATTGTAGGGCCTTTTTTTTCTGAAGGGCTTAGCTCCTTGCTTCAAAGGAATGGAGTGATGTATTTCCTTTAGCTGAAAAGATTTGAGTTCATAATAGGAATAGGCTAGGACATCAGAGTACTTTTCTAGCAGATCAACAAACTTTCTCTTCTCTTCTGGTGAGCAACATTTACCAATGTTAACCATCTTTGGATTCTCTCGAAGTTCCAATTTTTCTTGATCAAAATTAGATGGACACCGAGAAGACTATTTTCTTTCTCTTGGATGAACCTGTCACGCTTGTCAAAGAGGTCTTCCAAAAAAATTAGGCCTTTGGGGATTTTGTTTCCTTTCAGTTTGATTACTCCCTCTTCATCAATTCCCTCAATTCCTTCCTTCTCTTCTTTTGGGACTGAATCAAGGTGTGAGTTTTCAATTCCTTCAAAGAGAAGATTATGGAAGTTATCCCTTTGTTCTAAGAAGGCTAGGATTTGATTGTCATCATTAAAGACCTGCCAGTGATTTGCATTGTCTGGTATGTTGGGTCTAAACACCATCTTAATGGTCACTTTATCCTTTCCAAAAGAAGGATGAGGTGTCACTAAGGAAGCTGACACTGCTAGAGAATCAACCTTTTCATTATGCTCCCTAGGGATAGCTTCAATGGAGAATGCATCAAAGGATTCAATGTAGTCCCACACTCTGTTTCTATAGTGCTGAGTGTGGGTTTTTCACCTGATATTGTTGGTGGACATGCTTTACCATAACCTCTGCATCACCTTTGCATCTTAACTTCTTGATTCCCACTTCTGTATTCATGCCTAAGAGTAATGCTTCATACTCTGCTGTATTATTTGTATTTACAAATTACATCTTGTAGGAAAAAGGATATACCTCATTAGAAGGAGAGTATAATACTACACCAGGCTCACGAACTGTTTTGGAATGACTTGCCATCAAACTCCATTGTCAGATTTGGTCTTCTTCTTCCTCCATGAGAAGTGGCAAGTCCTCTTCCTTCTATGATGTAAGGAGGTAATTTCCAAGCCCACAATCTTGAAAAAGGATATCAACTCTTGGATCATCATACTTCCTTATTGTGAACTTCATTTTTGGAGCGGTAGCTTCTTCATTTCTCCTTTCATTGGGATAGTTGCGAGATGAGAAATCCATTTTTATTTATTCACCTAGATATCTAGAAAAAATTCTACTCAATAGAATACCAAAATATGTTGAGATGTCTACCACCAAAATGGTCGGGAGTATCTTCTTGTCAGGGTAATCAACTAGTGCAACCTGAGCATCCTTAATCCTTCCTACCAATGGAACTTGTTTGGATTCCATTGAGTAGCATGTGCCATTTACGGGTCAAAGTGACACTTAGATAATTTGAAACTTTTGATGGCATCACATTATACGAGGCTATAAAATATATAATGTAATTGTTCAATTGAAACCTTTGATGAGAAGTGATAGGTAAAAAGGATCAACATTTTTTGGTGGTGGAGGCACTGAGGGCTAGCATGTTTTGAGAATATGGTGAGGATGATGAGGGAAGTAAGCCTTTAGAATTAGATATTGGGGATGTAGAGTTACCACCCCAGACTGCCTCGATGAATCTATCAAATTGGGTAGGATGTGTTTGTAGGTATTCAATTTCAGAGAGCAGGACTTCAGTTTTCCAGCATGCTCTACAAAGTCAAATGAAGTTATGGTAGATGAGGAAGAGGTTCCATCAGTGGATGAGTACTTAAATGGTAGATGCATCATTAATTTTTTTGTTGGGTTATCCTTTTCAAATGTAGCAATTGGATTGGAAGGAGATGGGGGTGTAGCCTTTGATTGAAATTTAGATGTTCTTGCAGAACCAACATTTAGAAGAGAATTGCTCTTAATAACTTTTTATTTGGGAGAAGAATCATATAACTTACTTGGCATAGCAGTGTGATCCTTAACAACTAGTGAATCTGATTTCTCTGTAGCTGAATCCATGGAAGGTGGTTATGGTGATCCCTTGTTGATGATCTTGTTTAGTGGAGGATTTGAAGAGCTATATTCTTTATTCTTTTTATTCTCGATTATAACTACCGAGGCGGAAACACCATTCTTGGATTGTGTATGAGTGAAAACATCACATGAAAAACTTGGAGCTTCTTCATCACCTTCCTCCTCATCATCAATGTATTCACTTAGGCCATTTTGCATGTCAACCTCTTCAATTTCAAGATAGTTTTCATAGTCATCCATGCATTCTTCTTCATTTTCCTCAATTTCTACTCCTTATTTTGATTCCTATTATCACGAGATGGCATTGATTAGTGGTCCTTCAAGGAAAGCCTATGAGAAGGTGGATAAATTATTTTCCTATCAGGAGGATTTTGTCTCCTTGGAGCATTCCTCATTGTGATTTGTGACACTGCTTCTTCAAAGCAACTAGGTCATTTGCCATTTTTTGGAACATTGGATCAGTGGTGACTAAATTTGAACTCTAACCTTTTTGCTTCCCATTTGGTCTTTTCACTTTGCTAGAAAGAATTAGATCATCATTAGTCTCAATTACAAAGTCTTGAACTTCCCTCAATGTTCTTGGTTGGGCTCTTCTGAGGAAGAAACCAACTTTTGATGGCAAAGCACTGATGAAGAACCTTTTCAAGTTATTTTTAGGGGTACCACATCTTCTAGGATCCTTCTTTTCAACCTATCATACCTTGTTATAAAATATCGATTGATTTGGAGGTCTCCTTATTCATCTAAAACAATTAGACTAGCAAAGCTTTCTGTCAATATTTTGTGCTCTTGAACCTATGTTCAAATGCACTTCTTATATCTTCCCAACATGTGACAAATCTTGGGGGCAACATGTAGAACCATTCAACAACTCTTTCTTGGAGTGACTCCATAAAGATCCTAACTGAAACATATTCATTTTCAACTCCCAACACTCCACAAGTAGTGATGAATGTTGCTACATGTTCTTCGGGGAGCTAAGAACCATCCCCTCTGAATTTCAAGAAGTTTTTCTTGAGCCTCTCGGTAGCTCATGGAGTGGTTGAGTAAGAGCCAGTGGACCGGTGTTTCCTCCCCATGGTACATTAGGCCTATAGGCTTCATGATCCCATTCACACTCATGATCCCGATCCCCCATTCTGTGTCTATTTCTATCTTCCAACCTTGCTAAGGTTGTAGCTTTTTCTGCTGATCTTTCATTTACCTCAGCTTGAAGTCTCTTGATTTATTCAAGTTGAGCTCTAATTTCTTCGTCGGGTCATGCTTCTCTTTCTCTAGCTTCTTCTTTGGTTTTCACATCAGTGAAGTCTACAAGGTTCTCGTTTATGTATGAAAATTCACCATTCAAAGGATTGGCAACACTCAGGTTCCCAACATGACCGGTTTCTTGAAAAGGATGCCTCTGGATTCCGAGTAGCTCTTGTCTCCTTTTAAGTTCCTCAAAAATGGGATCAGTTTGTCCTCCTGTCTGGTCTTTGCTAGGTGAATCTTCTATCCGCTAGCTTGAAAATCTATGCTCTTCTTTGGGGTGCTATAATTTGTCTCGCCATTTCAATTAATGACAAAGACGTTCCTCTTCCAGGTCCAAAATCCTTATGGTAATGAAGTAATGATTGAAAATTTGTCTATTATTCCAAATAGCTTCTCTAAGATTAGAAGTAATGTCTTCTTGGATGTAAAAGAGTAAATCAAGTCTCTATATAGGAGGATTTACTAGAATAGCCATCATTTACATCCATGTAGTTTGTGTGATCATTCAATTTTAAGAAAATTTTCCTCTAGAATCCTTTTTTTGTATTTTATGACCTTGAGGTCGTTTTTAGGTGTAGATGTTGCAACATATGCCCCATGGTGGGCACCAAAACTGTTGGCAAATTTTTTTTTCTTGTGGAAAAATTGGTGAGTTTCAAGCCAAAAATATAGGAGTCTAAGTCCCTCTACTTGAATGGTGCATCTTTTGTAGGTGCATGCATAAAAGGTGGATTTCAACAATATCCTTTCAACCGAGAGATCCAACGGGGCACTCCACTAACCCCGTGGCAAAGCTAGTAATGTCTCACTAGAGAAGAAAATTTGTCTTGGAAAGGGGAAAGGGAGTGGAAATGGAGGTAGGAGAAAACTAATTTTGTTAGTAGAATATCAGATGCCCACAAACATTAATTATAAATTTCATTTACATGCATTTATAGTTAGAAGAAAAATAAATCTGCGGGAGAAGCTACAAGACCGAATAAAATTCATTGGTCGTAAGGTACCAATCAATCCCTCAATCAAACAGGTGAAAATTCCTTCTTTTATTATTGAAGATAAAGAAGATTTTACGCAGAGCTTTGAGAATAGAGGAAATTTTAAGGAGAAGGAAAATAGAAAAAGTATGGTGTTTTTTTTTTTTTTTCGTGCTGAGAGCTCCTGGGCTTTTTTAAATCAATTACCAGCCTTTAGAAAGGATTTGAGGAGCCATTATATCTCATGCCAAAATGGTTACAACTTTACAAATCATTTACACCTCTTCAAATTCCTCCATTGCGAAGAAAACGCTCATGGCAGGTTAAAAACTAGATCTTGCAACACAAACGTTACATTTGATTTTCAGTTTGAATACAGACCATTTGATTTTCTCTTATAACTTTGAAATCGGGTCGTCCACGTGGTAGGAAGAGATTAGAGTGGGTACGGGGAAATCCCTTTGTGTTTTGCAATTTTTAGAGATTTGGAAATTTGGAACAAATTGGCTGCACCCCCACTTCTACTTTTTAACTTAGGCACGTGGTACATTTTCATTGGAAATGGGGTCGCAGCCCTTTTCTCAACATTTTAACCTTTTCTTGAAAAAGTCTCAAAAACTCAAATTCCTCCACCAACCTGCTTGCTCTTATTGAACTCTTGACACGTGGGCACGTCTAATTGGAAATGGGGTCACAGCCTTTTTCTCAACATTTTAACATTTTTGGAAAAATGCTCAAAAACTCAAAGTTCTCTATCATTCCGCTCTCTGCTTTGACTTTTCAACGGCGGGCTCGAGACCTTGGTGGAGCTGCGGAGCATTCTAGAAATTTTACTTCACTTTTGGGAATTTGGTTAAATTTCCAAAAGTGCCTGATGGCCTGCTCGTCCGCTTTGACTTTTCAACAGTGGGCTTCACCTTTGACTTTTTCCTGCAGACTCAAAATTTGAGTTTTACCTTTATAGTCTGATCGGGGCTGCGGGTCACTTTTTAAATTTTCACCTTTTTTACAAAGAGGCTCAAAAACAAAAATTTCTCCACCGACCTACTTCCAATTAGGTATGTCCATGTACCCATGGATGATGAGGCCAAAATTTGATGGGGAAGAAAATGCCCATTGTTCCGATTGTGGAAAAACACAAAGGGAAGAGAACATCATTTTGAGTCTAATTTTTGAATTTCCTTGGCAAGCTAGAGGCATGGAGGAAAAAAACTGATTTGATGACCCATGCCATAGATCAAGCAAACAATTTTCATCAAAAAGGATATTGTAAAGAGGATATTATGTGCATAGACCAAGAGATGGAGAATTTCTCAAAACGAGCAAAAAAGAGATTTAAACAACACTAGGGCACAAATTTTGCTAACTTTATCAAAATTTAAACTTGGCTTAAATAATTTAGGAGGGTGAGAGCTTGAAATTTTGAATTTAAATTAGAAAACGAAAAAGTGGTTTTGAGGAGACAAAAGTTTGCTAAATCATTTTCTTGACATGGTTATATTTCAAGAGCACAAGTCTATTGTTGCATCTCAATATCAATTATCTTTGTAATTTTTGTTATTATATTTAACATGATTGATTGCAATCCTATTGACATTCCTATAAAATTTGGTGTCAACTTAGATCCTAAACCAAATTGTGCTAATTTTGATCATACTCTGTATAGACAACTAGTTAATAGTCTAATTTATTTGAATATTACCAGACCTAATGTTTTTATGTAGTAGGAGTAGTTGAAAGATTCATGCAAGAACCTTATGAGGATCATTGGAAAATGGTAAAAATAATTTTGAAATATATTAAAGGAATAGTTAACTATGGTCTATTTTATTCTTCTTCTAATGATGCATAATTATTTGGCTATTATGATTCGATCATGTTTATGATGCTACTGAGATAGAAAGTCTACTTTGAGATATGTTTTCAATTTGGGTGCAAGTATAATCACTTGGAATAGCTAGAAGTAACCAAAAATGTTTATATCTTATACTGAAGTAGAGTATAGAAGTTCTATGGAAGCTCCAAAGGAATCTATGTGGCTGAAAATACTATTGGATGAATTGCATATGGGTGTTAAAGGGAGCACTACTCTTCTATGTGATAGCCAAAGTTGCATTTATCTTGCAAAAAATATAGTTAAACATCAAAGGACCAAGAATATTGAATTTTATATGCACTTTATTATATAAAAATTCCTAAATGGTGATATTGATCTCAACTTTTGTTCTATGAAGATCAAGTTGCGAGATATCATCACCAAGACATTGTGTCTTGTGAAGTTTTGAAAGTTTCATGCCTTGCAAGTCCTATCAAATTTTCCATTGACGGGGAGTGTGCATGATAATGACACCTCTTAATCAGATCTTGTAAGCTTCTAATACTTCCTCCGTTTTGTAATGAGTAAATGTGTCACACTATGTGAAGTTACTTGTAAATCCTAGCCAAGCATTAGTTATGGGTATGACTTAATTTATAAAAGGATCTACAATCTAATATAAGTCTTCATATGTAAACCACTTGTCTTAATAATTTCGCATGGGAAGATCTCGTATTATTTCCCCTTTTTGCATGCTATCCTAAATTGTTGTTTTTGATTCATGGATCAGTAAATCATTTTGTAGAAAAAATTAAATTCGACATGTCTTGTTTTATCCTTCCCACTTAACATTAAGAGGGAGTGTTGGGGTTGATATTGTAAAGTGGGATATCATATGATAGAAAAATACTTACGAACCTTTATTAAAAATTTTATTTAATAAACTTCGTCAAGCATTCATAACATTAGAAAGAGTGAAAGCAGTATGATAGTTCACCCATCCTATATACAAGATGATCCCTCACAGGATTGGTACACGACATATAGATGATATATTATGAGATATATCCTCAATATTTCTACATATGTAAATTTTATATTGTAAAGATATTGGTCTATAATTATCTCTCCGAGATTGAGGAGAAAAGTGGAAGTGTTGGGTTAAAGTCTTGATAAATTCTTAATACAAAGAGTTCCTTATCGTGGGATTTCTTCCTTGAGTTTCCCCACTTTAAATCTGGTGTTCTCTATCTCTTTTTATTTCATTTTATTTTCTTTTAGCTATGGTTATTACATTTTTAAATCTATAATATAGAATAATCTTAATTTGTGTTTAATATTAATTGCACATTGTAATCTATTGTCTTCGACATTTATTTTTGGATCTATAATTTGTTAATTATATCTTCCCCTTGTAAATCCTAACAATTAAGGTTGGTGTTAGGAGGTATTATTTGAGGTATTCAAAAGACTTTTAATAATTTTGATCCCATTTAAAATGAACATCATTTTGAATGAGATGATAAAATTTTTGAAAGAGATCTAAAAGATGAGAAATAAAGTAGTGGGTGACCTGGATTCTACGTTAAAGACTACAAAGTTTTTTTATTGGAAGGAGAGGAGATCTCAATGATGGCTTTAATTTTGGCAGGGGCTACTATAATACCCCTAATAGAAATGATAAATCCTAAAATATTCCTAGTGAGAACATTGAATACACACTTGGCTAGGTCAAAGCATAGAAAGTATTGAATAAGATGGGAAAAGAGACATCAACGATTCCGAGGTGGTCTCTTCGGTGCTTATATTTACCTAATAGGTCATTGACGTAGTATTCTATGATTTTATGGATAAAATCATGGAAGATTTAATTCATAGCATGTTGACAAGTGGCCCCTGCATTCTTTATTCCAAACGGCATAACACGGTAGCAAAAAGGTTCCCCATGGGGTAGTGAAAAAATTATTTTGTTGTTCATCGATCATGCAATAAGGATTTGATTATATCCATAAAATCCATCCATAAGAGATATAATTTCATGACATTATGTGAGTTCTACAAGATGATCAATGTTAGGAAGAGGGAATTCATTATTATTACAAGTGAGATTGAGATCTTGAAAGTATGTGTAGATACATAACTTTCCAGAGGATTTGGTTATGGGTAAAATATTAGAAACCCATTGTGGATAGTCAATGGGTAGGATGAAGTTAGTAGAGAGAAGATGTTGTAACTATTATTTTATGATTAGGGCCACACTAGAGTACATTTACATGGATTTTTTTATAGGTTTGGCATTAGGAATTGTGATGATATTGTGGATAAATATGTTAGGGTCAATACTCAAGCATGTCACTATAAAACCATGTGAAGGCTTGATTGTTCTTGGATAGGAATGTGGTGAAATAATTTAATTATTATGAATCTAAATATTGGAAAACTTTGACTATGTAAGGGTATTACAAAGTTCCTATGTTAATGTTGACAGTGGATTCGTTAACAAGTGTAAATGTGTCAGGTGGTAGAGTATTTTGAAGATAATGGTCCTCTACCCCCATGTATGATAGGATGGATTCATCATCATGGCATTAAATAATTTTGATGGTAGGGTAGTCTTCGTCTACCATTTTTAGTAATACAAGTGGAAGGGTCTTAGTGTCGTCATTATTCTGATAAGTGAGATGTCCTAAGGTGATCATGTTGATTAAATAAAGTTAGGAGGGATGTAAATGGTGTCGTCTATGTCAATAAGGTTGTGATGTGAAGATGGAGAGGATGTATCTATTTCCGTCATGGGTTTAGATGTGGTGATTGTGGATATACTTGGGGAAGTTTTATTGAAACCTAGTCCATATTTCTCATGAGGTTTGTCAGACTAGTGAAAGACTAAGTCATGTATACCTTGTTTGTATCATCCTAAAACAAAACCATTCTAGGTGTTGTGATGAAGGTAAAGTTGTGAGGAATAATTGTATAAAAATGAGAATTCAGATGTTAATGGTTTAACATGGTATATATTGTCACAATATTAGGAAGGAATATCATTCCCGTAATCGAGGTTAGTTCTCATATGGGGAGGACCAAATGGGATGATATATGACGTTCGGTTCATAGATAAGTTATTTTCATGTATCCCATATGTTTTTGGTGTAAGGTGTGAGTTAAGGCCTAGAGCGGGGTACTCACCTAGTGAGAAACATTGGATAACATCTTGAAGGATTTATCATCCTGGGCGAAGCTTAGATGTAGAGATGGAAGAGTTGGTAGAAGATTCATTAGAAGACCTCAAATTTTTCTTAGGAATGAGAACGTCATTAGGTTTGTAGGTCATGTGACATGCTTTGAAAGGATTTGGGTTGACAAGAATAGTAAAGGTTTTACCTTCATGTTCGTATTTTAGACAGTGGTGTAATGTTGATGGGATACAATGCATAGTGCATATCTAGGGTCAAAATAAAAATATGTTGTACTAAAATTATCCTTCTACAAGATAAAATAGCTCATGAAGGATTTTAATGCCTACCTTGATGGTTAAAATGATTGTACCCAATTTGGGGGTGATGGTGTTGTGAAAGGAATGCAACATGGTAGGTGACTTGGAAATGATGGTGTCATGTAATGAAGCTTTTTGAAAGTGTGAGATGATATGATGTTAATGTTGGCATTGTTATCAATCCTAAATCTCTTAAAGAGGGTATCGTCGATTTTGGTGGTGACTAAACATGGAAGGTTGTGGTCTTCAAGCTATAAGGATGGAATTTAAGAATCATCAAAGGCGATAAAGACAAAAATTTTAAGAGTGTCAAAAGGGTTGTTGAATGTGTTAGGAATTAGAGAAAAAATATGCGCAAATAATTCCTCAAATCACAGTAGTAGGAAACTATTTAGTAGAATTGTACTTGTATAAATATAACAATATATATATAAACAATGCACAAAAGAAGAAAAAACAATATTTAATGTGGTTCACCCAATGTGGGATACATCCACCAAGAACTTGCTCAAATTTTTTTATCAAAAAGAGTAAAACCAACTCTCATAGTCTTTTCTCGATTACAATTGCATAGTTATCACTCATGAACTCAACGGAATTCCCAAGAGATGTTAAACCACATCTTAGACACAATTGACACCTAAATTCTCAACCTTGATCACCTCTTGATGTTCTAATACTCAATATCTTTTTATCATTCAAAATTCATTAGGATGCCCCTAACACCTCTATTTATAAGATTACAATACTTATAAGAATTTTTATATCTGACCCTAGAAGTTTGAAAGTCATGACCTTTCAACTTACCATGACTAAAAAATTTGTCACTATGACAACCACCAAATTGCAGAAAGAAAACAACACGGAAACAACACATGACTACACAATTCTCCTAAAGTCTCCAAACTTAACCATTTGAATTCCAACACTTCAATGTTGATTCCAAAAGGCCAAAAACATTCTCCACAACCAAAAATATCTCACTTGGAGATTTTTTCCACCGAACAAATTTCTCAACCCTTCATTATCGTCCATAAAGGACAACCAAATTTGAACACGGCTTCAACTACCCCCTTGTGACCACCTTGGTCAGCATATCGAAGGATTATAATTGGTATGAATATTTTCTAGCTTCAACTTATATTCTTCCAAAGCTTCCCTGATGAAATGATATATCAACTAAGTGTTCTTCATCCTAGAGTGAAAACTAGATTTCTTCACCAAATGAATAGCACTCGACTATCACTTGTGTAGTCTCCCAAATTCCTACTAACTCCCCAAATCATCAAGCAATTGTGTTATCCAAATCATCTCCTTTCTTTCCTTCGTGGATGCAACATACTTAGCCTCTATGGTTGATAAAGCCACCTTTGTAGCCATGAAATCCAGCTCACAACTATATCACCAATTATAAATACATAACCTGTCGTGCTCCTCCTACTATCCAAATCTCCTGCCATGTTTGAATCTACATAGCCATGCAATGTAGTGTCTGATCCACCAAAAAAGTGTTTCTCCCACGGTCCCTCTCAAATACTAAAGGATCCTCTTCATTTATTATCAGTTCTCTCCACTTGGATCACTCATAAACCTACTCATTACTCCCACTACATGGGAAACATCAGGCCTATTACATACCATAGCATACATCAAGCTACCAACCACGCGATAAGTATGGTACCCTATACATCTAGATTCTATCCTACTCGGTTTTGGGACTCTACTCTTTTGATAATTTAAAGTGACACGCCAAAGGAGTAACAACGAGTTTAGCTTCTGCATACTAAAAATCTCCAAGACCTTATTTGCGTACTCTTCTTGAGATAATACCAACTTCCTCTCCTTCCTTCTGTTCCGAGTTATTCTCATACTAACGATTTATTTTGTTACATATAAATCTTTCATAGCAAAGAGTCACCTAACTACTTCTTGAGTACCTTTATTCATGCATGTTCTTCCCTACAAAAAGCATATCATCCACATATAGGAACATAATAATATAACTACCATCAAAAAACTTCTTGATGTACATGTAATGGTCTCGAGTGACACTTGAAATAACCCTTCTCCTGCATAAAACTATCAAACTTCTTGTACCACTTCCATGGATACTATTTCAGGCCATACGGGCTCTTCTTTAATTTGCACACTAGCCTCTCCTTTCCTTTGACCTCATAACCCTATGGTTGGTGCATATACAATTCCTCCTCCAACTAATCATGAAGGAATGTAGTATTCACATCCAACTACTTTAAGTGCAAGTATTCTACTATTACTAGACCAAGAACAATCCTAATAGAATTCATTTTAACAACAAGAGAAACAACTTCATCAAAGTCTATACCTTTCTTCTATGTAAATCCCTTGACCACCAATTGGGCCTTGTAATTTTTTTTTCCACCATCTTCCTATTTTATTTTGTACACCCACTTGTTATGAATTACTCTCCGTCTGTGTAGCTCCACTGAGATCCCAAGTACGGTTATCCATAAGAGATATATGCTCTTCATCCATGTCCTACTCCCACTTCTTCCTTGAATCCACCTAAAGTGCTTCCTCAAAGAACTTTAGCTCTCCACTATCATTGAGAAATAATTAATTCAAAGAAAGAGTAAAACATTCAGGTTCCCTTTTTACCCTAGAAGACCTTCTCACCTAAGGAGTTTGGGCTTCCTGATGAGTAGGTTCCTGAACTACCTATGTCGGAGCATGTTGCACCTAAACTGGCCCCTTACACACCTTTCTATTCGCAATGTCATCTACCAATGTGTATTCTTTCTTTGATTCCTCTTTCATTTCCTGGAACCGATCTTTATACATGACCTTTTCATTAAACATAATATCTCTAGTCGAAATATTTTCTTGTCCTTAAGACTCCAAACACAAAAACCAAAGTCATCCTCACTATATCCAACAAAGGTGTGTTTCTTAGTCTTCACCTCTAACTTTTCCTATCATCTTTATCAATGTGAACAATACCTCACATCCCAATACTTTAAGAAATTAGTAATCAATTTTCTTACCTGACTGACCTCCTCGGGTATACTTCCATCTAAGGCCATAAAGGGTCCTTGGTTAATAAGATAAATATATGTTTTCACTACTTACACCCAAAAATGAGTGGCAGCCCCGCATGTAACCCCATGCACCTTGTGTGCTCCATGATTATCTTGTTCATTATCTCTAACAATCCATTTTCTGTGAAGTCTTCGGAGCCATATTTTTACTATGGATCCCATTTCCCAAAAAGTACTAAATAAATTCATTGTTGTAATACTCCCCTCCATTATTCAACCTAAGACATTTTAGCTTGAGACCTATTTTATTATCAACCAAGGATTTCCATCTTTTGAAAGTTTTAAACACATCGATTTATTTCTAATGCAACATACCCAAAAATTTCGAGTTGTATCATCAATAAAAGTGACATAATAACATGAACCACCAATATCGTTTACCTTAGCTAGCCCCCATACATTTGTGTGCACCAACTCCAACTTACCTTCCTTCTGTTAGGTCTAACCTTGAGGAATCTCACCTCACTTATGTTTCCCATAAAAAAATTCCTCACAAAAGGCCAAATCTAACTTCTTTAATCTAGTAAACCTATCATTTAAAATATGCATGCCCCCTTGAATCATATGACCGAATCTCGATACTACAAAGTTTCATCTCTATCTGGAGAAACTAAATTAAAATAATCAACACCTTTGGTTAAATAAAAAGTACCAATTTTCTTACCTCTTACAAACAAAAGAGATCCCTCATTAACCTTCCAATAATCTGTTGTAAAACTAACCGTATAGCCATCACTACCCAAGCCCGACCTATTGATATCAAGTTTCACCTCAACTTAGGCACATGCCTTACATCCTTAAGTAGCCATGTGTTCCCATTCTACATTTTCACCTAAACACAACCTTTCGCTACTATGTTGCATGGTT
Source organism: Taxus wallichiana var. yunnanensis (assembly GCA_018340775.1). NCBI lineage: Eukaryota > Viridiplantae > Streptophyta > Pinopsida > Cupressales > Taxaceae > Taxus > Taxus wallichiana. The sequence continues at coordinate 322,151,667 of CM031243.1, forward strand.
CATCATCATGTGGATATATGTGTCCAAAATCACCTTAAACAAACTCGGTAAAGTAATGTTTATGTGCGGTGGCATGGAAAGAAGCCCCTGAATCTAACACCCATGACTCAACAATATTATCTAAAGAAAGAATTAAGGCGTCCTCAAAAACATCACCTATTGCCACATTTACCTCCTTAGTTTCCTTTTTATTTTCTTATTATCCTAAATACCCCATAAATATTTCTTAGCATGACCAACCTTCCCACAAGTGCCAACATTCCAACTTTATCTTGTAATTTGACCTTCTACAATCATTGACTTCCCATGGTTACCTTTCCCTCTATTTGTTTGTCTCCCTCTACTCTCCACCATCAAAGAATTTCCAAAAGTAGAAGAATCCCTAGAGCTCTTCCTTCGCATTTCCTCACTTAGGATCACACCTATCACATATTTAAACTTCAACTTTAATTTATTAGAGATTGAAGTACTTATAGCCATAACCAAGTCATCCCAACTATCTAGAAAGGGGCACAAAATCAATAATGCCCGACCTTATCATCAAAGTTAAATTTCTTGAGTTTAACATACTCAAACCCATATTAAATTCATTCAAATGATCAGCAACATAACCATTCTCATAAATATTCATATTAAATAAATTTTTCATCAAAAATATTTTATTACAAGCCAAGGGTTTTTCATATAACTTCCCCAATGCATTCATGAAACCTTTCATGGTCTCTCCTGCGATATTTTGAAAGAAACTGAAGATACAAGACATAACTGAATTTTCCCGAGTGCATTTCTATCTAAAAATTCCCAATCCTCATTTGACATGGTTGTAGGTTTCTTTTCTTTTCCAACCAAAGTAACAAGGAGTTCCTTATGAAAAAGTAATCTTCCATCTCGCATCTTCCACAAACCAAAGTTCTTCCCATTAAAATTCTCAACCCTTGATCTTCCCTCATTTTCCATAGCTCCCACTCAAGATAAAATTTCCCTGTGATTTACCACTTCAGCAAAAAAGCACCAAAGATTTGATACCAATTCTTAGGAATTAGAGATAAAATATGCATAAATAATCCCTCAAATCATAGTAGTAGAAAACTATTTAGCGAGTAATTGTACTTGCAAAAATATAACAACATATATAAATAATGCACAAAATAAGATAAGATAATATTTTATGTGGTTCACCCAATGTGGGATACGCCCACCAAGAACTTGCTCAGATTTTATTAGCAACAAGAGTAAAAATAACTCTCACAAAGTATTCTCTCAATTACAATTGCACTGCTGTCACTCATGAACTCACAAAAAATTCCCAAAGATGCTAAACCAAATCTAAGACACAATTGATACCCAATTTCTCAACCTTTATCGCTCTTGATCACCTCTTCATGTTCTAAGACTCAATATCTCTTGATCACTCGAGATGCATTACAACACCCCTAACGCCTCTATTTATAATATTACAATCCTTCTAGGAAGTTCTATAGCTAACCCTAAAATTTTGAAATTCGTGACCTTTCAACTACCTACGGATGAAAAATTTGTCATCGTGGTAACCACCAAACTATAACAAACATTCAACATGAAAACAACACATGATTGCATAATGCTCCTGAAGTCTCCAAACTTAACGGCTTGAACTCCAACGCTTCAATGTTGATTCTAAAAGACCAAAAAAAGGCTCCAAACCACAATTGAATGGCTATAGGTTTTTTGATGATATTGAGATGGACTAGAGAGCCTCAATAATTGATTTTCGGTGTTATGGAGAGGTTTGAACAAGATTATAGAGGGATATCTTCATAGGAGCTTGATGGAGTTGTTTGATGATGGTGTTTTGTACAAAGGTGGTAGATAGGGTGTGTGGAGTGGAAAAGATGGAAACCTTGGATTTAGAATTTGGAAAATTAGATGATTCAGGAAAACTAGAGATATAGAATTTGGGCCTATTTCAATTCGAGGCCTTGGGGTCTTGCATGAATGCTCTTGTAGTTATAAAAACCAAGCATATTTTATGGAGTGCATTTTTACTAGAAGAAGCATGCCTCTTGTTAAATATGGATGTATTTTGGATAATTAATCACAAGGGGTATATTTAAGGGTTTAATGTGATGATTTCATTTGATTTTGATGTGTGAGAATAATCCCTTTGTTAACAAGGCTTTGAATTGTAGCATGGAGGGCATTACAATCCTTATTGGAGTGTCTTGGTGTCCGATAGTACCCATAGAATGAATCATAATTATACCATGAGGGCTTCCACCCTCAACAGTTAGATAACTTAATAGAAGGTAATGTTATGGTAGATGATTGGATGAGGATTTTGAGGGTTCTATTATAGTACCATGTCACAATTACCTAGGATGATGACAAAGATGAAGGGATAAGCACATTGTTTGATGATTTTGAGGTTTGAGCTGATGATGTCATGTACTATGGGACACATTTATGTGTTATTAGAGGAATTAACTTAGATTCGGTAATGGTTATGGTGAATTTAGATGAGGTATAAGGCCCTAAAATATATGGAAATGTTTGTACATTTTATGATAAAGTTAGATGAATATTTTGAGGTACTGAGTTTTTGTTTTTTTATATGAATGGTTTTGGATTGTGTTGTAGAATTATTTATATTTTGGATGTAATATCAAGTGATGTGATCTTTAAAATATATTTTTTTAATTTATAATTTTTTTATTTTATATGACTTTTGAAGAGGTAACATGTGGTTGGAAAAGATGTGATAGATGTAGGAGGGTTCGTGATCTTGTCGGTGGATGGACTAGAAGAGTCGAGATGATTAAGATGGTACTTATGTCACATAAACATTAGGTGTTGAAGGTGTAAGTGAGATATCTTTGATGTCATTCATAATAAGATGAGATTTGAAATTTTTGGATTGGGGTTGACTGGTGGATGAGCAATGATTTAGAAAGGGTTGTTTAAAAACATCCGGTTTTGATTTGGATGTGCATTTCGATTATCAAATTACAAGTCAACTTGTTCAATAAGATCTTGAAGGACATTCTTGAATGAAAGACACTTTTCAATGTCATGGCCTCATACTTGATGGGATTTAAAATAATTATTATCTTGTCACCATGAGGGTTTAGAGATAGAGCGTTTCAATAGGTCGGATAGGAGGAAAATTAATCATGCATGCGATAAGAATTTTTTTGAGGACCTCACTATAAGACTCCCAATGGGTGTATAGTTACGTTAAGTTTGGGTTTGTTTGGAATCTAAATGACCTTTGGATGCGGATTTTACAAAAATGCGTTCACTAAGACTTTGGATTTATTGTTGCTAGAAGAATATTTAAATGAGGAATTAGGCTTGGGTTTATTAGATCTAAGTTTAACTTTACCATATTCAAGAGCACAAAGCTCCATTTTCGGGCCATCATAAAGGCTTCATCAAATGTTTATAAATGTTGGATTCATAGTGTTTCGATATATGTTTAGCATAGGATCGAGAAAATAAATTGACCAACTCAGTTTTTGGGAGAGATAATGATAGTTTATTTATAATCTCATTTCATTTGGTGACAAAATTTGCAACATAATCATCTTTAAATTGTTGAATAACGTAGATATTAGCTATGGATATTTTACGGATGATATTTATGGAGAAATGATGTAAGAACGATTGTGTGAGTTGTGTGAAAGAGAAGAGAGAATATTGTGGGATGTTATTATACCAGTCAAGGGTGGGTCCTACTAAGGACATGGTAAATTTCCTCAACATGAGATCCTAATCTCGAGAGATAAGATAACATGTGTGGAAGAAATCCCGATGTATTATTGAGGGTCCTCTTTATTATAAAATTTGATTAAATTTAGGAGTTACCAGTGTGGGGTATAAGCTTTAAATGGTACTGATGGGTGGATTGTTTTGTTACATATTTGTTAATAGGAAATGGGGCTTTTAGGACCCATAATGGAAGCTTCAAGGATTATAATTCTATTCATGAGTGCTTGTAATGAGTTGTTTTGAGGTTGTTACTGAAATATTGAAGATAAAAAACTAGGTTGATTATAGATATGTGGGATGGATTACTAGTACAGGTGGTACATATGAAGGGGGTATTTATAGGTATGTTATGGGGATGTTGAGAGACTAAATGTTGTAAGGGTTGAATGTATTGATAAGGGATGGAAATGGAAGTGTTGATAAGAGGTCAAGATGGTTGTGGTATATATTGAGATGGAATGGATGTGTTGATAAGAGGTTGAAATGGTTGGGGTATATACCGAGAAGGGATAGTGATGTATTATGAGAAAGGGGAAATAGATGCATGATTTGAAGAGGGGTGAGTACTAGCAATAGAAGTTGTATTAATGATGTGTATAGACATGACTAAATTCTAGATTGAGGATGTAGGTTCCTATGAAGGGATGAGATAAGATGTAGTAATGGGAATGGAAATCAAGCTTAAAGAAGGTGGAGGAGAAGCATGATAGGCTAAAAGAGTGGATATAGAAGGAGATGTGTTAGTGTTGTTTTGTAAGGCTTTCGATATTGACAAAGGCATATAAAATGTAATTTTTTTTTTTCAAATGTGTCTTGTGATGAGATAGCATTAAGTTTGAGACTAACTACAGGGGCTGATGAGGTAGGTATTGATGCTCTGATACACTAGTAGTAGAGTAGGGATGAATTTATTAGATAACAGGGTCATGATTGGGAATTCAATGAGTGAGAAATGATTGAAGGTGAAATAGTAAAGGGAGGGAAGGTTTAGGTTGTTTGAATAAGACACATCGGAAGCCAAGGTAACCATTAAGGGCCACCAGGTTAGAATTCTAAATTTCTATAAAGATTGGATCACCATTGTTAAAGAATCATTCACTATGTGGATTTGGAATCATTGATGTGGTTGGTGAGTGCTAGGAGAATGTAGGGGTTCTTGGTCAACCTATGGAGGTGGATGGAATTGATCAATTATGTTGGGAATTTCTTGAAGGAGAGACTCAAGAGAGTCTAAGGATTGTTGAAAATGGTTTGTCATATTGTCGGTGTTTTGTAGATGAGATTGTTTTCGGCTAAAACCATGAAATAAGAAAATAATCAACAAAGAAAAAAATAAAAATGGTTGTTTAAAAAAACTACAAACAAGTCACACAACAAACTTTTATTATCTTAATTAATTTAATAAAAATGTTCAATGAGAAAAATGGTTAGAAGGTTACTAAGAAAAGGTCATCTAAAGCTAGTTTTAGGTGATTCTAAAGATGAAGTCCTGATATACCCAAATGTATGTGATACCGAGATCTTATTTGGTGTCATTATGATGCGTGATATTGGGGCATACCCCATGACTTCATAGTCCTATAGAAATAAGGGTGTCGGGTGCTTAGCCAATATACCTCCAACCAGATTGCTTATACTCGGCCATAAAATCAAGTCCTCTCATCCTCTTGGAAATGAAATCCAAGTAGGTCCACCTGGGAAGGATTATTTAAATGAAAATTTTATGTGATATGTGGTTTAGTTGTATTTGAAGGGATTCTTGTGAATGAAATTCTTTCAAATCGTAATTAGAATGGATGAGAAATTGGATTCATTTTAAGATCCAAAAGGAAATGTTTACTTTAATGAGATAAAATCACATAGAATGCAATACTGAAAGGAATAATGAAATAAAATGGACATATTTATGATCGCTATTCCTTTTTTTAATTTTAACATGTTTTTGAGACAATGAAAATCCAAGATAACGTTAGATGGTATTGAAAAAAAAAAGAAACAAAAAGATATGAAATATAAATAAAAAAGGGACTAAAGGTCCCACCAAGCATGCCAATATGTTTGTGGTGAATTTAAGCTAGTTGTTGTTATGCTGAAATACATAAGACTATAAATAAAGCATGGTTAATTGATATCCATATGAAAAATACAATGTTGGGATGATTGGATACATGAACAATGTAAGATGCTCCACTTTTTCCCAGTGAAAAGGCATGTATACAAATAAAAATGGACAAACAAATATTAGATAAGGATGTAAGGCATTTTTTTGACAAAGGATGATTCCAGGAATCCAAACAGATTCCTTGAAGGGTGTCAAATCATGTTTTGTAGTTAAGTGATTTGATAATGATAACAATATAATGAAAATATAATTTAAAATTCAAGAGGGATGGAGAGATATTTCTCTATACGGTAGGTGGCCCATAATAGGGCTATGGCAAGATTGAAGTCCATGAAATAATTGAACCAAATTTGTTATGTTACGTCTTGTATTTCACGTATCACTTTGAGTTAATATTCTATGTATTCAATTTCTAGTGTGAGTGCAATGGAACAAAAGCTAATCTCATGTGAGATATAAAATTTTTCCCACATGAAAGGATTCTAGATGATTGGAACATCTTATATGCTTGTGATGGTGTGTGAGGTACCTAGAATAGTCATCTACAAAGAAAAATTTTACAAGAAAACATATTAGACCAAGACATATTGATGAAAATATGATAATTTCTAAAAGTGACTAAAAATATAGGGATCAACGATGATAAGGGAAAAAAGGGCTTATTTTGAAAAAAGCTAATAAAATAGATTGTAACTTATACAAAGTGAATTTTGAAAATGTTAATATAGATTGGGATGATCTAAGAATTAGATAAGGCACGAAAAAAATATTTTGAAAAGTATAAAGGGATAATGGGAAAAAAGGGGATTAAGACACCAATTGATGATGATCATTGTTAAAATTGTAGATATTCTAAAAGTTGATCAAATGATTAAACATCGGACTAAACATAAAGTGCATATGGGGATGATAAAGATGAATATTTATACACCACAAATGACAAAAGATATAACTAGAAATGATACAGGAAATATGCTAACATTTTCAAAGGATTCATAGGGTGACAAAGCTCCAAGTGTCTAACAAAAGGTTTGATGATATTTCTACGAGGAATGATAACAACGTATGATTTTTGACAATGTAGTTATGTCATGTGGAGGCTCAAAATTCTAGCAAAGAGGCCAATATGTCTATCTAACTTGTTTGTGTAACTAAAAAAATGGGCTTGATGGTGATTTAAGTAGGATATAAGACATACGTAATGATTTCCAAAGATCACGATTGTCGTCAATTTTTCTAGAGATGTTAAAAACTAAGGAAAAAGTTAAAAAATGATTAAAACCACTTACCATTTGAGGATTAAGGTTGTTAGATGAGTGGTGGGAGGTTAGAGAACCTAGTAGTAAGAGGTTAGGGAGTTATGATGGGTAGGATAAATTAGTCTAGCTTTGTTTTAGGTGTGTATAGGAGGTTAAATAAGATTCGACGCAGGTAAATGAGTTTCTATGACGGTAAATTTGATTATAATGATGATGGACTTAGGATAGTGATAATAACATGAATTATGATGATGTGATTAATGTGTGTCGGGTCACCTAGGGGTGAAAAAGTGGGTTCTACACTAATCACCATTTTTTCATTACCCTACCCAAGCATCAATTCAAGATCTCCATTAGGCTCTGAAGTCACTTCTTCAAATCATTTGATCTCGTCTTCACCATCATCAACTTCCAATGTATGTTGTAATGTATCAATATATTGTCCATTGTGTATTGTGTCAAATCTATTAAATGATAGTTTGATCGATACTCAATTTGAATGACATAATACCATTCATGATTAAGGAAATCATCAATAAAAATGCATGTTTTAATTTATAAGGGAACACATATGGTTCATGTATCTATGACCAAAAATGGAAAGTATTAGCAAGTATAAATCCATACTTAATATGGTGTGTTGCAGATGGTTTGAACCATTTACATTTCAATAGTACAAGGTTGTTTCCCCATATTCAACTAGAATGATCTCATTAATGATACCGACATAAAGTTTCTTATGAGAACCATGTTGAATTTAAGCACTTACAACACAATCACAAAGTGTTCCTTCCCTTGGTCTTTGTCTTCCACTCTAAAATGATTTCCATATACCTACATTCTACCTAATTTGGACTCCATATTTCATGGAGGATTTGAAATATCATATCTCACCATAGGTATATATTGATCCTATTCTTGTGCTTGATTCATTACATCAATAATCCATTCATCAAAGGATGGAAATGAAGATTCTTGAACCAGTACATCTTGTCTATGCTTTCGAGAAAGAGGAATTCCCATTGATATATCTCAACTATATTTCCTACAAACATAATCATTGTACAACATTTCCAAAATTTTAATAGAAAAGAGTGAAAATAATTGAATTAAAAATTAAATAATAAAAACATCACTAATAGATAATATATTCACCTGTACCACTTCTCCATTATAGACATGTTTTGAAGAAAATAAGAATGTATCACATTTCTTTCATTATGTGATATCTAAAAACAAGTCACTTTTACTTTTAGGAAATAACTTGAAACTCTTTCCTCTTCTTCATCATACCATACATATCAAGTTACACTTTTAAATTCCTTCATATACTCTATGAAAAATTCAATGGTCTCTTGCATTATATATCACTCGGACATGAAACCTTTAGGTCTTTCCTTGTTACAAACAATTCTATCAAAACCTTCGTGTATCACTCTATAGGATACATTCATCTTATTACGAATGGCTCTAAACACTCAATTTTATTATCTATATGTATTCTAATATGCATAAAAATATTAAATATTTCTATTGAAACTCACGTTCCAACAAAACAAAAGACTTCAACAACCTCTTGCCTCAAATAATAAAAATTTGAAGGATCTAACACATGTAAATTCAGACTTTTTAATAGCAAGCATATCCTTATGGTTTCTATTTCAAGACATTTTCTAAACTTTATTTGAATATAATAGGCCAAATATCCAGAATCAAACTATGATTTCATGGGTCATCAAACCTATTAAACCTTTAATATCAACTTGACGTCTCAATGAATTTCTTGCATATCTAGTGGGAAACCATATTTGAGACAAACTTATGAATTGTTGATGTTGTGCCTCCATCAACAAATAAGGAACACAAAAAATTTTGAATTTTAAATTATTAAGACTTCATCCCAAAGATTTCGATGAATCTTTATTTTTTTCAAGTCTTGTCATACAAAAACTATATCATGCCCATCAAAAAAATTTCCAAAATAACCTAAGATTTTTTTCTCCCAATGCATGAAGTCATGATTGTGTCTAATTGGAAACTATATAAAGTATGGAAACTTGTATAATATGCATAATCCTTTTACACATGTATCATTTACTACATCAAATTTATGTAGGGGCATCCTTTGTAGTCTATAAATATAATTCAATTTTGGGTGTGTTGAGGTCTTGAACCTTATTTTGGCCAATAAGACATGTTTCATATCACTTCCCTTCTTAGAGCTCTCAAATTCAATTTTACTAGTTTTTCCCCCATATTTGGAATTTAAAATTTAAACTTGTGAAGAAGGTTTGGGTGCATTCTTACTATGAAATTCCATTACACACTTAAGGTGCTGGAACATAATGATTAAGTGGTCTAGCAAACTATTAATGTATATGGGTCCATCACTAATATATAAATTAATATTTAATAATATGAATATTTATATTTCTATTATTAAATATGCTAACCTAGGTATATATCTTAGGTTAAATATTTAATATCATGAAATGATTATATTTATAATATTAAATATTATAAACCTAGGTGTATGTGTCAACCATTTTAGGTTGAAAAGGTGGGTCGGGAGACATACCCGATGTAGTGCCCACATTGTTATAGCTTCAATATTTGTTGTTTTCCTTCCTCATAGACATGTTTGGACAGGTATTTGATATATCTTGGATAGTATGTTATGATTTTTGACCTTCTTGGACATGGATGCATATTTGGGCGCATAGCGCCAATTTGACTTTAGTAGCATGTTGTTAGTTTTCATTTGATGTTGTGGACATTAGCTTATGACAATGTTGTTTATAACTAATTGAGATATGTTAAATGTTCAAAGTGTAGTTGCATGTTTAGATTCTATGGAAATATGTCATGTTATCATTATGTCTAACTTATGGTGAATTGTGTATAATTGTGCATGTTGTTGCATTTTTTATTCCAGAAAGATGATATGCTAGTTTAGATTCATTGATTTCTTATTGAGTAGTTGATTCACATTTTATCGACAGTGCGAGTTAATGTGTGTAATGAGAGTGCCGGTGACAGTCACGGGAGAACATGAGATTTAGGCCAGCTACACAACTTTACACAAGCAACCCACGAGGCTTAGTCCTAGTTGTGTTTATTGTATGAGGAATTAGTAGTAGAGTTTATTTTTAGGGCACCATGAGTGACCCTCATTTGTAATGTAATATGTCTTGTATTATTAATCTTGCTTAGGGTGTTTAGTTGTGTTGTAAACTTGTTTTAGGGAATTAATGGCCCCACTTACATTAAGTTTTGAGTTTATATAATGATGTTATTAATCAAAAGGGATTAGGGTCACATGTGAACCCTTGGGTGGCCCCCACACCCTCTACCCTTGTGCCCAAGTGTTCCAAACCCGAAATTGGGCTATTTTAGGCATTTTTAGGGACCCCTTTTTAGTTTGGGAGTTCCCTTAGCATGAAAATGGGCCCTTGGACCCTACCTAATAGGTACGGGGCTTATTTCCAAGGCTTAGAGGGATTTTTCCCTCCCATTTTTCCTTCCTTTGGTCACATCCATGTAAGGTGGATGGGTAAGTGTGCTTTGTTAAAAGTTACACAAGTTTGTTTTGTTATAATTTTGGGTAATTTGGGAGAAGAGCGTTAAAAGTTATTTTAACCTTTCTCTCTTTTATCTTGGGAATATTTGACCTTAAGGGAGGAGAGGGGTGACCCATGTCACCCCCTCATTTGTGAAGATTTTTTCTTGCTCCTCTTCAAATTCTCCCTCATGGGGAAAGAAGAGAACTTTTTTTGGAGTTTTTTCTTAGAGGCTTGTGGATTTTGGAGCTAGAGTTTGCTTGGGTCAAGAAGTGGAAAAGATTAAAGTTGGAGAGATTTTTGGAGGTAGGATTCTTGAGCTTATTTGTGTGTTTTATATCATGCTAGATATTAGTTTTGTTTACTTGGAAATGTTTGTTGTTGCATGTGGATTTTATTTGTTGTTTAATTGATTTTGCTCCATCGATCATATGACATGATGGAGTTTTAGAGTTTGTGGGGAAGAGAGAGGGATTTTTCCCTCTCAATCCTCATGGATTGATGGGAAAGCCTTGTAGGATTTTAGTTACTCCCCTCAAATGGTTTGAGGTGGGGAAGGTTGTTCATATGGCTTGAACCTCATTCCCCATTCTTGGTGAGGAAACCCCTTTGGGGTTTGAAAATCCTTCCAAGAAGGATTGGTGAAAGGGTGGAGAAATAAGGAGGGTTTGAATGACTTTTGAGGAATAAGGAGGGTGTGGAGATATTTGTTTTGTGCAACTAATGTTGGTTATAACTCGGGAGAACTCCTTTCTTCTCTTCACCATTTTAGAGGTAGAACATGGTTTCTCCTCTTATTTATCTTTGCAAAATTGGTGTGTTGTTTTAGTATTTGTCTTATCTTTATCCGAATGTAATGTTGGTTGTTCATCCTCACTCTTGTGTAAAATTGTGGATAGTAGTCCTTGTTATCCAAAATGAGCCCCTTGCTCATTTTGTGGCTAACTCCCTTCATTCTTCCCTCTCTTGTGCCTCAGTCATAATTTTTTTTTTCAGGCACTCAAAACTTTCTAGAAATGGCACCATTGGATAGAGATTTTCTCATCTTTCCAGAAAGGTAAAGTTTTCCTCCTAACTCCATGTATTTTTGAAGTTATGGCTCAGCGGAGGTATTGTGGAAAAATTTCCCTAGAAGGCCGCGGCTTGAGTAATATGGTGCCATGTGTCGAAGGAAGTGGCGGGGTTGAGAGGAAAACTTTGATTTTTTACCAAGTGTTTGGCAAATTTAAAAAAAAATATTTCGCCCCACAGGCCCACCAGCAAATTGGATCGTGCCACGTGTCCAAGGGGGAAAAAATTGAAAAATGACTAAGTGTTGGCACCATGGAAAAATCTCCAGGAAAGGCCCGTGCCCAACCACATTGCGCCATGTGTCCTTAGGCCATGAAGTGACAGAGGGCGGAGATGAAGTTAGAATTTTGGTGAAATGTTTGGCGAGGGTGCAAGGTCAAAATTTTCCCATGGGGTCCACATCTAATGGCTTCATGCCACGTGTCTCAAGGCCCACGGACCGCAGAGGAAGATTTGAAAATTTGGCGAAGTATTTTTACAAAATTCCAGAGGAAGGTTCACCCCAAAAAACCTGCATCCAAAGGATTTGTGCCACGTGGCACTGGATTTTCGGAATGCGGGGGAAAATTAGAAATTTTCCCAAAGCAAGACAAAGAAAATTTACAAGGAAAAGTCCGCCCACAAATGCATCCAATGGCATCTTGCCACGTGTCCATTAGCGGCAAAAAATTACAAAACAGGCCCATAGGGAAAAAGGGAGGTAGAAAACCCATAGCCAATGGGGTTTTTACACGTGTTCAAGTCAGAAAAATGGTCAAATAGCCATGGAAAATTTGAAAGGAAATGCCCGCGGTGAATCATGTCCTGCCATGTGTCCCAGGTCATCGGCCGGCGAGAATTTTTGGAAAATTTTCCAATGGCCAAAACAGTGGAAAATGAAGCGCTTGAAGGCCCACATTCAATTAGAACATGCCACGTGGCACCGGGAGTGGTAGAGCGTAGGGATTTTTGGGAAATTTTCCCGAATGCAAAAAGTGGAAAATTTTAAATTTTTGCCTGCAATCCATTTTGGCCCTGTTTTTCCCTAAAATTTCAAATGGCCATAACTTTTGATCCGAAACTCCTTTTTCACATTCTTTATATCAAAATAAATATGGTGAAATTCTATACAAGAATCTAGGGTCAATTTTGTATTTTGGTGGATTTTTAGGGAGAAAATTTAAAAATTCCTCGCACGTGGTCATGAACAGAAATTACGTTTCAACCACCATTTTTAATGACGAATGGCTTGCATTCTCTCTCAAAGATGGTGAAAATGTCGTGGGAATGGACTGTAAGGATGCCCATGCCATTTTATTGTGTTTTTGGTCGAGTGGTTGAAGCTCTCCCACGTTTTCCCATGTTTCTCTCTCCTGGGGTCGTTTCTTGCACTGTAAAAGCCATATTTGGCTCATTTTTGGGTGGTTGAACATTTTTCATGTATTGCAGGCTCCCTCTTTCACTTTGAAAGTGATTTTGTGAAAAAAGTAGACTTCTTCTAAGACTGTAACCTATTTTTTCCTCTCAGATGTTGTAATGCAAGTGTTTTTGATGTTGAAAATGACAATGTAGGCTCTATGAATGAGTTTTAATCCTCTATTTGTGTTGTTTGATTCATTTATGACCTTCCATTATAGTTTATCAATTTTTGCATGAAGTTTTGTTGCATTTCTATGATTTGTGTCAATCTGTAGAAGTAAAAATGCTCACCACTCCTTTGGTGCATCACCTTATTAGCACTAGTTTCATTTTTTTGCATTCTCTATCTCTGTCCCCTTTGGAATTTAGAGTAGGATCTTGAATTCAAACCCTCTGTAACTTGCAAGTAATACACCTGATCAGAGGAGTTGAGGAACCAACCTCTAACCTGGAGATTCTTTTCCATTTTTACAAGTCCCACACTTGGGGAAAATATTCAATGTTGTGCAATCACACTGGATGTCCATCTCCACCAAATAGAAATCTGATCAACATCCAGGGGTGTTGCTGATTTGCACCAATAGTTTTGGCATGCCCGATGGTACCTTAGAGGTCTTCATCTTCATTGCAACAAAATTGATGTGCATTTGTTACAAATTTCTTGCTTAAAAAAGCCCTAAATTGCACATCTGGTGACTCTAAGGATGAAGAATCAGTTGGTTTTAGCAGTGCAAACCTGAAAACTCATGAGAAGAATCACCATAAGGTCAAGATTTGGAGAAGAAGAGGTTCAGTTTGAGTATCTGTAGTTATCTCCAAGAAGAATGCAAAGAGGGAGGAGAATTCAAAGGTCTCCATCTCCACCAAACAAAACTCTATCAACTCCTCCACCTAGTAGGCCTTTCATTTAATCAACAAGGGTTCTAAGGCCAATCAGAATGGAACAACACAACCCCTATGTCAACTTTGCTAGCTAAAGCAGCCCACTTGCTCTCAATGCACAAAATTGAATCCCAGTTACAGCATTGAAGAACATTCCATACTTTATTGGAGACAATCAAACCACTCGTGGTGATCATGTCAAGGATATTGCTAATATTTGTGCAATCCATGAAATTAATGAGATGCAAGTTTTCAAACTACTAGAATCTTCATTCAAAGGGAAATCTTTGCAATGATTTAGGAGTCTGCCTCGGGTTCTATCCAAAATTAGAACCAGCTATGTATAGCCCTCCATGAGTAGTTTGGAGAGAAGGGATATAAATTGTCCCTTATGGAACAAAGTTGACAACCATCAAGAGAGCTCCCAATGAGAAGCTGACTGACTTCAACTTCAAGTTTCAAATGACTTGGGAGAGAATTCTAGTGGCAGTAAGGCTAGCAGTGAAGGTTCTTTTCTATAATACCTTAAAGCTTTAAATTTTAATATTTCTATGTTAATTCAATCCATGGGGGGCACAACTATCCTTGTTTCTTATAGCATTTCCATTAGAGCTGAAAATTATTTGATTCAAGCTGACAAGCTAGCTCCTAGGCCTCCAATGCCATTGCTTCCAAGTTTAGAGAGCCCAAATACTAGTCAAGTGCCTATTTTGGCCCCTATTCCCACTCCTAGAAATCACAATTGAAGTGAAGCTTCTACTTCATCTTCTACTACCTCAAATGAACTTCAAGAAGTCATGAAGCAATTGCAAAATTTAGGCAATGAGCTGGTTACACTCAAGAGGCAACAAGCCCAATGTTTTAGACCTCCCTTCCATCCTCAATCTCAGCCTAACAGGAAGCCATATCAGCCTCAAAGACCACCCAATCTAGCTGCAAATCAAAATCAAACAAGACCTCCCACTAATAGACCATTTCAGCCCTATAATCCCAATGCTACATCTACCTCTAAAGCAATAGTGTCAGTGCAAAACAGCATAGCTCAAGAGTATGATTGGTGTTTCCCATGTAATGAACCTCACAACCGGTCTATGTGCTTCAACGGTGCCTTAAATAAAGAATTAATGGTGACAACTACTGGTGTGGATGGTGAAGGGATCCAAGGAAATAACCAACAACAAGAAACATTCTAGCAACAATTAGCTCTAAATGATGCCACACTTATAAACTGGCAGGCAGAAGATTTTTGTGGCATGAATCAAACAACTTCCCAAAGTGTTGCAGCCAACACAAGGTCAAAAAGGAGAAATTTGGGTGAAGAACAGCCATTTGCTCCAAGTAATCCACAATCTTCTATCACTCCACAAATTATTGGCAAACAAAATGCAGTTCCAAACACGCAAGGGCTACCTAAAACAGCTCCTAGGCCAACTCAAATGCTAGTTGTTGCTGCCCATGTGCAAGGAATGAATGTGCTAGGCCAAGGGACAGAAAAGAGATGCTTCATCTCCATTCAACATCATTGATCAGATGAAGAAGACAAATGTAAACATATCAATGTGGGAATCACTATCTATCCCAAGCCAAAGAGATTTGTTACAAGCTGCCATGAAGGACTGGTCAACTTCAAATCAGCAGGTCCAAATGCAAGAGAAGGTACTCAAAAATTCTACCCAACTTGAGGGGAATCATGGAGGACAGCAAGGTAAGATGTTGAAGCCCCCTCCATTCTATGTTTCATTGATCATTGGAAACCAATTAGTACACAATTGCATGATTGATTCCAAGGCAAGTAGTTTAGTAATGCCCAAGAAAATAGTTGATCAGTTGGGGCTTCAGTATGAGGTCATATCCAAAGGGGTAGTGCAATTAGATGGGACAGCAGTAACAATAGTTGGAGTGATAAAAAACTTGAGTCTTACTTTGCATGCATGCCCCAACGTTGTTGTTTTACAAGATTTCTTGGTAATAGACCTTCCACCACTCTTTGCCATATGCCTATCAAGGGATTTCACAACCAATATTGGAGGGTACTTATCTGCTGATTAGAAACACATGTTGTTCAGAACAAGATATGGAACTATGGACACAATCATATTTGAACCTATTACAAACTTTCACATTGAGCCTCACTCCAAGTCGATCAATACCAATTGTTCAAACATTTGATCAAGAGGATTATCCAAGAACTGATGAAGATGACACCAAGGTTGGAAGTATCCTAGATCCGACTCTTGATGAATGGGCAAGCAAGGTGCATGCTTTTGATCGTTATCAAGAAATAGAAGAATCGAGCTAGGAGTCTATTATATGCATGAAGAAAATCATCCTATTCCTAGCATCACCAAGCCATACCACAAGGATGACAATGAGGTATGGTAGTTTTTTTTTTATGGATCAAGGAGTAGACAAGGTGCAAGAGGGGGAGCTATGCTTGTTTCATCTCAAGGAGTTAAGTATTATTCAGATTTTAGATTTCAGTTTGTATGCTCTAATACCCGCTAAATATGAAGCCTTGATACAACAATTGCATTAGTCAATCAAGAGAGGAATAAAGAACTTGCAAGTCTTTGGTGACAGTGATTTGATTGTCAACCAAGTTAAGGGGCAGCATGCTGTCAAGAATGATTTTCTCAAGTGTTACAAAAATAGGGTGTGGGACCTCATTGAAGATTTTGAGGGATTTGGCATCAAATCCATTCCTAGAAAAGAGAACCAAGCTGCTGACAGGTTTGCAGCAGTTGGGGCAGCCTTTGACGTTGTTGAAAGCATCCAAAGAGACAAGGTATAGCCAAACATCCATGTGATTGTAAGGCCTTGATGCGGAGACAACAATGTAAGTTGGAAAGTGTTTGAAAGTGATCAACAAATCATCCATTTCTTGCAAGAAGAGGCTGAGTTCTCAGCTAAAAATTAGGAAAAGTTAGAACAACAGTATGGTGACCAAGTGGTACAGTTGAGAACCAACAAACTACAAAGGGACTTATTACTTGGAGTCCATTTTCAATCCTAATGATTAGTTTAGGAAGGAGAAAGCAAACATCCAAGTCAAGGGAGAAGATTCGGTGTCCATCCGGGTGGAAGAAAGAAAATCACTCCAAGTTGGTAAAGTGACAATTGAGCAAGAAAGGTATAAGTTCATATAGCTTTGTCAAGAATTCTCTTATGTGTTTTTGTAGCTATGAAGATTTGAAAGGTTTCAATCTTGAGTTAGCTCAACATACCATTGAATTGGATCCAAGTACTAAACCCATCGGGAAAAAACAAATGCCAGTCAATCCACACATGGAGCCTCTCATGATAAAAGAATTTAATAAGTTGATAGAGTCAAGAATCATATTCCCTATCAAGCATTCTAGTTGGGTGGCCAACTTGGTTCGATTAGAAAGAAGAGTGGGAAATCAGATTGTGTGTTGACTTGAGAGATTTGAATAGAGCATCTCTCAAGGATCATTATCCACTTCCTTCTATGGAGAAGATTTTACAAGTTGTTGCTAGCTCGAGAGGTTTTCATTACTTGATGGCTATTTAGGGTACAATCAGATCATGTTGAAAAAAGAGGATTATTTCAAGACAACCTTTACAACCAAATGGGAACTTATGCATACGGGAAAATGCCATTTGGGTTTTCCAACACGGAGCTACTTTCCAAAGAGCAATGGACATGGCGTTCAAGGATTTTATTAACAACATGGTGCTGATATATCTTGATGATATCACTATTTTTTCAAAAATGTAGCACACCATCTCTTTCATCTAAGACAAGTGTTCCAAAGATGCGAAGGTTTGGAGTATCCTTGAATCCTAAAAAGTGTGTTTTTCTAGCCCATGAAGGAAATCTCCTTGGCCACATTGTCTCCAAAGAATGATTAGCAATTGATCCGAGAAAGAGATGAGGCCATAAGAGCACTTTGCCATTTCAAGCCATAAGAAGGCCCTTCAAAGTTTCTTGGGGAGGATAAATTTTTTTTGGAGGTTTGTCCCAAATTTTGCAGCCCTAGTCAAACCTATCACCAAGATGCTAAAGAAAAGCATGGCTTTCAAATGGACAACAAAAGGAAAAGAAAGTTTTGAAGCAATCAAAGAAGCCATCTCTCAAGCCCCAACTCTCATTAACCTAGATTTCTCCAAGGATTTCATCTTCTATGCATTTGGGGGTGATGATACTATTTCTGTAATTTTGGTACAACAGAACAAAGACAATGATGAGCAGCCAATTACTTTCTTCAGCCAAAGCCTAGAGGACTATGAGGTGAGATATTCTTTCATTGAGAAGCATGTTCTTACAGTAATCAGGAGCTTGAAGAAATTCAAGCATCTAGTTTCAAACAACAAGGTTCAATTGTTGGTTTCTCATGTGGGAGTTAAAGACTTCGTCCTCAACAAAGACTTGAATGAAAAGAGAGAAGGTTAGATTACTCGTGTCATGGAGTATGACATAGAGATCAAAGTCAGTAAGTTAGTATGAGGAAAAGGATTATGTGAGTAGCTGATTTTGAACAAACAAAAGAAAGCATGCAACAAGAAATAGGTTTTTTTGGCGTTGCAAGACAACCATGAGAAAGAAAGCACTCAAAAAGAAAATGATGGTGTCCTCACTCCTTTCTAGACCCAAGACATAATGCACTTCCTAAGCATAGGTCTATACCCTCTAGATATGAACAAGACCAAAAGAAGACACTTCATATTGCAGGCTTTCCCATATGCCCTTGTTGATGGTGTTTTGTTCAGAAAGGATGTGAAGGGAGTGCTGTTGAGATGCATTGGTAAAAATCAGATTCATAGGGTGTTGGAAGAGTTCCATGGTGGACCAGATGGTGGTCATTTTGCACCAAGAGTGATAGCTCTAAAGATCATGAGGGCTGGCTATTATTGGCCCAAGATTTTTAGTGATTGTTATGCATGGGTCAAGAGGTGAAAGAATTGTGCATTCTTCATGGGTAAGGAGAGGTTAGCTGCCCTTCCATTGCATCCAATTTCAGTGGACTAGCCTTTCATGCAATAGGGTTTGGACTTCATTGGAGTCATTAATCCCAATTCAAGCCAAGGGCACAAATAGATTTTAACAGAATGCATTATTTCACCAAGTGGACCAAGCAAAGTAGCACTCAAGGAAGAAAATGAATCTAGCATCCTGGACTTCTACGAGGGAATAAAAACCATATTTAGCATACCTGCTACAATAATATTAGATAATGCATTGGCATTCATTGGATCCAAGGTAACTAAATGGGCTGTCAAGAATGGGATCTACCTAAGCACTTCATCAAATTATTACTCTCAGGGTAATGGCCTGGATGAATCTACAAACAAGAAATTGTTAAGAATCATTAGGAGGACTCTTGATGAAAATCAGAGGTCTTGGCATACCAAGTTGAAATCAGCCTTATGGGCTGATAGGATAACTCCCAAGAGATCTACAGGTAACTCTCCATTCAAGCTTGTTTATGGAAGAGAGGAAATTTTTCCCATGTCACTTGAGTTGCCAACATTGGAACTCATGAAATAGTTGGAGTTGTTAGAGTTTGGGCCCATGGAGGTTAGATATGCAGAATTGATGGAGCTCAAGAAATTAGAAATCAGGCATCCCAAGCAATGGAGAAGGATCAAGCTTTGATCAAGAAGACCTTTGATAGGAAGGCCAAGGATAGATCTTTCCAAGTTGGAGATCTAGTGTTAAAATGGGATGCAGACAGAGAAAAACCGGGAAGGCATTCAAAATTTGATGCCATTTAGAGTGGCCCATACATGGTCACAAAGTGTAAGGACAACAATGCTTTCTAATTGTCTTCATTGGATGGTGAAGAACTACAGATTCCAATCAATGGAATCCATCTAAAGCATTGTTACTGAAGGAATTCTCCACCTTGTACATATTAGCTTAGGTTTTCATTCCTCTAAGTGCTTATGCACATTGTTTTGTTATAGATTAGCTTTTCTTTCCCTAAGTGCTTTGGCACAAGCTTGTTGTTCCTGGAAATGTGTTTTGTAGGCCTTGCCCCAATCAGATGATGTTCCACCCTCCACCTTCCTCCTTGCAGTGTTCTAGCTAGTTGGGGTACCAAGCAGAGATTTTAATGACTCCATGCCCAATGGATTGCTTCAGGCAACTGGTAACTTCATCCAGCAGGTAGATGACCCCTTTGAGTCACCAAAATTGTTATCCAAAATGAGCCCCTTGCTCATTTTGTGGCTAACTCCCTTCATTCTTCCCTCTCTTGTGCCTCAGTCATAATTTTTTGCTTTCAGGCACTCAAAACTTTTTGGAAATGGCACCATTGGATAGAGATTTTTCTCAACTTTCCAGAAAGGTAAATTTTTCCTCCTAACTCCATGTATTTTTAAAGTTATGGCTTGGCAGAGTTTTTGTGGAAACTTTTCCCCTGGAAGGCCCGCAGCCAGTAATATGGTGCCACGTTTCGAAGGAAGTCGCGGGGGTCGGAGGAAAACTTTGATTTTTTACCGAGTGTTTGGAAAATTTCAAAAAAAGAATATTTCACCCCGCAGGCCCATCGACGAATTGGATCTTGCCACGTGTCTAAGGGGGCAAAAATTGAAAAATGACTAAGTGTTGGTGGCATGGAAAAATCTTCGGGAAAGGCCCGTGCCCAACCACATTGCACCACGTGTCCTTAGGCAATGAAGTGGTGGAGGGCAGAGATGAAGTTAGATTTTTGCAAAATGTTTGGCAAGGGCGCAAGGTCAAATTTTGCCCATGGGTTCTGCATCTAATGGCCTCATGCCACGTGTCTCAAGGCCCATGGACCGTGGAGGAAGATTTGAAAATTTGGTGAAGTATTTTTGTAAAATTAAAGAGGAAGGTTCACCCCAAAACCCGCATCAATGGAATCGTGCCACATGGCACGAGCTTGAGAATGTGGGGGAAAATTGGAAATTTTCCCAAAGCAAGACAAAGGAAATTTCAAGGAAAAGTTTTCCCCCAAACGCATCCAATGGCATCTTGCCACATGTCCGATAGTGGCGAAAAATTATAAAACAGGCCCTGGGGAAAAAGGGAGGTGGAAAACTCATAGCCAATGGGGTTTTGCCATGTGTTCAATTCAGAAAAATGGTCAAATAGCCATGGAAAATTTGAAAGGAAATTCCCGCGGTGAATCACGTCCTACCATGTGTCCCCAGGTCATCGGCCCGGCGGAGAATTTTTGGAAAATTTTCCAATGGCCAAAACAGTGGAAAATGAAGCGCAGAAGGCCCGTGTTCAATCAGAACATGCCACATGGCACCGAGGAGTGGTAGAGCATAGGGATTTTTGGGAAATTTTCCCGAATGCAAAAAGTGGAAAATTTCAAATTTTTTGCCCGCCAATCCGCTTTTAGCCTCTGTTTTTCCCTAAAATTTCAAATGGCCATAACTTTCGATCCAAAGCTTGGTTTTTCACGTTCTTTATATCAACATAAATATGGTGAAATTCTATACAAGAATCTAGGGTCAATTTTGTATTTTCGTGGATTTTTGAGGGAGAAAATTTAAAAATACCTCTAGCACGTGGTCGTGAACAGAAATGACATTTCAACCACCATTTTTAATGAAGAATGGCTTGCATTCTCTCCCAGCATGGTGAAAAATGTCAGGGAATGGACCTGTAAGGATGCCCATGCTGTTTTATTATGTTTTTGGTCGGTGGTTGGAGCTCTCCCATGTTTTCCCATGTTTCTCTCTCCTGGGGTCGTTATTGCCTTTGTAAAAAGCCGATTTGGCTCATTTTTGGGTGGTGGAACATTTTTCATGTATTGCAGGCTCCCTCTTTCACTTTGAAAGTGATTTTGTGAAAAAACTAGACCTCTTCCAAGACTGCAACCTATTTTTTCCTCTCAGATGTTGTAATGCAAGTGTTTTTGATGTTGAAAATGACAATGCAGGCTCTATGAATGAGTTTTAATCCTCTATTTGTGTTGTTTGATTCATTTATGACCTTCCATTATAGTTTATCAATTTTTGCATGAAGTTTTGTTGCATTTCTATGATTTGTGTCAATCTGCAGAAGTGAAAATGCTCACCACTCCTTTGGTGCATCACCTTATTAGTGCTAGTTTCATTTTTTTTGCATTCTCTATCTCTGTCCCCTTTGGAATTTAGAGTAGGATCTTGAATTCAAACCCTCTGTAACTTGCAAGTAATACTCTGATTAGAGGATTTGAGGAACCAACATCTAATGTGGAGATTCTTTTCCATTTTTACAAGTCCCACACTTGGGGAAAGATTCAATGTTGTGCAATTACACTAGATGTCCATCTCCACCAAACAGAAATCTAATCAACATCAAGGGGTGCTACCGATTTGCACCAATAGTCCTCTTTCCCACGGGATTGGGGGAGGCTAGCATGCCTTCCAACCTTGGAAAGACATGTAATGATGCCTAAAGGTTGGGTGGTTAAACAAGCTCTTATTCTCCTTGTGTTGGATTCTTTTGAAGGCATTTGAAGTTGGATCACAAGTTGGAAGTTGGTTGGAGTCCTTGATTTATTGGCTTCTCTCTTTGATTACAAGTTATGTGACAATCACTCTCAATGTAACTTTAATGGATATGCCTTTGTGGGAGCTTTGAAGTCTTGTAAAAATCCTCCTTTTTTGTAAATTGGTATTACTTATAAACTGGAGCAATCTCCCTTCAACATTGTAAAGAAACTTGTAATGGAATTTATTTGGTGTAGTTGTGTATTTTTGAAATATATGGCACATTGAGTTGAGCCTCTTGGAGATGAATTATTGTAACAAATGTTCCCTTTAAAAAAAATAAAATTTGTAACTTCTTTTGAAAGGAAATTTTGTTTATTGGAAGGATACTTTAGTTCTATAAGAAAATTTGTCTTTTCTTCTTGTTGTTGAATCTCCTTCTTGTAGAAATCTGCATTAATTATTTAGTTATTATGTTGAAGGAAACATAGTGTACATGAAATTGGAGGATTCATTTTACATCAATATAATTTACCATCCTTTTTAAGAGGTCCTTCTTGCAAAATTTTGGTAGCATTCTATAATGAAAAGAAATTAATCCTTTCTTATTCCTTTCCTTGAGAAAACCCTTTAACTTATCTTATTAGAAAAGTAAATGTGAATTTGCTTTCTTCATTTCAATATTGTAAACATATTTCTAACCTCCATCCTACATGAACTACTTTACTACATCCTTATTTTATCACTTAAATGTGTAGATTATTTTAATATGGACATATCACAAACCATCGGGTTTCATATTTGTCAAGATGGATAACAAATAAAAGGGAATAATAATCCAAGTAATTTACAAAATTATAGTAATTTTATTTTCATTCAAAATAAGTTCATATTTAAATATATTTCAAATATTTACCTTTTTAAATTTAACTATACAAGGTTCTTACAAGGTGATCATACTTTTATATATATATACATACTATAGTTTCCTATTTTAATTGTTATATTGTAGAAATTATTAAATGGATTATTATATTATTAATATATAATATATATTCTATATATATGGAAAATACCATATTAATTATGTTTAATATTATATATATATATATATATATATATATAAATAATATAATATAATATTTGGAAAGAGTTTGGTGTTTTTGGTTTTAAACCAATCAAAAAAGGGAAATATTGGGAGGGCTGAACCCCTCCCCAAAGTTTGCACACCCACCAAGCCATGGCCACCACCGCACCACCAATCCCCCACCTCTCGCGCCACTACCCCTGCGTAGGACACCCTACCACCGTCCTCCTCCCCCATCCTCCCGCATGTTTATTGTCCCCCCTCCATGTTGTCCCCCTCCATGCTACCCCCTCACCTTCATTGCCCCCTCCTTCCCCACTCTGCCGCACCACTCGCCACACCACCCCTGTTGTGACCACCACCTTTGCCACACCTCCACGTAGCCCTCACTACCACTGCCTCCCATGTAGCCCCTGGCACCATCTCCATGTAGTTTCCAACCGACCCATTTCCCTCCACCATGCACAACCCTCCCTTCCTCTCCGGATCCACAAAGATCCCCTTCAAACAAAAAAAAATATATGTATAAAAAAGAGAAACATTTTTTTTTATTGTAGGAATCTCTCAAAACAAATACAATATGGATATAATCAAACTCCATAGCTCCTCCTCCACCTACAAATGAAAAAAAAAAACAAATGAGAAAAGGAATGGAAAAGAAAAAAATACATAGAGAAATTTAGGGCACTTTTAGGGTAGATTCAAAATCAATGGTCAAGATTAGAATTGATCCTAGGGTCCTCCTTCAATCCTACCTTTCTTTAAGTCATGATATTTTAATGGGAATGTAAATTAACCTATGTGGTGTGTGTGGGTAAATAAATAAACATAGGGGAAAATTAATAAAACTCAAATGGGGGTGTAGAGAATTTGAGATGACCTTAGTAAACTCAAAAAAATTTAAAAAATAATAATAATAATAATTAGATAACTAATGAGTAAGATTTATTTAATGTTTGAGAAAATTGACTTAGTTAAAATAAATAATAATGGAGATCAGTTTTGGGTTCGTAATAATTACCTTAAAAAAAAAAATTCTACCCAAAATTTTAGTTGCATTTCGTGTTCTTTCGGTTCCCAAGGTATGGGCATTACATTTAGTATCAGAGTGGAGGTTCACACACATGGATGCTCTGGGTAATTAATTAACTAGTTGATGATATTTTTAATAACATTAAAGTAAATAAATAAATACAAATAATTGGTTAAAAATAAAATTCCAGACCATTTAATTATAATTTAATAACCTCTTCACTCACCTCGTGCACAAGATGGCACCCATGAGATGACGTTCGGTTAGGGGTTTGGGACGTGGTTCACCTATGCCCAAACCATTGGCACCCTAGTTAGGGCCTCAAATCTTAGAGGCTCTTCAACAGTTGATCGACATTGTGCAAAGAAGGTGTCTTCCACCACCACAGGTGGTAAGAGAGGAGGAGATTTCGTTAGGATTCGAAGATTCGATAGGCAAGGACGTGCACTCGTGAGCCGCCAGAGCATGATACCCTAAGGAAGGAGAGGTCACGTAGCCCTTCTGTTCAACATGAGAGGATAACCTTGTACCGTTATAGCCACTCACACAGTCTTGAGGGACCATTTGGGGATAGGCGACCCCACTCACCTATTGGTTTGCATCACCAGGATCGGGATACATGCAGTGTGATCAGGGATCTTCTTCACTTGTAGCTACCTACTTACACTGGCTCTAGAAATGGCTTTGGGGTAGATTCATGGCTCCTTAGCTTGGACGAGTTGCTTTAGATTGCACTCGTATGAGAGCAATGTCAAGGCAAGGTTTTCTATAGACCTCCTGTTATCACCGAATCACAGGCTGGAGGAATGAGGAGAGGAAGATCCATCTAACTCGAGAGGTAGTGACTCGAGAGATGTTTGAATAGTGATTCGTGGCTCATATGTGTCGAGCATTTCATGCAGAAGAGGATCGATAAGTTTCATGACTTACAATAAGGATCGACATAGAAGCACAATATGAGAGCAGTTCCCGGATCTCCTACAAAGTATGTGGATTGCCACGAAAGATGAGAAATTACGAGTTAACAAGTTTATTAGGGGCCTTAATGCAGATATAGCAAGAGCAGTTAGGATGTTATCTCCTCCCACGCTTGAGAAGGCTATTGAGAAGGCCTACTTAGTTGAGGAGAACAGGACCAAGGCACAGGAGCACCGAGATAGAAACAAGAGAAAATTTCAGGATAGGATATAGGCCTTTTAGAGTCGAGGTCACGGGTACAACAACACCCCTAGAGGAGGATTATGGCCTCTCGCCAAAGAACCACGAGGGCTCCACCACACCCATAGCAGTAGATGCAGCATCATGGCCACCACCAACAGAGGGCTAGACAGACTCAGAGCTTTCAGAGAGGTGGCACTAGAGGAGGTTTTGGTGGAGCCACAAATCAGAGACAAGGTACTCGGTAGGTACATCTAGCTTGCACGCAATGATCCACTAGGGTTGGGTGGCGGGATCAAGGCACCCGAGTATAGGAGGGACCCCATCTCAAAGGGGTATAGAGTACAGTTTATTTTTGGGTCTCCCGATCACTATGTACATATGTTCCCACACAAACCTAATACCATGGATACACAGAGAGTCTCTAGGTCAAAGTAGATGGTGGGTGACATGGGACACACCCATCATGTTTATGCGGTGGTTGGTAACCATCAAGCCGAGCATCGGAGCCACATTCATTGAGATGACATGTACTATCGGGTATTTGTCTAAGTACTTTTGATTCAGTGCTTGATTCTTTTGTATCTCCTTCTATAGTGGACCAAAGTGTGGGCTAGTGGTGGCTAGGTAACCGAGATAGTTGGCGAGTTGAGTTGGCCTCTCAGGTCCAAACTCATCGTGGACTCATATGTGGAGAGTTGCGTACTTGATTTGGGAGTCTTCTCAAATACTCTTGACATTTTATTTATTCTTATAGGATCCTATCATGTAGTGTTACATATGGATTGGCTCGAGGCTCATCGAGCCAAGGTGGATTGCAGAAATAAGGTCATTGAGTGTCAGGATGATCTTGGGAGTGCAGTTGTGATTTCAAGGATGCAGAGGCCTATCTCTTTATGCATGATCTTGGCTAAGAAACTCAAGTGAATCATGCGTAAAGGGTGTCAATTGTTTTCTATTACCATCAGTGATCGATTAGAGAGCACTCTAGAGCATTCAACCTTGGATGATCATGTAGTTTTGAGGAGTATGTCGATGTTTTCTTGACGAGCTTCTAGGGTTACCACCCCATAGAGAGGTGGATTTTACCATTGATTTAGTACCTAGATCTGCACCAATTTCTAGGGCACCCTATCAAATGATGACTCCAGAGCTTCATGAGCTCAAGATACAATTAGAGGAGTTGTTGGAGAAGGGTCTCATTCATCCTAGTGTATCTCCTTGGGGAGAAACAATCATATTTGTGAAAAAGAAGGATGGTTCTCTCGGACTTTGTGTAGACTTTAGACAGCTCAACAAATTCACAATAAAAACCATTATCCACTCCCTATGATTGTTGACTTATTTGATCGGATGTGGAGAGTGAAAGTGTTTGTTGTATATATCTTCCCCTCGGGTAGATATGGGAAAAATAGAAGAATATGGAGATCACGACATAAGGTGTCGACATGAAGAAATTCGCACCTTGGCGCAGGTAAAGGGTGCACGACATAAGGTTTTGACATGAAGAAATTCATGCCTTGGCATAGGTAAAGGGCGCACGACATAAGGTGTCGACATGAAGAAATTTGTGCCTTGGCGCAGGTAAAGGGTGCATGACATAAGGTGTCGACATGAAGAAATTTGTGCCTTGGCGTAGGTAAAGGGTGCACGACATAAGGTGTCGACATGAAGAAATTCACACCTTGGCATAGGTAAAGGGCGCACGACATAAGGTGTTGACATGAAGAAATTCATGCCTTGGCATAGGTAAAGGGCACACAACATAAGGTGTCGACATGAAGAAATTTACACCTTGGCACAGGTAAAGGGCGCATGACATAAGGTGTCGACATGAAGAAATTTGCACCTTGGCATAGGTAAAGGGCACATGACATAAGGTGTTGACATGAAGAAATTCGCGCCTTGGCGCAGGTAAAGGGTGCACGACATAAGGTGTCAACATGAAGAAATTTGCACCTTGGTGCAGGTAAAGGGCGCATGACATAAGGTGTTGACATGAAGAAATTCATACCTTGGTGTAGGTAAATGGCACACGTAAGAGTATGTCAACATAAGGATGGATGCGCTGAGGCGCATCTTTAGGAGGCACAACATTTTGAGCGTTGACACCCCGACAGAAAGCAAACCCTGACGTAGATATTCAAATGGCCATAACTTTTCACAGGGAGCTCGGATTCATGCAAGGTTGGAATTTTCAGAAATCTTATGAGGTCCTCTGTCTAACTATGACTAGATATATTTAATTGGGTGAGAAAAAATTCTTAAAAATGAAAAATACAGTTCGCCACTTTTTGGGTTTGCTAGGGTTCTCACCTACCACCATAATGAGATGAATTAAATGCAACCTGGAGGTGGTTGGGGTAGATTTGGAATTCCTCTCTCTTCCCTCTCTCATTCTTCCTATAAATTGTAAGGAGGGGCTTCTTTCTAAGTGTTGGACATTCTTGTTTTTCCCCTCCCTTCTTCTCTTTGGCAGGTGAATTTGTGGAGTTCAAACCTCCCATTTAAAACTGTAATGCAACTTTGCCTCTTGGCATTTTGTAGTGTATTGTATCAATCTTTGGAGAAAATAATGCATGTCTGTGGATGATTCTCAACCCTCTCTGTGTTCATTTGCATCCTCCTGATCTTTCACTACAATTTTTGTTATCTGTGCATGATCTTGCATTGCATTTTAATGGTTTGTGTTTATTGGCAAGACAGGTGTTCTTCATTCCTCGGTGCATCACCTTTATTAGTTTAGGTTTATTTTTTATGCATCTTCTTACCCTGTCTACTTGGCAAGTTAGTTTAGGTTTTTTCAATAAATCCTCTACATTTTTATGTGTGCATCTGAATAGAGGAATAGGAACCGGCCTTCATCCAGAGAGATTTTCCGATTTCGCAAGGTCCCACACTTGGGAAAAGCTCCATGTTATGTAATCGCACTGAGAGTCTCAACCCATTGAGTTGTAGACATTCAGGGGTGTTGTGATTTTCCATCAATATTTTTGGCATGCCTGGTGGGACCAAGAGGTCATTCCATAGATTTGAAGGAATTTTCAAGAAATTTGGACTAAAATTGTAGGTTTTACAATTTCAGATTTTTCACCTTCCAGGCTGAACTTTGAAATTGATTTTCAAGGGCTTAACTTGCTCAAAACAAGTCAAAATTTCACCAATTGATAGATCTGGGGGTAATATTCAAAAGTGTATTCTTAGATTTTTGATATTTTGACTTTCAAAATTTCATGGTTTTTAGTATTTCGGGTTTTCCCAGGTGTTGAGCATGTCCCAAGTTCGACATGGTGTATTTCAAGTTTTGTAAGTTGCCTTACTTACATGAACTAAGTTTTCTTGTACCTTTTGGGGATTAGTAGCTGCACAACAAAACCTGATAACCGAATTGAAGAACTATATCTTCTGGGTCCTTAAAGTTTTAAATTCTATTTTTAATATTGTCAGGTTTGGTGTGTAACTTGGCAGAATCTAGCCTTTTGAGGCTCATTATCTAACACATCTGGTAACTCAGGGGTAGAATTCAGTGGTATAGCAAAGCAAGTTTCCCTGTGCACATGAGAAGAATTCGAACCAAGTTTGACACTTGAGAAGAGGGGTTGTTTGTCCACTTGCAGCTATAACCAGGTAGAGGAAGGAGAGGAAGAAGACCACAAAGATCACCATCTCCACCTAATAGGACTTTATCAACCCCTCCACCTGGTAGAACTTTCATCCAATCAACAAGGGTTCTTAGGCCAATCAGAATGGCGCAACAAAACCCTTCTGTTAACTTCACTAGCAGCAGCCCACTTGCCCTCAATGCACAGAATCTAGTTCCTATTGCAGCATTGAAGAACATTCCATTTTTCACTGGAGAAAATCATACCACTCCTGGTGATCATGTCAAAGACATTGCTAACGTTTGTGTAATCCATGAGATAAATGAAATGGATGTTGTTGTCAAATTGCTGGCATCTTTGTTCAAAGGGAAGGCATTGCAATGGTTTAGGAGCCTTGGAGCCGGTTCTATCCAAAATTGGAATCAGTTATGCATAGTTCTCCATGAGTAGTTTGGGGAAAAGGGGGACAATTTGTCTCTACTAGAACAATTGACAACTATCAAGAGAGCTCCCAATGAGTAGTTGACTGACTTCAACTTTAGATTTTAAAGGTCTTGGGATAGAATTCCAGTGGCCGTTAGGCCAACTGCTGAAGGTTATTTTCTATACTATCTTAAGGATTTGAATGCTGATATTTCTATGTTAATTCAATCTATGGGAGGCACAACCTTACTCGCTTATATAGCATCGCCATTAGGGCTGAAAAACTGTCTTATTCAAGCCAATAAACTAGCTCCTAGGCCTCCCATGCCCTTGTATCCAAACTTAGAAAATCCAAGCACTAGTCAAGCACCCACTTTGGCTCCTATTCCCACTCCTAGAAATCAAAGTTCAAATTAAACTTCTACTTCATCCTCTAGTGCTTCAAATGAACTCAAGAGGTTATGAAACAATTGCAAATTTGGGAAATGAGTCTGGTTACACTCAAGAGGCAGCAGGCCCAAGGTTTTAGACCTTCTTATCAGCCTCAAGCTCAACCTAATAGGAAACCATACCAGCCCAATAGGCCACCCAATCCAGCTGCAAATCAAAGC
Source organism: Taxus wallichiana var. yunnanensis (assembly GCA_018340775.1). Lineage (NCBI taxonomy): Eukaryota > Viridiplantae > Streptophyta > Pinopsida > Cupressales > Taxaceae > Taxus > Taxus wallichiana. Next base: position 322,182,035 of record CM031243.1, read on the forward strand.
CAAGTAAGGCCTCCTGCCAATAGACCATTTCAGCCCTATAACCCCAATGTTGCATCTACTTCTAAAGCCTTAGTGCCAGTGCAAAACAACATAGCTCAAGAGTATGATTGGTGTTTCCCATGTAATGAACCTCACAACCAATCTATGTGCTTCAATGGTGCTTTGAACCAAGCCTTGATGGTGACAACTACTGGTGTTGAGGGTGAAGTGAGTCAAGAAACAAATCAGCAACAAGGGACATCTCAAGCAAAACACAGCTCCAAATGATACAACACTTGAGAATTGGTAAGATGAGGATTTTTGTGGCATGAATCAAACAATTTCTCAGAGTGTAGCAACTAACACAAGATCAAAGAAGATGAATATTAGCGAAGGGCAGTCATTGGCTCAAGTGATCTACAACCTTCCATCACTCCACAAGGTGTCGTGGTAAGAAAAAATATACCTCCAAACATGCAAGGACAACCCAAACCACCTTCTAAACCAACTCAAATGTCTAGTTGTTGCTGCCCATGCACAAGAAAGGAATGTGCAGACTAAAGGACAACAAAGAGATGTTTCATCCCCATTTAGCATCATTGATCAAATGAAGAAGACAAATGTGAATATATCAATGTGGGAATCTTTATCCATCCCAGGCCAAAGAGATCTTCTACAAGCTGCCATGAAGAATTGGTCAACTTCAAACCAGCATGTCCATATGCAAGAGAAGGTCCTCACAAATGCTACTCAGCCTGAAGGGAATCATGGAGGACAACAAGGTAAAGTTTTTAAGCCCCCTCCATTCTATGTTTCATTAATCATTGGGGATAAACTAGTACACAATTGCATGATTGATTCTAGGGCAAGTAGTTCTGTCATGCCCAAGCAAATAGTTGATTAGCTGGGTCTCCAATATGAAGTCATATCAAAGGGGGTAGTGCAATTGGATGGGACAATAGTAGCAATGGTGGGAGTGATTAAAGGTTTGAATCTTATCTTGCATGCATGCCCCAACGTTACTATTTTACAAGATGTGTCAGTGATAGATTTTCCACCACTCTTTGCCCTATGCTTATCAAGGGATTTCATAGCTAGAATTGGAGGCTACTTATCTACTGAATGGTCACACATATTTTTTAGAACAAGATATGGTACTAAGGTCACAATCAGATCCAAACCAATTGCAAACTTTCATATTGAGCCTCATACTCCAAGCCAAATCAATGCCAACTGTTCAGCATTTGATCAAGAAGATTATCCAAGCACAGATGAAGATGACACCAAAGTTGGAAGCATCCTAGATTTGACTCTTGATGAATGGGCAAGCAAGGTACATGCTTTTGATCCCTACCAAGAAATAGAAGAATCTGAGCTAGGAGTCTATTGCATACATGAAGAAAACCATCCTATTCCTAGCATCACCAAACCAGACCATAAGGATGACAATGAGGTATGGTAGTTATTTTTGATGGATCAAGGAGTAGGCAAGGTGCAGGAGGAGGAGCTATGCTTGTTTCACCTCAAGGCATCAAATATTATTCAGCTTTCCATTTCCAATTTTCCTGTTCAAACAACACAGTTGAATATGAGGCCTTGATTCATGGACTTCATTGGGCCAGAAAAAGGGCATAAAGAACTTGCAGGTGTTTGGAGATAGTGAGCTAATCATCAATCAAGTCAGGGACAACATGCTACAAAGAATGAACTGCTGAAGAACTACAAGAACAGGGTGTGGGACCTCGTTGAGGATTTTGAAGCTTTCAATATCGTGTCCATACCCAAGAAGAAAAATGAAGCAACAGATAGGCTCGCAGCAGTTGGAGCAACGTTTGATGTGGTTGACAACATCAAAAGGGAAAAAACACAACCACGTATCCATGTGATTGTGAGGCCAGTAGTTCCAGATAATAAAAAATCGGTAGGTGTTTGAGAATGATCAACAAATCATCAATTTCTTACAAGAAGAGGCTGAATTCTTAGCTAGGAATCAAGACAAATTAGAGCAGCAGTATGGGGATCAAGTAGTGCAGTTGTAGACAAACAAGCTTCCCAAGGGTTTAGTAACATTGGAGTCTATCTTCAACCCTAACGACCAGTTCCGTAAGGAAAAGGCTAACATATAGGTCAAGAGAGAAGATTCAGAGCCAATTCTAGTTGGGGAAGGCAAAACACTTCAAATTGGCAAAGTGGCCACTGAGTAGGAGAAATCAGATTTCATACAACTTTGCCAAGAATTTCCAGATGTCTTCACTTGGAGCTATGAAGACTTGAGAGGTTTCAATCCAAAGTTGGCACAACATACCATAGAATTGGATCCAGATGCTAAGCCCATCAGGTAGAAGCAGAGACCAGTCAACCCTCACATTGAGCCTCTAATGAAGAAAGAGTTAAACAAGCTAATAGAGGCAAGCATTATATTTCCGATCAAGCACTCAAGTTGGGTTGCAAACTTGGTTTCAGTCAAGAAGAAGAGCGGAGAAATCAGGTTGTGTGTAGACTTCGAGACCTCAACAGGGCATCTCTTAAAGACCATTACCCACTTCCTTCAATGGAACAAATATTGCAAGTGGTATCCGGTTTGGAGAGATTCTCTCTCCTAGATGGCTACTCATGGTATAATCAGGTAATGGTGAAAGAAGATGACCAATTCAAGACGGCTTTCACCACCAAATGGGGCACCTATGCCTACAAGAAGATGCCATTTGGGCTATCAAATGCTGGAGCCACTTTCCAAAGGGCAATGGATATGGCATTCAAGGGGTTGATCAATAAAATAGTTCTGATATATCTTGATGACATCACTGTATTCTCCAAAAATGCAGTGGATCACCTCTTTCATCTGAGATAGGTATTTTAGAGGTGTAGAAGATTTGGGGTATCATTGAATCCCAAAAAATGCATATTCTTGGCTCACGAAGGAAAACTTCTAGGCCATATTGTTTCAAAGGAGGGATTGACGATTGACCCAGAAAGAGTTGAAGAAATTCGAGCGTTACCATTGCCAAGTCATAAGAAGGCTCTTCAAAGCTTCTTGGGAAGGATCAATTTTGTCCGTAGGTTTGTTCCAAATTTTACAACTCTCGTAGAGCCAATAACACTTGATTTTGAAAAAGAGCATGACATTTAAGTGGAAATATAAAGGCAAGGCAAGTTTTGAGGCAATAAAAGAGGCTATATCTCAAGCTCCGACTCTCGTCAATCCAGACTTCTCCAAGGATTTCATGCTATATGCCTTTGGTGGTGGAGACACAATTTCGCAATCACGTAAAGCAAAACAAAGAAGGATTAGAACAACTACTTTCTTTCTTCAGTCAAGGCTTGGAGGAATACAAAACTAGGTACTCTTTCATTGAAAAGCATGTCCTTGCAGTGATCAGGAGCTTAAAGAAATTCAAGCACCTAGTCTCAAACAATAAGATCCAATTATTGGTCTCTCATGCGGGAGTCAAGGACTTCCTTCTAAACAAGGATCTAAATGAGAAACGTGCAGGATGGATCACTCGTGTCATGGAATATGACATCGAAATTAAGGTCACTAAGCTAGTACGTGGAAAAGGACTATGTGAACAACTAGCTTTGAGTCGGAAAGTTGAAGCAGGTGATGAAAAAGAGACTAGCCTTGTACTACAGGATGGTCAAGAACAAGAAAATGATGATGTGGCCACTCCTTGTTGGACTCAGAATATGATACACTTCCTACAAGTAGGCCTATGCCCTCCAAAAATGAGAAAAGCAAAGAGGAGATACTTTAGATTACAAGCCATCCCATATGTGCTCGTTGATGATGTTTTGTTCAAGAAAGACATCAATGGAGTTCTATTGAGGTGCATTGGGACAGGTCAAATTGAGAGGGTGTTATGAGATTTTCACGATGGAGATTCTGGAGGACATTTCACCCCACGAGTAACAACTCTCAAGATAATGAAGGTAGGGTATTATTGGCCCACAGTGTTCAATGACTGCTATACATGGATAAGAAAGTGCAAGAAATGTGCACTCTTCATGGGAAAAGAAAGACTAGCAGTGCTTCCATTGCACCCAATTTTGGTTGACCAACCATTTATGTAATGGGGATTGGACTTCATCGGGGTCATCAACCCAAACTCAAGCCAAGGCCACAAGTGGATTCTCATGGCAATGACTATTTCACCAAGTGGACCAAAGCAGTAGCGCTCAAAGAAGCAAATGAGTCTAACATACTAGAATTTTATGAAGGAATAGTGACCAGGTTCGGTGTGCTAGCCACTATCATATCAGAAAATGCATTGGCATTCATAGGTTCCAAGATTATAGAATGGGATGTCAAGAATGGAATCTATTTGAGCACCTCTTCAAATTATTACCCGCAGGGTAATGGACAGGTAGAGTCCACGAACAAGAATTTGCTAAGAATCATCGAAGGAACTCGGATGAAAACCAAAGGACATGGCATACCAAGATAAAATCAGCATTATGGGCTGACAAGATAACACCAAAGAGATCTACAGGTAATTCTCCCTACAAGTTGGTCTATGGGAAAGAGGTAGTATTGCCTATATCATTAGAATTTCCAGCATTGGAGCTCATGAAGTAGTTGGAGTTGTCTGAGTTTGAACCAATGGAGGCCAGGTATGCAGAGTTGATGGAATTAGAAGAAATTAGAGAATATGCAGTTCAGACGATTGAGAAGGATCAAGCCTTAGTAAAAAGATGGTTTGATAAGAAGGCAAGAGCAAAGACCTTCTAGGAAGGGGACCTAGTTCTAAAATGGGATGCAGATCGGGAAAACTAGGAAAGCATTCCAAGTTTGATGCCATTTGGAGTGGCCCCTACATGGTCACGGGATGTAAAAGTAGTAATGCCTTCCAATTGTCTACATTGGATGGAGAAGAACTCCCGATTCCGGTTAACGGAATCTACCTTAAACATTGCTACTAAAAGGGAAAGGGTTTACCCTTGTAAATATTAGCCTAGATTTCAATTCCTCTAAGTGCATATGCACATTTTCTTGTTGTAGTTAGGTTTCAATTTCCCTAAGTGCTCCGGCACATGTTTTGTTGCTCTCAGGTTGAATTTCTACAATTCAGCATGCTCTCGAAGAAGGAGTTGCGGTATCAAGCTTGGGATCAGACATCAAGTTGGTTTCAGGTTATTACTTATGACTCCATGCCCAATGGATTGCTAAAAGGCCACTGATCTTCTACCTAGCAGGAAGGCGACCCCGTTGAGTCACCAAATTGTTGTATATATCTTCCCCCTTGGGTAGATATGGGAAAAATAGAAGAATATGGAGATCACGACATAAGGTGTCGACATGAAGAAATTTGCACATGAAGAAATTCACGCACAAGTAAAGGGCACACGACATAAGGTGTCGACATGAAGAAATTTGCACCTTGGCATAGGTAAAGGGTGCATGACATAAGGTGTCAACATGAAGAAATTTGTGAGCAGTAAAAAATGATAAGGTGTCGACATGAAGAAATTTACGCCTTGGCGTAGGTAAAGGGCGCACGACATAAGGTGTCGACATGAAGAAATTCACGCCTTGGCGCAGGTAAATGGTACACGACATAAGGTGTCGACATGAAGAAATTTGTGCGTGCCTTGGCACAGGTAAAGGGTACACAACATAAGGTGTCGACATGAAGAAATTCACGCCTTGGTGTAGGTAAAGGGTGCATGACATAAGGTGTCGACATGAAGAAATTTGCGCCTTAACATAGGTAAATGGCACATGACATAAGGTGTCAAAATGAAGAAATTCACTCCTTGGTGTAGGTAAAGGGTGCACGTAAGAGTATGTCGACATAAGGATGGATGCCCTGAGGCGCATCTTCAGGAGGCACAACATTTTGAGTGTTGACACCCCGACAGAAAGCAAACCCTGACGTAGATATTCAAATGGCCATAACTTTTCACAGGAGCTCGAATTTATGAAAGGTTAGAATTTTTGGAAAGCTTACGAGGTCCTCTATCCAACTACAGTGACTAGATATATATTTAATTGGGTGAGAAAAAATTCTTAAAAATGAAAAATATAGTTTGCCACTTTTTGGGTTTGCTAGGGTTCTCACCTACCACTATAATGAGATGAATTAAATGAAACTTGGAGGTGGTTGGGGTAGATTTGGAATTCCTCTCTCTTCCCTCTCTCATTCTTCCTATAAATTATAAGGAGGTGCTTCTTTCTAAGTGTTGGAAATTCTTGTTTTTCCCCTCCCTTCTTCTCTTTGGCAGGTGAATTTGTGGAGTTCAAACCTCCCATCTAAAAATGTAATGCAACTTTTCCTCTTGGCATTTTGTAGTGTATTGTATCAATATTTAGAGAAAATAATGCATGTCTATGGATAATTCTCAACCCTCTCTCGTGTTCATTTGCAACCTCTTGATCTTTCACTGTAATTTTTTTTATCTGTGCATGATCTTGCATTGCATTTTAATGGTTTGTGTTTATTGGCAAGACAGGTGTTCTTCATTCCTTGGTGCATCACCTTTATTAGTTTAGGTTTATTTTTTATGCATATTCTTACCCTATCTACTTGGTAAGTTAGTTTTGGTTTTTTCAATAAATCCTCTACATTTTTATGTGTGCATTTGAATAGAGGAATAGGAACCGGCCTTCATCCGGAGAGCTTTTCCAATTTCGCAAGGTCCCACACTGGGAAAAGCTCCATGTTATGCAATCACACTAAGAGTCTCAACCAATTGAGTTGCGCAGACATTCGGGGTGTTGTGATTTTCCATCAAAAGTGTTCTCCAAAATTGATCTCAAGTTAGGGTATCATGGTTGTGCATATCAGATGCAGTGAGACATTCATAAGACAACATTTTGCACACGTTATGGGCATTATGAGTTCACAGTTGTCCCGTTTTGTTTGACTAATGCCTCGGTTGTCTTCATGAGCCTCATGAATGGAGTATTCAGGACCTTTCTAGATCACTTTGTCTTAGTGTTCCTTGATGATATATTCTCATTCCGAGGAGGAACACGAGGAGCATTTGAGGCAGGTACTTCAGGTTTTGAGAGAGCAGAAGTTGTATGGGAACTTGGAAAAATGTAGCTTCTTTTAGACAAAGATTCAGTACTTGGGTCAAATCATATCAGGAGAGGGTATCTCAGTAGATCCCTCTAAGATACAGGCTATTATGGACTAGCCAACACCCACATCCATTACTGAGGTGAGGAGTTTTATGGGTTTAGAGAGTTATTACCCACAGTTTGTACAGAATTTTCTAGGATTTTTCACCCTATTACTTCTCTTCAGAGAAAAGGGAAGAAGTTTGATTGGTCAAAAAAGTGTGAGTAGGCCTTTCAGTTTCTTAAGAAAATGTTAACCATAAAACCAATCTTATCAGTTCTAAAACCCAGACAGAGGATTTTATTGTTTGCACTAATGCATCACTAGAGGGTTTGGAAGCCATTCTTATGCAGGAGCATCAGTTGATTGTCTTTGAGTCATGTAAGCTCAAAGAATATGAGCTTAATTACCCTACTCATGACTTAGAGCTTGCAGTAGTAGTCCATGCACTCGTGCATTGGTGACATTTCCTTTTAGGTAGACCTTTCATTTTGAGGATAGATCATCATAGCTTGCAGCATATCTTCTCACAGCCAAACCTCAACATTCGTCAATGGTGTTGGATGGAGTTCCTATGTGAGTATGACATGGAGGTATAGTATATCAAAGGAAATGAGAATGTTGTTACAGATGCACTTAGTAGATGATGACATGTGCTTGCTTCATTGACACTATAGTCAGATTTGAGAGGTAGGATTCTTCAGCATCTTCCAAAGGATAGGTTTTATGAGGGTGCTAGATAGATGTTGGAGTCATAGAGTTCTTTAGAGGCAGATATTCAGGATGCATATTAGAGACAGATGGTTTACTTTGGTTCCATAGGTGCATCTACGTGCCTAAGTTAGGTGATCTGGGTAGCTTCATCCTCACAGAGGCTCATCGAGCCCCATATATAACACATTTAGGAGTGAAGAAAATGCATGCCAATCTGAGGGAGTTATATTATTGGCCTATCCTTTGACGGGACATATCAGATTTTGTTACACATTTCCTCGAGTTCCAGAGGGTCAAGGTGGAGCATTCTCATCTCGAAGGACTCTTACATCCTCATGATATTCCCGAGTGGAAATGGAATGTGATTTCCATGGATTTCATAGTCAGACTCCCTATGTCTTCTTATCATCATGACACCATTATGGTCACCTGTGGATAAGTTGACCAAGGTTGTGCATTTCTCGCTAACCAAGGTCACCTATAATGCATAGGCCATCGCCAAAGTATTTATGGAGGACATTATTAGGTTGCATGGGATTCCAAGACCATCATCAATGATAGGGATACCATCTACACTTTAGTTTTCTGGACTTCCTTTCAGGCTGCTCTTGGTACTCAGATTAATTTCAGCTCAGCCTATCATCTAGAGATAGATGGACAGATAGAGAGGGTTAATCAAGTACTGGAGGACATGTTGAGGATGTATGTGATGGACCAAAGTAGAAGAAGTGGGAGGATTACCTTCATTTAGTTGAGTTTGTTTACAACAACTATCACAGTTCCATTAGTATGGCTCCTACCAGGATTTGTATGGTCGACCTTGTAGGACACCTTTGAGTTGGGACAGACTAGATGACAGGATCATTTTGGGACCAACTTATCTTTAGGATTTAGAGTAGTAGGTTGTTCTGATTAGACAACATCTTGAGCAAGGCTAGAGCATGCGGAAGGTGTATACTGAGATACCAAGAGGATTGATCATCACTTTTTAGTGGGTGACAAAGTCTTCTTAAGAGTTCATCCCGCATAAGATCCCAATCCACTATGGAAAGGGTTCTAAGCTATCACCTCGTTTTGTGGGACCTTTTGATATTTTAGAGGTCATCGGTCTAGTTGCCTATCGCCTAGCTTTGCCACCATGTCTTGCACGAGCCAACGATGTATTTAATGTTTCGTACTATGTAGATATGTACCAGATGTTTCTCATGTTTTGATTGGTCATAATTTTAGGTAAAGGATGAAGGAAAGTGGATACTGAAGCCCATACGCATACTTTGGAGCACCGTGAAGTTGGCCCTCCAGGTCAAGACTTGGACCAGTTAGAGTACAGTGGGACATATATGATGAGACAACAACTACCTGGGAGGATGTTACACCTTTGAGGGATAGATATACCTATCTCTTTTAGTGACTTCGGGAGGAAGTTTAATTTTAGTACAGGCAATGTAGAGCCCACATTTTTATAGCTTCAATATATGTTGTTTTCCTTCCTCATAGACATGTTTGGATAAGGATTTGATATATGTTGGATAGTATGTTATGATTTTTTACATTCTTGGACACGTAAGAATATTGTTAGTGCCAATTTGAATTTAGTAGCATGTTGTTAATTTTCATTCGATGTTGTGGACATTAGCTTATGACGATGTTGTTTAGACCTAATTGAGATACGTTAAAGGTTTAGTGTAGTTAGTTGCATGTTTGGATTCTATGGAAATATGTCATGTTATCATTATGTCTAACTTATGGTGAATTGTGTATAATTGTGCATGTTGTTGCATTTTTGATTCAGTAAAGATGATATGCTAGTTTAGATTCATTGATTTCTTATTGAGTAGTTGATTCACATTTTATCCGACAAAGTGCGGTTAATGTGTGTAATGAGAGTGCCGGTGACAGTCACGGGAGAACATGAGATTTAGGCCAGCTACACAACTTTACACAAGCAACCCACGAGGCTTAGTCCTAGTTGTGTTTATTGTATGAGGAATTAGTATTAGAGTTTATTTTTAGGGCACCATGAGTGACCCTCATTTGTAATGTAATATGTCTTGTATTATTAATCTTGCTTAGGGTGTTTAGTTGTGTTGTAAACTTGTTTTAGGGAATTAATGGCCCCACTTACATTAAGTTTTGAGTTTATATAATGATGTTATTAATAAAAGGGATTAGGGTCACATGTGAACCCTTGGGTGGCCCCACACCCTCTACCCTTGTGCCCAAGTGTTCCAAACCCGAAATTGGGCTATTTTAGGCATTTTTAGGGACCCCTTTTTAGTTTGGGAGTCCCTTAGCATGAAAATGGGCCCTTGGACCCTACCTAATAGGTACGGGGCTTATTTCCAAGGCTTAGAGGGATTTTCCCTCCCATTTTTCCTTCCTTTGGTCACATCCATGTAAGGTGGATGGGTAAGTGTGCTTTGTTAATATTTGCACAAGTTTGTTTTGTTATCATTTTGGGTAATTTGGGAGAAGAGGGTTAAAAGCTATTTTAACCTTTCCTCTTTTATTTTTGAAGATTTTTGCTTACTCCTCTTCAAATTCTCCCTCATGGGGAAAGAAGAGAACTTTTTTGGAGCTTTTACTTGGAGGCTTGTGGATTTTAGAGCTAGAGTTTGTTTGGGTCAAGAAGTGGAGAAGATTGAAGTTGGAGAACTTTTTGGAGGTATGATTTTGAACTTATTTGTGTGTTTTATATCATGCTAGATATTAGTTTTGTTTATTTGGAAATATTTATTGTTGCATGTGGATTTTATTTTTTGTTTACTTGATTTTATTCCATCCATCATATGGCATGATGGAGTTTTGGAGTTTGTGGGGGAAGAGAGAGGGATTTTTCCCTCTCAATCCCCATGGCTTGATGGGCAAGCCTTGTAGGATTTTAGTTACTCCCCTCAAATGGTTTGAGGTGTGGAAGGTGGTTCATATGGCTTGAACCTCTTTCCCCATTCTTGGTGAAGAAACCCCTTTAGGGTTTGAAAATCCTTCTAAGAAGGATTGGTGAAAGGGTGGAGAAATAAGGAGGGTTTGAATGACTTTTGAGGAATAAGGAGGGTGTGGAGATCTTTGTTTTGTGTAACTAATGTTGGTTACAACTTTTGGAGAACTCATTTCTTCTCTTCCCCATTTTAGAGGTAGAACATGGTTTCTCCTCTTGTTCATCTTTGCAAAATTGGTGTCTTTTTTTAGTATTTGTTTTGTCTTTATGTGAATGTAATGTTGGTTGTTCATCCTCACTCTTGTGCAAAATTATGGATAGTAGTCCTCTTTTCCTTGGGCTTGGGGGAGGCTAGCATTCCTTCCAACCTTGGAAAGGCATATAATGATGCCTAAAGGTTGGGTGGTTAAAAAATCTCTTCTTCTACTTGTGTTAGATTCTTTTGAAGGCATTTGAAGTTGGATCACAACTTGGAAGTTGGTTGGAGTCCTTTATTTACTGGCTTCTCTCTTTGTTTACAAGTTATGTGACAATCACTCTCAATGTAATCTGTTGATGCAGAATCACAACAACCCTAGACGTTGATCAGATTTCTAGTTTGATCACTCTAGCATCCAGTGTGATTGCACAACATTGAATCCTCTCTTTGAGTGTGGGACTCGTGAAAATGAGAAAGGAATCTCCAGAGAAGGTTGGTTCCTATTCCTCCTTCAGATGCACACAAAAAATGCAGAGGGTTTACTCAAAACCTAATCTAACTTGCCAAGGAGACAGGGTAAGAAGATGCATAAAAATAAACCTAAGCTAACAGAGGTGATACACCAAGGAATGTAGAACACCTATCTTGCCAATAAACACAAACCATTCAAATGTGATGCAAGATCATGCACAGATAACAAAATTTGCAGTGAAAGATCAGGAGGATGCAAATGAACATAGAGAGGGTTGAGAATTGTCCACAGACATGCATTACTTGCTCCAAAGGCTGATACAATACACTATAAAATGCCAAGAGGAATGATTGCATTACAGTTTTAAATGGGAGGTTTGAACTCCACAAATTCACCTGCTAAAGAGAAGAAGGGAGGTGCAAAACAAGAATGTTCGACCTTTAGAAAGAATCCCCTCCTTACAATATATAGGAAGAATGAGAGAGGGAAGAGAGAGGAAATCCAGATCTACCCCAACCACTTCTAGGTTGCATTTAACTCATCTCATTATGGCAGAAGTGGTGAATCCTAGCAAAATGGCAGACTGTCTTGCAGAAATGGTGAACTGTCTGTTGCATTAAAGCTGGTTGTTGAAACGTCACTTCTGTCTATTATTACTTGTCAGAGGCATTTCTCAATTTTATCACTCTAAACTGAACAAAAATGGAATATTGACCAATGAATCGTGTAGATAATTTTTCCAGCTTTCCATTGATATAAAGAACGTGAAAATCGAGCTCTGGATCGAAAGATATGGCGATTTGAAGATTTAGGGAAAAAACAGGCCAAAATGGATCGGCGGGAAAATATTTGAGTTTTTCCCATGCTCTGCCACTTGGATGACACGTGTCAGACTCTGATTCATCCACGGGTTCATTCTCTAAAAATTCCTTTCGGGCCTTTAAACTTGGACACGTGGCACTATTTTATTGGTTCGGGCCTGAGGGGCGCACTTGGCAACTTTTCAACCTTCTGACACGTGGCACGTTCTGATTCGTTGGCGGCTCTTTCGGCTTTTCACGTCCCACGCATCCCTCATGTACTTCTAGCTAGATGTCCCAAACTACCTGGGACAAAAATCTCCAAACCACCCGATTCGGGCTTCTTTGTCCCTTTTTGCGGTGAAGACACGTGGCGAGATTTGATTGGCTCTCGGCTCTTTTAGCTTTTCATGTCCCACACGCCCCTTTGTCCCAACTGTCCCAGATGAAAGTCCCTTGCTTTGGCCGAATCAGCCGGTTTACATCCTTCATGTCCTCTACATATTCACGGCCCAGATGTCCCAGCCTTATTCTTCCGCGTCGGCCGATTCGGGCCCTTCGCGTACTTCACGTACTTTCGGCCCGGATGTCCCAGACTGTCTGCACAATAGTTAGTCAATTTTTTCACCTTCGGCCGGTTCGCCCTTTCGCGTCCCGCGCATCCCCACGGCCCGGATGTCCCTTTGCTGTGTGGACCGTCTGGCGGTTTTTGGCCGATTTGGGCCCCGACGTCCCAACTGTCCCTAGTGCTGCCTTAGTCGATTTTCTCTGTATTTCGGCCTCAAGCCTGGCTCTTTGCAACTTTTTCACATACTTTTAAAACGTTGGGTTTTCTTCTTGGACAGGAGGGTTAGAGAGAAACCGAGGGGACCCCAAAACATGATTTCAGGCCTTGAATCATTCTACTTGCTCGGGACTGACAATCTGATGCATGTTATCAAAATTACCTTGGGGGGAATTTTGGATAACATTTAAGCGACAATGGGTCACCGCTCGCTAGGTAGAAGGTCAGCTGGCCTTTTAACAATCCATCGAGCATGGAGTAATAACTCAAGCCAACTTGATCTCTCGATCCGGTCCCGATACCGCAACTCATTCTTCGAGAGCACTCTGAACTGTAGAAATTCAACCTGAGAGCGACAAAACCTGTGTCAAAGCACTTAGGGAAAAAGAAACCTAACTACAACAAGACAATGTGCATACACACTTAGAGGAACTGAAATATAGGCTAATATTTACAAGGGTAAACCTTTTCCTTTTTAGTAGAATGTTTAAGATAGATTCCGTTAACTAGAATCGGAGTTCTTCTCCATCCAATGCAGCATAATTGGAAGGCATTACCACTTTTACATCTCGTGACCATGTAGGGGCCGCTCCAAATGGCATCAAACTTGGAATGCCTTCTAGGTTTCACCCGATCTCGCATCCCATTTCAGAACTAGGTCCCCTCCCGGAAGGTCCTTGCTCCCGCCTTCTTGTCAAACCATCTTTTTACTAAGGTCCGATCCTTTTCAATCATCGAATTCGCATGTTCTCTTATTTCTTCCAATTCCATCAACTCTACGTACTGGCCTCCATTGGTTTTAACTCGCATAACTCCAACCGCTTCATGAGCTCCAATGCTAGAAATTTAATGATATAGGCACATCGCTCTTTCCCATAAACCAATTTGTAGGAGAACTACCGTAGACCTCTCTTTTGTGTTATCCTGTCAGCCCATAATGCTGATTTTAGCTTGGTATGCCATGTCCTTTGGTTTTCATCTAGAGTTCTTCCGATGATCCAAGAACTTTTGTTTGTGGACTCTGCCTGTCCATTACCCTGTGGGTAATAATTTGAAGAGGTGCTTAAATAGATTCCATTCTTGACAGCCCATTCTGTAATCTTGGAACCTATGAATGCTAATGCATTATCTGATATGATAGTGGCCGGCACACCGAACCTGGTCACTATTTCTTCATAAAAGTCTAGTATGTTAGACTCACTTGCCTCTTTGAGCGCTACTGCTTCGGTCCACTTGGTGAAATAGTCCATCGCCGTGAGAATCCACTTGTGGCCTTGGCTTGAGTTTGGGTTGATGACCCCAACAAAGTCCAATCCCCATTGCATAAATGGTTGGTCAACCAAAATTGGGTGCAATGGAAGTGCTGCTAGTCTTTCTTTTCCCGTGAAGAGTGCACATTTCTTACACTTTCTTATCCATGTATAACAGTCACTGAACACTATGGGCCAATAATACCCTACCTTCATTATCTTGAGAGCTGTTACTCGTGGGGCGAAATTTCCTCCAGGAATCTCCATCGTGAAAATATCGTAACACCCTCTCAATTTGACCTGTCCCAATGCACCTCAGTAGAACTCCATTGATGTCTTTCTTAAACAAAACACCATCAACAAACACATATGGAATGGCTTGTAATCTAAAGTATCTCCTCTTCGCTTTGCTCATTTCTGGAGGGCATAGGCCTATCTGTAGGAAGTGTATCATATTCTGAGTCCAACAGGGAGTGGGCACATCATCATTTTCCTATTCTTGACCATCCTGTAGTACCAAGACAACCTCTTTTCCATTACCTGCTTCAACTTGTTGACTCAAGGCTAGTTGTTCGCATAGTCCCTTCCCACGTACTAGTTTGGTGACCTTAATCTTGATGTCATATTCCATGACATGGGTTATCCATCCTACACGTTTCTCATTCAGATCCTTGTTTAGAAGGAAGTCCTTGACTCCCGCATGAGAGACCAATAATTGGATCTTGTTGTTTGAGACTAGGTGCTTGAATTTCTTTAAACTCCTGATCACTGCAAGTACATGCTTTTCAATGAAAGAGTATCTAGTTTTGTATTCCTCCAAGCCTTGACTGAAGAAAGCAACTGGTTGTTCTAATCCTTCTTTGTTTTGTTGTGCCAGGATTGCAGAAATTGTGTCTCCACCACCAAAGGCGTATAGCATGAAACCCTTGGAGAAGTCTGGATTGACGAGAGTGGGAGCTTGAGATATAGCCTCTTTTATTGCCTCAAAACTTGCCTTGCCTTCAGATGTCCACTTAAATGCCATGCTCTTTTTTAACATCAACGTTATTGGCTTTACAAGAGCCGCAAAGTTTGGAACAAACCTGTGGACAAAATTGATCCTTCCCAAGAAGCTTTGAAGAGCCTTCTTGTGACTTGGCAATGGCAACGCTTGAATTGCTTCAACTCTTTTTGGGTCAATCATCAATCCCTCCTTTGAAACAATATGGCCTAGAAGTTTTCCCTCATGAGCCAGGAATATGCATTTTTTGGGATTCAATGATACCCCAAATCTTCTACACCTCTGAAATACTTTCCTCAAATGAAAGAGGTGATCCACTACATTTTTGGAGAATACAATGATGTCATCAAGATATATCAGAACTATTTTATTGATCAACCCCTTGAATGCCATATCCATTGCCCTTTGGAAAGTGGCTCCAGCATTTGATAGGCCAAATGGCATCTTCTTGTAAGCATACGTGCCCCATTTTGTAGTGAAGGCCGTCTTGAACTGGTCTTCCTCCTTCACCATAATCTGATTGTAGCCTAAGTAGCCATCAAGTAGTGAAAACCTCTTAGAGCCAGCCACAACTTGCAATATTTTCTCCATGGAAGGGAGTGGGTAATGGTCCTCGAGAGAGGTTCTATTCAAGTCTCTCGAAGTCAACACATAATCTAGTCTCTCCACTCTTCTTTCTCGATGGAACTAAGTTAGCAACCCAACTAGAATGCTTGATTGGGAATATGATTCTTGACTCAATTAGCTTGTCTAATTCTTTCCTCATGAGAGGCTCCATGTGTGGATTGACTAGTCTTTGTTTTCGGCCTGATAGGCTTAGTATTTGGATCCATTTCAATGGTATGCCTGAGCTAATTTGGGATTGAAACCTTTCAAGTTTTCATAGCTCCAAGAAAACACGTCAGGGAACTCTTGACATAGTTGTATGAACTCATACCTTTCTTGTTCAGTTGTCATCCTTCCAATTTGCAATGGTTTGTTCTCTTCTACCAAGATGGATACTGAATCCTCTCTCTTGACTTGAATGTTTTCTTTCTCCTTTCTAAACTGATCATTGGGATTAAAAATGGACTCCAAAGTGATAAGTCCCTTGGGTAGCTTGTTAGTTCTCAGCTATACCACTTGGTCACCATACTGCTGTTCTAATTTTTCTTGATTCTTGGCTGAGAACTTAGCTTCTTCTTGCAAGAAATGGATGATTTGCTGGTCATTTTCAAACACTTGCCAACTGACATTGTTATCCGGCACTGAAGGCCTCACAATCACGTGGATGTTTGGCTATACCTTGTCTTGTTGAATACTTTCCACAATGTCAAAGGCTGCCCCTACTGCTGCAAGCCTATCAAGCAACTTGATTCTCTTTCCTAGGAATGGATTTGATGCCAAAACCTTCAAAATATTCCATGAGGTCCCACACCCTGTTCTTGTAGCACTTGAGTAGATCATTCTTGGTAGCTTGTTGTCCCTTGACCTAATTTACAATCAATTCACTGTCCCCAAAGACTTGCAAGTTCTTTATTTTCTTCTTGATTGCCCAATGCATCCCTTGCACCAAGGCTTCATATTCAACAGTGTTATTGGAGCATGCAAACTGAAATCTAAAAGCAGAATAGTACTTTACTCCTCGAGGTGAAACAAGCATGGCTCCACCTCCTACACCTTGTCTACTCCTTGATCCGTCAAAAAACAGCTGCCATACCTCATTGTCATCCTTGTGGTTTGGCTTGGTGATGCTAGGAATAGGTTGATTTTCTTCGTGTATACAATAGACCCCTAGCTCAGATTCTTCTACTTCTTGATAAGGATCAAAAGCATGTATCTTGTTTGCCCATTCATCAAGAGTTAGATCCAGGATGCTTCCAACCTTAGTGTCAGCTTCATCAGAGCTTGGGTGATCTTCTTGATCAAATGCTGAGCAATTGGCATTAATCTGACTTGGAGTGTAAGGCTCAATATGGAAGTTTGCAATAGGTTCTGACCTGATTGTGGCTTTGGTTCCATACCTCATTCTGAATAGCATGTGTGACCAATCAGCAGACAAATATCCTCCAATCTTGGCTGTGAAGTCCCTTGACAAGCAAAGGGCAAAGAGTGGTGGAAGGTCTATGACTGATACATCTTGTAAAACAACAACGTTTGGACATGCATGCAAGGTAAGACTCAAGTTTTTAATCACTCCAACTGTTGCTACTGCTGTCCCATCTAGCCGCACTACCCCTTTGGATATTGTTTCATCTTTGGAGCCCTAGCCGATCCTATTTGTTTAGGCATTACTAAGCTACTTGCCCTAGAGTCTATCATGTAATTGTGCACTAGCTGATTTCCAATGATCAATGAAACATGTAAAGGAGGGGGTTTCAACATTTTACCTTGTTGCCTTCCATGATTTCCTCAGCCGGGCAACATTTGTAAGCACTTTGTCTTACATCTGAACTTGTTGATTCGAAGTTGGCAGTCCTTCATGGCAGCTTGCAGTAGATCTCTTTGACCTGGGATGGATAGGGATTCCCACATTGATATATTCACGTTTGTCTTCTTCATCTGATCAATGATACTGAACGGCGATGAAGGATCTCTTTGTTGTCCCTTGGTTTGTACATTCACTCATTGCACGTGGGCAGCAACAACTGGTATTTGAGTTGGCCTAGGGGCTGTTCTTGGCTACCCTTGTGCATTTGAAATTGGATTTTACTTGCCAACCATTTGTGGAGCCATGGAAGGTTGTGGATTGGTTGGGGCTAATGGCTATTCTTCACCCAAATTCCTCCTTTTTGACCTTGTGTTGGCTGCAACACCTTGAGAAATTGCCTAGTTCATGCCACAAAAATCCTTTGCTTTCCAATTTACCAATGTGGTGTCATTTGGGGCTGATTGTTTTTGGTTGTTTCTTGATCGCCCTCACCCTCCACACCAATAGTTGTCACCATTAATTCTTGATTGAAGTCACCATTGAAGCACATGGATTGGTTATGAGGCTCATTGCATGGAAAACACCAATCATACTCCTGGGTAATGTTGTTTTGTGTTGGCACCAATGCCTTAGAGGCAGATATGGCATTTGGATTATAGGGCTGGAATGGTCTATTGGCAGGAGGCCTTGTTTGATTCATATTTGCAACTAGATTAGGTGGCCTTTGTGGTTGGTATGGCTGCCTGTTAGGCTGAGTTTGGGGCTGATAAGAAGGTCTAAAACCTTGGGCTTGTTTCCTCTTGAGAGTAACCAACTCATTGCCTAGGTTTTGCAATTGCTTCATGACTTCTTGAAGCTCATTTGGGGCACTTGGAGATGAAGTGGAAGCTTCATTTGAACTCTAATTTCTAGGAGTGGGAGAAGGAGCCAAATTAGGTGCTTGATTGGTGTTTGGACTCTCTAAACTTGGAAATAGTGGCATGGGAGGTCTAGGGGCAAGTTTTCCAACTTGGATCAAACAATTTTCAGCCCTAATGCCAATACTATAAGCCATAGGGATAGTTATGCCTCCCATGGACTGTATCAACATAGAAATATCAGAATTTAGAGATTTGAGATAGTAGAGAAAATCACCTTTTCTATTGGCCTGACTGCCACTGGAATTCTCTCCCAAGTCTTTTGAAATCTGAAGTTGAAATCGGTCAGCTGCTCATTGGGAGCTCTCTTGATGGTTGTCAGCTGCTCCAAAAGAGACAAGTTGTCTCCCTTTTCTCCAAATTACTCATGAAGTGCTATACACAGCTATTTCCAATTTGTGATAGAACCAGCTCCAAGGCTTCTAAACCATTGCAATGCTTTCCCCTTGAATGAAGATGCAGCAAAATCTTGATGTACCACTTGCATCTCATTGATTTCATGGATGCACAAAGGTTAGCAATATCTTTAACATGATCACCTGGAGTAGTCCTGATTTTCTCCAAGTAAAGTATGGAATGTTCTTCAAGGCTGCAATAGGAATGGATGTTGTGCATTGAGGGCAAGTGGGCTACTACCTGTGAAGTTGACATAGGGGTTGTTATGTGCCATTCTAATTGGTCTTAAAACCCTTGTTGATCGAATAAAAGGCCTACTAGGTTGAGGAGTTGAGAGAGTTCTGTTTGGTGGAGATGGAGACCTTTGAATCCTTCTTCCTCTTGCCTTCTTCTTAGAGATAATTACAGTATTCAAACAAGCACTTCTTCTTCTCCAACTCTTGACCTTGTGGTGACTCTTCTCATGAGTTTTCGTGCCCGCACTACTCAAACCAGATTGACTCTTCCCTGGAGTCGCCAGATATGCAAATAATAGCTCTTTTCAAGCAAAAAAATTGCAGCAGATGCACATCAACTTTGTTGTAGTAAAAATGAGACCTCTAGTGGTCTCACCAGGGCGTGCCAAAATCGCTGATGCAGAATCACAAGACACCCAGACGTTGATCAAATTTCTAGTTTGATCACTCTAGCATCCAAAGCAGTGTGATTGCACAACATTAAATCCTTTCTTTGAGTGTGGGACTCGTAAAAATGAGAAAGGAATCTCCAGAGAAGCTGGTTCCTATTCCTCCTGTTCTCGATGCACACACAAAAATGCAGAGGGTTTACTCAAAACCTAATCTAACTTGCAAGGAGACAGGTAAGAAGATGCATAAAAATAAAACTAAGCTAATAGAGGTGATGCACCAAGGAATGAAGAACACCTATCTTGCCAATAAACACAAACCATTCAAATGTGATGCAAGATCATGCACAGATAACAAAATTTGTAGTGAAAGATCAGGAGGATGCAAATGAACACAGAGAGGGTTGAGAATCGTCCACATGACATGGATTACTTTCTCCAAAAAGCCAATGCAATACACTACAAAATGCCAAGAGGCACGATTGCATTACAGTTTTAAATGGGAGGTTTGAACTCCACAAATTCACCTGCTAAAGAGAAGAAGGGAGGAGCAAAACAAGAATGTTCGACCTTTAGAAAGAAGCCCCTCCTTACAATATATAGGAAGAATGAGAGAGGGAAGAGAGAGGAAATCTAGATCTACCCCAACCACTTCTAGGTTGCATTTAACTCATCTCATTATGGCAGAAGCGGCGAATCCTGGCAAAATGGCGAGATCGGCTCAGTAGTAAATGGTGAACTGTCTGTTGCATTAAAGCTGGTTGTTGAAACGTCACTTCTGTCTATTATTATGTGCCAGAGGCGTTTCTCAATTTTCTCACTCCAAACTAAACCAAAATGTAATATTGACCCTAGAATCATGTAGATAATTTTTCCAGCTTTCCATTGATATAAAGAACGTGAAAATCCGAGCTCTGGATCGAAAGATATGGCGATTTGAAGATTTAGGGCAAAAAACAGGCCAAAACGGATCGGCGGGAAAATATTTGAGTTTTTCCCGCGCTCTACCACTTGGATGACACGTGTCAGACTCTGATTCATCCACGGGTTCATTCTCTGAAAATTCCTTTCGGGCCTTTAAACTTGGACACGTGGCACTATTTTATTGGTTCGGGCCTGAGGGGCACACTTGGCAACTTTTCAACCTTCTGACACGTGGCACATTCTGATTCGTTGGCGGCACTTTCGGCTTTTCACGTCCCACGCATCCCTCACGTACTTCTGGCCTAGATGTCCCAAACTGCCTCAGACAAAAATCTCCAAACCGCCTGATTAGGGCTTCTTTGTCCCTTTTTGCGGTGAAGACATGTGGCGAGATTTGATTGGCTCTCGGCTCTTTCGGTTTTTCACATCCCACGCGCCCCTTTGTCCCAATCTGTCCCAAATGAAAGTCCCCTGCTTCAGCTGAATCAACTGGTTCGCGTCCTTCACATCCTCCGCATATTCACGGCCCGAAGTCCCAGCCTTATTCTTCCTCGTCGCCGATTCGGGCCCTTTCACGACTTCGTGTACTTTCACCCGGAGATGTCCCTGATCTGTCTCGCACAACAGCTTAGTCAATTTTTTCACCTTCAGCCGGTTCGCCCTTTCACGTCCCGTGCATTCCCACGGCCCGATGTCCCTTTCTTTGTCTGCAAAACCGTCTAGCAGCTTTTTCGGCCGATTCGGCCCCGATGTCCCAACCGGTCCTTAGTCTTGCCTTAGTTGATTTTCTCTGTATTTCAGCCTCAAGCCTGGCTCTTTGCAACTTTTTCACATACTTTTAAAATGTTGGGTTTTCTTCTTGGACAGGAGGGTTAGAGAGAAACCGAGGGGACCCCCAAAACATGATTTCAGGCCTTGAATCATTCTACTTGCTCGGGACTGACAATCTAATGCATGTTATCAAAATTACCTGGGGGAGAATTTTGGATAACAAAGAACTTTAATGGATATGCCTTTGTGGGAGATTTGAAGTCTTGTAAAAATCCTCCTTGTTTGTAAATTGGTATTACTAGTAAACTAGAGCAATGTCCCTTCAACATTGTAAATAAACTTATAATGGAATTTATTTGGTGTAGTTGTGTATTTTTGAAATATATGGCACATTAAATTAAGACTCTTAGAGATGAATTATTGTCACAAATGTTCCCTTTAAAAAAATATTGTAACTTCTTTTGAAAGGAAAGTTTGTTTATTGGAAGGATGCTTTAGTGCTATAAGAAAATTATCTTTTCTTCTTGTTGTTGGATCTCCCTCTTGTAGAAATCTGCATTAATTATTTAGTTATTACGTTGAAGGAAACATAGTGTACATGAAGCTGGAGGATTCATTTTACATCAATATAATTTACCATCCTTTTTAATAGGTCCTTCTTGCAAAATTTTGGTAGCATTCTATAATGAAAAGAAATTAGTCCTTTCTTATTCCTTTCCTTGAGAAAACCCTTTAATTTATCTTATTAGGAAAGTAAATGTGAGTTGGATTTCTTCATTTCAATATTGTAAACATATTTCTAACCTCCATCCTACTTGAATTAGTTTACTACATCCTTATTTTATCACTTAAATGAGTAGATTATTTTAATATGGACATATCACAAACCATCGGGTTTCATATTTGTCAAGATGGATAGCAAAAAAAGGGGATAATAATCCATTAATTTACGAAATTATAGTAATTTTTTTCATTCAAAATAATCTCATATTTAAATATATTTCAAACATTTACCTTTTTAAATTTAACTATATAAGGTTCTTACAAGGTGATCATCATTTTTATATATATATATATATATGTATTATTATAGTTTTCTATTTTAATTTTTATATTCTAGAAATTATTAAATGGATTATTATATTATTAATATATAATATATATTCTATATATATGGAATATACCATATTAATTTATATTTAATATTATATTATATATATTAATTTATATTTGGAAAGAGTTTGGTATTTGTGGTTTTAAACCAAACAAAAAAAGAAAATATGGGGAGGGCCGAACCCCTCCCCAAAGTCTCGCACACCCACCGAGCCACGACCACCACCACATAACCAATCCCCCACCACTCTATGTAACTACCCCTATGCAAAGACACCCTACCACCGTCCTCCTCCCCATCCTCATGCACATCCGTTGTCCCCCTCCATGCTACCCATCTCACCGCTGCCCCCTCCTTCCCCACTTTGTTGCACCACTTTTCCGCACCACCACTTCCGTGACCACAACCTTTATCGCACATCCACGTAGCCCTCATTGTCATTGTCTCCCACACGCCCCGGCACCACATCCACGTGGTATCCAACCGACTCATGTCCCTCCACCACACACATCCCTCACTTCCTCTCCGAGATCCGCAGCCCTTCCCTTCAAACAAAAATAATATATGTATAAAAAAAAAAAAGAAAAACATTTTTTTATTATATGAATCTCTCAAACAAATACAATATGGATTTAATCAAACTCCATAGCTCCTCCTCCACCTGCAAATGACAAAACAAAACAAATGAGAAAAGGAATGGAAGAGAAAAGGAATGGAAAAGAAAAGAAAATACATAGAGAAATTTAGGGCACTTTTAGGGCAGATTCAAAATCAATGGTCAAGATCAGAATTGATCCTAGGATCCTCCTTCAATCCTACCTTTCTTTAAGTCATGATATTTTAATGGGAATGTAAATCAACCTATGTGGTGTGTGTGGGTAAATAAATAAACATAGGGGAAAATTAATAAAACTCAAATGGGGGGTGTAGAGAATTTGAGGTGACCTTAGTAAACTCATATATATATATATATATATATATATATATATATATATATATATATATATATATATATATATATATATATATATATATAAGATAACTAGAGGTAGAAGAGTTATTTAATGTTTGAGCAAATTAACTTAGTTAAAATAAATAATAATGGAGATCGGTTTGGGTTCGTAATAATTACCTTAAAAAAATTCTACCCAAAATTTTAGTTGCATTTTGTGTGGTTTCCGGTTCGAGGTGGGCATTACACCCGATCACCTTATATAAAAATAACTTTAGGTCCTCATTTTATATATTCGAGAAATATATCAAAGGTGTGCAAATCAAGTGATTTTGTTTTACCTCGTAAATAGGGTTTCAAAGGAGGGGTGATTTTACTTGGATGTAAAATAAGTTCTCTCAAGTAAAAGGTTATTTTCAAAGTGATTTTTACTCTATTGAGGTTTTCCACTATAAATATTGTGTCACCTGTATTATTTATTTCCTATAAGTAGTTCTTTATTTACTTATGTTATGATGTAATATTTATTTAAATATTTATCAGAACATTATGTAATATGTAAGTTGATTAAATCGTATTTATTAGAATCCTCAAAATCTAACATGGTAACAAAGTGAGGTAAATTAAATAAATTAAGATAAAATATTTTGTATTTTATTTATTTAATTTGTACGGTTTTTTTAAACCAACCCGAAAGGGTCTTTAAAAGTATCTAGTCCCCTTTTTTTTTCTCCCAATTTATTTTGGTAGTACATTTGTGAAATTAAACTCTTGGTAATTTTTTTAGGTTTTTCAATTTTAAATCCCTTTTTTTTGTGGGGATATGTAATATGATATGATTCTTAATTTCATTTATATTTTATAAATTATATGACATTAATGTTTGTTTAGAGATTGATGTGTGCACAGTGAAAGGGGCTTCAAATATTTACCGTGTGAAAGTCACATACAAAAAAGAAAGGATTTATTACTATATGAAATAAGTTTCATGTTTTCTATAATTTTAAATTTTTCTAGGTTAAATATTTTGAAAGGTAAATTCATACCCATATTCTTTGTCCCCTTTAAGAGGATTGATTTGAAAAACTATAGTTTATAGTTAATCTATAACTATATCCTATATAATTTGAAAACTATATTATTATTTTTAAATTATATATATATATATATAATATAGAATAAGGTTTATATAATAATTTATATAAACATCATATTAAAATTTATATAGTTTTGAAAAAAATTATATATTAAAATCCTTAAACCATATTAAAATTACATGGGATTGAGGGAAGAGTCAACAGACCATATTCTAAGCCTAAGTTTAAATCATATTTAAACTTAACTTATAAATCTAGGTATATATAGGTTTTTAAAAAAGAAACAAACCTAAGTTTGAATCATATTTTATATATGTAGTTATTTTAAACCACTTAAAATATAAATTTTATTAGATTTGGTTTATATATGTTTAAAAAAAAACCAAAGTGCTTACATTTTTTTTAGTAAGGGGGCCCGTGTTTATTTCTTGGCCATGAAGGGATTACTTTTTAAATCTTAATACTTATTAAATAAAACCTAACATGTGTCCCTAACCATTTATATTATCCATGTAAGGGGGCAGCCCCATTCATTTAGATCTTATAGTTTATAAAAACTATATAAATAAACCTATTTAAAGATTTTCTTTTATATAAGAGTGGGAGTGGAGAATAAAATGAGATAATATCTCAGGTATAAATGTGGAACTCTCAAGTATAAATGGAGAATTAAGAAAAAGGGGCTAGTTTATTGGTGGCCCATGTGAAGTGTGGTAAATATTTATTAAAATATTGGTAGTTATAGCCACATAAAGTTGAAAGTTTTTAACTTATAGGAATTATATAAAGTATTTTGTAATATTTCCATACTTTTAAATGTGTGCGGGTAAAATTAAGAGTAAATAAAGGGAGGAGACAAGGTTCTTGAAAATAGGGATTTCAATTTATTTCATTGGTCGGTGAAATTACTTGTCTTCTTCCGTAAAATATGCAGGTTAATCTATACTCTCATAAATCTACTTGCACCTGGTAAAATTATTTTAACTTGGTCTATGTCCTTTAAACCCCTTTAATAAGGGTTATATGTTTTTAATATAAAAACAATATACTATAGTTTATAATTTTTATGAGCTATATGTTATTTTTTATTTTCATTCTATAAATTATATACATTTTTTTAATAAAAAAATGTATATATTTTTATATTATAAATTATAATAGGTTATTATAATGTGTTAAAATATAACCTCCTAATATTATACGTAAGAAAAATTCTGGATTACCACATTCTAGAAATACACAATAAGTTTTGGCCTCATTAAATTTGACGGTCAAATGACCATCATGGTAGACCAAACATAAGACACTATTATACATGTCACTTAGACCTCAAATTTAAGCTCGTAGGTTCTAGGAAACTTTAATTGTGTTAAAATTGATGGTCAAATGACTGTCACGATAGACCAAAAAATAAGCCATTATGACAGTCATTTAGACATCAAATTTAAGCTAGTTAGATTTTTGTCTACATTAATTTTTTTCAGAAATTTGAAGTTGTTATGCATTCTTAGGGGTCTCTTCTTCACTTCTATATGGTCGAAATATTTTTATATAAATCTAGGGTATAATGCAGATCCCTTTATAATGCAGTTATTATTTTGATCATGGGAGGTTAATTAGTATGCATTGTAATGATAGAATTAGTTATGATCAAATAGTTTCTTTAGATCTGTAAAATTTAGATATGATTCTATTAAAAGTGTTGTTTTTATCAATAAATATGTATCTAACTTTGTGGTACATTGTATATTATAATGGGGTGTGTTTTACAAGTTTAGGAAAATAATGACGTCTAACTATTTCTATCTTGACAAAACCTAGATCCTGAATGAAACCAACTACAACATTTGGGTCAAAATAGAATTTATGGCGAGAAAACTCTGGACGATTATTTCTAGATCTGAGGTTTCTCCCACCGGTCATCAAGAAACTGTAGATAACATGAATGCATTCTTGTAACAAATGTAAGATGCTCTTTCTATGTAATGTGAATGATGAGTACCTTCTACACATTGGTAATATCGAACATCCAAAAGAGGTATGGACACAACTAGAATCCATGCATGAAGGATACTTGGTATATTAAGGATAGTAATGAGAGTATAATAGTTGAAGGAATTCAAATAAATAATCTATATATTTTTTATGATTTATCTTCTGCATCTTGTTTTATATCTCAGAGTTTGAATAATTCAAAATTATGGCATGAAAGGTTAGGACATATTAGTTATCAAAGCTTATATGAAATGTATAGATATAGTCTAGTGAAAAGTTTACATGTGTTGTCTTCTTCTCTTGAAGTTACCTCATTAAATGCTTCTAAATTATGGTTTTGATTCTGATTTAGTAAATGGTCATGATGATGTTTTGATGCTATAGATGTTTCTGAAACTCTTATCTTCCTAGATAAGAAATTAAATTGGGCTTAATCTATGTTAGAAAACTCAAATCCTATTAACCTTAGGAAAATGACCAGAAGCCATCATATGTACTATGTATTGATTACCTTGTATGAACTGAGCCGTGAAGTATTATGGGGTCTAGGTGGATATATAAAGTAAAATATAATGGTGATGGTAGTATTAACAAACATAAATCTAGACTTATTACTAGAGGTTTCACCGTAAACTCAGTATTGATTATGTTGAGACATTTCCGTAGCTAAAATGATTACTTGTTAGGGCTTTATTTGTAATTCTACTCAATTTGGGTGGGAAATCCACCAAATAGATAAGAAAAATTCTTTTTGAATTTAGATTTAAAAGAATAACTTTACATATTTCAACCTAAAGGATTTGAAGAAATTGGTAAAGAAAACTATGTTTAGTAAGTCGAGAAATCCTTGTATGGTTTAAAATAAGCTCTTATAGCTTGATATGTAAAAATTGTTTATTTCTTTAAACTGATAGTTGTTAAATTTTCTTCTAACAATGATATATTCATCAAGCAATAAGGCTCACATATTATAATTATATGTATATATGTTGATGATTTACTTATGTCTGGTGACAATTCTGATTCAATTCATAGGATTAAAGAGAAATTGAAGTAATACTTTGAAATGAATGAGTTAGGTCTCTCACATCATATTATTTGTATGATTGTATTTCATTCTATTGTTATTTTTCAAAACACAATATGTAACCATTGTATTGAAATTTTTTCTTATGATTGATTGTAAACTATTTTCTACTTCAATGGAAGTTGGAATTAATATTGATCATGAATCTACATATGAAAAAGGTTGATCTTATTTTATATATGGTGTTAGTTGATAGTTTGATTTATCTAGCTATAACTAGATCAGATATTTCCTATATAAAAGGAATTACTTCAAGGTTTATGCAGCAGAACCTTTTTTAGAGATCATTATAATCTTGCAAAAAAATTAGATATTTGAAAGGAACAATCAATTATGTGTTGTATTATAATAAGAATAAAAATGTTATCTTATATGGATTTTGTGATTCTAACCATATTGAAGTTTTGTTATAAAATATATCCTGGATATGTGTTCAAGTTTTTGGTGTATGAACCATTACTTCAACAAAAATACAATCAATGGTCTCCATTTTTTCTACCGAGGAAGAGAAGTATAATGGAAGAAGTAAAGAATCCATGTGGCTACAACGATTGGTAGAGATACACATGAAAGCTAAAGGAAGTATTTATCTTCTATGTGGTGGTCAGAGTTGTATTACTCTTGATTAAGAATCCAGTTCAACATTAAAGGAAAAAGAATATTGAGATACATATATGCTTCACCCATGAGAAGGTGCAAAGTGATGAGATAAATCTCAAGTTCATGTTGACTGAAGAGCATGTTGCTGACATCTTCACAAAGTCCTTGAGTGTTGTAAAGTTTTGTCACTTTCATGAAAATCTTGGATTGTCAGAGTTTCCATTGAGGGGGAGTGTGCATGACAATGTCACCTCCTAATGGAACTTGGTTTTTGTAAAAAGACCTTCGGACATTTGTAAAATACCTTCAGAAAGTGTAAAAAGACCTTTGGGCATGTATACCTCCTCGACTTATTTTTTAGAAAGAAGTGTAGAAATATCTTAAAGGTGGTCTTCAGTAAAATCTTTAGTGCTATTGAGTTTACTAGTAAACATCCAGTACAAGCATATTGTTAAGGAGGTCCTTGGTTGTAAAATGCTCCTATATGTTTGGGTTTAATAACCTTTTATGAGAACTTGTGAGAATATGTAAAACTCACAAATCATACTTAGCCATTGATCATGGGATGATCTTTTAGATTCAAAATCCTTTTGTACCAAAAGGTAAATTGAGTATGATGAAGGTGTTATAATTCCTTCAATCGATATGCTATCCTAAAACCTTTATGGTTTAAGGATTGTAAATCATGTAGTGTACCACAGGTAGGTAATCTATTGGCATATATTATGTTATCCCACTTAACATTAAGGGGGAGTGTTGGAACATAATGATTAAATGGTCTCGCCAACCCTTAATGTATATGGGTCCATTACTAATATATAAGTTAATATTTAATAATATGAAATATTTATATTTCTATTATTAAATATACTAACCTAGGTATATACTTTAGGTTAAGTATTTAATATTATGAAATGATTATATTTCTAATATTAATTATTATAAACCTAGGTGTATGTGTCAACCATTTTAGGTTGAAAAGGTGGGTTGAGAGACATACCTGGTCACCTTATATAAAATAGATTTTAGGTCCTCATTTGATATATTCAATAAATATATCAAAGGTGTGAAAATTAAGTGATTTGGTTTTACCTTTGGTAAATAGGGTTTCAAAGAAGGAGGTGATATTATGGATGTAAAATAAGTTCTTTGAAATAAAAGGTTATTTTCAAAGTGGTTTTTACCATATTGAGGTTTTCCACTATAAATATTGTGCCATCTATGTTATTTATTTCTTATAAGTATTTCTTTATTTACTTATATTATGATGTAATGTTTATTTAAATATTTATTGTAACATTATCTAATATGTAAGTTGATTAAATCTGTATTTATTAGAATCCTCAAATTCTAACATAAGGAGGCATAATATCATTGGTATAAATGTTTGATCACATAACTCATGTGTTAACCCAAGCAAGAAACATCCCGACCACCATGACTCTAAGTTTATTTTCTTTCATTCATAACTGAATCCTAAAGTAAAGGGTGAATAGAGACCTCAATCATTCGAGGGATTTAAATAAAGATGACATATATTCATAAAAGATAGAGGGTGATGTTAATTGGGAAATAATAGTAAGGGTTTCTTGAATATTTTTTTAACAAACATATGATAATATAGAATATATGTTTGCAATGCATGTAAAGTTTGAAAATCTTGTTGGAGAGTTGTAAGTAATGTTGGATAGTCAATAAAATGGGAATTTTTCATTAAACCAAAATTATTTTCCTTTTCTCTCAATGCTCATGCTAGAGGAGAGTAATAACTTTGTAACCTTCTAGGATATATGTGTATCTTCAGATGTCACCAAATTCTAAACTATACTAATAATACATGATTGATCATTTTAAAGACTAGAATAAATTTGAAGAACCTTTGCATATACTTGGTAAGTCAATTTACAATTCACATCCTTTCATAGAGTTACCTAGACCATTCAATTCAAGAAACATTTTCTCTAAATTCTTGCAAGGATGGAGTCCTAAGCATAATGGAAAAGGAAT
The DNA here is from genome assembly GCA_018340775.1 of Taxus wallichiana var. yunnanensis. Lineage (NCBI taxonomy): Eukaryota > Viridiplantae > Streptophyta > Pinopsida > Cupressales > Taxaceae > Taxus > Taxus wallichiana. The sequence continues at coordinate 322,212,130 of CM031243.1, forward strand.
AAGTATTATGTGCCAAGGAAAATCACACAACTTTTGGAATTTGAATACTTTTTTATCATCTAGTTCTAATAGAAACCCTTTGTTTGACCCCGTGACTATGATTTTAGGTTCTAGAACCAAGAATTATATCCAAGAAATAATTATAAATATGATTAAGACTCTAAATGGTGTACTCTGATTTTCTATACAAGTTGAGGAGAGAATATAAAAGGTTTGTGAACAAATAGAAGGTATAGAGTTTGAAAACCCTCACCTTTAAGAAAAAAGTTCTAGTAACTTGATACCCCTTACAAGGTACATCTCTAATCATCAACTTCATAAGTTAATTACTAGTTCCCTCATTCTTGGAATCTTATAAAAGGATCTACTTAGTATTGTGAGATATAACAAGAGAAAAACTTAGGAGGAAAGAAACAAATATTAGAAGAGAGAGTTTAAGTGTCTCAAAAGTCTATGTTTATAATTAAACTATGTTTTTTAGGTTCCCTATTCCTAACATAAGTGTTAAGGAGAGATTAGTGCTTTGGTATCTTTTAGGTAATCCTAACTGCCGATAGAAATCAAACCCTTTATTACACCTAGAAAACTTGTCATTCCTCTAACTATTGAAAACTCGATCCTTTTCGTAAACCATACACCTTTGTCTCTATCATATTGGTATCAAATAATTATTTAAAATTTGGTTGACCAATAAAACTTGAGCATAAATTTGAGAAACAAAATCTTACAAAGAAGATAGAAATGGCTCAAAGAGTTAGGGCCATGAGAGGATAAATAAAGAAACCAAGAGAGAAATAATTTGCAGCACTAATAAGGAATGCCCAAGAATATTTGGGGGAAGTATATATTTCTCAAAGAAGTGTGTTAATAGGTGATGTTAGTGTCAAAGAAGAAGAATTAGAGGAAGGAGAACTAGAAGGAGAATAAGGTGTAGAAGAAAGGATATTGATAATAGTGATAGGTAAAAGTGCTAAACTAAAATTGAAGATTCCATAGTATGGAGGCATCCCTAATGTTGAATAATTGATTGATTTAATATAATATTTAGAATAGTAATTTTACTATGAAGGAGTGACTGATGAGAAAAAGGTGAAATTTTATTACACTAAGTTGAAAGATCATGCATCAATTGGGTGGGGTTACATTCAAAATAGAAGGAAGAATAAGGGAAAGGATAATACTAGGTCATGGGATAGGATGGTGAATTTTTTTAAATCTACATTCATTCTTTCATAATACTAAATAATTTTTTTAAAGACGCTATAAAACTTGTAGTAGAAAGAGATGAATTTGAAATATTATATATAGGAGTTCTACAAGATCTCAATTAGAGTAGGTCACATAAAATATGATGCAACGAATGTGGCTAGATAGTTTAATGGATTGATGTTTAACATACAAGATGAGATAATTTTATTGAATTTGAGGAAAATAAAAGAATCATAGCTATCAACCCATAAGGAAGAAGAAAACTTAATAGAAAACATACAAAACATTTTAGAAGAAGAGGCATAAAGTTCAGAGATGGATGAGAGAAAGGTGGAAGAAATTAGTAGAAAAGTCATAAGGGTGTAGCTAGCAGCAACTCTCAAATTTAGAATTCCACATGAGGAGATTAATCTTTCAGAGGAATAATGTATTATGGATGAGTAGGAGGTAGAGGATTCTTGGGTAAGTGATTCAAATGAAATAAATATGTAGAAAGACATCATTTTAATGTCTAGAGCATCCTCAAACTAGTGGAAGAGTGGTTAAATCCAATAATCAAATAACATGACCTAATAAAGAGAGTGTTGGATCTCTATCACATGTTAAGACACCCAAGAAGGGTGAATATTTGCTAATGAAGAGAGTATTTTTGAATCCAAAAAGGAGATAAAAGAACCAAATCAAGGAAAGAGCCTATTCAAGACCATGTGCAAAAAAACTATAAGTTTTGGAAACTTTTTATTGATGGTGGGAGTATAAATAATCTAGTTTCATTGTAAATGGTTGAGAAATTAAGACTAAAAATATTAATAAACCCTAATCCCTATAAAGTATATTGGCTATAAAAAGGACATAAAATATTGGTTAATGAATAATATCAAGTTGAATTTCAAATTAGAAGTTACAAGGATTATGTTATTTGTGATGCTATCCCTATGAATGTTTACCATTCACTTATTAGAAGACCTTGGAAATATGATAGAAGATTAGTCCATGATGTTATAACAAACACTTACAATTTAGAGAAATATAGTAAGATGCATACTCTGAAAAAGCACCACTAATGACAATAATGAAGAGGTAGAGAGCAATTCCATGGTGCTGGTGATTATTGGAAAGGATTTTGTACAAAATCAAGGGAGCATATGTTAATTTTTAGCTAATAGAAAAACATAATATTGTCATAAAAACCACTAAAGTGACTGATCTGCCCTTAGAAATTCAGAAATTGTTGGATAACTATGTTGACATAGTAGTGGATGATTTTCCAATTAAGTTAGCACCAATCTAGAGCATTAAGCATCATATAGATCTTATACCAAGATATAACTTTCAAAATAAGTAATTATATGAAAATCAAGAGATTAAAAACAAGTACAAGAGTTGTTAGATAAGGTACTGATTAGAGAAATCACGAGTCTATGTGTTAGACTAGCTATCCTAACCCCTAAAAAGGATGGAGAATGGAGAATGTGCACAAATTCTAGAACTATCAATAGGATAAAAATTATATACATGTTTCCACTACCCAGTAATGGGTGATCTTTGGATTAATTGAGTGGATCTCAATACTTGTCAAAGATAGATTTGAAAAGTGGATATTATCAAATAGGATTATAGAGGGTGATGAGTCAAAAATAACATTCAAGACCAATGGTGAGATGTATGAGTGGCTTGTCATGACATTTGGTCTAATCAATGCACCTAATACCTTGATGATGCTCATGAATGAGGTATTAAATCCATTAAAAGGTAAAATAATTATTGTTTATTTGAATGATATATTAATCTTTATTAAGAAAAATAAGGAACATATTGAGAATCTTAAGTGGTTTTGGATAAACTAAGGGAAGAAAAACTATTGATTAACCTTAAGAAATATAATTTTATCAAGACTGAACTAGTTTATCTATGATTTATTATTTCTAAAGATGGCTTGACAATGGATCCAAAGAAAGTAAAATCCATAGTGGAGTGACCTATTCCTAATATTTTATTTGATGTCAAAAGTATTTATGGATTAGTTATTTTTAATAGAAAATTTATCAAATAATTCAGCGGGATTTGTGCATCAATAACTAAAAAATTAATGGAAAAAATGTAGTTTCATTAGGTTGATGTAACTATGAAAAGTTCTCAAATTATAAAAAATAAGATCACAGTAACATCATATATTGGCCTTGTCTAATTTTACTAAAATTGTTCAAGTAGATTGTGATGCTAGTGGGGAAAAAATTAGGGTAGTTTTGATCCAATAAGGAATACTTATCGCCTACTTTAGTGATAATTTGAATAAAGCTAAGAATAATTACCCAACCTATGATCAAGAATTCTATGTTATGATTCAATATTTAAAGAAATGGAGACAATATTTTTTTCCTAAGGAATTTATACTCTATAAAAATAATCATGCTTTACAATTTTTTAATAGCCAAGTTAAGCTAAATCAAAGGTACATAAAAATGATAAATTTATTAAAAAATCTATTCATTAAACATAGGAGTTGAAAATAAAATAAGGTACTTGATACCTTAAGTAGAAGAAATTAGGACTTAAATGAGATACAAGTTGAAGTTTTGAGATTTTAATTATTAAATGATTTATATGAGGAAGAAACATACTTTAAAAAAGCCTACAAATCTTGTAAGGATCCAATAAGTATGGATATTGGTCAATGTATGGACTATATGCTTCAAAAAATAATTTTATAAAAATGAAGACAATTGTGCATACTCAAGGGATCCATTAGAGAAAACTTGTTGAAGGAAAATCATAGTGGGGGCCTAGGAGGACATTTTTGGAAATAGAAAACCTTTTCTCGCTTAAATGAACACTATTATTGACCAAAAATGCATGTTAATTTCAAGATGTTTGTAGAATGTTGTAGAATTTTTCAACATGCTAAAGAAAAACGTCAACATATGAGACTTCACCAACCACAACCTATTCCAAAAATGCCTTGGGATGTATTAAGTATGGATTTTGTATTCTTATTACCAAGAACCTAATGAGGTAATGAGTATATATTTGTTGTTCATAGGTTTTCCAAAATGGAAAATTTGATATCATGTAAAAAGATAACTTATGCCACCAATATTACACATTATTTCTTCAAAAATTAGTTGGATTGTATGGCCTCCATATAAGTATTGTTTATGACAAGGATGCTCAATTTCTTAGGCATTTTTACAAGACTCTTTGGAAAATGTTTAGTACAAGAATGGATTTTAGTTCATCCTACCATCCTCAAACTAATAGGTAGACTAATATACTTTAATAGAACCCTAGGAATCTTCTTAGATGTTTGGTAAGTGATCATCCTCAATAGTGAATCAAGTTCTAGAAGAGGCTAAATCAACTTACAATGATTCAATAACTAACAAAAAAATATTTAGTCCTTTTTAAAATTGTTTATGGTGTTACTCTAAGGGCTGTATAAGAGATGATAGAATTAGAAAAATAAATGAGGATAACTGCTGTAGGAGAATATTTTTCTACATCCATGCAAGAGATTCATGAGAGTGAGGAAAAAACTGGATCAAAATTTTAACAAGTCTAAGAAGCATGATGATATGAATATAAGAGAGCATAGTTTTTAGGTGGGATACTCAGTCTTAGCACACCTCATAAAGGAAAGATACCTAAAAGGATATTATAACAAGATCGACACAAAAAGATATAACCTTGTAATATTTTGAGAAATTTTTATAATAATGCTTATGAGCTAGAGTTACCTCGCAGACATTAGAATTTATCTAATATTCAATGTGACTAATATTTATCACTATAAAAATGAGAAACCATTAGATACATATGAGAGTGAGGAAGAAATCACCATTTATTGGAAACATTAGTTACCAAAGGAAACTAATGAAGAGATCAAGCCATCCAAGAAAAGAAGCTCATCAAGAAGAAAAGAGGGAAAAAAATTCCATTATTTATCATATGTAAGAACCATGAAACTGAATATGCCATATGGATGAGTGCTACAAAAATAACTAAGTACGCTAGTGATGTTGAATAACTCATGAGAAATAGCTCATGTTGGGCCCCGAAATATCAATTAAGTCCAAAAAGGGTACATAGGTGCGCAAGGTTTAAAAAAGTGTGTAAGATAAGGCACGCAGGGAAGTGTTCAAGTAGGGTTTTGGTTGAACCCAAGATGCGTGCTAGAATCCAGACTTAGCCATTTTTGACATATCAGAAAGATGTGAGAAAAATGTGACCCAAGTGGATAAGGTGTCACCTAGCAACAAGGTAGCCCGGAAGGAATATACTCTATGGTAGAAAATTCTCGAAGGACATCATGAAAAAGAGTGGTGAGCTTAGGCTTGGAGGAGCATGCACTCATGGAGGACAACATTCAAACACTTTGAGATAGATATGAGATTGCAGAAGAATGAGTGGGTAGTTCAGGAAGGCTATATATATAAGTTCCTGCAGAAGTATAAAACAAAAGAAGGAGAAAGACAAAAGGAACAAAGTGGATAGAGGGTGGAGCTCTACAGAAATACTACAAGGACTCTGTTAGCTTGGGTAAATAAGTGTAGGAAAGGATGTATCAAGGGTTTAGGGGTTATAAATTTTCTTTTGAGATCCTAGCTATATGAATCTAGTTATAATGCATGACTATAGTCTACTCTTCTGTGAAATTATGTAATGGTCCTAATGAATGTAATAAGGTTGCCAATTTATGTGAATATGAACATTAATGGTTCTGATGCATACATCCTTCTTCATATATATTTTTCATTTATTTTTACGAACTAAGTATGAATGCTTATACAACTTTGTTTCTATTTTGGTGTAAGTTCTATAATTTGTTAAGAACTTTTCTATCCTGGAATGACTGCAAGGATCTAGAAGCCATTTTGAGATTTATGGTGCTTCAGTATGTCTCATTTCCTCTCAAATATCTTAAAATCGGATCATATATGATGTTTCCCACTAAACTCATATAAAGGAGAGACTCGGCACCCGTGCATGCCTCAGGTGAGCACCCAGTGCCTACTGGGTGATAGGTCGGTACGCATGGGGTTTCCCTATTCTTTGAAGGGTGTAAAAATGACTACATCTTGGTTCATTGGGGACCTCTTTTCAAAGTTGTAGTGGGACATGACATACATCATGATCTATGTAATGAGTGATGACAGAGAATTTAACTTTGGAAAGTGTTGAATCATGGTTCAAGAGCATGAAGGATGAATTTGCTCAGAGATTCAACACTAGATCTGAGTTTGATGCACGTAGATGGGTAGAAGAGAACCTCTACCATGATTTGTATGAAATTTTTTTGTTGCTTCCCAGTTGAACTGTATGAATGGCTCTCAGCATATGTGTCTAGATCAAGATGGTATTATAGATCACATGCGTGGACCCAAGAGGAATACCATAGGTTACAAGATGCAGATCTGACGTGGACTCATGTTGTGGATCATTGGTGGAAGGGAGTGTTGGCTAGATACACTCTATAATATGTTATTTACACATATTCATGCCCGGAAGTTACCGAGTTTGAGTTCCTGAGGGAGCCCAGAGGATCATTTCTGCATGTTATTCCTTTGGAGATGAATATCTTGATCTTGACCATGAGTTTAGAGGAATTTCCAATGGTTGGCTAAACCATTTTGAGCATTGGGTGAGGAAGCTAGGGTAGAGGAATATGGAAGATATTATGACAGAGAAAGAAAGGGAGGAGAGGGGGCTCAAGTATAGTAAAGCACATGAATGGGATATTGCTAGACAATGCAAGGTTGCAAGTGTGATGGATCTATGGAGGTAGACATTGTGAGAAGGAGTGGAGGTTCACACGGAGGATATGGAACTTGAGAAGTCTGTGCTACCCCATCTTGGAAAGTACGTAAGAGAGACCCCTTCAGACTTCTAATGAGAGTTTGTCATGTGGAGAGAGAAGATTCATTGGCATGTATCTAAACCCACCTAGTGACCAAACCCTGGCACTTGGTTTTCCAAATCAAGGAAGGAGTATCGTTGACCTAATTGGTATCAGTGGAAGTGATAGATCTACACCTAGGAGATATAATTTTTCATTTCCCACTTCTATGGCTACACATATTCCAGTATTTGGAGGAATTTTTGGACAAGGAGCAAGTACACAAGCCTTTGGTCTTGTGTTTGGGAGTGGCGTAGGGTACACTAGTGGTAGTGGGGCATTATCATAGACCATTGACATGCAGTTTAGTGGAACCTTAGGGACCCTTGGCATGACCACTATAGGACCTGGTGGACCTAGTGGATCTGGTGGGTCAGGAGGAACAAGACTGGTGGATCTGGGGTCGGTCAACAGACCAGGACTCGGTGGATCCGGGAGGATCCGGTGGCTTAGAAGGCATAGGATCTAGTGGAGCTGGTGGATTCAGAGTGGAGGGAACCAAGGCTCGACTTAGGAGGACAAGGGCCCTAGCCACCCCCTCAAGTATTCTTTTAAATGTCTTTACATTTTATAGATTACATAGGTATTGAAGATGTTACAGAACATGTTCATAAGTGTGAATCGCTATAGCATACAAATGGGGTCACAACCCCAAAGTATAAGGTTAGTTAGTTTGCAACGACGTTGCAAGGGTATGTGCATAGCTAGTATAGGAAATATGACCCCCATCAAATGGTGGTGGATTATACTTCTTTAAAAATGCCTTCTGGTAGAATTGCACATCCCTAAGTTTGAATGAAAGAGCATCCGCACCATAAAGGAGATTCAATAGGGAATGGTGGAGAGTGTGTGGAGTATGATTCATGGTTTAAGACCCTCCTGTCAAAATTGTCATATGACATTCACTCTTCACAAAATTCTCAATGGTTTTTTGGGGCGTTTATAACTCCATTTATAAGAGCTTTATCTCATTAAACTTTCAAGGAACCTTGTGAGGTGTTAGAAGTTGCTCTGCATGCTGAGGCAATTGGAAGTGTTGATACTAGTGTAAACCCATTCCTGGAGGCTCAAATTATTGCTATGGCTAAGCAACTGGAGAAGTTGTTTGTGAACTCAGCCCATGAGACTTGCAGTGGTACATGGTGTACAGATTGTTAAGTGGAGCGGCATGTCCAGGATAGTTTCACCTGGAGGATGGTATTCGCCATAACAATAGACTGTGAAATTTGTCATGGGGACCATGATGCAAGTAGATGTCCCTTGTTACAAAGTGTGTAATTTGGAAGAATGTGTCTTGCTACTATAAGATCTGCATCTGTACAACCCATAATACTAAGGATTGTAGGCTTATTGAATAGATCCATGAGGCCATTGATCATGGGGTGCGCTAGACCATCATTTCCAGTAGTTCTAAAGGTGATGATTGCCATTATGAGGAGCATGTAGATAGAGGCGCATGTGGAAGGGGATTTCGTGGAGGATTACGTGGTCGTGGTAACCACAGAGGAGGAAGAAGTGAGTTCCCATGTGGAACCTATTTTAATTGTGGGTCTATATAGCATTACAAATGAGAGTTCCCAGACTTGTCGTAGTGCTCATGGTGTCGAAGAAACAAAAGTATGAGGAGTGCCCTAAGTTGTTTGAGCACATGAATTAGTAGCACTAGAAAGACAAGGACACTGTAATGGTAAGCATTAAGAAGACAGACACGCAATGGATGCAACAAGTGACATGTGATGCGGGTTTGGAATGTTATGGTAATAACAAGATTAGAGGCCTGCATGTAAAGGAAATACCAAGGCGTAAAACCTGGTTTCAAGGGAAGAAGTGGTACATGGGAAGTACCTGCACTGTGCATCAAAACAAGGTATATCAAGATACCATGGACATCATTCAGAGTTTACAGGAGAAATTCAAAGTGTCTAAAGGAGCATTCCAAGAGGAAGGAGAAAAGAAGGAAGGTTAAAGCACCAAGAGATAACCTAGATGAGGTCAAGGAAGTATGTAAATGCTAAGGAAAGAGAATATTATTCCCTTTCTAGGATCATGATTGAGATACAAGGTACAAGTGCTGCAGAGAACAAGGTGAGAGGCAGTCTTGTATGTAAACCTTCCCCCTCACATCCTTAACTATGATAGGGATATCATGTTAAATACAAATGTGGATAAATGGCTCCTTAGAAATATCCTCACGACATAGTCATGGAGGTCAATGTTCTCACATTAGATGCATGACATCAGATGGGAAGGCCTGCATTACAGCCATCTTTGAATGTGTTGTATATGGCAAAAAAATGAAGGCAATTCCCATCGGTGTCTTAAAGGATGCAACTATCACCATTCAAGGAGAAAAGTTTACTGGGGACTTCAAAGTCTTGGCGCTCACCAAGGTAGAAAATTTCCCAACACTACTTGGGTGCCCATGGTGTTATAAGAACAATGCAGATCTTCAGTTCAATAAGGGGTACATAAGCTTTGAAAATGAGGAAGAATGGGTCAACATACCCCTAGCTGATGGGAATTCAACACCCTATACTAAACCTTTGGGAGAATAGGTCCTGGATAGAATATATGTACGCTCAATCAGGGATCCAAAGATAATCCATCCTATTGATGGAATTATCTAGTTCGAGGATGCTCAGTCGGTAAGTGACACCACTAGTTAAGCATGTGATAATTCGGAGCATGGAACCTATGATTTGATTAGATGACATTTAAGAGGATTGATGAAAAAGGTGACAAAGGTGTGCATAGTCTAGTTCCTAGGAGGAAAGGAGCTACCTAAGTACTTAGGAGGAGCCTCCCCTGAGGTCTTTTTACAGAATATGGAAGCTCAGTGAAAGGAGGAAAATGAAAGAAGGGGGATGTTAAGTTACGTCCTACTAGGAACTGTTATGCGCTAGTGGGCAATGCATCGGGATAATCTCTTGGAATGGTGTGAAGTGAGAATTTCTTCTCTATTCATTTCTAGAAGCAACGTGCCCACCACCATCAAGGACTACCATGGTAAGGATCCCACCTCTTTCCACATCCAAGCATGTGAGAGGGTCTAGAGAGGAGGCACAAAAGCTTTACCACCATCCCTTTAGGTACACAAACTATATTCTACACTACAGGGTTACGCGCGTGCATGGTACATCCACTTTGAGACATGCCGCCAAACAAGGAATTGGAAAGAACTAGCAGCTGATCTTGTCCAAGAATTTGAGTATCAAACACCAAATCATCAGTGGATAAGGCATTGCAGGAGATCAAGTGCCTTATGATGGGGGATAGTACCATGACAGAAGATAGGCTACTAGAGTTTCTAGGTGAACCTAGCCTAGAGGCACACTTTGAGGAAGAAGACATAGAAGATATACAATTTGAGTGCTCATGCACAAAGAAAGAAAATAAAAGATGGTCTATGTCATAGATGGTGAAGAAATGGAAAATTTGGAGGTTAACCATTCTCTAGGCTCACGTGAAGTGATGGATAGTGCTGATGAAAGAACATGTGCCTATCATGAGCCTTTAAAGACAAAAAGGTTAATATTGGGTCGAGAGGTAGAACCCAAGGAAGCTATCATTGGAGATTATTGGTCAGAGAAGGAAGTCTCTAAGATCATTGATCTTTTACAAGAGTTTGAGGATTTATTCCCGCATGGGTATCATGAACTCAAATGCATTCACCATTCCTTGGGGGAAATGAAAATTAAGTTGAAGGAAGGTGCATGCCCGGTCTGAAAAATACCATACCAAATGAATCCTAACCTACGCATGAAGGTAAAGGAAGAGATAAAAAAATGATAACATCTAGGATCATTTAATATGTTGAAGAGTCGAAGTGGATAAGTCCAATGGTAATCTGCATCAAGAAGGATGGGTAGATTAGGATCTGTGTGGATTATAGGGAGCTAAATGCAATTTGTCTCATCGATCCTTTTCTAACCCCCTTCATTGAAGAAATTTTGGAGGCATTCGCTGGGTGCAAAATCTATTCCTTTATAGATGGATTTTTCGGGGTACCACCAAGTTTGGATTGCAAAGGAAGACCAGCAGAAGATAACTTTTTCCACTGAATGGGGAAGTTTTGCATACATGGTCATGTCCTTTGGGTGAAGAATGCGCCTACTATTTTCTCACGCATAGTGGTATAGGTGTTCTAGAACTTCATCCATAAATTTCTTTAGGTTTATTTCGATCATTAGAAAATGTATGGACTAGTCAAAGACCATTGTGATAATCTAAGGTTGATGTTTGAAAGGTTTCCTCGAGTTGAGGATATACCTCAACATTAAGAAGTGTGTCTTTGCTACCCCGTTTGGAATGTTATTAGGGCATATCATATGAAAGGAAAGACTCGGTTCTCGTGTGTGCCTCAAGTGAGCACCCAAGCACCCACCGGGTGATAGGCCGGTGTACATGGGGTTTCCTATTCTTTGATGGGTGTAAAAATGACTACATCTTGGTTTCCTTGTTCTAGAAGGACATCATATATAAGGAGGGATTGCTAGTATATCCTATCAAGATTGCAGTTATTATGGGATTGGGGAGCCTACTAGCCAAAGTGCAGTGCGGAGATTTCTTGGGCATATGGGTTATTATAGGAAACTCATTAAGGGGTACGCCAAAATTTCCGCACCTTTGGAAGCATTTCTCGACATAAAAAAATTATGGAGAGGCGTAGTAGAAGGCATTCAACACATCAAGGATAGGCTTGTCACCTTTCCTATATTACGTTTCCCCTCTTGGGATAAGCCCTTGCATGTTCATGTCGATGCCTCTGGAATGGCCATTGGGGTAGTGATTGCACAACCTGGTGAGGGAATTGTTGATCACCCCTATTCTTTATAAGTAGGAAGTTAACATTAATGTAATAGAATTATACTACGACCGAGTGCAAAGCATTGTCTATGATCTACGTGCTTCATAAGTTTAGGAAGTATTTATTGAAACTCCCTTTATCTTGTACACTTACTACATGGCATAAAATATTTGGTGAATGTGCTCGCCCTACAAGGTTGCATATGTCGGAGGGTGCTATTATTTCAAGAGTTTGAGTTCACGATAGTTATGAAGCATGGAAAGATTAATTGTGGACTCGATCATTTTTCAAGAATTGATTTAGTGGAGGATGCGAGAGCATTAAAGAGAGTATGCCGAGACATGTAAGTGTTTAGGTTATGGTGCGTACCCTCGGATTTGGAGGAAATTGTAGTATTTCTAAAGGAAGGTGTAGTGCCGAAAGGGATAAAGACCTTGGAGAAAAATAAGCTAGCTATATGTGTCGTGCCCTATATGTTAATTAATGGAGACCTGTACAAAATGGGCTGTGATGAGGTTCTACACTGATCCATACTAGAACATGAGTGCGTTGTTGTAATAGAAGAAGCACTTCATGGGATTACAGGAGGACACTATGTGGGAAATGCAACTGTGTGGAAGATTCTACTCGCAGGGCTTTGGTGAGAGACCATTTATCAAGATTGCATAGAGTTTTACAAGGCTTATGACCATTTCCAGTGCCTTGGAAAACCTAGAAAGAGGGATGAAATTCCCTTACAACCAATACCAAGCGTGGAACCATTTGAGAAATGGGCTATTGACTTTTTCAAACCAATCTCACCAAAGTAGCGCAAAGGACTGGTTCACGGTATATCATTACTTGCACTGATTATTTGATGAGGTGGGAAGAGGCAACACCCACTAAGGATTGTACCACAGCTACAGCTACTAGATTTTTATGGGAGAACATAATCAACAGGTATGGATGCCCATTGAGCTTGAAAAGTGATAGAGGTACACACTTTCTCAATGAAATGGTTAGGATTTTGTTATCAGAATTCATGGTGGCCCATCACAAGACTACTCCCTATCACCCTTAAGAAAATGGAACTATTGAGGTGTTTAACAAAATACTTAGTCACATGTTGACTAAGATTTGTGATGTTGGTAGGTAGGATTGGGATGATAAAGTATTAGCCATTCTTTGGGCATACAGAACAACCTACAAAAGGTTGAATAAGGCCACACCATTTTAGTTGGTGTTTGGTGTGGAGGTTGTCTTACCAGTTGAGTTTATGTTACCTTCATTGTGTATAGTGCGTGCAGGAGGGTTGGATGATGAACAAGCATTGGAAGAGAGAATTGATGAATTGATGAAGCTGGATGAAAGACGATCACTAGCCAGGTGGATCCAAACAACTGAAAAAGAAAAACATAAGGCATGACATGATCACCACATTAAGAACAAGAAGTTTGAGGTTGGGCAGATGGTGTTGTTGTATGATTCAAATTTTTTATGCCACCCTAGGAAGTTGAAGGTCCATTGGTTAGGTCCCTATATAATCTCATACATCCTTGATTTGGGCATGTGCCAGTTACACTGGATGGAATGAAATTTCTTGGACACTTCAATGGGAGTAGGCTAAAGCCATACTATAAATAAGGCTTCTTGGTGTTTGTAAATAAGGTAATTTTACCAGATAGTTTAGAATTTCCTTTATGCATTTCCTTTCTTGTGTTTCCCTTTCACGTTGTTGTTTTGTTTTATGCCTTGGGTGCTAATAACCTTGTTACTTTTTGAGGGTTTTGAATGTGCAGAGGACCGCACATCATTTTAATGTGGGGTGGAGTAATGTGAAGGAAAGCGTGGGTAAAGTGCCAAGGAGGATTGTGTTGGAAATCCCAATCGAATGGCCCTATTGAAAGAGGTGCATGAAAGAAAAGGTGGAAAAGGATGGTTGGTGTCAAGATAAGGCTACTTTCAGATCCCACATACAAAGAAGGAAGAAGTGAAAAAAGCAACACGAGGTAGGAGAAAGTAAAAATCATGATAGAATAAGTGCCTTCGCACCGATGACGTATGTGCAAGAGTCTCCTATCAAGATGGATTTTTTGTGTGCCATAAGGTTGGAATATTTTCTACACAAGGTTGGGTGCGTGAGTTAGAGCATAAAATTCAGGATTTGTTTGAAAAATCTGCATTAAAAGTTAAAATTATGGTGGTAAGTGAAGTAGAATTTAATGCTTAAAAATGGGAAAAACTATAAATAGAGGTTTAGAAATTTCATTATTCACTTTACGAATACAAAGAGAAGAGATTTTACAAACTAGGGTTTCTAGAGTTGATCCGTGTGAAGAAAAATTACAAGAATTTGAGCGTGAGTGACAAATTTGGATTTACAAACCAGAAAGGAATTGATTCATGGGTGTGGTAAGAGTTATGGAGAAGCATCATCTAGTGGAAAGAGATTTTAGTTAGGGTTTGGTATCTAGGGCATGGGTTAAAAAAGAGTTTCTTCAACATTTTGAGATCTAAACTTGGAAAGGGGTAGTAAAACAAAGAAAGTGTAAGAAGTTGAAGTGTTAACATAAACAATGGCACCCAAGATACCAGTTAGAACACCTAAGAGGGGAAAGGGAAAAGGTAAGAGAAAGCAACAAGAAACTGGCATAAGTACAAATAAAGAGTGGTATGCAGAAATGCAGTACCTAGACGGAGTATTACTTGGGCGAGAGTGGGAGTCCCATTTATGAAAAATGGCGGTAAATGATTAGAATCATCACTTGAGAATGATCGAGAAGGAAAGGGCACTAGAGTTAGTGCACCTAATGAATAAAAGGACACCAGAGGGTTTGCCCATTTATAATGATAAGGTAAAATTAAAAATGGAGAAGTCAAGATTATTACAACTCTTTGAGTTGCCCTACTTCAAAGAGCCTGAGTGCTTATATCAATGGTTGATGTCACACATGCATGAAGATTAATTTCACTTTGTAGGCCACAAGATACACATTACCCTCGTCTTTTTCACATTTCATGTGCCTCATCTCAGAAGGATGAAGTTTGGAGGATGACCTATGCGACAAGGAGGCAATTAAGGAAACCATCACTGCTTATGCATACAAAAAGGGGTTGAGGTACTTTGATATCACAGACATCAAGGACCCAAAGTTGATGAATATGACCACACACCTTGTGAAAATATAAATCTCTAGGATAGATGGACCTGTAAACAAGTCATGGCTAAATGTTTGCAGGAGGATTTCTACAACCTATCTACATACATCATAGATAAGATTGTCGCAACAGCACACAAGAAGGTGATAAAATCCTCTTTGGTAATGTCCTGTTAACCATTGTGTTCTCAAAGATTGGAGTGTTAGATGCAAAGTGGAAAATTTGTGTGGGAGTACCTGCTAAAGACCCTTCGCTCGCGAAGAGTTTTGAAAAGTATACTTGTGATAATATGACGGCCATGCACAAGGTGCACCTGGAGAAGTGGTATACGTTCTAAGGAATGTTTTTAGGGCGGAATGGAGGATCCCTAAACAACTGCTAGTGACCACCAAGGGAGATGCCAAGTTTGCTATGTACCAACATTTTTGCCTTACCAGATTTAAACTGATAGATGAGACATGGATCCCATGGTGCAAGCTCCCTTTTGCCTTCACATCTCAACACTTCCAAGTGGGAGTGAATAGGTTCAAAGAGTCCAAGAAGTTGAAGTTAGACCTTGGTAATCTATACCAGAACCATAGAGAAATGTGCAAAGGGTTGGTCAACCCAACAAACACACGTACGTGGAGAATTATGTGTTGCATGAGGTCTAAATGGTGAAACTCATGAATTTTCCCATTACAGGAGGGTCCGTGGCATGAGTATACCTTCGTATAAGACCCAAATTTTAGAAGGGCACCTATCTAGAGAAAGAGGTGTCCATACCTGAGGACCCAACTGATAGAAAGAGACCCACACCCAAACATGGCGAAAAAGAACCAAAGAAGAAAGTACCAAGTGTATTGGATGCACAGGAAATAGGTACCCCTGGGAAAAGTTCTAGAACAAGTATGTATTCACACAAGAAAATTTCCACATTCAAAGAGAAAAATCTAGAGCCGAGAGAAGTTGTTAGACAAGGAGTCATTGAAAGAAGAAGAGATAAAGTCACCTACACCGGAATCCTTAGTTAGGAAGAAGCATAAGATGATGGAGGATTAAGATTCTGAGTACACTAAAATTGATGATGACGATGAAGAAGATGATGACGAGGAAGATGAGTTTGAGGTAAACCAGAATAACTCGTGTTAATTGTACATGACTCAGAGGAGGGAGAAGGAGAAAAGGATGAGTAGATCTTCACGTGGAGAAATGGAAGCCAAGAGGAGGAAGGCACCTAGGACAAGGAAGGGAATGAAAAGGTAAACAAAGCGGTGGAAAGAGAGGCTGAGAAGATCATTAAGACCTTGGTGGAAGAGGAGTTGGAACGCAGTGTTGAGCTAGTGATGAATGAGAATAAGGAAGAGATCGTGGAAAAGGACTATGGCAGCACTAGAGGCCCCACTTTAACTATAAATATTCCTAAAGACACGTGCATGGAAGGAAAGCACATGGAGGAGGAGAATCCAAGAATGGGTTACATTGATGACCCCAACAAAGTTTTGCGTGTGCAGTTCTAAAGCATGATTCAGAGAGGATCTCCTAGAAATGTCATCATTTTCTCAAGAGGGCATGTACCCCAGACAAGTAAGATGCTCTCTTAGGAATTTGTGTAAAAATCCCATTTTAAGACTTTTAAAACAAGGGAATTTTTTTTTGAACCATAATGTTATCTATTCTAAATAAAACATCATTTAGAACACACATTCTATGCCAATAAATCTCTTAATAGATAACCATATGCAGCTATAATGACTCGGTTACTAACTCGACCTCTCATGTTAACTTAAAGTATAGGATACTTTATGTATACTATGTATACTTGGTTCTCCTACCCTATTCCAGTAATTTGAGTGATTTGTTTAAAGAATCTATCTAAATATTTGTTACCAATATTAATCGACATCACGTTGCTTTAAACTAGGTGACATAGGACAACGCAACCAGCGACTTGCAATACTTTGACCAAATATTTTCAGCATACTATTCATGTTACTATTCCTAGATGACATAGTTATCATTCTGGAATATTTCCTTCACCTCACTCATTTGTTATCTAGAATGGTATTCTGATCGTCATCAGTCCACTTGCCCAAGGTTTGACCCTAGACTAGATTAACAACATAATTTATTATAGGAAGAAACTTTCAATTACTCATGGTACCTTGGCACATCTAGTTGATTTCGAGCATTTGAGTATCCTAATAACTTGACCTAGAGATAAATTGAGTTCAAGTCTAGATGTGAGTAGATCTAGATGAATAAATATGAAAGCGTGTTGCCACATGTCAACCGCAACATTGTATCCTTAAGAAGTCTCGAGACTTCTCGAGGGTACATCCCTGCAGATTGGCATGTGCCAACATCCGTTAGGACTAATTTATCAAGATGTAAATCCCCCTTAGTGGTCATTATTCATACTTAAATTGGATTAAGATTTAGATTACAACAACCATGCCTAACCCTAATTCCAACGCTCATTAAGTTATTTATCCATAACTAGCTTGATTAGGTATGGAGAACTTAATTAATTCAATTTTTCATAATTATTTGTTAACATGGCATAACAATCAATTATCACACAAACAGACAGAAAACATCAATCTGTTTAATTCTTAATACAACCTAGCTGTGGCCCAAATCGAGTGTGTCATCCACCTCGATTCAGCAAATGTTTACTTGAAAACGTAGTATAAGATTAAAGATCATAACCACTATTCCTTTGATTTTCATTCCATGCGAGAGGAAAACTCTTCTTATACATGCTTAGATGTTAGGTTTATCATAACCTTTTATCGCTCATCACCCATATAGTTTAATTGTATGTCCAAAGAATATTTATTTATTAAACTATAGTTGTGTAGTTAGAGAACTACATTTTTTGCAATTTAACAAGTTCATTAATATAAGGGAGATTATACATTCTCCTTAGTCCATCTTATTATCTTATAATAGCAATAGTATACAATAGATATAAGGGATACCACATAGATATCACTATTATTTCCATCATATAAGTACAAAAGTATTTACATCACAAATTGCAGTCAACGCAAAACCTTTCAATTCATGATCATGAATATATATTTACAAGATCGCATTTGGACATTCTCCGCATGTCAATCGAATTAAGATCTTAAAATAACATCACTTTTCCATTCCAATATAACTCGAGAATGATTCAAAACTCTTTACATAAGATCTAGAATTAAATAAGCCAATGCATCATAAAATTTCTTTCCTTCTTTTATCACTTACAATTTCCATCTACAAAAATTGTAAAGACGGATCAATTCAATGAACTAAGCATGATAAGCAAAGTAAGCATTAAATTAAAGTGCATTACACTAATGGTTTCATTACAACAACTCTACTTTAATGAAACAATTAATATATTATACCAATAATCATAAGTAATAACATCTAAAAAGAAGTACATTAAAAGAGTCTGAATTTACTTTTAAGAAAAGAACTTAATATAATCTGCAACATCAGAATTATATCACAAGGTTTAATTGATCCTATCAATTACTTTAAAACAATCAACAGGTCTTGTCATCCAATTGTTTCATAGTTCTATAAGAATAGAAATACACATTTATCTTTACTAAGAAGCAAAAGAAGTTAATTACAACATAGATCATATTAGAATGCTTCATCTTTCCATATAACAAAGGAAGAAGAATCAATACATACTATTCCCCAAACACTAATCATTTGAAAGAAAAATATAGGTTTAGAACACACGAATCTACCTCAATTCAAAGATAACAATATAAGGATTCAACATTAAGGGAAAGCATCTAACAAGAATCCCAAATCAATCCAAGTAGGGTAGAGAGTCAAAACAGTTCCCCCCACAAGTCAAAACTAACTCCCATATGTTAGAGGATATAATTCAAATATCTGAAACCAAACGTTCCACAATAAATTTTCCATCTCAGAAGAAGATCAAAAATAGAAAATTTCAATCAAATGAACTTACCCAAACAATAGTAAGAAGGGATATCCATTGGAAAAGGTCCAATCCCTAATTCATTTCATTTATACTATGAAATGAATTCCCTTTTCTATTTCAAACTTAGAAATTCTTTACCCAGTTCCCAAAAGAGAACACAAAACCGAATGTACAGTTAAAGAAAGAACACTTCTAATTTTCCATTACAAATCTAACAAACTGGTTTACCTATTTCCATTCACCAAGTTCAAGTTCAATTCAAATCTCAAAACGAAATTCACAGTACAGTCCCTAAATAGTATATTGTCCCCAAGAGAACATATTCAATTCTCTTTTTAAAACCAAAGATTCATTCAATGAATCCAACAAGGAATAGAAATCCACAAACAATGTAAGATATACAAGGATCAATACAACTCATGAACTCAAAATATTGAAATCCTATTACAAGGCTTCAACAACTTGATGCAACAGAGTAAATAGTTCACGATTCCCAAATAAGAACAATAATACAAAGCATTATGAACAGAGATATTGTATCCTTCCATACAAAATTCAGTATACTAGGTTTAAATTCAACTTTTAAATAAAACCCAAGAAATCAAATAAAAGATTAGAAGAGAGTAAGAAACCCCAACAACATTTAAGTCAAGAGATGTTCCAATATTACTTCCAACTCGACTGAAACAGAATCACAACCAGACTCTCAAGTTCCAGTTAAAAGCTTATGACAGGGAAAGTATTTGTTTCAACATCTATAACAAGAAGGAGAGTAAATATTGCATTTCTAGAAGCCTCTAAAACTGTTAATGACTTATTCCAAATGAACTATAAATCATCAATACCCATAACAATATATATTTCCCATCCTCTACTCCTTCTAAAATAACATTCAAGCCTTCAACAAGACACAGTGCACTTAGGGCAGAGAAGAATAGGATACACTTTGTATTCACATGCCCTGTCAAGTTCAAAGAAGGCGGTATAGTCTACAAGACAAAAGTACCACAATCAGTCTAACAAGAAGCTACAAGAAGAAGATCCCAAAGGAGATTACCAGGTCTACTTCTAAACAAAAAAATATCTCAAGACCCCTTCAAGCAGACAGTCCAAAAATGAGTTTAAATATTTTCAAATCCTTAATACCAACAAAACTCTAGCTTAGAATACAAGTATAGAATCAAACACATCAATTCCAACACAATTTCAGAACAACCATGTATGAAATACTAGTACAAGTATCGAACACGATATTTGAAAAAAATCTCATAACTTCATAAGGCTCTAATACTGGCTTAGACAAACACAAAGTTCAAATATGAGCCTATAACGAAACACGAAGCCCTAAATACAAGCTCAGAACAAAACACCAATGCTCTAATACGAGTTCAAGCATTTTCAAATCCTTGAATAAGAATAAAACTTCCATCTCAGAGTATATGTACAGAACAAAACTCATCAATTCGACTACAAGTTTGAATCACGCAAGTACTGAACACGAGTACAACATTGATCATAGAGTTTCAACAAAAGTTCAGAACAATACAAGCCCCAACTCAGCTCAGAATAACACGAAGTTTAAATACAAGCTCCTAGCAACACTCGAATGCTCCGATATAAGTAAAAATGAAACACAAGTTCCAAATAATAGTTCAGAATGAAACATAAGACTCCCATAAAGGTTTAGAACCATAAAAATCAACTAATGCTGGTTCAAAACAACACCAGTCTTGCATTCAAGTTTTAGATTGAATTATAAAGCTTCAAATACAATTTTTGCAAGCATGTCACCATCAAAGTATCATAGAGAAATTTTCCCAAAAACCATCATTACTAAGCAATGGATTTACATTCCAAAAACCACAGAGATTCATAAAAACATGCAAGTAGATAACCAAAAAAATCATGCAAATATTAATCTCATGAGACTAGATTATTTGTAATGAATCACTTAGAAGAAAGCAAGAAATCTTAATGGGTAGGGCCTATCATGCCGATAGTGCCTCGCAAATTCAAGGAGAATTCTAGCCGAGATTCCAACTCTTTTTCTTCTCCACAAAGAAATCAACAACTAAATTTTTTTCTTCCAATGCCTCTTATACATCCCCTTGATCGAAAATAGACCATAGAAACCAAAAATAACCAAGAAGAAGAAGAATTGAATTGTTGGTTCAAAGAACAGAGATAGCTCCATGTAGAGAAAAAAATTGCGAGGTATGTAAAACCAAACAACCTCTCATAAATCCACCTCTCGTGTTTCCAAGATGGTTTGCACACAAAAATGAGATCCATAAATGCCATAACTCCCAATTCTCTTGCTTATATCTCCTTTCAACTACCTCCTAAAACCGGCGAATACCAATTCCAAATCAACATGTAATTCCATACTTAGTGAAGCCTCCATGTAAGCCCTACTAAAGTTAACTAGCCCTTTCCAAAACTCGGTAGTACTACATTGCATTAATACCCAATCAAATCAAATCAAAGCCATTGGAACCATCGCTATAGTGCCATGCGACTCTAGGTCCCTTTTAAATAGTTTAGGATAGATGTCCCCAAAACTTAGGTTAGTCTAACAATAATTTCCTTAGGTCTTAAAACATTGCCGTAGGTAGTTTCCACCTTAAGTTAGATTAAATTCACCTCCATATAGTATTAGGCGTTAGGTTGACATAGGCTAGTATTACTATAGTAATATCCCCTTCCCATGTTCATTTAGCACAAGAGCTTAGGTTAGGTCACCCCCAACACAATAGAATAAGGAGATTAGGTTAGATTATAACCCAATTAAATAGACATAGCTAGGGAGTAGGTGCTCTTACCTAGTTTAGGAGACCATTAGGATAGTCCTATAGTTTTAGGATCATGATCCCCTTTATAGTCCTAAGTATACTATATTTTTTTTACACCAATAATGTCCTACACAGATAAATCCCAAAGACCCAAGAACAACATACAACCGAATGAAGACATGTTCACTGAAGCCCAAAGAATTTGTAACATACAAAGTCTAGTTCGCTATGTCTCTCAACTAATGAATGTTGATTTACCATTCAGTCTGCATTATGAAGATTTAAAACATTCCTTGGATCATTGAAATTGATACAAGGAAGAGTCAGTAAAAGAGATACGTTTGTGACTCTAAAAATCAGATTGCAGCTTATCAATAAGAAGTGAAAATGGATTCTTGTAAGCCATATCATTATGTTCTAAAGAATCCAAGAGCAGAAATAATTTATCCCTAACAAACATGATTTTCAACAATTAAGGGAACACACCTCATTCAATAAAATCACATGCCAATGCTTGTAATGCAAAGAGAAATATAGCAGTTTGTCCAAGGTGTTACATAATTCCCTCCTAAAAAGAATCATCGTCCCAATGATTATCTCATTTTGATCATTGAATTAAGGATAATCAATTTATTCACTTTCTTAACATATGTTTGCAATAATATCAGGATTTAAAGTTCCAGAAATCAGCATTCACATAGCTGTTTATTTAAAAATAAATAGTTGTATGTCCATAACCTGCAAACTTATTGTCATACAAAGATAAAATCACAAACTTTATCAGTCAAGATAGCCAATTTTGATCAAAAGAATATGGAAAAATAGTTTTCATATATTCCAAAGTTTTCCTGTGTTACACTTTCTTCATTAAACTAGGCCCTTTGGAACTTACATTGAATTATCTCATGATTTATTAAATGTAATCGGCAAGTTTCTAGCACTCGTATGGGTTTAACCATGATTATTCCTAGGTCTTGGACCTGTAAGGAATTCCAATTTAACACATGTGATAAATCTGAAATGTATTTCTTAAGCAAAGAAATATGGAAATTATCATGCATTTGTGACAAAATAGGAGGTAATGCTAAATGGTAAGCTACACGGCTGATTACTTTAACTATCTCAAAGGGTCCCACAAAACGATGTGATAACTTGGAAGCCTTGCCAAAATTTATAGAGATATTTTTGATTTAACCCAAAGAAATACTTTCTCACCAACTTCAAATTTCCTATCAACCCGCTTTAAATCAGCATAACTCTTTTGCCTATTTTCTGCTTCTTTCAAGCACTCACGAATCATTTTAACTTGTTGTTCCATTTCAAAGTGAGAATTTCAGGTCCAATTACCTCCCTATCCTCAATGTTTTCCCAACTAACAGGGTTCTACATTTTCTTCCATATAACACTTTGAAAGGTTCCATCTTGAGAGAGGCATGATATGTCTTATTATATGCAAAATCAACCAAAGTGGAAGGTACTCTCCCACTTATCTGCTGGTCCATACAATACATTCGTAATATATCCTATAAAACTTGATTAACTCTTTCATTTTGTCCATCTATCTCGGATGATACGCAAAACTGAAATTCAACTTAGTTCCTAGAGCTGCATTAAAAGTTTGCCAAAACCTTGACATCATTCTAGGATCTCTATCGATATGATTAATTTAGGGAATCCATGTAATATGAAAATTTCATGTACAAATATTTTAGCCAATATTGAAGAATCATCCTTTGATTACACCTATAACATGCACTACCTTAGTTAGTTTATCAACATACTAAAATAACATCATGTTTATTTCTTGACATGGGCAACCCTTATACAAAGTCCATGCTTATCACTTGCCACTTAGACTATGCAAAGATGCTATGAGGATATAATAAATTGGCTTGGTGTATATGTTCGGCTTTAATACGTTGAAATTCAAGGCAATGTGTCACAAAATCAATAACATCCTTTTTCATCCCTTTCCAGAAATATTGTTGTTTTATATCAGCAAGCATCTTTAAAATACCAGGGTGTCAGGAAAAAGGTGAATTTTTAAATTCTACTAACAATTTCTTTATTAAATCATTTAGCGAAGGTATCTATACTCTATTTTCAAATCTTAAGATCCCTTCGTTATCAAAGTGAAAACCTTATACCTCAAATCATTTGGATCTGCATCAAGAAGCTGTCTTTACTTGCTCAAAGTCGAATCGATTCCATAACAATTTTTACTTCATCCTTAAATTGAGTTCTCAATTTTATAAGAGAAGAAATGTGCTTCCTACAAATTAGAGCGCTAGCCACTCTGTTTTCCTTACCTTTTATGTAATTGATGTCAAAATCATATTGAGACAAAAATTTAGCCATCTTCATTGTCTTGCATTTAGATTTAGCTAAGTGAAAATATACTTCAGCCCAAGATGATGGGTTTTCGATTCAAAAGGTTTACCAAGCGAGGTAATGCCTCCAAACTTATAGTGCATGAACAATGGAAATAAGCTTTAAATCATGTGGAGCATAATTCAACTCATGTAACTTTAGTTTTCTACTTTTGTAAGATATGACATGATAATTTTGTAACAAAATACCTCCTAGACCTTCGCGATGATGCATTTGTTACTACTATAAAGTCTCCATTAGGATCTGGTACTACTAGAATAGGTGCTAAAGTT